>JAZHRO010000024.1:102087500-104487500 GCA_037157565.1 Thalassia testudinum | reverse complement strand
TGGAATGCCTTCTTCTTAGACTTCTCCTTTTCTTTCTTCTTCTCCTTTTTGAGAAGAGGGCATTCTGGTCGCAGATGCCCTTTCTCGTTGCAATGGTAGCAACGTCTCGAGCTTTCCTTCTTCTCCTTTTTCTCTTTCTTTGATTCCCTACAAAACTTGGAAAATTTCTTAAGTAAAATTTTAAGGTCTTCGTCGTCGGAACTTACCTCGCTATCCGACGCAGCTCTGAAGGCAAGAGTCTTCTTTGGTTTAGGCTCCGGTGTATCCTTCTTCTTCTGCTTCAACTTTGTCTCGTAGGCCATTAGATTGCCTAGGAGATCTTCCATGTTGAGCTCCTCCACTTCGTTCGCCTCCTCTATGGCGGTGACTTTCTGTTCCCACTCTGGTCCGAGCGAACGAAGAAGCTTCCCTTGAAGCTCTCCCTTGATGAAAGTCTTCCCTAAAGCTTTCAAGTTATTTACAATGAGAGTGAACCTAGTGTTCATCTCACTTAAAGGTTCGTTAGATTTCATAGAAAAAGATTCAAATTCTTGAGAAAGTAAATTTATTTTAGAAGTTTTTACCTTAGAGGTACCTTTGTGAGTTACCTCAAGTGTGTGCCAAATCTTATATGCGGTGGCGTATTGTGAGATTCTGTTGAACTCCTCCGGGCTGAGCGCGCAGTAAAGGGCGTTCATGGTCTTCGCATTCAAAGAGAGCTCATGAATTTGTTGTTGCGAGTAGCCTCCCGTGGGTTTCTCTGGGATCTTAAATGGCATCTCGCACCTAGCCCAAATCGTGAAGTCATTGGCTTGAAGCCAAGTCTTCATCCGCAGCTTCGAGTAGGGGTAGTTGCTCCCATCGAAGAACGGCGGACGGGTTGTGGACTGCCCCTCAGAGATCCGAATTGCGGAACTGCTCCCCTCCATGATCTTCTTGCCGAGTGTTACTCCGATTAGCAAGAACCTGCTCTGATACCAATTGTTGTTTCCCTATTAGGAGGGGGTGACGTAATAAATTATGGAATAGAATATAAACAATCTCACAAAAAACTAAATCACACAATGTACACAATTATTTTTAGGTGGAAACCCAAACTAGGTGAAAACCACCACCTAACCCTCTCGAGTTAGGATTTTCCGATCAACCAAGTTGATCAAATCCACTAAACGACTCACTTAAACGAGGGTGATTCAACTTCAATTACAACAACGCTACTTTATACGAGGGTAGCGTACCTCAAACCCCTTCTCTTCACAAGAAGGATTGTCTCACGAAGGAGACGGGAATTCGCAAAGCGAATACCCAACCAAAGTAACAAAGATAAATAACAACAATCCTATAGAGCCAACAAAGATTTAAACCTAGATTCTATAGGAATTAGGAAACTCCCCTTTTATGGAAGTGTGTCGAATCGATGACGTGGGTGCGTGAGCCATGTGACGGTGCAACGTCGCTCTCGTGAACTACGGCGGGAGAGCGGGTGCGCAAAGGCTTGATGCTCTCTAGATGAAGAACTTGAGCTTGGAGAGCAAGGGCTTCTCTTGGACACAAAAGAGTGGAAATGCTTGTTCTTGGTGTGTCTAGGTGTCTCTAGGTGTGCAAGAGGTTCTTCTCTATTTATAGAGGCCTTAAGAAGGCTTTGGAAGGCTTTGAAAAGCCTCCATAGTCGTTGGGTGCAAAGCCCAAGAGAATCAGATCGAAATCAGGATCAATCATTGCACTGACAGGGTTATCAGACGTCTGATACTGGCATCGGACGTCTGGAAAACCAGTTTAAGACGTCTGATTTTAAGCAGGTTTCCTTCCTGACTTAATCAAAGCTAAACAGAGTTCTAGTGTAAGTCCATCAGACGACATACAGGACGTCTAGCACTATGTCTGGACATCTGGAAACTTACTTTTTCTGCGGGAATGGATTTCCAAGAGATTGCAATGGCTATAAGATCTCTAAAAAGATATTTTGGGTCAGCCGAGGCAAAACAGTCATTTATCAGACATCTGGGAACACTAACGGACATCTGATAAGGCTCTAACGGTCATATCTTCATTGTTTTCTAAGCCAGCCAACGGTCCACTAATTAGACGTCTGGCAAAATCATCAGACGTCTTCTAAGACGTCTGAACTAAGGTCTATACGTCTGATTTCATCAAACAGAACTAACTAAGTCGAGCCTAAATGTTATCGGACATCTGAGTCAACAGTTAGACGTCTTAAAACTCATTATCAGACGTCTGATTTTCAGATTAGATATCTGAAAAGGCTGTTTGAACCCTATATTGGTTTTCTAAATTCTTTACAAAAAACCTAAGTATCTTAAGGTTGTGCAGGTGTTCCTAGGACTACTGTTAGGGTACTTTGAGGCTCTTTAACATGATGTTCTAAGGAACAAAGACGGCAAGAAAATAAAGACAAAAGTACATGAAAAAAATAAACAGAATTCTATCCTATTCTTCTTTTCCTTCCATCTTCAATCTATCGCTCCTCACGAATCTCCTCTGTTCTCCGTCAAGCTCCTCCAATCCGTCCTGGATGCGAGCTCGAACTCTGTCTAATCACGTCTCCATTTGCAATTTGCTTGAAATCTATGACTCCAAGTGCAAATGTTAAATGACACGTGTTTTGTTATCATCAAAACAAACGATTGTGGTGCTTTAGCACCAACAGTATGGTGGCCGGCAGGGCATGGGAGCTGGCCCATACAGAAGAGGACAACGCAAGGAGTCCTTTCAAATCTGGGGCTGGCTCCCCAGGTCTGTGCAACGTCATCCTCCACACAAAGTCGCCGAAGGTATGGCCTGCGCAAGCAGAGGCAAAGGGACCCGATTGAAGAAAGAGACGAGAAAGGTAGGGGGGTATCTGCAAGAGTCCAAAAAGATAAGGGTCAAAAAGTAATTGTTGAGGACCGACTTGTAAAGTGGGTCAAGGCGACCTTTTCTTAGGTCCAAATTTTGGTATAAACCTAATTTGGACCTAGAGAATCCAATGGTGAGATTGGATTTTAGGTTTGACCATGTTTGATAGGACATTTTGCCCAAAAACCTAAATTAGGTCAAAAATTGGGTATGATTCTCAATCTAGGTCAAAATAGGTTCCAATGGCCAAATTAAAGGTTCTAAATCCTCAGGGATATTTTTTCATGAATTTTAGAGGGTTTAATTAATTTTTATCTTGCCTAAAACTTTGTAAATTAAAGTGGGTTTGTTTTAGGGTTACAGAATGTCATTTAATTCCTAGATTTTGTCATAACCCTTTCCTGATCAAACCATCCCACTTTTTCTCTCAGTAAGCCCATTTGACCTATGTCTAAACCCTTAGAAGTCCCATTTATATACTGCAATGGTAAAATTACAGTTTTACCCCTTGTAAATTATTTTATTCTCGGATTTGTAATTCCCAAATTTAGGCCTTCCCTTAGGTTTTGTGGGAGCTTTTGTTCAATTTATTAGGTCAAAAAGTGCTAGTTAGGGTTCATGATGAGGTGCTCATCAGCAGCACACTCGCCGCACCTCGACGAGGCTTCTCATGTATTCTGACGAGGCCGCAAGGCCGTTTGCCTGATGACAGGTGTCGACCCTCTCCATCGCCATTGACACAGCAAGGAGCTTGCTTGGGAGCTCCTCCAGGTCTGTCCACTCCAGGCATAGGGTCCTAGGTGCGTGGGCTCCCTTTGTGAACCCTTCACTCCAGCAATTGGAGTCCCAGGGCAATGCATCTGCTGCAATCAACCGCGGCACTTGCTGCAGGCGTTCGCGAAGGAAGGTGGGACAACATAGTCCCACCTCGGAAGATTGTGAGCGGGTGAAGCACTATAAGATGAAAAAGTGCATTGGCCTGGTTGTCTCCTGACCATGGGGTGAGGTCCCCTCGCCCACCATGCCTTATCTGCGACCCACACCTCTGCGGAGCTGGTTGCCCGAGTCGACTACCTGTGCACTCCTCGTGCACCACCCACGCCAGTGCGCTTGGACCCGGACGCGCTGACCCAACCCGTTTACCTGAGAAAGGCTCTGGGAGAGCTGTCCTGGGAGTGAAATAGAGAGAGAGATGCGGGGAGGGTAGGGGGTGGGTTTTGCTTCTCTGAGCTGTGTAGGGAAGAAGGAGGAAAAGGAAGCAGCCGCGGGGAAGAGGAAGAGAAGAAGAAGAGGAGTAGCTGAAGCCACAGAGAAAGAGAAAGAGAAAGGAGGAAGAAGTAGTTGCGGAGAAGAAGAAGAGAAAGAGGAAGGAGACTACAGAGGCCAAGGAAGAAGAAGTTGAAGACTTAGCCGCAGAAAGACAAGGAAGCAGAGAGAAAGCAAAAGTAGAGAAGGAAGCAGGAACAAAAGAAAGAAGAGAAGAAGAAGAAGCCAAAGAAGAAGAAGGCTCGGCTAAAGAGAGAATCAAAGTAAAGGCACTGTAGCAGTCATCAGTTAAGGTGTCTGATTCATAGAATCAGACGTCTGAAGGAGGCCCAAGAGAAAGAAGAAAGAAAGCAAAGAAAGAGAAAGAGAAAAGAGAAGAAGGAAGAAAAAAAAATGGAGAGAATTTATTTCTTTTTTCCTCTCTAGCATTTATCTACATTGCATTGAACATTTTCTTTCAAGTAAAATTTGAGATTGTGATTTTCTGCTTCTAAGATACCAATTTTCTCCCTGAGTTCGACCTTGGAAGTTTTTAAATTTCGAGTAAATAAAATTGATAATCGTTTATATGATGTTTTCAAGCTATACTGCAATGAATATCCTTTTAAAAACCACAATCTTGTCGTAGCAGCGATTATTTTGGCACCGTTGTTGGGGAGCAATGGGCATTTTAGAAGCATTAATCACAACTTCTGATTCATTACTGATTTAATTTCTCTCTTTTGTTAAGTTTGTTGCAGGAAAGAAAGCTAAAGAAGAAAAGCAGCCGCACAACAACCACACCAAAAAATAGGTAATCTCTTATTAAACCCTCTCTCTTAAATCCCCTCAAAATCCAAAAAAGAAAAACAAAGAAAAAATCGATCTAGGGCTACCTGTTTCTATAATTAGTAACTCACAAAAGTTTCCTGATTTTTAATTTCAACACATTTCTAATTGCATATCCACTTAAGGTAACTAGGGCTAAAACCTTCTTGATTGAGCCCTAGATACCCATTTCTGAGGCAACTAAATTGGACCAACTAGAACCAACTTAAGGATTACAAGCTAGGGTTTTAGAGACACATCTTCTTATAAGAAAAGAAGCAAAAATTTCAAAAAGAGGTGTGCCTAAGCCTTGTTTGCAAAGACATATCCAAGAGAAATCCTAAGAAAATCAGGCTCTTAATCTACTTGAACCCTAAAAGAACAAAGGGTTAAAGACCTAAAAGCTCTCAAAGGAACAAAGAGGTGAAGTTGATCTTTTGGGTCAACCAACCTTTAAATTAGGTCACTTTGCACTCAAAAGGCTCAAAGTTCAAGTGGAACCCTAAGCACCTTGATCTTAACTAAAAGAGATAGACTTAAGAGGTCAAGGTCTCCATTCTAGTCTACTTGGAATCTTAGTGACAAGAGAGGTCAGGTGGAGGAAACCCTGTTGTTAGGGAAAAATCGTAGCTCACGTTTTTTATAAAAGCGTCGTAGTATAGTTACGAAATACGATTCAACAAATATATTGTTTTGTAAAAATAACGAGACTTTGAGTCCCGGTCGTTCGTCTCTGGGAGGCGTTGCTTTTACTTTTGAAATCGATCTTACTCTACTTTGTTTAAAATCACATGCCAGTTCATGATTATTATGTATTTAGGTATGACATGCTTAGTTGCAAAAATATTAGGAATCGGAAACAAGCAACTTGAATCACACAAAAAGAATGACAATTATTTAGCTTATGGTGATTTCAAACATATAGATACAAATATATATATATAAGTATTTTTCATTCATTCAGTGGGAGAGTCGTTTGCAACATAAAACGTAGAGGAAAGCTTGTACATAAATGCTTGAAAATTAAACCTAGCTACCAAAAAATGATTGCATACAAGAATCGATGGGGGTATTCCGCATGCATCATTGGGGGAAAAGTAAGACTATACTACTAAGCATTAAATAAAAGTAATAAATATACGAAGAGCTAAGCTACTGATCTAGCAGAAGGAAGGGCATTCGGAGGTGATCTCCGATGGCCTTTGAGTGGCTGAGAGAAGGAGAGGCAGCCAATGGAGCTTAGGCCGGCCCTTGGAGAGAGGTTGGGGAGCTGATCCAGCATCCTGGCATGGAGATGGTGGCCTCCATGGTGGTGCTCAACTCATGGAGGTGGAGTGGAGATGGAAGTGGCTAGCCTAAGTGGAATGAATGCCAAGGAAGTGAATGGATGCAAATGGTCACCCCTTAGGTCTTTTTATAGACCTAAGGGAAGCTCTCTAGAGAATTATGGAATTCTCTAGAGAGGCCTATGGTGGGAGCTCGTGGGAGAGTGAGAGAGAGAGGGTGGATGGTGGTTTTTAGATCCACCAAATGTGGATCTAAAAATTGAATGGCTCTTGGTTGTTATTTTTGGCAACCAAGGAAACCACACATGGTAGAGAGTTCTAGAGAACTCTAGGCTAGGTATTTTCGTGTGGATGGTGTGTGTGGGTGTGTGTGGGTCGAAACTTAGGTGGCTAGGTTGATTAGGTTAAGTTCTAGTGGGTTTAGGTCAAGGTATGTCTCAAATTAGGGTTATAAATCCTAATTCACTAAGGTAAAGTGAAATTAAATTTAATACAAGTTTAATTGGGTGTGTGGAAACTTAATTGAGAGTAAAATAACTCAATTAATTTAGGTCTAGGTCAATTAGACTCTCACTGAGTCCAATTGGACAGTGTGTGCTGAGATCAGGGCTCAATTGAACTCAATGAGTCCAATTGAATAGGCTGATGGAATTGACTAAGATCCAAGTCAATTAGGTTTAGTGAGGACCTAATTAGGTCCTTAGGGAGGTCTAGAGGTGATGTACTAGGGTTAGGGCACCTTAATTTAGGTTCCTATGGGGTTGGAATTGGGTTTAGGGACCTAAAGATCCAAGATCAAGGCTTAAATCTCAAAACAGGAATTGGAGAGCAGTATCAAACGTCTAATAATATAATCAGACGTCTTATACTCAAAAATCAGAAGTCCAGATTTGTTGTCTGGACGTCCAATCAGAGTCAGGAATGATTTCGGGTTCTGTTTTGGGTATTCTGCAGAAATTGGGCGTCTGACAAAGTGTCTGGACGTCCAATAACACTGCAGAAGTGGGTTTGAAGTGTGTGGGTGTTGGCTAAGGGTCCTGGACATCCTAAAACTTATCTGGACGTCCAGAGTAGGGTTGGAACTAGGGTTTTAGGGCTTCCTAGGGTGCGGTGACCTAATCTAAGGGTGGCTAAGGCTTGGGGAGGTCTCTAGGCTATCTTAGGACTAGGATGGACCTAAACTCTTCACATTTTACTGCTTTATTTCTACTTAATAGAATAGAAAACCTTTAACCCCCTTACATTATTATTCCTACATCTAAACTAGGCCTTCTACTCTAGCTTTGTTACAACTCCCGTTATTTCAGATCCAACTTCAGATCCTGCTCTAGATCCAGCTCCAAATCTGCTTATTGCCTGCAATCAACATAATATACTTAATTAGTACATTATAACATTATTTTATGCATAGCTAAAGTAAAGCAGTAAAGATGCAGATAATGCTTATGCGTGCATGAATTTCCCTAACTTATGCTAAGTTCTACCTTAATCTAGGTCAATTAAGACCTATGATTGCTACGCAATCACCTGTAACTCGTGGGGGCACTCTACCATGTAGGGGTCTTCGCGGGACTCTCCCTCTCTGGCTGCCCCGGTAATTCTCAGGTGGACGACATTTCTGATCCAGGGGTATCATCTACCCCGAACCTCTATAGTCACCCAGCATATTTTAGGTGAATCGATTGCGTCCAGCACATTCTAATCTTATCCAATCCATCGGTGTATGTTTGGTAGGAGGTCCTTGAAACCTCTTTTAGAAATCCACTCTCCCCAAGGTCAAGCCTCAGTGCCCTTATTTGTGCAGCAACCCCATCACATAGACCTTTCCTCTGATTCTGAACCAAGTTCTCCTTCTTCCATCATGGCACAGCCTGTTGAAGAAGAAAATAATCTTGAGCACCAGCTTCAGCGTCTAAATGACCTCTTCTAGAACTTCATGAACCCACCGCAACGTCCCATGATGCAAGATCACCATAATCCTGCTGCGGTGGCAATCGAGCCTCGAGTCCGAATCCCAGCTGGAGGACCTGATTCTGAACTAAAGCCTAATATGATTCATGCCATACCAAAATTCTATGGGCTTAACTCTGAGGATCCATTCCAGCATATTAAACAGCTCAAGCATCTGGCCCAGACCTTCAGGTCAGATGCACAAAATCGGGATATTTTGCTCATGAAGATGTTTTCTTTCTCCCTCATGGACAAGGCTGCTCATTGGTACCAAACTCTGACCCGTCCGATCAACACATGGGAAGAACTTTAGTCCGAGTTTTTGAAGAAGTTCTTTCCTGTTGGTCGGACAAATGCCATGCGCCATCAGATTACTCATTTCACCCAACAAACGGGAGAATCTCTTCATGAGGCATGAGACCGATTCTTGGATCTCATGTGAAAGTGCCCCCATCACGGAGTTCCTAAATGGGAACAAGTCTAATCTATTTACCAGGGACTCCGTGAGGACATTAGATTATTCGTCAATACAACCTGCAGAGGAAACATCATGGGTCAGCATGAGGACACAATGTGGGAGATTCTCGAGAATACATGCAAGAACTCCAACAACAATGACTCCATAGGCTTATTCGACCTGACAAATGCCCGTGCATTAACGAATCTTAGGGGAGCACATGAGACATAGGGTTTGTCCGCATTCGTCGACTTGGAATTGATGGCCAGTCGGTTGGACAAGGTCTCTATCATAGGGAAGAAGGTGGATGAGCTGACTCGGCATTTGCAGCAAGCCACCTCTGCACAAAATTCTTTCACACAGCCACCTTCCACGAGGAAAACTGTGCAAAATATCTTCCACCGATTTTCTCAGGGGATGGACCCGTATCTACCCCCATCTGACTCTAGGACCGGAGGGACCTCCGATCCGCTCTATTCTTGTTAGGGGAACTCTGAACTCCCATACTCTGACTTCCCTTGGCTCCTCAAACCTGCGAGGACCTCAGCGCCATCCAGAATGACCCATTTTCCAACACTTACAACCCTAGATGGCAAAATCATCCCAATTTCCAATGGACGGGAAATTCTCATACTCAAAGACCACCATATCAACCCCATCCACAAGCCCCTCGTCCATATCAGCTGCCTCAGCCTCGGTCCAACCCCACCTATCAATTTGGGCCAAACCAAGACCAAATGTCTCTTACCCTTCAAACACTGGCTGACATTCGAAGAACGAATGCGGCAATCCAAAAACAGCACAAGGATGAGATCACAGAGGTCCGCAACCAGCTCTCCCAGATGGCGAATTCTCGCCAACCGGGCACACTTCCTTCACAACCTCTGTCGAACCCAAATAACGTGCCGACCTAGAGGCACGTTATGAACCTAAATCCAGGCCACGCACACATGATTTATCAGGCCCCTTCTGTTCCATCACTTGACGGGATGGAAGGTTCAACATCTTACGCGAGTTATCAACAACAGCTACCCATTTTACCAACCCTCAACTAGATCCAGGCAGGATTAAACTCTGTAACAACCCGTAGTGGTAAAGCAACCCAAGACCCACCTTATCCAGACCACTCCAAGCCTGGTAGTGATCCAAGCCCTAGGATAGTTATCTAGGATGTCCCTGTCCCAGATCAAAAACCTGGACCTATTCTAGAGGAACCAACCAAGGTTCCATTCCTGAGGCCTTGACCAAGGGAAAAAGGATAACCAAACCCGTGGCTCCTGAGGAGGACCTAATCAAGTTCTTTGAACAGGTCCAGATAAGCATCCCCTTGATGGATGAAATCCGCCATGTACCGGCTTACGCACGATTCCTGAAAAACGTGTGTACACCCCAGCGTAAGCCGCGAACCAAAAGTGGGAGTCCGATCATACTATCAGAGCAAGCCAGCTCTATAATCTTGAGTAAACTCCCACCCAAGGCAAAAGACTCGGACACTCCCCTGATCTCATGTAAAATTGGTGAAACCCAATTCGATAGAGCATTGCTAAACCTAGGTGCCTCCATAAATCTGATACCCACATCCCTGCTTAACCATCTTGAAGAATTCAAGCTTAACCCGACTAAGGTGACATTACAGTTAGCTGATCAATCCATTAAGTCACCTAAGGGAATACTCGAGGATGTTATTGTTAGGGTACGGGATTTCTATTTCCCAGTGGATTTCATAGTTCTAGATATGGATGCACCTGAGAACCCAAGGGATACACCAATTATACTAGGGAGACCTTTTCTGACCACTGTTAGGGAAAACATAAGTTGTGAGGAGGGCCAAATAGAATTGAAATTTGGGAACCAAACTCTTAAGATTGACATCTTTAAGGCCCAACAAGGGATTAATTGCGGTGTTGTAGAACAAATATGTGACATAAAAGCCGTGGTTGATGAACCACATGTCAAGGATAACTTGATTATCCTCGATCAACCACAAGAAGATCAAAACCCGCAATTAGAGGAGTCTGAACCTGATCTAGATACACCCATAACTCCTTCCCTTGTTCCTCACACACACTCTGAACCATCCACTGCTGCTGATAATCCCGTCTTGGAACTCAAGCCCCTTCCTGATCATCTGAAATATGTCTTTTTGGGTCCCAATCAGACGTTTCCTGTGATTATAAACTCTAGACTCACACCTGATCAGGAATACCATCTAATTATTGTTCTCCAGCAACATCGTAGAGCCATTGGATGGACTCTTGATGATTCGACTGGTATAAGCCCCTCTTATTGCACACACCACATCTATTCCGAAGAGGACGCACGACCTTCGCGTGAGATGCAGAGACGTCTGAACCCTAATCTGCAGGAGGTCGTGAAAAAGGAGATCATTAAGTGGTTAGATGCAGGAATCATCTACCCGATCTTCGACAGTCGATGGGTGAGTCCAATCCAGGTTGTGCCTAAGAAGGCAGGGCTAACCACCATCACGATTGAAACCGGAGAGGTCATACTGACCCGTATAGCCAACTCGTGGAGAGTTTGCATAGATTACAGAAGACTCAATTCCTCCACGAAGAAGGATCATTTCCCACTACCGTTTATTGATCAGATCCTCGAAAAACTAGCAGCAAATAGATTCTTCTGCTTTCTTGGCGGGTACTCCGGCTATAACCAAGTGGCAATCCATTCAGAGGACCAAGAGAAGACCACGTTCACCTACCCCTTCAGGACGTACGGATTTCAAAGGATGCCTTTCGGTCTCTGCAATGCACCCGCGACTTTTCAGCCGTGCATGCTTGCCATATTCTCTGATATGGTAGGTGATTATCTGGAAGTCTTCATGGATGACTTTTCAGTATTTGGGGCATCATTTGACGATTGCCTCCAGCACTTGGTTCAAATACTCAGGCGATGTATTGATGTGAATTTGGTTCTTTCCTAGGAAAAGAGCCACTTCATAGTGCCTGAGGGGATAGTCCTAGGACATCTAATTTCAAAGAGAGGCATCCAAGTTGATCAAGCCAAGGTTAACTTGATTTCCAAACTCCCTATGCCTAGCTCGATTAAGGACATCCGATCTTTTCTGGGGCACGTCAGTTTTTACCAATGATTCATCCCTGATTTTTCAAAAATTGCACGCCCCCTGACCACTCTTCTCTCCAAGGATGTACCTTTTGAAATCTCCCAGGAATGCACTCAAGCATTTGAGATCCTTCATGACCGAGTTACCCAAGCCCCAATCCTACAGTCTCCTAATTGGTCTCAACCCTTTGAGATCATGTGCGACGCATCGGACTTCTCTATAGGAGCGATTTTGAGGCAGAAATTGACGGGAAACCTATGGTCATCTACTACGCTAGCAAGATACTTGACGAGGCTCAGCGTAACTACACGATTACGGAGAAAGAGCTGCTAGCCGTAGTATTTGCCCTAGAAAAGTTCAGATCATATCTCTTGGGTTCCCGTGTTATTATTTACTCGGACCACACAGCTGTGAGGCATCTCCTTGCGAAAAAGGTCGCAAAACCTCGATTAATCCGATGGATCTTGCTGTTGCAAGAATTTGACCTCGAGATTCGTGACAAAGCAGGAAGACAGAACGTGGTAGCTGACTACTTGTCCCGCCTTCCTTCGAAGATCATTGACCCTTTCGGACCCATCATGGAGCATTTCCCTGATGAGCACCTTCTGACTATCTATACAGGGCTTCCATGGTTTGCTGACATAGTAAACTACTTGGCATCACATCAGATCCCGTCTGATTGGTCGAAGGCCAAGAAGGACATATTGCGCTCCGATGCCAAGTATTACATTGGGGAAGACCCGTATCTATTCCGCATTGGTGCTGACCAAATTATCTGGCGATGTGTCACGGAAGTTGAAATCAAAGACATACTCTCTTTCTGCCATGACCAGGCATGCGGTGGCCACTTTTCTGGGCATAAAACCACATCAAAAGTCCTCCAGTGTGGCTTTTACTGGCCAACAATCTTCCAGGATGCATACAATCACTGTAAGGCATGCAACCATTGCCAGACATTGGGCAACATGAGCCATCATGACATGATGCCTTTACAGCCAATTCTCGTATGCGGGATTTTCAACATTTGGGGGATTGATTTTATGGGCCCCTTCCCTATCTCAGACGGCTTCGAATACATTTTACTCGCTGTTGACTATGTGTCCAAATGGATCAAAGCCATTCCGACCTGAACCAATGATCACAAAGTCGTTATCAAGTTCATTCACCAAAACAACTTCTCACGGTTCGGGATTCCTTGAGCGATCATTTCTGATGGAGGGACCCATTTTACAAACACTCAGTTCAAGTCACTGATGACCAAATACAGGGTGTCACACCTAATCTCTACTCCTTTCCACCCCCAAACTAATGGTCTAGCTGAGCTATCAAACCAGGAGATCAAGAAAATTCTTCAAGTTACTGTTCGACCTGATAGGAAGGATTGGTCATCCTGGCTTCTGGAAGATTTGTGGGCTTATAGGATCGTCCACAAGACCCAATTAGGCATGTCTCCTTTCAGATTGGTGTATGGAAAGGCATGTCACCTCCCCGTCGAATTGGAGCATAAAGCCTATTGGGCAGTACAGAAAGCTTCAGATAAGAGAAATTGATGAATTACACCTCTATGCGTATGAAAACTTGCGAATCTACAAAGAGCGGGTTAAAGCCTTTCATGACAAGCACATATCTAGAAAGATCTTTCACCCTGGTCAAAAGGTCCTACTCTTTGATGCCTGACTAAATTTGTTCCCTGGAAAGCTGCAATCCAAGTGGATCGGACCATATCTAGTTTGACGAATCTTTGGAAATGGAGCTGTTGAGATCAATCCACTCAGCCACGATTCCGAACCCTTTGTCGTGAACGGTCAGAGACTCAAGCCATTCATTGACATGACCAATACAGATTTGGCTGAGTCATCCTTTATCCTCCATTCTCCCTGAGCTCATTGCGCCCAGCCGATGGCGTAAAACTCAGCGCTTAACGGGAGGCAACCCTTCATTCCTTCAAAAACCCGAAACCTTTCCTGAGATTTCTTTGCTGAATTCAATTTGCACTTTAGGGTTCACATTTTAAGACAGCCGACTCTACCTCAAGTACCAGTACCCGAGACTAGAAATCGTCCGCAATAATCACCTCGACCCGCTCACTCAACCAATACCTGTCCTAATGAATGAACCAAGCTGAATACAAACCCACCTAATTTATAATGGAGACATTGCAAATCTTAGGCATGGGAGGGTATGAAAGTGCAAAATGCATGAAAATTCATATCAAGAAAAGGTCTCAACAAAAAAATCACATATCTAAAAAAAAAAAAACTGAGAAACTAGGGAAAATTTTTGTGGGTTATACAAAACAGGGGGAGAAAAAGAACAAAATGACAAATCGGAGCACAAAATGAAAAAGAAAGAGATAGTCATTAGTAAGAGATTAAGGGATTAACCGAAGTTCTAGACCACATCAAGAAAAGTAAAGAGAAAGTGCTAAAGAGACACAAAAAGATTAGTAAGAATACTAACCTTGGGCCTTTTTGGCTAGACTCTTAGTACCCGCTAAGATCTGGATATCCTCAAGAGGTTGAGGAAAATGCAAAGCTTAAGTATTAGGTCTAATGCTTAGGGAGTATTCAGCCTCGTTAACTGACCTCCGATTTGCGGGACTCAGTAACCTAAGCACCCCAATTCACACACAGTCTGGTTCAGTCTGCTTAACAATTAAAATTACGCAAAAGCTTTTTAATGTTCTGAAAATGTTGCCTAGATTAGGAGAGGCCGATCAACACAAGTTTATTTGGACAAGTTCCCGGCACAGAGAGGTGGGAAATTCCCTTCAAAGATGCGTAACAACATATCGTCTCCTCGGTACTTGTCTCTTAGGATATTTACATATCTTACCTGGGGCATGTAAGCACTCTACTGGTTCAGATACCATGGATGGCATTATCACGAAATGTCAATCGCCAGGGTTTGGATTCGGCCATAGAACGCCATAGGCGGGATTATCTCGAAATCTCGAAAATCAGGGTTCTGGGGTTACCATGGGTGGTGCTATCACGAAGCACAGATTGCTAGGAACCTTTGAGGATTGATGATGGGGACGAGGAATCCAATACAGACCGTGTTGAGAAACCAATCTAAAGCAAGAATTAAAAAGAAAAGAGAGAGGAAACTCTCCAAACAAATAAATCCTATGTCTCGCTCTTACAAAACGTACTGCAAACTGAACCAAGGCTAGAAATGTCTCATGCACGGGTGCTTTATGGGGGTGCTAGAGTACCACAATCGTTTGTTTTGATGATAACAAAACACATGTCATTTAACATTTGCACTTGGAGTCTTAGATTTAAGGTCAATTGTAAATGGAGACGTGATTAGACGGAGTTCGAGCTCGCATCCAGGACGGATTGGAGGAGCTTAATGGAGAACAGAGAAGATTCGCGAGGAGCGATAGATTGAAGATGGAAGGACAAGAAGAATAGGATGAAATTCTGTTTATTTCTTTCATGTACTTTTGTCATTACTTCCTTACTCTTTTTGTTCCTTAGAACATCATGTTAAAGAGCCTCAAAGTACCCTAACAGTAGTCCTAGGAACACCTGCACAACCCTAAGATACTTAGGTTTTCTGTAGAAAACTTAGAAAATCAATATAGGGTTCAAACAGCCTTTTCAGATGTCTAATCTCAAAATCATACGTCTGATAATGAGTTTTAAGACATCTGACTGTTGATTCAGACGTCCGATAACATTTAGGCTGGACTTAGTTAGTTCTATCTGATGAAATCAGACGTCCAGACCTTAGTCCAGACATCTTAGAAGACGTCTGATGATTTTACCAGACGTCCAATTAGTGGACCGTTGACTCGCTTAACAAACACTGATGGATATGACCGTTAGAGCCTTATCAGACGTCCGTAAGCCCTTCCAGACGTCTGATACATGACCGTTTTGCCTCGGCTGACCCCAAAATCTCTTCTCAGAGAATTTCTAGCCGTTGCAATCTCTTGGAAATCCATTCCCGCAGAAAAGTAGGTTTCCAAACTTCCAGACATAGTGCCAGACGTCCTGTATGTCATCTGATGGACTTGCACTAGAACCCTATTTATATCTGATTCAAGTCAGGAAGAAACCCACCTAAAATCAGACGTCTGACTTTGTTCCCAGACGTCTTAAACTGGTTTTCCAAACGTCCGATGCCAGGACCAAACGTCTGATAACCCTGTCAGTCCAATGATTGTTCCTGATTTCGGCCTGATTCTCTTGGGCTTTGCACCCAACGGCTATGGAAGCTTTCCAAAGTCTTCCAAAGCCTTCCTAAGGCCTCTATAAATAGAGGAGAACCTCTTGCACACAAGACACACCTAGTAATACACTTTCACACCATTTTGTGTCTCTTAATCCTAAGAAGCAAGCTCTTACTCTCCAAGCTCCAGTTCTTCATCTAGAAAGCATCAAGCTTTTGCACACCCGCTCTCCCGTCGTAGTTCACGAGAGCGACGTTGCGCCGTCGTGTAGTTCACACATCCGCATAGTCGACGCACTCCATGCAAAGGGAAGCATCTTAATTCCTATAGAAGCTTAGGTTAAAAATTACTTTGTTGGCTCTATAGGATTGTTGTTATTTATCTTTGTTCTTTGGTTGGGTATTCGCTTTGCGAATTTCCGTCTCCTTCGTGGGACAAAATCCTTCTCGTGAAGAGAAAGGGTTAGAGGTACGCTACCCTCGTATAAAGTAGCGTGGTTGTAATTGAGGTTGAATCACCCTCGTTTAAGCGATTTGTTTAGTTGATTTGATCAACTTGGTTAATCGGAAAATCCTAACTCGAGAGGGTTAGGTGGTGGTTTTCACTCGATTTGGGTTTCCACCTAAAAATAATTGTGTATATTGTGTGATTGTTTATTTTGTGAGATTGGTATTTTTTCAATTCCGCACCTTTTACGTCACGCTAATCTCACCCCCTCACAGAAGGGAATCTACACTTTAACCACGGAGTCTAATAAACCTTAGGGTAGTTCCTGCAGGCCTTAAAAAGCTTCGCGGAGGACCGAGGCTAAAGCTGGATAGGTCTGGATCTTGGGTGGTACTAGAGTACCTTTAGGCCCATTGTCGGCATTCTGACCTAATCACAGAGGAAAAAGAAGAAAAAGCACTTATCATAATTGATGAAAGGAATTCATGGTTTAGAAAAGAAGTTAAAACCTTAAAATTTTACTAAGGGACTAGCAAAAGCTAGGGATCAGGGTATGATGAGAACCTCATCATGAGCCCTAACTAGCATATTTTGACCCAATAAAGTGAACAAAAGCTCCTACATAACCAAGAGAAAGGCTTAATTCAAGGAAACACTAATCTGAGAAGAGAACATGAAACAAGAGGTAAAACTGTAATTTTACCATTGCAGTGCATCAACGGGATTTCTAAGGGTCTAGATATAGGTCAATTGGACTTAATAAGAGAAAAGGTGGGATGGTTCAGTCAGATAAGGGTTATTGTGAAATTTAAGAATTAAATGACATTCTATAACCCTAAAACAAGTCCACTTAAATTCACAAGGTTCCAAGCAAGATAAAAATCAACTAAATCCTCTAAAATTTATGGAAAAATATCCCCTAGAATTTAGAACCTTCAATTTGGCCTTTGAAACCTATTTTGACCTAGATTGGGGACCAAGCCTAATATTTGACCTAATTTGGGTTTTTATGCAAAATATTTAGTCAAACGAGGTCAAACCTAAATTCCAACTTCACCATTGGATTCCTTAGGTCGAACTTAGGTTTGTACCAAAATTTGGACCTAAGGGAAGGTCATCTTGACCTACTTTGCAAATTGGTCCACCCAATTACATTCTGACCCTTAACTTTTGAAAACCCTTGCAATTACCCCCTCAGCTTTCTCATCACTTTCTTCATTTTGGTCCCTCTGCCATCGCAGTAGGGACCCATTTCGCCGGTGACTTTGCGAGGAGGTTTTCTCCTCATCTCCATGGGGAGCTGCTCCCAGATTTGAAAGGGGAGCTCCCTGCGAAGCCCCCTACCGCATGAGTAGCTCCCCATACCCTGAATCGCCCCATACGTGCGAACGCTCGAGAGGTATGGGTCTCACTTCGGCCATACCTCCGGCATGGTGTTCCTACCACTTCCTTGCGATTTCCCCTCTACCCGCGCCTATTTAAGCTTGCCCAGAGCCCTCCACTTCTGGTAAGCCTAATTTAGTTGAAGAAATCCCCCCAAATTCATCTCCTCCTTCAGCCATCTGCCTACAAGCTCCGACGCCTCTCCGTCCCTCTTCTCATCTTTCTACCACCGTACTAGTGGCAGAGCCATCTCCCCCTCACTCCTACGCATTACGCAGTACAAGCGCGAGCTCCTCTGACCCCCTCGTCGTCGCCGCCCCTCCACCTCAGGGCCTTCGTCTCCGGTGACAGCAGACACACGCCGCCCGCCCTCCGCCTCCCCCCTTTGCTCCAAATACCCTAGATAAGTTCCTCTTTCTCCCCTCTTCATTTTCCCCTTGTTAATTTCACAAATCGCACACCGACCACCACAAACCACCATCACCTTCCCCACCTCCGACCAGACCACCAGCGAGGTGTTCCCGCCACTCCATGACTCCATCCACCTCGCCAAACCCCTCAGAAGCTTCGCCACCTTCCATTGATCATTTCCCCCCTCTCCATCGACCACCACACAACCTTCATTCTTCCCCCGAACACACCCACCTGCACAGCCACAGTAAGCCCTAGGCACACTCACACAGGCGTTCCCACGCCACCCCGACCACTGCAGCACACTCGCCGCACCTCGACGAGGCTTCCTATGTATTCTGACGAGGCCATAAGGCCGTTTTCCTGATGACAGGTCTCGACCCTCTCCACCTCCATTGACATAGCAAGGAGCTTGCTTGGGAGCTCCACCAGGTCTCTCCGGTCCAGGTGCAGGGTCCCAGGTGCGCGGGCTCCCTTCGCAAATCCTTCACGCCAGCAATTGGAGTCTTAGGGCACTGCATCTGCTGCAATCGACCGCGACACCTGCTGCGGGCGTTCGTGAAGGAAGGTGGGATGACATAGTCCCACCTCGGAAGATTGTGAGCGGGAGAAGTGCTATAAGATGAAAAACTGCATTGGCCTGGTTGCCTCCTGACCATGGGGTGAGGTCCCCTCACCCACCATGCCTCGTCCGCAACCCACACCTCCGCGGACTTGGCTACCTAACCCGACTACCCGTGCACTCCTCGCGCACCACCCACGCCGGTGCGCCTGGACCTAAGCGCACTGACTCGACCCGTTTACCCGAGAAAGGCTCTGGGAGAGCTGTCCTGAGAGCCAAATAGAGAGAGAGAGACGCAGGGAGGGTAGGGGGTAGGTTTTGCTTCTCTGAGCTGTGCAGGGAAGAAGAAGGAAGAGGAAGCAGCCACGGGGAAGCAGAAGAGAAGAAGAGGAGTAGCTGAAGCCGCAGAGAAAGAGAAAAAGAAAGAAGGAGGAAGAAGAAGCAGCTGCGGAGAAGAAGAAGAGAAAGAGGAAGGAGACTACAGAGGCCAAGGAAGAAGAAGCTGAAGACTTAGCCGCAGAAAGACAAGGAAGAAGAGAGAAAGCAAAAGTAGAGAGGGAAGCAAAAGTAGAAGAAAGAAGAGAAGAAGAAGGCTCGGCTGAAGAGAGAATCAAAGTAAAGGCATTGTAGCAGTCACCAGTTAAGGTGTCTGATTCACAGAATCAGACGTCTGAAGAAAGCCAAAGACAAAGAAAGAAGAAAGAAAGCAAAGAAAAAGAAAGAGAGAAGAGAAGAAGGAAGAAAAGAAAAAAAAAGAGAATTTATTTCTTTTTTCCACTCTAGCATTTATCTACATTGCATTGAACATTTTCTTTCAAGTAAAATTTGAGATTGTGATTTTCTGCTTCTAAGATACCAATTTGCTCCTTGAGTTTGACCTCATAAGTTTTTAAATTTTGAGTAAATAAAATTGATAATTGTTTATACGACGTTTTCAAACTATACTGCAATGAATATCCTTTTAAAAACCACGATCTTGTCGTAGCAGCGATTAACGCCCCTTAGCCCTAGGTGCAAAAGAGGCAGCCATGCTTTGGGTCGTGCGAGTAGGGGCTGGGCGATACCCACCTCGTGACTGATATCCTCCTCCTCAAGCCTAGTAGCCACGACCGCCAGTACGGCCTCCTGCACTCGGTGTGGGGAGCATCTAGTATGCTTCTACCTTAGACGGGCAGTCCCTCCTCATGTGACCCGGCTGGCCACACTGGTAGTAGAGAGGGACACAACCTCCTCCCTTTGTCTATCCCTACTAAAAGCTGGGTGGGGCTCTGGTGCAAGTAGCATAAAAAAATCAACAAATATAATTTAATTTAAAAGTAGTAAACATTCCAGGTAACTGTAAATGTTCCAACACTTTCATGTTTTATTTCTATAGTCTAAGTGCCAGTTGTTTTGCGATTTCTATTATTTTAACAATGTCCCATTTCTCTTGTTCACATGTCCCTTAATGGAACGATCTTATTACAGTTTTCCCCGCAATGTAGAACGTATACATGTTGCTCTCCTAGCCGAGAGATCACCCCATGCTTGTCCTACTCTTGGTCTACTACCTTGGGGTCATGGTCGCAACATAGTGGTGACTACGATACGTGCAATAAACGCACGGGAAGCTACCCTGCACTGGCACGCGATCAGTCCTTTCCACTAGCGGGTACGCTCTAAGTTGTACAACACAAAGCAGAATAAGAGCCGTTGATAAACGCCAGTTTATCATCATTTTTATGCCCCAAAACTAACCTAGCTCTTAGGGTTTTAACTCTGCAAATGGGTTTTTGGGCTACATTTAGACATTTACCTAGGATAGGCATGCATTGCATTTTAATGTATTTTTGATGCATTTATCTAAGTGTCAGGATTAGGTAGAATGTCAGATCCCACACATCGTGGCACTCAGGAAGGCAGAAGATGAAGAAGCTCCTATGAGCTGGTTCCCAGCTAGGTCCAGCTCATTTCAGCTAGATCCCTTCTCATTTCAACTAAATCTGACCTCACATCAGCAGAAGTCAGCTCATCTTAGCTTGGCTTAGCAGCTAGCAAAGAACTACCAAGCTAAGCCAGCTAAGGTAGCTCCTTGCAGCTCTCTTCAACAGCCACCAGCTCCAGTGCAGCTCAAGATGACTACCTCCAGCTTTTCTCCCCCAAAACCCTAGCTCCAAATGCCTCCAACCCTACTCCTTACTATCTAAGCTAGCTAAGCTATCTTAGCTTAGCTAGTCACCTCCTTGGCACCAACACCTAACCCTAAAACCCTACCTAAATAGCTCCACCTAAGTCCACCCAAGCTACCTAGTCCACCCTACTTTTGGTGCCAACTATAGGCAACCTTCCACCCCACTCCACCACCAAAAGACCCCTCTCCTTTGGCACCAAAAATCCCCACATCCTAACCCTACACCTACCCCTACAACCCATCCTAGCCATCCACCTACCCCCCTTAGGTGGTGCCAAACCATGGCATCCCTCCATGGTTGGCACCAACTCCATGCACCTCTCCACCACCATAACTACCCCCTTCACACCCTTAAAGATGGCGCCAACAAATCTTAACCCTAGGATCCTTATAACCACCACCAACCATCTACCAAACCTAATCCTAGCCCTCCACATGTCCACGCTAACTAACCCCCATCTCCACCTCTATATATACCTACCACAATCACCACCAAAAACCCATCTTCTCCCTTAGTTAGGTTCACCATTCTTCCACCCCATCTCCATGCCAAGGAAGTAGGAGGGAAGAAGATCAAGGGGGCAACCTACCCACCCCCATGGCGCCTTCTTCCTCTCCCTCTTTTCCCTTACCCACGCCAAGGAGGAGGAGATCTTCACACTACTAGGACGGCCAGGCAAGAGGAGGAGACTTGAGGTGGTTGATGCCCACCTTGATGTGAGACTACCTAGAGGAGGACAACGACAAGAAGAAGCTAAGGAAGAATTCCTTTCAAGTGCAGGGCGACTGCACTTGGAGAAAAGGCTCTCCTGAACTTCAACAGAGGATTCATCTTCTTCTTTGTCTTCTTTTATCTTGTATTAGCTAGTTCAGTTTTTCTTCTTCTTTTAGAAGCACTTAGCTACTTGTATTTGACTCTACTAGTAATACAAAAATTATTTCACCTTCCAATTTTCATGTTGTAGTTAGTGTGTTTTCCATGTTGCTCTTATAGTTGTAGTGCACACACTTTCCTTTTCTAGTTACCCTAAGTGCACTTGCCTAGGGTAAGCTTAAAAGAGAGGACTTCATTCTTGTCACCTAGGGTTAGTTGTAGCGTAATTTCTTCTTCGCATATCTCAAACCCGATTGTTTCTAAAAACCTTAAAAACAATAAAAAATCAAAATCACAAAAAGAAAGTGTGGATTTTAGATGTGAGAGAGAGAACCACTCATGTGATTAACAATTTGGCCTCTTTGGATGATCCTAAATACTCCACTATCTAAGTCCTACAAATTTAAAAGCGAATCGATTTTTGCGCGTTGCAATGACTTATAAAAACTATATTTTACAAACTATGTAAAAATTCGACCAGCCGCACCTCTCACCAGTCTACGTACCCTCTCCCGACTATCCCAGTTGGCCTAGTGGGCCAACAGGAATCAATGTAGGAAAGACATTCCTACCTTGGGTCCCAACCCAAGGGAAGGCTAGCTCTCTCCCCACACTAGGGGTGAATAGGTCTCCTTGGTACGTGTGTACACGAGGGCCAGCTCACCCCCATACTAAGGTCCAAATAACAGTCATGCCTCACATTAGGTGAAAACAATCCATCACTATTAGAGTTTCATTTATAACTCCTTGGATTCCTTTTTAAATGCCATTGAATAACATGCATTTCCTTTCTAATTCCAATTTCATATATGAAGTAGACAATTAAATGCACTAGTTAACAACCTTGATATCATCCATTAAGGTTTTCTTTACTCCCAACAAAAATTAATCGCTTCTCATATGTATAAGTACAAATCTTATATATTATGAGCTAGGGCATGCACACGTATGTGTAAGTCTATTAAGCAGAACAATTCCCTTTTCCATCCATAACATGCATATGCGAAAACGTAATAACACATTAAGTAGCTATTGTTAACGTGCATTTAAGATTGGGCTAACTATGTACATATTGGAAGAACCACTCTACCTAGGAGTACAGAAGATATGGGGGCTCAAGTAGCTAATCCCAATGCCTCCGTAGGTCCCGCACGTGCCACAAACTTGGGGCCTACACCAATTCAATTGCCAAACAGAGCATTTAACATGTTGACTAACATTTCAGTATGCTAAAACAATTCAAAAATAGTGTAGAAATAATTCTAAACTGTAGAAAATTCCACAGGCTTTCCAACGATACCTTGTTTGCGTGATTTCGACCCCATTTGGGCCTTAAACCGGCCTAGAAACCTTCCCTGGTTCGCTTGAACCGTCCTAGGTTGGTTCAATCAGACCAAACCAACTACCTGCTGATAAGACGATTTTCGCTTTCGAATAATGTGATTTAGATGTTTTGTCGTTTTAGTAACAAAGTGGTGGAAAATTGCTTAATAAAACAATTACAATAAAAATTAACCACTCACAGAAGAGCGGTCGTGTCCATAGGGAGGCAATGATGCTATAAAATCATGAATATTTTTCTCGTATTCAAGTGCGAAATCTCAAATCAAATCTGACATGAAATGCAATGAAAAGAAGATACACAATAACTCAAAAATGTAAGGGTATATGTGTAATTTTTCCTCATTGAAATATTCAATAAATATGTGATGAATCTTTGTAATTTCCAATTGACATGCATTAGAGAAAATTTGTGTACATTTTAATCCAAAACAAATGTTAAAACTTGTGAATAACAAAAGCCACACAATTATAAGAAAACATGAGTATGAAATCACAATTTCACCACAATAAAATAATCATAAATTAAAATTCATTTTGGTGGCAATGGCATTCAAATGTAAATATTAATTAACCCAAAAATAGAGGATTTCGTTCCCTTGTGCGTGCACGAAGAAGAGGCGATGGCGGCTCGCGGGAAGCTCGGAGAAGGATAAGCACGACGAGAGCTTTCCGATGGTGGTGGTGGTGCTCCGAACGGTTGTCAGTGGTCGCCGGCCAGAGTGGAATAGGCCGCCGGCGATGAGGCTCTCCGACCGGCTGTCGGGTGGCCAATTGGTGCGGCCAGAAGCATGGTTGTGCTGGCTGCGTTGAGGGTGCAATGGGTTGGATGGCGCATGCATTGAAGGTGGGTGCACTGGAGGTTGGCGTGAGTTGCTGGCTGAAGTGAAGAGTTGCAGAGACTCTTTGGCAGTGTGGGCTGTCACCCCACACGCCCATAGTGGTGAGTCATTCTGCCGCGGTGAGGCCGGTGGTATAGAATGGAAGAGGAGCAAGGTCCTCTAAGCACAGTGAGGGACAAAGGGTGGTGGCCTACCCTCAATGGCAGCTCTCCCTTCTCCTTTTGTAGCCACGGCCACACTGATTTCAAATTCAAAATGCCGTAGTATGAATGTGATGCGCAGGAAGAGGAGGCGGAGCCGGAGGAGTTACCTATGCAAGGAGAAAAAGAATAAAAGAATAAAATAATTGGGATTATTTATACATAACACCTTAACTTCTATGTTAATTAAAATAGTACATCTAATTAATTAATTAATTAATTAAATGTATGCAACCCTAGGTTAATTCTAAATGCATGAATTATGTACTTAAGCTAAAAATATGAATTAATTATTTGCATCCTAATGTATGCTACCTAAATGTTAAAATTAATTTAATGTCTAGACATTTAGATACTTAAATAGCCCACGAATATGGGCTAATCAAATACCCCCATGCCTAGTTTTTACTAGTCCCTAGCAAAATCAAGCAAAACCTAACACTCCAAGTAGACTAGCCAACCCAATCGATCTTCCTTTAGAAACATATTAAGTTCAGACTTTAGACCTGAGGTTCCCAAGTAATTGTTAAGTTACAGACTAGGTCGGCTAAAGATGAGTTGCAGGCACAAGTTTCCCTGATTTCTAACTCTACCCTAAGGTTTATTGATTCCTGAGATTAAAGCATCCATGCATGTTTGTTGGTCTGAGTTATTTGACTTAAAGGAAAAAGGATTTTTTTTTTGAATAATATATATATATTTTGTTCGATTCCTCTAAGTCTAACCTCGGATTAGCTATCAACACAGTCTACGTCGGATTCATTGTCCCCATCACCATACCTCGAAGGGTGCCTGGCTTTCGATGCTTCGAGGTAGCACCGCCCATAGTGACCCCAAGAACTCCTGGCAATTGACACTTCGAGATAGTATCGCCCATGGATTTCTTAAGCGAATTCAGGCCTGTGGCAATCGGCACTTCAAGATAGGGCCGCCCATGGTACCTGAACCACACAATGCGCTTATATGCCCCCAGTAGGATGGATATCCTAAGAGACAAGCGCCGAGGAGGTAATATGTTATCATCGCATCCTCAAGGTGAGTATATACTCCACCCTCCTGCAGTAGGAACTCTTCCAACCAAATTGTGTTTTCAAGCCTCTCCTAAGTCAAAACTAAGAGAACCAAATTTCTTTTAAGAAAGGAATTAAGGTGATCACTTACACAAGATCAAGTGTGTGAAATTTGGATGCTTGGGTTATAAGGACCAGTAAACCAAAAGGTAGAACAAGACTCCAGGTACACCCCACCTTTTAACTCAATCCCTAGCTTTCCTTCCTCAACCTCTTGAGGAATGATCCGCAACTTAACTCCTACTTAAGTTTTTAAGTCCACAAAGGACCCTAAAGGTCTAAAGCTAGTAGCTCATTTAGCTTCTAAAGTTCGACCCTAGAATCAACTTAGTCTAACCTGGAGTTCTGATTTACTTAAGAATGCAGGACCTAGCCAGTTAAGCTCAAAACTTTTTTTTTATTATTATTTTTTTATTTTTTATTTTTTTAAATGCAATATGCATGAATGAATGCAAAATGTAGACATGCTATAAACAAAATGCCTCAAGTCATCTCCTCCATGCCTAGTTCAAACAATGTCCTCATTAGAAACAAAAATAGTTAAAGGAAGATATTACCTAAGGCGGAGAATGGTAGGAGCTAAGGCTCCTCAAGAGTGACCTCGTCAACCAGATGGCCATCCAAAGCAATGTATGGTTTTAACCGTTGACCGTTGACGATAAAGAAAGTTGCTAAAGAGGAAGGGCTTTTAATCTCCACAGCTCCATGATGAAACACTTTAGTGATTATGTAAGGCCCATCCCAACGAGATTTTAACTTCCCAGGAAAAAGCTTAAGTCTGGAATTGAAAAGCCAGACTTGTTGGTTTGGCTCAAAGGTCTTTCGAAGTATATACTTACTATGCAAGACCTTAGTTCTTTCTTTATAAGCTTGAGAGGTGTCATAAGCATCATTCCTCAGCTCCTCAAGCTCACTTAATTCCAGAAGTCGTGCCTTACCCACCTTCTCTAAATCCATGTTAGCACTTTGAATAGCCCAAAGTGCCTTATGTTCCAACTCAACAGGTAAATGGCACGCTTTCCCATACACAATCCGAAAGGGAGAAGTACCCAAAGAGGTCTTACAGGCCGTTCGATATGCCCACAAAGCATCATTGAGCTTTTGGGACCAGTCTTTTCTATTAGGTCTAACGGTCTTTTCCAAAATATTTTTTATCTCCCTATTCGACACTTCAACCTGGCCACTCATCTGAGGATGGTAAGAGGTAGCGACCTTGTGAGTTACTCCCAAACTCCTTCTTAGCCGATTAAAGTGGTGGTTTCATAAATGAGGTCCCCCATCACTTATAATGGTCTTGGGGCAGTCGAAACGAGATATGATATTGGCCTTCACAAATTTCAAAACCACAGAGTGGTCATTTGTGCATGTAGAAATGGCCTCTATCCATTTAGAGACAATCAACTGCCACCAATATATATTCATCACCATGGGACGACGAGAAGGGGCCCATAAAGTCAATTCCCCACACATCAAAAATTTCAACAGATTGAATAGGGTGTTAAGGCATTTTATTTCTCTTCCCAATCATTCCAGTCCATTGACATCTAATACAGGCCTTAACAAAATTATAAGAATCCCTAAATAAGGAAGACCACCAAAAACTGGACTGGAGAACCTTAAAAGCAATTTTCTTAGCACCAAAGTGTCCTCTACAATGAAGTTCATGGCAAAAACTCAGCACACTTTGTTGTTCCTCTTCAGATACACAACGTCTCAATACTTAGTCTTATCCAATTCTAAATAATTCTGGCTCTTCCCAATGAAAATATCTTCCTTGGGAAATGAATCTTCCTTTTTTGCTCATCCTAAGAGCCAGGAGTTTGTCCAGTGATCAAGTAATTTACGGTATCTGCATACCAAGGTAAGGTTGGTGTTACCACCATCAGAGTTTCATCGGGAAATGTCTCACGAATGTCTCCAGAAAGAGAATCATTAAGTGGAAGGCGAGATAGGTGGTTAGCCACAACATTTTCTACTCCTTTCTTTTCACGTATCTCCAAGTCAAATTCTTGAAGGAGTAGGATCCACCTAATCAGACGTGGCTTAGAATCTTTCTTAGCAATGAGATGTTTCACTGCCACATGATCAGTAAAAATAGCCACCTTAGACCCAAGCAGATAAGACCTAAACTTCTCCAAAGCAAAAACTACAGCAAGTAATTCTTTTTCAGTGACGGTGTAGTTTTGCTGAGGTTCGGTTAAAGTCTTGTTGGCATAATGCAGCACATGAGGTCTTCCTTCAACCCTTTGTCCAACGACTGCTCCCACTGCATAATCCGAAGCATCATACATTAGCTCAAATGGGAGAGTCCAATCAGGAGCTTGGAGAATAGGCACAGAGATCAAGGCCTCCTTCAGAGTTTGAAAGGCCTCGGCACACTTTGAATCAAAATTAAAGGAAGATTCCTTCGCCAACAAGTCACAAAGTGGCCTAGAAATTTTACTAAAATTTTTAATAAAGCACCTATAAAAGCTGGCATGGCCCAGAAAGAATCTAATCTGTTTGACGTTCGTGGGCAATGGGAGTTTGGAAATAGAATCAATCTTGGCTTTATCTACTTCCAAACCTCGCTTGGATACAACATGCCCAAGTATAATTCCTTTCTGTACCATAAAATGACTTTTCTCCCAGCTAAGGACTAAACCAGTCTCCTTACATCGCTTCAACACATCTCCAAGTGCAGGAGACACTAGTCGAAAGACAAGCCATAAATGGAGAATTTATTTATAAACACTTCAACACACTCGTCAATCATGTCTGAAAAAATAGACATCATACACCTCTAGAAGGTTCTAGGGGCATTACATAATCCAAACGACATACGCTTGAATGCAAAAGTACCGTAAGGACTCATGAATGTCATCTTCTCCTGGTCATCAGGGAAGACTGCAACCTGGTTGTACCTAGAATATCAGTCGAGAAAGCAATAATACTTATTCCCTGCCAATTTCTCGAGAATTTGATCAATAAAAGGCAAGGGAAAGTGATCCTTATGGGCAGCGGTGTTCAGCTTGCGGTAATCAATACAGACCCTCCATCCAGTTGAGGGTCTAGTGACAACTTGTTCACCTTGGTCGTTGAATTCCACAGTAAAGCCTACCTTCTTTGGCACCACATTAATAGGACTTACCCATTTACTATCTGCAATGGGATATATGATCCCAACGTCCAACCACTTCAGGATTTCCTTTTTAATCACCTCCCTCATGTTAGGGTTCGGATGTCTCTGCATGTCCCTAAATGGCTTGATGGAATCATCAGTATAAATGTGGTGCATGCAGAGTGTAGAGTCTATACCCTTAATGTCAGCAATGCTCCAAGCAATAGCTTCCTTCTGCCTAGATAAGCATTCAATCAGGGCTCCCTCCTATGCCTCAGATAGCATAGCTGAAATGATAACAGGGAGCGTATCATTGGCACCTAGGAAGATGTACTTGAGAGTGTCAGGGAGGGGTTTCAACTCAAGGTCGGGGGCTTGTATGGTTGAGGGTTTCATAATAGATGTCCCCATCTCAGGTAGAAGATCTACCTTAGGCAGAGATGATGGGGAAAGAGACTCAGCAGAAACACCCAGCAATTCCTCAAGTTCTAGTATATCCCCTTCACATTCCTCCAAGAGATGGGAATGCTCATTTAGAATGACATGCTGAAGGGGGTCATCACATAACATTGTAGGGGTTGCCTCTTCAATCAGGTCATCTATCACCTCAACTTGAGAACAATCCTCAAGTCCAGCTTGTTTGTAAGCATCAAACACATTAAGCCGGATTTCCTGTTCCCAAAGCCCATTTTCAATGCCCCAATATTGCAATTGATTGAAGCATGCGAAGTTTCAAGGAAGGGGCGGCCCAAAATGATGGAGGGTTTGGTTGGCTTATTGGTAGGGTTAGTGTCCAAAACTACGAAGTCAACGGGAAAAAAGAAATCCTCCAGTCTTACGAGGACATCTTCCAAAATCCCCCGTGGTGTCTTAAGTGATCGATCTGCAACTTAAAGGATTACAGGGCTAGGCTTCAGATTGCCTCCCCCAAGTTGTTCATACACGTAGCTCGGAAGGATGTTCACCCCTGCACCCAGATCAAGTAGAGTCTCATTAATCTGTAAGTCACCAATAACTACTGAGATGTATGGGGCTCCTGGGTCCTTAAGTTTCAAGGGTGTGCCATGTTGAACAATTGAGCTAACAGAATCAAGCAGGAAAACTTTTGATTGGACCTGTTTCCTAGATTGCCGCTTTTTCGTGCACAGGTCCTTTAAGAAGCAGACATAAGACGGAATCTGCCTGATAGCTTCAAGCAAAGGCAGGTTAATCTACACTTGCTTGAAAGTTTCTATGATCTCATCTGTCTTATCTTTGGCTCCAGATGAGCCAGCAGAAGTCTGCCCAGAGGTGGATAAGTGCTCTGAAA
The DNA here is from genome assembly GCA_037157565.1 of Thalassia testudinum. NCBI lineage: Eukaryota > Viridiplantae > Streptophyta > Magnoliopsida > Alismatales > Hydrocharitaceae > Thalassia > Thalassia testudinum. The sequence continues at coordinate 104,457,925 of JAZHRO010000024.1, read as the reverse complement.
AGGGCACTCTCGATCTCTAGGTGGAAGGGCTGTCATGTCAAGTAAGGGGTGGAATGGGGGCAACTTCTTCCGATGAGGTGATTTCAAGCGGAGAAGATTTGGGCAAGTCTTCTCCGATGGGGGTGAAAGTCGGGGTGGATGGTTTTTTAGGGAGTGAGACTATAGGAGCATCGAGTTTGGAAATTTCTTTCCCACTCCTCAGAATAGTCACAGTTAGAGCATGCTCCCTAAAGACAATCCCTTTTCCTTTAGGATTCTCCTTAGCTGTACTAGGGAGCTTCCCAGTTTCCCTCTGTCTAACAGCCTCAACAAGGTGTCTTATTTGTGATTTCATCTCATGTATAGCCTTGTCATGAGATTGGATGATGGCATTTTGACTTTCTTGCATAGTTTTCAACATTGCTTTCAATTCATCCATTTCAGAGGTCTTAGGTTGGGCAAAGGTCTGAGGTTGGTTCATTTGATGGTTTTGAAAGGATTGTGGTTTATAATTCCCTAAATTTGAGACATTTCCTTGTCTCCATGAAAAGTTTGGATGGTTCCTCCATCCCTCATTATAAGTGTTGGAAAAAGGGTCATTATGAGGTCTAGGATGAAACCCTTGAGCGACACTCAGATCCGCTTATACAAGCTCAGGGAATTGGGAGGCCAAGTGGCAATCCACAGTGGCGTGTGTATTGCCCTGGCAAATTGAGCATTCGGAAGCTTGGGATGTGGAGGTGTTAGATACGAATGGACTTGGGTTCGACATAAGCCTTTCCATGTTTTGATTCAATAATTGAATCTGATAGGCTAAATTCTGGGTGTCCCTTGTCTCATTCGCCTCCAACTTTCTTTGCATGAGAGTGGGCTTTCTATCCATGTAGGCAGAATTCAAGTGAATAAAATTCTCACTCAAAGAATCAAAAAGGTTCCAAGCTTCATCCTCAGTCTTAGATAGAAAGGTTCCTGCACAAGCACCACCCACAGTTTGCCTATGCGAATCATTAAGTCCAGTGTAGAACCTTTCAACCAGTTGCCATTTAGGCACCTGGTGATGTGGGCAAAGTCTCAACAAATCATTAAAGCGCTCCCACGCATCATGGAAAGCTTCCCCATCCTTTTGAACAAAACTCATAATTTTCCTCCTAAAGTGATTGGTTTTTCTCATGGGGAAGTACTTCTTCAAAAACTCCTTCTTCAAGGCATCCCAAGTGTTAATATCATCAAGGGTGTGATACCAATACTTGGCTTTGTCCTTAAGGGAGAAGGGAAAGAGGGTCCGCATTTGAGCATCATCAGTAATGCCCTGCAGCTTCACCGTGGAACAGACCTCGATGAATTCCTCTATATGCCTGTAAGGGTCTTCCCTAGCGATACCATAAAAGGAGGGCAGCAAGGATAGGGTACTGCTTTTGATCTCATAAGGATTGTCCCCTCCAGGTCTACGTAGTGCAGGGCCAGCTTGATTGGTTTGAATGAAATATTCTTTAAGGCTCCTTTGACCAGCTATTTCTACCCTTGGAAGGTTTCTTCTTAAGATTCTTTCAGGTTCAGGATCAAACACAAGTTGTCTCCTAAGAGAACGCCTACTGATTAGCCCATAGTTGTGGGCTATTTAAGTATTTAAGTGCCTATACATTAGATTAATTCTAACATTTATTTAGTATAAATTAGGATGTAAATAGATCAATTCATAGTTTTAATCTAATTACATAATCCATACATTGCATCCATATCTTAAGTGCATTTAGAATTAACTTAGAATAGCATTCATCTAATTAGATAACCAATTAGGTATATTATTTTTATTAACATAGAAGTTGAGGGTCTGTACATAAATAATCATAATATTTTAATAATATTTTCTTTATTCTTCTTCTTTCAGAACGGCTGGCTGCCGCTCCAACGCCCGGCTGCTGCAGTGATGAAGCCATTCAAGGGGGAGCGGATGTGGTGGATCTGGTCGGCGGCTGATTTCAAAATTGTTCAAGACACTACAAAAGGAGCACGGAGGCAGCCGAGCTCAGGAGGCCTCCGCCACCGACCCACCACTGTGCAGAGAGAACCTCTCTCTTCCACTCCACACTACCGGCCTCTACCGTGGCGGCGAGTCTCCACCACCGTGGGCGTGTGGTGTGACAGGCCACACCGCCATCCGAAGCTCGTCCTCATTACCGTGAGCACATCAGCGTGCATCTCCCTCGCCGTCGTCACCAACCACCACCGCCGAGCCACCGTGCAATCACCCTTTCAGTCACTTAAGACGTCCGGGAAATTTCCCGGACGTCTGAAGTCCACCCCCACTCCAGCAGCAATCTCCGTCCTCTCACTTCACTTCCACCACCCACGCCGCAGCAGCCCGCTCATCTCCAACCGCATGCAAGGCGTGCACAACTTCCAGCCCTCACGCCCGCTCACGCCACCTTCCCTGCACCTGCAGCCTTCGCCATCTCCACGCGCAACCACCGGCGCACCCGTCTGAAGTTCACCTGCTCACCTTCAGCCTGCACTCCACCGCTCACCGGCTGCAGACCTGCGCACGCCTGCAGATCAACCCGCGCTCTCCTCCAACGCCTGCAGACCAGCCTGCAGCATCCTCCAACAGCCGCCTGCAGCTTCCACCGCACACGCCAACCGCCTGCAGCTTCCACCGCACCAGCGCCCTCCGCAGACCCTCCGCCCACGCCAGCTTCCACCGCACACGCCAACCGCCTGCAGACCACCGCGCAAGCGCCCTCCTGCTGACCACCGCCCACGCACAACCGCGCGCCCTCCGTAGACCCTCCGCGCGCCCACGCACAACCGCCTGCAGCACCTCCGCCGGAGCTCGTCCGGCCACCTCCGACCGCCGCGCAACTCGCCACCACCACCGATTCGAAGCCCTTGATCTAAGGGACCTCCTCCGAGCTTCCCGCGCCCGACCATCGGCTCCTCGTCGCGCAAGACAACGGGGAAAAATTCCCCTGTTTTGCTACAGTAAAACGTTAATTAAAATTTACATTTTCTGCCATTGCCACATTTTAATCATATTCTATTCACTCTGCATTGCGGAAAATATCCTGTAGTTTCTCATAATTGCCATTTCAGCATTGTTTCTTGCTTAAACCTTAATCTAAAGGCAATCTTGGCTTGGTTCTTGTCCAAATTGACTACGAACAAACATTTTTAAGTAGCGCGAATTTTAATACGTTATTGCCTCCCTGTGGATATGACCCGCTCCTCTGCGAGTGGTTATTTCTTATTAAAAATTGGTTAGTCGATTTTTCCACCACATTAAACTACAAACGACTTAAAAGCGAAAGATCGACCGGTCAAATGGCACCGTTGCCGGGGAGGCAACAGACGCAATAATTTCGCCTAATTTTATTTTCATTATTGGTCAATTGCACAGAGATTTGACCATCTATTATTTACTTTTCTGTGCGAGAAATTTTGTGCAAGAATCAGCCACTGTGAGAGGCGACCCTTGACGTCGCCAGACGAGAAGTGGACAAGCAATTTTGAAAGGAGGAGAAGGACGAGGACGTGACGGACACCATTGTATTTAATCGCTAATTTAATTAGAATAGAATTAAGACTGAAGACTTAATTTTTCATTACAGTTAGTTTGAAACCCTTGTTCTGGGGTAAATTTTGAGGGGTTTGTTCCCCGATTTTGTTTTGGACCCGTGTTGGCTAATTTTTGGGAGCCTGTTCCCTTTTCTTTAGATTTAGGTTTATTTTTTTTATTATTTCTTTTATTTGCTTGTGCATAAGTAGTTCTAAAAAAAATAGAAAAAGAAAAAAAATGAGCTGCCTGCTAGAAGCTGCCTGCCCTAGGACGAACCATTTAGGTCTGTATGAGCAGCCTCTAGATTTGCTTTTCTGCATTGCGTGCATTTTTGCATCGAAGATCGCTGGAGGCAAGGTACGCATTCTCTTACTTTGCATCCTATTTTTGATCACGCATTGCATTTGGGATTTAATGCGAAGACCACCTAATCTGTACTGAATAAATCTAACAAGTGGTCACATTTTCTTTAGAAAAAGGACTAATTAAAGGAAGGACATTTTAAAAACCAAGGATTTGTGTTGAACGTGAATCTACGCTAACGTGTTTGGTTTTGGAAAACTCGTCGTTGTAGTTCGAAAGCGAAGGATTCGTGTTCAACAAATAAAATTTATACCGAAATAAAAATTCCGGGTCGAACACAGGGAGGCGAACGTTTGATTTAAAAACTTCACGTTTTTATTTTATTTTGTCACGAAGAAATTCAATTTAAACTATCTAAGTATCTACAACAAATAAAAGAGGGGGAGTAAGAGAGAGAGAAAAAAATACTATACATGGAAATCAAAATGAGATGTAGAATAGACAAGGAATTTATCATAAAAGAGTTCGTTCGTTACAACTATAAAACATAAAACAATTACTCTAGAAAGCATTAAAAGAATGGAGGGAGAAATGTCCTCCTCGACGATCGCTCGGAGGACGAATAGACTACTCTAGAAAGCAGTAAATCTATACTAGAAAGCAGTAAAAAGAATAGGGAGAGAAATCCTCCTCGACGGTCGCTTAGAGGACGAGCCGGACGGGACGACGCCTGGACGAAGGAGAACGAAGCGGGACGAAGGAGGACGAAGCAGAAGAACGGGAACGAAGCAGCACGTCGTCGTCGTCGCGGGATCCACTTCCGAAGGGGGACGAAAATTTGGACTTTATCTCGCGAGAAGCATCCCGGGTGTGGGACAAGCTTCTCTTGAGCTTTGGAGAGGTAGAGAGGAGAAGGAAGGGATGAAAATTTCGTATGGAGGGGGTCTCCTTTTATAGTTGCAAGGAGTGGGGGCAAAATGGACATTACATCTTCAAAATAATAAATAAGGGGTCTTTAGTGACGGATAAAACCGTCGCTAAAGCCCCGCCGTCGCCGTCGCCGCCGCGCCCACGCGCGCCCGCTCGGCTGGCCGCGCGCGTAACGCATACGCACGTCCGCGTCGTCTCAGCCGTCCGATCGCGAGATCGGACGGCTTAGAACGCGTCCGCGCCCGCTGCGTAGCGCACCGCCCGCATGTGATCGCGCGCCCACCAGAGCGTCCAATTGCGCGTCGGCGCTATCGGGCGCGCGCGGCCGTTGGATCTTCATCTGACGCTCGTGCGCGCCCGCTCGCCCGCGCCTTCGACCCCCTCACCGCGGCTCGAACCCGCGACCTCCGCTTCGCCCGCAGCTGCGTCGCCGCTGCGCTACGCGGGCGAAATGGTCGCGCGGACGTTTTTAAACGCGAGCGACCGCAGCCGTTGGATCGAGATCCAACGGCGGAGAGGAGACGGTGCGCGGTCTTCACTGGACTCCTGCGGCCGATTGGGCAGCTGGGATGGCGCCACGTGGTGCCATCTTGGCCGTCCATCTTCTGGAAGTTGTAGATGGTGCCACGGATGTCGGATTGACTCGATTTTTGTGTCGTTCGGCTGCGATCGTCGATCCGAATTCATCCGTGTGGTCGGATTTTCCATCTGAAGTGCGGATTTACACCATCCTGGCCCTTGATCTTCTAGGGTTCCCCGGTCTCTATCTGATGCTACGGATGCCTGATTAGGGCGATCTTGGAGTCGTTGAACTCCAATCGTCGCCCTGATCATATCCATACGGTTGGATCTTTGATCCGAGGCCCCGATAAAATATTTGCCCTGTCCAAGCACATAAAAGGAGACAATTAACCTCCATTTTATTCAAACTACTCTAAATGCAAGATGATGCATGTAATGCAATATTTATATCATGAAATGCAATCCTATGCTTAAGAACTGCATAAATAGACATTTTAAGTAGTGTAAATGTGTTTACATCATACCCCCATGCCTATCTTTTGCTAGTCCCTAGCAAAAACTATATGCTATTTATAAAAGAATTAGGTTAGATTATTTGGACCTGAGTTATTTTCAATCATTAAGAAATTGTCTACTTAAGAACTGAACTTTCAAAGACACAACAGTGCCCGGGTATCAGCCAAAATGCAGACCGCCTCAAGCCTCGCCTTATTCAAAGAAAAATTTCTTTTTCTGTTTTTACACTTTTTTTTTTTTTTTTTTGGATGTTCAAATTTTAGGGTTTAAGAGTGGCTTTCTACGGCCATTCAACTCACCCAAGATTTGATGAGAACCCTAAGTTTTAAGCATCTTATTGTGATTGTGATAGACTCGTTGACCGGCAATTAAAACGGACTTCGGATTTCTACGCCTCTAGGTGACCTCAAAAAGAATTCTGCCTAAAGGTGTATCTTTACAACCGGTAGCTTTCTCCCTACTTTTATTTTTTTAACGGGGTCAACACAAGGGTGAATCCAGTGTATATCTCCCCGGTTTATTCTACTTCTCCGCTTCTTCCTAAGTGTTTTAGGAATTTTTAGTGCATTTTCTGAGCTGGGTTCTGGACAACCGGTCGATGAGCTGTTACCACCGACAACTTGCCAGCCATACTCGTGCGGCGAAGTGTGGCTTATTTCTTTTTGTTCTTTTCTCCTTTTTGATTTTTTTTTTTTTTAAGTAGGTGGCTTCCCTGGTCTAAGATTTACCTAAAGGCAGCAAAAAGAGAAAGGTCCAGCGACTGGGCTCTGGACAACCTACCTATGGGCTGTTACCCACGATAACTTGCCAGCCATATCACCCTAAAAGGTTCATTAGCTACCCAATTTCCGTTAAAATCGCCAAACAACGAGTCAGTGCAAAGAAAGTGTGTAGATGCTTAAAACTCAAAATTCCCTTAAATCAGAGGGCGGGTTGACAAGTCGTGTGCTTATCACCCAAACTTATTTATTCCAATTATAATAAAATTCAGGTTGGCGAGAACTCGAAAAACAAATCCACATTTTAGTGGATACATAGGCTGATTAAGTCCAAAGACCTGAAGGGTCTTTGTGTTCAGAACATAATATAGTATTTCTTAAGATCGAAAATTTTCTTAAACCCAAATTCTCTTTCCTAATTTTGATTTTTTTTTTTTTTTATAAAATAAAACAAATCTACGGAGCTGACGAATGAATTCAAGGATAAATATCCATCCCCCCATGCCTATCTAATGCAATGTCCTCATTGTATTAAAAAGACATAAAATAGAGAGGAAAAGCGTAGAAAGCACCTGAATTGCGTGGATATCGGGTCCGCTCCGAGATGAAAATGAAAAAGAACTGTATATGTGCTGAGTTTAGTGCCTTCAGCTAGGCACACTATACAAAGAAAAGAAATGAAGAATTCACATGTGCAGGTCAGAATTAGAATGAACAGAAGAATCCTCTGACCTGTCAGCAAAGGTCCACAGATGTGGACCAGATTGTGGTGCAGACCCACACCCCATAATCGAGAATATCTTAGGTTCTGGATAAAAATTACCCAAAGCCTAAAATCAGAATGCAAGCGGGGTCGGGCCTGCGATTTGTGAGGATGCAACCCAAGGCCAAAATGTCGGGTTACAGAGAATTGAAGCTCAAAAGGATAATCGTTAAATGTGTGCTTGAGTTTGACATCCTCGAAACAAATGTCGTAAGGGTTCTGATTTGATGGTTTCAGTTTAAAAGGAACCCTTCGACTCAATCTTCCATTTCCTCCAAAATTGACTTCCCAAATCAGAATTTCCCAGCTCCTATCCTCCTCATTCGGCATATCAAATTCCATGACCTCTTGTATATTCATCAACCCGTCTGAAATCTCCAAGTCTAGATGATGTGGCAAAATCAAAATTGACTTGGGTCTAATTATCTCAGAATTAGAATCATCAATAAGCTCAACAGGGTGTAACTGATAATCAGGGCATTGAATTAATTCCTCCAGAAAATGCGATTCTGGATCCGTATCGTGTGCCCTAATAAGATCAGTTTCCTCAGTTATTGGGCTATCAAATGATCTATCAGATTCCTCAGGCCCAATCGTCTCACAAAAATCGTGATCTGAAAACTCGTGTGAGACTTCGCAACTTGAATCTTCACCATCAGGATCCGTATCAATGTATGTCCCAAAATCATTTGTCACTTTGCGTTCCAAGGAGACATACGTTTCCTCGTAACCCGGCTCAGGGATTTCAGGTGAAGAAATCAAATCATCCTTAATTGATTGTTTTAATTCAATCTGGTCAGCTTCGTAACACGTGTCCCCCCCAACAGGTGCCTGAGCGGGTTCTGTCATTGGCTTTCCTAAAGAGAGTTCATCCTGGGAATTATTCCAAGATTGAATCAAAGCAACCACGAATCTCATCCTCAATTTCGCTAATTTCCCAAGTAGAAACTCACCCGGGTTCTTATCCTTAACATCCTGGAGCCAATCCAACAAAGACTTGTTTAAATCATCAATCATTTCAATCAGGGGCTCCAATCTCTCAATGCAAGGTATTGGCTGAACTTCTAAAGATTGAATGATATTCCTCAAGTTAGCCAGAACCTTATCTTGAACCTGATTCACCTGAACCAAATGAGTTGGTTCAGGGTTGGGCGGGTTTGACATCAATGTAGAGGAATTAACGAATTGAGATTCGTTATACCCATCCTGATAATAGGTCATTTCAGATTGTTCAAAAGATGGAGATGACCTAAAGGCAGTGAAATCAGAGGATGGGTAAGGATCAGTGTATCCTTCTTGATTGTAGATCGCATTAGGTTGTTCATGAAAGGAGGACGATCTATAATCGATGCAACTCTGAGAAGGATAGAATTGAGAATCAAAGTGTTCAGGGTTAGACCCTAAACACGGGGGTCCGGAATTGTATCCCCAATCCGAATTATCCCAACTAACTGATGGTCGATTGCAATACGAGTTGGGATAATCGTCATGTTGAGGATAATTTACAACAGGAGGGAAAGAGCGGGAATGCGTGAAATATGTGGAAGGATTCATGAGACACGGGAGGAAGAAAGGTGCCCTGCAATACAAACAATCAAACCTGTCCTTAAATGGGTTAGCCTACAGACCTACAGACTCTCAAAACCCGTCTTGAGATAAAGGAACGATTTGATCTACTTCTGTCTGTTCAATCCAACCAGTTAGAAGGAGGGACTGGGGAGAAGGTTCTTCCTTCGGCTTGCGCCTCCGGTTCCTAGTGTACCCCCCAACCGCGATCGTTTGACTCTGCTCCCCTAGCTAGACATCAGATTGAACAGTAGAAACAGACTAATCGAAAATAATCTCGTTCTGAGTTCTGAAGAGCGAGTCCAATCCTTAAGGCCAACGTCTACTCTGTTTTATTTAGGGCTAGGTTTGAATGTGCTTTGGAATGTGATGGGCCCTTTAAATGGGTTGTGCCCTTAATGATTGATTGCTTTGTGTGTGCGTGCACAACCAGTGGTTTTCAAGCAAGATTATTTTTGATGTGATGAATTTTAAGGTTCAAATCTTGCTTAGTAGCTTTTAGGATTCAACTTTAGGTGTTTTCAATCAAGTTTCATTGGCACACCAGGTTTTGCAAGCACAGGTGAAGATATTTTCCTTTAAAGTTTAAAAAGAATGTGGAGTGCCTGGTAGATCCCTAAGAGTTGAACCTAATTGGCAGCTACTTGATGAGTTGATTTTATTTGAAGTGGTGCGACCCAAACAACTCAAACAACTGGCCTGATGCACCACCTAATTAGGCACACAAATGATTACCCAATCTGATTTCTACTCGATTATGTGTTTGGATGTGTGTACCGGCTCCTAAGATTGGTTTACCGGTTGAGTTAGAAAATCAGATGAGGTTGTGTACCTCTGTGAGATTTTTTTTTATTATTATTATTTTTTAATGTGGGGGTTGGAGTGAGTATGGATGTCAAACAACAAACAATCTAACCTTAGAGTTTAGAAGAACACCTAGGTTGATTGATGTTTGAATTATTATGTGATGAAATGAAATCTAATGGGTGGGAGGTGGGGGATAACTTACAAAACCTTCCACAACACTTTACTCCGATTTACCGCTTTTGCCTGTCTCGAAAGAGTACCTGCAATTACAATAAGAAAGGAGAAAAGTGAGGTAAATGATTTGTAAGTTACAAAACGCGAAGAGAAATCAAAGAGCGTTGCCTCCCCGGCAACGGCGCCAAAATGTTGAACGTGAATCTACGCTAACGTGTTTGGTTTTGGAAAACCCGTCGTTGTAGTTCGAAAGCGAAGGATTCGTGTTCAACAAATAAAATTTATACCGAAATCAAAATTCCGGGTCAAACACAGGGAGGCGAACGTTTGATTTAAAAACTTCGCGTTTTTATTTTATTTTGTCACGAAGAAATTCAATTTAAACTATCTAAGTATCTACAACAAATAAAAGAGGGGGAGTAAGAGAGAGAGAAAAAAATACTATACATGGAAATCAAAATGAGATGTAGAATAGACAAGGAATTTATCATAAAAGAGTTCGTTCGTTACAACTATAAAACATAAAACAATTACTCTAGAAAGCATTAAAAGAATGGAGGGAGAAATGTCCTCCTCGACGATCGCTCGGAGGACGAATAGACTACTCTAGAAAGCAGTAAATCTATACTACAAAGCAGTAAAAAGAATAGGGAGAGAAATCCTCCTCGACGGTCGCTTGGAGGACGAGCCGGACGGGACGACGCCTGGACGAAGGAGAACGAAGCGGGACGAAGGAGGACGAAGCAGAAGAACGGGAACGAAGCAGCACACCGTCGTCGTCGCGGGATCCACTTCCGAAGGGGGACGAAAATTTGGACTTTATCTCGCGAGAAGCATCCCGGGTGTGGGACAAGCTTCTCTTGAGCTTTGGAGAGGTAGAGAGGAGAAGGAAGGGATGAAAATTTCGTATGGAGGGGGTCTCCTTTTATAGTTGCAAGGAGTGGGAGCAAAATGGACATTACATCTTCAAAATAATAAATAAGGGGTCTTTAGTGACGGATAAAACCGTCGCTAAAGCCCCGCCGTCGCCGTCGCCGCCGCGCCCACGCGCGCCCGCTCAGCTGGCCGCGCGCGTAACGCATACGCACGTCCGCGTCGTCTCAGCCGTCCGATCGCGAGATCGGACGGCTTAGAACGCGTCCGCGCCCGCTGCGTAGCGCACCGCCCGCGTGTGATCGCGCGCCCACCAGAGCGTCCAATTGCGCGTCGGCGCTATCGGGCGCGCGCGGCCGTTGGATCTTCATCTGACGCTCGTGCGCGCCCGCTCGCCCGCGCCTTCGACCCCCTCACCGCGGCTCGAACCCGCGACCTCCGCTTCGCCCGCAGCTGCGTCGCCGCTGCGCTACGCGGGCGAAATGGTCGCGCGGACGTTTTTAAACGCGAGCGACCGCAGCCGTTGGATCGAGATCCAACGGCGGAGAGGAGACGGTGCGCGGTCTTCACTGGACTCCTGCGGCCGATTGGGCGGCTGGGATGGCGCCACGTGGCGCCATCTTGGCCGTCCATCTTCTGGAAGTTGTAGATGGTGCCACGGATGTCGGATTGACTCGATTTTTGTGTCGTTCGGCTGCGATCGTCGATCCGAATTCATCCGTGTGGATGGATTTTCCATCTGAAGTGCAGATTTACACCATCCTGGCCCTTGATCTTCTAGGGTTCCCCGGTCTCTATCTGATGCTACGGATGCCTGATTAGGGCGATATTGGAGTCGTTGAACTCCAATCGTCGCCCTGATCATATCCATACGGTTGGATCTTTGATCCGAGGCCCCGATAAAATATTTGCCCTGTCCAAGCACATAAAAGGAGACAATTAACCTCCATTTTATTCAAACTTCTCTAAATGCAAGATGATGCATGTAATGCAATATTTATATCATGAAATGCAATCCTATGCTTAAGAACATGCATAAATAGACATTTTAAGTAGTGTAAATGTGTTTACATCAATTTGATTTTCAAACTTGGCGTGCGATTCAAAGTTCAAAATCTTTGACGGTGTATGCACACTTATTTCACTTGCACCACAGCACGCTTCTAGACACTCAGGTTTGGAAATACTAGGACAAGAGCCCTCCTTTCGTTGGATTTTGAAGTGTTCGGAACTTGAGATCAAAGGTTTTGTAAATCCAAAGAGGGGGATACCCTGTCACGGATTTTTGGGGGTAGTTGAGGAGCACCGCGAAAGCACAGCTTCAAAGGAAGGCTTAGGCCTACTTGCATCCCTCGATCTTCCATCTTTGGATTTACTTGACCATTTGAGATTTAGGGAAGAACACCTAAGCTCCAACTAGGTCTTTTTAGGCGAGCCGTAGGTCGACAATAGGCGCGTAAATTGATTGAACAAATTGTATTGTCACCTGCAATCTGACTTAAAATCAAAAGCCTAAATTGGGAAAGACCTAAAAGGTCCTTTTTGAATTATGTCTTGCTTGGGGAATTCTGATTGAAGTGTGAGTTAGAATGGACCACATTGATTTTCATCCTTTCACATCTTGCCCACACCCTCACCCCCACTCTGCATCCTTCGATCCCAGACGCCGAGATGGTCCATTCCTTGATGGACATAATGACAATCATTGGGATCCGTTTTACTCCTATTATAGGAGTATTGGCCTAGTTAAGCCCCAAATTAGTGAGCAGAACTCAGGAGCGGGATTTGCTTTGCCCAATATCCCACATACCAAAGAAATACCCAACCCACCCTCCCTGAAAACTTATAATGGTTGGACAAACACTCCTGGGTACTATAAGCCTGAGCCTGACTTCTCTTATGATAAAAATGACCTCTCCTCTTTGAAGATGGAAATACAGAAAATGCAAAATGAAATGAGTGAATTGTTAGGAGAATCTTTGAGAGCAGGCCAACAAGAAAGAGATGAAATTAGCCACCCAATCCGCCCCATTGACGATGACGTACACCCCTCTACAATAGATGCATCTCCCGTGGGAAAGCTACACTTTAAGTTGAAGGGAAATTCTGGGGAGAATAGCTGCTTTTCGAGGATCGATTTTGAAACCTCCCCATTAGATGACACTTCCTTGAGAGATCTACACTTTAGGTGGGAGGAAAATACACATGAAAGTAGCTATGCATTGGATGAAGAAAGGTGGCAACCCGAGGAAGATGATGATAAGGTTGAGTATCCACCTGAATTATATTGGAGTCAAAAGAAGGGAACGATGGTACCATTGGAAGACCTTGACCCAGATGATAGTATTTTCGTGACATTTGATGAAGTGGGTCAAAGTCAAGTTGTTAATCCTACCCTCCCTTCTGATCACGATATGGAACTCAAACCCACCCTTAGGGAACCTAACCCTAAAGAAATTGACCTATCTGAGGAGTCTGATGTAACCAATGTAAATAATTTACCTCAGATAGAGCACCCTAGGGGATCTGCTGAGATATTAAATGATTCTAGACCTCGGGTACATGATGAATTGTGTGATGAGGAGGAAGACGAATTATATGAGGAACCTACATTCAAGATTTGGAGTGACACTAAGGGTGATTATGTCTTATTTGAAGAGTTAGCCCCTGAGGATGTCACAAATTTGACCAAATTAGGTTTCCTTGGCACACCCATTGATGATATTTCTCCTCATGATAAAATGATGGAAAATTTGGAAGCAATTTCTAAGATTTATGTGGATTCACATATAGACTCCGGGGAAGATTTGAGTAAAGAACAAAAACCCGGGGATGACATTGATAGGATAATCCCTAGATCTGTTGCTTCCAACCTGCCTTCATTCACTTCGAAGTCACCCTCTGATTCGCTTATATCTGAAAGCGAAATTGTGACTCCTGATGAAGAGCAGGAAGATCCACGTGATAGTGCAAGGAATGCTAGGGATGAAATTGAGGATTTAGAAAGAGTGTTTAGGATGGACACCAAGATGATTAAACCCAACCTAGATCTTATGGCCATCCCACAACCTCGTAACTTGGACACCCTAGACGATCCTTGCCTTAGAGAATTGCTCATTTTTGTTCTGACTAGGGGGCTTAACAGACCAATATTTTCTGTAATGGAGTATCGGGTATGGATTGATGATTTCTTTAGTCAGTCCATTACCCTGGGGGTTTATCTCTATACCATTCCTTCCCCATTCTTTTTGGAGGATCCTTGTCATCCTACCCCTATCCCTTTGGAGGTTATTTTAACTGTTTATCCTTTAGAACCTCTTCTGGTGACCTGGGAAGATTTCATTCCCATTTTAGTTGGGCGAGCATTTGCTATCGGGATTCATCATCAGCTCGCCAACATCCTAGGTTACCTATTTTCTAGGCCAACTTCGCTTTGCTCATTTTTAGGGCCTATTTCTGCAATTCTTGAACCTGATTTGCAGGTTCTTCGGCTATTCAGCCCAGCTTTGACCCAGGTAATATCCTTCTATGCAATGTGGACATTGCAGATTTTAGGCATGGGGGGGTGTACTTGGGGATATACATAGCATAATTGCGTACATTTGTACATATAAAAAAAAAAACTTTTGAGCTTAACTGGCTAAGTCCTACATTCTTAAGCAAATCAGAACTCTAGCGTAGACTAAATTAATTCTAGGGTCAAACTTTAGAAGCTTAATAAGCTACTAGCTTTAGACCTTTAGGGTCCTTTGTGGACTTAAAAACTTAAGTAGGAGTTAAGTTGCGGACCATTCTTCAAGAGGTTGAGGAAGGGAAGCTAGGGTTTGAGTTAAAAGGTGGGGTAGTACCTGGAGTCTTATTCTACCTTTTGGTTTACGGGTCCTGGTAACCCAAGCATCCAAATTTTTCACACTTGGTCTGGTAATTAACTTAATTTCTGAAAAGAGATTTGGTTCTCTTAGTTTTGACTTAAGAAAGGCTTGAAAACACATTTTGATTGGAAGAGTTCCCGCCGCAGGAGAGGTGGAGTATATACTCACCTTGAGGATGCGATGGTAACATATTACCTCATCGGCGCTTGTCTCTTAGGATATCCATCCTACTGGGGGCATGTAAGCGCATTGCGCGGTTCAGGTACCATGGGCGGCCCTATCTCGAAGTGCCGATTGCCATAGGCCTGAATTCGCTTAAGAAGTCCATGGGCGATACTATCTCGAAGTGTCGATTGCCAGGAGTTCTTGGGGTCGTTATGGGCGGTGCTATCTCGAAGCATCGAAAGCCAGGCACCCTTTGAGGTATGGTAATGGGGACAATGAATCCAACACAGACCGTGTTGATAGCTGATCTGAGGTTAGACTTAGAAGAATCAAACAAACAAAAAAAAAAAAAAAAAAGGGGTGTATATATAAAAAATTTTCCTTTAACTCAAATAACTCGGACCAATGCACAAGCACGGATGCTTTAATCTCAGGGATCAATAAACTTTAGGGTAGAGTCAGAAATCAGGGAAACTTGTGCTTGCAACTCGTCTTTAGCCGACGTAGTCTGTAACTTAGCAACTACTTAGGAACCTTGGGTTTAGAACCTGAACTTAATATGCTTCTGAAGGAAGACTAAGTGAGTTGACTAGTCTACTTAGAGTGCTAGGTTTCGCTTAATTTTGCTAGGGACTAGCAAAAAGTAGGCATGGGGGTATTTGATTAGCCCATAGTTGTGGGCTATTTAAGTATTTAAGTGCCTATACATTAGATTAATTCTAACATTTATTTAGTATAAATTAGGATGTAAATAGATCAATTCATAGTTTTAATCTAATTACATAATCCATACATTGCATCCATATCTTAAGTGCATTTAGAATTAACTTAGAATAGCATTCATCTAATTAGATAACCAATTAGGTATATTATTTTTATTAACATAGAAGTTGAGGGTCTGTACATAAATAACCATACTATTTTAATAATATTTTCTTTATTCTTCTTCTTTCAGAACGGCTGGCTGCCGCTCCAACGCCCGGCTGCTGCAGTGATGAAGCCATTCAAGGGGGAGCGGATGTGGTGGATCTGGTCGGCGGCTGATTTCAAAATTGTTCAAGACACTACAAAAGGAGCACGGAGGCAGCCGAGCTCAGGAGGCCTCCGCCACCGACCCACCACTGTGCAGAGAGAACCTCTCTCTTCCACTCCACACTACCGGCCTCTACCGTGGCGACGAGTCTCCACCACCGTGGGCGTGTGGTGTGACAGGCCACACCGCCATCCGAAGCTCGTCCTCATTACCGTGAGCACATCAGCGTGCATCTCCCTCGCCGTCGTCACCAACCACCACCGCCGAGCCACCGTGCAATCACCCTTTCAGTCACTTAAGACGTCCGGGAAATTTCCCGGACGTCTGAAGTCCACCCCCACTCCAGCAGCAATCTCTGTCCTCTCACTTCACTTCCACCACCCACGCCGCAGTAGCCCGCTCATCTCCAACCGCATGCAAGGCGTAAACAACCTCCAGCCCTCACGCCCGCTCACGCCACCATCCCTGCACCTGCAGCCTTCGCCATCTCCACGCGCAACCACCAGCGCACCCGTCTGAAGTTCACCTGCTCACCTTCAGCCTGCACTCCACCGCTCACCGGCTGCAGACCTGCGCACGCCTGCAGATCAGCCCACGCTCTCCTCCAACGCCTGCAGACCAGCCTGCAGCATCCTCCAACAGCCGCCTGCAGCTTCCACCGCACACGCCAACCGCCTGCAGCTTCCACCGCACCAGCGCCCTCCGCAGACCCTCCGCCCACGCCAGCTTCCACCGCACACGCCAACCGCCTGCAGACCACCGCGCAAGCGCCCTCCTGCTGACCACCGCCCACGCACAACCGCGTGCCCTCCATAGACCCTCCGCACGCCCACGCACAACCGCCTGCAGCACCTCCGCCGGAGCTCGTCCGGCCACCTCCGACCGCCGCGCGACTCGCCGCCACCACCGATTCGAAGCCCTTGATCCAAGGGACCTCCTCCGAGCTTCCCGCGCCCGACCATCGGCTCCTCGTCGCGCAAGACAACGGGGAAAAATTCCCCTATTTTGCTACAGTAAAACGTTAATTAAAATTTATATTTTCTGCCATTGCCACATTTTAATCATATTCTATTCACTCTGCATTGCGGAAAATATCCTGTAGTTTCTCATAATTGCCATTTCAGCATTGTTTCTTGCTTAAACCTTAATCTAAAGGCAATCTTGGCTTGGTTCTTGTCCAAATTGACTACGAACAAACATTTTTAAGTAGCGCGAATTTTAATACGTTATTGCCTCCCTGTGGATACGACCCGCTCCTCTGCGAGTGGTTATTTCTTATTAAAAATTGATTAGTCGATTTTTCCACCACATTAAACTACAAACGACTTAAAAGCGAAAGATCGACCGGTCACCTACTGTTGAACGAGAATCTACGCTAACGTGTTTGGTTTTGGAAAACCCGTCGTTGTAGTTCGAAAGCGAAGGATTCGTGTTCAACAAATAAGATTTATACCGAAAAAGAATTCCGGGTCGAACTCAGGGAGGCTACGTTGATCTATATTCGCAATTATGTTTTTTTTAGGATTTTTGATAAACAAGGCGAAATAATTACAATGGAGCTATCAAACTAAGAGAGAGAGAGAGAGAGAGAAAGAGAACATGCATTCAATATTTCAATTGTTTATACAAGCAAACGAAATGAAAGTTACACTAGAAAGCGGAAAATCAATTACACTATAAAGCAGGAAAATTCTACACTAGAAAAGCTGTAAATAAGAATGGGAGAGAGAAGTTATCCTCCTCGACGGTCGCTTGGAGGACGAGCCGGACGGGACGACGCCTGAACGAAGGAGATCGAAGCGGGACGAAGGAGGACGAAGCAGAAGAACGGGAACGAAGCAGCACGCCGTCGTCGTCGTGGGATCCACTTCCGAAGGGAGACGAAAATTTGGATTTTATCTCGCGAGAAGCATCCCGGGTGTGGGACAAGCTTCTCTTGAGCTTTGGAGAGGTAGAGAGGAGAAGGAAGGGATGAAAATTTCGTATGGAGGGGGTCTCCTTTTATAGTTGCAAGGAGTGGGGGCAAAATGGACATTACATCTTCAAAATAATAAATAAGGGGTCTTTAGTGACGGATAAAACCGTCGCTAAAGCCCTGCCGTCGCCGTCGCCGCCGCGCCCACGCGTCCGCGCCCGCTGCGTAGCGCACCGCCCGCGTGTGATCGCGCGCCCACCAGAGCGTCCAATTGCGCGTCGGCGCTATCGGGCGCGCGCGGCCGTTGGATCTTCATCTGACGCTCGTGCGCGCCCGCTCGCCCGCACCTTCGACCCCCTCACCGTGGCTCGAACCCGCGACCTCCGCTTCGCCCGCAGCTGCGTCGCCGCTGCGCTACGCGGGCGAAATGGTCGCGCGGACGTTTTTAAACGCGAGCGACCGCAGCCGTTGGATCGAGATCCAACGGCGGAGAGGAGACGGTGCGCGGTCTTCACTGGACTCCTGCGGCCGATTGGGCGGCTGGGATGGCGCCACGTGGCGCCATCTTGGCCATCCATCTTCTCGAAGTTGTAGATGGTGCCACGGATGTCGGATTGACTCGATTTTTGTGTCGTTCGGCTGCGATCGTCGATCCGAATTCATCCGTCTGGTCGGATTTTCCATCTGAAGTGCGGATTTACACCATCCTGGCCCTTGATCTTCTAGGGTTCCCCGATCTCTATCTGATGCTACGGATGCCTGATTAGGGCGATCTTGGAGTCGTTGAACTCCAATCGTCGCCCTGATCATATCCATACGGTTGGATCTTTGATCCGAGGCCCCGATAAAATATTTGCCCTGTCCAAGCACATAAAAGGAGACAATTAACCTCCATTTTATTCAAACTACTCTAAATGCAAGATGATGCATGTAATGCAATATTTATATCATGAAATGCAATCCTATGCTTAAGAACATGCATAAATAGACATTTTAAGTAGTGTAAATGTGTTTACATCACCTACCAAGCATGCACTACAAACACAATTCAAAAGGACTTGTTCGGTCTTTACAAATTTAGGCTTTTGACTTTAGTTCAAATTATAGGTGACAAAGCAAGTTTCCCAATCAATTACGTGCCAATTGTCATCCTTCGAAATGCCTAAAAAGATCTAGTTGGAGCTTAGGTGTTCTTCCCTAAATCTCAAATGGTAGAGCAAATCTAAAGACGGAAGATCGAGGGATGCAAGTAGGCCTAAGCCTTCCTTTGAAGCTGTGCTTTCGCGATCCTTCTCAACTACCCCCAAAAATCCGTGACAGGGTATCCCCCTCTTTGGATTTACAAAACCTTTGATCTCAAGTTCCGAACACTTTAGAATCCAATGGTAGGAGGGCTCTTGTCCTAGTCGTTTCAAGACTTAGGAGCGTCTAAATGCGTGCCGTGGTGCAAAAGATATAAGTGTGCATACACCGCAAAAAGATTTTGAATTTTGAATCGCACACCACGTTTGAAAATTAAGTCCTTGATTTTTAAATGTCCCTCCTTTAATTAGTCCTTTTTCAAGAATATATGTAACCACTTGCTAGATCGCCTCAAGAAAGATTATGTGGTCTAAAAATTAATTCAAATGCAAAGTTAGAAATGCATACCTGATTCCAGCAATCTTCATGCAATATGCAAGATAAGAATTAGATCTAGATGCTGCTCATTCAGTCCTAAGGCAGGCAACTTCTAGCAGATAGCTTGTTTTTTTTAGTTTTTTTTTTATCTACTTATGCACAAGCAAATTAAAGGGTAAACAATCCACAAAATAAATTAAAAACCTAAATCTAAAGAAAAGGGAACAAGCTCCCAAAAATCAGCCCCAATTACTACAAGGGCGAGAAAATAGAAATAAAACTTATGAAACGGAAAATCTCCTATAGAGGCAAAATCCAAGTCTCCTTCGTCTTCCCCGCATATAAGCGTCGCTCAAGGTTGACGTCTTCTTCCCGATGTGCCTGTCACCTCTCTCAAATTCCTCGCATAAATTCCTCACACAGGAAAGATAATAAATGGTCAGATCACTGTGCAATGAGAAATAATCAGAAATAAAATCAGGTAAAATTATTGCATCTGTTGCCCCCCCGGCAATGGTGCCATTTGATAAGACTATTTTCGCTTTCGAATAATGTGATTAAGATGATTTGTTGTTTTAGTAACAAAGTGGTGAAAAATCACTTAACAAAACAATTACAATAAAAATTAACCACTCACAAAAGAGCGGGTCATATCCACAGGGAGGCAATGATGCTATAAAATCATGAATATTTTTCTCGTATTCAAGTGCGAAATCCCGAGTCAAATTTGACATGAAATGCAATGAAAAGAAGATACACAATAACTCAAAAATGTAAGGGTATATGTGTAATTTTTCCTCATTGAAATACTCAATAAATATGTGATGAATCTATGTAATTTCCAATTGACATGCATTAGAGAAAATTGTGCACATTTTAATCCAAAACCAATGTTAAAACATGTGAATAACAAAATCACACAATTATAAGAAAGCATGAGTATGAAGTCACAATTTCATCATAATAAAATAATCATAAATTAAAATTCATTTTGGTGGCAATGGCATTCAAATGTAAATATTAATTAACCCAAAAATAGAGGATTTCGTTCCCTTGTGCGTGCGCAAAGAAGAGGCGATGGCGGCTCGCAGGAAGCTCGGAGAAGGATAACCACGACAAGAGCTTTCCGATGGTGGTGGTGGCACTATGAACGGTTGTCGATGGTCGCCGGTCGGAGTGGAATAGGCCGCCGGCGGTGAGGCTCTCCGGCCAGCCGTCGGGTGGTCGATTGGTGCAGCCAGAAGCGTGGTTGTGCTCAGGGAGTTGGGGCGAGTTCGATGGAGTTCCCGACGCAAAGTTTCGAGGCTGGATTTGATGGCTGCGTTTGTGGGTGCTTTGGGTACCTTCGTCGACAGAGAAGAAGGAGGAGGAGGAGGAGGAGCCAGCTGGAGTGAAGCACACTATGCGTGCTCCGCTGGTGGCGAGGCCAAGTGCTGCTACTGGGTGCGCGGGCGTGCGAGTGCTCTGCAGGACGCTTGGGCGCACGGGCGCTTTGCTGTGGGCAGCATGCGCACACAACAGCAGCGAGTGCGGGAGGTGCTGGAGGCGCACTGCTTGTGTGCTGCGTGCGGCGGGGGTGAGAGCGCATGCGCGCGCAGGCTGGTTCCGGCGGGAGGCGCTGAGGAATGCGTGCAGGTGTGAAGGCACGTGGAGGTTCTGGCGCAGGCTGGCGTGGGCTGCTGGCGTGTGGACGAGGTGGTGCAGGTGCTGGTGAAGGCGAAGGCACGGGCGTGCACTGGCTGAGTTGAGGGCGCGGTGGGCTAGATGGCGCGTGCACTTAAGGTGGGTGCGCTGGAGGTTGGCGTGAGTTGCTGGCTGAAGTGAAGAGTTGCAGAGACTCTTTGGCAGTGTGGGTTGTCACCCTACACACCCACAGTGGTGAGTCGTTCTGCCGCGGTGAGGCCGGTGGTATGGAATGGAAGAGGAGCAAGGTCCTCTAAGCACAGTGAGGGACAAAGGGTGGTGGCCTACGCTCAACGGCAGCTCTCCCTTCTCCTTTTGTAGCCACGGCTACACTGATTTCAAATTCAAAATGCCGTAGCATGAATGTGATGCGTAGGAGGCAGAGCCAAAGGAGTTAGTTGTGCAAGGAAAAAAAGAATAAAATAATAAAATAATTAGGATTATTTATACATAACACCTTAACTTCTATGTTAATTAAAATAGTGCATCTAATTAATTAACTAATTAAATGTATACAACCCTAGGTTAATTCTAAATGCATGAATTATATACTTAAGCTTAAAATATGAATTAATTTATTTACATCCTAATGTATTCTACCTAAATGTTAAAATTAATTTAATGTGTAGATATTTAGATCCTTAAATAGCCCACGAATATGGGCTAATCACCCGCCTGCTCCAGGAAGCACCTAATGCTCGTATCAGTCTCAAACGTCTAAACAGTGCGAGACTCCAATGCTCCTCTTTAAACGTCCAGCGGTTGTCCCAGTCGTCCTGGAACTACTCCAAACGTCCGATATCCTATTTGGAGGTCTGAAAGCACCTCGAAGTCCACCCGCATGCAACTCCCTACGTGAGCTCACTCTGTGCAAATGTTGCTTCCCCACGCGAGCTCGCTCCTCAAGCTCGTACCTGCAGCAAAACACCTCAGGTAAGCCGCACCTCGTGCTCTGTGCATCCCCGGACATCCGAAGCTCATCCCGACCGTCCACAAGATCCCTTGGGCATCCGTAGGGAGTTGTGGACGTCTAATGGCCGTAGGGTTCGTCGACTCCATGCGCGCAGTGCCTACAGTGGCAACGCCTACCATGTCACCCTATCTTGCGAGCTACGCGCATCATCTGCAGCCCTCGCCTACCACACCTGCAGCACCTCGCGAAACACATTGCTGCAATCACCTCTCCTGCCTTCTCTAGAAACTTTCTCCAGAAAGCACCTGACACTCGTATCAGACGTCTGAGACATTCCTCAGATGTCTTAAACAGTGTGAGACTCCAACGCTCCCCTTTAGACATCCAACGGATGTCACAGTCATCCTGAAACCACTCCAGACGTCCGATACCCTGTTTGGATGTCTAAAAGCACCTCGAAGTTCGCCTGTGCGCAACTCCCTACGTGTGCTGACTCTGTACGAATGCTGCTTCCCCACGCGAGCTCGCTCCTCAAGCCCGTACTTGCCGCACACACCTTGGGCAGGCCGCACCTCGTGCTCCGTGCGTCCTTGGACGTTTGGAGCTTGTCCTGGCCGTTTACAGGATCCCTCGGGCGTCTGCAGAGCATTACAGATGTCTGATGGCCGTAGGGTTCACCCGCTCCATGGGCGTAGCGCCTGTAATGGCTTCGCTCGCAGCGATGCTCTACCTCACTAGCCATGCGCGTCGTCTGTAGCGTGCTCACCTGTTGCGCCTGCAACACCTCACGAAATGCACTGCTAAATCTGCCTCTCCTGCCTTCTCCCTCACTCTCTTTTCTCTTTCCCTCACTCTCTATTTGAAAAGGGGGAGTAGGGCACGTCGCCTAAGGGGGTGTGGGGAGGAGCAGGATTGCGAGGAAGGGTTTTAAAGGGGTATCGAGTAGGATTTTAGGGCTCGTAGGGTCGGGAAAATTTACGGAAACAGTCCTAGGTTCTTAAAGTTGTTTACGTAGGGTTCAAAGGGTTAGAAGTAGGGCGTAAAAATTACACCAAGCCCCTCCACGAGACAAATAACTCAGATGGGGGACTCTATTTGCATTTCTTGGTGCACAAAAATTACGATGAGGCCCCTCTAGTTTAGGAAAATCACCAAATGGCCCTTAGGAAAGGTCATTTCAATTCCTCTACCTCTTCTTTGGGTATGGAGGGTCCCTTATCGGCTCGTCGACGAAGTTTGCGTGCGAAATGCAAAGCTTCAATGGCTTCTCTTTATAAGGGCAAGGAGGTGTGGATCGAATCAGCCCAGGTTCATGTCACCATCCTTAGGTATTTTCTTCAACTTCAATGGTGGCTCCGAAGGTAATCCTCCTCCTCCTACCCCAACTGTAGATACTCTTCATATTGTTGATGCTGCCGATGTTTGTTGTGATAAAACTCCTACGACTTTGCAAACATATTTTTAAAATTTGTGCGATTTTACAAATCCAATGAAGCTTTTGATTCTCAACTTATGGATTGTGAAACCTTAATTCAAAATACTAAATATGATAACCACTTGTGCAATCTAAGCGCTCTTGATGATATCATTGATGAAAATCCCAGAACAAATTCACTGGATGTTATTAAAAAAATGAATAGTCTTAATGCTAGTCTTGACATATGCCTTCTATCTCAAGATTCTACGACCGAAAAAATGGACAGGGTTTTTGATGTTTCTACTAAAGGATTTAGGTAGCTTCCCCATTGGTCTCCTTCATTTCAACATGTTCCTTTGTTGAAAGATAAAGAAGATACTTTCATTGAGGATAATAGCACCTCTAATGCGCATGGTATTTTTAACTGGGGCATTTATCTTCCTTTTAAATCACCTCCTATTCCTAACCGTACTCCTGTAAGCTTGGAAACCTCTGAAGGAGGGGGAAATGCAAGTGAGCAATGATGCTAAGGAGGTTGATGTTGAGAATGACACAAGAGGGGGTGAATTGTACATAATATAAAAATATGAAATTTAAAATAATAATTTTACGTAATAATATTCAAACCACAAATGAACACAAGATTTAAAGGAAAAACTTAAAACTCGAGAAAAATCTCTACCTTATCTTCTAACAAAGATTTTCCACTTACTCAATGTAAGTAATTCCATTATGCTACCATTTTCAACTGAGAGTGGTAATCCTCAAATTTACAACAACCAATTTCTTGTACAATCAACAAGAAAGTAATCTTCTTCTCTCTAAGAAAAACGAGAATTTCACACTAAGAAACCTAACAACAAGTATCAAGATGAATTTGAAACTTTCAATAATCTTATAAAGGCAAGTGCAAATGTGATGTGAGAATATATGTTCAAAAACTAATCAATTTTACTCTAAAATCATCTTTCCTTGAATATAAAGTTTTCCACGTGAAGTTGGAGGAGCAAATTGATCTTTTCAAATTAACGACACACTAAAATTGGCCTTTTAAGAACGCTTTGAAAAGCAACAAAATTTACTCCAATCAAATTTTTCAAAAATAATCTATAATAATTGCATGAAAGTGATGGTAAATATCCAATAATGATTGCTAAATAATGAGCAATAAAAAATAAACAATGATCAATACCTCCTTTTCATATAACCTCTGATATTTGGAAGTAGAAGGATGCCTTAAGAATGTGAGCACTTGAAAACAATGCTCGAAAGCTTTTGCGTTTAAGGAGGCTTTTGACGTTGCAGTATTTTTGTTGAATGATTGGAAAGCTGAAAAGGTATCGAACGTTGGAGTACAAGGTTCAATTAGTTTCCAAAAAGAATACTTGTACATCAAATTTTACGTGGAAACTACGTTTGAGGAATTAGTCATTTAATAAAATGTAGGTTAAAATAATTTTGCCACTAATTCTGTGTAAAGGCTGATAACTATCCGGTGATTTTTATTTTTAATTTTGATTTTATTAATTATAGGTAGTCATGACTTGTGATTAAAAGTTGAAAATTATCCATTAAAGTCAAGTGTTCCGCAGGAATTTTCTAGAAACGTTGATTATAAAGTTAACAAGTCGATGAATAATCAATTAAGCATATGATAAATTGAACTGTGAAAATAATGTGATTTATTAAATACTTAATTTGATGAATTTTGAAGTGATGTACACAAGTGTTAATAGTTTAACAAGTAATCTAATAATAACAACAATAAAGTCATGTCTTCTTGATAAGGTGTACATCACTTATGTTCCAAGATGACCTGCAATATTGAAATATCATACAAAATAATATCATAATGATATTGTAAAACATCAAAACTAAGTAAAGTATTAACCAATGTGAGGCCGAACGATGGTCTTATTCTTTCTAATGATTTCTTATTTGTTCCTAAAATGCAACCCTTAAATGACTATATAAAAGTTGTTCTCTCTTCCTCTTCGTGAGGAAGAGGAATGCGTAGGGGTAGGTGATGGTCGTTGTAGTGACAGTCGGGTTTTATTGTTATAGCGTCGTAGTATAGTCAGTTGTTGCCATCATTTCAAATATATAAATTTTTTACTCGGAAAAGAGTTCCTGAGGTCGAACTCAGGGAGCAAGTTGTATTCTAGAGATATACATGTTTCTTTTACAAAAATAAAGAAAGAGAGAGAAAGAATTTGTTGTCTTCTTTTCTCTTTGTTTCTCCTCGTCTCAGATCTTCTTCTTCTTTGTCTGCAGAGGTGATGTTCTTCTTCTGCAGTGGTGATGTTCTTCTTCTTCTTTCAGCTGTTCCTGCTCTTCCTTTCTCTTCTGTCTTTCTTCAGATCTTCTTCTTCTTTGTTCTTCTTCTTTCAGTTCTTCCCTTGTTCTTTTGTGTTCTCCTCTGCCTCGCCTTCTTCTATTGTTCTTCATATCTCCTTCTTTCTTCTTTTCTTTTTCCAGTCAGGACGTCGTCCCTCCTTTCTTCTTTTCCCTTCAGGACGTCGTCTGATTTCCAAATCAGACGACTTAAACTGCTTGTTGCTACAGTGTCTCCCTCAGCTTCCTTCTTCTTCCGCGGTCCTTCTTCTTCACCTGTGCCTGCACACTTCAGAGCTTACGTCAGAGGACAAAACCTACTCTACCCTCCCCCCCCCCCCGCGTCTCTCTCTCTCTGAAACCACTCTTGGGAAAGCTCTCCCAGAGCTGCAGGGTAGTCGGGTACGGGTCGCGCCCGGGTCTAGGCCCACCGGCGTGCGTGGTGGGCGAGGAGTGCAGGTCAGTCTAAGTCGGGTCGGGTCAGGTCCGCGAGGCGTGAGCGCGGACGAGACCAGGTAACCGGGCGGGTGAAGGGGACCTCACCCCGTGTGCTGAGGCAGTAAGACTTATTCACAAAATCAATTTAAACGGTGAAAAGGTTGTGAGGCTTACCGATGTAGGACTAAACGGAGGCCTCTCCTCGCGTGCGCCTGCTGGAAGACCACGGCCTTGCTTCTGCAGCTGCAGCTTCGATTTGCGTCGGTTGCTGGCTGGCTGCCTTCGCAGGACTCCCCGTAATCCGCAGCAGCTGGAGACCTGGAGTCCTCAAGCCTGGAGCGCGGGAGAAGCTGCTTCAATGTGCGTTAATGGCGGTCGAGCCTCAGAACCTGTCGGACACGAATATGGCCTCTCGGCCTGATCAAACTACTGGGGAACCTTCGCCGTGGCACGGCGAAGGTGTGGAGCTGTGCGGCAAGCCGCAAGGTGGTGTCTGGCGGCAACCCTAGGTTGGACTGCAACCGGAGAAATGGGTTTGTTTGGGGGAGCGTTACGGAGGTGTAGAGTGGCAGTGGAGGGGTGGGGGGTGCTCAGTGTGATGAGGCGGAGGTTCGGTGAGGGTCGGCGAGGCGTGTGAGGCTGTGGAGCGATGGGGGCATCTCGCCGGAGGGTGGCCGGAGACGAAGGGGGTGACGATGGTCAGGGTCGGTCGAGGGCTTAATTGAACAAATTGAAACCGGGGAAAGAAAGAGGAGAGGAAGGGAAGTAGTTCTAGCTTACTTGCAGGGACGAAGGGGGAGCAGCAGGGCGACAGTCGTATCGACTGTCGCCGGAGAAGAAGATGCTCAGGGAAAGGGGCGGCGGCTAGCAGAGAGCCGGAGAGGCGCCAGCTGGGTGCGGCGTGGCGCGGGAAGAGCAGGGGAGGAAGTCTCTGCTGCTGGTATTGCGGCAGAGCGAAGAGGAGGAGGGGGAGGAACCGCCGGAGCTGGTGAGCGTCTGCCGGAGTGAGAAGAGAGGAAAGTTGGGGGTTTTCTCCGTCAGATCCGAGCTCCCCAGGTCGGTGGAGCGACGGGGGGTATTTATAGGGATCAAAACAGGGAGGAAGGCGGAGGGAGACGACGTGTCTCCCTCGCCGGAGGATGGCCGGAGACGAAAACCCATACCGTCCGTGCGTTCGCACGGCCGATATGGTGGGCTACAGCGACCAAGGGGTGTCCCTGCGACGGCTGACGACGCAGGGCACCCCCGGTTTACTTGCCAGGCTTTCCCCCTCACCCTGCGCGGCGCCATGCTCCGCGCAAGGTCGCCGGAGCATGGTGCTGGCAGGTTTTGCAGGGTAGACCTGAACGCAAAGAACGAAGGAGAGTTAGGGGCCAAAATGCGATGGTTCAAAAGTTGAGGGCCAAAAAGTAAATATATGAGGACCAAAGTGTAAAGTCGGTCAAGGAGGTTTCTTCTTAGGCTCAAGTTTTTATACATGATTAATTAGGACCTAAGGAATCTGATGGTGAATTTCATTTCTATATTAAACCTTGTTTGACAGGTCAATTTATGCAAAAACCCAAATTAAGTTATTAATTGGGCATGGTTCTCAATGTAGGTCAAAATGGGTTCTGAAGGCCAAATTGAAGGTTCTAAACCCTAGAGATTATTTTTCTATGAATTTTAGAGGGTTTATTCTATTTTTACTTTGCCTCGAACCTCGTGAATTGAAGTGGGTTGTTTTAGGGTTACAGATTATCATTTAGTTTCTTGGAATTGCTGTAGCCCTTGCTAGATCATCTCATCCCACTTTTATTCTTATTAAGCTGCTTTGACCTATGTTTGGGCCCTGAATTACCCTGTATGCAGATTATACTGGTAAAATTGCATTTTTACCCCTTATGACTTGTTTTCTTCTTAAACTCAGAATTCTCTGAGTTAAGCCTTTCCTTGAGATATGTAGGAGCTTTTATCCTTTGTATTAGGTCAAAATGAGCTAGTTATGGCTCATGATGAGGTTCTCATCAGTAGGGCACTTAGGGGCTCTAATAGGGTAACTAGAAGTCAATCCAGATTAGTCCAACCCCTTAATCCCTGATGCATTTTCTTCTTTGGAATTGTAGGGGCATTCTAAATACCCCAACTATTAACTGCCTTAAATCTATGATTAATGACCTTAGCCATGATTTGGTTTTCCTTCTCGAAGAATTTCTTAAGTTTCTTCCATCATTGATTTCCCCAACCACCTTGTTCATCGTACTTCCCCCAATATTTGGTGCCTTTTAAGAAACTCCATTTCTAGCTAGATTAAGGTTGTCGTGAATTAAGCTCTTACTGTTTCTATCTCCCTCCCCTTCAAAGCCTTCATTTTTAGTGGGATATATGCTTCTTATGACTTTGACTCTAGCCAGGCTCCATGGGACCATATCCAAGGTATTTCTACTTCCATTTCTTCTCCTTAGGTCATTGGTGGTGATTTCAATTGCATCCTTAGTCCTAATGATAAATTTGGGGAGCTCCCTTCAATCATACCAATGCTTCCAACTTCCAAACTTTCATTAACAACCTTAATGAGAATCCAATGACATTTATAAAAAACTTGACTGCATTTTGTTGAACTCAAATGCCCTTCCCCTCTACCCTTCCAGCTTCATCTTTGTAGAAGGAACTTTAAGCACTATCCCATGTCCATTGTTCTTGACCCCACCTGTAATATTAGACCCTGTCCCTTTAGGTTCCAAAATATGTGGTTCAGAGACGACTTTAGGGATTTCATTTCTCAGTCTTGGACTTCAATTTTGGATTTTGACTCTTATGATGCACTATCCAAGTTCTGCTTAAACTCTCAGCTCTTAAAAAAGTTTTGGGTAAGTGGAACAAAACCTCTTTTGGGAACATTCAAGAAAGAGTCGGGAATTTGAAGACAACTTCAGAAGAAGCTTCAAGCTCACTAAGATGATGCAACCTATGCCCAGCTCCACCAAATTGAAATTTAGTTCTGGAGACCCTTCGGGTAGGATAGGAAAGGGGGCAGGTACCAACTTGCTTCTGAACAAGCATCCTTTTTTTCCCCTATTTCTTCACATTCTTTCTATTCCATCCCATTTTTAGATTTTGATGGGAACACTATCATGAGCCCTAACCAGCTCAATTTGGTCTAATAAGATTGATAAAAGCTTCTACATATCCATCAGAAGGTCCTAAGGGCACATTAGTCTGTTTTGAAAAGAAGAGAAGAATACAAGGTTATTTTTATAAATTTAACAACATTCCACAAATACAGAGTAACCACGGGGTATTCAAGGGGATAATTAAAGGTCAAAAGGTCATTAATATCCAATAAGAGGGTCCATGCAGATAAAAACAGGTTTTCACGCATCTTGAGGATTATTGAACATTGAAAATCCTAAAACAGACCTGCTTAATTATCTGAGGTTTTCTTCAAGATAAAATTCACCTAAACCTTCTAAAAATCATAAAAAAATATTCTATAAGATTCGGTACCTTTGATTTGACCATTGGAATCCATTTTGACCTAAAATAGAGTCTCAGATAGGATGTTACCCTAATTTGGAATTCTACGTAAATTGACAGATCAAACATAGTCAAAATCAAAATTTGACTTCACCATCAGATTCTTTGGATCCAAATTAGGTTTGTACCAAAATTTAGGCTCAATCAGAAATCATCTTGACCTAGTTTTCATTTTAATCCTGTCCTAACTTTTTTTCTTTCAAATAACCCCTTAACTTTTGAAAATATTTCAAATAGCCCCCAATTTTCTTGTCTTCTTTACAAAAATGCCCCTGCTGCCATTGGAACCTTCCATCCATAGATGGAACGTTTCGATTGAGGTTTTCTCCCTAAATCTGTGGAGAAACCCTTCCAAAATTGGAAGGGAGACTCTTAAGGAGATCTACTTCCATCTGAGCTCCTTCATGGCCTTCCTAATTCGCCCACCTAAGCCAGAGAATTTTGAGCTCTTCAAGCTTGTTTCCAAGCTTGGAAGCCTATCTAATGGCCTATAAAGCATGCTTGTGACCTTCCTTACCTCCTTAGCAAGTTTTTGAGCCACAATTCCTCTTCTTCCTCCTACCTCTGGCTCCCTCCAACTTGTCTCCAGTGGCCTTCTACCTCTAGCCTCTTCACTGGCCACCATGTACAATAGGCAGCCTGTAAAGACCCGTCACACTTTTAGCCTTTAAGACATCTGGAATCTCAGTCAGATGTCTGGATCCTTTCCCAGACATCTGGAAATGAAATTTTTGTACGCACACTATGCCTTGCGCACGGGCGACCCGCAGGACCTTCCTCCTCTCTCTCCTTTCCTTTCCTTCCCCGAACCCTAAAACCCCCCACGCCTTCTATTTATACCCCTTTCCCCCCCTTCCTCCTCTCCACACACCACCCCCCTTTAAACCTTCAGTAAAGCAAGTGGAGGGCAAGTGAGGGAGAGCGAGAAGGGGGAAGGACGAGAGCTCAGGAGGAGGACGAGGCCAAGGTCAGAGGAGCTTCGGTAGAAGCTCGGTGGAGCTCGTACGGCCACCGCGGGCACATGCAGGAGGAGGAGAGAACTCAAGGAGGCAGCCTCCCGACCATCTGCAGTGGCTGGAGCTGCAGTGGCGCGAGGTGGAGCACAGCAGAGAGCACTGGGAGGAGGTTCTGGTACTAGAAGTTTTCCAGTATCAGACTTTTGGAGTGGAGTCCAGACGGCTGACGGAGCACCTGGACGTCTGGAGTTAAGGACAGACGTCTGAAAGGTCATTTATCGCGAACGTACGTTCTTTTTCGCGGTTACGACCACGCAGGCCTCACCACAGACGCATGTTTGGCCTGATTTGGGGGCCTGTGGTTGTCGTACACAAGAGCAGCCTTAGGAAGGAGTGCAGAACGCTTTCCCATGAGCTTTTGGATGTCTGATCAGATCACATGACGTCCGGAGGTGCATCCAGACAACCAGAGGCATTGTCCGACGTATGGAACTACCTTCAGATGATCGTAGAGAAGGCCTGGACGTCTGAGGACATCACAGGGACTTAAGGTAAGGTTATGGTGCCTTTGAAGATGTCTGGACTTGTTCCCAGACGTCTGATTTTGATCAGTAGGCACGTTTTTGACCCGTTTAGGGTTCGATCGGGGTCCGTTTTACGCAAACGAAGTACCTGTATTTTCCTTGCGAGTTTCTCTACATACTAAAGACCTTTGTACACCATTCTGAATCCTCTTTTGTGATATATTCCCTAGTATAGGATTTTAGCCTACTACGTGTTTGGGGCTCGTAGAGACGCCTGGGTCTGCGGTTCGAGCCCCCATTACTCCCGAGTTGCCTGGTAGAGTGGCTAATTTTGTTAATGATATTTAAATAAGAATGTGCTTGTGGAAATAGCCAATGGAACCATAGGATGTGGCATGAACCCTAGGATAGAGAAATGAACGAACTGTTTGTGCTGTATAATGTACTTGCATGCATGATTGAGCTAAACTGTTAGCAATTGTCTGTATTATAATTATGAGTTACCTATAAATTATGAACAATTACCTGTGAAATTACCAGTTGCATGTATCGAATTATGGAAACACAAGCTGCCTGTTTATGGATGAGAAATGAATTATGAATGGTGAAATATGGATCGGTATAAATGGGGTGAACATGAGCATGAATTCTACAAGGAATTAGGAGTAGAACTCCTGTGGTTAGATAGAAACTTGGAATGTAGACGGGAAGTGTGCTGGCCCTTAAGTACGTGGTACCAAGGAAAGCGACTATCTCCTTTTCATGTAGAGAGGAGCTAGCCGCCCTTGGGTTGAGACCCAAGGTTAGGATTGGCCACTCTACACCAACTCCTGTTGGCCGTCGTGTGCATAGTACTGAGGCGAGCAACTATTGTAGGGAGAGAGCTATCCACCCCACGGGGCCCGGGATTCAGCTAACCACCCTACACCGACTTGTTAGGCCCTTTGGGCAAACCGAGGTAGTTAGACGAGGGTGCGCAGACTGTGGAGGGGTGAGACCCCTGTTCTGAGAGGGCAAGGCCCTATACTGTTCCATGCTGTACTTTAGGCGTACCTGCTAGCGGAAATGACTGACCGCGTGTCAGTGCGGAGTAACTACCAATGTGCTTATCACGCGTGTCGTAGTCACCGCTACGTCTGGATAGTGACCTCGGGGTGGTTGACTGGGTGTAGGACTACCACGGGAGACTCTCCTGGCTAGGAGAGCACCACATGTACCTTCTACTCTACGGAAAAAACTACAATCAAGATCGTTCCCATGAGCAACTTGCAAGATCAAAAATATCTGGATGTTTTGAGTAAAATGGGTGAAAAGGAAATACACATAAAACAGATAAATAGAAAAGAGAATTAAACTTATTGCTTTTTCTATTTTAGATGGTATAGATACCACTCTACTTACCGTTCGCTGACTCTATCTTTTTATAATACTGTTCAGGACTAGAAGTTGAGTAGCCCGAGCTTCCGGCTGCGAAGGGTGTTGGGCCCAGTTGAGCCCAGCCATAGTTTTCAGCACTTCCTTGTTGATCCTTTACTGTTGTAGTAAGTATTAGACTTTTAGTCACTGTTTGTCTCTATTGTTTACTTCCATTTCTGTTGTTTTGTTGTTGTGGTGGTATGTAATGGAACAACAGATTAACTTTACTGCTTTGTACGGTTTTTCTGCTTAGTTATATTGCATATGTGAATGTGGTTTACTTTTCTAGTTTTTTGTTATTTCTTGTTGGCCGACTGGGTCTTGGGATTAGTCGAGGTGAGCCGGTCTCGGATCCTGTAGGGATCCAGGAATCGGGTTGAAACACGGTCGGTCCTCATTTCAAACCACACGTCACCATACCTACGCAGTGTCCTCTAATCCCTTCCTCATTGCCGTTCCCTTTCCTGAAGCCTTCACCTTCTTCGGTGCTGACCATACTGCAATTGGTGCCTCCTCTATCTCCCTTCATCCAGTAGCCACTACAATCGATCCCTCGATCTCCACTAATCATCCCAACAACCTCAGACAGCTGCTCGACCACCGTCACGCTTGCTCTACTCCACCAATATGTTCACCACTAACCTACACACCATTTCCGTGTCCACGTGAGCAAAACCCCTCAAGAAATTGCGAGGATTGCTACACTGATTGCTCCACCGAACACCTTCCCCTTCCCCTTCGTATTTCACCTCCACCAACCACTTACGACGACCTCTATGGCACGCCACCTCCACCACCGCCCTCACCACACTCGCGCGAAGCTTCTGAGCTTCTCTGACGTGGCCGCAAGGCTGTGTTTCATGTTTTAGGTCATCATGCCTGGCCACCATTGACGGAGCTCTTGCAAGCAACCTTGGAGCTGTGCTCTTGCCACAGCAGCTCCAGGCCTAACCTCCAGGCGATGATAAATCCCTCCAGGCATCCTTCCAAGCTCACAATTGGTAGAGAACGAGCCCCCTTTGAACTCAATTAGAGGCTTCTTCACCAGTTGTTGCTCGCGCAAAGAATAGGAGACTAAATAGTCCCCCGTTGCGGGACTAGAAGCTCGCAATGCCACATAAATTATTTTTTTCCTACAACCCCTCGCCCAGTACACAAGGGGTCGGGTGCCTTACGCCACTCTTCATACCTCGACTACTACTCACACCCGGAAGCCCTGGTCCCTCTGCCCAGATTCGTATACCCGCATGTTTACCTGACTATGATTTGGTTTCTGAGAGAAAGAAGAAAACGAAGGAAAGAGAGAGAGGAGGGGTTTTTGCCCTTGCTCCCTATCTCTCTACACTTAGCTGCTGAGAGACCTTTGCTTGTGTGGTGTTGTGCTGCGTCTCTCTGCTAAGGGTCGAGAAGGAAGAAGGAACGAGGCCCTTGAGCCTCTTGAAGGCATTGTAGTAGGGCGACATTTAAGTCTTTTGTCTTGAGAAACCGACGTCTAATCCTTCTGACATTTTGCGCTGTGGCCCAGTGGTTACTTATATTATGTGGATTATTTGGTTGATAGTACTCTGCACTTATTTGAGATAATTGTAAGGGGGAAATTGGTGATTTAAATCACCATTTACCCCATTATTTTTGCACTCTGATATTGACTCTCATATATATATCATTTTTTGATAGAATTTTGGTTATAACTGCTTATATTTGTGCTTCTATTGTGATCTTTGTGATTAAATTACAATACTTGCTCCCTGTATTCGACCTCAGATTTTCTGATGATTCTTCAAGATATAAATTGTATCTATTTTTAAGCTATTTCAGCTATATTACAACGAAGTGATTTTAAAACCCCTTTTTAGCCTGTCATCAGATTTCAAGCCGACGACGAATCCCCCAACAAAAGTGTAGTAGTCGTCTAACCAATCAACTCGAACGCCCACTCGTGCTTGCCTATTTTGTCTCGCCCTAAATTCCATGGCTCTTTGAGTTACATTGCGCCCTAACCCGAGTCCTCACATCTGCTTTAATCAACCCCAAATCTACTTTCTTTGCCAACACAACAGGGGGGCTTCCCGCCCTCTTCACTCTATGCTAGCCCCCAACCGACCCAGGATAGCTTTTTGGGAAGCTCGCTCCTACCACACTCAAGGCCTGATTGGCTTGCTAGCGATCATGGGAATTATCTCGTTCCCTGATCCAAAAAAGGCTTGGTTAGATGCGGGATCTACTCCACAAGGAGCGGAACGTAGATGATATCATCATGACCTCCCTTTGCATACCCCCTGGGATGCTTAACGCCACTTCCCCAACTGGCACTACCTATGCTTTCGTGTCTCTCAATGTGGTCACCACTAGGTGTTTCCAAAAAGCAAAGCTGACACCCATTCGCCTCTGTTCACCCAAAGTTCTTGACCCTTATGAACGAATTTTGGAGCCATCTTCCTCTCAAGGGGGAGGAGTCAACTGAGCATCTTAGCGACGGGATTGAATACCCAAATCGAATCAAAATTCAAGCTGCCCACCTTGAATAAATAGGAGGCATGGACCACAAGTTGAACATAAGCCACCGGGTCGCATGACAGAAGAACACCCAACATAAATATGCACACTCCTCCATGTTCAAAATGAATCATCATGTTCATTTTTTTGGTAGTAGTCATGACCAACAACTATCAGCAGTCAACTCATTGATAAGGCAAGAGCTTCAAGGCCAATTTATGGTGGCTCACCCCCCAAACAAGCACCACTTGATGTCTTTTTGCTTGCTTTCTCTTTGCTGCAGCTCACTCCTTCGACGCAACAACTCGAGGCGAAGCGAAGAGGAGCAAAGAAAGGGGGGTTCCTAGACCATCTCATCTTGTCATTGAGTCTTTGCTCATTCCCTTCACAAAGTTTATGGTCCTTTCTTTGCAACTACTCACGCTTTGCTGACCTATCGCATGGTCAAGAGAAGAGAGTACGAAAGAATAGCAAATAGAGCATACTACAAAAAGATTCTAAATATGACAAGTCCTCCCCCATTCCCCCCCCCATTCCTCCCCACTCAAGAAGAAGGAAATGAAGAAGGGGAACGAATTGAAATAAAGCATTCGGGAGGATGAGCATCTCTCCCTCCTGTCGTTGGATCAAGATTCAAAAGTGGAATAGTTTTCATCATTGGTTAGAGTAATTTAACCCTCCCCCACACATTCAAAAGCTAGTCAATTCCCACTCTCCTCCATTGATTTCAACACGAAAGCTGATGATCTACCACAAGTAGGTAGAATGGAAGTAGTTTTGGGAATTCTTCTCATCCATCCAATCTGACAGGAAAGAATAAGCCTACTTTCCCCTTTTTCTAGTCATAAATAAGGTCAACTCATTTCCTATGGAGAGTCCTAAACTAAAAGTTGTGAAAGGTCCACTCTCACAGCCCAAGAAGCAGTCTACCAGCACTTGGTTAAGCGAGAAGAAAGTGATTGGTTGCAAATCGAGAAGACTTATATAACCAACTATGGAATTCGATCATGGTGGATGTCTAAGTGTAATGCCTGTCTGCCCTCTCTGGGCTAAGCTCCCTGTATCAAGTGTTTTCTATCTTACCCTTCAAAATGTTGGACAAGAGCCTGGCAGCAACCAGAGGAACATAAAGATCTTGTGCAATGCCATTCTAAGTGCTACCATCGATTCCTCGTCCCATTCCTTTGTTCCAGTGGTCACAACGCATGGGTCAAAATGCTATGAACTCTGAGCTCATCACTCCTGGGTAATAGTCATCCCTCAGTCACTCAATCACTCACTCATTCCAGGTTCAGCTATAGGAGTCAAATATGCATTGGGGCAATCGTCATCCCTGTCAATATGGGTTAGCCAATATAAACTCAACCACTCTAGGAAATCTGTCACCTCTTAGTCACTCAAGAACTCCCTATAGGGGGGGTTACTACGTTAGTACCTTACTTATACGCTCGAGGGGGGTAAGGATGATATGAGATTGCTATTATCCCACACTCAATAGCTCACTTATTCTAGGTGAGATCTATATATGCCTATATAACTCCTATATGACTCTGCTGGGATTAGATCTTATATGGGCATATGTGACTTTAGAGGTCTTAACATTGCTAGGAGGAGGAACAAGTGGAGGTGACAACTACAGCAAGGCAAAAACCATGTGTAGTCTGGGACTGTGAGGTCCGAAATGTTCAATAAAGTGACTAGACCACGGTGCTGTGGTCTATCAGCTCAAACAGCATAATCCAAAAATGAAATGGCCACAACTCAAGTGATTGAGGACCTCTATTGAATTTACAAGAACAAGCCCTTTGGGAGGTCATCAGTGGTGACGATGTGATAACATCACCGACAAAGAAGATAGATGTGCTAAAGAAATGGAGGGTCAAGACCTGGAAGGCAATGTTCGTTCTTAAAACCACTATTGAGGGAGGTCCTAGATGCTACCACTTCGAAGGAAGCGTGGGATGCACTTGCTACACACTACTTGCACCAAAATTCCAGTTACTATACTAGAGAATGAATTGCTAACTCTCACAAGCAAGAAGACTCCAATGATGATGCTCCAACTACTAGAGAATGAATTGCTATCTCTCGAAAGCAAGGAGAGGAGAAAGATAGGCTAGAGTCTTTGACATTTGCTCTTTGATATCTCCTAAAGTCTTAAATTAGCGAGTCACGGATAAGAAGGGCATGGCTTGAGACCAGAAGAATGGTGCTTTACCTGTGGTAAACAGAGGCATTTCACATGCAATTATCGATTAAGAAAGAAGTCGGTTGAGAGCAATGCTACAACTTCAAGTGACAAGCAAGATGATTTTGCAAAAGATTGGGGCATGCAAGCCTCTATGACGATCATTGAAAGAGAAGAAATATCCCTCACAGCGGAGACTTCTGGAGGAGTAGACTACGACAATGATTGGATTGTGGAATCAGGCTACTCAAACCAAATCACAAGATATATGAAGAAGCTCAGAGACTTGTCCAAGTACAAAGAGGAAGAGTTGTGATAACTACCAACAACCCAAAGATGCCAATCTCTCATATCGGACAACAATTGCCCCTCCATTTAGTTCTCGAAAGTGAAGCTACAACATGTCTATCACGTGCTAGGCATGAATCCAAATCTCCTCTTTGTTTATAGACTAACATCCTTAGGAAACTACGTAGTCTTCAGTCCTAAGGATGTCCAAGTCTGTCAAAACTTTAAGCTTCCTTACACAGCAATTATAAAGGGGAGAAGAGTAGAGTCCATCTTTGTAATGTAAGCAGAGACTACATATGTAGATAGGACTAAGAACAATGAGACAGTTGATCTCTGGCATGCATGGCTTGGACATGTCAACTATCATAAGCTAAAGGTCATAACGAGGCGATTAATGCTAAAAGGGCCTCCACAGCTAGATGTTTGAGAAGACATAGTTTGTGCTGGTTGCCAATTAAGCTGGGCTTCGTTTCCCTATTCCAGAAGCTATGGAATATCAAGCCAACTATCAATCACTTCCACATCTTTTGGATCTGTTTGTTATGTTTTTGTTCCTAACCATCTTCGCTGCAAGTTCGACAAAAAGGCAATTCAATGCATATTCGTCGGATATGATAATGAGAGAATGAGTTGAAGATGTTGCGATCCAACCACTAACAAGTTTTATGTCTAAAGAAATGTCATCTTTAATGAAGCCTCATCTTGGTAGGCATCTTAACAAGTTGTCTTGCCTAATACTAAAGAAATAGTAGAGAAGGTGCAGGTGAAGAGATAAAGTAAATAGATGATGGTGTAAGCACCTTTGTTTTGATGCACCAAAATTATGTTTTTTGCAATACTAATATTTCAAGACCATCTCAAATTAAAGCTTCTCTTTCGGATCAAGTTCAGATGGTTGCTTATTTGTATCCTTTTCCATTTATTTGAGTCTAGGATATCATTGTAAGGAACCTCAAAAATAAAACAATCAAACAATTTTTTGAGCCTCTTTGAAAACTAACTTTTAGTGTTATTGATCAACCAATCTTCCCTCTTGATCGACCAAAATCAATTGATCGACCAACCAAGTTTGTTAATCGATCAAACCAATCCTTTTTAAGAAGTTGATTAAAATCCTTTTGATTGATCAACCAAGCCAATTATTCGACCAACTTGTGATCGATCAAATAACTTAATTGATCAACTAAATAGCTTTTTGATTGACCAATATACCTTAATTGATCGACCAATTTGATTTCCTTTTCAGACCAACTTTTTAGTATAAATAGAGGTCGTACGCAACTTTTTCAAAATATAACTTTCAATAGAAATACTCTAAAAAATCAAAGCTTCTCGTGCTTCTTTCAAGTGT
Source organism: Thalassia testudinum (assembly GCA_037157565.1). Taxonomy (NCBI): domain Eukaryota; kingdom Viridiplantae; phylum Streptophyta; class Magnoliopsida; order Alismatales; family Hydrocharitaceae; genus Thalassia; species Thalassia testudinum. Next base: position 104,419,092 of record JAZHRO010000024.1, on the reverse strand, counting down.
TCTACGCTTCACTATTTACATCATTCAAAAGCACATCATTTCAAACCTTTGCTGCAATCCTGGTTTGATCTTTTATTAAGGTTTCATAGATATATTTATTGTTATTCAAATTTGTTGTCTTTGATTAACGGATTCCAAGGTATTGGACAAGATCCGTGTTGTTGTTATTGTTCTTCTCTTCAAGATAAAAAGAGAAGTGGTTGTAAAGAGGTTGTGTCACCCTTGTTCAAGTGGTACTATAGTGGATTGACTAGTCTTGACTAGTCGAGAAAATCCTAAGCTAAGATGCTTAGGTAGTGATTTTCACTCAGTTTGGGTTTCCACTCTAAATCTAGGTGTAAATTGTGTTTGACTTTGTGTGAATTTATTTTTATCTTCTACTATTTCAAAAGCGATACTATTCACCCATCTCCTCTAGTATTCATTTGATCCACAGGCAATCTATCAGATGGCGTCACCAAATTCAGAACCAAGGCTATCATTTGACTTGTATTACCTACACATATAAGAGAATTACGTGATTGTATGTAAAAATGCACAAATTAGCATTAGTTAATTTCTATATACGCAAGTATGCCAATTAGGCTCTTAGCCGTACTCTTACATTAACTAAATGCATTAAGCTATGAAACTACATTTGTATATTACAATTATTAAATTTTAATGTAATTTCATAGCTTAATGCATTTAATTAATGTAAAAGTAGGGCTAAGAACCTAATTGGCACACTTATATATATAGAAATTATTTAATGCTAATTCGTGCATTTTTACATACAATTGCATAATCCTCTCATATATGTAGTTAGGGATGAGCATTGGGCTAGGCCCATAAGGCTCGGCATGGCCAAGCTTATTTAATAAATAGGGTAAAAAGACAACCCAAGGCTTGATCCAAAATAAATTTTCTTGGCCCAAGCCTAGCCTGACCTAAAAATAATAAGTTCACACTGAGCCAAACCAACCCATTTATTCATGGTCTAATAGTTTATTTCACTTTTACCTGTGAAACAATAATTATTGGGAAGTGAAATGTGCGTGGGATGTTGGGGAGGGGGTAGGGTTGGCATGGGATTTGAAGAGAGAGAGAAAGATTGTAGGTAGTTACTAAAAATAGATAGGAGTTGTTATTGTAGTAGATGTGGGTTTTATTGGAAGGAGTTAAGGTTGACATGGAATGTGAGGAGTATGTGAGTGTGTGCATGAGAATGAGATGAAGAGAGAGAAGCAAATATATTGAAGGTAGAATGGGAAGGGATTAGTAGAATTACTATAATAGGTTTTAAGGAATCTTAGGAATTATTTATTGGAGGAGAGGGTTATTAAGATAACCTTAAGGTTAATGATGGAATTGAAAGGGTTGGTTATGGAAGGGAGTTGGGGAGATGAAGAGAAGGAGGAAAATAAAAATAAGAATTAAGGAAATAAATTAAAAAGAATTATATAGGATTAGGAAAGAGTTAAATTAAATGGAATTAGGTTAGGTTAGCTAGCTTAGGATTGACTTGACCTAATTAAATTTCAATTAAGTTAAACCAAACCCAAATAAAAAATAAGACTCATTGTTAGCTAATTAATTTAGGTAATAACTAATTGAGGTCAATGTGGGTAGGATTAAAGTTTTCTAGGTGTTTATTCTCTCCTGTCAAAACCTCTTTAGAACTAAGGCTATCATTTGACTTGTATTATATATAAGAGGATTATATAATTATATGTAAAAATGCATAGATTAGCATTAATTCATTTCTAAATATGCAAGTATTACAATTATGTTCTAAGCCCTATTTTTATATTAATTAAATGCATTGAGCAATGAAATTACATTAAAAATAAATAATTACAAGGTACGAATGTAGCTTTTGTGAGTGCATGTGGAGCCATTAGATACTAAGTATACACTAGAGGGGATGTGAATAGTATAATATCTATATCAATTGCAAAATTTAAAATTTCATTCACCACCGATCAAAAAAAAGTATAAACAAACCAAAGAGAGATGACACCAGAATTTAGAGTAGAAACCCTCACGGGTAAACATCACTACCTAAGCTTCTCAGCTTAGGATTTCTTCGACTAGTCGATGCTAGTCAAATCCACTAATGCACCAGTTGAACGAGGGTGGCACAACCTCTTATAAAGCTTCTTCTCTTATACACTTGACCAAGAGAGGAACAACAACGAGACTTCCAAAACAACTTGGATCCCAGATAAAAAATAACAGCAATAAAAAATATAACACTAATTCCTTTAGAACCTTAGAATATAAAGGCAAATCGAGCTTTTTAAATCGCAAAGAGTCATGTTTTAGATAGCAGTAGTTGCAAGCACAGAAGTGCGAAAGCACTAGAGATAATAAGAGATTTTTGCTTGTAGAAAGCTCTGGAGGTGTGTTTCTCTATTGGGGGTCGAGGGTCCTATTTATAAGTATTTTTTGACCTAAATTAGAAAGTCTAGAGGTACGAATTTGGTCGATCAAAATTTAGAGTTGGTAGATCAAAATGACTTTTGGTCAATTAAATTAAAGTTTTGATCGATTCCATGTTGATCAATTAAATAAGGAAAATGATCGACTTTTGAAGTTTAGTTAGAATTTGACCGTTAAAGGCCTTTGATCGATTAATAGATTTAGGTTGGTCGATCAAAGTTGGTTTTGTCGATCAATGTCAAAAAGTTGGTTGATAAACAGTATTGAAAACTTAGGGTTTTCGCTAAAATTCAAGGCTAACTAGTTTCAAAACGCATCGGTTGTTAACTTTGAGGTTCCTTACAATATTCTAGACTCAATAAAAATAGTCTTCAGTATCCTCATCAGGTGATTGATTCCACTTATGGCACGATCATCATTTCTTAAATTTATCTTTAAGATTAGTCCACAATAAACCATAATTTTGTTACATCAAAACAAATGCATCAACATTCTCCTTTTTTATGATAACAAAATTATAATTATATATGCATGAGGATAGACAAGATGCATGATATGCTACTCATTTTAATTAATGCATATAGAAATTTATCTCCCCCTTTGTTATTAACAAAAAGCTTAATAAACGAAGTGAGAAACATTCAGTCATTTGCTCCCCCTTACTATATGACAGATGCAAACCATGACATGCTACTAGAATAAAAATCATAATAGAATTGCATATAGATAGGAAGAAGTATAACTGAAAAATGTATCATGAATAATATAAAGGTGGAATAAGTTCTATCACAATAAGAGTCAACTGAAGTACTAACAATAACAAAGCAAATAAAGTACTACAATAGTAAATAAAGTGCTACAACCATGAAAATAGAAAGTTCTACAATTCATGATACTGAACCAAAGAAAGAACTAAAAGAAACTCAAAAATGCCTCGATATCAGAGGGAAACTCAACGTCCATATAGAAATCATCTAAGGAGAAGGCAACAGTGCTAGGTCCGACAAACGAGGAACCGGGAAAGCGTAGCCGTCATCCTAAAACTGGTGACAACCGAGTCCGCGAGGTACTGTGGAACGACGTAAGTAAGGTGCCAATCTGCTACTGTCGAGTGGGAGGTGCTGCTATAGTCTGATCAAGAGGAGGAGGTGCTACTTGATGACTCTATAATTATCAATGTTAATATTATCAATTAGAGTCAATTTTGAGGGCACATGTGCATTAATGTCATATTATAGTGGGTTTGGGGGCATTGCATGCATTCTACATTACTTTACATTAAGATTGGTTAGAATCAATGTTTATTGACCTTGTGTACAAGTTCATACAGAAATAGGTCTCAAATGAGCAATTGAACCATACGGATGGATCTAAAGCAACGATCGCAGTCCGGCAATGCAGAAATCATCTCGATCCGAGCACCGTGGCATCCTCTACAACAGAAAGAAGATAGATAGCCCAAATGGTGCCACATGATGCCATCTAGGCCGCCCAACACCAGCCAACAGCCCCACCACTAGCTCCTTTTCGTCTGTATCATCGATTCTCAGCCGTTGGATCTTGATCCAACAGCTGAGAAGCCATCCACACCATGCTTCAGAACCTCCTCCCCACGACAACTTCGTGGGTGTAGCATGGCAGTTGACAAGGTCACTCTCAAAGAGAGGGTGCGGGTTCAAAACCCGCGATCCCCTCAATTTCCTAATTGCGTGGCATAAGGCGCGGAGCAGTAGCACACATAAGCGTGCACACAGCAGCGACAGCAGCACGTGTGTGCGGAGTGATTCGAGCCAATGTAGCACCAGTGCATGTGTGCGGCACGGCCCACGTGACATTGTGCGGGATGCGTGGGCTAGTGGGTAAGTGAGTTGGGCTTCAGCGACATTTAAGGCAAACTTTTAGTGATGTCTTTGATGTCGTTGTTGACCCAATGATGATTTTTAGCCTTTTTCCTCCATTATAAAAGGACCCATCCTCCACTTTTGGGGGCTTCTTCTAACTAAGAGTTCCCACCACCTTCTAGTGCTGAGAGCAAGTCCTTGGAGTTGTCAAGCCGCCGACGGAAGTCCCTCCACTGCCGTGACTGCCTCGCCTCCTCCTTTAGCTGCTAATTTCTTTAGTGTTTATGTTTGATTAAGCATTCCTCTAGTTTCTATTGTTAGACATTTGTGCTTATAAAATAGAATTTGTTGTAATTCCCTACGGGAGGGGGTGAGATATGCGTGACGTATATAATGCGGAATAAAAAGATAACAATCTCACAAAAAGAGCAATCACATAATTTACATAAGTATTTTTATGTGGAAATCCAAACCGAGTGAAAACCACCACCTAACCCTCTCGAGTTAGGATTTCCTGATCAATAAAGTCGATCAAATCCACTAAACGAAGTTCTTAAAATGAGGGTAGTTCAACCTCAGTACAACCACACTACTTTATACCCGAGGGTAGCATACCTTAAAACCACTCCTCTTCACAAGGAGTATTTTGTCCCTCGATGGAGATGAGAATTTGCAAAGCGAATACTCAAACCAAAGAACAATAAAAGTACAACAATCCTATAGAGCCACAAATATTAAGACCTAGCTTCTATAGGAGTTAGGAAACTTCCCTTTAGTGGAAGTGCGTTGATATGACGACGTGGGTGCATGAACCACGCAGCGATGCTTCATCGCTCTCGTATCGCAGAGGGAGAGCGGGTGCGCAACTGGATTGAAGCTCTCTAGATTTGGAATGGCGAAATGGAGAGAAGATCTTTTTCTGTTTGACTTGGACACAAAAGATGTGGAAATGCTATTCAAGGTGTGTTTCTACAAGGCAAGGGTCCTCCTCTATTTATAGAGGGCATAGGAAAGCTTTCGAAGCCTTAGAAAGCATCCATAGCCGTTGGGGTTGAACCCAAGGCAAAATAGACCGTAATCAAAATCAATTATGACTCTGACAGGGTCATCAGACGTCTGGTCCAGGTATCAGACATCTAGAAAACTTGTTTATGACGTCTGGGAGCTAAGTCAAACGTCTGATTCTAGGCAAGTTTTCCTCTTGACTTGGTTCAAACCTAAACAGGGTTCTAGTGTATAATCATCAGACAACATACAGGACGTCTGGCACTAGGTCTGGGCATCTGGAAACCTATTGCACTGTGGAAATGGATTCCTAAGATAGGTTAACAGCTAGAAAATCTCTCAAAGGTGATTTTGGGTCAGTCGAGGCAAAAACGGTCACATATCAGATGTCTGGGGTCCTCTACGAACGTCTGATATAAGCTTAACGGTCATAATCCTCAACGTTTACTTTGGTAGCAAACGTTCCACTAATTGGACGTCTGGCACAACCATCAGACGTCTTTTAAGACGTCTGGAATAAGGTCTGGTCATCTGATTTCATCAGACAGAACCTTCTAAGTTCAGCCTAAGTTATTGGACATCTGAGTCAACAGTCAGACAGCTTAAAAGTTACTATCAGATGTCTGATTTCCATATTAGACATCTGATTAGGATGATAGAACCCTATTTTGGTTTTCTAAGCTCTCTACAGAAAACCTAAGTACCCTAGGGTAGTGCAAGTGTTCCTAGGACTACTTTGAGGGTACTTTGAAGCTCTTTAACACATATCTGGACACAAAGAATAAAGAGCAAAGAAATTACAAAATAATACATGAAAAGTGAATCTATCATATTCTTCTCTTCACGCTTTCGCTCCTCACGAGGCTCCTTCTCTATCAAGCTCCTCCAATCCGCCATGGATGCGAGCTCGAACTTCATCTAAACACGTTTCCATTTGCAATTTACTTGAAAACTAAAACTCAAAAGCAAATGTTAAAAGGCACATGTTTTGTTATCATCAAAATAAATTATCGTGATGCACTAGCACTAACATTTATTATCTTGTCTTATATTATAATATTCTATGTTTTAAGCAACAATAGTAGTCTACCTTCGTTTAGCAATCAATGGATTTCTAACTCTCTCCGTCTCTCTCTCTCTCTATTCCTTTTACAAGTGTACAAATCGACATAATTGGTGACATTAAAGCAAGTATTTGATCCAATTTCATGCCTCCTTGTATTTGACACTCGGACTTACATCCGATATTTCTAATTAAAATTGATGTCATAAAACGTGCTACAATGAACGATTTAACCTAACGTGTTTCGTCGACATCAGTTTTTGGCGTCGTTGCCGAAGAGGCAATGGACCTTTTTGTCGCTTTTATCCTTGCATTGATGATATTCATGAGATCTTATTCTCTCTCTCTCTTTCTATGGATTGGATGCATGAATTCGACGCAAAACCGATAGGAGGAGCGCACTTGAAGACAGTAGATTGGGGGTAAAAATGCAGCGAAGACCTTGGTGAGTATCATCCTCATTAGCGTAGTCCCATCCATTCTTTTATCAAGAAGAAAAAAAAATGAAATGAAAAAAAAATGAAAAAAAAGGATGCATTTAGGCTCGTACATAAACCCTAGGCTAGCTTAATTGTTTGCTTACTTTAAAAAAAATCAAAGATAATAAAAAATGGCATGGTGAATGGCTAGTTGATTCACATCTTAAATTCATCACCCAATAATAAAAAAATACACTCTAATTTCATTTGGAAGATCTTTTTGGAGTGTTCTTTGAGTGGTGTTTGAGAAGCCAACCATGTTTTGAATTAAGCCACACCACTCACCATAATTAAAATCAATTCACCCAATAGAGTTGCATGAACTATAAGGGTGAAAACTCTTAGGGATTCTATTTCTTAGAGACACACATACTCTTAAAGGAAAAGGAGCAAAACACCCGTGTTTGCATAACCTCTTGTGTGTTCAAGCATAACTTGGTTGAATTAACCTAAGAATTAAAGCCCTAAAAAACTAACTAAACAAGGTTGAACTTTAAAAGATAATTCATATTAAACCATGCTTGCAAATCCCTTGCTTGTGCACCACATTATATACATTGGAATTGAACATTAAGGGGCACAAACCCAAAACAACGCCCCCTCACATTTCCAAGCACTTCTAGATCCTAGCCCTAAATTAAAATCGATTAGACGTGCCCTAGGAAGGACCAATCTAAGTCCTAGAAGTGTGGTTGGCTTTGTTAAGTGCTTAGCTTTAATTCCCATTGTGGAATTCAGTGTCTAAGGTTGCGGGGAAGTGTCAAATGACAGCAGTTGGGGGGTACAAAGGAATCGATGGCTCAAGCCAAAGGAAAAACCTTCCCCTCAATCTCCTCATAATCAACCTGGCTGTATTAACTTTGAGAAGGGAGGTTTAAGTGCTTGCAGATTTGATCACTTTCTTCAAGGCTTCTAGGTCACCTAGGTCTACACTGTAGGGCTTAGTTTTACTTGCTTGACTATGCACACATAATTCTCTCGTCTGTTCTTCCCTGATCCATCCATGGATTTTAATGCTTATCCATCCTTCCCAAACTATCCCTAACATGATTTGTATTCTAACCCAAGTACACTGTATCCACAGTTTACTTAGGACAACCAGCCACCTAGTTGGGGATATAATCCAGAACCTAAGTATCTAGAAGACCCCTCTTATCCCAATTTTACTCAACCCGCACCAACTTCCTATTGGGATACATCCAACCCAACCACCCAGGGTTACGATCCAAACCTCGGGGATCCTTATCTTGATTCTTCTTATGATGACTCCTCTTTTAGGTCCCACCCACCCACTTACGAATCTGAGAGGACCTACACTCTAGGAGAACACCAAGACCCCTACCCTTCCCAGGACCCTAACCAAGATAGGTCATTTGAATTTAAGGATCTCTCCTACTTGACCTATGGATTGGAAGGGATTTTAGAAAAATGGAAATCAAATGATGATCATAAACCTGGGCAAATCAAGAATGATCAAACCCTGCTTTGGACCCCTGATGAAGAATCTGACTAGGAGGACTTAAAACTTCAATTATTCTGGAGTAGGACTAAAAATGATAGAATAGAGAACCCACCCAAGAACCTAAACCCCAGTACAGACTCTAATACACATCCTCAAGTATACTCTCCCAACTCTTATTTGAATGCTAAGGAGGAAATCAAAGGAAAACCTAATGACACTTAGTCAATTCTTGATAGCCTTCAATTGGAGTTACATAGACAGAATCAAGAATTGATTGAGGGGAAACAAGCCATGATTGATATGTTCCAACAACTAAATGAAGAGGGCCAAAGAACACTATTGCAAGCAACCCCTTTTACGGAATTCATGAAGCAAGGTCCCATGGTGATCGATTGGACTACACCTATTTACCCAAAATTGGTTCAATCCACCATTGATACTCCCCCGATGTTGGACAACTCATTAGAAAATGTCATTAAGGATTCCTTAGAACATGATTTGCAGAGAGTTGAGGACAAACATAAGGAGGAAACTGAGAATTTGGGGGACGATGTCTTTGAATCCAAATCTAATCTTCCCAAGGAAAGTGATTTGGTGGAAGAGACATCCAAAATTGAAGATGGGGAGTGAGATTACAATTCTGAAATAATCGATTTTGAATTATTTGAAACTCCCATCACAAGTTTAGAGGAGGGCCAAGGGAGAGAATCTGAGCTAGAGGATGAAATTAGCCCTACCTCTAATGCAACCTCAAAAATTGAGTATGATATGAAAGAGGTTGGAGATAACATTCTAGGGGTCAAGGAATTGGAGGGAATAAGCAATGAAACCCTAGTTGAAGAAGGGATGGATTTTTCTTTGGAGAGAGACCTCATGCTTGATCTTAAGGCTCATTGTCAAACTCTTGATTTTGTTACATGCCCTATCATAATTGAAATCCTGCAACCCGAATTCACTGGAATAGATATAACTTTGAGAGATTACAACTTTAAAGGGACACAAGCTAATTGCAAAGCCTACATCTTTAGTGTCCAACAATTTAGATTCGGGTTACACTGATCTAAATCAACTTCTCTGCATGCCCGCAGATTAAGAGAGGAATAGACATAGGCATACATGTTACACCAGTTGCAGAGTTCCCATCCCTTAGGGATGGAACTGCACCATAATCTAGTCCGCATCCGTGAACTTCTAACTCTGGGTTTAGCTAATTATGTCTTCCCCTTCTTGACCCAGACCATTCAAGTGATTTTTCCCTTATTATTTGTATACTATGCCCAGTTGAAGGCACTAAACTTAGAGCCTCCTGGGAGGCAACCTAGAGGATTTAAGCTGACCGAATTAACTGTTGACACTCAGGTGATTTCTTTCCTTACTCCCGTGCATACATTTATTTTCCAATGAGGACATTGTCCAACTTAGGTATGGGGGGGTAGTAATTCGTATGTTCTGAGTACATATTGTTAGGTTGAATTATCTTTCAAAAAGAAAATGAAAAAAAAAGGAAGAGAAAACTTAGGTATTAGGAGTTTGTTAACTTCAGGAAACGATACGTTAGGGCCCTAAACGCTAACGCATCCATCCGTACGGTCTCTCCAAATTGTGATCGTCACTCTCTCTCTCTATTCTTTTTGCAAGCAAACAAACTGACGTAATTGGCGACATTAAAGTGAGTATTTGATCCGATTTCACGCCTCCTTGTGTTCGACACTCGGATTCACATTCGATATTTCTAATTAAAATTGATGTCATAAAACATGCTACAACGAACGATTTAACCTAACGCATTTCGTCGACGTCACTGCTGCTAGTGGGGCTCATCCAACTCTGAGAGGCCTGTGGTCTCTGAACTGAAGCGCATGCATCTACTCTCCCTGCTAGTCAAGGAATTGCCCCTATCTGCTCAGGTAGTCGGATACCTGAGTGCCGTGGCCCATCACCATCGAACTGGTCTCCCTCTGGCGATGCATCAGTAGAGAGATGCCATCAGTGACGTCCTATATACCCATAATGTCATGCCAAGTGAACTACCTGTCAAGATAGAGCCACTCATGATCGAAAAAGGACAGAGTGGGTCTAACTGGAGGAGGGCAGTAAGCATCAAAGTGATGGTAGGGTGTGTAGGTAGATGGAGTAGAGGGTCCAACTTGACAAGGAGGAGGCTAGGAAGAGGAGGAAGCAGCTGCCTGATGTGGAGGGTCCTGTCGAGCTTGGCACTCCTGCTCCATCTTGAAGCAGGTGAGTTCTCTAAAGATGCTTATGATTGAGATCCATGGGGACGCTGAATTGGTGGAAGATATGAGAGAAAAGGGTGCTGAAAGGAAATACACTTGTGGACTTCCTTTTCATGAAGGTGAGGATGAAGTGTCTCCAATTGAATGCCTTATTGGTCATAAAGGCGTAGAGAACCACGAGTATTGGACCAGGACAATTCTCGAAGGAGGTGAATTCGGACATGAAATTCCAAAGAAATACGTGGTTAAGGAACCACAGGAGAGGACGAAAGAAAGGTGACTTGGTGGGCTTGCCCAAGTCAAAAGATTCGGCAGTCATCAAGGTCTCCCTAATGGTCTTAGAGGAGGTGTCGTGGTGTAACTCAAGATATGTGGGACCGGAGGAGGGACATCCAAGAACCTGAAAGAGTAGATCAACATTGACCAAGACCTCAATGCCGTAGACATTAGATGTCAATTGAATATCAAAACCATCGTCGATATTGCGAAGGTTGGAATAGAAGAGGTGACAAGCCATGGGGTCGACACCCTTAATGCGACTACCTCTGTCGCCTGCATAAAAGTTCCTATCAAAGAGATGACCTATTTTATGAAAGCTAAGACTATCTCTAAGACCAAGGAAAATGCACTCAAAATAGTCAAGGTCGATAGGGCGACCCACTTGTGGAGAAAGCAAGAATAGAGAAAAAAGTTTTGCCTTCGATCATCATTAATGAGGTACCGATCAAAAGTATCATCGCGAGGGGTAGAAGAGGAGGCATGACGGGAGCATTTGGGAGCTATAATCAGGGTTCTGCTCAATTTTGGTCGATCAAAATAAGTCGGTTGATTGATCAAATGAATTTGGTAAATCAAAGAGGCAAAATTGATCTATTAAAAAGAAGATAGTAACCAAAGTGTTTTCAGATGAAATTTGGCCATTCAGGTTGAATTTTCGGTCAATCATAATCATATTTTTGTCGATCAGAGGAAAATGTCTAGTCGATTCAAAAAGGTGACAAAACAAATTTGGATACGATACTTTTGGTTGATCAAAGGGAAAAAAATTGATTGATAAAAAATCATCAGTAGTGAAAAAAATAAGGTTGGAATGGATCGAACAAGGGGGAAAACGAAGAACACGAGATGAACGAATGACCGAAAATAAAGAAATCAACATCACACAATCATGCCACATCAAAGCAACATAGAAATACATGATGAAGTAAACAAGATAAGGATAGTGGAGAGGACTATACCAAGATCGACAAGGATCAATCTGCGAGGCAACAGCGTAGAGGGAGGAGGAGGAGGGGGATAGTTGGTCAGAGAGGTGGCTGGAGAGGCAGCGGTGGCGGTGAGAAACTTGCCAAAAAGGAGGAGGCTGCAGGATTAGTCGAGGGTGGCCCCACGAGGGTGTCCGTTGGTCAATGGAAGGGAGGAGGCGGAGTTCTTTGGTCGATGGAGGGGGGACCATGGTAGGGGTGCAAAGGGGAAAGTGGGACTGATGATCGTGGAGGTGAGTTTTGCTGAGGAAGAGGGTAAAGTAAAATTGTTTTTTGGGTGAAAAAAAGTTGGAAAAAGTGTTTTTATAGAGATTAAGTTGTCCAAATAAGGTAGGAAGTGTCTTAAGATGGGTATCAAAGATTGTAAGATGATTAACAATCAAACCAAGGTGATTTGAATCGCCCAACAATAATCTCGACGATTTGATTTTTGCCCAGATTTGGTTGACCAAATTCAAATTTGGTCGATCAGGAAGGAAATTTGATCAATAAATTTGAATTTCCAATGGAGGGAATTTTCCCACCCAACTATTGATCTATCACTACTAGGATTAGTCGATTGATCGTTCAATTCTCAACATAGTTAATTAAGGTTATTAGTCTTAATTAATCATGTAAAGATTGGACTTAGGTTAATTTGAATTGTTAAATCATTGTCGTTGATTGTAGTATAGGGCCAAGCTAACATAATATTTTATATTTAATTTCATTTAACTAGTTGATTCCAAGTTGTTTGCTGGGAGGCATAATTATAATTTTAATTAAACATTTTTATTATTAGGCAACCAAATAACTAATTACTTTATTAATTACAGAATATATTAAGCTCATGAATAATTGCACATAAGATTGAACAATTAAAACTTACAACTATTCCATTATAGAAAAGAAATGTACATGAAAGATTTTTTAAAATGAAAAGCTAAAAGAAATGATTAATATATCAAGTGCTTACTAAATGAGGCATAAAAGATATTTCAATGCAACATATATGCCTTTATTACATTAAGCTCATCAAACACTTGATATCCCCTTAAGAAGCCTTCAGCCTTTGGTCATTAGATGTCCTTTAAGATGATTAGATGACTTAAAAATGGAATTTGGACTTCCAATTAATGTATCAAACATCTAATTCTTCCTTCATCTTCTCTTGTTTTCTCTTAAATCCCTTACTCTCCTCTCTTCTTTTCTTTTAATTCTTAACTCCTCTATTACTTTTATCTCACTCTTCCCCTTAGCTCTTCTTTCTCTCTTCTTTATTTCTCACTGTGCATTCTTCTTTCCACACATTGCCATTTTTCCGACTTTTAACCCATATTTACCATTCAATCAAAAATTATTAATGGGCAGCTCGGGCTTTTTGAGGATACGTAGCACTCAGAATGGGTGGAACCTGACCACACTCGACCCAAGCCTAGCTTTATTGAGGTTGATTTTAGTCATTTACGCAATGCATAATACCGGGCCCATCAGGCCCACACGCTCACGCCCACCGGGGCCCACACACACACATGTGTGAGCACACACTCCCGCACACACACATGGACGTGCGTACGCCCCTGCTCAAGAGACCCAGATAAGCTTTTCATGCACCCTGCGCTGACGACCAAACAAGCTCAGTCACTTTTTGGTTTTATACCTACGTAGGCACTCAATCCTTTCTGAGGTTAGACTATCTCCCGCAAATCCTTCTTCACACAGCTACGTCTGCAGGTAGATCTTTAAGGACTGATTCCCAGCGACTCACAAGGTCAAATCGAGCGAATAATAGCTCGATAGAAAGCTGTTGAACTCAGCAACACGATTTTGACACCAATTTGGTGTCTAAATCTCATCTGATCCTCGGATTTAAAGGAGGAACATGGCACTATTCCACACATCTGTAGCGTGCTCAAAAGAGAGATTTTAGGTCTATTGACCTGTGGAAACAAAAATTACCCCCTATTGAGGGCCTAAAAGGTATCAGTGATGCATTTCGCAAGGTTTGAAAGAGATAAGCTCAGAAAGAGCTTCAGAAACTTGAGAAGCTTTAAAACTTCATTGTTCTGTGTATAGAACACTAAATCGAACTTGAATTAACACAGCATGTAGATAAAATCTTCAAGAAATAATTAAAGTTAATTCAGTGGGTCAAGAGTAACAGATATGGGCAAGATTTGAGTTCAAATCTCATCAAGAATGCGATGAATAGCTTTGCGTTCCAATTTGAACCCAAACTATACAAAATCCAAATTCTTCCTCAATTCTTAACAAATCTCATCCATATAAGTTTTAAACAACTTGAAATCAATCCATGAACTTATTTTAACCCAGAAATCATAGATTCAAAGCCTTAAACCTCAATTTCAACTTAGGGTTGAGTTATGGAGCTTGAATGTTGACTTTCTAAAATACACCTCCTATGATCAAATTAAGTACCTAAATGAATTCCTATCAACCTCAGGAATCGATTAAGAACTTCAAAATCGAGCTTTGAAAGCTCCAACAATGTGTTCAGGCTTTGCCGCCTGAACTCAAATAGTGGTATGTTCGCCAAACCAAATTAGAGGTTCTCAGACCCAATTGAATGTACTTTTAGATTCCCTGAGACCTACTCATGCTTCAAGATCAATTCCTAGGGTCTAAGCTCTATTAGACATATCTCTCCAACTCCGCCAGAGTTGGAGAAGATGATGATCGACCAAGATCAATGGACACTTGCACGCAAATCCAATTAGTGTTTTTGATCCTAAGATCACAGAGAAGCAATCTGGAGCTCCTCATAGAGTTCTAGAGGCTAAGGCTCAAGTTTGGTTCGCTGGAGCTCGCCAGAGTTTCGATGACAGCTATTTTCAGACTTTGGAGATCAAATCCCCATGAAACAAACCAAAAATGGTCTCTAAAGCTTCGTGAGGTCACAAAGAACCTCAAAAACATGCCAATCGATCCAATTGATATTCAGATACAGGGAGTTGTCAAGGAATATAGTAGGACGATATCTTGAGTTCGTATGAACTCAAAAACTGTCCTCTCACTCAATTGAGTGAGGGGGACAATTCAGAAGAGTAAGGCAATGGTGATTCGAAGGTTGATTAGATGAATAGACTCCTCTAAGCTGACCATTGATAGTGAGCTCAAAAGTTGGAGTGGAATTAGGTGTTTTGTGTGTGGTGGATTATAGGTTAAATTATAAGGTAGATCGGGGCTCTGAAATGCTGATTAGGTGGTGAAGGACCCCTATTGACTATGAAATAAGCCAGAGACCTCTACCATGGACAGCGGAGGTGCTCTGGTGAAGGTGATATGGATTAAGCATATTAAGTACTAAAAACATGTAATTATTGAAGTAGAAATGATCATGAGGAGATAGAGAGTGTGATTCGTGTGTTTAAAAGACAAAAGAATGCTCCAAATGAGCTCAAGGAGCTCGCCGGAGCTATGGAAGATAACCAGCAACCAACATTTAATCTACACTAAACTATCCAACTAACTGAACTAAACTAAACTACATTACAATCTAAGGTTACCTACGATTACCTAGATAAGGGAGGTGAGGGAATTCGTCGGTGGCAGGGCGAAGATGAGATCAAAATCAGAGAGGTTGAGAGTAGAATCTCCGACCGAGTGAAACGGAGAGGATCAAAGCTATGGGGCACTCCAATGCCATTGGCAAGGCAAAGGAGAGGAAGAGGAGGTGAGGGAGGCAGCATTCCTTGGCGGTAGCGCTCGAGAAAGGGGATGGGAAGACGCTAAAGAACAAAGGAAAATCTACTGAATGACTACAGTGGGGGAAGAGGGTAGGGAGTCGCTCCCTGAGATTGGAGGGATGTAGGGTATTTATAGGTGGCGACGAGGTGTAGGGGGTTTGTATCTAGACGGGAATGGGTCTAGGGGCATGGAAACAACCGACGTCATCTCCAACGCTGGTGAACTTAGACACCTAATCTAAATAGGATTAACGAACGATCCTGACCATTGGATGAAGAGGAGAGAGTAAGTAGAAGCTAAGCGGTAGCTTCGATGAGGTTCTGATGTGGGACTGATGGTGATCAGAGGGTATGCACACCGAACAACCTCGTCAATCCAAAGAGACGATGAAGATGAAGAAGACGATGGAGAGATGTACACAGGGGTATTTATGTAAGAAAAAGGACCTATCTATAAATAGAAAGGACTCACTTGATATAATTATAAATTAGGTAAATATTATATTTATGCCTTGAAATTATGTTTTTACCCTTTTTAGCTATATTTAATCAAATGATTAATTTACTTAAGTTATTCACATACTTAAGTCTTTAAATTAATTAAATAAAATACTTTTTGTATAGCCAGTTATTATTATTTTGAGTCCAAATTATTAATTAAATTATTATTATGATTAATTAATATTTAAATTAATATTTTTAACTTATTTTATAGGTTATTAGCTTATTATATAGCCAGTTATTATTATGATTAATATTTTTAACCCCTATAGCATAATTAACCCTGTAATTAATGTATTCTTAGTTAATTAACTAGGAAAACTAGTTGATTAAGGATAGTTAAGAGCCATAATGAGTCTCTCATCATCAACTTTTGAAAGTTTTGGAGGGAATTTTACCACCCAAGACTTTCGAATCTTAATCTATTAAAATAAGGTTTTGGTTGATCAACAGTTGTTCGATCAAAGTCAAAATTTAATCAACCAACAACTAACAAGACAAAGAAGGAAATCATCAATCAAAGTTCAGTTAGTCTTATTAAGCCTAATTCTCTTCTTATTGTTATAAATCTGTCATTTGCTAAGGTTTTGTAAAGATATCAACTAATTATTTTTCTATTTGGATAAACTCTAGTGTTATTTCCTCTCTCAGGGTATAATTTCTAACAAAATGATGTATGATATCTATGTGTTTAGTTTTAGAGTGTTGGATGGAATTTTTGGATAAGTTTATGTCACTAGTGTTATCACAAAAGATTCTAGTATTCTCAAAGCTAAGTCTAAAACCTCAAAGCGTTTGCTTTATCCACAAAATCTGTGAACATGCTACAGATGCGGCAATGTATTCAGCTTTAGTTGTGGATAAGGAAATACTGTTCTACTTCTTGCTGATCCAAAAAAAATAGGAAATTTTCAAGAAATTGACAATTTCCACTAGTACTCTTGTGATTTGTCTGACTACTCACATAATCAACATCACAATAAGAGAGGAAGTCAAGTGTGGCTGACCTGGGATAAAACAAACCAAGATCTACTATGTTTTGAAGGTATCTAAGTATCCGTTTTAGGGCATTGTGGCATGATTCCTTAGGGCTAGTTTATGGAGGGGATTATTCCCTCTCTTTAAAGGATAACCCCCATTTACCTCATTGGATAACTTAACCCCTCATGGCATCCTTATCCCAAGATAAACTAACCCGCGTTTGTTGGGGGGTTAACTTACCCTCTTACTTATCCCCTCAAATTTACTCACGCCTTCCGTCTCATCATAGGATAACTCCCTTTCCTAACTCTTATTCAGTAAACACAAATAGGGGTTAACCCTTATTTTCAAGTAAACAGAAATAGAGGTTATCCCCAGTTGCAAAAAAGTTAACCCGTGTTAGCTATCCCCTACCATAAACTAGCCCTTAAGGTTCACTTGAAACCTAGCACAGAGGCAAGTGCTAAAGAGTATATCTGGTCTACTAGCAATTAAGTATAGCAAAGACCCTATCATGCTTCTATATAGTTTTTGGTCTACACACTTACCTGATTCATCTTGTTTAAGTTTTGTAGTAGTAGCCAATAGTGTGTCCTTTCCTTTTGTGTTATCCATCTCGAATTCTTCAAATTCTCCTTCGTATACTTGGTTTATGAAATGAAGATTCCATCTGCAAGCTGATGAAACTGCAATCCTAGGAAGAACTTCCATTCTCCCATTAAGCTCATCTTGAATTGATCCTGTATAACCTTTGCAAATTCTTGGCATAGAAGATCATTAGTAGTACCAAAGACTATATCATCAATATAAATCTGGATTAAAATTAGTTAGTTATCTTTTCTCTTAGTGAAGAGAGTTGGATCAACTAGTCCTATTTTGAAGTCATTTTCTAATAGACAGTTTCTTAATCTTTCATACCAAGCTCGAGGAGCTTATTTTAATCCATATAAGGCTTTATTTAGCTTGAAAACATGATCAGGATTTTCTGAACATTCAAAGTCAAGTGGTTGTTTTACATAGACTTCCTCTTTTATGAATCCATTAAGAAATGCACTTTTGACGTCCATCTGGAATAGCTTGGATCCCATATGGGCAGCAAAGGCTAGTAGCATTCTAATGGATTCCAATAAGGCCACAGGTGCATAGGTTTCTTTAAAACTGATTCCTTCTTCCTAATTATAACCCTAGGCCACAAGTCCAGCTTTATTTCTTGCCACCTTTCTTGATTCATCAAACTTATTTCTAAAAACCCATTTTGTTCCCATCACTGATTGAGATTCTAACCAGATGGGATCACCATCATGAGCCCTAACTAGCTCATTTTAACCCAGAAAAGAGAATAAAAGCTCCTACATAACCAACTGGAGGCCCTAATTCCATGAATAACCATTCTGAGATAAAAGCAAGAAACAAGGGGTAAAACTGCAAGTTTACCATTGCAGTACAACAATGGATTTTCTCATGGGCTAAACACAGGTCAAATGGTCTTAACAAGATAAAAAGTGAGTTGATTCAAACAGAAAGGGTTCATGTGAATTCTAGGAATTAAATGACTTCTTGTAACCCTAAAACAGACCCACTTAATTTAACAAGGTTCTGGTCAGGATAAAATTTACCTAAAAATCATGGAAAAATATTCTCTAAGGTTTAGAACCTTCAATTTAACCCTTGGAACCTATTTTGACTTAGAATAGGATCTCGGTCAAATATTTACCTTAAATTGAGTTTTTACGTAAATTGCCCCAGTCAAACGTGGTCAAACCCAAAATCCAACTTCACCATTGGATTCCTTAGGTTCAAATTAGGTTTGTACAAAAATTTGGATCTAAGGGGAATTTATCTTGACCCACTTTGCAAATAGGTCCAGCCCAATTGCATTTCTACCCCTATCTTTTGAAAACCTCTGCAGAAACCCCCTAGCTTTGTCTTCATTCTTTGCAATTAGGTCCCTCCGCCATTATAGCGAAGGGAATCCTACTCCGACGAGATTTCAAAGGAAAGAACTCTCTGATCTCTCAGAGAATCCCCTTCAAAATTGAAAGGGAAATTCTCTGAAAAATCTCCTCCAGTATGAACATAATCCGAGGCTCTATTTGGTACCTAATCTCTCATGTGAATGCATGAGAGATTCAGGTCTCCTGCAAGTTACCATCTCCGACGAGCTTGCTGTGCTTGGAAGCTTGGCCTCCAAGCACAATTCCATCCTCCAGGGCCTATATAAGCAGACCCAAGTCACCCCGCATCTCCCAAGCTTGAAATTGGCTGGAGAATCCCTCAAATTCACCTCTTCCTCCTCCGGCCAGTGGCTCAGCAAGCTCCGGCGACTTCCCACTCTTGCCCTCGTCGCCTACCCACAATACTAGTGGCAGGTATCTCTTCCTCCTGTTCGTCCGCGTCGCGCCACACCCACTGACACCTCTGCAGCCCCTTCATCGTTGCCGTCCTCCCCCCACTGAGAGCTTCATCTCCGATGATGACAATATGAGCTGGTTGCCATCCTTGCCTCCCCCTTCATCTCTCTATGCCCAGCTAAGTCCTCCCTCCTTTCTACTCCTTTTTCCCACCTTTATCTCTCAAAAGCACCCCTCGACGCACTGAATCACCATCACCTTCTTCATCTCTGGCCAGACCTCCGGCGAGGCATTCCCGTCGCTCCGCACCTCCATCCGCCTTGCCAACCATCCCATAAGCTCCACAACACTTCACTGAACATAAACCCTCACTCCATACACGCTATCACTTACCTACAAGGGCCGCCGAACACATCCACTCACACACACATAGGGTGCCATAGGCACGTGCACTCCGGTAGCCCCACGCCACACCAACTCCCGCAATACACTCGCCGTGTCTCGGCGAAGCCTTCTGAGCTTTCTGACGAGGCCGTGACGCCGTTTGCGTGTTAACAGGTATAGGAGGTTCGCCGCCATTGATGCAAGCGAGAAGCTTGCTTGCAAGCTCTCTCCAGGTTTACCCGCTCTAGGCCAACAGTTCCAGGTTGCATGGACTTCCCTCGCTCACAACTCCAGGCAGCCAATTGGCACTGAAGGTCGAAGCATCAATTGCAATCAAGCGAAGTTGCCTGCTGCAGACGCACGCAAAGGGAGGTGGGAAGATAGTCCCACCTCGGAAACTCCTAACCGCCCGCAGCTGAATAAATTGCAAAACTGCATAGGGCTTATCGCCTCATAACCATGGGGTGAGGTCCCACTCACCTTCACCCGCCTCATCCGTGACCCAACCTCCGCAGACCTAGCGTGACCCGTATACTCGACCTAGCACTCCTCGCCCACCACTGCACGCCGGTGGGCCTGGTCCAAGCACGTAC
The DNA here is from genome assembly GCA_037157565.1 of Thalassia testudinum. NCBI lineage: Eukaryota > Viridiplantae > Streptophyta > Magnoliopsida > Alismatales > Hydrocharitaceae > Thalassia > Thalassia testudinum. Next base: position 104,398,823 of record JAZHRO010000024.1, on the reverse strand, counting down.
CCGACCTGATTACCCAAGACAGTGGCTCTGGGAGAGCGAACCTAAGAGAGAAAGAAGGAGAAGAGAGCGTGAGTGGGTAGGGGTAGGTTTTGCTCTTGCAAGGAAAGGAGAAGAAGAGGAAGCCAAGGAAGAAGAAGGTGAAGGTCAAAGAGGAAGAAGCTAAAGCTAGAGAAAGCTAAGGAAGGAGAAGGCAAGGCTGAAGAGGAAGAAGCTGAAGTCAGAGAGGTTGAAGAGCTAAAGGAAAAAGAGAAAGAAAAAGAAGAAGCTGAAGGCAAAGAAAGCCTAAGGCACAGGCATGAGAACAGAAGAAAAGAAAGAAAGAAGAAGGAAGAAAGCAGCCGCAAGAGCAGAACAGAGAAGAGATCAGAACAGAAAAGAGAAGAAACAAAAGCACTATAGCACCCATAGTTTAAGACGTCTGATTCGCAAATCAGATGTCCAATTTTTGTGCTCATTTACATTGATTTCTTTAATCTTGTGTCTACATTATTGCACTATAACTCTGGTTTTTATTGCATATTATATTCAATTTCTCAAAGTTCTGCTCTTGATTTCTAAACCCTAATTTACTCCCTGTGTTCGACCCCAGACTTAAACTTCGAGTACTAAAATCTATTTATTTTCAGAGCGATTTCAACTATATTACAACGCTTTACTTTAAAAATCGATTTCGCTTCGACAAACATAACCTAAGGACTAATTCTCAAACATTTTTTCTTTCAAATTGATTTAGTTCTTCTTGCATTGCAACAATCCAACAATCATCAATGAAGGCTTTTTCACAATTTTAGATTCTAATTTGGATACAAAAACACTAAGTGCAAGGTTGTTTAGGGAAGATCTAGTTTGAACTCCTTTGGTAACTTCACAAATCACAAGATCCTTAGGATGATCTTTAGTATAGGTTAGATCTTTAGGTAGGTCACTACTCTAGTAATTGTTTCCTCAGGGATGTTTGAGGGATCTTCTAGAGCTTGATCATCTCTGGTTGAAGCCTTTTCTATTTGATCTAATTTATCAAAAGAAACATGCAAAGTTTCTTCAACCACCAAGTTCTTTTTTTTGTAAACTCTAAACACTTTACTTCTAGAGAAATATCCTAAGAAAATTCTTTTGTATTCAGGATGAAACATTTGCAACCAAACACCTTGAAGTAGGAAATCTTAGATGTCCTATAATAGTAAAGTTAAAATGGTGTTTTCTTTAGGATTGGTCAGATGGAGGTTCTATTCTGGATGTAGCAAGTAGTGTTTACTGCCTCAGCCCAAAAATATCAAGGTAGGTTTGACTCGCACAACATGGTGTGGGCATACTTTTGCAAGGTTCTATTCTTTCTTTCTACAACACCATTTTGAGGAGCTGCTCTTGGAAAGGAAAATTCATGTTTTATTCCAAAAGTTTAATAGAAATCTTAGAAGTTTTGATTTTCAAATTTTCCTCCATGATCACTCCTAATCCTAGTGAATGAAAGATCTGTCTTAGTTTGAAGTATTTTGGCTAATTTTCTAAATTCCTCAAAAATAGAATCTTTAGACCTTAAGAACAACACCCAAGAATATTTGAAAAAGTCATCAATAATGATGAGCTAGTATCTGCACCTGTTTAGGCTTTCGGACTTGGTTGGTCCAAAGAGATCTAAGTGAATCAACTCAAGTGGCTTTGAGGTGTTGACCATGTTTTTAGGTTTAAGGGAGATTTGGTGAAGTCTGCCTAGTTCACAAGAGTTGCAAAGATTTTTCTTTTTAAAGGAAATCTTAGACAGTCCTCATACTAAGTCATGTTTCACAAGCTTATTTGTATTTTGCATGTGAAGATAGCCAAGTCGACAATGCCACAATATTGACTCATTGATAAGTATACATTATTTCTTAATAAAATGCCTATTTCGCAGGTTCCTAAGCTAGCTAACTACACTTAGCATTGTAAATATTGCATCATTGGTCATCATCTTGCATTTAGAACAATTGTTGTGAATTGTGCATTAATTCGCTTCTTCTTATGGCTAGGGCAAAGGGCGGTGTACATTTGAGCTTCAAATGACAAATTCGTTAGTACGGATGGATTCAAGGCAACAATCGCAATTCAACGGCACAAAAATCACCTCGATCTGATCTCTGTAGCATCTTCTATGAAGGATGGAAGATGGACGGCCTAGATGGTGCCATGTGACACCATCCTAGCCAGCCAAGCCGCCGCCTTACCCTAAAGCATACCCAACGTACATTCTGGGCCATTAGATCCTCATCCAATGTCCATAGAGCCACCATGTCGCATGCTCACCTCAACTCTACCCCTCAAAGGGGCGGATCTCGGATGATCACAACCATGGGATCCTCATCCAATGGTTGAGATCTCACATGACCACCACCATCAGATGGCCATCCAACGGACGCAAGTGTGCCCTTAGCGCAGTGGCACACGCGCTGTGCTTTCAAAGAAGAGACACAAGTTCGAAACCCCACCATGCTCTTCCCTCGGCGCGAGCTGATTTTGATTTCAACCATGCAATCAACCACGGTGGCACGGGATTGAACCACATCAACTAGGGGTGTACACGGGTCAGGTTCAACCCGAACCCCACTCGAACCCAACCCAATTGGGTTGGGTTAGGTTGGGTTGTGACTTAGATTGGTTTAGGTTGGGTTGAGATTTTCTCAACCTAATTAAAAATGGGTTGGGTTGGGTTTGAGGTCTAATAAACCCAACCCAACCAGCAACCTAATACACACACACACACACACGAGTATCCATTAAATTTTAAAGGAAAAAAAGCTACCTTGTCTAAACTTGAAAGGAGACAAGAAGAAATCCACGCAAATAACTTATGCCACTCCCTCAATTTCACTTTTCCCTCTCCCTGTGTGCTCTCCATCGTGCACGTCTTTTCAGCTTCCCCCCTACTCGCAAGCCCTAAACCGAGCTTCCTCTTTCATCATTGCCACCAACCTCTCTCGCAACTCCCTCCTCATTGGCGCCATTGTTCTCATCATTACCACTCGAGGTTAGCATCTTCCTCCCTCCTCTCTTCCTCCTCTCAATTAGTGATAGCCACCACCTCCCTTCACTAGAGCCACTGTCACCGCCACCACCACCATCACCACATAGCCCACCACCCCCTCACCAACTATCCATTGTCGTCACTACTTTCCCTCTACTTAGCCTAAGCCTACTACTAGAGCCGCTGGCCCAATACCACCGATCCACCACCACCACACAGCCCACTACCCCTCATCGGCCATCCACCATTCGCTCTACCTTCCCATCTGCCCAGCTTATTACTAGAGTCACTACCACCACTACCATCCCCACACAACCTACCACCCCCTCACCAGCCATCCTCCTTCACTATAGCCAATAGCCACCACTCCCTTTCTCGACCATTCTCCTCCCCCTCTACCTTTCCTTAATTTAGCATGAATTATTTGAAACTTCGATGTAAGCATTCAAACTTTGATGCTTAAATTAGATATTATTATTTAGGTTCTCATCGAGTTCTTTGTTTAAACAGAATTAAAAGACATCCATAAGTACATCTTTAATTTTTCCCTTACTAGTAAAAGATTATTTTGATTCTCTTATAATTTTTTGTTTTGAATGCTTACATCTATGAAAAGAATTACATAGATAAGATAATCGTCTTGTAATATGTGTTTACATTTCTATAGGAAAGAGACAATTACTATTATACAACTACCAAGTTTTTTTTATTTTTACCTATTTTATTCTCTTTCTTAGAAGATATAAGTTATTTATAAGTTTAAAATATTTTGTTATTAAGTATGAAGACATAGAAAATATACAGGAGATAAACATAAGTTTTGAGTCCTTTAACTAGTCAACAACCCACTCAACCCGACCCAACCCAACCTGATCGAGTTGGGTTGGGCTCGTTAGTGTAACGGGCTGGGTTGTGTTGGAAAAATCCCAACCTGAAAACTATGGGTTGGGTTTGAGTTGAGTCCTAACCTGACCCAACCCAACCGGTGTACACCCTTAACGTCAACACCATCTTGCACCTCACCTCCTCAGCACACACGAGGCGCACGATTAACATCGCTCAATCGTCATCATGCGTGTTAGTCGCTAGAGTCAAAGCTTAAAACTTGTGTCATAGTATAGACGGCTAAAGCAAAGTTAACATTAGAAAATTCTCACTCGAAAATATTACTTTGAAAATTCGAGGTCATCTCTAGGAGCAAATAAATGCACAAAAACCACTATTTAAGTATCTACAAGAATCGAGGCTCAGGAGTTTGACATAAATGAAATACGCTAGAAAGATAAGCTATCAAACTCAAGAGAAATTCATATTAGTCAAGTTCCAAAAAGAAATATGAGTAATGTTTCAAAAAATTTTGTCTCTTCACAAACACAGCAAGCAGTTAACAAACTCAGAAGCAACGGATACTTTTTACTTTATTTTTTTTTCAATTGCAAAATTGGCCCCTCTTCTTCTGAGCCTAAGCATGCCTACCTAGTGGGTCATCCCCAAACGGGCCTAAATCTCTCGTAATAGGTGCAATATATGGGCTAATATATACCTATGGGGAGCCCCCCTATTAATGGCTGATCAGTGAGTAGGCAAAAGACAAGAAATAGCGCTCAAGCACTTTGGCTGCACACAATGAGCGACTAAAGTCCTTGCACTTCTACCTACAACGCCTCTAAACGAGGCATTCCTTGATGTGTTCTGATCCTCCATTGGATCCTCCTGATGAACAGCTGGATGAGCTCCCCAAGGTGATTAGCAGGCACTAGTAAGGGGAATCCTTTGATCAAGGCAGCAGATAGCTACACCAATACCAGAGAAGGTCGAGTCTGGCGAAGTCCTGCAAGCATCAATACAAGTCTTTCGACCCCAACTAAACACGCAAGAGGCTTCGGTAAGGTACATCGGAGCAAAGCCCTTTGTTTGTTGGATGCCAAGGTGACCGGACCTCATCAGAGCAGAAGCTCCTTCGAGCTATAATGGCGGAGGGGTGGTGCTCAGTGATGGAGTGGGTGGCACATCAAATTGGTTTGGGCAAAAGCTCGGCAATAGGGAGTGGAAGCTTTTGCCCAAGTCAATTGGTCGTGAGAGTGGTGGACGTGGTGTAGCGATAAAGGTGGACGTGGTCGATAATGACAGAGTTCAGGGGAGGAGAAAAAGTTGATGAACGAGAGCAAAATTCTCCAGATACCTAATTGGAGAGATGGGGAAAAGAAACCCTAATCTAATTGAAAGATAAGAGGTGATGAGTTACCTAACGAACTCTAGGAGGTAACGAAGAAGAAGAAAAATTCAGAGCCGAAGAAGGAGAATCAGATCGCGAAGCTTCACGTGAAGCTCCGTAGGATGATGGGGGAGGAAAGCCCTCTGCCAATTTCTACAAAAGAGCAGTAGACGATGGAGATGGAGGAGTTCCGTGGTGCAGCAAGGGCGACAACAAGTTGAAGAAGAAGAGAATTTACTAACTAATTGAGCACAATTTTCGCTTGGTTGCACCTAGGGGTTTAAATAGAAGTGATACATGCATCAAATTGAATCAAATGAGCAATTTAAAGCACGGATTCTTTGGGAATTCTTCCCTGATCTTGCAGCAAGGATTGCAGCTATTCTTGCCATTGGAGGAAACTCAAGATGCACTTGCTAGATTTGGTTTGATCTAAGGATCAATCCCACCAATTTTGGTGGGATTGATTGAGAATTGCTCAATCTACAACAACTGCAAGCAGCTCATGAAGAGGAATAGAGTTGCACTGCTATGTTGCCTAAAGAAGATGGCTGACGTCAAGTTGACGTTAGCCAAGGATCAAAAAGAGAAAATTTTAGACCAACATGAAGGAAATTTAAAAGTTACGGACCATTATGAAAAATAGGTTAAGATGTCCAAAAAGTCTAAACATTTTAGGGTAACCTAATTTGAACCCAAAGAATCTATTGAGGACTTCAATTTTGGGTTTTGATGAAATTTTCTTGGTCAATTTATATTTTAACCTAAAATGTATTCAATATTAACCTTGGTTTCTATTATAGGTCAATTTGGGTTCTTTTTGTAAAATTGATTGTTCTAAACTTTCAAGAATATTTTTTAATGATTTTTAGATAGTTTAGATTACATTTATTTCATCAGAACCCTCCGCATTTAAGTGAGGCTAAAATTTAGGGTTTTTAAAAATGAATTAGCTTTCATTTTTTAGATAAACCCTAAATCAATCAATGCAAGCCCACTTATTTAAACTTTAAGCTTATTTGACCTTCAATAAATTATAGGTTCACCCCTTGGTTAATCTGCATTAATAGTCTGCTATTAAAACATCAAAATTAACCAATTTTAATGTCATTCCTTTTGGCTCAATCATAATTGAATTATACCATTTCATAAACCAATTTAGGTGAATTTAGCCTTAGAAATTGGTCAAATTAAGCTAGATATAGCGGATGATAGTGTTACAATCAATGCAGCTGTGATACAACCATGTGGAGTCATGGATGCACAAGGTGAGATACACACAATTGATCTAACGTGCAATCATATATGCTAAGGGCCCAATCTGAAGCGTGCCGCACATGCAATCATGGGCCATCAGATGAAGATCCTACAGCTGTGGGAGCTCCTCACCAGGCCAACACACTGTGCAGCTGTGCAAGCACGCGCTGTGCACGCAATGGCTGAGTAAAGTGGTGCGTTGTACATGCGCATTGTGTCCCACCGCAGCACTTAAAGCACTTGCATGGTAAATGATGTGATCCTCCACTATATAAACCCCCTACACGCCCCTGTACCAGACCATCCCTTCCTAGCCTCCTTTATCCCTCTCCAGAGCTCAAGAACACCTTCTAAGCTCTTTTCTTGTGTCCTAAGCCTATGGGATGCTCCACTAAAACAATGATTTTTCCCGCTTCTCACCCCCTTCGTGGAGCTCCTGATGACTGTCTTCTCACCCCCATTCGAGTAAGTGGATCACCACAATGTCGCCCTACCCCCATCTTCTCCATCCAGCTTTATCCTCCTTCCAGCTCCACACCACCTTTATTCGTGCATCGTTCATCCTTTAAGCAACCATCGAGGGGGATTTTCTTTCTCTATCTCTTTTACCACTTTCTAGTGTAGATTTAACTTTTGCAATAATTTTTGTAGCAAACATTTGTTGAGCTTTTATATATATTTATTTTCTCTCTCTATCTTTATATCATTGCCTAGCATAGATTAGTCTCGCTCTGTAATTCTGCTTACATAAAAACCCATAAAATTCACAAAAGGAAAAAAATACCAAAAACAAATAAAACGAAATGCAATTTTTAATCAAACATAGCCTTCTCGTGTTTGACCTGGGAGTCACCGAGTCTCAGTTATTTTTATTTGATAGCAAAATTAAACACGTACTACGACACGGGTTTCTCCTTCTCGAAACCCTAACTATTTTCTCCATCGAATTTTTCTCTCATCACTCATCATCCAATGCAACCAAACAATTGAGATTGTTACATTTGTCAAGGGCAATAGTGTAGATATCTTTTGATATGTTTCTAATCAAAAGAATTTCCTTTGTTTTCTTATCTTTAATCTTAAAGCCTTTTGAGGTGAAATTTACTTTGTATCTATTATCACAAATCTGGTTAATACTAAGCATGTTATGTTTTAATCCTTTTACAAGATGAACATCATCAAAAGAGGTTTTAAAGTTACCAATTTGACTAGTACCAATAATATGGCCCTTGTGATTGTTGCCAAAGGTGACTGAACTACCTTCCTTGCGGTTGAGGATGAGGAACAAGTCTTTTTCTCCTGTCATGTGCTTTGAACAGCCACTATCCGTAACCCATCTTCCCTTGCTTTGGGCCTGTCATCGGTTTATGTCTGTAAGGTCTAGAGTTTCTTCTTACGACTACAAGATGTCTATCTTTTTGATGATAGATCCAATCTGATTGCCTTATTAATCCTTCATTTGGGTTTCGTAAAAAATAGGATTGCAAATCTCTTCTTGGTACCCATTTTCTTTTGGGTCCAGATATGTTAGCAGCTGACTGTTTAGGCGTGAACCTATTCTTGACTTTAAGACTAGAAGGATTTTGTGTGTTGTTTTGTGAAGTAGAAGCTTCATGATCATTCTTAGGAACATGTCCTAACCAAAATTTGGTTATGGTTTGGGTTTATGTGCCTAATAATTTTTCTAGGTTAGTTCTACCTTTAATAAATTTTTCTAAGTCATTTACAAGATTAATAGACTTTTGTTTCAACTTTCCTAGTTCTACTTGAAGTAAATCTACTTAAGTCCTAAGTAAGATGATCTCTTGTGAAAGTTATTGATTTTGTGAAGCAAATTTGTGTTTCACTTCTGTTTCTTCATCTAAGTCTTTAGTCAATTTTTTGTTTGCTATTTTAAGTGCTTTAGCTAAGTCATGCAATTCATACAAAGCTTCGAAAAGTTCATCAAATGAAAAAGGAGATGCCTCATCTTCAATTGCTATGAGTACACAAAGCACTTCTTCACTTGATGCATCCTCTTCTTCTTTAATGGAGCTTGTATCACTATCATCTCAGGTGACTTAAAGAGCTTTCTTCTTTTCTTTTCACCGAAGTTGTTTTCGAACTTTCTTCTTTTCAGCTTCCTTCTTGAGTTGAGGACATTCTTTTCTCATGTGCCCTTTCTTCTTGCAGTTGTAGCAGATAACTTGATTTTCTTGTGGTTCTTTCTTGTTCTTCTTCCATCTCTTTTTATTCTTTAAGAACCTTCTGAATTTTCTAGAGAGTAGGGCTATATATCCATCATCTTCATCTTCTGATTCCTTAAAGTAGGTGTCAACCTTCAAAGCAATGTCTTTCTTTTTCTTTCCTTCACCTTCATGATCCTTCATATGCTTGAGCTGAACCTCATAAGCCATTAGACTACCTATGAGATCATCTAACTGGAGCACAGATAGATCTTTAGATCCCTGGATAGCTGTTGTCTTTGTCTTCTAGTCACTAGTGAGGGATCGAAGGATCTTTCGAACCAGGGCTTCATTTGCAATCTCCTGATCCAGGTTTCTCAAGGAGTTGATGATGTCAAGGAATCTTGTATACATCTACTTGATGGTTTGTCCCTTCGTAATGTGAAAGAGCTCATACTTTTGTGTGAGAAGGTTGACTCGAGTCTCCTTAACTTTTGAAGTTCCTTCATGAGTAACTTCAAGAATACTACAAATCTCACATGTGAATTTACAGGCAAAGACATGGTTGAATTCCTCCTTGGACAGACCACAGAAGATAGCATTCATGACTTTAGCATTATGACTAGCCATCTTCTTCTGATTTGAGGTGATAGCTACACCTTTCTTTTTAGGTCATGTATATTTTGAAGCTATCACGTCCCAAACCTCATAATCCATGGATTCTAAAAAATCTACATTTTGGTCTTCCGATATCAGTAGTGGATGCCATCAAAGAGCGGAGGTCTGACAGCAGATTGCCTCTCAACATATCCCTCGGAGGATTTTGACATCCTTGCTGGAATAAACGAGGCTATGATACTAGATATGAGTGCGTTCAGAGCTTGTAGGTGGTGGAAAATCTCTCAATCAACATAGAAAATAATTCAGTCTAACCACAAGGGATTAAGTCATATCCACAATGAGGAACTAAGCCAATAAACTCACAAATATTTTTCCCGTATATTCGTCCAATTATGTGTGAAATCCGTGCCTAAATCTAATGCGAAACGAGGCAAAGAGAAGAAGACACACAATAATTTAAGCATGCAAGGGTTATGTGCATAATTTTTCCACAATGGCATGTATGGCAAATAAAGTTAGAATCCAAGACATTGAGCTCTCTCCTCTAATCAGGGCCTACACGTGTTAATACTTTATGCATGCATGTTAAAAATCAAATTCAACATATAAGAGTTAAGTGCACAAGAGAAATAGAGTGGAAACTTAAGCACATGCATGCAATTTCAGTTCATTAAAAATAATCAAATCCAAAATTCATGGGTTGGCAATGGCAACAAATGTAAATTTATTACATGCCAAAACAGAGGAAACCGTTCCCTTTGCTCGTGCGTGGAGGAGGATTGCGACTGGCCGTGCGGAGTTTGGAGAAGATCAAGGTCGCTAAAGGCTTCGCGATGGTAGTCGTGGAGTCGACGGAGACAGCCAAAGGTGGCCGATCGATAGGGAAGAAGTCGCTGACGATGGGTTCTTCCAGTCGTGACTGTGGGGTGCGGTTGGCTCATTGGAGGGTATGGTTGCACTCGTAGTGGCGTGGCGAGTCCAATGGAGTTCCTAACGCAAAGGATTGAGGCCGGAGATAGTGGCTACATTTTGAGGACCAATGGTAGGTGTTGGGTTCTTCCTCTCTATCGATGGAGAAGATGAAGAAGAAGGGAAGATCGGCTGCACGCAAGGGTCACGCGTGAGTGAGGGTTGTGGCGAGCACGGCTGTGAGGGGATGGGTTACTACGGTGAGGGTGTGGCAGTGGTGGGTTTGGGTTCTTCATCGAAGAAGAAGGTGAACAGGGGATGGGGTCGGATGATGATGGTGGTGGTGTTTGGTTATGTAGAGGAAAATGAATAAGAGTAAAGAAGAAAAAGAAGGGAAGAGGAGGGATGTGGTTTTGGTGGTGGCTTGCGATGGTGGTGAGGCAGAAGGAAGATGGAGGGAGTGAGATGGAGTTGTGGGCGTTGCGGTGATGGAGTCATTTACTGTCACCGCATGGCCGATTGCAGCGGTGATCAAGGTGTGCTCTTGGGCCACAGTGTAAGCAAACTCCATAGTGCACTCTCCAGCCACGATCAATGAGGAAGAAGAGGATCCCCGCAAGGGGGAGGGAGATGATAACATCCTCCAAACGATGATCCCCCATGCATTTTATTCTCCTCAATTTAGTTTTTCTTCACCGATGCAAATTAAGGGATTTTAAATCCCTTACTAAAGTTAGCATGGCCACCGTTGGAAGGTTAGTTGGAAGGAGATTTGATGATGCATGGGGCCCTTTATGGGTAAACCACAAATGTAATCTTCTTGATGCTTTAATTGGTTCCTATATCCACCTGATTTAGTCTCCCTTGCATGTATAAAATAAATAATATAAAGATGATGTAATCAAAGATGAATTAAGCATATAAATATAAATTAGTCATTCACGTAGGTTATATCAATTATCACCTAAGATATTGAGAATTAAGTACCAAGAAAATATAATCGAAATATACTTAGGCCTATAATTAGTTCACTAAAGTGAACCCATCAGTAGGAACTAAGTATACACTAGAGAGGGGTGAATAGTGTAATATCTATATCGATTGCGAAATTTAAAATTTCATTCATTATAGATCAAAAATAAGTATAAACAAACCAAAGAGAGATGACGCCTGAATTTAGAGTGGAAACCCTCATAGGTAAAATCCCCTACCTAAGCCTCTAAGCTTAAGATTTCTCCGACTATTCAACACTATTAAAATCCATTAATGCACCACTTGAACGAAGGTGGCACAACCTCTTACAAAGCTTCTTCTCTTATACACCCGATGTGACAACCCAAGTCTCATCAATCGACGAAACCTGAGTTGCCATGTGCTAACAACCACAATAACCTGCTCACAAGATCGCAGTCACCCAACACATAATCATAAAATATAAACATAACCAACAAACCATTCATATTGCAAAATTTAAAGGATCATAAATTGAATACTAACCGAAAGTTCTACTGTAGTAAATAAGTCCAAGGGAATGTACAACGGAAATCTCCTAGCGAATTGCCAAGTATACCTGAGTATGGAACCTAAAAAAATACGTCAGTAAAAACTAAGTAGAGTAGAAACAACAACATTAGAGTACAACAGTAACCAAATACAAGAGAGAATGGATACTCTTAATTCATTTATTAAGCATCTTGTTATCTAATTCCGTTTCGTATATTGGAAGTCCAATTTATTACAGTTCACAAATTATCAATCGATGTCTCATAGCACAAGACGATTTTAGGTAACTTTACTATAACAAGTTCCACTTTTACCCTCGGTTGAAAACCGATGGCAAAGCCCTTTTAACCGACACCAAAAAGCGACGACATAAGTAGCGTCGCTGTTTCTTTTTCCCATCGGTTACAAGAAACATCCGACATCGAAAGATCGTTCATCCAGTGGATGGATTGGATCTTTTAACGTCAGGTGATAACCAACGGAAATTAGATTTCCCGTCGCTTATAAAAAAAGCGACGACTTTTGTATGTCGCTTTTTCCCACGTTAACATGCTGTCTTTTGAGTTTTGGCATTGTTTAAATAACAACACCGTCACTTTAATAAGCAACGGAAAAAATATTTTTGATATCGCGTTATAAAATAAACGACGACAAATAGTCACCTTTGTTAAAAAGATTACCTTTTAACGTCGTCGATTCTTGTAATAACCGACGGGAAAGGTAGGGGATTTTTTTTAATTATGAAAATTAACATCCTTATACAATCCTCCTGAAAAGAGTAGTTATTAACTATACCCACAGATAGAAAGTGGGTATAACACTGCCCAACTCCCCACTCCCTTCACATTCCACCACCCCACCCCAAGCACCCTCTAACAAAAAAAGCATGGAGGGGCAGCACAAATACACATGGCACAAAAATTGTAGCATAAGCATGGTAAGATGGAAATCAATACTATATATTATATTCATCCCTGGAAAAGCCAAAAGTTCCAAATCATGTACTAACTTCTCAGCGCAACACAACTTTTTCTTATGATTTCATACATTTTCGACAAACACTCAATCACACGGTATGGAATGGTTGGCCTTATGGAAGTCCAGTTCACACCTCTTGTGTCTAGTAAGCCACTAGTCTCAAGCCTTCCTTTGTGCCTGCTTTTTGGATCGACTGCATCCATCTGTAAAGCAGCAAACACAAAAGGCATAGAAAGCCTAGTTAAATTACAAAGGGACATATTAATCAGACACTACCTAGTTTTACTGCTCGAGCTGCTGGATACATTGTTGCGCATTGCATTCTTGTCCAGTAAAGAAACTTCCTTGACAGCAAAGAAGAACCCATCACTGCAATGTGAAAAAGAAAGGGGATGAGGTGGTAAAGCATGGTGTGTGTGTGTATTGTATACTTGAGTGTTTTTTAATTTTATAGGCAACAAATGACTCAAAATAGATCTAAGTGGAGGCAAAATATCTAAGTAGCTGAACCCACTTAGTTTGGGAAAAGGTTTGTTCTTATTGTTGTTCTTTATGTTTTCATTGTTGTACCATGTTTTTCTCCTAAAAAGCAAAAGTAGTATCATCCTACATAGAAAAGTAGAACCATCAATCCTACAGGCAGAAATATTCATGAACAATGCTTCATCCAAAAAAATAAAAGGGCATTGATTATGCTGATCCTAAAAAATCCAGTTCTACAATTGAAAAATAGTTTTCCTTTTTAGAAGTAACTGAAAACTAGTATTTTAAAATGTTATGCAAATAGCCTCAAAAATCATTTTGTGATCCTTTAGACTCAAATAAAATATAGTATCTTCTAGAACTGTAAAACTTATTACCAAGTCAAACAAGGAAAAGAACAAAACTACACAAAGAATGTCACTCCAGTTTGCAACACTTACATGGAACTTGTTGAAAGCTACTTTCTCAGGAAAATATAACTTTACAAAGAAAGCACATGCAATGGATTTATGTGTTCTATCAATCAGATTATGAAACAACTTTGATTGCTTGGTACTTTTAAATTTATAGCTAGAATAGAAAGCACTGTAGATATCAATTTAAAGTTCACTTTAGATGTGCGAGAAATAGGTTTTTCTTGTGAAAGGGGATATGTGAGAAATAGTGAAAACATACCTGTCAATACTGTTAAATCCATGGCTTATCTTTCATGGAATTTATTAAGATTCAGTGATAAACCAAAGACCAACCTGTTGATCATCCTTCACCAGTATCCTTGACAAGAAAACCCCAAATGAATCTTATGCCACCCATGACTAGGATCTTCATGGCTCCTGAGGCTCTCACTTGCAACTGAAAAATAGGAGTTCCACCTTGTTAGTGATTATCTACCTAAGTTGATAAAAAGCCAAACCTGGTGTGGGAAGTTGTAAGATATAAACAGGTTGATGAATAGCTTAAATGACTTAAATCATACCTACAGATATTGCTATGGTGCTTAGTATGAAAAGGTACTAATTCTTCTAAGCCAGACCTATGCATGTGCAGGCTTGTGTAAATAAAGAAATGCATGATTCAAAAATAAAAAGCAACACCACAACCACAAAAATAAAAAAGATCTCTAGATGCCAAATAAGAAGACCATCAAACAAGATTTTTGAATCATTTGGCAAAAGGAGAAAAAATAAAAGGTCATAGCATTTCCAGTGTCCACTCATAAGAGATATAAAATGACAAGGAATATTATTTTTTACAGTACAACCCAGATGCAAAGTGGCACGAGATTATGGATATAACCACTAGAATTAGCATTAAACACCAATTCTTCTCAACAAATGTATCTAATTACAACTATATGGCTCCCATTTTTTGACCGACTTTACATTAAAAATGATTCTGAGTGACAATCATGCAATAAAAACAAGCGTGATTCTGAGTACTGACTAGAAAGCAGAAGCAATGTCAAAAAACACACACCAACACATAGAAAAGAATATCTTACCTTCTCCATTTGCATCTTCCCTAAGGGCATTTTCAACAAAGATCACCTTGTCTAATATCTTACTGCAAAGTGGAAAAAACAAATGAAAGGGATTAATAATACAGTGTATAATCAAGCACATAAGACATCAAAGCAAATGACATTTGCAATTTTAATCATATTAAGCATCAAAACTATTGTGCTTCAGACAAAAATATTCAAACTCATCTATAAGAATACTAACAATGGCATCAACCTAATAAGTCCATATGAACAAGATGCATAAACACAAAACTACAGTATAGAAATGTCCCTAGCCAACATCATTTATTCACTTTTCTTATTTCATTCACCTTCCCAGCAAGGATGGTGGCTACCAAACTCTCCCCACGATATTGAACATGATTCACACACAAAATCAAAGAAAAAGCTATTTGGGAGCAATTTTCTCTTCCTAAAGTGTTCAATCATTTTTACTTATCCCTTTTTTTTCTTGAAAAGTCAGCCATTCTTAGTTGCTTGGGGAAAAAATCATTCTTATTCATTGCATAGTGAAATGATCCTTCTTGGAGAAACAAAAGAAGAAGAACAAGAAGGGCCTACCAATTGTGAGGTGCAAAATGTGCATTCCAGGAGACCTAATACCAAGATAGGATGTTACAATATCCTGCAACATCTGCAAATAACTTCAATATCCCTTGAAAAAGAAGATGAAGATGGCAGATTTCTCCATCTTCAAATAGAGATAAAAATAAGTAAATTTCATATTATAAAAAAATAGTTGTTTTCATAGTTAGAGAAAATCAAAGGATCAACTAAAGCTAATCACTAAGGTAAGGTATAGATGGTCTATGAGGCAACAATTCAGAAGCATACTCCAAAGATGCAGTACCATAGCAACATTACAAATCTCCATCAGCAGTCAATTCCATTATTATGCAAATATGTTTCCAGGCCCACCAAGAAAAAAGGAGCCCACTATTATGCCATACCTAGTAATGGCCTGTCAACCTCCTATAACAAGATCCCTGTACTTGGTGGTTTTGGGAAACTATAACAATTACTGTCAAAGCAAACATACATCATGCAACAGTGTCATCAATCTCTTGAGTGGAGACTTTCTTTCATTTTTGGATAAAAAAATCAATATACTTAGGATTTGGGCTATCCTACAAGAAAGGGGAGATAGGCAAGTAGCTATCATTGGCAAACTCAATCACCATCAGCGGTTTAAGGAGAAAGGAGATTTATTGTTTTTGGTGGATGAAATATGTTTTAATTCAGGAAAAAAATGAGTTAAACTTCATATCCTATAACAAGGAGAATAGAGGCAGAAATCCCAAGAGTGGAATCAAAGCTATTGACCTCTGAAAAAGAAGAAATAAAGAAAGAAATCAAAGTTACTAGTACTACATATGCGTAAGTCAAACCATTTTATATCTAATGATTTGCATCACCAAGCTCTTACCATCATACTTTTAAACAAATTAGATTGGAAGCAAGACCCCAAGAATTTGGGCTAGGCACCCACTAAATGCCAGAGCAGATTGAACAAGACCCCAGATTGCTAGCTATTAACAAATGTGAAGAAATACTTTTGCATACCTCATGTGGACCTCCTGGGTTGTGATTTGATGTTAATATAAAAGCTCCAGATGCCTTAGAACCCTGTCATTTAGGGTAAGGTATATATGGGCTATGAAATCAAAATCCATTTCATAGGTACAAACTCAGAAGCACAATTTTCATTTTGGAATAAAAGTAACCCAAAATCATCTAATTCGAGATGTCTCTAGTTGAATGGTGCAAATACATGCTCAATCATGAAATCTCCTATTTTAAATGCAGACATGCCTAATTCTATCCTATATAATGGCAAATGGTGCCCATGTCATTAATCAAGAGATGCAGTTGGAAGGGTAGAAAATGTCGTGCAGATGGTTATGAGGAGAGTTCTCTCTGCTGGTTCTCCATTTGTATCTGTTCCGTAGGAGGAGGGCAAGGAGGAGAACGTGCTGGTAGGAGAGCGGCGAGGAGGACGTGATGGTAGGAGGGCAATGGGGAGGAGGAAGAAGAAGGGGGCGTGGAGGAGGAGGAGGAGGATGGTGGCAAGGAGAGACTGCTGGCAAGAGGGCGACGGAGAGAAGGAAGATGAGGGGGGTGGAGGATGAGGAGGAGGAGGAGGGTAGCGAGGAGGAGTTACCTAAGGATGAGGAAGACGAGCGATGATCAACGACAACAGCCTGCGATCTAGGAGGGGTGGCAACGAGATGGCTTGAAGCCACGTCTTCATCCGCAGCTTCCAGTAAGGGTAGTTGCTCCCGTCGAAGAACGGCGGACGAGTCGTAGACTGGCCCTCGGAAACCCTACCCGCGGAACTGCTCCCCTCCATAGATCTTCTTGCTTGGTTGTTACGTCGAAACAGCAAGACTTGCTCTGATACCAATTGTAGATTCGTCCCTAGCAGGAGGGGTGACGTAATAAATTGCGGAATAGAATATAAACAATCTCACAAAAAAATTCAATCACACGAGTACACAATAATTTTTCGGTGGAAATCCAAACCGGGTGAAAACCACCACCTAACCCTCTCGACTTAGGATTTTCCGATCAACCAAGTTGATCAAAATCCACTAAACAAATCACTTTAAACGAGGGTGATTCAACCTCAATTACAACCACGCTACAAGTGCGAGGGTAGCGTTCCTCAACTCCTTCTCTTCACGAGAAGGATTTTGTCCCACGAAGGAGACAGGAATTCGCAAAGTGAATACCCAACCAAATAACAAAGATAAAATAACAAATAATCCTATAGAGCCAACAAAGTAATTTTAAACCTAAGCTTCTATAGGAATTAAGAAACTCCCCTTTGCAAGGAGTGCGTCGAGTCGATGACGCGGTTGCGTGAGCCACGCGACGGCGCAACGTTGCTCTCGTGAACTATGGTGGGAGAGCGGGTGCGCAAAACAGCTTGATGCTCTCTAGATGTAGAACTAGAGCTTGGAGAGCAAGAGAGACACAAAATGATTTGAAAGTGTATTGCAAGGTGTGTCTTGTGTTTCTTAGGTGTGTGTTGGTGTGCAAGAGGTTCCCCTCTATTTATAGAGGCCTTAGGAAGGCTTTGGATGGCTTAGGAAAGGCTCCATAGCCGTTGGGTGCAAAGCCCAAGTGAATCAACCCGAAATCAGGAACAATCATTGCACTGACAGGGTTATCAGACGTCTGATTCTAGCATCAGACGTCTGGAAGACCACTTTAAGACGTCTGATTTCAAGGTCAGATGTCTGATTTCGTGTGGGTTCCTTCCTGACTTGAATCAGATCTAAACAGGGTTCTTGTGCAAGTCCATCAGACGACATATAGGACATCTGGCACTATGTCTGGACGTCTGGAAACCTACTTTTTCGTGGGAATGGATTTGCAACGGCTAGAAAATCTCTGAGAAGAGATTTTCGGGTCAGTCGAGGCAAAACGGTCAATTATCAGACGTCTGGAAGGGCTTAAGGACGTCTGATAAGGCTCTAACGATCATATCCTTGAGCGTATGCTAGGAGAGCCAACGGTCCACTAATTGGATGCCTGGCAAAGTCATCAGACGTCTGGTCTAAGGTCTGGACGTCTGATTTCATCAGACAGAACTAACTATGTCCAGCCTAAATGTTATCAGACGTCTGAATCAACAGTCAGACGTCTTAAAACACATTATCTGACGTCTAATTTTGGAATTAGACGTCTGGAAATGCTGTTTGAACCCTATATTGGTTTTCTAAGTTCTCTACAGAAAATCTAAGTATTCTAGGGTTGTGCCGGTGTTCCTAGGACTACTGTTAGGGTACTTTGGGCTCTTTAACATAATGTTCTAAGGAAATAAAGAGCAAGAAAATAAAGACAAAAGTACATGAAAGGAATAAATATAATTCTATCCTATTCTTCTTGTCCTTCCATCTTCAATCTATCGCTCCTCGCGAATCTCCTCTGTTCTCCATCAAGCTCCTCCAATCCGTCCTGGATGCGAGCCCGAATTCCGTCTAATCACATCTACATTTGCAATTGACCTGAAATCTAAGACTCCAAGTGCAAATATTAAATAACATGTGTTTTGTTATCATCAAAGCAAACGATCATGGTGCTCTAGCACCAACAATCTCCCCCTTTTTGATGATGACAAAATCATAAATAATAATGCAAAAAATCCTCCTCCTTTTTGACATTATCAAAAAGGTTTAATTGATTTTACATGTCCTATAACTCCCCCTTAAAACATGCTCTTCTATAAATTTCTTTTAACAAAGGTAATGTCCTCCCCCTTTTTTTATAACAACAAGATAGCTATTATTTTTATCCCCCTTTCTAAAGGAAATTTAGCTACCTTATATCTCCCTCTTAAAAATTGACAATTAGCTTATAATTTTTTGCTCCCCCTATCTAAATACTTATGATAAAAAGATAGGGTAAATGGTTTTTACCTCACCTACCATGGCCAATAAAATGGCCCGAATGGTGGTGGTGGATGCCACATTGGATAGGGCTCCCATCCATAGCTTGGAGGCCCGGGCATTAGCGCCGGTCTCCAATCTGGTGGTCGATGTGCGGCAGGTCCATCGTTTGTTTGTCGTCTCGTCGGTCTTCTTGTTCTCCTCCTTGGTCTACTCCTTGGTTCTCCCAACTCGAGTTGACCAGCCTTGAGCTTGTAGGTCCAGTCCTTCATGTTGTAGTTATCTCTAAACCCTACAAAACAAGATTCCAAATTTTTCTTCGGTATCCAAGTGAGCTTGGATCCGGATCTGTTAGCGGGTCTCTTTGACGGAGATCCTTTCTCAGCCTTAGGGTTATAAAAATTATCTACTTTGTTAATTAATTTGTTGGAGTTTTCCCTAAGACATGCAATTTCTTTTTCTATAATATTCATCTTAGTGTTTAAATCAGAAATTTCTATTTTTAGACTAACATTTTCCTCAATCAATTTATTATTTTCATTGATGAGGTTATGATTTTCTAGTAATAGGTTATCATTTTTAGGACTAGCTTCTAGATCCTTAAGTTTTATTTCTAACCTATCATTTTCAGATTTAAGAAAACTAAGATTCTTTTTCATGCTTTTATTTTCTATTTTTAGTGATTTACTAAGCTCATACAACTCATTAAAAGCATCTTGTAAATCAGAATTTACCTCGTTGTCAGAGTCGCTTTCGCTTTCGCTGTCGCTTCCTCTGGCCATGAAATCAAAGCAAGCGGTTTCTTCTTCTTTTTCTTCTTCTTCTTCCTCCAAGCTCGAATCGTCCCAAGTGGCTTGGAACGCCTTCTTCTTAGACTTCTCCTTTTCCTTCTTCTCCTTTTTGAGAAGAGGGCACTCTGGTCGAAGGTACCCTTTCTCGTTGCAATGATAGCAACGTCTCGGGCTTTCCTTCTTCTCCTTTTTCTCTTTCTTTGATTCCCTACAAAACTTGGAAAATTTTTTAAGTAAAATTCTAAAGTCTTCGTCGTCGGAACTTACCTCGCTATCCGACGTGGCTTTGAAGGCGAGAGTCTTCTTCGGTTTAGGCTCCGGTGTATCCTTCTTCTTCTGCTTCAACTTTGTCTCGTAGGCCATTAAATTGCCTAGGAGATCTTCCATGTTAAGCTCCTCCACTTCATTCGCCTCCTCGATGGCGGTGACTTTCTGTTTCCACTTCGATCCGAGGGAACGAAGAAGCTTCCCTTGAAGCTCCCCCTCGATGAAAGTCTTCCCTAATGCTTTCAAGTTATTTACAATGAGAGTGAACCTAGTGTTCATCTCACTTAAGGATTCGTTAGATTTCATGGAAAAAGCCTCAAACTCTTGTGAAAGTAAATTTAGTTTAGAAGTTTTTACCTTAGAGGTACCTTCATAAGTTACCTCGAGTGTGTGTCAAATCTCGTATGCGGTGGCGCATTAAGAGATTCTTTTGAACTCCTCCGAGCTGAGTGCGCAATACAACGCGTTCATTGTTTTCGCGTTAAGCGAGAGTTCCCGAATCTGCTGCTGCGAGTATCCTGCGGCAGATTTTTCTGGAATGTCGAACGGGGTCTCGCACCTAGCCCAGATCATGAAATCGATGGCTTGAAGCCACGTCTTCATCCGCAGCTTCCAGTAAGGGTAGTTGCTCCCGTCGAAGAACGGCAGACGAGTCGTAAACTGGCCCTCGGAAACCCTACCCGCGGAACTGCTCCCCTCCATAGATCTTCTTGCTTGGTTGTTACATCGAAACAGAAAGACTTGCTTTGATACCAATTGTAGATTCGTCCCTAGCAGGAGGGGTGACGTAGTAAATTGCGGAATAGAATATAAACAATCTCACAAAAAAATTCAATCACACGAGTACACAATAATTTTTCGGTGGAAATCCAAACCGGGTGAAAATCACCACCTAACCCTCTCGACTTAGGATTTTCCGATCAACCAAGTTGATCAAAATCCACTAAACAAATCACTTTAAACGAGGGTGATTCAACCTCAATTACAACCACGCTACAAGTGCGAGGGTAGCGTTCCTCAACTCCTTCTCTTCACGAGAAGGATTTTGTCCCACGAAGGAGACGGGAATTCGCAAAGCGAATACCCAACCAAAAAACAAAGATAAAATAACAAATAATCCTATAGAGCCAATAAAGTAATTTTAAACCTAAGCTTCTATAGGAATTAAGAAACTCCCCTTTGCAAGGAGTGCGTCGAGTCGATGACGCGGTTGCGTGAGCCACGCGACGGCGCAACGTTGCTCTCGTGAACTATGGCGGGAGAGCGGGTGCGCAAAACAGCTTGATGCTCTCTAGATGTAGAACTAGAGCTTGGAGAGCAAGAGAGACACAAAATGGTTTGAAAGTGTATTGCAAGGTGTGTCTTGTGTTTCTTAGGTGTGTGTTGGTGTGCAAGAGGTTCCCCTCTATTTATAGAGGCCTTAGGAAGGCTTTGGATGGCTTAGGAAAGGCTCCATAGCCGTTGGGTGCAAAGCCCAAGTGAATCAACCCGAAATCAGGAACAATCATTGCACTGACAGGGTTATCAGACGTCTGATTCTAGCATCAGACGTCTGGAAGACCACTTTAAGACGTCTGATTTCAAGTCAGACGTCTGATTTCGTGCGGGTTCCTTCCTGACTTGAATCAGATCTAAACAGGGTTCTTGTGCAAGTCCATCAGACGACATATAGGACATCTGGCACTATGTCTGGACGTCTGGAAACCTACTTTTTCGTGGGAATGGATTTGCAACGGCTAGAAAATCTCTGAGAAGAGATTTTCGGGTCAGTCGAGGCAAAACGGTCAATTATCAGACGTCTGGAAGGGCTTAAGGACGTCTGATAAGGCTCTAACGGTCATATCCTTGAGCATATGCTAGGAGAGCCAACGGTCCACTAATTGGACGTCTGGCAAAGTCATCAGACATCTCCTAAGACGTTTGGTCTAAGGTCTGGACGTCTGATTTCATCAGACAGAACTAACTATGTCCAGCCTAAATGTTATCAGACGTCTGAATCAACAGTCAGACGTCTTAAAACATATTATCAGACGTCTGATTTTGGAATTAGACGTCTGGAAATGCTATTTGAACCCTATATTGGTTTTCTAAGTTCTCTACAGAAAACCTAAGTATCCTAAGGTTGTGCCGATGTTCCTAGGACTACTGTTAGAGTACTTTGAGGCTCTTTAACATAATATTCTAAGGAAATAAAGAGCAAGAAAATAAAGACAAAAGTACATGAAAGGAATAAATATAATTCTATCATATTCTTCTTGTCCTTCCATCTTCAATCTATCGCTCCTCGCGAATCTCCTCTGTTCTCCATCAAGCTCCTCCAATTCGTCCTGGATGCGAGCTCGAATTCCGTCTAATCACATCTACATTTACAATTGACCTGAAATCTAAGACTCCAAGTGCAAATGTTAAATAACACGTGTTTTGTTATCATCAAAATAAATAATCGTGGTGCTCTAGCACCAACAACTGTATCATTTATTAGTATCCAATCAACCATATCAAGAATTGCACTTTTAGTTTTGGGATTAATATTCACATTATCCTCTTACCTGTTTTCCAGAAATTTCCAATTTTCGATCATGGTTCCTATTAAATCATAATTTAATCATTCTGATGATGTCAGTTTTACTCAAAATAGAATTCATTTCATTCATGAAATGTTAAGACCACATCCTATATTCTAAGTGTATCATAATTCAGTTAATTCATAAACATGGTCTAATAAATTGTTATTAACTCCTTTTAATTCAGCAGTTAACTATATCAATTTGATTATTCACATTCCAAGACAACCTGATTTACATTATCCACGTTTACTATTCCAGTACCTAGAGCAACAAGAAATACGCAAATAGGTCTAATCCCAGCAAGAGGTGAGAACACACACTAAACGGTGCAATACGCAAAGAAAATCACCATATAGATAAATTATACGGAAAGAGAGAGAGATTACTCTACCTAACATCATCAGGGGGTCACGACAACTCCGAAATGTGCATCTATTGTTTCTCTTTCACCACTCTAGGGCCCGTCTATTTGTACGCATTCCAAGGCTAGATTGACGTCAGGATTATTCATGGGAAATAAAAACGTCATAAGTTTCATTGAAAATTTTCACAAAATAAACGATTTTCGAAATCGAATTTAAAAACTTACCTTTGTGTAGTTCGTGAAGAAACGGTTCCAAAGAATCTTGGAACACGAGAAACGGATGTCGTTTTATCCCCTAACGGATCAAAACACGAACCGATGTTAAGACGAGAATCTAGCGCATGCCTCAAGGATTGGAGCAAAAACTGCCCGATCTGACCATACAGATGCGTCCAACACCCTTGAGAACCCTAAGATCGAGTCTTATATGACCAAAATCCACCTCCGGATCACCTAGATCAGTGCAAAACAATTCAAGTCATCAGATCTCATCGAAGACAATACATCCCATCACAGGGACCGGACTGCAATATTTAAAAACTTTTATTTTTAATTTGCAATTTTTTCCACCTCTTCAACTCTCCTCCTTCTTCCACGTTTCTTCTTCGCTTCTTCTTCTCCCGACGCACCTGCACAGTGCCATGGCCGGCCTCCTTCCCAGCCGGTCCACGTCCGCCGGCCATCCGCCGGTTCTCCATCTCTTCCCGCTTCTTCTTCCTCGTGATTGCACTGTTCACGCGGAAGCCATGCACGCACGAAGAATCTCCTCCTTGCCATCGACCTTGCTGCCACCGGCCACCTCCGGCCCTCACGTCCCTTCGCCGGTCTCCGACGACAACAGTCCGGCCCCTCCGGCCTCTCTCGTCCTCGCTCGCCGTCGTTTCTTCTCTCTCGCGCACTCGTGCATGGGTGCAGTTGCACCCATGGCAGTGCCGCTTCCTCGACCGGCCGGCGCTTTCCAACCATGGCCGTTCGGCTAGGATCCTCCCCGTCCTCTGACGAGAGTCCGCCATGCTTCCGCTCACCGCGGCCTCCTTCCTCTCTTTCCCTTTCTCTCTTTCTCTCCGTCTCTCTCTCTCTCTCTTTCTTTCTCTGAGATTCTCACGATCTCTCTCTCTTTCTCTCCTACGACCTCTCTCTCTCTCTCCCACTTTCCTTTCTCTCGATCTCTCTGTCTTTCTTTCGTTCTCGCACTCTCACGTTC
Source organism: Thalassia testudinum (assembly GCA_037157565.1). Classification (NCBI taxonomy): domain Eukaryota; kingdom Viridiplantae; phylum Streptophyta; class Magnoliopsida; order Alismatales; family Hydrocharitaceae; genus Thalassia; species Thalassia testudinum. The sequence continues at coordinate 104,374,585 of JAZHRO010000024.1, read as the reverse complement.
TTTCTTTCTCTGCCGTTCTCCCGTCTCTCTCTCTCCCCCTCTCTCTCTCGTTCTTTACTGTGTGTGGGAAATACGGGTGAAAAGGGTTTGGTTTTATTAGGCAACGGAGGGGAGAGAGAGGCGGTGGTGGTTTAGCAGAGAAAAAAAAGTTCTATATAGAATAAAATAAAATGATAAGGATTAGGATTAAGATTTTTTTTTACGTGCATTTTTGTAACAGGATCAAACGAGTTTCAATTTTAACGAAATATGTATCACTAGAATTGTTACAAAATAGGGAATCCAATAGTATTTATGGATTTCAAAATAGAGGTTGTTTGCAACATACGACTCCAAGGTGGATTGCGCTCAAGTTTATTCGTCGTGTACACATGTTTTACACATTTAAGGTCTGATCGCCACACAGAATATACCATAGAAATCCTCATGACACCAGAAAGTTAACAGTACTTTCGAATCATCAATCCAAAGTTCAGATTGCAAAAATGAAAAATACATGGATTTTCCATCCAATTATGCATTTTAAATTCATGTAAACTCCAATTTGTATACGAAAAGTATCGACGGATTTATCCTGACACGCTTAGTCTGAATTAACTCGAAAACCTAGGTTCGAAACATTACACCTAACCAAGAGAAAAACAATAATGGGACTTCCAAAATAACTTGGATCCTAGATTAAAAACAACAGGAATAAAAAAATATAACAGTAATTCCTATGGAACCTCAAAATATAAAGACAAATCAGGCTTTTTGAATCGCAAAGAGCTATGCTTTAGATCGCAGTAGTTGTAGGCGTAGAAGCACAAAATCACTAGAGAGAATAAGAGATTTATGCTTGTTGAAAACTCTTGAGGTGTGTTTTTCAATGAGAGGTCAAGGGTTTTATTTATAGGTGTTTTTCGACCTGAATTAGAAAGTCTAGAAATATGACTTTGGTTGGTCAAAATTAAAAGTTAGTTAATCAAAATGGCTTTCAGTCGATTAAATTAAAATTTTGATCGATTCCATATTGATCAATTAAATTAGAAAAATGATCGACTTTTGAAATTGAGTTGGAATTTGAATGTTAGAGTCCTTTAATCAATTAATAAATTTAGATTGGTATCAAAGTTGATTTGATCGATCAATGTCATTGGTCATTGCTTAATAGACTTTCATATAATGAAACCTAAAATAGGTTTTCTACAACTATGGTATGATCTCACTTTCAAGGTGTCAACTTTAAATGTTAAAAGAAAGTCGTGATGCAATATCACATGCCTAACGTATAATGCTACAAATTTCATAATATGGATATTTGGTATACGAAAAGAGATAATTGTTGTTAATCCATGCTAGAATAAATGGATATTAAATACAAAGGCCCCTTAATTAACTTCTTTGCAATGGAAACAGGGTATAATTCCAAAGACAACCCCAACGGACTAAGATTCACCGATTCCTGAATCAATCTCAGTAGTTCGATATAAAGCCTTGGGCTTTTAGTTGGGTGTGGATTATCCACATTCGATGCCATTTATTGTTGCACAACGGAATAAGTCTCTTATAGACAAAAGATGAGAATATGCTCAGTAATTAATTAAGTTGAATATATTGCAGCTTCTAAAACTATAATAAGAATTATCATGGATAAACAAGCCCTTTAGAGTACTTAACATAGTTTCCTCCATCGAATCTCCCACCTTGGATCATGACAATAATGATGATGATGTACCAACTTGAGAGGCATTATTCTCAAAATATTAAGTAGACCTGTAAAGAGAAAATTCTCCATTATAAGGTAGGATGTCACACATAATGATTCATCATTGCATGCAAGACTTGAACCATTAACTCGAAACTTTAATCAATAAGGCTTTATTTTTAAAAGCATTAAGGTGTCAAGTAGACATTTTGAGTCTCAAAGTAATTCAATATTATTTTTAAGAATAAGCGAGAGTATGTTGGAAAATTTTTGAAAGACAAGTCTTTTGGAATTATATTTACCCTTGGTGAGTTAACTTGACAATAACACATGATTTATTATTTTCCTTTAAATAGTTAATTGAATAAATAGATAATGAATATATGATTTATTGGCATAATTATAACAGTATGGCCAAGATCAAATGAACTAGATTTAGTTGGATTTCTAAATTATTTAAAGAATCTGATTACACTAACTAAGGGAAACTATCATGATATCTAATTAGGAGTTTCTAGTCTAAGCAAAGATGAGAAAATTCTAGAGCAAATCACTTGTTCAATATTTTTGATGGAGATATAGGGTTATCATGTGAGTCAGGTTAAAAAGTTGACTTAATGAGAATGAAATATCTCTCCAAATTGTGGACCTTTCCAAAGGATGATTGTTTTAAACCCCAACAAATCCATTTTTCACTTGCTTACTCTATCTTATCTCTTAGTTATCTTGGTTTACTCCATCACATCCTCTTCTTCCTCAAAACTCCACTCCTTTTCTGAGAACATGCTTCAGACTTATGACCTAATCTTTCGATGGCCCAATGCATCAAGAATGCAAGTTGTATATCTAAACAGGATTGCTAGTTTACAAGCCAAGTTTGCCTAGCACACATATATACACTACAGGGAAGAACGATTTTCGAGATGGTTGAAAACCGTCACCTATTGCATGAAAACCATTGTATAATATCGTCACGAAAGTTTGTGTCGTGTCAGTGTATAGATGATGATTTTTATTTAAAATCGTTACATTTTAAATGACGATTTTAGAAACCATCGTCTCATTTATTGATAACAATTCTTGTAAAAACTTCGGCAATAAACGAGACGACGATTTCTAAAAAGTAAAAACTGTCAGCAATAAGCTCTCAATGACGATTTGGACCACTGTCGTCTACAGTATACGTAAACTGTAGACGACGATCGTTCAACCATCGTATAGTTGTATAAACAACAGTTCTCCGAGAACCATCGTCTATATAAACACGACGGTTATTTGTAGAACCGTTATGTATATATGTATATTTTTTTTTAATATAATGTTTAGGGTTATAAGATCCTATAATCTTATTATCTTATAACACCTTAAAATATATATAACATACAAAACACACACAATATAAGAATTCAACATACGATATGGAACATAAAACATTCAACATTCAACAAATATATATATAAACCTAATGATAAAAGTATGTCATACTGTCAAAATACAAAATCAAATAAAATAAAAGATAAATAATATAAAGCTATGTCTCAACTCCTACCCCCTGTCCTGCTCCACCACTTCCGAGGTCGTCATTGTCTCTACGAGGCAGGTAGTGTAACGACCCGTTTCCCGAGCCCCTACGAGACTCGAGAACCGGACCGACTCAACTAATCCCAAGACCCAGTCGTCCAACGAGGAAGTAACCAAAAGAGCAGTAAAATAAACCACATTCAGCATGAATATAACTAACAGTAAGAAAGTACAGCAGTAAGGAAAGAAACTACTACAGTAGATACCTGTAACGACCCGGTTCCCGAGTCCCTACGAGACACGAGAATCGGACCGACTCGAATAATCCCAAGACCTAGTCGTCCAACGAGGAAGTAACCAAAAGACAGTAAAATAAACCACATTCAGCATGAATATAACTAACAGTAAGAAAGTACAGCAGTAAGGAAAGAAACTACTACAGTAGGTACCACCACAACAGTAGAACAACATTTATCATATAACAAGAACTGCAGGTAAAGAAGGTACAGCGGAAACAAAAACTACTCACTAGAACAGAACCAAAAGAGGTACAAAAGACTGTGGTAACTCTACTGGACCCTACTCGGCCCAGCGTCCTCTGCAGCTGCCGACCCTGGCTGCTCAACACCTGGTCCTGAAAAAGGTAACGAGTGTAACACGTCAGCAAAACGCTGAGTAGAGTGGCAAACTAACTAAAGGCAACAGTAGAGTGTACAGTAGCTGTTATGTTCTATTACTTCCTTTATTCACATCTTTCAATTTTCTCACTATTTCATTTATTTCTCAGATCCTTTACTTGATCTCGAATGTCCTCGTGGGAACGATCTTGATTGCAGTCTTTTCCAAAAGTAGAAGTAGCACTTGGGGCTCTCCTGGCTGGGAGAGTCCCCCGTGGTGACCCTACCCTCAGTCAACCACCCCAAGGTCACTGACAGACGTAACGGTGACTACGGCACGCGCGATAAACGCACAGGTAGTTAGCCCGCACTGGCACGCGGTCAGTCGTTTCCGTTAACGGGTGCGCCCAAAGCACAGCACGGAACCAGGGCAGAGCCCTCTCAGTAACAGGGGTCCAACCCCTCCACAGTAACCAAACCGGGGCCTTGCCCCTCCACAGTCCGCGCACCCTCGCCTGACTACCCTGGTTTGCCCTAGTGGGCCTAACAAGTCGGTGAAGGAGGCTAGCAGAACCCCGAGGCCCGTGGGGTAGCTAGTACTCTCCTAACACTAGTAGCTCTCCTCGGTACTACGTACACGAGGGCCAACAAGTCGGTACAGAGCGGCCAATCCTAACCCCCGGGTCCCTGGGGTGGCTGGCCCCACTCTGCACTAAATAGGTACAGGTACTTCCCTTGGTACTGCGTACCCAAGAGACAGTACAAACTACATCTCAGTTCCATTCCTTTTTCTTTCCAGGAGTTCCACTCCTAATACCCTGTAGGGTTCCAGCTCTTTATCTCAGAACATCATATGTTTCACTTTCCAGTTTCACGTTCTCACAATCCATGATCTCAATCATGTTTCTTTATTCATAACAGGCAGCTGTTAATTCAATTTACAGGCAGCTTTATATTCCTTTCCATTTTTTTTCCAAGACTGCAGTATTATACATTCCACTAGTTTTTCCATCCTAGGGTTCATGCCACATCCTAGGATCTAGCATACAACTAGTTTCCAACCCTAGGATTCATGCATCACCTAGGAGCTATCATTCCATACATTTCTCATTCCTAGGATTCATGCAATGTCCTAGATTCTAGTTATGGTTTCATACTTTAACAGATTTTAATAATAAACTTAAGCCACTCTACCAGGTACAACGGGAGTAATGGGGGCGTGATCGGGAATCCCGCGTGCCTCCGCGACTCCCAAGACTGCAACTGAACGAGGTCCTATCACAAGGATCAAACACAGGGAGTGTCTCAAAACAGTGTATAGCTACTGTAGACGGGTAGAGGAATTAATTCTGAAAAGAACGTAACTCGAATCACGGAAAACGGAGCCCGAACGGGCCCTAAACGGGTCGAAAAAGACGATACTGTGCAAAATCAGACGTCTGGAACTTCTTCCAGACGTCTTAAACAGTGGATCAGAGAATTACCTGTTCAGTGTGGTTTCCCAGACGTCCAGAAGTCTGCGGGGACGTCTGTCCTAGCTCCCAGACGTCCGATGGTCACCCCGGACGTCTGGAGGTCACTCCCGCCGTCTGGTACAACTTCCAGACGTCTGATTCGCAAAGGATGGCGATTTAGCAAACCTGCGCACAGCCAACTCCCTCCCTTAGTACGGTCGGTCGACAGGAAGGAAGAAGAAAGCGGAATACTCATCTTTCAGACGTCTGTATGAGATACCAGACGTCGTCCCCGCCGTCTGCCTATCAACCCAGACGTCTGATTCCGAAAATTTTTCCAAAATCAGGGCGCGAACCGGACTCTGCTCGCGACGCCGCCCGCGTCGCACCTCGCGCTCCTGCTGCTCAGACTGCAGCAGGTCCCTCTCCGCGTCGTTCCGCGCCCCCTGCGCCCTCCGCCGGTTGGCCAAGCCACTCCGGCGAGCTCGCCCTCACGGCAGAGCTCCGCCCTCGCACGCCGCGCCTCCTCCGCGCTCGCTGCGGCCGCCGCTGCAGCCCTCGCGCTCGCTCGCTCTCGTGCACAGGAAGGAGAAGAAGAAGGAGACGGTGGAGACGGGAAGGGAGGCGTGGCCCTTTTAAGGCCGCGCGGAGAGGAGAGAGAGAAGGCGCGGCAGGCATCTGCAGCCGCAGAAGAAAAAGAGGGAATAACGAATATGCGGTCTGCGCGCTCAGGCGCGCAGACGACTCGCGGGTGTGGACGATAACGGTTTTTCAGACGTCTGTAAACCATCCCAGACGTCTGGAAAGACGTCTGGATGTGATCCCAGACGTCTGGTCAGACGTCTGGGCCACCTCCCAGACGTCTTAAAATACGTCCGGGGCACGCGTTCGTAACAATACCACCACAACAGTATAACAACATTTATCATATAACATGAACTGCAGGTAAAGAAAGTACAGTGGAAACAAGAACTACTCACTATAACAGAAACAATAGAGGTACAAAAGACAGTGGTAACTCTACTGGACCCTACTCGGCCCAGCGTCCTCTGCAGCCGCTGACCCTGGCTGCTCAACACCTGGTCCTGAAAAAGGTAACGAGTGTAACACGTCAGCAAAACGCTGAGTAGAGTGGCAACTAAAACTAAAGACAACAGTAGAGTGTACAGTAGTTGTTATGTTCTATTACTTTCTTTATTTACATCTTTCAATTGTCTCACTATTTCATTTATTTCTCAGATCTTTTACTTGATCTCGAATGTTCCTCGTGGGAACGATCTTGATTGCAGTCTTTTCCAAAAAGTAGAAGTAGCACGTGGTACTCTCCTGGCCGGGAGAGTCCCCCGTGGTGATCCTACCCTCAGTCAACCACCCCAAAGTCACTGACAGACGTAACGGTGACTACCGCACGCGCGATAAACGCACAGGTAGCTAACCCGTACTGGCACGCGGTCAGTCGTTTCCGTTAACGGGTGCGCCCAAAGCACAGCACGGAACCAATACAGGGTAGAGCCCTCTCGGTAACAGGGGTCCAACCCCTCCACAGTAACCAAACTGGGGCCTTGCCCCTCCACAGTCCGCTCACCCTCGCCTGACTACCCTGGTTTGCCCTAGTGGGCCTAACAAGTCGGTGAAGGAGGCTAGCAGAACCCCGGGGCCCGTGGGGTAGCTAGTACTCTCCTAACACTAGTAGCTCTCCTCGGTACTACGTACACGAAGGCCAGCAAGTCGGTACAGAGCGGCCAATCCTAACCCTGGGTCCCTGGGGTGGCTGGCCCCACTCTGCACTAAACAGGTACAGATACTTCCCTTGGTACTGCGTACCCAAGAGACAGTACAAACTACAACTCAGTTCCATTCCTTTCCCTTTCCAGGAGTTCCACTCCTAATTCCCCGTAGGGTTCCATCCTTTTAACTCAAACATCCAGGTGTCACTTTCCAGTTTCACGTTCTCACGACCCATGATCTCATTCATGTTTCTTTATTCGTAACAGGCAACTGTTAATTCAATTTACAGGCAGCTTTATATTCCTTTCCATTTTTTTTCCAAGACTGCAGTATTATACATTCCACTAGTTTTTCCATCCTAGGATTCATGCCACATCCTAGGATCTAGCATACAAGTAGTTTTCCAGCCCTAGGATTCATGCAACACCTAGGAGCTATTATTCCATACATTTCTCATTCCTAGGATTCATGCAATGTCCTAGATTCTAGCTATGGTTCCATACTTTAACAGATTTTAATAATAACTTAAGCCACTCTACCAGGTACAACGGGAGTAATGGGGGCGTGATCGGGAATCCCACGTGCCTCCGCGACTCCAAAGACTGCAACTGAACGAGGTCCTATCACAAGGATCAAACACAAGGAGTGTCTCAAAATAGTGTATAGCTACTGTAGACGGTAGAGGAATTAATTCTGAAAGGAACGCAACTTGAATCACGGAAAACGGGACCCGAACGGGCCCTAAACGGGTCGAAAACGACGACACTGTGCAAAATCAGACGTCTGGAACTTCTTCCAGACGTCTTAAAAAGTGGATCAGAGAATTACCTTATTCCGCGAGGTTTCTCAGACGTCCAGAAGTCTGCGGGGATGTCTGGCCTAACTCCCAGACGTCCAATGGTCACCCTGGACGTCTGGAGGTCGCTCCTGCCGTCTGGTACAACAGCCAGACGTCTGATTCGTAAAGGATGGCGAATCACCGAGCCTGCGCACACCCAACTCCCTCCCTCAGTACGGTCAGTCGACAAGAAGGAAGAAGAAGACGGAAAACTCACCTTTCAGACGTCTGTATGGTCCTCCAGACGTCTCCCTCGCCGTCTGTCTATCTACCCAGACGTCTGATTCTGGAAATTTTTCCAGAATCAAGGTGTCACTCGGCCTCCGCTCGCGACGCCGCTCGCGTCGCACCTCACGCGCCTGCTGCTCAGACCGCAGCAGTCCCTCCCGCGCCGTTCCGCGCCCCCCTGCACCCTCCGCCGACCGGCCCTAGCAGCCCCAGCGAGCTCGCCCACACGGCAGAGCTCCGCTCTCGCACGCAGCACCTCCTCCGCGCTCACTGCGGCCGCCGCTGCCGCCCTCGCGCTCACTCTCGCGCTCACTCTCACGCACTGGTTGAAGGAGAAGGGGAAGGAGACGGTGGTGACGAAGTGAGGGGAGGCGTGGCCTTTTAAGGCCACACGAGGAGGAGAGAGGGCGCGGCAGGCGTCTGCAGCCGCAGAAAAAAAAAGAGGGAATAACGAATATGCGGTCTGCGCGCTCAGGCGCGCAGACGACTCGCGCGTGTGGAAGATAACGGTTTTTCAGACGTCTGGAAACCATCCCAGACGTCTGGCAAGACGTCTGGATGTGATCCCAGACGTCTGGTCCGATGTCTGGGCCACCTCCCAGACGTCTTAAAAGATGTCTGGGGCACGCGTTCGTAACAATATAACAAACTCAAAGGAAGTTTCGTCCCCGAAACTTGCGCTAACTAGGGTGCGGAAAAGACGTCCAAACAACCATAACAAACTCAAAGAGGACCGAAGCCGGTCCGGAAGACGTACCCGCGAAAATCTCCGGGTACCGCTCCCGCATTGCCGCCTCAGGCTCCCAGGTAGCCTCCTCGTACCGCTGTCTCCTCCACAAAACCTTTACCAGGGGTACTTGCTTTCATCTCAAACTGCGGACGGCTCGGTCTAGAATCTGCACTGGCTGCTCGGGGTAGGTCAGGTCGTCGCCCACCTCGACGCTCTCGTGACTCAGTACGTGGCTGGGATCGGCTACGTACTTCCTGAGGTTGGACACGTGGAACACGTCGTGCACACCAGAAAACTACGGGGGGAGGGCAAGTCGGTAAGCAACGGGTCCAACCCGCTCCAGGACCTCAAAGGGCCCCACGAACCTCGGCGCAAGCTTCCCTCTCACCCCAAACCGCTGCAGGCCCTTCATGGGCGAAACACGAAGAAAGACGTGGTCCCCAACCTCAAACTGTACCTCTCTGCGTCTCCGATCCGCGTAGCTCTTCTGTCTGCTCCTGACAGTGCGGAATCGTCTGTGGATCTGCTCAACTACCTCCTGACTCTGCCGGATCAACCTGGGGCTAACCTCCCACTTGGTCCCCACCTCAACCCAACTCAAGGGTGCCGTACACCTCCGTCCGTACAAAGCCTCGTAGGGAGCCATGCCGATGCTCGAGTGATAACTGTTGTTGTATGCAAACTCCACTAGGGGCAGGTGCTCCTCCCAAGAGCCCCTCCAGACCAGTACACAGGCACGCAAAAGGTCCTCGAGTGTCTGTATCGTGCGCTCAGACTGTCCATCCATCTGGGGGTGGTAAGCTGTGCTAAACCTCAACCTCGTCCCCAAGGCCTGCTGAAACTCAGCCCAAAACTGGGACGTAAAGCGGGTATCCCTGTCAAATACGATCTCCCGTGGAACTCCGTGTAGTCGTACCACATCACGGATATACCTCTCTGCCAACTGTGTTGGTCCCAAAGTGACTCGGATCGGCAAGAACCGCGCTGTCTTCGTCAATCTATCCACTATTACCTAGACTATGTCGTGTCCCCGCTGGGTAACAGGCAAGCCCACCACCAAGTCCATGGTGATGCTCTCCCACTTCCACTCTGGCACTAGAAGCGGCTGAAGCGGCCCTGCAGGCCTCTGATGCTCGGCTTTCACCTGCTGGCACACTAAGCACTGCTGCACGAATTCACCCACATCCCACTTCATCCCCCTCCACCAAAACTCGTGTCTCAAGTCGTGGTACATCTTCGTGTTTCGGGATGTATGGTGAATCTGGAACCGTGTGCCTCAGTCAGGAGCTCTCTCAACAACTCCTCGTCCCTGGGAACGCACAACCGTCCCCTCAAGCGTAGCACCTGGTCTGTGAAAGAGAAGTCCCCAGGGTCTCCTGACAGTACTCTGTCGCGCAAAGACTGCAAGTACGGATCGGCCATCTGCCCTGTGATGATGCGGTCCATCAGCTCTGGCCTGGTCTGCCGCGTCACCGTCACTGCCAAACAGTACCCTCGTAACTCTAGAGGTCACCAACTGCCCACCTCCTCCAAAAGGCTCCAACTCTGTAACTGTAGACTGGCCAAGCGTGCGGGCGCCTTACGGCTCAAGGCATCAGCCACCACAATGGCCTTTCCCGGGTGGTAGGAGATGCTGCAGTCGTAATCCTTCAGGAGCTCCAACCAACGTCTCTGTCTCATGTTGAGCTCATGCTGGTCAAAAAGATATTTGAGGCTCTTGTGATCTGTAAAAATCTCAAAGATCTCACCGTACAAGTAGTGCCTCCAGGTCTTCAGCGCGAAGACAACAGCTGCCAACTCTAGGTCGTGGGTAGGGTAAGTATGCTCATGGGGCTTCAGTTGCCGCGAAGCGTAAGCGACAATTTGACCCCTCTGCATGAGCACACCTCCTAACCCCTGCAAGGAAGCGTCCGTGTACACAACGAACCCGCCACTACTGTCAGGGATGGTGAGCACGGGAGCCGAGGTCAACCTCTCCTTCAGCTCCAGAAAACACGCCTCACAGGCGTCTGTCCAAGCGAAAGGCACGTCCTTCTGGTTCAACTGTGTCATAGGACGCGCAATCTGCGAAAATCCTCTGATGAACCGTCTGTAGTAACCTGCCAGTCCCAAGAAACTGCGAATCTCAGTGACTGAACGCGGTCTCTCCCACCTGAGCACTGCCTCGACCTTGGCTGGGTCCACCGCCAAGCCATCTCTAGAGATCACATGACCTAAGAAGGTCACCTCCCTCAACCAGAACTCGCACTTGCTGTATTTGGCGTACAGCCTGCGCCGTCTCAGAGTGTCCAGAACCATCCGCAAGTGCTGTCCGTGCAGCGTCTGATCTCTAGAATAGATGAGTACATCATCTATGAAAACCACCACGAACTGGTCCAAGTACAGTCTAAACACCCGGTTCATCAGGTCCATGAAAGCAGCGGGGGCATTGGTCAGCCCAAACGGCATGACCAAAAACTCGTAGTGTCCATACCGGGTGCGGAAAGCTGTCTTGGAGACGTCGGTCTCCTTGATCCTCAACTGGTGGTATCCAGACCTCAAGTCGATCTTGGAAAACACCGTGGCACCCCGCAACTGGTCAAACAAGTCGTCAATCCTTGGCAGCGGATATCTGTTCTTGATGGTGACCCTATTCAGCTGTCGGTAGTCCACACAAAGGCGTAAAGTCACATCCTTCTTCTTCACAAACAGTACCGAGGCTCCCTAGGGAGACGCACTGGGCCTCACGAAACCTTTCTCCAAAAGGTCCTGCAACTGGGACTTGAGCTCTCGCAGCTCAAGCGGTGCCATCCTGTATGGCGCGATGGAGATGGGGTTGGTCCCTGGTACTGGTGAGATCTCAAACTCGATCTCACGCTCGGGCGGTAGTCCTGGTAACTCGTCTGGAAACATGTCAGGGTACTCTCTGACCACCGGGATGCTCTGGAAGTCTGCCACAGGGCTGGGCTCTGCCACCACACAAGCTAGGAAGCCCTCACACCCCTGGCTCAAAAGTCTCGCCGCCCGAAGTGCTGAGATGCACCTGAAACCTCCGTCCACTGGCTGTCCGTGAAACTCGAAAGAAGGCAACTCCGGAATGGAGAAGACGATCTTCCTCTCAAAACAGTCCACCAAGGCGTGGTAAGCAGACAGCCAATCCATCCCCAAAATCACTCCAAAGTCCTCCATCTGTATCATAATCAGGTCAGCTGGCAGGCTATGTCCCCCAACGCTGATCTCGCAATCCGTGTACACCTCTTCAGCTACAAACAGCTGACCACTCGGACCTCTGATTACGAACGGATTCTCTAACAGTGTATAATCCTGGCCCAAACTAACTGCGAAACTGGCTGCGACAAACGAGTGCGTAGCGTCGGAATCGAAAAGCGTGTAAACGAGTCTGCTGGAAACTGAAACCATACCTGCTACCACTGATCCTGAATTTCTGGCGTCCCTGTGTGTCAGGGCTTTGATACGCCCCTCAACTCTAGGTGCGGACGAAGCAGCCACACTCTGCGTCAGACGGGTAGGTGCTGGCCGGTACCCTCCTCGCGACTGTTGTCCTCCTCCTCGTGCCTGGAAACCGCGGCCTCCTACGCGCCCTCCAGTGCTCTGCGCGGGGAGTATCTGCTGACCTCCTGCCCTAGATGGGCAGTCCCTCCTGACGTGGCCCGGCTGGCCACACTGGTAGCAGAGGGGAACCCGACTCCCGCCCTCAGTGGGTCCCTGCTGTCGACTAGGCGGGGGTCCGGTGCTGGCGACTGGCCCCTGTCGAGAGCCCCCAAAGTCCACTGATGGCCCTGCACAACGTGACGGCTCTCCTGCGGACGCCACGTGTCTCCGTTCTCGCCGGCCCTGTGAGAAGTCTGGCTGAAAGGGCCTCTTCCGCGCGGACGGGTTGGTCTCCTCGTAAGTCATAGCTGCCTCTACCACCCTCGAAAACGTAGGCAGCTTCAGGGGTTTGACATACCCCCGGATCGCAGGCCGAAGCCCCTCGGTGAACCTCCAAAGGCGCTCCTCCTCAGTGGCTACCGCTGTCGCTGCAAAGCGGGACAGCTCCAAGAAACACGTGCGGTACGCGCTCATAGTCATCATCCCTTGGCGGAGAGTGTGGAACTCCCGCCTCCTCTGGTCCTGCCACGTCTGGGGAAAGTACTACTCGCAGAAGAGGGTGACGAACTGGTCCCACGTCGGCTCGTCCCTCTCCTGTCCCCGGACCGCCCTCCACCACCTATGTGCCGCACCCTCCAGCTGGTACGTGGCAAAGGCCACGCGGCACTCCACCGGGGGGCGAAGGGTGTCGAAGATCTTCTCCAGCTGCTCAAGCCAGTCCTCCGCCTCGGTCGGGTCCTCATCCCCCTTGAAGGAGGGGGGCTTCAGCTTCCGGAACTGCCCGAAAAGCTCGAAGTGGCGCTGTAGGGGAGGTGCTGGGGCACCTCCAGGTGAAGGTGTCTCCTGCACAGAAGTGTCGGAGGAAGGTGGGGGCGGCGGCGGCCCATCCCCTTCCCCGAGTCCAGCTCCGCGTCCGTCGGGTGGTCCCATAGAGGACTCCCCCTCTGCAGCCCCAGGAGGAGGCGCTCGGGGCAGTGGGTGGAGCTCCTCTCGTACGATGTCCAGTATCAGCCGAGTGAGGTCCTGGGCCTGAATGCCCGGAAGTAGTGGCTAGTCCACTGAGGCGTCGGCAACGACACGCCCACCTCGCCGACCTCGTCCTCGGCCGCGCCCGCGGCTCGCCTCACCAGTCCCGCGATGAGGCATCTCCTGCAAGGAGACGCGAAATAAACGGAAATACGTCAATACGGAACGATATCCAACGAAAGACATCGAAGAACTCATGTCAAAAGATAAGTTGTGGTGGCTACTCTAGCTATAGACATGTGAATTGGTTATTTTCCAGTCAGTTGATTTACTTCTCGGGACGACCTTGCTCTGATACCATCTTGTAACGACCCGTTTCCCGAGCCCCTACGAGACTCGAGAACCGGACCGACTAAACTAATCCCAAGACCCAGTCGTCCAACGAGGAAGTAACCAAAAGAGCAGTAAAATAAACCACATTCAGCATGAATATAACTAACAGTAAGAAAGTACAGCAGTAAGGAAAGAAACTACTACAGTAGATACCACCACAACAGCATAACAACATTTATCATATAACATGAACTGCAGGTAAAGAAAGTACAGCGGAAACAAGAACTACCCACTATAACAGAAATAAAAGAGGTACAAAAGACAGTGGTAACTCTACTGGACCCTACTCGGCCCAGCGTCCTCTGCAGCCGCTGACCCTGGCTGCTCAACACCTGGTCCTGAAAAAGGTAACGAGTGTAACACGTCAGCAAAACGCTGAGTAGAGTGGCAACTAAAACTAAAGACAACAGTAGAGTGTACAGTAGTTGTTATGTTCTATTACTTTCTTTATTTACATCTTTCAATTGTCTCACTATTTCATTTATTTCTCAGATCTTTTACTTGATCTCGAATGTTCCTCGTGGGAACGATCTTGATTGCAGTCTTTTCCAAAAAGTAGAAGTAGCACGTGGTGCTCTCCTGGCCGGGAGAGTCCCCCGTGGTGATCCTACCCTCAGTCAACCACCCCAAGGTCACTGACAGACGTAACGGTGACTACCGCACGCGCGATAAACGCACAGGTAGCTAACCCGTACTGGCACGCGGTCAGTCGTTTCCGTTAACGGGTGCGCCCAAAGCACAGCACGGAACCAGTACAGGGCAGAGCCCTCTCGGTAACAGGGGTCCAACCCCTCCACAGTAACCAAACCGGGGCCTTGCCCCTCCACAGTCCGCTCACCCTCGCCTGACTACCCTGGTTTGCCCTAGTGGGCCTAACAAGTCGGTGAAGGAGGCTAGCAGAACCCCGGGGCCCGTGGGGTAGCTAGTACTCTCCTAACACTAGTAGCTCTCCTCGGTACTACCTACACGAAGGCCAGCAAGTCGGTACAGAGCGGCCAATCCTAACCCTGGGTCCCTGGGGTGGCTGGCCCCACTCTGCACTAAACAGGTACAGGTACTTCCCTTGGTACTGCGTACCCAAGAGACAGTACAAACTACAACTCAGTTCCATTCCTTTCCCTTTCCAGGAGTTCCACTCCTAATTCCCCGTAGGGTTCCATCCTTTTAACTCAAACATCCAGGTGTCACTTTCCAGTTTCACGTTCTCACGACCCATGATCTCATTCATGTTTCTTTATTCGTAACAGGCAGCTGTTAATTCAATTTACAGGCAGCTTTATATTCCTTTCCATTTTTTTTCCAAGACTGCAGTATTATACATTCCACTAGTTTTTCCATCCTAGGATTCGTGCCACATCCTAGGATCTAGCATACAACTAGTTTTCCAGCCCTAGGATTCATGCAACACCTAGGAGCTATTATTCCATACATTTCTCATTCCTAGGATTCATGCAATGTCCTAGATTCTAGCTATGGTTCCATACTTTAACAGATTTTAATAATAACTTAAGCCACTCTACCAGGTACAACGGGAGTAATGGGGGCGTGATCGGGAATCCCGCGTGCCTCCGCGACTCCCAAGACTGCAACTGAACGAGGTCCTATCACAAGGATCAAACACAGGGAGTGTCTCAAAACAGTGTATAGCTACTGTAGACGGTAGAGGAATTAATTATGAAAGGAACGCAACTTGAATCACGGAAAACGGGACCCGAACGAGCCCTAAACGGGTCGAAAACGACGACACTGTGCAAAATCAGACGTCTTAAAAAGTGGATCAGAGAATTACCTTGTTTCGTGAGGTTTCTCAGACATCCAGAAGTCTGCGGGGACGTCTGGCCTAGCTCCCAGACGTCCGATGGTCACCCCGGATGTCTGGAGGTCGCTCCCGCCGTCTGGTACAACAGCCAGACGTCTGATTCGCAAAGGATGGCGAATCACCGAGCCTGCGCACACCCAACTCCCTCCCTCAGTACGGTCAGTCGACAGGAAGGAAGAAGAAGACGGAAAACTCACCTTTCAGACGTCTGTATGGTCCTCCAAACGTCTCCCTTGCCGTCTGTCTATCTACCCAGACGTCTGATTCTGGAAATTTTTCCAGAATCAGGGCGCCACTCGGCCTCCGCTCGCGACGCCGCCCGCGTCGCACCTCGCGCGCCTGCTGCTCAGACCGCAGCAGTCCCTCCCGCGCCGTTCCGCGCCCCCCTGCGCCCTCCGCTGGCCGGCCCTAGCAGCCTCGGCGAGCTCGCCCGCACGGCAGAGCTCCGCTCTCGCACGCAGCACCTCCTCCGCGCTCACTGCGGCCGCCGCTGCCGCCCTCGCGCTCACTCTCGTGCTCACTCTCGCGCACTGGATGAAGGAGAAGGGGAAGGAGACGGTGGTGACGGAGTGAGGGGAGGCGTGGCCTTTTAAGGCCGCGCGTGGAGGAGAGAGGGCGCGGCAGGCGTCTGCAGCCGCAGAAAAAAAAAGAGGGAATAACGAATATGCGGTCTGCGCGCTCATGCGCGCAGACGACTCGCGCGTGTGGAAGATAACGATTTTTCAGACGTCTGGAAACCATCCCAAACGTCTGGCAAGACGTCTGGATGTGATCCCAGACGTCTGGTCCGACGTCTGGGCCACCTCCCAGACATCTTAAAAGACGTCCGGGGCACACGTTCGTAACATGTAGTGATATGAATTGTGATCCCGATCGCTGCCCCGTAATAACTCCACCATCTTTCTCATCTCCGCTCTCTACTGCTTCATCTCCTTCCTCTACTCCTCCATGAATTTCTTGGCATCTTCCAAGTTTGAGTATGCTAGCGAAACTGTGAGGTGACGTCATGAAGCTGTAAGGTGACATCATGGAGTTGTGTCTGCATCTACTGGACAACGGCTGCTATTGCTGACTCCTTCTGCCCATACCAGCTAGAGATCGTCTAACTTCTCCCCCCACTACGAACGAAGCATCCATGCTCCGAACGCATGGTGCTCCTAAAAGCCTCCTCAGGTGTCATAGGAGGGTGTTCCTGAGTGTCGAAAGCGACATCTATAGGAGGGTTGATTAAGTTCATCATTTCTCCTTACAAATTATAATAATTTATTGTCATATTAAAGTAAGTATAAAAATTTAAGTAAATAAATAAATGTTACTTACATGTTTTGTCTGGTATGTCTCATGTATCCATGTTCAACCGTCATCGGTGGTGGCCTTGCTATGAGTAACCTCATACACACCAACCTGATCAAGCGTGGCACCATCGTGTGAGTGTGCCTGTAAATATATTTCAGAGATTTACAGGTAATAGTTGTAATTAAAACTTTAATTAAAATCATAAAAGTAACAAAATTATAAGGAATTATTTACATATTTAGCCTTAACTCTATTTATACTGGTTCGACCCAAACAGTGGGCCTGTGGTGGAGCTTTGGCCTTATTGGCTTTGTTCCTCTTCGCCTGATCCCGTATATATAACAAATTGTAATGGAAAATAATTGAATAATTTATCTCCAAATGTTATTCAAAGTAATTGTAATTACCTCTGTCTCAGGCTTATTCCAATGCTCACAGCATTCTCTCCACTCATCTGCTGCTATTATAGGAGGCATGTTCCTTAATGCCTCCTCATTAGACGACATTGAATTATAATACTAAATTATAGAAATAAATCGTCAAAAGAAAGTAATTAAGTAAATAATAAAAAATGAGAAATATTACAAATTTCACATTTCTCTTCGTTGTCATCCTCCAATCACGATGTTGTCTCCCAGCATGATGAAGAATGTACTTGGTGACATTCACATCGTCACTCCAATCAATGATCGCCTGTAATATTACAAATCATATAAATGAATTAAATATTATTAAAGTAAACTTATATATATAATTAATTATTTACCTCCATATTACGAATAAGCTACCTCTTAACCTCCCTCTTCTTCTCATCCTTCCCTTCATTTATATTCTTCTCTATGCATCTCTCTCCCTCTTTTCCATCTCCTATCTATTTATTTATCCTCTCTTTCCTCTCTTCTCCGTATCCTTCCTCTCCTCCTTCCCTTCATTAATTCATATTCTTCTTTATTCATCACTTTCCCTCCTCTTCCTCTCCTACTCCATCTCCTTTCACTTTCCCTCTCTTCTCTCATTACTTCTTCCAAACTTCTTAAATTCATAAAAATTTTCAAAGAAGAAATACAATCAAATAAACATTCAGAAATAAGCATCAAGTAGACACACCCCACATTCATAAAAACATGTACACATCATAATATCATCAAGTGGGTACACCCCACATTCTAAACCTAGCTAAGTGAATACACCCCACATTCTAAACCTAAGTGGGCACACCCACTTTCTAAACCTAAGTAGGCACACCCTACATTCTAAATGTAATTAAGTAGGCACACCCTACATTCATTCACAAATAAATTAAAACAACTTAATTTCATACCTCAAGAAAGCGCGTGAATCACAGAGGAGGTGTCCGACAACGCAAGATACCTAAATCAAATTACAAATATTTATAAGTAAATAACTAAAACAAATTTAACATTTACTTAATACAAAATATTTCGTAATTAGGGGGAGCAATAGGAGGAGGAGGAGCATGGGGTGCTGCAGATGGGATGAGGAGGAGGGGCTAATCGAGGATGGGGATGAGGAGGAGGGGCTAGGGATGGGGATGAGGAGGAGGAGGTGTTAACGTGGGAAATCGATGTATTAAAATACTTCATCGTAGTATAAGTCAAAATCACACGAAAACAAATAAAATTTATACTAGAATTTGAAGTCCGAGGTCAAACACAGGGAGCAAATAGAAATTCACATGCTAATCTTCAATTAAAACATAAATGAGCATAGGAATTTGAGCACAATAATGATGATCAATGAATATTAATTTATCACATTTGATGTTCAATGAAGCTCAATGCATTTCAAGAGTATGAGGACAAAAAGATAAGAGGATAAAAAACAATGGTGATTTGAATCACCACTTATATCCTTCTTAAGTTAAGCATGCATCCAACTATCAATTATATCAAATAAAGCAACAATAGCTTGAATGCTACAGTAATTAGACGTCCCTTTGGAAAATCAGACGACTTAAATGTCGTTGCTACAGTGCTCTGTAAAGAGCTTTCTTCTTCAACTCCCTCTCTTCTTTCCTTCGACCCTTCCCTTCTTCCTTTCCTTCTCCTCCTTTCAGAGAGCACATGGGTCTTCTCTTACGGCTAAGTGTCAGAAGTTCTCTATGAAGAAAAACCCTCCCTCCCTCGCTCTCTCTTTCCTTTCCTCCTTTCTCTCTCTTAAACTAGGGTAATCGGGTATCCGGGTATGCTCACCCAGGTCCAAGCTCACCGGCAGTGGGTGATGAGCAAGGAGTGAGGGCTTAAGTCAGGTCGTGAGTCAGGGTGTAGTGGGACCTCACCCCGTGGTTGCAGGTAAACAGTCGTAGTGACAAATTCAATATATGTGCCTTCATGCGCTTCTCTCCTGCCGATGTGGGACAATATCTAGTCCCCTTCTTCGCGTGCGCCTATGGTGAAAACTCCTTCAACTGATGCAGCTGCTGAGGTGGGCATCCCCAATCAAGGACCTGGGAAGAGTCATGGAGGTCACCCGCATCTCCTGAGTGTAGTACCTAGGATGAGAGTGCCCTTGAACTTGAAGAACGTGGTGGCAGTAATGGCGGCAACAGTGGTGGACAACGAAACCTGCAAGTCACAAACATGACCTTTTAGCCACATTAAAATAGTTCGCGAGCATCGCCGGTGGACGAGGAGTGCGATGGTGGTGATCTTGTGGTGTGAGATGGCGTGAGATGGCCAAATGGAGTCGGGAACGACGTGCGGATGGTGATGTGGTCGATGGAGGGTTTGAGTGGGTGGAATGACAAAATAGGAGAGGGGTTTTGGTGAGTGTGATGTGGCGGAGGTTGTGGGAGTGTCGACAAGGCTTTTGGAGGTGTGGAGCGTGCGGAGGAACTCGCCAGAGGTTCGGTCGAAGAGGAGGATGAAGGTGGGTTGCGACAAGCATCGAGGGTTGTTTTTGGTTTTTGATAGAGGAAACTAATCTGGGAGACTAAGGGAACTAACTAACTAGTCTAATGGGACGAAGGGGGTAAGGATTGGCACCAGTTGTGGCTTGCTGGCATTGTGGAAGAGAGGTTCTTCGGTGGAGGAGCGGCGAGGAAGAAGGTGACTTGAGAGCCCCTGATTTGGTCATCGAGGGGCGAAAGAAGTCGAGGAAGAATGTGGCACTCCCAATTTGACCGTTGGGAGGTCGTAGGACGACGAAGGGAGGAGCTCACCGAAGCTAGGTTGGAGATGGCAAGGGAAGGAGTTTGAAGAGGGTTTTGAGGCCAAAACTTAGCTAAGGAGGTAAGGTTTTCCTTAAGCGTGTTTTATAGGCCCTAAGAAGGAGTTTCAAGCTTGGCACCAAGCTTGTAACTCCATGATTTTCACAACTAGGACATGCGGATTCAAGCAGTTCGCATGAGCTTTTGAACGGATTTGGAAGGTTCTAAACAAGCTCAAATGGAAGAGGAATGTCTCAAGATCCTTCCTTCCAATTTTGGAAGGGATTGGCCATGAAATCAGGGAGTTCTTCCAGATTGAAGGTCGTCGATTGATGGGTTTAAAAGTTGAAGGAGGCGGGGACCTGTTGGTGAAGAAGATGATGAAGTTAGGGGGTATTTGCAATGGATTTGAAAGTTAGGGGCATGTGTGTGAGAGAAAAGATTTAGACTGGACCAAAATGCAAACTAGATCAAGATGAGCTCTGATTGGTTCCAAATTTTGGTACAAACCTAATTTGAACCCAAAGAATCTGATGGTAAAGTTGAATTTAGGTTTTAACTAAGTTTGACTGGGTAAATTACGTAGAAATCTAAATTAGGGTAATTGTCTATCTGAGACTGTTTTAGGTCAAATTATATTCAGATGATCAAAGCAAGCATACCAAACCTTATTAAATATTTTTCTATGATTTTTAGAAGGTTTAGGTGAATTTTATCCTGACCGAAACCTTGGTTATTTAAGCAGGTCTGTTTTTAGGATTTCAAATGTCATTTAATTCTCAAAAAACGTGAAAACTCGTTTCTGTCTTCATGAACCCACTTATTAGACATTTATGACCATTTGACATTCAATTAAATCTTTGGAAACCTCGTGATTATTCTGCAATTAGAATATTTTGTTAAAACTGCAGTTTTACCCATGGTTTAATATTTATCTCTTAGAATGGTTATGAAATAAATTAGGATTCTTTGGCGGTTATGAAAGAGCATTTATCAATGGATTATGACTAATTAAAGCTAGATATCGCTGATGATGATGTTATCATCAGGAGGGGGGTTGCGGATGGGAGGAGGGGTCGAGGATAGGGATGAGGAGGAGGAGGGGCTAGCCGGGTTTAGGGATAAAGAGGAGGAGAGGCGACGTCGGTAGGGAGGAGAAGCAAGGGCTGCGCTTGCTGGAAGGAGGAGGAAGGGTCTGCGGATGGGACTGACGAGAAGGCGGTGGCGACGCTGCTAGAAGGAGGAGGAGGAGGATCTAGGGCTGCGCGCGGATGGGAGGAGCAGCAGCGCATGAGGAGGGGGCGTTGGGGCTGCATGCGGATGGGAGGAGGATGGCTGGTGGCGAATGGGAGGAGGACGGTCGGCTGTGCACGGATGCAGGATGAGCAGGAGGAGGAGTGCAAGCAAAGGAAAATGATCAAGAGGAGGAGCATGCAGCTGCGAGATCTCTGACGAGGAGAGCCTTACGAGGACGAGAGGTTGACGGAGGAGGAGAGCTCTGATCAGGAGGAGCGCGCGAGAGGTTGAAGAAAGATGAACAGCGCACGGGGGGTCGGGCACTAGTTTAAGGGCATAGGAACTTTAGACGACGATTTTTGTAAAAAACCGTCGTTTAAAGTCGAGTATGGCGTGGAAAAATGTCGCACAACCAAAATTTGCAATCAATATAGACAACAATTACAAGATAGAACCGTCGTCTATAATACGACGGTTTTCATACAAATCATCATGTAAATATATGCGGGTCCACCACTCTTATTAAACGAGATTCACGGTAAATATATACAACGGTTGTAAATTCAACCGTCGTATATATGAAGAATAAGACGATTTTTAAACCGTCATCAAGGAACTCTGCTATATATGACGATTTTAACAAAAACCATCGCTATAAAAATATCATGAAAGCTCATTTTCCTAGTAGTGATAGAATATCAAACTTCAAAAGGAATTAATAAGCATATGATCAAGTAATAAAAAAATAAATGTAGGTCTCTACCAAGAAAAAAGAGCAAATATACTAAAACGCCCTGACACATAGGGATACTTCCCACGCAGAGCATTAGAGGGAGAGCAGGAGGCCGCGGTTACCAGGCGCGAGGAGGAGGACAGCAGTCACGAGGAGGGTACCGGCCAGCACCTGCCCGTCCGACGCAGAGTGTGGCTGCTTCGTCCGCACCTAGAGCTGAGGGGCGTATCAACGCCCTGACACATAGGGATGCCAGAGCTTCGGGCTCGGTAGTGGCAGGTATGGTTTCAGTTTCCGGCAGACTCGTTTACACACTTTTCGATTCCGGCGCTACGCACTCGTTTGTCGCAGCCAGTTTCTCAGTTAGTTTGGGCCAGGATTATATGCTGTTAGAAAATTTGTTAGTAATCAGAGGTCCGAGTGGTCAGTTGTTTGTAGCTGAAGAGGTGTACACGGATTGCAAGGTCAGCATCGGGGGACATAGCTTGCCAGCTGACCTGATTATGATACAGATGGAGGACTTTGGAGTGATTCTGGGGATGGACTGGTTGTCCGCTTACCACGCCTTGGTAGATTGTTTTGAGAGGAAGATTGTCTTCTCCATGTCGGAGTTGCCTTCTTTCGAGTTTCACGAACAGCCAGTGGACGGAGGCTTCAGGTGCATTTCGGCACTTCGGGCGGCGAGACTTTTGAGCCAGGGGTGTGAGGGCTTCCTAGCTTGTGTGGTGGCAGAGCCCAGCCCTGTGGCAGACTTCCAGAGCATCCCGGTGGTCAGAGAGTACCCTGACATGTTTCCAGACGAGTTACCAGGACTACCGCCCGAGCGCGAGATCGAGTTTGAGATCTCGCTAGTACCAGGGACCAGCCCCATCTCCACCGCGCCATACAGGATGGCACCGCTTGAGCTACGAGAGGTTAAGTCTCAGTTGCAGGACTTTTTGGAGAAGGGTTTCGTGAGGCCCAGTGCGTCTCCCTGGGGAGCCCCGGTACTGTTTGTGAAAAAGAAGGATGGTACCCTACGCCTTTGTGTGGACTACTGACAGCTGAATAGGGTCACCATCAAGAACAAATATCCGCTGCCGAGGATCGACGATTTTTTTGACCAATTGCGGGGTGCCACGGTGTTCTCCAAGATCGACTTGAGGTCGGGATACCACCAGTTGAGGATCAGGGAGACCGACGTCTCCAAGACAGCTTTCCGCACTCGGTACGGACACTACGAGTTTTTGGTCATGCCGTTTGGGCTGACCAATGCCCCCGCTGCTTTCATGGATCTGATGAACCGGGTGTTTGGACCGTACTTGGACCAGTTCGTGGTGGTTTTCATAGATGATGTACTCATCTATTCTAGAGATCAGACGCAGCACGGACAGCACTTGCGGATGGTTCTGGACACTCTGAGACGACGTAGGCTGTACGCCAAATACAGCAAGTGCGAGTTCTGGTTGAGGGAGGTGACCTTCTTAGGTCATGTGATCTCTGGAGACGGCTTGGCGGTGGACCCAGCCAAGGTCGAGGCAGTACTTAGGTGGGAGAGATCGCATTCAGTCATTGAGATTCGCAGATTCCTGGGACTGGTAGGCTACTACAGACGATTTATCAGAGGGTTTTCACAGATCGCACGTCCTATGACACAGTTGACCCGGAAGGACGTGCCCTTCGCTTGGACAGACGCCTGTGAGGCGTGTTTTCTGGAGCTGGAGAGGTTGACCTCGGCTCCCGTGCTCACCATCCCTGACAGTAGTGGCGGGTTCGTTGTGTACACGGACGCCTCCTTGCAAGGGTTAGGAGGTGTGCTCATGCAGAAGGGTCACGTTGTCGCTTACGCTTCGCGGCAACTGAAGCCCCATGAGCATACCTACCCTACCCACGACCTAGAGTTGGCAGCTGTTGTCTTCGCGCTGAAGACTTGGAAGCACTACTTGTACGATGAGACCTTCGAAATTTTCACAGATCACAAGAGCCTCAGATACCTTTTTGATCAGAAGGAGCTCAACATGAGACAGAGACGTTGGTTGGAGCTCCTAAAGGACTACGACTGCAGCATCTCCTACCACCCGAGAAAGGCCAATGTGGTGGCTGACGCCTTGAGTCGTAAGGCGCCCGCACACTTGGCCAGTTTACAGTTACAGAGTTGGAGCCTTTTGGAGGAGGTGGGCAGTTGGCGACCCCTGGAGTTACGGGGGCACTGTGGGGCAATGACAATGACACGACAGACTAAGCCAGAGCTGATAGACCGCATCATCACAGGACAGATGGCCGATCCGTACTTGCAGTCCTTGCACGACAGAGTACTGTCAGGAGACCCAGGGGACTTCTCTTTCACAGACCAGGTGCTGCGCCTGAGGGGACGGTTGTGCGTTCCCAGAGACGAGCTGTTGAGAGAGCTCCTGACTGAGGCACACGGTTCCAGATTCACCATACATCCCGAAAACACGAAGATGTACCACGACTTGAGACGCGAGTTTTGGTGGAGGGGGATGAAGCGGGATGTGGGTGAATTCGTGCAGCAGTGCTTAGTGTGCCAGCAGGTGAAAGCCGAGCATCAGAGGCCTACAGGGCCGCTACAGCCGCTTCCAGTGCCAGAGTGGAAGTGGGAGAGCATCACCATGGACTTGGTGGTGGGCTTACCTGTTACCCAGCGAGGACACGACGCTGTCTGGGTAATTGTGGATAGACTGACGAAGACGGCACAATTCCTGCCGATCCGAGTCACTTTGGGACCAGCACAGTTGGCAGAGAGGTATATCCGCGACGTGGTACGACTACACGGAGTTCCGCGGGAGATCGTATCCGACCGGGATACCCGCTTTACGTCCTAGTTTTGAGCTGAGTTTCAGCAGGCCCTGGGGACGCGGTTGAGGTTTAGTACAGCTTACCACCCCCAGACGGACGGACAGTCCGAGAGAACGATACAGACACTTGAGGACCTTTTGCGTGCCGGTGTACTGGACTGGAGAGGCTCTTGGGAGGAGCACCTGCCCCTGGCGGAGTTTGCATACAACAACAGTTATCACTCGAGCATCGGCATGGCTCCCTACGAGGCTCTGTACGGACAGAGCTATACGGCACCCTTGAGTTGGGTTGAGGTGGGGACCAAGTGAGAGGTTGGCCCCAGGTTGATCCGGCAGAGTCAGGAGGTAGTCGAGCAGATCCATAGGAGACTCCGCACTGTCAGGAGCAGACAGAAGAGCTACGCAGATCGGAGATGCAGAGAGGTGCAGTTTGAGGTTGGGGACCACGTCTTTCTCCGTGTTTCGCCCATGAAGGGCCTGCAGCGGTTTGGGGTGAGGGGGAAGCTCGCGTCAAGGTTTGTGGGGCCCTTTGAGGTCCTAGAGCGGGTTGGACCCGTTGCTTATAGGCTTGCCCTCCCTCCCCAGCTTTCTAGTGTGCACGACGTGTTCCACGTGTCTAACCTCAGGAAGTACGTAGCCGATCCCAGTCACGTACTGAGTCACGAGAGCGTCGAGGTGGGCAACGACCTGACCTACCCTGAGCGGCCAGTGCAGATTCTAGACCGAGCCGTCCGCAGTTTGAGACAAAAGCAAGTACCCCTGGTAAAGGTTTTGTGGAGGAGCCAGCGAAACGAGGAGGCTACCTGGGAGCCTGAGGCGGCAATGTGGGAGCGGTACCCGAAGCACTTCGCAGGTACATCTTTTCGGACCGGCTTCGGTCCTCTTTGAGTTTGTTATGGTTACTATGACGTTTTTCCCGCACCCTAGTTAGCGCAAGTTTTGGGGATGAAACTGTTGGTGCTAGAGCACCACGATCATTTGTTTTGATGATAACAAAACACGTGTTATTTAACATTTGCAATTTGAGTCCTAGATTTCAGGTCAATTGCAAATGTGGACGTGTTTAGACGGAGTTCGAGCTCGCATCCAGGACGGATTGGAGGAGCTTGACGGAAAACAGAGGAGGTTCGCGTGGAGCGAAAGATTGAAGATGGAAGACAAGAAGAATAGGATAGATTCTTTTTTATCCTTTCATGTATCTCTTGTCTTTATTTTCTTGCTCTTTTTGATTCCTTAGAACATTATGTTAAAGAGCCTCAAAGTACCCTAAAAGTAGTCCTAGGAACACCTGCACAACCCTAGGATACTTAGGTTTTCTGTAGAATACTTAGAAAACCAATATAGGGCTCAAACAGCATTTCCAGACGTCTAATCCCAAAATCAGACGTCTGATAAAGTATTTTAAGACGTCTGACTGTTGTTTCAGACGTCTGATAACCTTTTAGGCTGGACTTAGTTTTCTGTCTGCTGAAATCAAACGTCCAGACCTTAGTCCAGACGTCTTAGAGGACGTCTGATGGACTTGCCAGACGTCCAGATAGTGGACCGTTGGCTAACTTAGCAAGCACGGCAGTATATGACCGTTAGAGCCTTATCAGACGTCCATAGGTCTTCCCAGACGTCTGATAATTGACCGTTTTGCCTCGGCTGACCCAAAATCTCTTCTCAGAGATTTTCTAGCCGTTGCAACGTTTGGAAATCAATTCCCACAGTAAAAGTAGGTTTCCAGACGTCCAGACATAGTACCAGACGTCCTGTATGTCGTCTGATGGACTTGCGCAAAAACCCTGTTTAGATCTTATTCAAGTCAGGGAGAAACCCGCATAGAATCAGACGTCTGACCTTGGAATCAGACGTCTTAAAGTGGCCTTCCAGACGTCTGATGCCGGAGTTAGACGTCTGATAACCCTGTCAAATGCAATCATTGTCCTGATTTCGGCCTGATTCTCTTGGGCTTTGCACCCAACGGCTATAGAACCTTTCTTAAGCCTTCCAAAGCCTTCCTAAGGCCTCTATAAATAGAGGGGAGCCTTAGAAAAACACAAATACACATATACACACTAAGACACACACCTTGCAATACACTTTCAAACCTTTTGTGTCCAAACAAAAGACTCTCTTGCTCTCCAAGCTCAAGCTCCATTTTCTTGAGAGCATTCAACCGTTGCGCACCCGCTCTCCCGGCGTTGTTAACGAGAGCGACGTAGCGCCATCGCGTGGCACACGCACCGCGTCATCGTCGACGCACTCCTTGCAAAGGGGAGTTTCCTATTTCCTATAGAAGCTAGGTTTAATTATTTTGTTGGCTCTATAGGACTATTGTTTCTTTTATCTTTGTCTTTTGGTTGGGTATTCGCTTTGCGAATTCCCGTCTCCTTCGTGGGACAAAATCCTTCTCGTGGAGAGAAGGGGTTGAGGAACGCTACCCTCATACTTGTAGCGTGGTTGTACTGAGGTTGAATCACCCTCGTTTTAAAGTGATTCGTTTAGTGGATTTGATCAACTAGGTTGATCGGAAAATCCTAACTCGAGAGGGTTAGGTGGTGGTTTTCACCCGGTTTGGGTTTCCACCTAAAATTACCTGTGTACATTTTGTGATTGCTTATTTTTGTGAGATTGCTTTATATATTTTATTTCCGCAATTATTACGTCACCCCTCCTGGTAGGAAACTTTCAATTGGTATCAGAGCAGGTCTCGCGTTATCGGCGTAACAAACCGGCGAGGATCTAGACATGGAGGGAAAAGCATTCGTGTGCACTGAAGGACACGATACCTCGCGACCACCATACTTTGCAAGTATAGATTTCATTTATTGAAAAAATCGTATGACTATGTAGTTGCAGGCCTACGACTTCCGGGTGTGGGAAAAATGCGAATCCGCATTTTTGATTCCCAAGAAACCCGCAAAAGGTTACTCAGAAGATCAGGTTCAGAATCTCAACCTCAACGCAAAGGCAATGAATGCCTTGTATTGCGCGTTGAGTCTGAAGGAGTTCGAGAAAATCCAAGAGTGCACCACCGCCCACGAGATATGGAGAAGGTTGGAAGGCACTCATGAAGAGACAAGCTCGGAAGAAGATCACGAGAAGGAGGAAACCGCTTGCTTTGGTTTCATGGCTAGAGGAACCAATAGCGACAGCGAAAGCAGAAGCGACTCCGACGACGAGGTAAATTTCGATTTACAAGAAGCTTTTAATGAACTATTTGAGCTTAGTAAATCTCTAAAAATAGAAAACAAAAGCATGAAGAAGAACCTTAGTTTTCTTAGAAGTGAAAATGATAGGTTAGAAATAAAGCTTAGGAACCTAGAAAGTAGCTCTAGTCCTAATAACCTGCTTTTAGAAAATAAAAGCCTCATCAATGAAAATAATAAGTTGATTGAGGAAAATGATAGTCTTAAGTTAGAAATTTCTGATTTAAAGACTAAGATGCAAACTATAGAAAAAGAAATTGCATGTCTTAGGGAAAATTCTAACAAATTAATCAACAAAGTTAATAATTTTTATAGCCCTAAGGTTGAGAAAGGATCTCCGTCAAGGAGACCCGCTAACAGATCCGGATCCAAGCCCACTTGGATACCGAAAAAAAATTAGAATCTTATTTTGTAGGGTTCAGGGATAATTACAACATAAGGGACTGGACCTACAAGCTCAAAGCTGGTCAACTCGAATTGGGAGAACCAAGGAGTAGACCAAGGAGGAGAACAAGACGACCAACGAGACGGCGAACAAACGACGGACCCGCCGCACGTCGACCACCAGATTGGAGACCGGCGCCAATGCCCGGGCCTCCAAGCTACGGATGGGAGCCCCATCCGATGTGGCATCCACCACCACCATTCGGGCCATTTTATTGGCCATGGTAGGTGAGGTAAAACCCTTTACCCTATCTTTTTATCATAAGCATTTAGATAGGGGGAGTTAAAAAAGGATGAGCTAATTGTCAATTTTTAAGGGGGAGATATAAGGTAGCTAGATTTCCTTTAGAAAGGGGGAGAAAAATAATAGCTATCGCATTGTTACAAAAAGGGGGAGGACATTACCTCTGTCAAAAGAAACTCATAGAAGAGCATGTTTTAAGGGGGAGTTATAGGAAATATAAAATCAATTAAACCTTTTTGATAATGTCAAAAAGGGGGAGGATTTTTATTCATTATTATTTACGATTTTTTCATCATCAAAAAGGGGGAGATTGTTGGTGCTAGAGCACCACGATCATTTGTTTTGCTGATAACAAAACACGTGTTATTTAACATTTGCAATTTGAGTCCTAGATTTCAGGTCAATTGCAAATGTGGACGTGTTTAGACGGAGTTCGAGCTCGCATCCAGGACGGATTGGAGGAGCTTGACGGAAAACAGAGGAGGTTCGCGTGGAGCGAAAGATTGAAGATGGAAGACAAGAAGAATAGGATAGATTCTTTTTTATCCTTTCATGTATCTCTTGTCTTTATTTTCTTGCTCTTTTTGATTCCTTAGAACATTATGTTAAAGAGCCTCAAAGTACCCTAAAAGTAGTCCTAGGAACACCTGCACAACCCTAGGATACTTAGGTTTTCTGTAGAATACTTAGAAAACCAATATAGGGCTCAAACAGCATTTCCAGACGTCTAATCCCAAAATCAGACGTCTGATAAAGTATTTTAAGACGTCTGACTGTTGTTTCAGACGTCTGATAACCTTTTAGGCTGGACTTAGTTTTCTG
The DNA here is from genome assembly GCA_037157565.1 of Thalassia testudinum. NCBI lineage: Eukaryota > Viridiplantae > Streptophyta > Magnoliopsida > Alismatales > Hydrocharitaceae > Thalassia > Thalassia testudinum. The sequence goes on along the minus strand of JAZHRO010000024.1, from coordinate 104,345,080 downwards.
TCTGCTGAAATCAAACGTCCAGACCTTAGTCCAGACGTCTTAGAGGACGTCTGATGGACTTGCCAGACGTCCAGATAGTGGACCGTTGGCTAACTTAGCAAGCACGGCAGTATATGACCGTTAGAGCCTTATCAGACGTCCATAGGTCTTCCCAGACGTCTGATAATTGACCGTTTTGCCTCGGCTGACCCAAAATCTCTTCTCAGAGATTTTCTAGCCGTTGCAACGTTTGGAAATCAATTCCCACAGTAAAAGTAGGTTTCCAGACGTCCAGACATAGTACCAGACGTCCTGTATGTCGTCTGATGGACTTGCGCAAAAACCCTGTTTAGATCTTATTCAAGTCAGGGAGAAACCCGCATAGAATCAGACGTCTGACCTTGGAATCAGACGTCTTAAAGTGGCCTTCCAGACGTCTGATGCCGGAGTTAGACGTCTGATAACCCTGTCAAATGCAATCATTGTCCTGATTTCGGCCTGATTCTCTTGGGCTTTGCACCCAACGGCTATAGAACCTTTCTTAAGCCTTCCAAAGCCTTCCTAAGGCCTCTATAAATAGAGGGGAGCCTTAGAAAAACACAAATACACATATACACACTAAGACACACACCTTGCAATACACTTTCAAACCTTTTGTGTCCAAACAAAAGACTCTCTTGCTCTCCAAGCTCAAGCTCCATTTTCTTGAGAGCATTCAACCGTTGCGCACCCGCTCTCCCGGCGTTGTTAACGAGAGCGACGTAGCGCCATCGCGTGGCACACGCACCGCGTCATCGTCGACGCACTCCTTGCAAAGGAGAGTTTCCTATTTCCTATAGAAGCTAGGTTTAATTATTTTGTTGGCTCTATAGGACTATTGTTTCTTTTATCTTTGTCTTTTGGTTGGGTATTCGCTTTGCGAATTCCCGTCTCCTTCGTGGGACAAAATCCTTCTCGTGGAGAGAAGGGGTTGAGGAACGCTACCCTCATACTTGTAGCGTGGTTGTACTGAGGTTGAATCACCCTCGTTTTAAAGTGATTCGTTTAGTGGATTTGATCAACTAGGTTGATCGGAAAATCCTAACTCGAGAGGGTTAGGTGGTGGTTTTCACCCGGTTTGGGTTTCCACCTAAAAATTACCTGTGTACATTTTGTGATTGCTTATTTTTGTGAGATTGCTTTATATATTTTATTTCCGCAATTATTACGTCACCCCTCCTGGTAGGAAACTTTCAGAAACTTCCTTTGAGTTTGTTATATTGTTACGAACGCGCGGCTTCAGACGTCTGGGAGGTGGCTCAGACGTCTGACCAGACGTCTGGAACCCCTTCCAGACGTCTGGGATTCGGTTTCGGCGGCACGCGCGGTTGTGTCTGCGCGCCTGCGCGCGCAGACCTGCGATCGCTTTTTCCCTCTCTCCTGCGGGCGCAGGCTGCCCTCTGTCTCGCTCTCTCTCTCTCCCCGCGCGGCTTTAGAAAGCCTCGCCCTCTCCTTCACTCTCATCGCCTCCACCCCTTCCTCTTCTCCTTCCAGCCAGTGCGAGAGTGGGCGAGCGGCGGCGGTGGCAGCCGCGGCGAGTGCGGGAGGAGGTGTTGCGCAAGAAGAAGAGGCGCTCGGCCGTGAGGGCGAGCTTGCCGGGGTTGTTAGAGCCGGCCGGCGGGGGAGCAGCAGACGCGGGGTGACGCGGGAGGCCTGCTGCAGCTCGAGCAGCAGGCAGACGAGGCGAGGCGTGGCCGTGCATCGCGGGCGGAGGGCGAGTCGCGCTCTGATTCTGGAAGTTTTTCGGGAATCAGACGTCTGGGTTTCCAACCAGACGACGGGGAAGATGTCTAGAGGACTATCCAGACGTCTGAAAGGTAAGTTATTTTCGTACCTTCTTCCTTTCCTTCGACCGTCCGTACTGAGTACGAGGAATGGGTACGCGCAGGTTCTGAGATTCGCATCCAACGCGAATCAGACGTCTGGCAGTGGTGCCAGACGACTGGAGGGATTTCCAGACGTCCGGGGTGACCATCGGACGTCTGGGAACTAGGCCAGACGCCCCCGCAGGCTTCTGGACGTCTGAGAGACCACGCAGGACAAGGTACCATCTGATCCCATTTTTTTAAGACGTCTAGAAGAAGTCCCGGACGTCTGATTTTGCACTGTTTCATCGTTTTCGACCCGTTTAGGGCCCGTTCGGAGTCCGTTTTCCGCGTTTCAAGTTGCGTGCTTTTCGAAATTAAATCCTCTACTCGTCTACAGTAGTTGTATACTGTTTTGAGAAACTCCTTGTGTTTGATCCTTGTGATAGGACCTCGTTCTGTTGTAGTCTCGAGGGTTGCGGAGGTACGCAGGATTCCCGACCACGCCCCCAGTACGCCTGTTGTAACCGGTAGAGTGGCTTTTAAGTTTATTAGTATAATCTGTTAAATTATGGAACCATAAATAGAACCTAGGACATTGCATGAACCCTAGGAATGAGAAACTAGAATGAATGGTAAATCCTAGGGTGTTGCATGAATCCTAGGGCTGGGAAACTAGATTGTATGATAGATCCTAGGGTATGGCATGAATCCTAGGATGGGAAGAACTAGTGGAATATATGAATACTGCAGTCTTGGAAAATGTGGAAAGGAAATAATGGCTACTTGTAAATTGGTTTAATAGCTGCCTACTATGAATAAATGAGCATGTCTGAGAATATGGGATGTATGAACGTGAAACTGGAAAGGTGAAACCTGAATGTGCTGAGTTAAAAGAGCTGGAACCCTACGGGGAATTAGGAGTATAGCTCCTGGAAGGTGAATGGAATAGAATTGGGGAAGTGAGCTGGCCCTTGAGTACGGAGTATCAAGGAGAGTGACTGTCCCCTTGTTTAGTGCAGAGCGGAGCTAGCCGCCCCAGGGACCCGGGGTTAGGTCTGGCCACTTTGTACCGACTTTCTGGCCCTCGTGTACGCAGTACCGAGGAGAGCTACTAGTGTAGGGAGAGCACTAGCTACCCCACGGGCCCCGGGGTTCTGCTAGCTCACCTACACCGACTTGTTAGGCCCACTGGGCAAACCAGGGTAGTCAGGCGAGGGTGCGCGGACTGTGGAGGGGCAAGGCCCCTGTTTGGTTACTGTGGAGGGGTTCGACCCCTATTACTGAGAGGGCTCTGCCCTGTGCTGGTTCCATGCTATGCTTTGGGCTCACCCGTTAACGGAAACGACTGACCGCGTGCCAGTGCAGGTTAGCTACCTGTGCATTTATCGCGCATGCCGTAGTCACCGTTACGCCTGTCCGTGACCTTGGGGTGGTTGACTGAGAGTAGGATCACCACGGGGGTCTCTCCCGGCCAGGAGAGCACCACGTGCTACTTCTACTTTTTGGAAAAGACTGCAATCAAGATCGTTCCCACGAGGAACATTCGAGATCAAGTGAAGGATCTTAGAAATAGATAAATTTTGAAACAATAGAAAAACGTAAATAAAGGAAGAAAGAAAATTAAAACAGCTACTGTACACTTTACTGTTTCTTTAGTTTAGCTGCCACTCTACTCAGCGTTTTGCTAATGTGTTACACTCGTTACCTTTCAGGACCAGGTGTTGAGCAGCCAGGGTCAGCGGCTGCAGAAGACGCTGGGCCGAGTAGGGTCCAGTAGAGTTATCATTGTTCTCTTGTACCTCTTTTTGGTCCCACTGTAGTGAGTAGTTCTTGTTACCGCTGTACTTTTCTTTACCTGCAGTTCATATTATGTTATGAATGTTGTTCTACTGTTGTGGTGGTATATACTGTAGTGGTTTCTTTCCTTATTGCTGTATTTTCTTGCTGTTGGTTATATTCATGCTGAATGTGGTTTATTTTACTGCTCTTTTGGTTACTTCCTCGTTGGACGACCAGGTCTTGGGATTAGTCGAGTCGGTTCAATTCTCGTGTCTCGTAGGGACTCAGGAATCGGGTCGTTACAGTCTACTACCTCGAGGTCACGGTCGTGACGTGGTGGTGACTATGGCACACGTGATAAGTGCACGGGTAGCTACCCCGCACTGGCACGCGGTCAGTCATTTCCGCTAACGGGTACGCCTCAACGTACAACGCGGAACAGTGTATGGCCTTGCCCTTTCAAAACAGAATAGGGGTCTTGCCCCTCAGGGGTCTTGCCCCTCCTCAGTTCGCGTACCCTCGTCCGACTATCCCGGTTTGCCCCACAGGCTGATGAGAGTCGGTGTAGGCTGGCCATACCTAACCCTAGGCCCCCTGGGGCGGATAGCTCCCCCCTACACTAAGTAGCTTACCTCGGTACCACGTACACGAGGGCCAGTAAGAGTCATCGTAGAGTGGCCAAACCCACCCTAGGTCCCAACCCAAGGGCGGCAAGCTCCCCTCCACACTACAAGGGATAGTTGCTCTCTTCGGTACTACGTACATGAAGGTCAGCTTACCTCCCCTTAACAACTGTCCATAGGCAGCAAATTCCCAGAACCATATGGTTCTTCGACGTACAGTGTTCATGTTTACATTCCTCGTGGGGTTCATACAGGAATTTCTTTATCACAACCGGGTTGGAATGTTCGGGACAACTGCTCAATTTTCATTTTATTATAGTAGGGATCCATTTTAGCAGAAAAACAGGCGATTTTCGATTACTCAATTATTCACATGTACTAGGGGTCCATTTTAGCAGGCAGATTTTGAGTACACAATCATTCGCATGCAGTTTCTTCTGACCCTAGCGTTCATGCCAAGTCCTAGGGTTCAAGAATCTATTCTCGAATATATGTTTATTCCTTCCTAGGGTTCATCTCAAGTCCTAGGATTTCTTAATTGCATGTATTAAATTTGAGATTTAAGGTTGTAACCACTCTACCTGGGTAATCGGGTGGAATGGGGGCTCGTACAGTGGCTCCTGACGTCTCCACAGATCCCGTACACCCAACGGACTGGAGACCTAAAACATGGATTGATGGGCCGAAAGGTTCAGAAAGATATAAACGAGATATCATTATACCGAGAAACTCGTATGGAAAACAAAGATGGTTCGTTTGCGTAAAAGCGATAATAATATGGCCTTTCACGGACCCAAAATACACCATCAGACGGAAATCAGACGTCTGGGAAAGGTCCCAGACGTCTTAAAATAGTTCTTCAGGGATACCTCTCTTGGTGTTCCACTATCAGACGTCTGAAACTCAAATCCGACATCCAAGGACTTTGTCAGACGTCTGGAAGTGCTTCAGGACGTCTGAAATTGCCTTGGCTACGCTCCCGCCCTCTGACACATACATACTCTATCAGGACTTGTTAGAGAGGAGAAGTACAGAAAGTAGATCTCTACCATACGTCTTGCCATACCTTTGGACGTCTGGTGAGACGTCTGAGTGTCTCTCTGGTCGTCTGATCCCGCGGAAAAATGACTTCCGCGGAACCGCTTTGGCTCCCCTTGCCTACAGGTGCTACAGCAGAACGCCGCTGCAGCCTTCGCCCTCGCGCTTCCTCTCGCTCGGCCCTCCTCTCTTCACTCCGCTCTCACTCGTTCTCAGCTGCGGAATGGCAACGAAGGGGAGGAGGAAGAGGTATATAAAGGGAGAGGAGGTGAGGGGAGCGGAGAGGCGAGCATGGGCGAGGAGTGGCGTCGCGGTGAGGCACAGTGAGGCACGGTGAGGGAGGGAGCATGGCACTTGTACGCTGTGCGCTAAAAGTATTTCCAGACGTCTGGTGGACATCCCAGACGTCCTGATAGATGTCTGATCAACATTCCAGACGTCCGAATAAATGTCTGGTGAGAATCCCAGATGTCTTAAATGGTCAAGAGGTGGTGGGTCATTTCACAAGCTCATGGTCCACTGGTAGGACCCCTTACCGAAAGTTCCGATCGATAAAAAGAGTATATATAGAATGTGTGTCGCCTACTTGCAAACAAAAGTGAAAGTTAGAATGGTAAATGCAAGTTGTCAAGCATATAAAATATGTGCAAGGAGAAAGTGTCCACGAGTTAATCTATTCCCTTCTCATATCGTAGTTATCATATTGTCGTAATCATCCAATTACTAAAGATCTCAACTTGTCATGCTGATTAATGTTTCCATTGCAGACTCACTATACGTTCGACGAAGTTCGTTCATCGATTGAAACACCTTATGATGACGCTTCACTAATCATGTACGCCCATCAAGTCTACAACACACTTCCCAAAATCCTAGTCTAGAGTCTACATGCTAGATGGTGATTCTGATCCAAGAGCCCACCAACTAAATGTCGTGGTAAAATGGAACAATACAACAACATAAAAAATAACATTAATGCTCTACCATGCATGCATGTTTTAAGCTACCATATCAATATCAATTCTGCAAAATAAACCTAAAGTTAGTTGATACGTACTTAAAGAAATTACATCTCAAAATTAACATAATTAATCGATCATTCATGAAATTCTCATAACTCATTTACTAATTGATCAAGTCGTCCAACAAGTTTCCAACTTTCGCTCCACTCAAAAGCAGAGAGAGCGAGAAAGTGGTACGTAATAGCTGTAGTTGGGCTCCGATGGGCTGTATAGGCCGATTGGAGTCCCCCTCGACCATAGATCTTTCCTATCTTTCTTTTTGATCTACGTCCTTCGATGTGCAAGCTACTACACCGACATGCACGACCGATTGTGGCTTGTGGAGGTCGTGCGTAGCTGTGGTCATGGAGGCGATGCGGCTTGGTACGGTGCGGAGGTGGGGAGCAGGGGTCAAGGTCGTGATGGCGACCAGTGACCATGTTGTGCTCATCGTTGACATGCTCGAAGGATGTGACCGCTGCGGCTCATGGTGCTTGCATGCACGGTGGTGAGTGAGTGGTTGTTAGTAGTGTTGTCTTGTACATTTTTTATGGGTGTAGATCTTTCTTTTTCTTTTTCTTTTTTTAGTGTGATTTTTTTTACCTAAGGATCACGTGTAATCCCATGTTTATCACGATCAAGTTCTCCTGACGCATATCAGGATTCGATTTGTTTCGGTAAATTTGTTAGCACAATATTCAAAATTTTATCTTGTTAACATTTTGTCGTTCTACAAATGTGAAATCAATCTCGTTCGAAAGATCATCCCATTTCCAAATTCAAGATATTTTTTATTTTCTCTCTTTTATTTATTATTTTATATTTTATTTTTGTATTCTCTTATTTTGATGAGGTATATTTCTCCCTTCGTTTGAGAGGATTCACTTTCTCTCACATCTGTTGTATCGGATGCTTCTTTTTTCAATGAGAATTCGAAAATACCAAAAAAGAAAAAATCGTCCAACAAGTTCAGAAAATTTTCCGCTTACCTACAAGGACGTTGCTTGAACAGGCATGTATCTTGCTTCACGGAAGAGCTAACCGTACGTCTGTAATATACAAAATCGGAATATTCAAATATCTTGTCTAATTAGTACGTACATAATTGATTAAAAAAAATATTTTATATATATATATATATATATATATATATATATATATATATATATATATATATATTTGCAAGGTAAAAATGTGTGGACTAGAATAACAGATGAAAAATTAGCGTTTCTTTCCGCATCCAAACTGATGCCTTCCCTTATGAAAAACAAATGCATACATCCACCGGTTAAAATCGTTGAAAATGTTGAAAAGGAAGTGATGACGATGCATTTACGTGAGATGAGATGTGAAATAGAAGGTAGATCTTCCATTTCTGTCGTAATAATTAGCAAAAAGAATAATCGGATGGTACTATAAAACTAGAATGGAAAACGCGTCTACCTCATGGTCGATCGGTATAAATCATCGAAAAATGTAAAGCACATGTCTCTTTTTTAATGAAAAATAACACGTATTTCAAATAACATATGTACTGTCTAGAAAGACGAATATACTGTCGATCCAAAGATTAAGGTATCTTAGCCGAAAAACATACTTAGATTGTAATTTGGATCAATCATTCCTCTAAATCATCCGGGAGGACCCAAACGAGATTCCACGATCGCGCCGGACGCGTCCAAAAGTCCCCGGTTGGAGTTTCGGTTTACCCAGGTGTGGGATTAGATGACACCCTGATGGGACCAACGAAACAAGGACGTGTGATTTAAATAATAATTTGAATCGATCCCTCTAACAGAGACATTCTTAATTCTCATTTGATTAAAAAATAAAATTATAGAATAAGTTAGAGGACTAACATAAATGAATTAATATATTTAAATATTTTTATAGATTAAAATTATTTTAAAGAGAAGATAAAATAATTTTATTTTACATTAAATTTACAAATTAAATGATAAATTAAATATTTAATTCGTTAACCAGATACTTCCTTAAATTGCAAACAACAATTTTTCTATATTTTGTTTGGATGTGTGCAAAATAAAAAAAACAAAGGTAAAAGTTAAGGTATTTTAAAATACATTCCCTATGTTGATGAAAAATTATCATAAATAATTTTATATTAATATAAAATTATTTAAAATTATCTTACATTGATATAAAATTAATTTATAATTATTTTGTATTAAAGTAAAATTATTATGAATCATTTTCTATTGATATAAAATTTTCTAAAATCACTTTATATATATATACACCGATGTAAATCGATGTGTCACCATGTGTTACGTGACATGTCTTTATATATTTTGATATTTTAATTTTGTACCTTGTGCCAAAAGAGAGAGAGAGAGGCTGTTGAACGGAGGGAAGTAGAAGGAGAAAGAGCCGAGAGGGAGAGAGAGATGAGGGTTCGTGGGAGATGAGAGTAAATAACTAACGTGGAGAGCAACAAGGTCTGCGTTGTTAGAAAAAATATTGTTAATCGATAATTGATTGGATAAGTCAGATCAATTAAATTGCCGTCAGTTAGTTCTAATGATATTTCCTTGATTTGCTGGGTCTCCACTTTTTATATTTTTTGCCTCCTTATTTAAGCCTTAAGCAGAATATATCTATATATTTAATTTATTAATTTATTTTGTTTTCATTCTTGAACATGCATAGCCGGGCAGCAAACATCCATTCTTTCTTTCTGTGTATTTTTGTCTTTCGCATAATGTGCATTGTTGGAATTTTAGAGATGATTCACTAGAGTACCTTACTGACATCTTTGAGAAATGAGATCAAACCTCATCACAATGTATCGACCTTCTCACAAAAAGAAAAAAAAAAAAGAAGAAAGAGAGAGAATTGAGATGAGACGTATCAAATTAACTCAGAAAGTTCAGTTTTTCGGGTTTTTTTCCAGATCCATTAACGAATTGTACGCAGCTCTGTGTAGATATATATGTGTGTGTGTGTGTGCGCGCGCGCGCGCGCTACTTTCAAATCTACGATCCGCTCGGCGTACAATGCCTGTTGTTGAAATCTTGGGATATTGAGGAGGCTGAGTCCACTCTCGGATTGTCTGTCCATCCAAAGTCCGCAGCCAAGGTAGCGAGAGATTAAAAAATGTTTGGGATATATATCCCCTACCATAAAAAAAAATGGACCCCTTCCCTTATTCAAAAGGTTGCCACAGTAGAAACGTAGAAGATGATATATTTTGTAATATAAGGAAACGTAAATTATTTTACATCAATAAAAAAAATCACTCTATAATTATTATATTAATATAAAATTATCAATAATTATTTTACATTGATACATCATACACGTTCCTTCCAAAATGTATACATATACATATACATATACATATATATATATATATATATATATATATATATATATATAGAGAGAGAGAGAGAGAGAGAGAGAGAGAGAGAGGGGGGGGGGGGGGGGGGGGGGATGTGTGGGTGTTGGTGGGGAGGTGGGGACGGTGCAGCTGAGCTGCACAAAAGTTACGTACAGCTCCTTCGTCACAGCCGTTGGATATAATGAATGGTCTAGACTGTCGAAAGCTATTCCCATCCCTGCTCACCCCCTCCCTCCCATCTTCACCGATCACGCTCACCACCACACTCCGCGCGTCGGTGACACTCCTCCGCACCACTTGGCCTCGCTCCTTTACCTCCATCTTGTCATGCCGGTAGTCCTCCATCTCACACCAGTCCATCTTGTCCTCACACCAGTGGCACCGTTCCCCCTTTCTTCCTCCTCCTCCCTCCTTCCCACCTCCTCACAGCCGTCGCCCTTCCCCTCCCTCCCTCATCCTCCTGTCCGACGACCTCCCACTCCCTCCCTCTTCTCTCCACCTTCCCTCCCGTTAGCCCCCTCACCCCACCTCTGGTCCTCTCCGCCCACTTCCCCACCTCCTGCAGCTTCCCACCTCCTCCCCCCTTTCAGCCCCTTCTCGGCTCCTCGTCCCCCTTCTCCACATCCTCTAGGACAGAAAACGCAACCTCTCTGCAACCCAAGTCTCGACAATGGTGGTGGTGGTGGAAGACGAGAGGGGAAGGGGTTGGCTCCTTTGCTTCTCTTTCTCTCTCTATCTGGTTTTTTTTTTTTTTTACCTCTTTGGATCCCACCTGATGGGTCCTTTTTGTTTCTTTTAGCTTCTTCATTGACTAGCATATCTAGTTGCTGACAGGTAGTGAAGGTTTGAAGTGGAAGGAGACTAGTGAATCTAGTGATGTTTCAAAGAGAACCTTTCTTATTAGTAGTTCTAGATTTTTCACGTTTGATTTTCCAATTTTCAGTCTGAAGATTAAGATCGAGGCTGTTGGGTACCTGCAGAGGCAGACTTGCCTGCAAGGGTGTCACATATGTGGGATTTGATGCGGCTCTTGTGCAAGAACACATTGTGAAGCACTTTGGGGTTCTTGGTAGGCAGTGGGGGGCTTGATTGCATGTTCTATGGAGACCACTAGAGAAGCCTGGCCTCCTTTTTTTTAACTGTTTGTGGAAAGTGCTTAGAGTAATGTGAGGGAAAAATGTGGTTGGGCTGAGTGCTTTGTCTGATTCTTTTGGAAATCATGTTGGGTGGAGGGACTTAGGCACGCGGTAATACCAGTGGTGGTGATCTAGTCTAATTGATTTTTTTTTCCAGCATTACAAACTTTCAATTCAATCATTTTCTGTTATTTTCCAGGTGCAGCAATCACTGTGGAAGTCCAAGACTGGATATGCATTTTGGGATAGAAAACTCAGACAGGGAGAAGAAGACGGAACCTATCTCACCTTGAATTCAAGAGATGGGACTATTTTGTTTTGAAGATGAGACCTACTTTGACAACTTTTTCTATCTTGTATGGGGCATCCATGTGTGCCTGTCAATTTTGTAAAGGTCTTCAACGATGTCCATCTATTGTGAAAACAATTTTGTATACAAAAGATATGCTTTAAATGAGAAGATTAAAAGAAATGTTTCCAATGACTCCTCTGTCTAGTCAAATGTGAAATATATGTGTGGAAACAAGCCTTGCCCTTCGTTTCATCCAATGGATAATTTAAGCATCCAAGTTAGAAGGTTAAGAAATTTAACCATCCAAGTTTGTTTGGGGTGAACGGAGCAAATCATGGATTGGCTTCCTCGTGAACTCCCAAGTTTTGTCTCTTAGTGTTCCCTGAGTAAATTATGGCTGGAGGGGTACTTAACATTTATGATGAATGCCATTTCAATGATCGGTCCAATAGCGACACCTATGTGAAAATAATGATTGGTGCTTTAGGTTTGATGTGATATGTCTTGAATCAATTCTGAAGAGGTGCACTTGGTGTTTTTGAACTTGAAGGGATTTGCACCGTCAATCATTCGTTTCTTGTTAGGTTTGCTTCAAATTTGGCTTTGGAAATGTCTCATCATCCATTATTATGGTAAATTGAAGTGAACCTTCCAATTTTAATTACTCTGCACCAACTTTTTTAGAAGAGTTTGAGATGGTCTCAGCAACACTCCAAACATTATAAACATCAAATACTAAAGTAGCTGCAAATTTTGGAAAGCTTTAATTTGTATAACCTCTTTCATTTTGATCGAAAGTCACCAAAGTTACATCTTGTGTCATTCTCCCCTTGTTTCCTGAGGAGAATCAAGGATGCCAAAACAATGGCAAGTGAAAAGAATCATTACATGAATCACAATAACATAAACACCACCCTTCTATCTTGACCCCCTTAGCCATCAATCATGGTGTGTGCACTTCAATCTTCTATCAACAGAAGATACTTCAAACTTCCTGAAGCAGAAATAGCAATCAACATTCCATCAACTAGGGTAGGTGCAACAGTTGAACCATCCGTTATGAACAAATTCCTTTGATTTAATGAGTCCACTTGTGAAAAAAGTATATTAAGATATGCAAACCATTAAAAAAAATTATTGAAAACAATCTGAGGTGTAAATTAGTTTTTCTCTGTTACTGCATTTGCAATAACTAGTGTTTCATGCACTTTTGTTTCATGCACTGCGTTGGGTGGACAGCAGTGTTAAAAGCAAACTTCAGACAAATACAGCTATCCATTACACTGCAAACTTCAGGTTCAGGCAAAGAGCAGGTCGACAAATTCATTTCTGCAGTAAGGGTCCAACTCTCTCATAGAGATTAAACAGACTCTGTGTCATACAGAAACCATCTTAACTTCCATAGGAGATGACTCTGTCAGTGAACTGCTGCTTACACCTCTACTTCTGGTGTCATTCTGATTACTTGATTGATGAAGCTGCATCTAAACAGACTCTCCACTTCGTTGAGATTTCATATGTGAGTTCAGATTTCCCTCTGTAGATGCTGTAACATTATTCTGTCATCACAGTTCCCAGCATTCTTGATTTAGTCACAACATATTCAAATGTAAACTCTCTCAGCTGGACCTAGAAGGACAGGATTCCATGTGCTGATTAGAAGTTTATCTTGCACGTCCTCCTGGGATTCCTTGACTCCAAATGCAAGCCTCTTTCTTTAGGAAGGAATCACAGGAAGGCCAATCCAGAAGGGTGACGGATCAGATTAAACAGTAGCAAATATTTCTGGAAAGGATGCAACCTTGCCAGTTTAGACGAGCATAAACATTAGATAATCAAGTCCTCTGTATGTTTCTGCAAAAAAATTAGCATTTCAAAATTAGTTGCTACAAGTGGCATAAAAAGGATGAAGAACTGAAATAGTTTTTTCAGGACTAGAGGTATGTGACAAGCAAGCTTACCTCCCCCTTGCTTAATTTTTTGGAGGTGGAACAAACCAGACACATGCTGCATACTTTTCTTTTTCTTTTTTTGTGGAAGTACATGACATGCTGCCTATTATTAAGAAATCATGTGGATATGATTTTTCTGTCATTATTTAATTTCAAGAAAAAGAAGCTTTCTGAAGATTTGAGATGAGGAAAAATGAACATACAAGGTTGCCATATACATCTGGCCAAACCAAGTGTAAAGTAGAGGAAATAAAAACTGATTAATGAGATATTTCCAAAGTAATTGCTTTTTCTTGTCACCGATTAAGCTTAAATCTGATATATTGAGAACAATACTTTCTCATCGGAGTAGCATAATATAGCTGCAATGGAGAAGCGCAGCAGCACCAACAAGGGGTTGGTAAAGTGGAATAGCCCTTGCCATTGAAAAATATCAGTACTGTACCGTTGCATTGAAAATCCAAGAGACTTGTGGATCATAGGCAATAGTTCCATGAATTTCTACTCTTGTATTAGCATCTGCCTTAGGCAGTAGTTCACCAAGCATCGCAGATACAAGACTCGAGGGCTTTTTCAATATTCTCAACGTCTTAAAATGACAGACATAATACAGTATAAGATTAAAGGAGTAGAAAGGTATAGCATCAACCTTCATTTAAGGCTTCCATTGAAAATCAAGAACAAACAAAAATGATAAAAAATTTTCCAAACAAACACAAACATAAACATTTACATCACATTGACTTGCTCCCAATGAAAAGAGACCCAATGAAGGGGAGGGGTTGGGCAGGGTGGTGGTGGCTCTTGTTGGTAGAGGAGGAGGAAGGGGAGGTGCTGCGCAGGGTGGTGGTGCCTGTTGTTGGTGGAGGAGGAAGGGAAGGGCCGTTGGTGGAGGAGGAGGAGGTAGGGGAGGGGTCGGACAAGATGGTGTGGCCGTTGTTGGTAGCTATTGATGGTGTGGCTGTTCGTGGACTAGGCGGAAGGGGAGAGGTTAGATAGGGTGGTGGTGCTTGTTGTTGGTGGGGTTGCCCGATCGTGCAGGAAGAGGACGCGAGGGGAAGGTCGATCTAGAGACGGTGGAGGTTGCGATCGAGGAGGGCTGGACGAGTAGGGAAGGAAGAGGAAGAGGGAGGGGCGGGTCAAGGAAGATCCAAACCTTGGGCTCCCGGACAAGACCGTCGAGGAGGGTTCAAACGTTGCCCCGAGGATGAGGATGCCGTAGCGAGTGTCGAATGGCGATGCCGTAGCGAGTCTGGAGTCGGCGAGGGAAGATTTGGATTTCGGGCGAGCAGAGAGCGGGAACAGCCGTCGAGAAAGTGAGATGAAGAAGCCTTGATCAAAGGGCTCAACATGAAAAAGTCAGATCCAACGGTCCTTAATAAATCAACAAATAAGTCTTTTTTATTTTTTTTACCATACGATTTATTACTTAATTGATAAAACCACTTACATTACATGTCGATCATCTTACAAAATCACTATCACCGTTACATTTTCCTAATAAGCTTTATTTTATATTTAGAATGGATTCTGATTGCGTATCAAAGATTTAAGTAACAAACCAAGATTTTAAGTACCATTCATATTATGTTTTTATGCGTTAATCTACATTAACCTTGCATAACATTAATTCACAGTATATTTCTTACCCTATCACATTCTCTTCGAGACATTCAGGTATGCAATCAGGATTTTTTTTTTGTCCATGTCGTTCATACATCTCTCGTCATCTATGTTATTTTTGAGATAGGTAGTGCTATTGCACTTTGAATGAACATTATTCAGGACATTATCAATGAAATTATAATACATTATGGGAAAAACATAAACATCCCACTATGTAATAAATTGTAGCATTACAATGAATACCTTTATATTGGTTTGTAACATAACTTTAATAATGTTATACATAACACAACAAGACATAGGTGTGCATTGAAAAACATAACTAACTTCAACAATCGTCATACTGATGCACGCGGAACACGTTTGTTTAATTATGCCATTGTAATATGCGTTTGCGACGTCGATTTTAATTTAAGATGTGGAATTTGGTGAGTCCAAGTGTCGAATACGAGGAGGCGTGAAATCAGATTAGTTTGTTGCTTTAGTTGTCACAAGAATGTTTGGTTTGCTTGCTTGCTAGAAAACAAGAGAGAGAGAGAGTAGGGTTAGAGATCGTGTTTAAAACTTGACAATAATTCTAAGAGGATGTGAGCTATGATATATGAAACATCATCAACATATAGCATGCGATTAAAGTTTGTTTACAACTTTAACAATAGATAAAAGCTTAAACAAGTGCAACATAAAACTGAAGTAAAGAGAGTGCGAGGAAGAGGTAAGGCGGCCACGGCGGTGAAGGAAGGCTCCGTCGGCGGATTGACAACTCCGGGACAGGTATGGAGTGTTTGGTGGAGCTAGGAGAAGGTTAGTGTTGCATGGAGAATGTGTGTGAAATGAATGCCCCTGAATAGGATGGTTAAGGAAGTTTATATAGAGAAGAAGGGGTTTCCAAACTAAGTGTTTTAGCAACGTCCAGGACGTCGCTAAACCCATTCCATAAGTGTCAGTGAAGCCCCTCGCCCGCCGGACCTTTGAGGCGTGTGTGCTTCCTCCTCTCAATCCATGCTCGCGCGTCCTCAGTCGTTGGATCCAAGGCATGGATCGCCATCAGACAGCTGAGGGCGCGCCACATCGTCGAAGCCGCCCGCAAGTGTGCGTGATGGGCACACGTCAACCGTTCGATCGCTAATCGACGGTCGAGAATTCGCGTGGGTGCGCACTGTGGATCACACGCATTCCCACCCAGGCGCATCACGCGCTTCTGTTGAGCCGCATGGCCTTTATCCCCGTCATCCGCGTGCGCATCAACAGCTGAATTTTGATCGCGCGCGTGGATGCGGCTAGTGCGTCTCGAATGTGCGTCCCCAACAAGCGTGGAGAGGTGCTAACCACTGCGGCACGCTCACGCTTTGTCGCAGTTTTACGCGAACGCTCAGCTGTCCGATGGACGATCGGACGACCGAGATGCATCCTAGCGCGATGGAGAGAGCGCTCTGCGTGATGAGTGTGGCTGCAGCGTGGGTGCGGGTGCAGCGGATGGCACCACGTGGCCACTTGTGGGTCGTTGATCTGATGATCAACGGCTAGAACTTATTGGGCTGGTCGAGGGAGCTCCGGATGTCAGATTTAACTGATTTTAAGTCCATTGGACTCCATTCGTTGATCTGAATCCATCCGTGTGGTCCGATTGTTCATCTGAAGCCTGCTTCAACATAAACTTGTACAGATGGCCATTAAACATTGATTTATAAGAAATCTTAATTTACGATGCATGTAGTGCTCCCATACCCATTATGGTGTGTTATTAATGCACATATATCCTCAAGATAAACCCCGGTTGACGGAATTATCATCATTGAATGCAGAGTTATCATACCCCCATGCTCATCCCTTCTAGTCCCTAGCAAGGTTTATCCTAGCCATTATTTTCAATTGGAATTAGGAATTCATTACTGAGACATGTTGCCTGTCAATGGGAGGAAATATATTAAGAGCCTAATCCATAGAGACTAAACAGCGTCCGTGTGTCTGCCAAAATGCAAACCACCCAAGTCCTTGCTTTAAAGCATATATACAGAGACATATTTTTTTCTTTTTCATCTTTTCCTATTTTTTGGATTTTTGGAGTTGAGAGTGTGTATGTAACTTTTTACGGCTATCCAACCCACCCATAACTTGAAAAAGACTCTAAGTACTAAGCATCTTGATGCGAAGATTGTGATAGACTCACTCAACAGTAATTAAAACAGACTTTGGGTTTCTACACCCCTAGGTGACCGGAAAAGAAAATGCTTGCCTAAAAGTGTATCTATCCGATCAGTAGCTTTCTCCCTACTTTTATTTTGAGTGGGGTCAACACAAAGGCATTTCCAGTGTATATCTCCCCAGATTGCTCTACTTCCTCGCTTCTTCTTTAAGTGTTTTAGGCTTTTTCGTGCATTTAGTGAGCTAGGTTCTGGACAGCCGGGCAATGGGCTATTACCCACGATCACTTACAGCCATACTCGTGTGATTAAGTGTGGCTTATTTATTTTTTCTTTTCTTCTTTTTCTATATATATATTTTTTTATTTCTCTCATTTTCTTGTTTATACTTTTTCTTTTGTTGTTTCAGTAGGTGGCTTCCTTGATCTAAGATTTACCTAGAAGCAATAAAAGATAATGATCCTGTGGCTGGGCTCTGGACAACCGACCAATGGGTTGTTACCCACGATAACTTGCTAGCTATACCACCCTACAAGGATCATTAGCTACCCAATTTCTGTTAGAATCTCCAAGGAGTGAGTCAATGCAAAATTGTGTGCAGATGCTTAGACTAAAAGTCCCTCCGAGTCAGAGGGTGGGTTGATAAGTCGTATACTTATCACCTTTCTTTATTGAACAGATTAATGTAAATTAAGGTTGTGATGATTCGAAGCTAAATCCACATTTTAGTGGACACCAAGGCTGATTAAGCCTGAAGACCTGAAAAGTCTAGGTGTTTCAGGTTATCGTATTATTTCCCACAGTTGACAAGTTCATAATTCCTAAGTTTTCCTTTCTAATTAATTTTATTTATATATATATAATTCAGGCTGATAGTATAAACTCAGAGAATGCGAATTACCACCCTCCCATGCTTAAGTTGGACAATGTCCTCATTGGCAAATAAATGTATGCAAGGGGGTACAAAAAGAAATCACATGAGTGTCGTAATTAAGAGTAAAAAAAGTCATTTAGGTTAACTCAAAATTATGTTGGTTGTGTAGTATATGGTCGAATTAACCTAACATTTTAGAAATTTTTACTGGTTGAGTCCAGGTCGTTCACTGGGAGGTATAATTTTTTCTAAATTCACCAATTATCTTTTATTTCTTTATAAGTTTAGGAGGTATAACTAAGTTGATTTTAAGAACATGAATTTTGCCAAAATATTTAAACTATTAAGAATATACAAAATTTCATATAAAACGTATTTACTTAAATGATGTACTTTATTAACAAGTAAACATGTTAATTTTCCATTTTATTTCAAAGAAATTAAGGCAATAAGAATTATTCTATTAAAACATACCTTATTACAATTAAAACAAATTCAAAAATAAATTAAAGAAATAAAATTCATTTCTTAAGCCTCTGTCTTCTCTCTTTCTTTCTCTTCTTTATTTATTTACCCTTTATCATTTACTCTCTCGAGCTCTTTACTTCTCTTCTGTTCTGTTCCTACCTCTTCTCTTCCCATAGTCTTCTCCTTCCTTAGTGCCTTAATAGTGCCTGTGCTCCTTTGTTTAGCTGCTGCCTTCTCAACACTTAACTTTAGCTTTCAGTACTTTGCCATCAGCTTCTCTGCTTCTCTTTTCTTTTCCTTTAATCCTTCAGTTGAATCGGTTTTTTTTTTACTTTTAACCAAAAATTATTTTATTTGCAGCGAGGTCCTTTCGAGGATACACAGCACCCTGAGACCAGGGTGGGACCAGACCCTACTCGATCCTCGCCTAATCTCAATTAGGTTCGATTTCGGTTTATTTCATTTGAGCCATAGTTTCGAGCCATTCCAGCTCAACCAGCCTCCCAGGCCTCACCCTCCCAGGGCACTCGCTCACGCCCACTCGGGCGCACACCCGCAAGCACACATGCCCGCACACACACATACACATGCTCAATAGATTCAGAATGCTCAGATCGGTAATCGGTGCGCCGAGTGTTGACGACTAAAGAGCCGAGGTAACAAATTGCTTTTGTTCCCATGAACGCGCTCAGAAACTGCTGATGTGGGACTATGCTCCCCCTTTCCAGACCCAACTTCAATCGATCATATCTCCCAACTCAGAGCTCCAAATCAAGTGATTTAAAGTTTGCTGAAAAGCTCTAAGATAGATCTACACAAATGCAGGGTCAATTTAAGGTTTAGATGATATTTTCCTCTTCAATTTGAAGAGTGAAATAAGGGGTTCCTACTGGTTAAAATTGCCTGGAAATGGAATTAACTTCACAGAGTCCTCAGATGGACTTTTCTCTCTCATTTAAAGGTCTGTACAAGTTATACAAATTATTTCGCATCTACAGAAGTGAGATTAAAGCTCTCAAGACCTTCAGGACCAGCAGAGAAGCTCAAAGCTTCTCTGAAAGCTTCAGAGTTTAGATTTTCAGACTGAAAATAAATAGACAGACACAGAGAAACATTACTGATCGATTTAAACTAATTCTAAGGGTTATAATAGATTAATCTAGGCAGGATTTAAGATCAAAACTCAACAAAATGATATTGCTGTTAGTTTGGGTTTGAAAATAACCCAAATTAACAGGGTTTGAATTCTCACATAATTATTCAACTGAGCTCACTTTAATCATTCCAAAACTATCCAACAAGATCCCAGAAACAATTTTAACTCATCCATTCCTCAGATTGGACTCAAAACTCCATAATCAAACTAAGTTTGACTGTGAAGGCACAAAAATTTGACTTTTTATTGAAAGCTTCTCCACAGGCAATTAAAACCTCAAATAGAGTCTTTTCAACCTCAGGAACTTATTCAGATCTTCAGATAAGTGCTCTGACCAAGATTTCTAGGGTTTCAGGCTCGTCGCCTGAGCTTGAAAAGGTGTGTGTTCATCAGAGGAAATCAGAGGTTGTTACAGTAGAATGAGGTCATGAACAACTTCAGTGCATCGATGCACTGAAGCTTCTAGGTTCCTTAAATTCTTCTTAGATCTCTCTGTCATCTTCTGCAACTTCGCTGGAGTTGGAGAAGATGAAGATCTATCTACAGCTCCAGTGGCTAAATCCTCAATTAAACATCTGCAAATTAATTAGTGATTGTTAAATCATTGATCTAGAGCTTCTCAACAAATTGTAAAGACTGAAGCACAGCTTTGGCTCGCCGGAGCTCGCTGGAGCTCCGGTGAGTCCAGAAAAAGGTAAAATTGTGTACAGATTGTTAAAACTTGCCGTATTTGATCTGAAAAGGATCCTGAGGTTGCAAGGAACCTCAGAATCACAATTAATTCTCATTTTGTTCATTAGAGTTAAGGATTAACAGTGAATTTCATTTCTTAAAAAATCTGAGTGATTAAAGCTCAAGACCTGTTTTACCACTCAATTGAGTGGTTAAAACAAGTCAACAAGTGTTTATACTCATAAATATATAATTAATTTAGGATTTGAACTACTCCTGAGCCGCCATGGATAACGAGCTCAGGAACTTAATTATATTTGGGCATTTAATTTATATGTGGTAATTCTATGTATTATAGTGTCAATTAAGGTCCATAAGTGATGGATAAATGATGGAAGACCCTATGAAGGTGGAATTAGCTCAATTACTATCTCCATGGACAGTGATAGTAGTCAGTGGAGGTAGAATGTGAATTAGGCGATTAGGTGATTCAATTAATGATTAAGTGGATTAGAAATGGTCATGGAAGATAAAGGAATGTGGACAACAATTTCAAAAGATGAAATTAAGACTCTGGCGAGCTCAAGGAGCTCGCTGGAGTCAGAGAAGATGACACTGAAATTCTAAAATCTAATCTAACTACCTACCTAACTAACTAAGCTAACCTACTACTCCTACTCCTAATTTACTATTACTTGGACGAAGGGGTCAATAGGGTTCCGCCGAAGTCTCATGGTGGACGATGAAATTAGAGGGTGAAAGAAAGATCTCCGGCGGGCGCATTTGAGGTGGAGCAGAGGATTCCTTGGGTCGGCGCTTGTGTCAAAGACGTAGTAGACCATGGCGGATCTCCTCAGCTGATCAGAATGGATGGAGGAAGTCGGAAAATGAGATGGAAAGTCGCCATAGTTGCAGACGAATAGCCTATTGGGTCGGCTCAATGTTAGAAGAGGAAAGGGAGCCAACTTGAGTAAAATCAGAGGGGTGAGAGGGTATTTATAGTAGTTGGCGGTGAAGAGAATGGCGGGGTCTGGTTGAAGAAGGAGCTTGAGGAGCTTAATCTTCGGTGTCATCTCCGACGACGGTGAGGTTATCTCCCACTGGAAATTAGGATTTCCGGTTAATCCAAACCGGTGGATGAAGATGAGGTGGTGAGCACAAGCTGCAAGAGCTTGGACAAAGAAGGATGATGTCAACAGGGCGGTAATCGCGCAGTGGTGTAACTCTCCATCGCCAACCGTTCATTCGGCTGAAGAAGTAGAAGAAGAAGACGAAAAGGGACTTAAATGTAATAAAACTTAAGGACCTGTGTGAAAAATAAGGACCTGATTGTAATGAATATTAAGGACTAAAATGTAAACTCAAGTTTTGAAGGTTTATTTTAATTTAGATCATTTTCAACCTTTTATATATGTTAGTAAATAAGGTAAATATTATGTTTTCACCTTGAATTTACATTTTTAACCTTTTTAGATTAATTTATTAGATTAAGTAAAATTACTTAAGTTATTATATACTTAGGTTTACATTATGTTTAAGTTACTTAACTTATTAATTAAGGGAATGATTAATAGGATTTTGAGTCCAATTATTATCTAGATTATTAATAATGTTAATTGAATGATATAATGCCATTTTAAACTTATTTTAAAGTCCTTTACTAAATATCCCTTATTCTATAATTAACCCTTATACATTCATAACCTTAGCTAATTAACTAGGAAGACTAGTTAATTAGGGGTAATTAGAGATCATGATGAGTGTCTCATCATGCCGCAATTTACTTGATCAGTCTGAATCTTCTGGGTTGCCTCCCAGGAAGCATAGAGTTTATTGCCTCCAGCTGGGTGAAGCTTCGTGTCAACCCTCAATGAGGGTGACTACTTCTTTTAGGGGAACCTGGGCAAGATAATGTTTTAATCTTTGGCCGTTTACTATGAAAGTTTGCCCAGTGTTAGGATATGCATTTTCAACCACCCCATTGGGATAAGGTTTGACCACCTGATACGATCCTGTCCATTTTGATCTCAACTTCCCAAGGAAAAGTTTAAGTCTAGCATTAAAAAGCCAGACTTGCTGATTGGGCTCAAAGGTTCTCCTATGAATGTGTCTGTCATGGACATCTTTCATCTTTTCTTTGTAAAGTTGACTATTCTCATAGGCGTCCCAATGGATTTCCTCGAGTTCGGAGAGTTGCAGTGTCCTTTGTGCTTCGACCAGCTGGGAATCCATATTGCACTGCTTAATAGCCCAGTATGCCTAGTGTTCCAACTCGACCGGAAGGTGGAAAGCTTTGCCAAAGACCAATCGATAAGGCGAAATGCCTATTGGGGTCTTAAAAGTGATCCTGTATGCCCAAAAGGCATCATCGAATCATGTGGATCAATCCTTCCGGTCAGGTCTCACGGTCTTTTGCAGAATATTCTTGATTTGTCTATTAGAGACCTCAGTTTGCCCATTTGTTTGCGGGTGATACTGGGTGGCAATGCGGTGAGTAACCCCGTATTTTCTAAGTAGGGCACGAAATTGGGCATGAATAAAGTGACTCCCACCATCACTGATCATGGATTTTGGTATCCCAAACCGAGAGAAGATGTTCTGCATAACAAAGTCCATGATAGCCTTATGGTCACATCTTCGGGTGGCTACAGCTTCGATCCACTTTGAGACATAGTCCACTGAGACTAATATGTACTCGTAGCCGTTGGATGGCAGGAAGGGACCCATAAAATCGATGCCCCAAACATTGAAAATTTTGACAATCAGAATGGGCTAGAAGGGCATCATATCTTTTCTAGTCATAGTCCATAATGTCTGGCACTGAGAGCAAGTCTTAGCAAAACTGTGTGCATCCTTGAATAAGGATGGCCAGCAAAATTTGGACTGCAAAACCTGCAGTCGTTTGCTTCCCAGAAAAGTGGCCACCACAAACTTGGTCGTGACAAAAGGACAACACACTTTGGACTTCCTCTTCAGGAATACACCTCCTAATGATCTGGTCAGCACAGAATCTAAACAGCATAGGATCATCCCAGAAATAGTTCTTGGCTTCAACCAAGAACTTATCCCGTTACTGTCTGGACCAGCCATGCAGAGTTTGTCCTACCACCAGATAGTTGACTAAGTCTGCATACCAAGGTAGCTTTCTTCCTTGCACAGCTAGAAGTTGTTCATCAGGGAAGGTGTCAGTCAAAGGTAATGAGGATCCAATGTGGTCCAGGTGAAATCCGGACAGGTGATCGGCTACGACGTTTTTGGACCCGGCTATGTCACGTATTTTCAGGTCAAATTCCTGCAAGAGCAAGATCCATCGGATGAGCCTAGGTTTAGCATCCTTTTTGGCCAACAAATGCCGGATAGCGAGTGGTCGGTGTAAACTGTCACGTGGGATCCCGAAAGGTATCATCGGAACTTTTCTAACCCAAAGACTACGGCGAGCAGTTCTTTTTCTGTGACAGTGTAATTCCGTTGAGCCTCATCCAATGTTTTTCTTGCGTAGTAGATCACCATTGGTTTCTTCTCTCTTCTTTGTCCTAAGACTACGCCGATGGCAAAATTTGATGCATCGCACATTATCTCAATGTCCTAGGACCAATCTGGGGGTTGTAAAACAAGTGCAGTGGAGACTGTTTCCCTAAGAGTGTTGTAAGCCTTAATGCAATCAGGTGTCACATGAAAAAGGGCGTCGTTGGCTAGAAGGTCGATCGAGGGCTTAGAAAGTTTGGAAAAATCCTTAATGAACCTTCTATAGAAGTTAATGGTCCTAGAAAAGATCGGATTTGCTTGATCGAGCTAGGGGGTGGAAGTTTGGAAATTAAATCAACCTTAGCTCGATCCACTTCGATGCCCCTATCCGAGACGATGTGATCGAGGATAGTCCCTTCCTGAACCATGAAATAGCTCTTTTCCCAGCTTAAAACCAGGTTGACCTCGATACATCGCTTCAGGATCTTCTCCAAGTTGCTAAGACAATGGTCGAATGAGTTCCCGAACACTGAGAAATCATCCATAAAGACCTCCAGGTATTTACCCACCATCTCTGAAAAAATGGCTAGCATGTAACGCTGAAAGGTCGCAGGTGTATTGTATAACCCGAATGGCATACGACGGAATGCGAACGTGCCATACGGGCAAGTGAATATGGTCTTCTCTTGATCCTCTGGTGCAATAGCAACTTAGTTGTATCCTGAATATCCATCTAGGAAGCAAAAATATTTCTGCCCTGCCAATCGCTCGAGAATCTGGTCAACGAATGGCAGAGGAAATGATCTTTCTTGGTGGCTTCATTAAGCTTACTATAGTCGATGCATACCCGCCATGCGGTAGCAGTGCTGGTGGGGATGGATTCGCCTTGGTCATTGGTGATCACTGTGAGCCCGACTTTCTTGGGTACCACTTTAGTGGGGCTCACCCAGGGGCTATCGGAAATCAGGTAAATGATATCTGTGTCAAGCCACTTGATTATTTCTTTTTTAATGACCTCTCACATATTCGAGTTCAATCGCCTTTGCATCTGGTGAGAAGGTCAAGCCCCATCTTCCAAATAGATCTTGTGAGTGCAATAGGTAGTGCTAATTCCCCTTAGGTCAGAAATTGTCCATCCAATGCCTACCCAATGTTTAGAGAGGGTTGTAGTCAACCTAAGTTCTTGATCCTTAGTTAAGTGGGCATTGATAATCACAGGGAAGGTCTGGTCAGGTCCTAGGAAGACACACTTGAGATTATCAGGCAAAGGCTTTAGTTCGGGTGTAGGTGGGACAACATTTGATGGGTAGGGGAAAGGTAGGAGTTGATCAACATCAATCTCCTCGAATGGAGGTTGCTGAAGGTAATCAGCCCTACACAAGTCAACCTCCACAGGCTGGAGTGGGTCAAGGTAGTCATCAACTGGTTGAGTCAGATGGTGTTACGACCCGGTTCCCGAATCCCTACAGGACCCGAGACCAGCTCACCTTGACTAATCCCAAGACCTAGTCATCCAACAAGAAATAACCAAAAAGCAGGAAAATAAACCACATTCACATATGTAATGTAACTAAGCAGTAAAGGAAAGTAAAAGTTGTTATTTCAGTAAATACCACCACAACAACAAGAACAACGAAAACGAAAGTAACAGTAACAGGAACAGCAGCTAAAGTCCGAAACTCACAACAACAGTAAAAAGGGTACAATAAAGAGTGCAAAAAACTATGGCTAGGCTCGACTAGGCCGAGCACCCTCAACAGCCGGAAGCTCGGGCTGCTCAACTCCTAGACCTGAACAGTGTTATGAAAAAGACGGAGTCAGCGAACGCTGAGTAGAGTGGTAACCATACTATCTAAAGCAGTAAAAGTAGCAGGTATAATTATCTTTTCTAGTTATTTTATTTTACAGGTAATTCCTTTTCACCCCTTGTTGACAGGTTTGATCATCAGTTTGATTTAATTTTATTACTTGAAATTTCAAAAATACTCTGAGGTCGAACTCAGGGAGCAAACTTGATTTTAGAAGCATAAAAATCATAATTTACAATACTGAATTATTTGACAAAAAGAATTGTAGAGAGTAAAAGTAGAATGTGTCTTCTCTTTTTTTTTCTTCTCTTCCTTCTTCTTGCTTTCTCTCTCTTTTCTCTGTCTTCAGATGTCTGATTCTAGGAATCAGACGCCTTAAGTAGCAACTTGCTACAGTGCACGTGTTCTTCTTCTTCTTCTTCCTTTCTCTTTAGCTACTGTTGCTGCTTCTTCTCCTTGGCTTTTTCTTCTTCTCTTCTTTTTCTTCTTTTCTTCTCTTTGGCTACAGCTCCCTCCTTCTCTTTTCTTCTCTGGATCTTTCTTGCTCTTCAGCTCCTGCTCCTACCTTCTTCTTTTTCTTCCTTTCCTTCTTCTTCTTCCTCAGCTCGTGCTCCTTGGTGCAGCTAAGTCCTTAGTTGCTTCCTTTTCTCTTCTTCTGCTTCCTCTTCCTCCTTCTTCTTCTTCAGCTTCCCTGCACAGGCATGGTTAAGCAAAAACCTACCCCTACCCTCCCCGCACTCTCTCTCTCTATTTCTCTCTTCGGTACGCTCTCCCAGAGTCGGGTAATCGGGTCGGGTGCACAATCGGATCCAGGCGCACCATCGTGGGTGTGATGCGTGAGGAGTGCTAGGTCTAGGTAATCGGGTCGGGTGCTAGGTCCGTGTAGCATGGGCACGAACGAGGCATGAGTGGGCTAGGGGACCTCACCCCGTGTCAGGAGGCGAAGTACCTATGACACAATTACAATTTATGCCTCCCACAGCGCTCCTGCGTTTACGAGGTGGGACTAAATGTCCCACCTGCTTCTGCTGGTGCCCGTAGGAGGAGAACTCCACCCAATTGGAGCAGTTGTGAGCCTGGCAATGCCAGCTCTCAGGCCGGATTCACTCGCACACTCAATGCGCGTCGCCTGGAGTCCTGAAGCCAAGAGCGCCTAGCCTGAAGCTCGAAAGCAAGCAAGCTTGCTTGCGCGTTAATGGCGGACGGAAGCTTGGATCTACATGACACAAGAACGGCCTTGTGGCCCTATCAAACAATAGGAAAACTTTCACCGTATCACGGCGAAGGTGAAGTAGGAGTCGGCGTGGCTCAGGATGGCCTAGGCATGCGTGCCTAGGTCAGACTGTGACTGTGTGTATGGGTTTGTTTGGGGGCAGTGTGCAGTGCGTGTGGTGGGCAATGGAGAGGTGAAAGATGATCAGTGGAAGGTGGCGATGCTTCTGCGGTAGTTGGCGAGGCGTGTGAGTGTGTGGAAAGATGGATGCGCCTTCGCCGGTGGTCGGTCGGAGGTGGAGATGGTGATGGTGGATAGTGGTGTCGAGGGGTCGAAATAACAAATTGACAGAGGGGAAATAAAGAGGAGAGTAAGGGGAACTTATCTAATGAGTCCAGAGTGAAAGGGGAAGTGGAGGTGGCAAGCGGCCGGTACTGCTGTCATCAGAGACAAAGGTACCAGGGGGAAGAGACGGCGACGAGGAAGAAGGGTTGGAGGGCGCCCGCTGGTACGGCGCGGCGCAGCGGAGGACAGCGGAGGTAGCCTTGCCACTGGTACGATGGCAAAACGACAAGGAAGAGGAGGAAGAGTCGCCGGAAGCTCTGGCAGTCGACCAGAGTTGGGAGGAGATGAATTGGAGGGGGGATCTCAGGCCAATCTAAGCTTTAAGGATGCGGCAGAGTGTGCCGCTCCTTAAATAAGTGAAGGCCGGTCGGGAGGCGCGCGATAGCGGCAGGAAAAATCTCGTCGGAGGTATGGCAGATCGGAGACCCATACCTCTCGCGCATTCGCACGAGAGTTATGGCGGTCTTCAGGGCATGAGGGGTGGCCCATGTGGTAGGGGGCTCCATAAGGAGCTCCCCTTTTAAATCTAGGGCCAACTCCCCATGCAGATACGGCGCCATCCTCCATAGGTATGGCCTGCTGCTGCGGGTGGCAGAAGGACCTAAGTGAAGAAAATGACGAGAAAGCTAGGGGGCATTTACAAGAGTTTCAAAAAGTTAAGGGTCTAAAAGTAATTTTGAGGACCAAATTGCAAAGTGGGTCAAGACGACCTTACCTTAGGTCTAAATTTTGGTATAAACCTAATTTAGACCTAAGGAATCCAATGGTGAAATTGGATTTTAGGTTTGACCACGTTTGACTGGATATTTTGCATAGAAACCTAAATTAGGTAAAAAATTGGGTATGGACCTTAATATAGGTCAAAACAGGTTCCAAAGGCCAAATCGAAGGTTCTGAACCCTAGGGGATATTTTTCCATAAATTTTAGAGGGTTTAGTTGATTTTTATCTTGCCTGAAACTTCTTGAATTAAAGTGGGTTTATTTTAGGGTTATAGAATGTCATTTAATTCCTAGATGTCACTATAACCCTTTTCAGACCAAATCATCCCACCTTTTTCTCTTATTAGGTTCACTTGATCTATGTCTAGACCCTTAGAAATCTTGTTGATGCACTGCAATGGTAAAATTACAGTTTTACCCCTTGTGTCATGTTTTCTTCTCAGATTAGTAATTCCCTGAATTAGGCATTCCTTTAGGTTATGTAGGAGCTTGTGTTTATTTTATTAGATTAAAAAGTGCTAGTTAGGGTTCATGATGAGGTTCTCATCATACTCTCATGCCTAGCTTTTGCTAATCCCTTAGAAAAATTTTGAGGTTTTAACCCTGTTCTAGACCATGAATTCCTTTCATCAATTTTGATAAGTGCTTTTTTCTTCTCTTGTCTCTTTGATTAGGTCAAAATGCCAACCATGGGCCTAAAGGTACTTTAGTACCAACCAAGATCCAGATCTATCTTGCTTTAACCTCAATCCTTAGCAAAGGTTTTTAAGGCCCACAAGAACTACCCTAAGGTTTATTGGACTCCACGGTTAAAGCACCCGTGCTTGAGACACTTTTAGCCTTGGTTCAGTTTGCAGTGCATTTTGTAAGAGAGAGATAAAGGGTTTATTTGTTTGGAGAGTTTTCTCTCTCTTTTCTTTTTAATTCTAACTTAGGATTGTCTTCACAACACGATCTGTATCGGATTCCTCGTCCCCATCATCAATCCTCAAAGGTCCCTGGCAATCAATGCTTCGAGATAGCACTGCCCATGGTAACCCCCAGAACCCTGGTTTTCGAGATTTTGAGATAATCCCACCCATGGCGTTCTGTGGCTGAATTCAGACCCTGGCAATTGACATTTCGTGATAATGTCATCCATGGTATCAAAACCAGCAGAGTGCTTACATGCCCCCAGTAGGATATGTAAATATCCTAAGAGACAAGCACCGAGGAGACGATATGTTGTTATGCATCTTCGAGGGGAATTTCCCACCTCTCCGCGTCGGGAACTTGTCTAAATCAACTTGTGTTAATCGACCACTCTTAATCTAGGTGACATTTTCAAAACATTAGAAATGCTTCTACGTGATTTTGATAGTTATGCTCACTGAACCAGACTGTGTGTGAATTGGGGTGCTTAGGTTACCGAGTCCCGTAAATCGAAGGTCAGTTAACGAGGCCGAATACTCTTTAAGCCTTAGACCTAATACTTAAGCTTTTCATTTTCCTCAACCTCTTGAGGAATATCTAGAGTCTAGCCAAGGAGGCCTAAGGTTAGCGTTCTTACTAATCTTTTTGTGTTTCTTTAGCACTTTCACTTTACTTTTCTTTAATGTGGTCTAGAACTTTGGTTAATTCCTTAATTTCTTAGTAATGATTATCTCTTTCTTTTTCATTTTGTGCTCATTTTTAGCATTTTGCTCTTTTCCTCCTCCTTTTGTAAAGCTTAACAAATTTCTTCCCTCCTCCCATTTTTTTGTTCTTTTTCAAAAAAATTTTTAATTTTTTTGGTGTTTTTGACATATGTGATTTTTTTATTTGAAACCTTTTCTCATTATGAGTTTGCACTTTCATACCCCCCCATGCCTAAGATTTGCAATGTCCTCATTGTACATTAGGTGGGTTTTTATTCAGCTTGGTTCATGTATTAGGACAGGTATTGGGTGAGTGGATGGTTCGAGGTGACTGTTGCAGACGATTTTTAATCTCAGGTACGAGTACCTGAGGTGGAGTCAGCTGTCCTAAAAGATGAACCTAAAGTGCAAAGAAATGTCAAAAAAGGTTTCAGGTTTTCAAAAGAATGACGGGTTGCCTCCCGTTAAGCACTGAGTTTTACGCCATCGGCTGGGCATAATGAGCTCAGGGAAAATGGAGAGTAATGGAGAGTAAAGGATGACTCAGCCAAATCTGTATTGGTCACGTCAATGAACGGTTTGAGTCTCTGACCGTTCACGACGGAGGGTTTGGAATTGTGGCTAAGTGAACTGATCTCGACGGCTCCATTTCCAAAGATTTACCGCACTAGATATGGTTCGACCCACTTGGATCATAGCTTCCCAGGGAACAATTTAAGTCGGGCATCGAAGAGTAGAACCTTCTGACCAAGGTGAAAGATCTTTCTAGAAATGTGCTTGTCATGAAAGGCTTTAACCCGTTCTTTGTAGATTCGTGAGTTTTATACGCATCGAGGCGTAATTCATCAATCTCACTTATCTGAAGCTTTCCGTGGGTTCCAACCAAAGAAAGATCTAGGTTGCAGTTCCGTACTGCCCAATAGGCTTTATGCTCTAGTTCGACGGGAAGGTGACACGCCTTCCCATACACCAGTCTAAAAGGAGACATGCCTAATTAGGTCTTGTGGGCGATCCTATAAACCCACAAAGCTTCCGGAAGTCGGGATGACCAGTCCTTCCTATTAGGTCAAACAGTAACCTAAAGGTTTTTCTTGATGTCCCGATTTGGTAGCTCAGCTAGACCATTAGTCTGGGGTTATAGGGAATAGAGATTCGGTGTGACACCCCATATTTGGTCATCAGTGACCTGAACTGAGCGTTTGTGAAATGGGTCCCTCCATCAGAAATGATAGCTCGAGGAATCCCGAACTGTGAGAAGATATTCTGGTGAATGAATGTGATGACGATCTTGTGATCATTGGTTCAGGTCGGAATGGCTTCGATCCATTTGGACACATAGTCAACAGCGAGTAAAATGTACTCGAAGCCGTCCGAGATAGGGAAGGGGCCCATAAAATCAATCCCCCAAATATCAAAAATCTCACATACGAGAATCGGCTGTAAAGGCATCATGTCGCGATGGCTCATGTTGCCCAAAGTTTGGCAACGGCTGCATGCCTTACAGTGATTGTATGCATCCTTGAAGATAGTGGGCCAGTAAAAGCCACACTAGAGGATTTTCGATGCGATTTTATGCCCAAGAAAATGGCCACTGACGTGCCCTCGTGCGTATGTGTTAAGAAGTGTCGTTATAGTTCGCACTTGCAACGTCGATTTTAAAGTAAAGAAACGGAGGTGAGTCCGAGTGTCGGTCTCAGGGAGGCGTGAAAATCGGATTTTGCTTATCACTTGTCACGGAAATCGTGGAGTTTTGCTTGCGAAAAGGTGCGGTTGAAAAGCGAGAGAGAGAGATAGAGAGAGAGATTAGGGTTAGAGTCGTTTCTTTCTTTAACATGCAACTTGGATAGTGACGTGCGATTGTGCGTGTGTGTTAAGAAGTGTCGTTATAGTCGCACTTGCAACGTCGATTTTAAAATAAGTAAACGGAGGTGAGCCCGAGTGTCGGTCTCAGGGAGGCGTGAAAATCGGATTTTGCTTATCACTTGTTGTCACGGAAAGTGCGGAGTTTTTGCTTGCGAAAGGTGCGGTTTTGAAAAGCGAGAGAGAGATAGAGAGAGAGATTAGGGCTAGAATGTTCCTTGTTTGATCATGCAACTTAAATGGAAATTAAAGTGACAACTGAATGGAAAATAACTTCATTGATCATGCACTCTTAGTTCATAGCTTACAACATTAAATACATGCTTCAAACAAAAGTAATGGAAAGCTTAAAAGAGAAAGAGAGAGAGAGAGAGGGAGAGGGTGGAGAGCGACGAGGCAGCCACGGCGGTGGAGGAGGCTCCGTCGGTGGCTCGTCGTCTCCGGCGATTACAAGAGGGCCTAAAGCTAGCTAAGAAAGGGGTGGAGTAGTTGCAAGGGAAGTGAATGCCTTGAATGAGTGGTTGGAGGGGTTTAAATAAGGTTAAGGGCTTTCTAAAAGAAGAAGGGGCTTTAGCGACATCCGGAACGTCACTAAAACTACTCCAAAAGCGTCGGTGAAGCCCTCCAGCCCGTTGGTCAGCCGCCGGCTCTGTTTCTTCTTCACGCGCGATCCGCGGCCGCTGTGTGAGAGTCGTCCGATCGAAAATCGAACGGCTGAGATCTCTCCTCGGCTGTGCTTGAATCGCGCCCCGGGCACGCGTGTGTGTGGGCGTCATCGCCCGGCGTGCACGCACACGTGGGTGCTCGCGAGCTGTGGCCACGTCGCGTGGCAAAATCTCAGCCGCCCGCTGCTGATCAGGTGGCCCAATTTCGTCGCGCGCAACCTTCGTCTTCGAATTCACGCTCCGCGCGGCTCGAACCCGCGTCGTGTGCGTGCAGGCTGCGCGCTAACCGTTGTGCCACGCCCGCGCTTTGTCGCGGCGATTGCAGGCGAGCGCGCGAGATCTGATCTCAGCTGGATGAAGAGATGACGTGCGGTGGAGCGGGGGTGACGTGGCGTAATATGGGCCGTTAATCTCCAAATCAACGCTTAGAACTTCTTGGGCCCATTATAGGAGCTCCGGATGTCGAATTTGGCCGATCTTGAGTCTGTTGGACTCCGTTCGTCATTCTGAATCCATCCGTGTGGTCCAATTGCTCATCTGAGGCCTGCTTTGACAAGTGCTTACACAAATGGCCATTAATACAGTTTTATAAGTAATCTTGGTACATGATGCATGCAATGCTCTCATTCTACTTATGTTGTGCCTTTTATTCTTAAGATGGGCCATATTCAACATAATTATCACCCCCTTGTGTAGTGTTATCAGATAGGAAATAAAGTAAACAACTGAGTGGAAAATAACTTCATTAATCATGCAGCTTTAGTTCACATATTACAACATTAGATACATGCTTAAACATAAGTAAAGGAAAGCTTAAAAGAGAGGAAGAGAGAGAGAGAGGGAGAGCAGCGAGGCAGCCACGGCGGTGGAGAAGGCTTCGTCGGCGGCTCGTCATCTCCGGCAATTACAAGAGGGCCTAAAGCTAGCTAAGAGAGGGGTAGAGTAGTTGCAAGGGAAGTGAATGCCTTGAATGAGTGGTTGGAGGGGGTTTAAATAGGGAGAAGGGCTTTTAGCGACATCTGGGACGTCGCTAAAATCCTTCCAAAATCGTCGGTGAAGACCCTAGCCCTCCGGTCGCATGCCCGCACTGTTCTTCTTCGTGCTTGATCTGTGGGCGCAGCATGAGAGTCGTCCGATCGAAGATCGGACGGCTGAGATCCTCGCCTGGGCACACTTGGATCGCGCCTGGAGCGCGCGGGCGTCGTCATCTGGCATGCGGGTGAGCGTGGCCGATCGTCGCCTAAGCGCGCGCCGCGTGCCGCTATCTCAGCTGGCCACTGCTGTTCGGGCGGCCCAATTTTGGCCGCGCGCTTCGCTGCCTTCAATTTCCCACACCGCGCAGCTCGATCCTGCGTCACGTGGTTGCGAGCATGCACATTAACCGTTGCGCCACGCCTGCTGCTTTGTCGCGGCGACTGTAGGCGTAGCGTGCGGTTCTCAGCCATCCGATTAGAGATTGACGGCTGAGATTTGATCTCTGGCTGAAGGTGGGAGCGGCGTGCAATGAGCGAGCGCCACGTGGCTCATCGAGGGCCATTGATCATCAAATCAACGATCAGAACTTCTTGGGCCCATTGTGGGAGCTCTGGATGTCGGATTTGGCCGATTTTGAGTCCGTTAGACTCCGTTCGTCGTTCTGAATCCATCCGTGAGATCCAATTGCTCACCTGAGGCCTGCTTTGACAAGTTCTTACACAAATGATCATTAATATAGTTTTATAAGCAATCTTAGTATATGATGCATGCAATGCTCCCATTCTACTTATGTTGTGCCTTTTATTCTTAAGATGGGCCCTATTTAACAGAATTATCACCCCCATATGCTGTGTTATATACCCCCATGCTTACTTCTTACTAGTCCCTGGCAAGGTTTATTCTAGCTTTTATTTTCTATCAGAATTTAAGAAGTAATTGCTTAGACACTTCGTCACTTGTCAATAAGAGGAAATATACTAAGATCTTAATCTACAAAGGCTAAGCAGCGCCCGGGTGTCTGCCAAAATATGAATCGCCCGAATCCTTGCTTTAATGTATATAACTATACATATGTATATGTATATATATATTTATATATATATATATTTTTTAGAATTTTTTTGGAATTCAGAGTGGGTTGGTAACTTTTTACGGCTACCCAACTCACCCAAAACTCGGTCAAAACCCTAAGTGCGAAGCATCTTGGTGTGAAGATTGTGATAGACTCACTCAACGGTAATTCAGACAGACTTCGGGTTTCTACGCCCCTAGGTGACCAGAAGAGGAAATATATTTGCCTGAAGGAGTATTTGTTCGATTAGTAGCTTTCTCCCTACGTTTGTTTTAATTGGGGTCAACACAATGATTTTTCCTGTGTATATCTCCCCGGCTTGTACTACTTCCCCGCTTCTTCCTTAAGTGTTTTGGTTCTTTTTGTGCAATTATTGTGTTGGCCTCTAGACAACCGACCAATGGGCTGTTACCCACAATCACTTGCCAGCCATACTCGTGCGACGAAGTGTGGTTTATTTGGTTTTCTTTTCTTCTCCTTTTTTTTTTTGTAGGTGGCTTCCCTGATCTCAAATGTACCTAGAGGCAATGAAGAAGAAGTGGTCCCGTGACTGGGTTCTGGACAACCTGCCAATGGACTGTTACCCACGACAACTTCCCAGCCATACCACCCTAGAGAGTACATTAGCTACCCAATTTCTGTCAAAATCTCTGAGGAGTGAGTCTGTGCAAAAATGTGTGCAGATGCTTAGACTCAAAGTTTTTCTGAGTTAGAAGGTGAGTTGATAAGTCGTATACTTATCACCTTATTTAGTAGGTGGATTAGAATAGCTTAAGGTCGCAAGGATTCGAAGCTAAATCCATATTTTAACGGACACCAGGGCTGATTAAGCCTGAAGGCCTGAAAAGTCTAAGTGTTTAAGTTCTTTTTTTATTATTTCCCACTATTGACAAGTTTCTAATGCCTAAGTTTCTTCTTAAATTCATTTTTTTTTATTTTATTCAGACTGATTAAATGAGCTCAGGATCGTACAATTTACCACCCCCCCATGCTTAAGTTGGACAATGTCCTCATTAGCAAATACATGGATGCAAAGGGGTTCAAAAAGATAGTACCTGAGTGACGTAAAATACCGGATCAGTTTGAATCCTCTGGGTTGCCTCCTAGGAAGCGCTGAGTGTAATGCCTCCAGCTGAGCGGTGCTTCGTGTCATCCCTTAACGAGGGTGACACTCTCCTTTGGGGGAACCTGGGTTAGGAAGTGTTTCAATCTTTGACCATTAACTGTAAAAGTGTGTCCAATGTTTGGATCAGCGATTTCAACCACCCCATTAGAGTAAGGCTTAACCGCCTGAAATGGTCCTGTCTATTTAGACCTGAGTTTCCCCGGAAAGAGTTCTAGGCGGGCGTCGAATAGCCAGACTTGCTGGTTAGGCTCAAAGGTCTTTCTATGGATAAGTCGGTCGTGGACGGCTTTCATTTTCTCCTTATACAGTCGACTATTCTCAAAAGCGTCCCGACGAATTTCTTCGAGCTCAGATAATTGGAGCGTCCTCTGCATACCGGCTAACTGGGAATCCATGTTACATTGCTTGACAGCCCAGTAAGCCCGATGTTCCAATTCGATAGGAAGATGGCAGGCTTTGTCAAAGACCATGCGATAAGGCAACATGCCTATCGGGGTCTTGAAAGCGGTCCTGTATGCCCATAGGGCATCATCTAGTCGTGTGGATTAGTCTTTCCTATCAGGTCTCACAATCTTCTGTAAAATGTTCTTGATTTGTCTATTTGAGACCTCGGTCTACCCATTTGTTTGCAGATGATACAGGGTAGCAATGCGGTGGCTCACCCTGTATTTTCTAAGTAGGGCACGGAATTGGGAATAGATAAAATGACTTCCACCATCACTGATCATGGCCTTTGGTACTCCAAACCGGGAAAAGATGTTCTGCTTAACAAAGTCCATGACAATCCTGTGATCGCATTAGCGGGTGACGACGACTTCAATCCATTTAGAAACATAGTCTACTGAGACTAGGATGTACTCGAAGCCGTTGGATGGTGGAAAGGGGCCCATAAAATCGATACCCCAAACGTCGAAGATTTCGACAATCAAAATGGGCTAGAGAGGCATCATATCTTTCTTGGTCATGGTCCCCAACGTTTGGCAGCGTGAGTAAGTCTTGGCAAAGTTATGTGCATCCTTAAATAGGGACAGCCAATAAAATTCTGACTGCAGAACCTTTGCAGCCATTTTCTTTCCAGAGAAGTGGCCACCACATGCCTGGTCATGACAGAAGGAAAGCACACTCTGAACTTCGTTCTCGGGGATACACCTCCTGATGATCTGGTCGGCACAGAGGTGAAACAGCATGGGATCATCCCAGAAATAGTGCTTGGCCTCAGCCAAGAACCTATCCCATTGCTGTCTAGACCAGCTGTGCGGGGTTTGTCCTACAACTAGGTAGTTGACGTAGTAGCATACCATGGCAGTCTCTTGTCTAGAACAGCCAGAATGTGTTCATCGGGGAAGGCGTCAGATAGAGGTAGGGAGGGTCCAATGTGGTCTGGATGGAGTCTAGACAAGTGGTCAGCCACCACATTCTTCGATCCGGCCTTGTCGCGGATTTCCAGGTCAAATTCCTGCAAAAGCAAGATCCATCTGATGAGCCTGGGCTTTGCATCCTTCTTGGCCAACAGGTGCCAGATGGCTAAATGGTCAGTATAGATGGTCACGTGGGATCCTAGCAAGTACGATCGGAACTTCTCAAGTCCAAAGACTACAGCGAGCAATTCTTTCTCTGTGACCGTATAATTTCGTTGGGCCTCGTCCAACGTTTTGCTCGCGTAGTAGATCACCACGGGCTTCATGTCTTGCCTTTGTCCCAGGATAGTGCCTATGGCAAAATCTGATGCATCACACATAATCTCAAAGTCCTGGGACCAGTCCGGGGGCTGAAGTACAGGTGCTGTGGAGACTAAGTCTTGGAGGGTGTGGTAAGCCTGGATGCAATCAGAAGACATGTGGAGTATGGCGTCGTTGGCCAGAAGGTCGGTTAAGGGTTTGGAAAGCTTGGAAAAGTCTTTAATGAACCTTCGGTAGAAGCCAATGTGTCCCAGAAATGAGCGAATCTGCCAGACCGAGCTAGGTGGAGGAAGTTTGGAAATCAAATCAACCTTAGCTCGATCTACCTCGATGCCCCTATGCGATACAATGTGACCGAGGACAATTCCTTCTTAAACCATAAAATGGCTCTTTTCCCAACTTAACATCAGATTAACCTCGATACATCATTTCAGGATTTTCTCCAAGTTGCTCAGACAATGGTCGAATGAATTCCCAAATACAGAGAAATCATCCATAAAGACCTCTAAGTATTCACCCACCATTTCTGAAAAAATGGCTAGCATGCAACGCTGGAAGGTAGCAGGTGCATTGCATAACCCGAACGGCATTCGACGGAATGCAAACGTGCCGTACGAGCAAGTGAATGTGGTCTTTTCTTGATCCTCTGGAGCAATTGCGACTTGGTTATATCCTGAATATCTATCCAGGAAGCAAAAATACTTCTGCCCTGCCAATCTTTCAAGGATTTGATCAATGAATGGCAAGGGGAAATGATCATTCTTAGTGGCTTCATTGAGCTTCCTATAATCAATACACACCCACCATGCAGTGGTGGTGAGGGTGGGGATGGATTCACCATGATCATTGGTGACAATGGTGAGCCCATCTTTCTTTGGAACCACTTGAGTGGGGCTCACCCAGGGGCTATCGGAGATAGGATAGATGATGTCGGTGTCAAGCCACTTGATAATTTCTTTCTTAACGACCTCCCGCATGTTTGGGTTTAAACGTCTCTGCATCTGGCGGGAGGGTCGTGCCCCGTCTTCCAGGTAAATCTTATGGGTGCAATAGGTGGGGCTAATTCCTCTCAAGTCAAAAATGGTCCAACCAATGGCGGCCCGATGTTCTAGAAAGGTCGCAGTCAACCTGAGCTCTTGATCCTTGGTTAGATGAGAATTAATAATCACAGGGAAGGTCTGGTCAGGTCCCAGGAAGACATACTTGAGATTCTCGGGTAGTGGCTTGAGCTCGGGTGCGGGTGGAACCACAGTTGATGGAAAAGGAAAAGGCGAGAGTTGATCAACATCGATTTCCTCAAATGGTGCTTTGTGATGGTAATCAGCCTTACAGAGGTCTACGGGTAGTGACGGTGATGGGTCAGAACAGTCATTACGGGTTTGGTGGTCTGAGACAGAACTACGGGTGAGGCATTTCTCGACTAGAGTTTCCACGGGATCATGTTCCTCAACGCAATCACAATCAAGAGACTTTGTCGCCCAAAAGATATCCAATTGCATTTTCCTGTCTCTGAAGGCGATTTCCATACATCCCGTGTCACAATCAATGTTTGCCTTAGCCATAGATAAGAAAGGTCTACCTGAGATTATGGGTGCATTCTGTAGGTTTTCAGGGACTTCCATGTCGAGCGCCAAGAAATCGACTAGGAAATAGAAGTCCTTGACCCGTACGATTACGTCCTCGACAACCCCCTTCGGGGTTTTCACTGATCTATCAGCCAGCTGGATGGTGATAGGTGTGGGTGTCAACTCTCCGAAACCAAATTGGTGGTACAGGGTTATTGGAATCAAATTGATAGAAGCACCTAAGTCCAGGAGCACTCTATCAAATGTCATGTCCCCGATATTGCAAGAAATCAGGGATGCTCCTGGGTCAGTTCGCTTGAGCAGAAGGTTGCTTGATATTACGGAACTTGCTTGTTCAGAGAGCACAACCTTCCTAGGTGCTTGAGGTCTTGGCTTACGCTTGGGTGTACAGGCATCCTTTAAAAACTTGGCGTAAGCCGGGATGTGCTTGACGGCTTCGAGGAGCAGAATATTAATTTGTACTTGCTTAAAGATCTCCAAACGCTCCTCAGTTTCCACAACATTCTTCTTTTTCTTGATTGTTTCCAAGGCCTCATGGTAGGGTGTCAGAATGTGGATTGGATCTATTTCTGGGTCCTTGGGTTTTTCTGGTGCCTCTTCTGAGTCGGTTATTTCAGCAGGTGAAGTCTTGGGGAGAGTCGGCCATTTGGAATCCTGGGTTTTGGTGCCGCTTCTCAAGGTCACCGCATTCGCAGAGGCATTGGGGCTATGGGTTGATCCTTGAGAAGACGAGGATGAAGAAGCACCAAACCTAGGGGGTGTTTGCGGGGCTGGCTGGACCATGTGAGCCTGCCTGGGATTGCCTTGGAACCCTTGCGAATTGGGGCCTCTGTTAATTATGTTTCGCGGGTTCGGTTGTGGCTGGGAAGGTAGGGATCCTTGTTGTTTACAGTCCAAGAGTTGGCTTAACTGTCCCTTTACCAAGGCCATTTCCACCTGATATTTCTGGTTCATGTCAGCCATCATCTTTATTAGGGCGTCCATTTGATTTTGTGGGGGAGGGGCTGCCCTATTTTGATTATATGGGAGTCTAACTAGTGGTCCTTGCTGATAGGGGGCAAGTGTGGCTGTTGGTTTAGCCTGGGCTAGTTTTGGAATTGCGGTGGTTTCTAGTTTGTCCAACCAAAGTTGGGGTGGTTACGCCAGCCAATGTTGTAAGTGTTGAAGAAAGGGTCAGGTTTAGCATAACCTTGGACAGCTTGCACATCTTCAAGGATAGACGATGTCGATGGAGAGGGAAGAGAGTAATCAAGGGTTGAGGGAGCAAAGGTCCCTCCCTGGAACGTGGTCAGGGGTTGTTCCAGGTTTAGTTGGGTTAAGGGTTGGACCAGGTCAACATTATGTGCTCCCTTTGCTCGGGAGAAGGTCTGTAACGGGTTCCTAGTCTGGTTCAGTAGCTCATCAATCTTTTTGTCCACCAATTCCACTCGATCTAGTTTCTTGGCAATGATGTCCATGTCAACCATTCCAGAATTTGCTTGTACCTCATAAATCCTACCACGGGGTTGACTGGACCTGTTAAACTGGGTCATGGAGGCATTGTTGAGCGAATTCTCGCTCATAGACTCAAAGAGCTCAAACGCGCTCTCCTCGTCCTTGTTCAGGAAGTTCCCTTCGCATGAGGCATCGACGAAGTTCCGTAGGTTGCTATCCAGACCATGGTAGAAAATCTGGGCCAATTGCCACCTTGGTACTTCGTGGTGTGGGCATTTCCTCAAGAGTTCATTAAATCTTTCCCACGCCTCATGGAACTGTTCCCCACCCTGGAGTGTGAAGGTAGTAATAGCTCTTCTGAGGGCATTGGTCTTTCTTATGGGGAAGAATTTCTGTAAAAATGCATGCCTCAGTTCTTCCCAGGTGGTGATGGGTCTACCTAGGGTTCTAAGCCAGTGAGAAGCCTTGTCTCTTAATGAGAAGGGAAACATCCTGATTAGAACAATGTCAAGGCTAATGTTCCTAGGTTTCACAATTCGTGCTATGCGGTCTAGATCCTCTAGATGCTGGAAGGGGTCCTCATTTGAGCTTCCATGGAAGTAGCTCTGGATCAGACTTAAGACATTCGGTTTCAGCTCAAAATCATCTCCCCCATCAGGGATCCTAAGATGTGGCTCGACTCTAATAGTGGAAGGATTATAGAAATCGCAGTGGGGCCTCGATTGATCCTGAAATGGTGGTACATCGAGTGGTGGTTGCCCTTGTGGGCCTTGGAAAGGTGGTGGTGGTTGTTCTTGTGGATTCTGTAACCAGTGTATGGCTTGCATGATGGTGTGGATTTGTTGTTGCTGAAGCCGATGGTTTGCATTAATTTGGGCTTGGATGATGGCCATTGTGTCTGGTGGGGGTTGATCCTCAGCATCATCTACCCTAGGTTCAGCCATGTTCCTAATAGAATCACGTCGCCTAGATTCCTGTCCCAAAACAAACAACTCGGGATGCAGTGAGCGTCTCCCGTGCATACACTAGAGAAGAACAGGAGTGGATGCGGAGAGCGACAGATGCGAGAAATGTGTTCAATCAAGCACACAAGCCTAGTCCTTATGGTGTATTCCTCAGGAGACCTAGAAATCTCAAAAAGGGTGATTAAGTCTGTAAGCACTGGACTCCCCTTACCAAGGCTAATCTGGCTAGGTTGATTACGAGGGAATTGCAGGGAAGGTTCTTCCTTTGGCTTGTGCCTCCGGTTCCATAGACCCCACAACCGCAGTCGTTTGACACTACCCCGCAGCCTAGTCACCAGATTCTACCAAGGGAATGAAAGCCAAGTGCCCAGCGAACAAAACCTCGACTTTCGAGACTTAACTCAGTCCTGCCTAGGGCACGTCTACTTAGTTTTAAAGGGCTAGGATAGTGCTTGTGCTAGGGTTATGTGATGAGGCGTTGATTGGGGTGGTGCCTCTTAATTTTCCACTTTCAATGTGTGTGCTTCTATCAAAACATGATTTTCAAGCAAGGCTTTTTTATGATGCGGTGTCTTTTAGTGTTTCATCCTTACTTTAGTGTCTTTTAGGGTTGACATGTCTTAATGTTTTCAGACAAGTTTCAGTTGGTACGTCATGTTTTACACACAATTTGGTGAGAGTAGATTTCCTTTTATTCTGTAGAGGCTCTAAAATCCTAATGTACTCATCCCAATGATCATGCAGCGTCTATTAGATGAGTCGATTTTAGGGTTAAGTGGTGCGGCCCAAGTCAATCAACGGTGGCTTCACAAACACCACTCAAAAGGGGAAAAGAACACTCCAAAAATTTATTCAGAATGTTAGAGTGTACATTTTTTTTTATGGGGTGATGTGTTAAGGATGTGGGTCAAGCAATCATACACCACGCCAACTTTTTTTCAATTTTTACAATTTTTTTAGTTTTTCACGCAATCAAAAAGTCATGAGTGAAGAATTACCCACTACTGGTCCTTGTTGCGCCTACTCCCTTGTTACCGTCATGGGATGCGTCGCTTCACCGTCTAAGCATCGAATTCCTGCAACCATCAAGTAAAAAGGAAACAGGGCATTAGACGATGTGAGAATGGATGTGGAATGGAAGTAACAAAACAAATCCGTTGCCTCCCCAGCAACGGTGCCAAAAATTGACGTGAGCTCGTGCGTATGTGTTAAGAAGTGTCGTTATAGTTCGCACTTGCAACGCCGATTTTAAAGTAAAGAAACGGAGGTGAATCCGAGTGTCGGTCTCAGGGAGGCGTGAAAATCGGATTTTGCTTATCACTTGTCACGGAAATCGCGGAGTTTTGCTTGCGAAAAGGTGCAGTTGAAAAGTGAGAGAGAGAGATAGAGAGAGTATAGGGTTAGAGTCGTTTCTTTCTTTAACATGCAACTTGGATAGGAAATAAAGTAAACAACTGAGTGGAAAATAACTTCATTAATCATGCAACTTTAGTTCACAGATTACAACATTAAATACATGCTTAAACATAAGTAAAGGAAAGCTTAAAAGAAAGGAAGAGAGAGAGAGGGAGAGCGGCGAGGCAGCCACGGTGATGGAGAAGGCTCCGTCGGTGGCTCGTCATCTCCGGTAATTACAAGAGGGCCTAAAGCTAGCTAAGAGAGGGGTAGAGCAGTTGCAAGGGAAGTGAATGCCTTCAATGAGTGATTGGAGGGGGTTTAAATAGGGAGAAGGGCTTTCTAAAAGAAGAAGGGGTTTTAGCGACGTCCGGAACGTCACTAAAATCCTTCCAAAAGCGTCGGTGAAGCCCCTAGTCCTCCAGTAGCACGCCCACGTCGTTCTTCTTCGCACTTAATCCGTGGGCGCGACATGAGAGCTGTCCGATCTTCCTCGCCCAGGCGCACATGGATCGCGCCTTGAGCACGCAGGCGTCGTCGTCTAGCGTGCGCGCGTGCGTGACCAATCGCCACTTGAGCGCGCGTCGCGTGGCGCTATCTCGGTCGCCCGCTGCTGATCGGGCGGCCCAATTTTGGCCGTGCACTTTGCTGTCTTCAATTTCCAGCACCGTGCGACACAATCCCGCATCGCGGGGTTGCGGGCGTGCGCGTTAACCACTGCGCCACGCCCGCTGCTTTGTCGCGGCGACTGCGAGCGTAGCGCGCGATTCTCTGCCGTCCGATCAGGGATCGGCGGCTGAGATTTGATCTCTGGCAGAAGGTGGGAGCGGCTTGCGGTGAGCGGGCGCCACGTGGCGCATCGAGGGCCGTTGATCATCAGATCAACGGTCAGAACTTCTTGGGCCCATTGTGGGAGCTCCGGATGTCGGATTTGGCCGATTTTGAGTCCGTTAGACTCCGTTCGTCGTTCTAAATCCATCTGTGTGGTCCAATTGCCCATCTGAGGTTTGCTTTGACAAGTGCTTACACAAATGGCCATTAATACAATTTTATAAGCAATCTTGGTATATGATGCATGCAATGCTCCCATTCTACTTATGTTGTGCCTTTTATTCTTAAGATGGGCCCTGTTTAACAGAATTATCACCCCCATATGCAGTGTTATCAGCCACCGCATGCCTGGTCATGGCAAAAAGAGAGTATGTCATTGATTTCGACCTCCGGGACACATCACCGGATAATTTGGTCAGCACCTATTTGGAATAAGTACGGGTCTTCCCAAATGTAATACTTGGCATCGGAGCGCAATTTGTCTTTCTTGGCCTTTAGCTAATCAGACGGAATCTGATGTGATGCCAAATAGTTTACTATATCAGCAAACCATGGAAGCCTTGTACCAATAGTCAAGAGGTGCTCATCAGGAAAATGCTCCGTGATGGGTCTAGAAGGGTCGATGATCTCAGAAGGAAGGCGGGACAAGTGGTCAGCTACCACGTTCTGTCTTCTCACTTTGTCACTAATCTCGAGGTCAAATTCTTGCAACAGCAAGATCCATCGGATTAATCGAGGTTTTGCATCCTTCGCAAGGACATGCCTCATAGCAGTGTGATCCGAGTAGATGATAATGTGGGAACCCAGGAGATAAGATCTGAATTTTTCAAGGGTAAATACTACGGCTAGCAGCTCTTTCTCCGTAACCGTGTAGTTACGTTGAGCCTCTTCAAGTGTCTTGCTAGCGTAGTAGATGACCACGGGTTTCCCGTCAATCTTTTGCCCCAAAACCGCTCCTACAGCGAAGTCAGATGCATCGCACATGATCTCAAAGGGTTGAGACC
Organism: Thalassia testudinum; assembly: GCA_037157565.1. Taxonomy (NCBI): domain Eukaryota; kingdom Viridiplantae; phylum Streptophyta; class Magnoliopsida; order Alismatales; family Hydrocharitaceae; genus Thalassia; species Thalassia testudinum. The sequence continues at coordinate 104,301,372 of JAZHRO010000024.1, read as the reverse complement.
AATTAGGGGACTGTAGGATTGGGGCTTGGGTGACTCGATCACGAAAGATCTCAAATGCTTAAGTGCATTCCTTGGAAATTTCAAAAGGTACATCCTTGGAGAGAAGAGTGGTCAGGGGGCGCACGATTTTCGAGAAATCAGGGATGAATCAACGGTAAAAATCAACGTGCCCCAGAAAAGATCGTATGTCCCTGATCGAGCTAGACATAGGAAGCTTGGAAACCAAGTTAACTTTGGCTCGATCCACTTGGATGCCCCTCTCAGAAATCAAATGTCCCAGGACGATCCCCTCAGGCACCATAAAGTGGCTCTTTTCCTAGGAAAGAACCAGATTTACATCAATGCATCGCCTGAGTATATGAACCAAGTGCTGGAGGCAATCGTCAAATTATGCCCCAAAACTGAGAAGTCATCCATGAAGACTTCCAGATAATCACCTACCATATCAGAGAATATGGCAAGCATGCACCGTTGAAAAGCCGCGGGTGCATTGCAGAGACCGAAAGGCATCCTTCGGAATGCATACGTTCTGAAGGGACAGGTGAACGTGGTCTTCTCTTGGTCTTCTGGATGGATCGCCACTTGGTTGTAACTAGAGTACCCGTCAAGAAAGCAGAAGAATCTATTTCCCGCTAGTTTTTCGAGAATCTGATCAATAAACGGTAGTGGGAAATGATCCTTGTTTGTGGAGGTATTGAGTCTTTGGTAATCTATGCAAACTCTCCACGAGTTGGCTATACGGGTAGGTATGACCTCTCCGATTTCAGTCGTGATGGTGGTGAGCGCTACCTCTTAGGCACAACCTGGATTGGGCTCACCTAGCAACTGTCGGAGATCGGGTAGATGATCCCTGCATCTAACTATTTAATGATCTCCTTTTTCACGACCTCCTGCAAATTAGGGTTCAGATGTCTCTGCATCTCACGTGAAGGTCGTGCACCCTCTTCGAAATAGATGTGGTGAGTGCAATAAGAGGGACTTATTCCAGTTAAATCATCAAGAGTCCAACCAATGGCTCTACGATGTTGCTGGAGAACAGTAATCAGACGGGATTCCTGATCAAGGGTGAGTCTGGAGTTTATAATCGCAGGAAGTGTCTGATTGGAACCCAAAAAGACATATTTCAGATGATCGGGAAGGGGTTTGAGTTCCAAAATGGGATTATCAGTAGCAGCGGGTGGTTTAGAATGGGTGTGAGGAACAAGGGTAGGAGTTAGGGGTGTGTCCAGATCGAGTTCAAATTCCCCTAATTGCGATTTTAGATCTTCTTGTGGCTGATTGGGGATAATCATGTTGTCCTCAATTTGCGGTTCATCAACCACGGCTCTGATATCACAAATTTGCTCTACCACAATGCAATTAATCCCTTGTTGGGCCTTAAAGATATCAATCTTGAGGGTTTGATTCCCAAATTCAGCTCTATTTGGCCCTCCTCACAACTTATGTTGGCCCTTGCAGTGGCCAGAAAAGGTCTCCCTAGTATAATTGGTGTATCCTTTGGATTCTCAAGTGCGTCCATGTCTAGAACTATAAAATCTACGAGGAAGTAGAAATCCCGCACCCTAACAATAACATCCTCAAGAACTCCTTTAGGTGACTTAATGGATCGATCAGCTAACTGCAATGTCACCTCAGTCGGTTTAAGCTCGGATTCTTCAAGGTGGTTAAGCAAGGATGTGGGTATCAGGTTTATGGAGGCACCTAGGTTTAACAAAGCTCTATCAAATTGGATTTCACCAATTTTACAAGAAATTAGGGGAGTGCCTGGGCCTTTTGCCTTGGGTGGAGTTTACTCAGGATCACAGAGCTGGCTTGCTCTGATAGTACAATCGGACTCCCACTCTTGGTTCGCAGCTTACGCTGGGGTGTACATACGTTTTTCAAGAATCGTGCGTAAGCCGGTACATGGCGGATTGCATCCATCAAGGGGATGTTTATTTGGACCTGCTCAAAGAGCTTGATCAGGTCCTCAGGAGCCACGGGTTTGGTTGTCCTCTTTCCCTTGGTCAAGGCCTCGGGAAATGGAACCTTGGTTGGTTCCTCTAGAATAAGTCCAGGTTTTTGATCTGGGACAGGTACATCCTAAATAACTATCCTAGGGCTTGGGTCACTACCAGGCTTGGAGTGGTCTGGATAAGGTGGGTCTTGGGTTGCTTTACCACTACGAGTTGTCACCGAGTTTAATCCTGCCTGGTTTTGATTGGGGGTTGGTAAGTTGGGTTCCTGCTGTTGATAACCTGCATAGGAGGTTGATGCTTCCATCCCGTCAAATGATGGAATAGAAGGGGCCTGATAAATCAAGTGTGCTTGGCCTAGGTTCGGGTTCATAATGCGTCGCTGGGTCGGCACGTTGTTTGGGTTTGGCAAAGGTTGTGAAGGAAGAGTTCCCAGTTGGCAGGAATTCGCCTTCTGCATGAGTTGGTTGCGGACCTCTGTGATTTCGTCCTTGTGCTGTTTTTGGATAGCCGCATTCGTTCTTTGAATGTCAGCCAGAGTTTGGAAGATGAGGGACATTTGGTCTTGGTTGGGCCCGGATGGATAAGTGGGGTTGAGCCAAGGTTGAGGCGGCTGATAAGGATGAGGGGCTTGTGGACAGGGTTGATAAGGTGGTATTTGGGTCTGAGAGTTTCCCGCCCACTGAAAATTGGGATGGTTTCGCCATCCAGGGTTATAGGTGTTGGAAAATGGGTCATTCTAGATGGCGTTGAGGTCCTCGCAGGTTTGAGGAGCCTCAGCAAAATCGGAGTATGGGGGAGTAAGGTTCCCCGACAAGAATAGAAAGGATCGGAGGTCCCTTCGATCCTAGAGTCAGATGGGGGTGGATATGGATCCATCCCAGGAGAAGATCGGTGGAAGATATTTTGCACAGTTTCCCTTGCGGGAGGTGGCTGTGTGAAGGAGTTCTACGTAGAGGTGGCTCGCTGCAAGTGCTGAGTCAGCTCGTCCACCTTCTTCTTGATAATAGAGACCTTGTCCAACCGACTGGCCATTAGTTCCAAGTCGACGGATGTGGATAAGCCCTGCGCTCATGTGCTCCCCTAAGATTCATCGATGCGCAAGTATTCGTCCGGTCGAATAATCCCATGGAGTCATTGTTGATGGAGTTCTCGCACATATTCTTGAGAATCTCCCACACGGTGTCCTCGTGTTGACCCATGATATTCCCTCCGCAAGTTGCATTGATGAACTATCTAATATCTTCACGGAGTCCCTGGTAAAAAGACTGGACTTGTTCCCATTTAGAAACTTCGTGATTGGGGCACTTTCTCATGAGATCCAGGAATCGATCCCATGCCTCATGAAGAGGTTCTCCCGTCTGCTGGGTGAAGTGAGTAATATGATGGCGCAAGGCGTTTGTCTGACCAACGGGAAAGAACTTCTTCAAAAGCTCGAACTGAAGTTCTTCCCAAGTGTTGATCGGACGGGTCTATGTTTGATACCAATGAGCATCTTCATGAGTAAGATATCCCGATTTTGCGCATCTGACCTGAAGGTCTGGGCAAGATGCATGAGCTATTTGATATGCTGAAGGGATCTTTAGAGTTAAGCCCATAGAATTTAGGTATAGCATGAATCATATTAGGCTTCAATTCAGAATCAGGTCCTCCAGTCAGGATTCTGACTCTAGGCTCAATTGCCACCGCAGCGGGATTATAGTGATCTCGCATCATGGGGCGTTGCGGTGGGTTCATGAAATTCTGGAAGAGGTCATTAAGACGCTGGCGCTGGTGCTCAAGATTATTCTCTTCTTCAACAGGCTGAGCCATGATGGAAGAAGAAGGAGAACTAGGTTCAAAATCGGAAGAAAGGTCTATGTGGAGGGGTTGTTGCACAAACAAGGGTGCCGAGGCTTGGCCTCGAGGAGAGTGGATTTCTAGAGGAGGTTTCAAGGACCTGCTACCAAACATGCACTGATAGACTGGATGAAGTTAGAATGTGTTGGACACAATCAAGACACCCAAAATATGTTGGGTGACTATAGACGTTTGGGGCGGATGATACCCCTTGATCAAAAGGTCATCCACCTGAGAATTACCTGGGCAACCAGAGAGGGTGAGTCCCGCAAAGACCCCTACACGGTAGAGCACCCCCACGGGTTACAGGGTTTCCCCCACCCGACCTCTCTTGTCACTGAGATTCCAGGTTGACCAAAATGGGGACCTTGACCTCTTAAGTCTACCACTTTTAATTAAGATCAAGGTGCTTAGGGTTTCACTTGAACTTTAAACCTTTTGCGTGCAAAAGTGACCTAATTTAAAGGTTGGTTGATCTAAAGGATCAACTTCACCTCTTTGCTCCTGAGAGAGCTTCTTAGGTCCTTTCTTTTAGTGTTCAAGTAAATTAAGAGCCTGATTGCTTAGGATTTCTCTTAATAGGTCCTTTCAAACAATGGTTTAGGCACACCTTCTTTTGGAATGTTCAATTCTTTGTTTAAAAGATGTGTCTCTAAAAACCCTAGCTTGGAATCCTAGGTGGCTCTTGTTGGTCCAATTAATTGCCTCAGAAATGGGTCACTAGATTGGCCTGAGATCCCCCCTCCAATTCGTCTCCTCCCAACTCCGGCCAACTGCCAGAGCTTCTGGCGAATCTTCCTCTTCCTCGTCATTCTGCCACTGTACCAGTGGCAGGGCTACCTCCACCGTCCTCTGCCGCGCTGCGCTGTACCAGCGGGCACCCTCCAACCCCGCTTCATCGTCGTCATCTCTTCCCCCTGGCACCTTCGTCCCCAACAACGACGCCAAAAAACTGTTGACGGGTTTGATCATCAGTTTGATTTAATTTTATTGCTCAAAATTTCAAAAATACTCCAAGGTCGAACTCAGGGAGCAAACTTGATTTTAGAAGCATAAAAATCACAATTTCCAATACTGAATTGTTTTACAAAAAGAATTGTAGAGAGTAAAAGTAGAATGTGTCTTCTCTTTTCCTTTCTTTTCTCCCTTCTTCTTGCCTTCTCTCTCTTTTCTCTGTCTTCAGACGTTTGATTCTGGGAATCAGACGCCTTAAGTAGCAACTTGCTACAGTGCACGTGTTCTTCTTCTTCCTTTCTCTTTAGCTGTTGCTGTTGCTTCTTCTCCTTGGCTTTTTCTTCTCTTCTTTTTCTTCTGTTCTTCTCTTTGGCTACAACTCCCACCTCTTTTCTTCTCTAGCTCTTTTTTCCTCTTCAGCTCCTACTCCTGCCTTCTTTTTCTTCCTTTCCTTCTTCTTCCTCAGCTCCTGCTCCTTGGTGCAGCTAAGTCCTTAGTTTCTTCCTCTTCTCTTCTTCTGCTTCCTCTTCCTCCTTCTTCTTCTTCAGCTTCCCTGCACAGGCATGGTTAGGCAAAAACCAACCCCTACCCTCCCCACACTCTCTCTTTCTATTTCTCTCTTCGGTACGCTCTCCCAGAGCCGAGTAATCGGGTCGGGTGCGCACCCGGGTCCAGGCGCACCGGCGTGGGTGTGATGCGTGAGGAGTGCTAGGTCTAGGTAATCAGGTCGGGTGACAGGTCCGCATAGCGTGGGCACGGACGAGCTGTGAGTGGGCGAGGGGACCCCACCCCGTGTCAGGAGGCAAAGAGCCTATGACACAATTACAATTTATGCTGCCCACAGCGCTCCTGCGTTTACGAGGTGGGACTAAATGTCCCACCCGCTTCTGCTGGTGCCCGCAAGAGGAGAACTCCACCCAATTGGAGTAGCTGTGAGCTTGGCAAAGCCCTATCTCAGACCAGATTCACTCGCACACTCAACACGCGTCGCTTGGAGTCCTGAGGCCTAGACCATGCAACCTGGAGCTCGGAAGCAAGCAAGCTTGCTTGCGCGTTAATGGCGGACAGAAGCTTCGATCTGCATGACACAAGAACGTCCTTCCGACCTTGTCAAACAATAGGAAAACCTTCACCGTATCACGACGAAGGTCAAGCGGGGGTCGGCGTGGCTCAGGACAGCCTAGGCGTGCATGCCTAGGTCAGACTGTGACCGTGTGTATGGGTTTGTTCGGGGGCAGTGTGTGGTGTGTGTGGTGGGCGATGGAGAGGTGAAAGATGATCGGTGGAAGGTGGCGATGCTTCTGCGGTAGTTGGCGAGGCGTGTGAGTGTGTGGAATGATGGATGCACCTTCGCCGGTGGTCGGTCGGAGGTGGAGATGGTGATGGTGGACAGTGGTGTCGAGGGGTCGAAATAACAAATTGACAGAGGGGAAATAAAGTGGAGAGTAAGGGGAACTTATCTAACGAGTCCAGAGTGAAGGGGGAATGTGGAGGTGGCGAGCAGCCGGTACTATCGTCATCGGAGACGAAGGTGCCAAGGGGAAGAGACGGCGACGAGGAAGAGGGGTTGGAGGGCGCCTGCTGGTACGGCGCGGCGCGGCACGGCGGAGGACGATAGAGGTAGCCCTGCCACTGGTACGGTGGCAGAACGACGAGGAAGAGGAGGAAGAGTCGCCGGAAGCTCTTGCAATCGGCCGGAGTTGGGAGGAGACGAATTGGAGGGGGGATCTTAGGCCAATCTAAGCTTGAAGGATGCGGCAAAGTGTGCCGCTCCTTAAATAGCTGAAGGCTGGTCAGGAGGTGCGCGATAGTGGCGGGAAAAATCTTGCCGGAGGTATGGCAAATCGGAGACCCATACCTCTCGCACATTCGCACGAGAGGTATGGCGGTCTTCAGGGCATGGGGGCAGCCCATGTGGTAGGGGGCTCCCCTTTTAAATCTGGGGCCGACTCTCCATGCAGATACGACGCCATCCTCCGCGCAAAGTCGCCAGAGGTATGGCCTGCTGCTGCGGGAGGCAGAAGGACCTAAGTGAAGAAAATAACGGGAATGCTAGGGGGCATTTGCAAGAGTTTCAAAAAGTTAAGGGTCTAAAAGTAATTTTGAGGACCAAATTGCAAAGTGGCTCAAGACGACCTTCCCTTAAGTCTAAATTATGATATAAACCTAATTTAGACCTAAGGAATCAAATGGTGAAATTGGATTTTAGGTTTGACCACGTTTGACTGGATATTTTACACAAAAACCTAAATTAGGTCAAAAATTAGGTATGGACATCAATCTAGGTCAAAACAGATTCCAAAGGCCAAATTGAAGGTTATAAACCCTAGGGGATATTTTTCCATGAATTTTAGAGGGTTTAGTTGATTTTTATCTTGCCTGAAACTTCATGAATTAAAGTGGGTTTGTTTTAGGGTTGTAGAATGTCGTTTAATTCCTAGATGTCGCCATAACCCTTTTCAGACCAAATCATCCCACTTTTTTTTCTTATTAGGTTCACTTGACCTATTCTAGACCCCTAGAAATCCCGTTGATGCACTGCAATGGTAAACTATAATTTTACCCCTTGTGTCATGTTTTCTTCTCAAATTAGCAATTCCCTGAATTAGGCCTCCCTTTAGGTTATGTAGGAGCTTGTATTTTTTTTATTAGGTCAAAAAGTGCTAGTTAGGGTTCATGATGAGGTTCTCATCACCCCTTTTTGTCAACTTTCATATTTTTCTTAATGTTGCATGTTCCTCGTGGGAACGATCTTGATTGCAATCTTTTCTAAAGAGTAGAAGGTACACGTAGTACTCTCCTAGCCGGGAGAGTCCCCCGTGGTAGTCCTACACCCAGTCAACCACCCCGAGGTTACTGTCAGACATAGCAGTGACTACGGCACGTGCGATAAGCGCACGGGTAGCTACACTGCACTGACACGCAATCAGTCGTTTCCGCTAGCAGGTACGCCCAAAGTACAACACGAAACAATATAGGGCCTAGCCCTCTCAATAACAGGGGTCTAGCCCCTTAGAACCAAACAGGGGTCTCCCCCCTCCACAGTCTGCGTACCCTCATCTGACTACCCCGGTTTGCCCAGAGGGCCTAACAAGTCGGTGTAGGGTGGCTAGCTGAACCCTAGGCCCCATGGGGTGGCTAGCTTCCTCCCCACACTAGTAGCTCACCTCGGTACGGTGTACACGAGGGCCAACAGAAGTCGGTGTAGAGTGGCTAATCATAACCCCGGGTCCCAACCCAAGGGCCACTAGCTCCGCTCTACACAAAAAGGGGACAGTCGCTATCCTTGGTATCACGTACTTAAGGGCCAGCACACTTCCCGTCCACATTCCAGATTTTCCATCCAACCATAGGAGCTCTACTCCTAACTCCCTGTAGGGTTCATGCTCATGTTCACCACATTATTCCAATCCAGATTCCGTCATTCACAATTCAGTTCTCGTTTATATACAGGCAGCACGTATTTCCACAATTTAATACATGCAACTAATGATTTCACTGGTAACTGTTCAGTTATCTCAGGCAGCTCATATTCTAACAAGCAGCTCATACTTTATTACAAGCAATGGCTAGCAGTTTAACTTATTCATGTATGCAAATACAATCATGCAGAACAATTTGGTTTATTCATTTCTCTGTCCTAAGGTTCATGCCACACCCTAGGTTTCTAGTTTGCTAATTTCACAGATACATTCTTATTTAAAAAGATTTACCGGGGTGGACCACTCTACCAGACAATCCGGGAGTACTGAGGGCTCGAACCACAGACCCAGGTGCCTCTGCGAGCCTCAAACACGCAGCAAGGCAAAGTCCTATACTAAGGAACACATCACAAAGGAAGATTCAGAATAGTGTATGAAGGTTTCTAATACGTAGAGAAACTCATAAGGAAACCACAGATACTTCGTTTGCGTAAAATAGATCCCGATCGGATCCCAAACAGGTCAAAAATATGCCTACAGACCAAAATCAAACGTCTGGAAACAAGTCCAGACATCTTAAAAGTTACAGAATCTCACCACAAGCTCCTGCGGAGACCTCAGACGTCCAGGACTCCCCCACGACCATCTGAAAGCAGTTCCAGATGTCTGACCAGTCCTCCGATCATCTAAAAGAACCTCTGGTCGTCTGATGAGCTAATCAGACATTCGAAAGTGCGTGGAAGGGCGTTCCATGCACCTTCCCAAGGTTGCTCCTACGTACGACAGAGCAGCCACCCAAATCAGGCTGGCATACCTTCTGCGTTGCGGCCTTGATGAGAACCTCATCTGAACCCTAATTAACACAATCTAACCTAGATTTGCGAGAAAAAAGCTCCCACATAACTTATAGAAAGGCTTGACTCAGAGAATTCTGAGTTTGTGAAGAAAATAGGTCATAAGGGGTAAAAATGTAATTTCACCAACACAATCAGTAAACATGGTAACTTAGGATCCAAACATAGGTCAAACTAACCTAATAAGAAGGAAAGTGAGATGATTTGATCCAACAAGGGCTACAGCAACTCCAAGGAATTAAATGACATCCTGTAACCCTAAAATAAATCCACTTCAATTCACGAGGTTCGAGGCAAAGTAAAAATCGACTAAACCCTCTAAAATTCATAGAAAAATAATCTCTAGGGCTTATAACATTCAATTTGGCCTTGGGAACCCATTTTCACCTACATTGAGAACCATGCCCAATTAATGATTTAATTTAGATTTTTACGTAAATTGACCTGTCAAACAAGGTCTGATCTAGAAATAAAATTTACCATTAGAATCCTTAGGTCCTATTTAGTCATGCATAAAAACTTGAACCTAAGAAGAGGCCTTCTTGACCAACTTTACATTTTGGTCCTCATCTATTACTTTTTGACCCTCAACTTTTGAAACCCTCGCATTTTGGCCCTTAGGTTCTTCGCCGTTCTTTGCACCTAGGTCCTCCCTGCAAAACTCTGAGCAGCGCCATGCTTCGGCGACTTTGTGCGGAGCATGGCGCCGCGCAGGGTGAGGGAGGCCCTCTACCCATTTACCGGGTGTTCCATGCAACGTCTGCTGTCGCAGGGACACCTCCACAATCTCTGCCATCGCCCACACCTTCCGTGTGAACGCGCGGAAGGTATGGGTTGCTGCTCCGACCATCCTCCGGCGAGGGAGGCACGTCGCCTCCCTGCGCCCACCCCTCTGCCTTCGTTTTTATAAACACCGCCGTCGCCAGCAGAAGAGGATAAGCTGTCTCTGACGGAGAATACCCCCCCACTTCCTCCTCTCCGGCTCCGACAGACGGCCTGCATCTTCCGGCGACCAACTCCTCCTCCTCATCGCTCTGTTGCCTTACCTGCAGTAGGATTCCCCTAACCCTTTCGTCTGTGTCGCGCTACACCCGCCGACACCCTCCGCCTGCCTCCTCCTCGCCGATCTCCCCTTCCAGGGCCTCTTCTTCTTCAGCTCCGGCAGGCACGAGCCGGTGGCTCCGCCCCTCCCCCTTCGTCCCAAACTTAGGTAAAAGCTTCCTCTCCTCCTCCTCTAAATTTCCCCCTGTCAATTTGTATTTTCGCGCCCCCACACACAACTTCCACCTCCACCTACTCCGTCTCCGACCACCCTCTCCGGCGAGCCCATTCCACCTCCACAGACCCCCTCTCTCCTCGCCAATCACCTCAGAAGCTTCCCCTCACTCCACTCCACAGCTTCCCCCGTCTCATTTCCTGCCACACGCCACCTAAAGACCCCCTGAACAAACCCATTCCTCCGACCATAGTTCGACCTAGGGCTGCCACCATACGCCGCCTCACGCCTCGCCACCACCCACACTGGTTTCGCCGCACTCCGGCGAAGCTCCCTGCATCCTCTGACTAGGCCGAGAGGCCGTATGCTTGATTTCAGGTCACTCCCTCTTCGCCGCCATTGCTGAGCAGGTGAAGCTCCTTCACCTACAGCTGCAGGTTCGCCCTCACCCAGGCTCGCACTCCAGGACGCGCGGTTTACCCCCGCGAAGCATCCCAAGCCTGCAGCTGGGGTGAAAGCCTTGCACACGGCCGCAATTGACCGCAGCTCTCTCAGCCGCAGGTGCGAGATTTGGAGGTGGGACTTTAGTCCCACCTCGGAAGCGTGCGGCTCAGGGCCCGCGCATAAATGAAAAAAAGTGTTGTAGGCTTATCGCCTTCGAACATAGGGGTCAGGTCCTTCATGCACGCCGTGCCCCACGCACTTGCCCTCGCCCGCGCTCACGCCCTGCAGGTCTGGGCGGGATCCGGATACCCGACCTGCACTCCTCGCCCACCACCGCACGCCGGTGGGCCTGGTCCCAAGCGCGAAACCCATACCCAAATACCCGGCTCTGGGAGAGCGATCCTATGGGAGAAATCTGAGAAAGAGAGAGACGCGGGGGAGGGTAGGGGTAGGTTTTGCTCTGACCAGCAGTGTGAGTGTGCAGGCAGAGAAGAAGAAGAAGAAGGAAGAAGGTGGCTGAAGCCTTGGCCGCTCAAAGAGAAAGGAAAGAAGAAGAAGGACTGCGAGAAGAAGAAGAAGAAAGAAGAAGAAGAAGGAGCACAAAGGAAGCACTGTAGCAGATGCCACTTAAGCTGTCTGATTGAGAAATCAGATGACGGAAGAAGCTCTGCAGACAAAGTAAAGGAGAAGAAGAGAAGAACAGGCGCCACAGCTGAAAGCAAAGAGAAGAAGAAAAGAGAAAGAAGATAAAGAAGAAGAAGAACTGAGGAAGATCAAGCAAAGAGAAGAAAGAAGAAGAAGACAAGGCAAGAGAGAAAGAAGACAAGAAGAAAAAGCCAGGAGACCAATCGCCTCTCTCTCTCTCTCTTATTTTTGTAATAAACGCATTGTACTTCTAGAATTCTAGTAGCTCCCTGAGTTCGACCTCGGGAAACATATTTCCGAGTAAAATTGTAATAGTGGCAATCACTATCTGTACTTCAACGACATTTCTATAACAAACAAAAGAAAAAGAAGAGACCTAGCCACGGTTGGTCACATAAGTCATACGGACCATTATTCCATTGGCGCCGTTGTCGGGGAGCAATGGTTATTCTAGAAGTTATAAAATTTCTATTTGTGAGTTTTTAATAATCTCTTCTCTCTTTTGTGCAGGTACAGGAAAAAATTAGGACGCAGCCGCACCACAGCCACTCCAAGGACAGGTAACTTCCTATTAAACCCTAAAATTTTAAAGAGGAAGAAAAAGAAAGAAAAAATAGGTATAACCTGTCTTTCATACTTAGTAATAGCTGCATGTTCTCAAAACTACTATTCCTGCACATAATATTAAAGGTAATTAAGGGCTAACACCTTCTTGCCTGAGCCCTAATTACCCAACAAGGAGTTAACTGGACCAAGTAGAGCCAACATAAGATCAAACATTAGGGTTTCAGAGACACACCCCTTAATCAAGAATTGAGAAAATTCAAAAGGAGTGTGCCCAAGCCATTAATTGAAAATACCTATTCAGGGAAACCCTAAACAATTGGCTCTCTAAACACTTGAACCCTAAAAAGCAACAAGGCCTAAATTCTCAAAGGAATCATTAGGCGAAGTTGACCCCTAGGATCAACGAACCTTCAAATTAGGCCACCTTGTTCACAAAAGTACCTAAGAGTTCAAGTGAAACCTTAAGCACCTTGATCATAAAGTAAAAGAGGTAAACTTAAGAGGTCAAGATCCCCATTCTAGTCTACCTGGAACCGCAGTGACAAGAGAGGTCGGGTGGGGGAAACCCTGTAACCCGTGGGGAAGCTCTACCGTGTAGGGGTCTTCGCGGGACTCACCCTCTTTGGCTGCCCAGGTAATTCTCAGCTGAACGATCTTTTTAGTTAAAGGGTCCATCTGCCCCGCACCTCTGTAGTCACCCAACACATTTTTGGGTGTCTTGATTGGGTCCAGCACCTTCTAAACTCATCTATTCCAACAGTGCATGAACGGTAGGAGATCCTTAAGACCACCCTTAAGATCTCCTTTAGGAATTCACTCTCGTCAAGGCCAAGCCTCGACACCCGTGTTTGCACAGCAACCCTACCCCATCATTCTCTCATCTGATTCTGAACAAAGCTCTTCTTCTTCCCCCATCATGGCTCAGCCAGTTGAGGAAGAAAACAATTTAGAGCATCAGCTTCAGTGACTCAATGACCTCTTCCAAAACTTTGTGCACCCACCACAGCGTCCTATGATGCGAGGCCATTATAATCCTGCTGCGGTGGCCATTGAGCCTCGAGTCAGAATCCCGACTGGAGGACCTGATTCCGAATTGAAGCCCAATATGATTCATGCTATACCTAAATTCCATGGGCTTAATTCCGAAGATCCCTTCCAGCACATCAAACAGCTTAAACATCTGGCCCAAACTTTTGGGTCAAATGCGCAAAATCGGGATATTCTTCTCATGAAGATGTTCTCCTTTTATCTTATGGACAAGGCCGCTCATTGGTATCAAACTCAGACCCGGCCAATCAACAATTGGGAAGAACTTCAGTCCGAGTTTTTCAAAAAGTTCTTTTCCGTTAGTCGGACCAATGCCTTGCGCCATCAGATTACTCACTTCACTCAGCAAACAGGGGAACCTCTCCATGAGGCATGGGATCGCTTTCAGGATCTCATGAGAAAATGCCCCCATCACGGAGTTCCTAAATGGGAACAGGTCTAATCTTTTTACCAGGGACTCCGTGAGGACATCAGTCTTTTCGTCAGTGCAACCTGCGGAGGAAATATCATGGGTCAACATGAGGACACCGTGTGGGAGATTCTCGAAAACATATGCGAGAACTCCATCAACAATGACTCCATGGGATTATTCAACAGGACGAATACCCGCGCATCGACGAATCTTAGGGGAGCACACGAGACGCAGGGCCTGTCCGCATCAGTCGACTTGGAATTAATGGCCAGTCGATTGGACAAGGTCTCAATCATCGAAAAGAAGGTGGATGAGTTGACTCAGCACCTGCAGCGAGCCACCTCTGCTCATAGCTCCTTTGCACAGCCTCCTTCCACAAGGGAGACTATGCAAAACATTCTCCATCGATCTTCTCCTGGGATGGATCCATATCCATCATCTGATTCTCGGGCCGGAGGTCCATCCGATCCTTTCTACACCAGCCCGGGGAATTCCATTCCCTCTTTTTCTGACTCTCTGGAGGTTCCTCAGACCTGCGAGGACCTCAACGCCACCCAGAACGACCCGTTCTCCAACACCTATAACCCTGGATGGCGAAACCATCCCAACTTTCAGTGGGTGGGAAATTCCCAAACCCAAAGACCACCCTTTCAGCCCCGCGCACAACCCCCTCATCCATACCAGCCACCTCAGGCTCGACCCAACCCTACTTATCCATCAGGGCCGAATCAGGATCAAATGTCCCTTATCCTTCAGACTTTGGCTGACATTCAGAGAATGAATGTGGCTATCCAAAAACAACACAAGGACGAGCTTACAGAGGTACGAAATCAACTGGCCCAATTGGCAAATTCTCGCCAGCCAGGCACTCTTCCTTCCCAGCCTCTTCCTAACCCAAATAACGTGCCAACCCAGCGGCGCGTTATGAACCCGAGCCAAACCCATATGATTTATCAGGCCCCCTCTGTTCCTTCACCCGACGGGATGGAGGCCTCCACTTCTTTTGCAGGTTACCAGCAGCAACCCATCTTACCCAATCCCAACCAAAATCAGGTAGGACTTAATTCCATAACGACCCGTAGTCGTAAGGAAACCCAAGATCCACCTCACTCAAACCACTCCAAGCCTGGTAGTGATCCCAAGCCTAGGACGGTAATCTAAGACGTTCCTACCCCTGTCCCAGATCCAAGACCTGGACCTATCCTAGAAGAACCAACCAAGATTCCGTTTCCCGAGGCCTTGAACAAGGGAAAGAAGACTACCAAGCCCGTGGCACCTGAGGAGGACCTGGTCAAGCTCTTTGAGCAGGTCCACATAAACATCCCCTTGATGGATGCAATCCGCCACGTACCGGCTTATGCACGATTCTTAAAGAATGTGTGTACACCCCAGCGTAAGTCGCGAACCAAGAGTGGGAGTCCAATTGTTCTGTCAGAGCAAGCCAGTTCTGTAATCCTAAGCAGACTCCCACCCAAGGCTAAAGATCCTGGTACTCCCCTGATTTCCTGCAAGATAGGTGATACCCAATTTGATAGAGCTTTGCTAGACTTGGGTGCTTCCATAAATCTGATACCCACATCCTTACTTGACCATCTAGAAGAATCTGAGCTAAAACCAACCGAGGTGACATTACAATTAGCGAATAGATCTATAAAGTCACCAAAAGGGATTCTCAAGGATGTTATTATGAGGGTACGGGATTTCTACTTTCCTGTAGACTTCATAGTCTTAGACATGGACGTACCTGAGAACCCTAGGGATACACCACTCATTTTAGGTAGACCTTTCTTGGCTACTGCTAGAGCCAACATTAGCTATGAGGAGGGCCAAATAGAGCTCAAATTTGGAAATAAAACCCTGAAAATTGATATATTTAAGGCCCAACAAGGAATCAATTGTGGTGTCATCGAACAGATTTGTGACATTAGGGCTTTGGTTGATGAAACACACTTCCAAAATGACCTGATTATACCTCATCAACCGCAGAAAGATCTTGACCCTCAAACAGAGGAGTCGAATCCAGATTTGAACAACCCAGTAACTCTTACCCTTGAACCTCACGTCTATACTGAACCACCCGCCACTGCTGATAACCCCATCCTTAATCTGAAGCCCCTTCCTGCTCACTTGAAATACATCTTTTTGGGTTCTAATCAGACCCTTCCTGTGATCATCAATTCCAACCTCAATCTCGAACAGGAATCTCGTCTGATTACTGTCTTCTAGCAACATCGCAGAGCCATCGGGTGGACTCTCGATGATCTGACTGAAATAAGTCCCTCTTATTGTACTCATCATATCTATTCAGAAGAGGGCGCACGACCTTCTCGTGAAATGCAGAGACGTTTGAACCCCAATCTGCAGGAGGTCGTGAAAAAGGAGATCATCAAGTGGTTAGATGCTAGAATCATCTACCCGATCTCCGATAGTCGTTGGGTGAGCCCAATTCAGGTTGTGCCTAAGAAGGTAGGACTCACCACTATAACGACTGAGACTGGAGAAGTCATTCCGACTCGATTAGCCAACGCGTGGAGAGTCTGTATAGATTACCACCGACTCAATTCCTCCACGAAGAAGGACCATTTCCCACTACCTTTCATTGATCAAATTCTCGAGAAACTAGCGGGAAATAGGTTCTTCTGCTTTCTTGACGGGTACTCCAGTTACAACCAGGTGGCAATCCATCCTGAGGACCAAGAAAAGACCACGTTCACCTGCCCCTTCGGAACATATGCTTTCCGAAGGATGCCTTTCGGTCTTTGCAATGTACCTGTTACTTTTCAGCGGTGCATGCTTGCCATATTCTCAGATATGGTAGGTGACTATCTGGAAGTCTTCATGGATGACTTTTCAATTTTTGGAGCATCATTTGACGATTGCCTCCAACACTTGGTCCAGATACTCAGGCGATGCATCGATGTGAATTTGGTTCTTTCCTGGGAAAAGAGCCATTTCATGGTGCCTGAGGGAATTGTCCTGGGACACTTAATTTTAGAAAAAGGCATCCAAGTGGATCGAGCTAAGGTTGATCTGATCTCTCGCCTTCCTATGCCTAGCTCAATCAGGGACATCCGTTCTTTTCTGGGGCACGTCGGTTTTTACCATCGCTTCATTCCGGATTTCTCGAAAATCACGCGCCCCTTGACTTCTCTTCTCTCTAAGGATGTACCCTTTGAAATCTCCAAGGAATGCACACTAGCCTTTGAAAACCTTCGTGACCGAGTCACCCAGGCACCTATTCTACAATCCCCTGATTGGTCTCAACCCTTTGAGATCATGTGCGATGCGTCTAATTTCGCTGTAGGAGCGGTCCTATGGCAGAAAGCTGACTGGAAACCCGTGGTCATCTACTACGCCAGCAAGACACTTGACGAGGCTCAGCGTAACTATACGGTTACAGAGAAAGAGCTGCTAGCCATAGTATTTGCCCTTGAAAAATTCCAATCGTATCTCCTGGGTTCCCATGTCATCATCTACTCGGATCACACGGCTGTAAGGCATCTCCTTGCCAAGAAGGACGCGAAGCCCCGACTAATTCGTTGGATCTTGCTGTTGCAAGAATTCGATCTTAAAATTCGCGATAAGGCACGAAGGCAGAATGTGGTAGCCAACCATCTGTCCCGTCTTCCTTCTGAGATTATCAACCCTTCCGGACCCATCACGGAATATTTTCCTGATGAGCACCTGCTAACTATCGGTACTAGACTTCCATGGTTTGCTGATATAGTAAACTACTTGGCATCTCATCAGATCCCGTCTGATTGGCCGAAGGCCAAGAAAGACAAATTACGTTCTGATGCCAAGTATTACATCTGGGAAGACCCGTACCTTTTCCGCATAAGTGCTGATCAAGTCATCCGGAGATGTGTCCCGGAAGAGGAAATCAACAATATCCTCTCTTTCTGCCATGACCAGGCATGCGGTGGCCATTTCCTGGGCATAAAACCGCATCAAAAGTCCTCCAATGTGGCTTTTATTGGCCCACGCTGTTCAAAGACTCATACAATCACTGCAAGGCATGCAATCGTTACCAGACTTTGGGCAACACGAGCCGTCGCGACATGATTCCTTTGCAGCCGATTCTCGTATGCGAAATCTTTGATGTTTGGGGGATTGATTTTATGGGCCCCTTTCCTGCTTCGGATGGTTTCGAATATATTCTGCTTGCTGTGGACTACATGTCTAAATGGATCGAAGCCATACCGACCCGAACCTGTGATCACAAAATCGTTCTCAAATTCATTCATCAAAACCTTTTCTCAAGGTTCGGGATTCCTCGTGCTATAATCTCTGATGGGGGGACCCATTTCACAAACGCTCAGTTTAGGTCACTGATGACCAAATACGGGGTGTCTCATCGAATCTCTACTCCTTATCACCCCCAAAGTAATGGTCTAGCTGAGCTGTCAAATCGGGAGATCAAGAAAATCCTGCAGGTCACTATTCGGCCTGATAGGAAGGACCGGTCGTCCCGACTTTCGGAAGCATTGTGGGCCTATAGGACCGCTCACAAAACCCAATTAGGCATGTCTCCCTTTAGACTGGTGTACGAAAAGGCGTGTCACCTTCCCGTAGAACTGGAGCATAAAGCCTATTGGGCAGTACGGAACTGTAATCTAAATCTTTCGAAGGCTGGAACCCATAGAAAACTTTAAATCAGCGAGATCGATGAATTACGCCTAAACGCGTATGAGAACTTGTGAATCTACAAGGAGCGGGTTAAAGCCTTCCATGACAAGCATATCTCGAGAAAGATCTTTCATCCTGGTCAGAAGGTCCTACTCTTTGATGCCCGACTCAAACTTTTCCCGAGAAAGTTGCGATCCAAGTGGGTCGAACCATATTTAGTCCGACAGGTTTTTGGAAATGGAGCCATCGAAATCAGTCCACTCAGCCACAATTCTGAACCTTTCATCGTGAACGGTCAAAGACTCAAGTCGTTCATTGATGTGACTTCTACTGATTTGGCTGAATCATCTTATATCCTCCATTCCCCTTGAGCTTATTGCGCCCAGCTGATGGCGTAAAACTCAGCGCTTAACGAGAGGTAGCCCGTCATTTTCTTGAAAATCTAAAACCTTTTTCATGCCTTTATGCACTTAACGTTCGCCCTTATAGACAGCCGACTCCACCTCAGATGTTTCCATCTGAGATTAGAAATTATCCGAAAAATTCATCCCGACCCATTCACTCACCAAAGCATCTGTCTTAAGGAATGAACTAAGTAAATAAAAACCCCCTAAGTCACAATGAGGACATTGCAAACCTTAGGCATGGGGGGGGCTTAAAAGTGCAAAACTTGTAAGAAAAGGTTTTAAACAAAAAAAATTCACATATGCCAAAAAAAAAAAAAAGGAGAGAAAGGAAATGTTATGGGAGAAGGAAAAGAAGCAAAATGAAAAAGGAGCACAAAAAGTGATAGTCATTAGTAAGAAATTAAGGAAATGACCTAAGTTCTAGACCTCATTCAGGAAAAGAAATGAAAAGTACAGGGTGAGGTTAGTAAAAATGCAAACTTTAGGCATTCTTGATAGACTCTTAGTACCCATTAAGATCTAGACATTCCTCAAGAGGTTGAGGAAAATGAAAAGCTGAAGTATTAGGTCTAAGGCTTAGGGAGTATTTGACCTCATTAACTAACATTTGGTCTACGGGACTCAGTAACCTAAGCACCCTAACCTCACACACAGCCTGGTTCAGTAAGCGTAAAAATCAAAAATCACGCAAAAGCGTCAAAAAATTCTAAAAAATACACCTAGAGTAGGAGCGGCCGATCAACACAAGTTGATTTGGACGAGTTCCCAGTGCGGAGAGGCGGGAAATCCCTTCGAAGATGCGTAACAAAATATCATCTCCTCGATGCATGTCTCTTAGGATATTTACATATCATACTGGGGGCATGTAAGCACTCTGCTGGTTCAAATTCCATGGATGGCATTATCACGAAGTGTCAATTGCCAGGGTCTGGATTCGACCACGGAACACCATGGATGGGATTATCTCAAAATCTCAATAGCCAAGGTTCCGGGGGTTGCCATGGGCGGTGCTATCTCGAAGCATCGATTGCCAGGAACCCTTGAGAATTGATGATGGGAGCAAGGAATCTGATACAGACCGTGTTGAAAAGCCAATCCTAAGCTAGAACTAAAAAGAAAATGAGAGAAAACTCTCCAAATAGAAAAATTTTCTATCTCTCTCTCTTACAAAACGCACTGCAAACTGAACCAGGGCTAAAATCATTTCAAGCACGGGTGCTTTAACCACAAAGTCCAATAAACCTTAGGTTAGTTCTTGTGGACCTTAAAAACCTTTGCCAAAGACTGAGGCTGAGGCTAGACAGATCTGGATCTTGATTGGTACTAGAGTACCTTTTAGGCCTATGGTCAGCATTCTAACCTAATCTAAGTTCAAATGAAAAAGCACTTATCTGAAGTTATTAAAAACATCATGGTCTAGAACAAAGGTCAAAACCTTAAGTTTTTGCTAAGGGACTAGCAAAAGCTAGGCATGGGGGTATGATGAGAACCTCATCATGAACCCTAACTAGCACAATCTAACCTAGATTTGCGAGAAAAAAGCTCCTACACAACTTATAGAAAGGCTTGACTTAGAGAATTCTGAGTTTGTGAAGAAAATAGGTCATAAGGGTTAAAAATGCAATTTCACCAACACAATCAGTAAACAGGGTAACTCAGGGTCCAAACATAGGTCAAACTAACCTAATAAGAAGGAAAGTGGGATGATTTGATCCAACAAGAGCTACAGCAACTCCAAGGAATTAAATGACATCCTGTAACCCTAAAATAAACCCACTTCAATTCACAAGGTTCGACGAAAATTAAAAATTGAATAAACCCTCTAAAATTCATATAAAAATAATCTCTAAGGTTTAGAACCTTCAATTTGGCCTTGGGAACCCATTTTGACCTACATTGAGAACCATGCCCAATTAATGATTTAATTTGGGTTTTTACGTAAATTGACCCATCAAACAAGGTCTGATCTTGAAATAAAATTCACCATTAGAATCCTTAGTTCCTATTTCGTCATGCATAAAAAATTGAACCTAAGAAGAGGCCTTCTTGACCGACTTTACATTTTGGTCCTCATCTATTACTTTTTGACCCTCAACTTTCGAAACCCTCGAATTTTGGCCCCTATGTTCTTCGTCATTTTTTGCACTTAGGTCCTCCTTGCAAAACTCTGAGCAGCGCCATGCTCTGGTGACTTTGCGCGGAACATGGCGCCGTGTAGGGTGAGGGAGGGCCTCTACCCATTTAACCGGGTGTTCCCTATAACGTCTGCTGTCGCAGGGACACCTCCAAGATCTCTGCCATCACCCACACCTTCCGTACGAATGCGCGGAAGGTATGGGTTGCTGCTCCGGCCATCCTCCGGCGAGGGAGGCACGTCGCCTCCCTGCGCCCACCCCTCCGCCTTCGCCTTTATAAACACCGCCGTCGCCAGCAGAAGAGGATAAGCTTTCTCTGACGGAGAATAACCCCCCACTTCCTCCTCTCCAACTCCGACAGACAGCCTGCAGCTTCCGGCGACCAACTCCTCCTCGTGGCTCTGTTGCCTTACCTGCAGTAGGGTTCCCCTAACCCTTTCGTCTGTGTCGCGCTGCACCCGTCGACACCCTCCGCCTGCCTCCTCGTCACCGATCTCCCCTTCCAGGGCCTCTTCTTCTTCAGCTCCGGCAGGCACGAGCCGGTGGCTCCGCCCCTCCCCTTTCGTCCAAAACTTAGGTAAAAGCTTCCTTTCCTCCTCTAAATTTCCCCCCTGTCAATTTGTATTTTCGCGCCCCCACACACAACTTCCACCTCCACCTGCTCCGTCTCCGACCACCCTCTCCGGCGAGCCCATTCCACCTCCACAGACCCCCTCACTCCTCGCCAGTCACCTCAGAAGCTTCCCCTTACTCCACTCCACAGCTTCCCCCGTCTCATTTCCTGCCACACGCCACCTAAAGACCCCCCGAACAAACCCATTCCTCCGACCACAGTCCGACCTAGGGCTACCATCATACGCCGCCTCACGCCTCGCCACCACCCGCACTGGCTTCGCCGCACTCCGGCGAAGCTCCCTGCATCCTCTGACTGGGCCGAGAGGCCGTATGCTTGACTTCAGGTCACGCCCTCTTTGCCGCCATTGCTGAGCAGGTGAAGCTCCTTCACCTGCAGCTGCAGGTTCGCCCTCGCCCAGGCTTGCACTCCAGGACGCGCTTTTTACCCCCGCGAAGCATCCCAGGCCTGCAGCTGGGATGAAGGCCTCGCACACGGCCGCAATTGATCGCAGCTCTCTCAGCCGTGGGTGCGAGATTTGGAGGTGGGACTTTAGTCCCACCTCGGAAGCGCGCAGCTCAACGCCCGCGCATAAATGAAAAAAAGTGTTGTAGGCTTATCACCTTCGAACACAGGAGTCAGGTCCCTCACGCACGCCGCGCCCCACGCGCTTGCCCTCGCCCGCGCTCACGCCCAGCGGGTCTAGGCCGGATCCGGATACCCGACCTGCACTCCTCGCCCACCACCGCAAGCCGGTGGGCCTGGTCTCGGGCGCGAAACCCATACCCGAATACCCAGCTCTGGGAGAGCGATCCTATGGGAGAAATCTGAGAAAGAGAGAGACGTGGGGGAGGGTAGGGGTAGGTTTTGCTCTGACCAGCAGTGTGAGTGTGCAGGCAGAGAAGAAGAAGAAGGAAGAAGGTGGCTGAAGCCTTGGCTGCTCAAAGAGAAGGGAAAGAAGAAGAAGGACTGCGAGAAGAAGAAGAAAGAAGAAGAAGAAGGAGCACAAAGGAAGCACTGTAGCAGATGCCACTTAAGCCATCTGATTGAGAAATCAGACGACGGAAGAAGCTCTGCAGACAAAGTAAAGGAGAAGAAGAGAAGAACAGGCACCACAGCTCAAAGCAAAGAGAAGAAGAAAAGAGAAAGAAGATAAAGAATAAGAAGAACTGAGGAAGATCAAGCAAAGAGAAGAAAGAAGAAGAAGACAAGGCAAGAGAGAAAGAAGAGAAGAAGAAAAAGCCAGGAGACCAATCCACCTCTCTCTCTCTCTTATTTTTGTAATAAACGCATTGTACTTCTAGAATTCTAGTAACTCCCTGAGTTCGACCTCGGGAAAAATATTTTCGAGTAAAATTGTAATAGTGGCAATCACTATCTGTACTTCAACGACATTTCTATAACAAACAAAAGAAAAAGAAGAGACCTAGCCACGGTCGGTCACATAAGTCATACGGACCACTATTCCAGGCCTGCATGGCCGTAACCGCTGAAAGAACGTACCTTTGTGATACAAGTACTTTCAAATGTCTGGTGTTGGCGCCAGACGTCCAGATGCTCAGCCAGTCATCTGGACCGCACTCCAGACGTCTGATACTGGAAAAATTCCAATATCAGACTGCGCTCTCAGCACTCCTTATCGTGCTCCACCGCGTTTCCCCTCGCTCCGCCGCAGCTCCAGCTGCTGTAGGTGGTCGAGGACGACACTCCGAACCTCCTCCTCCCGCACGCGTCACGGTGATCGTGCGAGCTCCAATGAGCTTCCACGAAGCTCCTGACCTCAGCCTCCTCCTCCTCACACACTCTCCTCCTTGCCCTCACGCGCTTTCTCGCTCACCTCCTCTCACCGCTCCGCCACGCACTCTAATGGTGGAGATGGTGGTGTGTGGACTGGAGAGGAGAGGAGGGGAGGGTGGCCTTTATATGGGCCGAGGGTTAGGGTTCTGCAAGGGGAAAGGGAGAAGGAAAGAAAGACGAGAGTTTTGCACGATGCCTGCGTGTAGAATGCAGAATGCGTACAAATTTTTAATTTCCAGATGTCCGGGAAAGGGTCCAAACATCTGGGCAGACGTCTGACTGACACTCTAGGCGTCTTAAAAGGCTAAAAGTGGAACGGGTCTTTACAGATGGTCTACTGAAGAGCTAAGAGTGAGGCATTCTTCAACTAGAGGTTCCACGGGATCATGACCCTCAACCCAGTCACAATCAAAAGACTTAACCACCCTAAAGATATCCAATTGCATCTTCTTGTCTCCAAAGGCAATTTCCATGCACCCCATGTCGCAATCAATGTTCGCCTTAGCCGTAGCTAAGAAGGGTCTACCCAGGATGATGGTGTGTTTTCTAACTGTTCGGGGATTTCCATGTCGAGGATCAAAAAGTCAACCGGGAAGTAGAAGTCCTTGACCCGAACAATTACATCCTCGACTACCCCCTTCGGGGTTTTCACAGATCTATCAGCCAATTGGATAGTCACAGGTGTGGGTTTCAATTCCCCAAATCCAAACTGGTGAAAAAGGGTAGTCAGGATTAGGTTGATTGAGGCACCTAAGTTCAAGAGTGCTCTATCAAATGTCATACCCCTGATATTACAAGAAATCAAGGGTGCTCCTGGGTCAATTCGTTTGAGAGGCAGGCTGCTCAATATCACTGAACTAGCTTGTTCTGAGAGCACTACCTTCCTAGGTGCTTGGGTTCTCGGCTTACGCTTTGGCGTATAGACATCCTTCAAGAACTTAGCGTAAGCTGGGATATGCTTGATTACTTCAAGGAGAGGAATATTAATATGGACTTGTTTGAAAATCTCCAACAGGTCCTCATTCTCAACTACAACTTTCTTTTTCTTCCTTTTCTCTAAGGCCTTAGGGTATGGTGTTTTGGTTTGAATCGGGTCAGCCTCTAGGTCCATGGGTTCCTCCTGCTCATCCTCAGAATCGGGTATCTCAAGAAGTGAGGTCATGGGAGGGGTCGGCCATTTGGGGTCCTGGGTTTTAGTGTTGCTTCTCAAGGTAACCACGTTGGCTGAGGCGATGGGACCATGGGTAGATCCTTGAGAAGAAGAGGAAGAAGAAGCACCAAACCCAGGGGATGTTTGTGGAGCTTGCTAGACCATGTGGGCATGCCTAGGATTGGCTTGGAACCCTTGAGGATTGGGGCCTCTGTTGATCACATTTTGCTGGTTCGATTGTAGCTGAGAAGGAAGGGATCCCTGTTGTTTGCAATCCAACAACTAGCTCAAATGTCCCTTCACTAATGCCATTTTCTCCTGATATTTCTGATTCATATCAACCATCATTTTTATCAGTGTGTCCATTTGGTTTTGTGAGGGAGGGGCCACCCTATTTTTTATAGGGTGGTCTAACCGGTGGACCTTGCTGATAGGAGGGGGGTTTGGCCTGGGTTGGTTCTGGAATTGGTTCGATTTTTGGTTCATCCAGGAGAAATTCGGGTGATTACGCCATCCGACGTTATAGGTGTTGGAGAAGGGGTCAGGTTTGGAGTAACCTTAGATGGCCTGGACATCTTCAAAGATAGAAGGTGCCGAGGGGGAGGGGAGAGAGTAATCAGGGTTTAGGGGAGTAAAGATCCCTCCCTGGAACATGTTAGGGGTTGTTCTACATGTATTTAGTTCATTGGCTGCACCAAATCTGCATTGTGAGCTCCCTTTGCTAGGAAGAGGGTCTGTAGCGGGTTTCTGGTTTGGTTCAACAGCTCATCATTCTTTTTGTCTACCAACTCAACTCGATCCAACTTTTTGGCTATAATGTCCATGTCAACTGTTCCAGAATTGGCTTGCACTTTATAGATCCTACCGCGAGGTTGACAGGATCGATTAAACTAGGTCATGGAGGCATTGTTGAGCGAATTCTCACTCATGGACTCAAAAAGTTCGAACACGCTCTCCTCATCTTTATTCAAAAAGTTGCCTCCACATGAGGCATCAACAAAGCTCTTAAGGTTGTTGTCTAGACTATGGTAGAAGATCTGGGCCAATTGTCACCTTGAAACCTCATGGTGTTTGCATTTCCTCAACAATTCATTAAATCTTTTCCACACCTCATGAAATTGTTCCCCACCTTGTAGTGTAAATATGGTAATGGCTCTTCTGAGGGCATTGGTTTTACCTATAAGGAAAAATTTCTTAAAGAATGCATGCCTCAGTTCCTCCCAGGTAGAGATCGGTCTCCCTAAGGTTCTAAGCGAGTGAGATGCTTTGTCTTTTAGGGAGAAAGGAAACATCTTAATCAAAATAATATCCAAGTTGATGTTCCTGAGTTTCACAGTTCGGGCGATCTGATCTAGGTCCTCAAGGTGTTGGAAGGGGTGCTCATTTGAGCTCCCATGAAAGTGGCTCTGAATTAAGCTCGGGACATTAGGTTTTAGCTCAAAATCATCTTCCCCTTTGGGGACCCTAAGATGTGGCTCGATCTAGATAGCAGACGAATCGTAAAAATCACGGAGAGGCCTTAGTTGGCCCTCGGGAGGTTGTGGTGGATTAGGTGGGTTCAGTGGGGGTTTCCCTTGAGGGTTTTGCAATCGGTGTATGACTTGCATGATGGTTTGGATTTGTTGTTGTTGAAGTTGGTGGTTGGCAGAGATCTGGGCTTGAATGATGGCCATAGCATTGGGTTGAGGTTGGTCCTCAACCTCATCAATTCTTGGTTCAGCCATTTCCCTTGTAAAATCAAGTCTCCTCCTGATTTCACTATCTAAAACAAACAGCCCATGATGCAGTGATCGTCTCCCGTGCATACACTAGAGAAGAACGGGGAGGGATGCGGAGAGAGACAGGTGCGACAAGTGTGTGCACAAACAAGCAAGCAAGTCTAGTCCTTATAGTGTATACCTTAGGTGACCTAAAAGCCTCAAAGGGAATGATCAGATCTGTAAGCACTTAACCACCCTTCCCGATGTTAATCTGGACGAGTTGATTACGAGGGGATTGAAGAGAAGGTTCTTCCTTTGGCTTTCGCCACTAGTTCCGTAGACCCCACAACCGCGGTTGTTTGACACTTCCCCGCAGCCTAGATACCAGATTCTACAAAGGGAATGAAGGCCAAGTGCCTAACAAACCTAATCACACCTTCAAGACTTAGACTAGTCCTGCTTAGGGCACGTCTACTCCATTTTAATGAGGGCTAGGTTAGTGCTTGTGCTTAAGATATGTGATGAGGCATTGTTTGGGGTTGTGCCTCTTAGTTAACCGATTTGAGCGTGTGTGTACACTTAACAAAACATGATTTTCAAGCAAGGATTTTAGGATGTAGTGTCTTTCAATGATTTGTCCTTGCTTTAATGCTTTTTAAGGTTGAAGTTCCTTAATGTTTTCAAATAAGGTTCAAGTGGGCACACAAGGTTTTGCACACAACGGACGAAAGTCAATTCCCTTTAGAATGATGTGGCCCTAGAAAAACAACCCTAATGTATTCACCCTAGTGTTCATGCAATTCTACCAGGTAAGTTGATTTTAATTATGGTGAGTGGTGCGGCCCAAGTCAAGTCATGGTGGCTTCACAAACACCACTCAAAATAAAAAAGAACACTCCAAAAAGATTATCTCTTCAAGAACGTTAGAGTGTATTATTTTTTTTGGTTGGGTGATGAGTTTATAATGTGAGTCAAGTAGCCATTCACCACGCCAATTTTAGATTTTTATATTTTTTTGTATTTTTTTAGGCAAGCAAACAATCAATGAGTGGAGTAATACTCACAACCGTCTTCATAGCACTTCACTCTTGGTCCACTGTCTTGGATTGCACTCCTCCGTCGCCCAAGCGTCGAGTTCTTGCAACTAATCAAATAGAGAGAGCGAAATGAGTTAGAAGATGTGAATACAAATGCGGGATAGAAGCAACAAAGAAATCCGTTGCCTCTCCGGCAACGGCGCCAAAAACTGACGTGCACAGAACGCGTTTGTTAATTATGCCACTGTAGTATGCATTTGCGACGTCAATTTTAATTTAAGATGTGGAATTTGTCAAGTCCAAGTGTCAAACACAAGGAGGCATGAAATCAGATTAGTTTGCTGCTTTAATTGTCACAGGAATGTTTGGTTTGCTTGCTTACAACAAAATGAGAGAGAGAGAGAGTAGGGTTAGAGATCATGTTTAAAACTTGACAATAATTCTAACAGGATGTGAGCTATGATATATGAAACATCATCAACATATAGCATGCGATTAGAGTTTCTTTACAACTCTAACAATAGATGAAGGCTTAAACAAGTGCAACATAAAACTAAAGTAAAGAGAGTGCGAGGAGGAGGCAAGGCAGCCACGGCGGTGAAGGGAGGCTCCATCGGCGGCTTGACAACTCCAGGGCAGGTATGGAGTGTTTGGTGGAACTAGGAGAAGGCTAGTGTTGCATGGAGAGTGTGTGTGAATTGAATGCCCTTGAATGAGGTGGTTGAGGAGGTTTATATAGAGAAGAAGGGGTTTCCAAACTAAGTAAGGGTTTTAGCAACGTCCGGAACATTACCAAACCCATTCAATAAGTATAGGTGAAGCTCCTCGCCCGCCAGTCCTTTGAGGCACACGTGCTTCTTTCCGCGCCCGAACGACCTCAGCCGTTGGATCCAAGGCGTGGATCGCCATCGGACTGCTGAGGGCGTGCCACGTCATCCAAGCTGCCCGCAAGTGAGTTTGATGGGCATGCGTCAACCATTCGATCGAAAATCGACGATCAAGAATTCGCATGGGGGCGCACTGTGAATCGCGTGCATTCCTGCCCGGGCGCATCTGCGTGCTTCTGTTACTCCACGTGGCCTTCATCCCCGTCGTCCGTGAGTGCATCAACGGCTGAATTTTGATCGCGAGCATGCGGCTAGTGCATCTCAAACGTGTGTCCCCAGCGAGCATTGAGAGGCGCTAACCGCTGCAGCACGCTCGCGCTTTGTTGCAGTTCTGCGCGAATGCTCAACCGTTCGATGGACGTCGGACGACCGAGATGCATCTCGGGGCAATGGAGAGCGTAGTGCTGGCGAGGCTGGTGGGTCCTCAGCCGTCCGATCCTTGGATTGGACGACTGAGAGCGCTCTACGTGATGAGTGTGGCTGAAGTGTGGGTGCGGGCACAATGAATGGTGACACGTGGCCGCTTGTGGGCCGTTGATCTGATGATCAATGACCAGAACTTCTTGGGCTGGTTGAGGGAGCTCCGGATGTTGAATTTAAGTGATTTCAAGTCCATGCCATTCGTTGATCTAAATCCATCCGTGCGATCCGATTGCTCATCTAAGGCATGTTTCAACATGAACTTGTACAGATGGTCATTAAACATTAATTTATAAGCAATCTTAATTTGCAATGCAAGTAGTGCTCCCATGCCCATTATGGTTTGTTATTAATGGACATATATCATCAAGATAAACCCTGGTTGACGGAATTATTATCATTGAATGCAGAGTTATCACATACATTTCTTAATGGTTTGTAATATAAGCTAATATCGTTACGGTGTAATACATTATGGTTGCCTTTATATTGGTTTGCAACACAACTTTAATAATATTATATTATAACACAACTCAGCAAGACACAAGTGTTCGTTACCGCACGTCAACTAACTTCAACAATCGTAACTCAACGCAAAAATAAAATAAAATAAAAATTGTAATACAATGCAACAAGTTTTAGGTGTGCGTTGTAATACCTTTGGTTAAAAATGTTATTAGAATGTTGCATTACAATCTTTTATCAACATTGAAAGTGTTCGTTACCGCACGTCAACTAACTTCAACAATCGTAACTCAACGCAAAAATAAAATAAAATAAAAATTGTAATACAATGCAACAAGTTTTAGGTGTGCGTTGTAACACCTTTGGTTAAAAATGTTATTAGAATGTTGCATTACAATCTTTTATCAACATTGAACATTTTATATTTTCCTTCTTACTAGCATGTTCTATTAAACTTCAATCATAAAAAACTTATTTCTGGTGTAGAACATAATACAAATATCAAAATCATTATCAAAAGTCAAATTATTATTTATTTGTATTATGGAATATAACATGTAATTTATTTATTTTATATGAATACAGCACGTACACAATCCATTATATTTCGGAGACATGTATATTGTATTATATATTTTCTATTTGTTCAGGTACTATACATATCTTTGTAATACATATTTTAATATTACAATACATATGTTATTTTGTTACAACTTCTATTACTTTTATTACAATACGTATACTTCCATTTTACAAACCTATACTTTATAGTTATAACGCATATGTAGTTACGTTACAATGTTTTCACAATTATAACAAGCATGTCATATTGTTTTTAATTTCAAATCAACACATTTCGTTCGCCTCATCTATTTATAGTAAACACAATCGGATTTTTTTTGAAAGGTTATTTTATTGTTTGAATAATATATTACTTTATATGGTAAAAGTCATCATATTTGTTGGATTGAAAAACCAACATCGTATAAATAAATGATATTTATAAGAATTTTGGGATCGTGATCTAATGATTATAATTATAAGCTTATTTGTTAATTTATTTGTACAATGCTGAATCAATTGCCCCTATATATATATGTGTGTGTATATATATATATATATATATATATACACACTCAAAATTAGTACCTGCGGTCGGACGAGGGCACTTTCCTTGTCCCTCCTGGGAGCTATGTGACGGTGGAGAGAGGGATTTTGTGAGACTTTTTGTGGAGATTTTAATATGCCTAGAAGTGTCCTCTTTGACAAGGTTGTTGAATGAAGAGGATGCAGCAAACATGAGAGGGCAATTTAGTTATAAGTTCCACAAACTCCTACTTTTTTGAGCTGATTTAATTACCCCAACAAGATTTTCAAAGGTGGACTTTAGGTTATATTCGACAATAGGTTAACAGGTGGGATAAGAGCTTGCGGGTGAAATAAGAATAAACTAAAGTTGTGTTTGGTTACCGGGCTGAAGGGTTTAACTCGGCAACTAACATGGGAAAACTTGCGTCGTCTGACAACTTGCGTCAACTGACACAATTCTTATTCCGCCGAGAGTGTGGAATAAGATTTAACCCGGCCACTTTATTCCGCTTGATGTGGAGGAAACCCAATGGCCTCCTCGATCCCCGATCCGATGCCTCCGAGCTCCCCTCGACCTCGCAAGGTTGTTGTCTTGATCATCTCCTTCGTTACCCCCACCCAGTATATAGGGAACCTCCCATACCCGCGTCTGATCATGCGACGATGGTGAAGCATGTCGCGGATGCCATCGATGTCAAACATAGTGCAAAGATTTGTGTCATGGTTAACACTTCTTTCATGTGGTTTTTGTTGAAGCTTTTGATGTTTAGGGCTTTTTTAGTTTAGGGCTTTTTGATTGATCTCGGCGGTTTGAAATGTGGTTTCGCCGTTGTTATTTCGATTTCAATAACCAATAATCGTCGATTAGGGTTTTTGTGTTCTCAAGATATTATAAGGTTTTGAGGATCTACGATTTGTTCATTCGGTGAGGTGGTGAGTTTGACGCGGTTGCTTTTGCTGATTAGGGTTTCCAATTCTTGCTTACCATTGCCCTCTTTGTAGGGTTTTGAGGTACTACGTTTACTTTGTTGGATAAGGTCGTGTGCTTGCCCCCGTTGCCTTTACCGATTAGGGCATTGAGGTCGTGCTTACCATTGCCCTGTTTCACAGCTTTTTGCCAGGTGTCTTTACTTTGACATGTCATACTTTCTGGAGGCTATTCCTACCTATTATGTCCCATCTTATGAGGTTATTGCCTATGCTACTTCCATTTCTTATGGTTCCCAACCATAAGAAGTGATCGGTATGCCCGTAAAAGGAGTGTATCCCATCAATTCTATTGCCTACATTGTACTGTTATGATGGAAGGTCCTCCAAGCGTAGCATCCATTCATTGTGACAGCATTAGCCCAGAGGTCTGGCAAGCATTAAAGTTGAAGAGGAGAAGGCAACATCTATTTAAATGATTGTTTTATTTGTTTGATGTTGTCACTTGGGTGGTGCTCCTAATCTTCACTGACGAGGATGAAGAGGAGGGTAGGTACAGGCCTAATGCATGTTTGTTGCTTGTTTTTCGATTAATCTATTATCTGAATTCATCGATTTGTACTGGCAACTAGGGGGTAGTTGGATACTTTTACGGTAGCTTGGGCATCATCTTAGGAAGCTTACAAAATATTTGTATAGGAGATGACGCCGTTCACATGGTAACTACGATTGTTGTGGTGTGGTCTTATTTGATTGTTAGAACCCAATAATTGCAATCATTTCTTTTTGTGAGAACCTCCTGTTTATTTGTTTCAATAAAGAAATCGGAATGTATTGTCTATGAACATAACTACTTATATAATAATTTTCTTACTTGAAGTTTTTGTTGGTGTTTAAATAGAAAAGTAATACCTATTATAGAAGGATATATTTTATCTTTGAAGACATACAAAGATGTAAAAATTGTGAATCTTGTTCTTACATCACTACAGGATTGTATATGTACGTATCTACAAAAGTTAAAGCATTTACGATATGCATATATGGACCCCTTATTTGGTAAAGGTAGTAATATGGTTTGTAGTAGTAGTGGAGTCTCGATGTTTTGATTCGTTGAAATATCAACGGCATACTGAATGTTGTCTGAATGTCTCTATTTCTCAGACCCACAACCATTGTTACTATTTAAGTTGACGTTAATCTGAGAAACGAAGATAGTTGCATTGTATGGTATGGTTGCTATGTTTTTAGTAAATAGAGTAAACATATTAATTTCGAAAATGTTACTTTTGTCTGCTGGATAGTCGTTCCTATTAGAGATTGTGAACAAATTCCATGTACTAATTGTCATTGCATAATGAATGTTGTCTGTTAAAAGCTACGTTAGAAATTCCAGGTACTGAATGTCATTGCACTTTTATATATCCAACATAAGTTATGTTGATGTTGCTTTGATGTAGCCTATTGTTTGGTGTCACATTTTGTGATACATGATTGTAATAGAGAGTATATTTTGGAATAGTATGGGGGTGAATTATATTGTGCTAAACATTAACTTATATGTTTATATGTCGCTGGTTGAGATAATTTCCGTAGATTTTTGTATTTTTTTTTTGACAAACTCACTTCGGATCCTTTTTTAAAAATATAATCAAATATTTACCTGATTCGATGGAGGATAACGAATCAAACGTAACAAAAATAGAACAAAAAGAGAGAAGGTTAATAAGTGAAGCGGAAGTGTTATTTCTAAGTAAGTGCATTCTTCGCATAATCGATAGTATTGTTAGTTTAATCCTCTTTCATTCATAATTTTTTTTTTCCAGTAGACCATTATGAATATGGAAGATAAATAATTAAAGCTGGTTACTATTAACTCCAATAGATTGAGTCATGTACTACTTGAAATCTGCCACATGAACATCTGTGTCGTTTTCCCTAAAAAACCCTACAACTCTGACGAAGATGTGGCCAATACATTTAACTTGTGCCTGACAATTGGTGTAGAGAGTTAATCTTAATAGAGAAATGCTTGCTTTCCTTCCTAGTAGGTCAACCATCTCATGCCAGGGTGCATTGAAAGAGAAAAGTTTTGGATTTATTGTTGAAGTATTCATGAAAATTTAATTTATAGATGGATTAAGAAATCGAGTGAGTTGTTGCCTTTATATGAGGAAGTTAGAAATAGAGTTACCAGGGAAAGCACCTTCTTTAATTCGTCTTAGAGTAACCCATCTCCAACATTGCTATTATTAGGGAAGTAATGGTTCGTTATGAATGGCAGATCTTGAGCAGGAAAAATACTTTTCAGAAATTGCATATTCCATATTCTGATTATAGAATTAATGAGTTCACAAAGCATATTTACTCCCATTTCTATTTGGATTATGTGCAAGGCTTCCTATACAAATGAGAGATTGGAATTATCCCGGTAGATCTTCTAACTTTCTATAGGAATTATTTTTATAAGTAAGGCCATAACTGAAAGGGCGTAAATTAAGAAATTGATGGTTGTGAATCATTAAAACAAAAAACTATTGCTTTGAGTTAGAAAGTCGTGTAAGGCGTGTGGATCTAGTTAATGGTGAGGCACATTTCTGAGCTCCTGTTGTTAGTTTCTACATTGGCACTAATTTGTATTTCAGATGTTACCCCTCATGATTTGAAACATGTTGTGTGTCCAGAGGTTGTTAGATCTTGTTGTTAGATCGTGTTGTTGTGAATTAAATCATCTAACTTACTGCAATTCTGAATTACAACAATATTGCTCGTATGCATACTCAGTTATATGGGAAAATTTTATCTTTCTTCATTTCGTTGCCATGTTCGTGTCAATACTGGTGTTTATATGTGAAGTTTTCATTCATCTTTACGTTTACTAATTATATGTGATTATTTTCTATGGCTTTTATTATGTAGTATGTGAAATGACTTATCGCTTTTCAGTTGGATAAGATGTCTGGAGTATTCATCAGACGTCTGTCCAGACGTCAAGATAGATGGTCGGACATCTGAAAGTAGGGAAAACCTTATGCACTTTTGCTTTTCGTGCGCATGCAACACGCATGTGTTTTCTCTTCCCTCCGGCCTCCTCACCTGAAACCCTAAACACCCCCAATTTAAAACCCCACACCTGCCATCTTTCTCCACATCACCACCAACCGCCGCCCCCTCCATCTCCTTCCCCTGCCGACGACCACCTTCGTCACCGCTCCCCCCCTACTGCGAGCGAGGGCGTGAAGGAGAGAGGGAGAGAGCGTAAGCGAGTGAGTGAGAGGGAGAGAGTGTGCGCGAGGGCGTGAGAAAGAGGGAGAGACCTCGCGGGAGCTCGTGCGCGAGGGGTGCCTTGCTGTGAGAGCGGTGGCGCGAGCTCGGTGGACCTCAACGAGAAGAGCTCGAGCTGGAGGAGCTCGGAGGTACGAAGAGAGGAGTCGTGCGGGGAAGAGGAGCTCGCAAAGGGGAGCTTCGCAACCTCCTGAGGCTGCTGGCGTAGCAGCTGCAGGTGACGCAGAGGAGTCCACGCGGAGAAGAAGGCTCGAGAGAGAGTTCTGCGTACTGGATCTTTTCCAGCATCAAACGTTTGGAGCATCTACCAGACATCTAGAGCAGCAATTGGATGTCCGAAGCTGAGGTCGGATGTCTGAAAGCACGTTTAGTGCAGAGGTACGTGTCTCTGCACGAGTTCTGGCCATG
Organism: Thalassia testudinum; assembly: GCA_037157565.1. Lineage (NCBI taxonomy): Eukaryota > Viridiplantae > Streptophyta > Magnoliopsida > Alismatales > Hydrocharitaceae > Thalassia > Thalassia testudinum. The sequence continues at coordinate 104,267,068 of JAZHRO010000024.1, read as the reverse complement.
CAGACTGGACGCTTAGCTGTTTTTGGCTCTGCGCATGCGTACGCAAGTATAGAGCGTTGGAAAGGTGCGTGGTGCGCCCTTTGAGGCACTTTTGGACGTCTGGGTACGTCGCTAGACGTTTGACAATACTCCCAGACGACCGGAAGGAGAGTCTGACGTATGGAACTTTCCTTAGACGATTGCAGACGGGCTCGAACATCTGAGAAAGCCGTAGGAAAGAAAGGTGAGGTTCTAAGCTCGTTTAAGACGTCTGGGTCTAGTCCTAGTCGTCTGATTTTAGACAGTATGCTTGTTTTTTGCCCGTTTAGGGCCTAAACGGAATCGGATTTTCACAAACGAAGTACCGTTGTTTTCTGCTTGCGTTTCTTTACGAAGTTAGTGTCATTTGTATACAGTTTTGGACTTGTTTGATGTGGTTAGTCAATTGTATAGGTCTCCAACTAGTTGAGTACGTGAGACCCGTGGAGGCGATAGGACCTACGATTCTAGCCCCCATTCTTCCCGTGTTTCCCGATAGAGTGGTTTGCTTTAATATCAACATTTAATAACACTAAGTGCATGTTTAGAATAACTTAATTGAACCCTAGGGCATGAAACGAACTCCAGGGCAGAAATGAATGAATATTGCTTGAGCTACATTGTTTTCCTTGAGATGCATGTTAAACCAATTTGCTAGCAAATGTATTGGTTCGTTGATGTGATGCTTTCTTTAGAAAAACAAGAGCTGCCTGTTATACGAATGAAACCTGTAATGTGAATAGTGAGATCTAAATGTTGAAAAATGGAATGAAATGAATACAAGAATGAACCCTAAGGGGAATCAAGAGAAGGATTCATGTCCATGGAAAGAGTTGGCCCTTGTGTATGCGGTACCAAGGATAACAACTGTCCCTTTAATGTAGAGGGCAGCTAGTCACCCCTTTGGGTTAAGAATCGGGGTTAGGTCTAGTCACTCTACAACGACTTTTGTTTGGCCTTCGTGTACGTGGTATCGAGGTGAGCTACTTAGACTAGGGAGGGAGCTAGCCACCCCACAAGGTCCGGGGTTAGGACCAACCGCCCTACACTGACTCTTGTTAGACCCACAGGACAAATCGGGATAGTCGGACGAGGGTACGCAAACTGTAGAGAAGCGAGACTCCTGTTCTATTCTGAGAGTCAAGATCCCTGTTCTGAGAGGGCAAGGCCCTGTGTTGTTCCGTATTGTACCTTTAGGCGTATTCGCTAGCGGAAACGACTGACTGCGTGCCAGTGCGGGATAGCTACCCATGCGCTTATCGCACGTGCCGTAGTCACCGCTACGTTGCGACTGTGACCTCGGGGTAATTGATTGGGTGTAGGACTACCACGGGAGACTCCCGGTCAGGAGAGCACCACATGTACATCCTACATCACGAAAAAAAACTGCAATCAAGATCATTCCCTTGAGGAACAGGCCAGATCAAGAAATGACTCGATGAATGTTACGAACACGTGCCCCGGACGTATTTTAAGACGTCTGGAAGGTGGCCCAGACGTCTGACCAGACGTCTGGGATCACATCCAGACGTCCTGACGGACGTCTGGGATGGTTTACAGACGTCTGAAAAACCGTTATCGTCCACACCCGCGATTCGTCTGCGCGCCTGAGCGCGCAGACCGCATATTCGTTTTCCCTCTTTTTCTTCTGCGGCTGCAGACACCTGCCGCACCTTCTCTCTCTCCTCTCCGCGCGGCGTTAAAAGGGGCCACCCTCCCCTCCCGTCTCCACCGTCTCCTCCTTCCTGTGCGCGAGAGCGAGCGAGCGCGAGGGCTGCAGCGGCGGCCGCAGTGAGCGTGGAGGAGGTGCGGCGTGCGAGGGCGGAGCTCTGCCGTGAGGGCGAGCTCGCCGGAGCGGCTTGGCCGGCCGGCGGAGGGCGCAGGGGGCGCGGAACGACGCGGAGAGGGACCTGCTGCAGTCTGAGCAGCAGGAGCGCGAGGTGCGACGCGGGCGGCGTCGCGAGCAGAGTCCGGGTCGCGCCCTGATTCTGGAAAAATTTCCATAATCAGACGTCTGAGTTGATAGGCAGACGGCGAGGACGACGTCTGGTAGCTCATACCGACGTCTGAAAGGTGTGTATTCCGCTTTCTTCTTCCTTCCTGTTGACCGACCGTACTAAGGGAGGGAGTTGGCTGTGCGCAGGTTCGCTGATTCGCCATCCTTTGCGAATCAGACGTCTGGAAGTTGTACCAGACGGCGGGAGTGACCTCCAGACGTCCGGGGTGACCATCGGATGTCTTGGAGATAGGACAGACGTCCCCGCAGACTTCTGGACGTCTGGGAAACCACGCTGAACAGGTAATTCTCTGATCTACTGTTTAAGACGTCTGGAAGAAGTTCCAGACGTCTGATTTTTCACAGTATCGTCTGTTTCGACCCGTTTAGGGCCCGTTCGGGCTCCGTTTTCCGCGATTCGAGTTGCGTTCTTTTCAGAATTAATTCCTCTACCCGTCTACAGAAGCTATACACTGTTTTGAGACACTCCTTGTGTTGATCCTTGTGATAGGACCTCGTTCAGTTGCAGTCTTGGGAGTCGCGGAGGCACGCGGGATTCCCGATCACGCCCCCATTACTCCCGTTGTACCTGGTAGAGTGGCTTAAGCTATTAAAATCTGTTAAAGTATGGAACCTTAACTAGAATCTAGGTGTTGCATGAATCCTAGGAATGAGAAATGTATGGAATGATAGCTCCTAGGTGTTGCATGAATCCTAGGGCTGGAAAATTAGATTGTATGATAGATCCTAGGATATGGCATGAATCCTAGGATGGAAAACTAGTGGAATGTATATATTGCAGTCTTGGAAAATGGAAAGAAATATAAAGCTGCCTGTAATTTGAATTAACAACTGCCTGTTGTGAACAGCTAACGTGGTTGAGAACATGGATTGTAAGAATGTGAAACTGGGAAGTGAAACCTGGATCTTGAGTAAAAAGGATGGAACCCTACGGGGAAGTAGGAGTAGAACTCCTGGAAAGTAAATGGAATAGTTTTGGGGAAGTGAGCTGGCCCTTGAATACGGAGTACCAAGGAGAGCGACTGTCCCCCTGTTTAGTGCAGAGCGGAGCTACCCGCCCCAGGGACCTAGGGTTAGGACTGGCCACTCTGTACCGACTTGCTGGCCCTCGCGTACGTAGTACCGAGGAGAGCTACTAGTGTTAGGAGAGTATTAGCTACCCCACGGGCCCCGGGGTTCTGCTAGCCTCCTTCACCGACTTGTTAGGCCCACTAGGGCAAACCAGGGTAGTCAGGCGAGGGTGCGCGGACTGTGGAGGGGCAAGGCCCCGGTTTGGTTACTGTGGAGGGGTTGGACCCCTGTTACTGAGAGGGCTCTGCCCTGGTTCCGTGCTGTGCTTTGGGCGCACCCGTTAACGGAAACGACTGACCGCGTGCCAGTGCGGGCTAGCTACCTGTGCGTTTATCGCGCGTGCCGTAGTCACCGTTACGTCTGTCAGTGACCTTGGGGTGGTTGACTGAGGGTAGGATCACCACGGGGGACTCTCCCGGCCAGGAGAGCACCACGTGCTACTTCTACTTTTGGAAAAGACTGCAATCAAGATCGTTCCCACGAGGACATTCGAGATCAAGTAAAGGACCTGAGAAATAAATGAAATAGTGAGAAAAATTGAAAGATGTGAATAAAGGAAGTAATAGAACATAACAGCTACTGTACACTCTACTGTTGCCTTTAGTTAGCTTGCCACTCTACTCAGCGTTTTGCTGACGTGTTACACTCGTTACCTTTTCAGGATTAGGTGTTGAGCAGCCAGAGTCGGTTGCTGCAGAGGACGCTGGGCCGAGTAGGATCCAGTAGAGTTTACCACAGTCTTTTGTACCTCTTTTGTTTCTGTTCTAGTGAGTAATTTTTGTTTCCGCTGTACTTTCTTTACTTGCAGTTCCTGTTATATGATAAATGTTGTTCTACTGTTGTGGTGGTACCTACTGTAGTAGTTTCTTTCCTTACTGCTGTACTTTCTTACTGTTAGTTATATTCATGCTGAATGTGGTTTATTTTACTGTCTTTTGGTTACTTCCTCGTTGGACGACTAGGTCTTGGGATTAGTCGAGTCGGTCCGATTCTTGTGTCTCGTAGGGACTCGGGAATCAGGTCGTTACAATGAATAAAGGAGCAAACAAATTAGAACTACTTGGTTGAGTTAAATGAAAATGAATGATTAATTAGTTTCTTGTCTTAATTGCATATAAATGGCTTAATTACCACTCTTCTCAGCATTCGTTGATTACGAAACTTTATAACCTTTTTCAGATCAGGAAGTTGAGCAGACAGTACCACCGGCTGAAGAGTGAGCTAGGCCTAACTGAGTCTAGCCTTACTGTGTTTACCTTCTGTTTCCTAGTTTCTTTTGTGGTAGTGAGTATTTTGTTAAATGAAATACTATTTCTGTTATATTTTTTGCTTTACCTTCTACTGTACTAGTTTTGATGGCTTGTACTATTATGAGACATCCTGTTTTTGTTTTTTTAATATCTCTGTATTATTTTCTGCTTAGTTACATTGTACTTGTGGTTGTCGAATATTTTCTGCTTTTGGTTATTTCTCGTTAGACGACTAGGTCTTGGGATTAGTCGAGGCAGGCCAGTCTCAGGTCCTGTTGGGATTTGAAATCGGGTCATAACAAGATGGTATCAGAGTAAGTCGTCCCGAGAAATCAACTAAATGGTCTGAAAAATAGCCACCTACATGCATGTAACTAGGATAGTGATCACAATGTATCGCTTGATCTTCACTTCTGAGTCTAATTTTCCTTATGTAATATGCTCTTATTGACAATTCCTGCTCTTTTCGTGCGTCTCCTTGTAGGAGATGCCTCGTTGGGGAATTCTCGAGGCAGGTCGCAGACGTGGCCGTGGGCGAGGTCGAAGGGGCGGACGTGCTGGACTTGAGGCACCAGTCGACCCACCTCTCCTTCCAGGCATCCAGGCCCAGGATCTTGCCAAGCTGATCCAAGATATGGTACAAGAGGAGCTTTAGCAGCCTCCTCGGCCACCTCTCCCTGAGGACGTGGAGGGAGAGTCCTCCATGGGACAAGGGAATCGTCACAGTGCTGTACGAACTGGAGGGAGAGGGGTTGATCCTCCACCACCCCCACCACCCTCAGACACTTCTGAGCATGAGCCCTCCATGCCCGGAGGTGCACCTATTCCCCCGTTGCAGCTCCACTACTAGCTTTTTGGCCAATTTCGGAAGTTGAAGCCCCCCTCCTTCAAGGGGGATGAGAGCCCGTCTAAGGGAGAGGACTGGCTGAAGCAGATAAAGAAGGTGTTTGACACCCTTCGCCCTCCTGAAGAGTGCCGCGTGGCCTTTACCACATACCAGCTGGAGAGTGCAACCGATAGGTGGTGGAGGGAAGTCAGAGGCCAGGAGGGGAGAAAGCTGACATGGGACCAGTCTGTGTCTCTCATATGCAAGTAGTACTTTCCACAGACCTGGCAGATCAAAGGAGGCAAGAGTTCCACACTCTCCATCAGGGGGCGATGACAGTTAGTGCGTACCACACGCGTTTCCTGGAGCTGTCACTCCCCGGCAGTTGTGTTTACTGAGGAGGAGCACCTATGGAGGTTTACTGAGGGACTTCGACCTGCGATTCAGGGGTATGTGAAACCCCTGAAATTGCCCACTTTCTCGCGTATGGTTGAGGCGGCTATGACTTATGAGGAGACCAACCCGACCGCGTGAGACACTAACAGTGGACGGAAGAGGCCCTACCAGCCAAAGTACTCCTAGGACCGTCGGGAGAAGAGGTACACGGCAGCCGCAGGAGAGCAATCTCATTCTGCGAGGCCACCAGTGGCCTTTGAGGGCCCCAGACAGGGACCAACTACTAGCACCAGAACCCCGCCCAGCCACCAGCAGACACCGACTGAGGGAGGAGGCCATGCCCCTCTCTGCTACCAATGTGACCAGCTAGGCCACATCAGGATAGACTGCCTATCGAGGGTCGGAGCACAGCAGATGCTCCCCACACAGAGCGATGGAGGTTGAGCTGGCGGTCGCAGTCACCAGGCACATGGAGGAGGACAGCAGTCATGAGGAGGGTACTGGCCGGCTGTTGCTCGTAAGACCCAAAGCATGGCCGCTTCGTCTGCACCTAGGGCTGAGGGGTGTATCAATGCCCTAACACACAGAGACGCTAAGGCTTCAGGTTCTGTGGTGGCAGGTATGATTACCATTTCTGGCAGATTAGTCTACGTTCTTTTCTATTCTAGTGCCACACATTCTTGTCTCCTCGAGTTTTGCCGTCAGTTTGGGGCCAAGAACCATACTGTTAGAGGTTTCATTCCTGATTAGAGGGCCAAGTGGACAGTTGTTCATAGTAGAGCAGGTCTTTACTGACTGTGAGGTCGTTATAGGGGGACACAGTCTTCCCGCCGACTTGATAGTAATCCCGATGGAGGGCTTTGGCGAGATCCTAGGGATGGATCGGTTGTCTGCCTATCATACCTTGGTGGACTATTTTGGGAGGAAGATCGTCTTCTCCATTCCAGAGTTGCATCCCTTTGAGTTTCACGACCAGCCGGTGGATGGAGGTTTCAGGTGCATCTCCGCACTTCGGGCAGCGAAGCTTTTGGGTCAGGGGTGTGAGGGCTTCTTAGCTTGTGTTGTAGCAGAGCCTATCCCTGTGGCCGACTTTCAGAGTATCCCGATGGTCTGCGAGTACCCCAACGTTTTCGCAGAGGAGCTTTCAAAACTACCGCCTGAGCGTGAGATCGAATTTGAGATCTCACTAGTATCGGGAACCAACTCCATTTCTACTACACCGTACAGGATGACGCCACTTGAGCTGCAAGAGCTCAAGTCATAGTTACAAGACCTGTTGGAGAAGGGCTCTGTGAGTCCCAGTACGTCGCCATGGGGAGCCCCTGTGTTTGTGAAGAATAAGGACAGTACCCTGCAACTTTGTGTCGACTACCGACAGCTAAATCGGGTCACCATCAAGAACAAGTACCCACTGCCTCGTATCGACGACCTCTTTGACCAGTTGAGAGATGCTACGATGTTCTTTAAGATAGATTTGAGGCCAAGCTACCACCAGTTGAGGATCAAGGAGACCAACGTCTCCAAGATAGCTTTCCGTACTCGGTACGGGCACTACGAGTTCTTGGTTAAGCCGTTTGGGCTTACCAACGCCCCTGCTGCTTTCATGGACATGATGAACCATATTTTCAGACCGTACAGACTAGTTTGTGGTGGTGTTCATCGACGACGTCCTAGTCTACTCACGAGATCAAGCACAGCATGGACAACATTTATGTATGGTCCTGGATACCTTGAGACGACGCAGGCTGTATGCCAAGTATAACAAGTGCGAGTTTTGGCTGAGATAAGTGACTTTCTTGGGCCACATGATTTCAGGAGATGGATTGGTTGTGGATCCAGCCAAGGTTGAGGCCATGCTTAGGTAGGAGAGACTACGCACACTGACAGATGTACACAGCTTTTTGGGACTAGCAGGCTACTACCGGCGGTTTATCAGAGGGTTCTATCAGATAGCACATCCTACGACTCAGCTTACCCGAAAGGACGTGCCCTTTTCTTGGACAGATGAGTGTGAGGCGTGCTTTCAAGAGTTGAAGGAGAGACTAACGTCAGCTCCTGTGCTTACCATTCCAGATAGTAGTGGCGGGTTCATGGTTTACACCGATGCTTCATTGCAGGGGTTGGGTGGTGTGCTCATGTAGCGAGGTCACGTTGTCGCTTACGCTTCATGGCAACTAAAACTCCATGAGCATAACTACCCCACCCATGACTTAGAGCTGGCAGCAGTTGTCTTCGCGCTAAAGACATGAATGCAGTACCTATATGGTGAGACATTTGAGATCTTCACAGACCACAAGAGCCTCAGGTACCTATTTGACCAGAAGGAGCTCAACTTGAGACAGAGACGTTGGTTAGAGCTCCTGAAGGACTACGACTACAGCATCTCCTACCACAAGGCCAATGTGGTGGCCGACGCCTTGATCCGGAAGGTGCCCACCCACTTGTTCAGCTTACAGGTACAGAGTTGGAGACGCCTGGAGGTGGCCAGTTGGAGACCTCGGGAGTCACGGGGGTACTGCGGGGCAGTGACAGTGACGCGGCAGACACAACCAGAGCTGTAGACCGCGTCGTTGTAGGACAGATGGTTGATTCGTACTTACAGACACTACGAGACAAAGTGTTGACAGGGGACCCAATAGACTTTTTCTTCTCAAACGAGATACTACACATGAGGGGGCACCTATGCGTTCCTATAGACGAGAAGTTGTTGAGAGAGCTCCTAACTGAGGCGCACGGGTCCCGGTTCACCATACATCTCGAAAATACAAAGATGTACCATGACCTGCGCTGCGACTTCTGGTTGAGAGGGATGAAGCGGGATGTTGGTGAGTTTGTCCAGCAGTGCTTGGTATGCCAGCAGGTGAAGGCTGAGCATCAAAGGCCTGCAGGGCCGCTACAGCCACTTCCTGTGCTAGAGTGGAAGTGGGAGAATATCACCATAGACTTGGTGGTAAGTCTACCAGTTACCCAGCGGGAACACAACGCAGTTTGAGTGATAGTAGACCGGTTGACGAAGACGACACAATTCTTGCCGATCTGAGTCACCTTTGGGCCAGCACAGCCAGCATAGAGATACATCAAAGATGTAGTGCGTCTGTATGGAGTCCCTCACGAGATCGTATCTAACAAGGATACTCATTTCACTTCCCAGTTCTAGGCAGAGTTTCAGCAAGCCTTGGGGACCCGTCTGAGGTTCAGTACCGCTTACCACCCCCAGAGCAACGGGCAATCAGAGCACACCATACAAACACTCGAGGACCTCCTAGCGCTTGTGTACTAGACTGGAGAGGCTCCTGGGAAGAGCATCCACCCTTAGCGGAATTTGCATACAATAACAGTTATCATTCAAGCATTAGCATGGCACCTTACGAGGCTCTATACGGAAGGAAGCGTACCGCACCCTTGAGTTGGTTTGAGGTGGGGACCAAGTGGAAGGTTGGCCCCAAGCTGATCCAGCAGAGTCAGGAGGTGATAGAATAGATTTACAGATGACTCCGCACTGTCAGGAGCAGGCAGAAGAGCTACACCGATAGGAAGTGCAGGGAAGTGCAATTTGAGGTTGGGGATCACGTCTTCCTCCATGCTTCACCCATGAAGGGCTTGCAGCATTTTTGGGTGAAAGGGAAGCTTACACCGAGGTTTGTGGGACCCTTTGAGTTCTTTGAGCTTTTTGGACCCGTTGCTTACCGGCTTACCCTTTCTCCCCAGCTCTCTGGAGTGCACGACGTGTTCCATGTGTCCAACCTCAGGAAATGCGTCGCTAATCCCAGCCACGTTCTGAGCCATGAGAGTGTCGAGGTGGGAGACGACTTGACCTATCCCGAGAGGCCAGTACAGATACTAGACAGAGCCGTTCGAAATTTGAGACGGAAGCAGGTATCACTGGTGAAGGTCCTATGGAGAAGCAATGGGAACCCAAGGAGGTGATGCGAGAGCAGTACCCGGACCTTTTTGAGGGTACATCTCTTCATACCTATGTTGGTTCCCTTTAAGTTTGTTATGCGCTTTTCATACTTTACACACCCTACTTAGCTCAAGTTTCGAGGACGAAACTACCTTTAAGCTTGTTATGTTGAAATGACCTGCCACTCTTGGGTTGGATAAGACGTCTAGAGTATTCATCAGATGTTTGTCCAAACGTCTGGATAGATGGCCGGACGTCTAAAAGTAGGGAAAATCGTACGTTCTTTGTTTTTCGCGTGCATGTGACACGCATGTGTTTTCTTTCCCCTCCGGCCTCTTCACCCAAAACCCTAAACACCTCCTATTTAAACCCCCACACCCTTCATCTTTCTCCCCACCACTACTAGCCACTGCCCCCTCCATCCCCCTCCCCTGTCGGCGACCACCTTCATCACCGCTCCCCCCTGCCGCTAGCGAGGGTGTGAAGGAGAAAGGGACAGAGCATCAGCGAGTGTGAGAGAGGGAGAGGGTGTGAGCAAGGGCATGAGAAAGAGGGAGAGACCTTGCAAAAGCTTGTGCGCGAGGGGTGCCTTGCTGCGGGAGCCGTGGCGTGAGCTCGATGGAGCTCGAGGAGGAGAGCTTGAGGGGAGGAGCTTGAGAGCTCGAGCCAGAGGAGATAGGAGGTACAAGGAGAGGAGTCGTGCAAGGAAGAGGAGCTCGCAAAGGGGAGCTTCGCGACCTCTTGAAACTGCTTGCGTAGCAGCTGTACGCGACGCGGAGGAGTCCGCGCAGAGAAGAAGGCTCGCGAGAGTCCTGCGTACTGGATCTTTTCCAGCATCAGACGTCTGGAGCAGGAGTAGGACGTCCAGAGCTAAGGCCGGACGTCTGAAAGCACATTTAGTGCAGAGGTACGTGTTTTTGCACGAGTTCTGGACATGCAGACTGGACACTTAGCCATTTTTGGCTCTGCACATGCATACGCAGGTACAGAGCATTGGAAAGGCGCGCGGTGCATCCTTCGAGGCACTTTTGGATGTTTGGGCACGTCGCCAAATATCTGACAGTACTCCCAGACGACCGAAAAGAGAGACCAACGTCAGGGACTTCCCTCAGACGTTTGCAGAGGGGTTCGGACGTTTGAGGAAGCCGTAGGAAAGAAAGGTGAGATTCTGAGCTCGTGAAGACGTCTGGGTCTAGTCCCAGACATTTAATTTTAGACAGCATGCTTGTTTTTGGCCCGTTTAGGGCTCAAACGGAATCGGATTTTCGCAAACGAAGTACCGTTGTTTTCCGCTTGCATTTCTCTACGAAGTTAGTGTCACTTGTATACAGTGTTGGACTCGTTCGACGTGGTTGGTCAATTGTATAACTCTCCAACCAGTTGAGTACGCGAAGCCCGTGGAGGCGACAGGACCTACGATTCTAGCCCCCATTCTTCCCATGTTTCCCGATAGAGTGGTTTGCTTTAATATCAAGATTTAATGAAACTAAGTGCATGTTTAGAATAACTTAATTGAACCCTAGGGCGTGAAATGAACTCTAAGGCAGAAACGAACGAATATTGCTTGAGCTACACTATCTTCCTTGAGATGCATGTTAAACCAATTTGCTAGCAAATGTATTAGTTTATTGATGTGATGCTTTCTTTGGTAAAATAAGAGCTGCCTGTTATACGAATGAAACCCGTAATGTGAATAGTGAAATCTGAATGTTGGAAAATGGAATGAAAGGAATACAAGAATGAACCCTAAGGGGAATTAGAAGGACTCCTGTGCATGGAAAGAACTTAGTAAGTAGACGGGAAGTGAACTGGCCTTTGTGTACGTGGTACCAAGGACAGCAACTATCCCTTTAGTGTAGAGGGGATCTAGCCACCCCTTTGGGTTGAGAAACGGGGTTAGGCCTAGTCACTCGACACCGACTTCTGTTTGGCCCTCATGTACGTGGTATCGAGGTGAGCTATTTAGTGTAGGGAGGGAGCTAGCCGCCCCACACCGACTCTTGTTAGGCCCACAAGGCAAACCAGGATAGTCGGAAAAGGGTACGCAAACTCTGGAAAGGTGAGACCCCTGTTCTGTTCTGAGAGGGCAAGGCCTTATGCTGTTCCGTACTGTACCATTAAGCGTACTCGCGAGGGAAAATGACTGACCGCGTGCCAGTGTGGGATAGCTACCCGTGCGCTTATTACGCGTGCCGTAGTCATCGTACGTCGCGACCGTGACCTCGAGGTGGTTGACTGGGTGTAGGACTACCACGGGGGACTCTCTCAGCCAGGAGAGTACCACGTGTACATCCTACATCACAGAAAAAACTGCAATCAAGGTCATTCCCTTGAGGAAAAGGCCAAATCAAGAAATGACTAGATGAATTAAGGAGCAAATAAATTAGAACTACTTGGTTGAGCTAAATGAAAATGAATAATTAATTAGTTGCTTGTCTTGGTTGCATGTAAATGACTTAATTACCACTCTACTCAGCGTTCGCTGATGATGGAATTTTATAACCTTGTTCAGGTCAGGGAGTTGAGCAGCCAGCACCACCAACTGTGGAGGGAGCTGTGCCTAGCCGAGCCCAGCCTAGCTGTGTTTCCCTTGCAAGAGATGCCTCTCGTGGAGTTCTTGAGGTGGGCCGCGGATGCAGCTGTGGACGAGGTCAGAGGGGGGGATGTGCCAGGCTCGAGGTGCCAGTTGACCCGCCACTTCTCCCGAGCGTTCAGGCCCAAAACCTCGCTCAGCTGATCTGAGACATAGTATGAGAGGATATCCACCCGCCTCCATGGCTGCCTCTCCCTGGGGACGTGGAGGGGGAGTCCTCTATGGAACCGAGAGACCGACGCAGCATCGGACGAGGGGGAGGGGGTGGTCCTCCACCGCCCCCACCGTACTCTGACACTTCTGAGCATGAGCCCTCCCTGCCAGGAGGCGTGCCCGTTCCCCCACTGCAGCTGCACTACAAGCTTTTTGGATAGTTCCAGAAGCTGAAACCCCCCTCCTTCAAGGGGGATGAGGATCTGTCTGAGGCAGAGGACTGGTTGGAGCACATTGAGAAGGTGTTTGACACCCTTCGCCCCGCTGCAGAGTGCCATGTGGCCTTTGCCACGTACCAGCTGAAGAGTGCGGCACATAGGTGGTAAAGGGCAGTCAGAGGCCAGGAGAGGGGAGAGCCGACGTGGGACTAGTTTGTGACCCTCTTCTACGAGTAGTACTTCCTACAGACTTGGCAGGACCAGAGGAGGCAGGAGTTCCACACTCTCCGCCAGGGGGACGATGACTGTTAGCGCGTACCACACGTGCTTATTGGAGCTGTCACGTTTTGCTGTGACAGCCGTAGCTACGGAGGAGCGCCTATGGAGGTTCACCGAGGGGCTTCGACCAGCTATTTGGGAGTATGTCAAGTCCCTGAAGCTACCCACCTTCTCAAGAGTGGTGGAGGTAGTTATGACGTACAAGGAGACCAACTCGGCAGCGCGAGACACTGACAGCGGACGGAAGAGGCCCTATCAGCCAGAGTACTCACAAGGCCGATGAGAGAGGAGGCACGCAGCACCTGCGAAAGAGTTGTCCTGATTTGCGTGGCCGTCAATGGCCTTTGCGGGCCCCCGACAGGGGCCAGCTGTCAGCATTAAACCCCCTCCCAATCGTCAGCAAGGACCTACCAAGGGAAGGAGTCGAGTCCCCCTCTTCTACTGGTGTGGCCAGTTGGGCCACATCAGGAGGGACTGCCCATCTAGGGCTGGAGCGCAGCAGATGCTCCCCTCACCGAGCACTGGAGGCCGAGCAGGTGGTTGTGGCTCCCAGGCACGTGGGGGAGGGCAGCAGTCACGGGAAGGGTATCGACCAACGGCTACTCGCCCAACGTAGAGTGTGGCTACTTCTTCTGCACCGAGAGCTGAGGGGTGTATCAACGCCCTGACACAGAGACGCCAGAGCATCCGATTCAGTGGTGGCAGGTATGGTTACCGTTTCTTGCAGATTAGTTTACATGCTTTTTTATTCTGTCACCACACACTCTTTTGTCGCTGCGAGTTTTGCTGTCAGTTTGGGGTAGGACTGCATGTTGTTAGAGGATCCATTTGTGATCAGAGGTCTAGGTGATCAGTTGTTTGTAGCTGAGGAGGTCTACACAGACTGTGAGGTCGATTTTGGGGGACACAGCCTCCCCGCTGACCTGATTATGATATAGATGGAGGACTTTGGCGTGATTCTAGGGATGGATTGGTTGTCCGCTTACCACGCCTTAGTGGACTGCTTCGGGAGGAAGATCATCTTCTCCATACTGGAGATGCCTTCCTTTGAGTTCGCGGACAGCTGGTGGATGGAGGTTTCAGGTGCATTTCTGCGTTTCGAGTAGCGAGAATTTTGGGCCAGGGGTGCGAGGGCTTTCTAGCCTATGTGGTGGCAGAGCCCAGCCCCGTGGCAAACTTGCAGAGAATTCCAGTGGTTAGAGAGTACCTCGACGTGTTTCCAGAGGAGCTACCAGGACTACTGCCTGAGCGTGAGATCGAGTTTGAGATCTCACTGGTACCGGGGACCGGCCCCATTTCTGCTGCACCGTACCGAATGGCACCACTTGAGTTGCAAGAGCTCAAGTCCCAGCTATAGGACCTGTTGGGGAAGGGCTTTGTGAGGCCCAGTGCGTCCCCGTGAGGAGCCCCGGTGTTGTTTATGAAGAAGAAGGATGGTACCCTCCGTCTTTGTGTTGACTATAGACAGCTGAATAGGGTCACCATCAAGAACAAGTATCCATTGCCGAGGATTGATGATATGTTCGATCAGTTGTGAGGTGTCACAGTTTTCTCCCAGATAGATCTGAGATCAGGCTACCACTAGTTGAGGATTAGGGAGACCGACATCTCCAAGACATATTTTTGCACTTGGTATGGACTACGAATTTTTGGTCATACCATTTGGGTTAACCAACACCCCCGCTGCTTTTATGGATTTGATGAACCAGGTTTTCAGACCGTATCTGGATCAGTTTGTGGTGGTATTTATTAATGATGTGCTCGTTTACTCGCGGGATCAGGCACAGCACGGACAGCACTTGCGGAAGGTTCTGGACACTTTGAGATGATGTAGGTTGTATGCCAAATACAGCAAGTGCGAGTTTTGGTTAAGGTAGGTGACTTTCTTAGGCCATATGATCTCAGGGGATGGTTTGGCTGTGGATCTAGCCAAGGTTGTGGCCGTAGTCAGGTAGGAGAGGCCACGTACAGTGACAGAGATACGCAGCTTCTTAGGACTGGCAGGTTACTACCGGCGGTTTATCAGAGGTTTCTCGCAGATTGCGCGTCCTATGGCTTAGTTGATCCGGAAGGACGTGCCCTTTGCTTGGACGGATGCTTGTGAGGCGTGTTTTAAGGAGTTGAAGGAGAGATTGATTTCAGCTCCTATGCTTACCATCCCAGATAGCAATGGCGGTTTTGTGGTCTACATGGACGCTTCGTTGCAGGGGTTAAAGGGTGTTCTCATGCAGTGGGGTCACGTTGTCACTTACACTTCACGGCAACTAAAGTCCCATTAGCATAGCAACCCTACCCATGACTTAGAGCTAGCAGTTATTGTCTTCATGCTGAAGACATGGAGGCACTACCTTTATGGCGAGTCCTTTGAGATTTTCACAGATAATAAGAGCCTCAGCTACTTATTTGATCAGAAGGAGCTTAACATGAGACAGAGACGTTGGTTAGAGCTCCTAGAGGACTATGATTGCAGCATCTCCTACCATCCGGGAAAGGCCAACGTGGTGGCTAACACCTTTAGCCGGAAGGCACCCGCCCACTTGGCCAGTTTACAGGCACAGAGTTGGAGACTTATGGAGGAGTTGGATAGTTGGCGACCTCAAGAGTCTTGGGGGTATTGTGGAGCAGTGACGGTGACACGACAGATGAGACCAGAGCTAATAGACCGCATCATCACAGGACAAATGACAGATCCATACCTACAATCGCTGTGAGATAGAGTGCTGTCAGGGGACCCAGGAGACTTCTCTTTTACAAACGAGGTGCTGCATGTGAGGGGACGTTTGTGCGCTCCCAAAGACGAGGAGTTGTTAAGAGAGCTCCTGACTGAGGTGCATGGATCCAGATTCACCATACATCCCGGGAATACGAAGATGTATCATGATCTGAGACATGACTTTTGGTGGAGGGGAATGAAGAAGGATGTGGGTGAGTTCATGCAGCATTGTTTGGTGCGCCAGTAGGTGAAGGCCGAGCATCAAAGGCCTACAAGACAATTGCAGCCACTTCCTATGCCAGAGTGGAAGTGGGAGAGCATCACCATGGACTTGGTGGTGGGCTTACTCGTTACCCAGCGAGGACACGACGCAGTCTGGGTGATAGTTGACAGATTGACGAAGATGACATGTTTCCTGTCGATCCGAGTCACTTTGGTATCAGCACAATTGGCAAAGAGGTACATTCGTGATGTGGTACATATGCACGAAGTTCCACGTGAAATTCTATCCGACAGGGATCCCCGTTTTACTTCCCAGTTTTGGGCTGAGTTTCAGCAGACTTTGGGGACACGGTTGAGGTTCAGTACTACGTACCACCCCCAGACGGACGGACAGTCAGAGCGCACTATATAGACACTTGAGGACCTTTTACGCGCCTGTGTACTAGACTGGAGGGGCTCTTGGGAGGAACACTTACCCTTGGCAGAGTTTGCATGTAATGGCAACTATTACTCGAGCATCGACATGGCACCTTACGAGGCTCTGTACGGATAGAGGTGTACTGCTCCCTTAAGTTATGTCGAGGTGGGGACCAAGTAGGAGGTTGGCCCCAGGCTAATCCGGCAGAGTCAGGAGGTGATAGAGAAGATTCACAGATGACTTCGCACTGTAAGGAGCAAGCAGAAGAGTTATGCTGACCGGAAACGTAGAGAGGTGCAGCTCGAGGTTGGGGATCACATCTTTCTTCGCATTTCGCCCATGAAGGGCCTGCAACGTTTTGGGGTGAAAGGGAAGCTTGCACCGAGGTTAGTGGGGCCCTTTAAGGCCCTGGAGCGGGTAGGATCCGTTGCTTACCGGCTTGCCCTTCCTCCCTAGCTTTCTGGTGTGCACAACGTGTTCCACGTGTCCAACCTCAGAAAGTACGTCGCCGATCCCAATCATGTTCTGAGCCACGAGAGTGTTAAGGTGGGGGACAACCTGACCTACCTCGAGAGACCAGTGCAGATATTAGACAGAGCCATCCGGAGTTTGAGACAAAAGCAGGTACCCCTAATGAAGGTCTTGTGGAGGAGCCAGAGATACGAGGAGGCTACCTGGGAGCCTGAGGCGGCGATGCGAGAGCGGTACCCGGAGCTTTTTGAGGGTACGTCTTTTCGGACCGACTTCGGTACTCTTTAAGTTTGTTATGTGTTTTATATTCCTTTTTCGCACCCTAGCTAGCTCAAGTTTTGAGAATGAAACTTCCTTTAAGTTTGTTATGATGTAAAGACCCGTTCTGTTTTAAGCCTTTTAAAATGTCTAGGCTAGCAGTCAAACGTCTGGACCCCTTCATAAATGTCTAGAAATTGAAAAATCTGTAAGCAGGGTTGGGTCTGCGCGCTAGCTACATGCAGACAGCCTTCCCTCTCTCTCTTCTTTTCTCTTTCCTCACCGAACCCTAACCCCACTCCCTATATAAGATCCCTCTCCCCCCTTCCTCTCTTCTCCACTCCACCACCGCCCTACTTCCTCTCCATTACCATGAGAGAGACGAGTAAGAGAGAGGGAGTGAGAGCGAGGAGCGAAGAGGAGCAGCGTGAAGAGAGGGAGGTCGAGCTCGCGATCCTGGAGAGGCTCGTCGAAGTGTGCATGGCCGCCATGACGCGTGCGGAGGAACCGTCCCCAACTTTCTGCAGCGACCGGAGCTGTAGCCGAGAGGGAGGAGCCGCGGTGGAGCGCGGCGAGAGGAGTGGGAGCTCACTCTGATACTGGGATTTTTCCAGTATCAGACGTCCGGAGTGCCTTCCAGATAACAGGCTAGACGTCTGGTGATGACACCTGACATCTGAAAGCAAGTATTCGCGAAGGTACGTCCTTTTTGCGATTGCAGCCATGCAGACCGCACCACAGAGCCGTTTTGTTTGGCTAAAAGGGGATTTGTTGCTCTGTCGTGTGCAGGAGCAGCTTTGGAAAGGCGCGTGGCATGCCCTCCCACTCATTTCGGACGTCCAGACAGCTTACCAGACAGCCGGAGGCATTCCCAGACGACTGGAGGAGAGGTCGGACATCTGGAGCTGAGTCCAGACGATCAAGTAGGGGTTCTGGACATCTGAGGTCAACTCAGGAACTTGAGGTGAGACCCTAGTGACTTTTAAGACGTCTGGACGTAGTTCCAGACGTCTGATTTGGTTCTGCAATTCTGTTTTTGACCCGTTTAGGGTTCGATCGGGGTCTGTTTTACGCAAATAAGATATCTGTATTTTCCTTATGAGTTCCTCTATGTATTAGAAATCCTTATATATTGTTCTGAACATTCCATTGTGGTATGTTTCTTGATATAGGACTTTGACCCGTTACGTGTCTAGGGCTTGCAGAGGCACGTGAGTCCACCGTTCGAGCCCCCGGTACTCCTGGATTGTTTGGTAGAGTGGTTTCCCCCTATTTTATTTATAAAACATGAATGCAATTATGAAAATTAGAAAACTAGAAACCTAGGATGTGGCATAAATCCTAGGATGAGAAATAGTTGCACTGTTTGTATGCGTGTTTGATATTGCAGTCACAAATGAATGAGTAGAATTGTAAACAATTGCCTGTTAATAAATACAAGTTGCCTGTTGGAGTATGAAATGCTTGTGCTAGTTAGATAGTTACCGGTGATATCACTTGTTGCATATGTAATTTGTGGAAATACGGGCTGCATGTGTACAATACGAGAATGAAATTGTGAATGATGAAACCTGGTATGGAATAATATGGTGAATATGAGCATGAACCCTACGGGGAATTAGGAGTAGAGCTCTTGTGGATGAATGAAAAGATCTGGAAATGTGAGTGGGAAGTGTGCTGGCCCATGAATACGTGGTACCAAGGAGTGCGATTGTCCCCTGCTTAGTGTAGAGTGGAGCTAGCCGCCCTTTGGTTGGGACCTGGGGTTAGGATTAGTCACTCTACACCGACCTCTGTTGGCCCTTGCGTACACTATATCAGGCAGAGCTATTAGTGTAGGGAGAGAGAGCTAGCCACCCCATGAGGCCCAGGTTTAGCTAGCCGCACTACACCGACTTGTTAGGCCCACTAGACAAACCAGGGTAGTAAAACAATGGTGCACTGACTGTGAAGGGGTGAGACCCCTGTTACTGATAACACCACACAAGGGGGCAGTAATTAGGTTGAATATGGCCCATCTTCAGAATAAAAGTTACAACATAAGTAGAATAGGAGCATTGCATGCATCAAGTACCAAGATTGCTTATAAACTGTATTAATGGCCATTTGTGTAAAGCATTTGTCAAAGCAGGTCTCAGATGAGCAATCGGACCGCACGGATGGATTCAGAACGACAAACGGAGTCCAACGGACTCAATATCGACCAAATCTGACATCCGGAGCTCCCACAATGGGCCCAAGAAATTCTGACCGTTGATCTGGAGATCAAAGGCCCAGAGAGTGCCACGTCACCCCGCCCCCACCGCTCGCACACCCTCAAGCCAGCCAAAGACGAATCTCGGCCGTTGATCTTCGATCGAACGGTCTAGATCCGCGCGCTCGCCCGCGGTCGCCGCGACAAAGCGCGGGTGTGGCGCAACGGTTAGCGCGCACGCCCGCATCGCCGCGACGCGCATTCAAGCCGCGAGGAGCGGGATTTAGAGGCGGGCGAAGGGCACGGAAAAATTGGGTCGCCCGATCAGCAACAGGCGACCACGATCTCGCCACGCGATGCGACCGCAGCGCATGAGCGCCCACGTGCGCGCGCACGCCGGGCGGAAACGCGTGCGCACACGCGCGCCCAAGGCGCGATCTTAGCGCGGGCGTAGAAGGCTCTCAGCCGTCCGATCTTCGATCGGACGGCTCTCCTTCAGCGGCCACGGATCGCGCGAAGAGGAAGACAGGGGCGGGCGGCTGACCGGCGGTGAGAGGGCTACACCTTGGAAGCGGTTTTAGCGACGCTCTGGATGTCGCTAAAGCCCCTTCTCCTTTTAGGAAGCCCTTAACTCTATTTAAACCCCCTCCTACCACCATTCAAGATATACTCTCCCACTTGCAACTACTCCACTCCTCTCCTAGCTAGCTTTAGGCACTCTTGTAATCGCCGGTGACGACGAGCCGCCGACGGAGCCTCCTCCACCGCCGTGGCTGCCTCGTCGCTCTCCACTCTCTCTCTACCTCTCTCTCTCTTTTAAGCTTTCATTTACTTTTGTTGAAGCATGTATTTAATGTTGTAAATCATGAACTATGAATGCATGTTTAATGAAATTATTTTCCGTTCAGTCGTCATTTTAATTTCTGTTTAAAGTGCATGATCAAAACTAAGAGCTTTCTAACCCTAAACTCTCTCTCTCACTCTCGCTTTTCAAAATCGTCTCTTTCGCAAGCAAAACTCCACCTTTTTCATGACAATAAGTGAAACAAAATCCGATTTTCACGCCTCCCTGAGACCGACACTCGGACTCACCTCCGTTTACTTCTTTTAAAACTGACGTATCAAGTGCAACTATAACGACACCTCTTAACACACACGCACTACGGCACGTCAGTTACTGAGAGGGCTACGCCCTTTACTGTTACGTGTTGTACTTTGGACGTACCCACTAGCGGAAACAACTGAAAGCGTGCCAGTGCGGGGTAGCTACCCGTGCGCTTATCACGCGTGCCGTAGTCACCGCTATGTTTGTCTGTGACCTCAGGGTGGTTGACTGGGTGTAGGATCACCACGAGGGACTCCCTGCCAGAAGAGCACCACGTGTGCCTTCTACTCTTCGGAAAAGACTGCAATCAAGATCGTTCCCACGAGGAACATGTGAGATCAAGAAAGAAACTTGAAAGTAAACCAATTGATGAAAAAGAATTACTTGTAAAATAAATAATTGGGAAAGATAAATTTACCTGTTAGCTTTTCATGCTTTAGATAGTCTGGTTACCACTCTACTCAGCGTTCGCTGACTCTGTTTACTCATAACCCTTTACAAGTCCGGAGTTGAGCAGCCTGAGTCACCGGCTGCAGAGGGTGCTAGGCCCAGTCGAGCCCAGCAGTGGTTTCCTGTTGTAGTTGTACTCTCTTTTCTATTAGTGAGTTTTAAACTATTATTACCACTTCTGTTACTATACTTTTATTTCTACTTTCCTGTTGTGGTGGTATGTACTGTTTAGCAGCTTTTACTTCCTTACTACTTGTACTCTTTCACTGTTAGTTACCTTGCATAGTGAATGTGGTTTATTTTCCTACTTTTATATTATTTCTTGTTGGACAACTGGGTCTTAGGATTAGTCGAGTCGAGCCGATCTCGGGTCCTGTAGGGATTCGGGAACCGGGTCATAACAGTTACATTGTACTTGTGGTTGTGAAATATTTTCTGCTTTTGGTTATTTCTCATTGGACGACTAGGTCTTGGGATTAGTCGAGCCGGGTCGATCTCAGGTCCCGTAGGGATCTAGGATCAGGTCATAACAGTATGGAAGACAAATCATTTCCACATGTACCTTGGAATTGTGAAAAAACTTAAATAGTTTGATATCTACTATAGGAAATAGGATTAACTTCATATGTTTGAAAATTATTTAAGGACAAATTAAAATTTTCATGAAATTTGTTTGAATAATTTAAACAAAATCTCTTTGTAGAAAATTTTTTCATCTAATATGTGCCCTCCCATAACTTGTAGAATGAGACAAACGACTCATGAGTCCACCAACCTAACCCTCCAGAAACAGAGGGTATTGATTGTACTCGGGTTAGGTCAAAGAGGGTTATGAATTGGAGCCTTGAATTGGACTCCAAATTGATGTCAATTTCAAAGAACACTATGATAACTGGGATTGGGAGAGTGGATTGTTCAACAAACATGCCTGGCAAGAGATTGTTCATGAGTTTGACCAAGACACACATTTGAATTATGACCAACACAAGCTCCTCCATAGGTGGACTTTGAAGAACTTTCATGCTTACGACCATCTCAATAAAATGAGTGGTTGGGGCATGGATCCTACAATCATGTGCTCGGTAGCATTGACTCTAGATGTCTGGTTGGAGGTATCTTCGTCGCTTTCTCTTTTTTAGTCATTTACGATGTCTTACGTAAGGTATTGTTATAGGCTGATATCAATTTCGTATATTTGTTTAGTTACCTCCAAAGTTATGGAAGTTGAAGGGTAAATCATTTCCATTCTATGATGACGTTAACATCATAATTGGTAAGGACATCGCTATGGGAGAGGATGTGATATCGTCAAACCATCTCTTAGATTCATCTGATGAAGACACACCTGCCCCTTACATCCCCTCAGATCCACTTGTTGCATCTACAAATTATCAATCGTTTTAGTTTACGTAGGCGTCATACGATGATGGTTTCCATGACCATCATTTCAGCTTTGAGGGACTTCTTTCTTCTGGTGTTCTCGAAGGTAAGGGCAATTTTGGTTTAGGGTCTTCAACAAATCCAATCCCGACTTGTCAACCACCTCCTACGTAGTCGACTCTGCCACATGCAAACCCAACTCAAGATTGTGGTAAAAGGCCAATTGGTGAAGGGAGTTCAAGTGGTGGGAAGACGCATTGCTCAACTTCCACAAATGTTGTGCCAGAAGGAATAGAGGAGACCAACTCCTTACTCAAGTAGATTGTTGATCATCACATTGCAAAGCCTAAGAAGGTTGAAAGGAGCGATGAGATTGGACGTTGTCTTGACATGGTTCAAGAGCGCATAGCGTGTAGTCTTTGCACAACATTTCTCTAGGAGTCAAAATCGTGTAGTCTTCATGGATGTTGTCGACATTGCTGAGGCGTTCTATGATTGGTTGCAGCGTGTTCTTCAAGGGTCGTAGAAGCAGCATGATTTTAATCATCGTTGAACCCAAGCAGCATCATGGTTTTTGTAATTGTACCACTGCAGCATGATTTACTCTCTCGTTCTACCCCAGCAACATGAGACTCCCTTTCGTTCTACCCCAGCATCATGATTGTCCCCGTAGTTGGACCGACCCAGCACGATTTCCTTTGGAGTTTCCAACTGTCGTTGCTTTTACTAGTTCCTTTTATTTGCTATCCATCGTATGTTTGCATTCCCTTTGTTATGTAATATGTCCCAAACATTTTATCGTAGTTTTCGACTATTATAGTTTTAATCGCATATGCTTGGTCTATTATCTTAGGATAATGTTCGACGTACTTTAAGTACAACGTAAAATTTGTCATTCATACAACTTTGTCATGTCATGAATGCAATATTTTAGGAACGTCAAACTCAAGTTCCACACAGACAGTAGTCAAAGTTCCTCACAATCATCTAATTCGTTAAGTGAGGATTCTGTGCATGATACTATGAAATTCTTCAAAGATGAGGAGATGGTTAACATGGAGTTCCTCCTACCAGTAGTTGTAATGCATCAATGCTACGCACCCCCATCCCGAAGAATCCCTCGAAACACAAATTCCATGACAGGTCACTTATGGGTCCATGACATTCTTTATCACATAAATCTCAAGTGATGTAGGGATGAGTTTCGTATCCCCAAGGAAGCCTTTTGGACATTTATTGATTTGCTGAACGAACAACTACACTAACGAACACCCGTACACAACGATGGAGGAGCAATTGGCAATATTCCTCCCCATTTTAGGATATGGCGGATTGAATCAGCATTTTATGGAGAGGTTTTAGCATTTTAAGGAAACAATTAGTCAATATGTCAATCGAGTCGTAAGACAGATCCTCAAACTGAAGCATCTTTTCATCAACTTACCTAAAGCTGATGCACCTATTCCTCCTGAGATCAACAGGAACCCAAAGTTCTTCCCTTACTTTCGAGTATACTCTAGCTTCCCTAACACAATATTTCATTGTATGTTTGAAGAAGTAATACATCGAACAAAATGTTCACTTCTTAGGATGTTGTCGGCGCCATCAATGGTTGCCACATCAAAGCAACAGGAATGATCAATAGGGCAGATTCTGCTGTAGGAAGCAGTTTCCTTCCCAAAATGTCATGGTTGTTGTTAACTTTGATATGGAATTCGTATATGTTGTTACTAGATTTGAGGGATCCGCAGCTAACATGTGAGTCCTCAACTGGACAATCAATGTCGATAACTTTCGAGTCCCTCAAGGCAGAAGATACTCAATCGACTTAGTGTATACAAATACAGATAGGTTCTTGGCCCCCTACCAAGGCACCGCATACCATTTGGAGTATAGGGGTCATGCCTATCAAAATGAGAAGTAGATATATAATCACCACCATACATCTCTGCGTAATGTTGTTGAGCGCACGTTTGGTGTCCTTAAGGGTCGTTGGAAATTACTGGACCAACGACCATTCTACAAATTTAAGAATCAACATCAGGCGGTTATGGCAGCATGCATACTACACAACTTCATCGATTTGACCTTGATGATGACTTATTACAAGAGTTAATTCGGGACAAGGAGAACCCGAGGGAGATAACGATCATGACGACACTGCTTCTGAGGTTGACAAAGCTATTGTACATGCAAGCTCCAGGATTTGTGATCATATTGCTAAGCAACTTTTGGACCGAATACGGCAAGGTTGCATCTAGGCGCCATAGAGCTTGATCCAATCCAACCTATTGCTTCTTATGCTTTTCTACCATGTTATGTGCACCCTATCATGATGTTATAGTCCTATCTGGTGTTTTCTATATATTAGGTCTCCTCATGTACTACTTTCAAATATATATATATATATATATATATATATATATATATATATATATATATATATATATATATAAAATATGCTTCTCTATGTACTATTGGAATCGCTTGAGCAATTTTGCAAAATTAATTCCTTAAAATGGAGATCGCACCATGATGCCTTAATACCGTTTATATTCGTCCATATAAAATATGACATATTGGGTTGTAATTCTCAAAATTGTCATCGTCATGTTATACCATTAAATTTTAGCCTCCATGACAAATCCATTTCAAAATCTTCTATTTCCTTGAGTATCAATTTACAAGATATTGAGATTGCATCAAGATGTGGACTGTAACGACCCGACTCCCGAGTCCCTACGAGACACGAGAACCGGACCGACTCGACTAATCCCAAGACCTAGTCGTCCAACGAGAAAGTAACCAAAAGAGCAGTAAAATAAATCACATTCAGCATGAATATAACTAACAGTAAGAAAGTACAGCAGTAAGGAAAAAAAAACTACTACAGTAGATACCACCACAACAGTAGAACAACATTTACCATATAACATGAACTGCAGGTAAATAAAGTACAGCGGAAATAAGAACTACTCACTATAACAGAAACAAAAGAGGTACAAAAGACTGTGGTAACTCTACTGGACCCTACTCGGCCCAGCGTCCTCTGCAACCGCTGACCCTAGCTGCTCAACACCAGGTCCTGAAAAAGGCAACGAGTGTAACACGTCAGCAAAACGCTGAGTAGAGTGGCAACTAAAACTAAAGACAACAGTAGAGTGTACAGTAGCTGTTATGTTCTATTACTTTCTTTATTTACATCTTTCAATTGTCTCACTATTTCATTTATTTCTCAGATCTTTTACTTGATCTCGAATGTTCCTCGTGGGAACGATCTTGATTGCAGTCTTTTCCAAAAAGTAGTAGCACGTGGTGCTCTCCTGGCCGGGAGAGTCCCCCGTGGCGATCCTACCCTCAGTCAACCACCCCAAAGTCACTGACAGACGTAACGGTGACTACGGCACGCGCGATAAACGCACAAGTAGCTAACCCGTACTGGCACGCAGTCAGTCGTTTCCGTTAACGGGTGCGCCCAAAGCACAGCACGGAACCAGTACAGGGCAGAGCCCTCTCAGTAACAGGGGTCCAACCCCTCCACAGTAACCAAACCGGGGCCTTGCCCCTCCAAAGTCCGCGCACCCTCGCCTGACTACCCTGGTTTGCCCTAGTGGGCCTAACAAGTCGGTGAAGGAGGCTAGCAGAGCCCCGGGGCCCGTGGGGTAGCTAGTACTCTCCTAACACTAGTAGCTCTCCTCGGTAATACGTGCACGAGGGCCAGCAAGTCGGTACAGAGCGGCCAATCCTAACCCCGGGTCCCTGGGGTGGCTGGCCCCACTCTGCACTAAACAGGTACAGGTACTTCCCTTGGTACTGCGTACCCAAGAGACAGTACAAACTACATCTCAGTTCCATTCCTTTTCCTTTCCAGGAGTTCCACTCCTAATTCCCCGTAGGGTTCCATCCTTTTAACTCAAACATCCAGGTGTCACTTTCTAGTTTCACGTTCTTACGACCCATGATCTCATGTTTCTTTATTCATAACAGGCAGCTGTTAATTCAGTTTACAGGCAGCTTTATATTCCTTTCCATTTTTTTCCAAGACTACAGTATTATACATTCAACAAGTTTTTCCATCCTAGGATTCATGCCACATCCTAGGATCTAGCATACAACTAGTTTTCCAGCCCTAGGATTCATGCAACACCTACGAGCTATCATTCCATACATTTCTCATTCCTAGGATTCATGCAATGTCCTAGATTCTAGTTATGGTTCCATACTTTAACAGATTTTAATAATAACTTAAGCCACTCTACCAGGTACAACGGGAGTAATGGGGGCGTGATCGTGAATCCCGCGTGCCTCCGCGACTCCCAAGACTGCAACTGAACGAGGTCCTATCACAAGGATCAAACACAAGGAGTGTCTCAAAACAGAGTATAGCTACTGTAGACAGGTAGAGGAATTAATTCTGAAAAGAACGCAACTCGAATCGTGGAAAACGGAGCCCGAACGGGCCCTAAACGGGTCGAAAAAGATGATACTGTGCAAAATCAGACGTCTGGAACTTCTTCCAGACGTCTTAAAAAGTGGATCAGAGAATTACCTGTTTAGTGTGGTTTCCCAGACGTCCAGAAGTCTGCGGGAACGTCTGGCCTAGCTCCCAGACGTCCGATGGTCACCCCGGACGTCTGGAAGTCACTCCCGCCGTCTAGTACAACTTCCAGACGTATGATTCGCAAAGGATGGCGAATCAGCGAGCCTGCGCACAGCCAACTCCCTCCCTCAGTACGGTCAGTCGACAGGAAGGAAGAAGAAAGCGGAATACTCACCTTTCAGACGTCTGTATGAGCTTCCAGACGTCTCCCTCGCCGTCTGGCTATCAACCCAGACGTCTGATTCTGGAAATTTTTCCGGAATCACGGCGCCACTCGGCCTCCACTCGCGACATCGCCCGCGTCGTACCTCGCGCGTCTGCTGCTCAAACCGCAGCAGGTCCCTCTTCGCGTCGTTCCGCGCCCCCTGCGCCCTCCGCCGGCCGGCCAAGCCGCTCCGGCGAGCTCGCCCTCACGACAGAGCTCCGCCCTCGCACGTCGCACCTCCTCCGCGCTCACTGCGGCCGCCGCTGCCGCCCTCGCGCTCGCTCGCTCTCGCGTACAGGAAGGAAAAGAGGAAGGGAACGGTGGAGACGACAGGAGGGGAGGCATGGCCTTTTAAGGCCGTGCGAGGAGGAGGGAGAGAGTGCGCGACAGGTCTGCAGCCGCAGAGAGAGAGGGAAAAAGAGAAAGAGTGAGAGGAATCGCGGATCTGCGCGCACAGGCGTGCAGACGAATCTCTCGTGCGAAAAATAACTGTTTTCCAGACGTCTGGAAACGATCCCAGACGTCTTGTCAGACGTCTGGATGTGATCCCAGACGTCTGGTCCGACGTCTAGGCCACCTCCCAGACGTCTTAAAAGACGTCTGGGGCATGCGTTCGTAACAATATAACAAACTCAAAGGAAGTTTCGTCCCCGAAACTTGCGCCAACTAGGGTGCAGGGAAAAGATGTCCAAATAACCATAACAAACTCAAAGAGGACCGAAGCCGGTCCGAAAGGACGTACCCACGAAAACTTCCGGGTACCGCTCCCGCATTGCCGCCTCAGGCTCCCAGGTAGCCTCCTCGTACCGTTGGCTCCTCCACAAAATTTTTACCAGGGGTACTTGCTTTCGTCTCAAACTGCGGACGGCTCGGTCTAGGATCTGCACTGGCCGCTCGGGGTAGGTTAGGTCGTTGCTCACCTCGACGCTCTCGTGACTCAGTACGTGATTGGAATCGGCTACGTACTTCCTTAGGTTGGACACATGGAACACGTCGTGCACACCAGAAAGCTGCGGGGGAAGGGCAAGTCTGTAAGCAACGGGTCCAACCCGCTCCAGGACCTCAAAGGGCCCCACAAACCTCGGCGCGAGCTTCCCTCTCACCCCAAACCGCTGTAAGCCCTTCATGGGCAAAACACGAAGGAAGACGTGGTCTCCAACCTCAAACTGCACCTCTCTTCGTCTCCGATCCGCGTAGCTCTTCTGTCTGCTCCTGACGGTGCGGAGTCGTCTGTGGATCTGCTCAACTACCTCCTGACTCTGTCGGATCAACCTGGGGCCAACCTCCCACTTGGTCCCCACCTCAACCCAACTCAAGGATGCCGTACACTTCCGTCCGTACAGAGCCTCGTAGGGAGCCATGCCGATGCTCGAGTGATAACTGTTGTATGCAAACTCTACCAGGGGCAGGTGCTCCTCCCAAGAGCCCCTCCAGTCCACTACACAGGCACGCAAAAGGTCCTCAAGTGTCTGTATCGTGCGCTCAGACTGTCCGTCCGTCTGGGGGTGGTAAGCCGTGCTAAACCTCAACCTCGTCCCCAAGGCCTGCTGAAACTCAGCCCAAAACTGGGACATAAAGCGGGTATCCCGGTCGGATACGATCTCCCGCGGAACTCCGTGTAGTCGTACCACATCACGGATATACCTCTCTGCCAACTGTGCTGGTCCCAAAGTGACTCGGATCGGCAAGAAACGCGCTGTCTTCGTCAGTCTATCTACTATTACCCAAACTGCGTCGTGTCCCCGCTAGGTAACAGGTAAGCCCACCACCAAGTCCATGAAGATGCTCTCCCACTTCCACTCTGGCACTGGAAGCGGCTGAAGCGGCCCTACAGGCCTCTGATGCTCGGCTTTCACCTGCTGGCACACTAAGCACTGTCGCACGAACTCACCCACATCCCGCTTCATCCCTCTCCACCAAAACTCGCGTCTCAAGTCATGGTACATTTTCGTGTTCCCGGGATGTATGGTGAATCTAGAACCGTGTGCCTCAGTCAGGAGCTTTCTCAACAGCTCCTCGTCTCTGGGAACGCACAACCGTCCCCTCAAACGTAGCACCTGGTCTGTGAAAGAGAAGTCACCTGGATCTCCTGACAGTACTCTGTCGCGCAAAGACTGCAAGTACGGATCGGCCATCTGTCCTGTGGTGATGCGGTCCATCAATTCTGGCCTAGTCTGCCGTGTCACCGTCACTGCCCCACAGTACCCTCGTAACTCTAGAGGTCGCCAACTGCCCACCTCCTCCAAAAGGCTCCAACTCTGTAACTGTAGACTGGCCAAGCGTGCGGGCGCCTTACGGCTCAAGGCATCAGCCACCACATTGGCCTTTCCCGGGTGGTAGGAGATGCTGCAGTCGTAGTCCTTCAGGAGCTCCAACCAACATCTTTGTCTCATGTTGAACTCCTTCTGATCAAAAAGGTATCTGAGGCTCTTATGATCTGTAAAAATCTCGAAGATCTCACCGTACAAGTAGTGCTTCCAGGTCTTCAGCGCGAAGACAACAGCTGCCAACTCTAGGTCGTGGGTAGGGTAGGTATGCTCATGGGGCTTCAGTTGCCGCGAAGCATAAGCGACAACGTGACCCCTCTGCATGAGCACACCTCCTAACCCCTGCAAGGAAGTGTCCGTGTACACAACAAACCCGCCACTACTGTCAGGAATGGTCAGCATGAGAGCCGAGGTCAACCTCTCCTTCAGCTCCAGAAAACACTCCTCACAGGCATCTGTCCAAACGAAAGGCACGTCCTTCCGGGTCAACTGTGTCATAGGACGCGCAATCTGTGAAAATCCTCTGATGAACCGTCTGTAGTAGCCAGCTAGTCCCAGGAAACTACGGATCTCAGTGACTGAACGCGGTCTCTCCCACCTGAGCACTGCCTCGACCTTGGCTGGGTCCACCGCCAGGCCGTCTCCAGAGATCACATGACCCAAGAAGGTCACCTCCCTCAACCAGAACTCGCACTTGCTGTATTTGGCGTACAGCCTGCGTCGCCTCAGAGTGTCCAAAACCATCCGCAAGTGTTGTCCGTGCTGCGTCCGATCTCTAGAATAGATCAGTACATCATCTATGAAAACCACCACAAACTGGTCCAAGTACGGTCTAAACACCCGGTTCATCAGGTCCATGAAAGTAGCGGGGGCATTGGTCAGCCCAAACGGCATGACCAAAAACTCGTAGTGTCCGTACCGGGTGCGGAAAGCTGTCTTGGAGACGTCGGTCTCCCTGATCCTCAACTGGTAGTATCCAGACCTCAAGTCTATCTTGGAAAACACCGTGGCACCTTGCAATTGGTCAAACAAATCGTCGATCCTCGGCAGCGGATATCTGTTCTTGATGGTGACCCTGTTCAGCTGTCGGTAGTCCACACAAAGACGTAGGGTCCCATCCTTCTTCACAAACAGTACCGGGGCTCCCCAGGGAGACGCACTGGGCCTCACGAAACCTTTCTCCAAAAGGTCCTGCAACTGGGACTTAAGCTCTCGCAGCTCAAGCGGTGCCATTCTGTATGGCGCGGTGGAGATGGGGCTGG
The DNA here is from genome assembly GCA_037157565.1 of Thalassia testudinum. Lineage (NCBI taxonomy): Eukaryota > Viridiplantae > Streptophyta > Magnoliopsida > Alismatales > Hydrocharitaceae > Thalassia > Thalassia testudinum. The sequence goes on along the minus strand of JAZHRO010000024.1, from coordinate 104,236,798 downwards.
TCCCTGGTACTAGTGAGATCTCAAACTCGATCTCACGCTCGGGCGGTAGTCCTGATAACTCGTCTGGAAACACGTCGGGGTACTCTCTGACCACCGGGATGCTCTGAAAGTGTGCCACGGGGCTGGGTTCTACCACCACACAAGCTAGGAAGCCCTCACATCCCTGGCTCAAAAGTCTCGCCGCCCGAAGTGCCGATATGCACCTGAAACCTCCGTCCACTGGCTGTCCGTGAAACTCGAAAGAAGGTATCTCGGGAATGGAGAAGATGATCTTCCTCTCAAAACAGTCCACCAAGGCGTGGTAAGTGGACAGTCAATCCATCCCCAGAATCACACCAAAGTCCTCCATCTGGATTATAATCAGGTCAGCTGGCAGGCTATGTCCCCCGACGCTGACCTCGCAATCCATGTACACCTCCTCAGCTACAAACAGCTAACCACCCGGACCTCTGATTACGAATGGATTCTCTAACAGTGTATAATCCTAGTGCAAACTAACTGCGAAACTGGCTGCGACAAACGAGTGCGTAGCGCTGGAATCGAAAAGGGTGTAAACGAGTCTACCAGAAACTGAAACCATACCTGCTACCACGGATCCCGAAGCTCTGGTGTCCCTGTGTGTTAGGGCGTTGATACGCCCCTCAGCTCTAGGTGCGGACGAAGCAGCCACACTCTGCGTCGGACGGGTAGGTGCTGGCCGGTACCCTCCTCGCGACTGCTGTCCTCCTCCTCGTGCCTGGGAACCGCGGCCTCCTGCGCGCCCTCTAATGCTCTGCACGGGAAGTATCTGCTGACCTGCCCTAGATGGGCAGTCCCTCCTGACGTGGCCCGGCTGGCCACACTGGTAGCAGAGGGGAACCCGACTCCCGCCCTCAGTGAGTCCCTGCTGTCGACTAGACGGGGGTCCGGTGCTAGCGACTGGCCCCTGTCGAGGGCCCCCAAAGGCCACTGATGGCCCTGCACAACGTGACGGCTCTCCTGCGGACGCCACGTGTCTCGGTTCTCGCCGGCCCTCTGAGAAGTCTGGCTGAAAGGGCCTCTTCTGCCCGCCGTCGGTCTCTCGCGCGGACGGGTTGGTCTCCTCGTAAGTCATAGCTGCCTCTACCATCCTCGAAAACGTAGGCAGCTTCAGGGGTTTGACATACCCCCAGATCGCAGGCCGGAGCCCCTCGGTGAACCTCCAACGGCGTTCCTCCTCAGTGGCTACCGCTGTCGCTGCAAAGCGGGACAGCTCCAAGAAACGCGTGCGGTACGTGCTCACAGTCATCGTCCCTTGGCGGAGAGTGTGGAACTCCCGCCTCCTCTGGTCCTGCCACGTCTGGGGAAAATACTGCTCGCTGAAGAGGGTGACGAACTGGTCCCACGTCGGCTCGTCCCTCTCCTGTCCCCGGACCACCCTCCACCACCGGTGTGCCGCACTCTCCAACTGGTACGTGGCAAAGGCCACGCGGCACTCCACCGGGGGGCAAAGGGTGTCGAAGATCTTTTACAGCTGCTCAAGCCACTCCTCTGCCTCGGTCGGGTCCTCATCCCCCTTGAAGGAGGGGGGCTTCAGCTTCCGGAACCGTCCGAAAAGCTCGAAGTGGCGCTGTAGGGGAGGTGCTAGTGCACCTCCAGGATAAGGTACCTCGTGTACAGAAGTGTCGGAGGAAGGTGAGGGCGGCAGGGGCCCATCCCCTCCCTCGTGTCCAGTGCCTTGTCCGTCGCGTGGTCCCACAGAGGACTCCCCCTCTGCAGCCCCAAGGGGAGGTGCTCGGGGCGGTGGGTGGAGCTCCTCTCGTACAATATCTCGTATCAGTCTGGCGAGGTCCTGGGCCTGGATGCCAGGGAGTGGTGGCTGGTCCACCGAGACGTTAACGACAGCACGTCCACCTCGCCGACCTCGTCCTCGGTCGCGCCCGCGGCCCATCTCGCCAGTCCCGCCACGAGGCATCTCCTGCAAGGAGACGCGAAACAAAACGGAAACGTCAAAACAGGCGGTACCTAACGAAATGTCTAAGAGCTCAAGTCAGGAGATATGTTGTGGTGGCTACTCTAGCTATAAACATGCGAATTGGTTATCTTCCAGTCAGTTGATTCACTTCTCGGGACGACCTTGCTCTGATACCATCTTGTAACGACCCGACTCCCGAGTCCCTACGAGACACGAGAACCGGACCGACTCGACTAATCCCAAGACCAAGTCGTCCAACGAGGAAGTAACCAAAAGAGCAGTAAAATAAACCACATTCAGCATGAATATAACTAACAGTAAGAAAGTACAGCAGTAAGGAAAAAAAACCTATTACAGTAGATACCACCACAACAGTAGAACAACATTTATCATATAACATGAACTGCAGGTAAAGAAAGTACAGCGGAAACAAGAACTACTCACTATAACAGAAACAAAAGAGGTACAAAAGACTGTGGTAACTCTACTGGACCCTAATCGGCCCAGCGTCCTCTGCAACCGCTGACCCTGGCTGCTCAACACCAGGTCCTGAAAAAGGTAACGAGTGTAACATGTCAGCAAAACGCTGAGTAGAGTGGCAACTAAAACTAAAGACAACAGTAGAGTGTACAGTAGCTGTTATGTTCTATTACTTTCTTTATTTACATCTTTCAATTGTCTCACTATTTCATTTATTTCTCAGATCTTTTACTTGATCTCGAATGTTCCTCGTGGGAACGATCTTGATTGCAGTCTTTTCCAAAAAGTAGTAGCACGTGGTGCTCTCCTGGCCGGGAGAGTCCCCCGTGGTGATCCTACCCTCAGTCAACCACCTCAAGGTCACTGACAGACGTAACGGTGACTACGGCACGCGTGATAAATGCACAGGTAGCTAACCCGTACTGGCACGCGGTCAGTCGTTTCCGTTAACGGGTGCGTCCAAAGCACAGCACGGAACCAGTACAGGGCAGAGCCCTCTCAGTAACAGGGGTCCAACCCCTCCACAATAACCAAACCGGGGCCTTGCCCCTCCACAGTCCGCGCACCCTCGCCTGACTACCCTGGTTTGCCCTAGTGGGCCTAACAAGTCGGTGAAGGAGGCTAGTAGAGTCCCGAGGCCCGTGGGGTAGCTAGTGCTCTCCTAACACTAGTAGCTCTCCTCGGTACTACGTAGACGAGGGCCAGCAAGTCGGTACAGAGCGGCCAATCCTAACCCGGGGTCCCTGGGGTGGCTGGCCCCACTCTGCACTAAACAGGTACAGGTACTTCCCTTGGTACTGCGTACCCAAGAGACAGTACAAACTACATCTCAGTTCCATTCCTTTTCCTTTCCAGGAGTTCCACTCCTAATTCCCCGTAGGGTTCCATCCTTTTAACTCAAACATCCAGGTGTCACTTTCCAGTTTCACGTTCTTACGACCCATGATCTCATTCATGTTTCTTTATTCGTAACAGGCAGCTGTTAATTCAATTTACAGGCAGCTTTATATTCCTTTCCATTTTTCTCCAAAACTGCAGTATTATACATTCTACTAGTTTTTCCATCCTACGATTCATGCCACATCCTAGGATCTAGCATATAACTAGTTTTCCAGCCCTAGGATTCATGCAACACCTACGAGCTATCATTCCATACATTTCTCATTCCTAGGATTCATGCAATGTCCTAGATTCTAGTTATGGTTCCATACTTTAACAGATTTTAATAATAACTTAAGCCACTCTACCAGGTACAACGGGAGTAATGGGGGCGTGATCGGGAATCCCGCGTGCCTCCGCGACTCCCAAGACTGCAACTGAACGAGGTCCTATCATAAGGATCAAACACAAGGAGTGTCTCAAAACAGTGTATAGCTACCGTAGACGGGTAGAGGAATTAATTCTGAAAAGAACGTAACTCGAATCGCGGAAAATGGAGCCCGAATGGGTCCTAAACGGGTCGAAAAAGACGATACTGTGCAAAATCAGACGTCTGGAACTTCTTCCAGACGTCTTAAAAAGTGGATCAGAGAATTACCTGTTCAGCGTGGTTTCCCAGACGTCCAGAAGTCTCCGGGGACGTCTGGCCTAGCTCCCAGACGTCCGATGGTCACCCCGGACGTCTGGAAGTCACTCCCGCCGTCTGGTACAACTTCCAGACGTCTGATTCGCAAAGGATGGCGAATCAGCGAGCCTGCGCACAGCCAACTCCCTCCCTCAGTACGGTCAGTCGACAGGAAGGAAGAAGAAAGCGGAATACTCACCTTTCAGACGTCTGTATGAGCTTCCAGACGTCTCCCTCGCCGTCTGGCTATCAACCCAGACGTCTGATTCTGGAAATTTTTCTAGAATCACGGCGCCACTCGGCCTCCGATCGCGACGCCGCCCGCGTCGCACCTCGCGCGTCTGCTGCTCAGACCGCAGCAGGTCCCTCTCCGCGTCGTTCCGCGCCCCCTGCGCCCTCCGCCGGCCGGCCAAGCCGCTCCGGCGAGCTCGCCCTCACGGCAGAGCTCCGCCCTCGCACGCCGCACCTCCTCCGCACTCACTGCGGCCGCCGCTGCCGCCCTCGCGCTCGCTCGCTCTCGCGCACAGGAAGGAGAAGAGGAAGGGGACGGTGGAGACGACGGGAGGGGAGGCATGGCCTTTTAAGGCCGCGCGAGGAGGAGGGAGAGAGTGCGCGGCAGGTCTGCAGCCGCAGAGAGAGAGGGAAAAAGAGAGAGAGGAATCGCGGGTCTGCGTGCATAGGCGCGCAGATGAATCTCTCGTGCGAAAAATAACTGTTTTCCAGACGTCTGGAAACGATCCCAGACGTCTTGTCAAACGTCTGGATGTGATCCCAGACGTCTGGTCCGACGTCTAGTCCACCTCCCAGACGTCTTAAAAGACCTCTGGGGCACGCGTTCGTAACATGGACCCATCTAGAGCCACGGTAGGATGTGCTCATGTCATGATCTTTGCAATCTAGTGTTAAAGGAGTGCATGGGCAATGAAGAGACCACACAGCCAAGACTGTATTATGTTTGTCGTCGGGGTATTAGGGTAAGTATGTTAAGGGAATGGTCCATTCACTGGATTTCCTTATACATTTTGAGTAGTAACCCCATTTATCTGGATTATAGGGATGCGGCTATCAGATCCATTGTGCTGACCATGAGCCTAGCTACAATTCAATCGTTCTAAGTGGAGATGACCTTCTTGTCTGCGCTATATGGGAAGTTGGAGAAGAAGGCATCTGGCATCATTTACAGGGGGGATGCATCCGAGGAGTATGTCGAATGGCTTATTGATCATGTCGTTGATCTAGAGCATAGGATGCAAGCGAAGACTGACAAGGAAGTAGGCTACAAATGAAGCTTATGTCTTATGAGTCCCACATAGCGAAGCTGTAGGAGAGGGTATTAGACTTCGAGATAGAACTCAAGGTTTGTGTCACATGGAAAGAAGGTACAACGGGATGTTCGACTGATGGCATCGCCATCATTCACTATATCTAACCTAATTTGGCTATATTTTAAGGTTAAATTCACCTAATTGACATATTAAAAGGGTATAACTCAATCAAGGCTGAAGAAAGAAGAATTAATAGAAAAAGGGGCTAATTCTACAGTTTTCACAAATAATTATGAATGCAGAATAGTTGGAGAGTGAACTTAAAATTAATTAAAGGTCAATTGAGCCCAAATATCACAAAAGTGGGTTGGTATTGAATAATTCAAGATTTGCATTCAAATTGAATGTTTAATTTTAATTAAAAATCTAATTTCAACTCCACTTCAATTAAAATAGTTTTAATGGAAATAAATGTGATCTAAACCTTCTAAAAATCATTTAAAATTATTCTATAAGGTTTTGCACAATCAATTTGATAATCGGAACTTGTTTTGACCTAAAACAGAATCACTGACGGGAATTCAATACATTTTGGGTCTAATTATAAATTGACCATGCAAACGACATCAAAACCCAAAATTGAAGTCACCATCAACTTCCTTATATCAAAATTAGACTACCATAAAAATTTGGGTTCATTTGGACTTTATCTTGGTCAACTTTGCATTTTGATTCTTAATTTCGGATTTCCTTACAAATGCCCCCTCAACTTTCAATTTCTTTACAAAAATGCCCCCACTAGCATCTTCTCCACCTCCGACCCCACCAGCCACGTAACTTCAGCGAGGTTGTTTGCGCAACATCTAACCCTCTCTTCGGGCGCCAACAAGCTATAAAACTTCCCTGCCTCACACTGTTACAAGTTGTCGCATTTTAGCGAGCGTAACTCCCCTCCTTCCTCTTCGAGCACCGCCATTGACGCTAACCTTGGAGCTTCTCAACTTCGTTCTTCGGTCGCTCTACTGTGCAATTGGTTGAGGGTTTCTTCTTCCCTCGTCATCACCGTGCTTCCCATCAAAGAACTGGCTCTCCTACTCTCTTCCTCGGCTCCAACTCACCTTGCCATCTCCTCCTTCTCCAAGTCTGACGACCCATGTTGGCCTCCTCTATGACCTCTCCTCCTCCTAGGTAACTCCTCTTCTCCCCCTCTTCTTCAAGATTAGTTTAGGCCTCTTAGACCTAGGTTTTGACCCCAATACCTCTTCCTTTGCCACCTTCTTCTTCGTTGGTGGCAACACCGCCAGCCACTTTTCGGCGAGCGCACATCTCACCGTACATGCCTTCTCACTCGCCGTCGACCATCCCACGAGCTTCGCCTCTCAACGTCGAACAAAAGCCCTCTTCCAATCGAGGGTACCAATGCCCGAGGCTTCCACCGAACACAACCCTTGCCGACATCTTCCTTGACACTGATGACTCTTCTCCGGCCTCGTCGCATCTAATTACCACCGCCAACACCTCCAGCTCTCCACGGCGAACCTCCCTGCCCCCTTGGTTGGGAGTTTCGACATCTCTTAGGTCAAACACCATTGCCAGCCATACCCATCAACCCCAATTGCGTCGGTCATGCTCTGGCTACCCACAAGCCTCCAAGCTTCTCGAGAAGCTCCATGATAGCACAAGGAGCAAATTGCAACCTCCAGCAAGCCTTGCTGTGCCTCAAGGAGCTCCGTTGACCATCACCATCCTCACGCCGTCGCCCTCATCTCCAACTCTGATGCTTCACTGACCACCCTCACGCCTCCAAACTTAGCAGGAAGCTCCGTGAGGACACGCTCGAAACACTGCCACCCTCGGCGAAGAGCTTCATGCTTGGGAGCTTCACCAACCTCCTCCATTACCAACGGTCTGCAGTGGGTTTCACACAAGGAAGAAGAGGAAGAGGAGGAAGAAGATGGGTAGGGGGTTGATTGAGAAGAAAATAAAGTTCCAAGGACCTAACTGCAAGAGCTCAAGGACCAAATTATGAGTTCTCAGGGACCTACTCGTAAAGCTCGAGGGATTAATTTTAATCTGTGAAAGTAATCGCTTAATCTCTCGTATCTTTTGATGGTTTACTGCTAACTTAGCAAATATTCTTGTTAAAGCTCATGTGTGCCTAATTTAATGCATATATAATTATCATTGATTAATAACTTTTTATTGAGCTTTTAAAAAATATTTCTTACGTTGCATACAATTTCTATTCTCCATAAATTAAGTGCATCAATAAACTTGTCTTACTTTCTTAGAGTTATCCATAAGTTCACTTAAATCATCGGAAAAAAAATCAAATAGTGATATTCGCGCATTTCATTGCTCTCAGAGACGACCTCGGATTTCTTTTTGATTCAAGTATTAAAAATTTAAATGCTTGATTCGTTTTGATCATTATACTACAATGAAACGTTTTTAAAACACGATCGAAAAGAGTTAGCATTGGCCAATTCAACACTTGTCCATGTAAACCTACTACATCTTTGGTTGCTACAATTTCAAATGTGTTGTTAATGCTTACCAAGGTTATTTCTATGTTCACTTCTTTTGATATTCGTATGTCTTATCTAGACGACATACATTTTTTACTTCTCTTAGTTGTATTGTAATTTATCAGTGGAATTGTTCCCTTCGTAAATCCGTAGTTATTAATTCTGTACTTGTTTTAAGTCCTATTATAGCGTTAGTGATCAGACTTTACAGGATGAGACAAATTTTTGCTGGTTTTCAAACACACCATTGCTCTTCGCATAATTACGAAGGCTACGTTGCTGTAACCTCGTGCTACAAAACAATGAGGGAATACAAACACGTATATGAATCAAACAGAGAAAGTAGCACATAAAAAATACCACCACTTGAAAGCTTCAATTAACATTTGCATGGAGTGGAGAATGCTAGAATTATCAAGTATATGTCAGTATTGTCATATTACTGCTGGAAACATTTTCTTTTCTATGGACAGTAGTCTACCATTACAATGGAGAACCTCCTATCTGACGAGCATCAGTGGTTAATTCTCCATTCATTATTGCGAAGGAAATGAGAGGACCAATATGGAGGCAGACACTTCACCCGTGCTGCCTGACAAACAACACATGAGGGATTTATCCAGCAGACTAATTACTGCGTTGCCCTCAAATGATTCTACAAGTGCTGCTCTCATTATCATGACACATATCTCCTTATCAAGCAGTTGGTGGATTCTGAAGAGTGGGTATGGGATAGAGATTCCTACATGGCATGGTTAATGTTAAGACCCGTGCTGTTTAAGCCTTTTAAGATGTCTGGACTGTGGGTTAGACGTCTAGACACCTTCCCAAACATCTAGAAATCAAAAATTTTGAGTATGAGCTCGCGTCTGCGTGCGGGCTGCGCGCAGACAATACTCTCATTTTCCTTCCCATCTTCTCTCTCTCCCCGCCTCCAGCAAACCCTAAACCCCCAACTTTATAAACCCCTTCCCCCTCTCTCGTTCTCCCCACACTAGCCATCTTCCTCTCCGCTTCTCCACTCCAGCGAGAGAGCCAGCGCGAGCGAGAGCGCAAGAGCAGCGTCGAGGAGGAGCGACGTGAGGAGAGGAGAGTGAGTTCGCGAGCTCGTGTGGGAGTTCGTCGGGAGCACACGGCTGGAGCGGCGCACACGCGAAGAGGATTGCATCGGGGGAAGAACTCCTCGACACTGCTACAGCCGGAGATGCTGGCGAGGGGGCGAGGCGCGGCCACGCGCGGCGAGAGCAAGCAGGAGCAGGTTCTAGTTCTGGGTTTTTCCCAGAATCAGACGTCTGGAGCGACGTTCAGACGACGGTGCGGACGTCTGGAGGCGGTTCCAGACATCTGAGGAGAGAGCTTCGTGAAGGTACATCCTCTTTGCATGTACGGTCATGCAGGCCGCTCCGTAGGCACCCTTTTTGCATACCCATTTTGAGGAGATATGGTGGATTTCATGTAGGATTTGCTTTGGCAAGGCGCGAGACACACCCTCACACGTATTTCAAACGTCTGGGCGACGTATCAGATGACTGGAAACACTTCCAGATGTCCGGATAGGTGGTCGGACGACTAGAGCTGGGTCCAGATGGTCCAGATGAGTTCTTGGATGTCTGGGGTGGACGCAGAGACTGAGGTATGATACTGGACACTTTTAAGACGTCTGGAAGTTGTTCCAGACATCTGATTTTGCGTCAGTAACCCTATTTTGACCCATTTAGGGTCTGTTTGAGGTCCATTTTACGCAAATGAGATACCGATGTTTTCCTTGTGAGTTCCTCTACTTGTTAGAAGGTTTTCTATACTATTCTGATAATTCCCTTGTGATTGTTCATTGCTATAGGACTTCATTCCATTGCGGGTTTGGGGCTTGCTGAGGCACGTGAGCTTGCCGTTTAAGCCCCCAATACTCCTGGGTTTACTGGTAGAGTGGCTTCCCTTAATTTAATTACAACCCTAAATGCATGTGTGGAATGAATGATTAGAATCTAGGATATAACATGAATCCTAGGACGAGAAATACTAAAAATGTTTGTATTGGATGATTGAATTGCAATCTTGAATGAGTAGATAGAAATGATAACAACTGCCTGTAAATGAATAACAGCTGTCTGTGAAATATGAAGTACTTGTGCTAGTTAACTGTTGCATGTAGCTTTCCGATTGTATACGTTAAATGACATACTATGAGCTGCATGTATATAATTTGAGAATGGAAATGTGAACGATAGCAATACAAGCTGCATGTGTATAGCCTGAGAATGGAAATAGAAATGATGAAACCTGGTATGGCATGATATGAGGAATATGAGCATGAACCCTACGGGAAATTAGGAGTAGAGCTCCTGGAAATAAATGGAATGGATCTGGAAATGTGAGTGGAAAAGTGAGCTGGCCCTTGAGTACGGAGTATCAAGGAGAGTGACCGTCCCCTTGTTTAGTGCAGAGCGGAGCTAGCCGCCCTTGGTTTGGGAGCTGGGGTTAGGATTGGCCACTCTGTACCGACTTCTTGGCCCTCACATACACGGTATCAGGAAGAGCTACTAGTGTAGGGAGAGAGCTAGCCACCCCACTGGGCCCAGGGTTCAGCTAGCCACCTTACACCGACTTGTTAGGCCCACTGGGCAAATCAGGGAGTCAGGCGAGGGTACACGGACTGTGGAGGGGCGAGACCTCTGTTTGGTTCTTAGGGGCTAGACCCCTGTTACTGAGAGGGTTAGGTCCTATACTGTTTCGTGCTGTACTTTGAGCGCACCTGTTAGCGGAAACGACTGACTGCGTGCCAATGCGGGGTAGCTACCCGTGCGTTTATCGTCACCGTTACGTCTGTCCCCTCCATCGTCACCGTTACGTCCTACACCGTTACGTCTGTCCCCTCCATAGTCACCGTTACGTCTGTCCATGACCTTGGGGTGGTTGACTAGGTGTAGGATCACCACAGGGGGACTCTCCCAGCCAGGAGAGCACCACATGTGCCTTCTACTCTTTGGAAAAGACTACAATCAAGATCGTTCCCACGATGAACATTCGAGATCAAGAAAGAGATTTGATAAATAAGCCAATGGGTGAAAAGGAATAAATTGTGAAATAAAGTAAATGGAATAAACAGCTACCTGTCCACTTTTACTACTTTAGTTGGTTGCCACTCTACTCAGCGTTCGCTGACTTTGTGTACTCATAACCCTTTTCAGGTCTAGGTGTTGAGCAGCCAGAGTCTACTGCTGTAGAGTGTTGGACCCAGTAGAGCCCAGGTGTTGTAGTTCTTTTGTTGTACTCCTTTTGTAGTAGTGAGTAGACTCTTGTACCTTTATGCTTTGTACTTTTACGTTCTGTACTTTATGTTCATGTACCTTGTTATTTTCTACTGTTGTGATGGTAATATGTATTGTAGCAGTTTTTACTTCTTTACTGCTGTACCTTTTTACTGTTAGTTGCTTAGCATAGTAAATGTGGTTTACTTTCCTGCTTTTTGGTTACTTGTTGGATAACTGGGTCTTGGGACTAGTCGAGTCTAGCCGATCTCGGGTCCTGTAAAAATTCGGGAACTAGGTCGTAACAGTTATTCCATTACATTATGCAGGTCAATAGAATCATATATAAGTATTCGTACTGTTGTAGCTTTTCCTTTTCCTCTTTAAGTTATTCTCCTACGAGTAATAAAAGTTTCCATTCAACAACTTCACGACCATGATAGGTGGCTCCAACACCGCTGCTTTCCCCAGTATACTTTAGTGGGAATGATTTTGCATTAGTAGTTGTACAACCTTGTTACCGACTTTAATTATGTTGTGGAACCTTCTTTTATGCCACTAATATTTAAACCTAATCACAAAACTATACAATTGTAATAGGACATTTACTTCATAAGTACTCTTTACATTAATTTCGTTACCTACTTTTTTGTTATTTAACTCATGCACGCAAACTTATTTATATCTTATTATATAATTATTGTTACAGTGTGGCTAATCATTAGGATGCTAATATCACCAAGTCTCTTAAGTGCAATAATGGCTATGATGAAAGCTTATATTATCATTATTAATTATATCAAGGGTTAGTAACTAGTACTTAAGGATGGAGATGGGAAGATTGTTTATGTAGGCAAAGTAATGAAATATATATGCATGACACGAATGGCTACGTCATAGCAACCACATGCTACACCAATACGAGGGGAAAATTTAGTGCTCACACGATGTGGATGGCTACTTGCAGCAACCTTGTGCAATACGACAAACAAATACAAAGTATTACCATCTAAAGTACTTAACACTAATCCAATAATCGTTATCATTTACATATGAAGTAATCTAAGTCTAACACAACACCAATATCACCACATTTCAATATTTAATTTATGGATGGTAGATGCTACTTAGTAGTGACCTAATGACACTTAGGAATAACTCTATTTATTAAAGATAATCAAACCTTACTGGAAAACAAATATGTTATTTTTCTATGTTTGTGGTAAACAGTAGTTCTTCGAATGCAATTATCACGTAACTTCTGGAAATAGGTATGGGTTTAGTTAATCTTTTCATTTATTTTTATCCTTAGGCCGATCTGCTGCAACGTCTGAAATTATAGGTTGAAATATATGCAACTACAGCTAAAGCTACATTTCAGTATACTTTCTTGGTCATCAGAAGTTAAGCTATCTTTCTATTTTCATCCTCCATACATCTATTTGTCATTTTGCTATTACCAAGCATTGAAAGTTAGTAGTCTTCTTCTGCATGTGTTATATTCTTTTGTTCTCCCTAAATTTCTTATGCACGACAAAAAGAAAATTTTTTTTCCTCTTCTATATTCCGGGTAACATTTATTTGATTTCTCCTATATTAGTCGGCAATTCTTTTGTTCCTCCTAGAAATCAGATATGACCATGAGCTTGTTGTCTATATTCTGTGGGTCCTCTGTTATGCATCGTAATCATGCAACGGAAATACGCCTTAACTAACGAAAATTAAAGCATATGTTGTTTTGTTTTATATCCTCGTGAAAGCCAAATAGTTAAGTTATTTCTTCTTCGCAGAAGTTAGAGGCATTTGTTCGAAGGTGGGAAACAAAAATTTTTACCACAAACTATGTGCCAATTGCTAGTCCTATTAAAAACAGGATGATTTCATAAGTAGGGAAGATAAAACACTACCTAAGAGAAGGATCTCAATATACATACTACTTCGATTCTGAAAACGTAAATGTGGTTCACCTGATTTTGTTATTGATCATTTTTCATGCATAGTTGGATGAGGCATGTGCTATTACAACCGAAGTTACTCTGTCACTTCGTTACAGTATAAGGGTACGAAAATATATAAATTTATTTTATTCTTGTGCGACGTAAGATTTGTAGCTTTGTGAACAGTTCCTCATTTTTACTACGTGAATCTATCCAACTTTGCCGTTGAGACCGTCTGTGCCGAATGGAAGCATTCCAATCGTCGTAAATTTAATAAACATGTCTTATCTTTGTTTCTACTATTTTGTTCCTGTACATGACAATTTCATATTTTCTTATTTCTATGAAAGGGATGACGACAACTGCAGCTTCTAAGGGCATCTAATTTGATTTAATTGCGTCTCATATTGCCATAAATCCCAACCCATCCAACGAACGATTCGTCCATGATGTTCGGCATCACTTCATGGGATGCAATCGTCCAAGGGAGGTATCTGTGATTCGTAACAAAGCAGCTTCGTTCTTCGTTTTGCAATACCTTGGTCAACTTTTTTGATCCTACCAATTTTGATGTGACAAAATCATACATGTGTTATACTCGAAGTACCGGTTCATCTAATTCACACTTACGTTTATGCTTCATTTTCCTAATTGCCAGTGGCCAATTTTTTTCATTTTTGTTTATGCTCTGGCGAATAGGAATTTCCTGCTATCAGTTATGTGAGGTATTCATATATTGGTTAATTGGACGATCTATTCATATTCTGGTATGTCATAAAATGTTTATATTATTTGATAAATTTTTCTTACCATGCTATAGCTTTACTTCTATCTAATTTACTTGTAAGATTTTTCCACGTACATTATCTCATGTTTGATCTGTCTCTACCGTCTGAAATATAATTTCCAACTCAATCAGTAACTCCCAAATTGGCATCTCTCAATGCTTGCTATTATCTTTCCAATGTCCCACATATGGAGTCACTTCCATACTTAACAGGTTGTAATTTGCTGTGAAGCACATGAATTGTTGACATTTTTTCATGTCAATGTAACAAATCACAATGTCTGCATAAACTAAATTCTGTGTGCCCCTGACCTTTTCCTTGATATATTCTTAAAGAGGATTGCCCTCAATATGACTCTAAAAGCATCAAAGGTATCATCTTATTCATTTGGTATCAAATTTGGTGGGTTAGGAATAAATGTAGAAACAAGGGTTTTGTCTTTGAGATCCCTCACTTTCTTAACCATAATTGGAGGAGATTCAATATGGTCTCTTGGTTCCGTCTCTTCCATCCCACTCGCTTTGTCCTCTCTTAGGTTCGTCCCTTCCTGTAGTTTAAGGTCAACTTTTCCACATTCCAATCCAATTCATACTCCTTTATAGCTTGGGTTATTCGCAACTCTATGGATAACTTCTCTAAAGAGGCCGCAGCTAAAATTCCCGCTCTCAACATCGATTTAGCTACTCTCAGCTCCATCCACCACTTCCTTACAGAAGCACCCCTATTATCTTAGAGGTTGATTCTTCCATGATTTACTTCTGGTGGAAAGGCAACCTAAAAGTTCCTTGTAGGGCTCGTTGTCACTACAACCATGCTTTTTGCCTCATGAACCACCACATGTCACTGCAATTCATTCACCCCTGCATGAATAGCCTGGCTATTCTGCTAGCCACTTTGGCAAAAGGGCTTTGGAACTTCATCAATTTGGATCACCGTGACCCTAGATCCAAAGGTATCATTAGGCTGGACAAAATTCATTTCCCCTGCATCATTAGCTGAGATTTGGCTTGCTTAGTTCTGCTTTCCCTTTTCTATTTGCTGGTTTTTTCTGTACTAGGTCACGAGTCGTGATCCTCTTTCTCTGTACTAGGTAGGTTTTGGTCCAGTTCCCCTGCCTCCTTTTTGCTACCTCCAGGGAGTAGAGATGAATAATATTAACTCCCACTTTTCAAAATAAAAAAAAAACTCTCTGTCCCATTAATTTTCCTACTAACCATTTCGAAGTCAAGGTCTTTGATTTTTTATTCTTGTCTTCCATTGAAGGGAATAACCATGTATCGTACATTCCTTTTGTTACGAGCAGGACATCAGACGTAGTTTAAGACGTCTAGGAAGTGGCCCAGAAGTCTGGCCAGACGTCTGGAACCCTTCCCATACGTCTGGTATTAAATTTTTTCAACTTACGGGTTCGTGTCTGCGCGCCTGCACGCGCAGACTGAACCCGCTGCCTTCGTTCTTCTCTTTCTCTCCGTGCAGGCGCCGTTTTCCTCCTCTCTCCCCGTGGCTGCCTTATAAAAACACTTCCCCTCTCCCTCACCCTCACTCCACCGCCTTCTCCTTCTTCTCACTGTCTGCGAGAGAGCTCGCAGGCGAGAGCGGCCGCAGTGATTGCTGCAGGTGTGTGGGGAGGAGGAGCCGTTGCGAGGGGAAGAAGGAGCTCGACCGCGAGGGTGCGAGCTTGTCGGGCCAGCTAGAGCCTGTCGGCGGGAGAGCAGCGAGCGTGGGTGTCGCGGAGGAGTTGCTGCAGCTCGGGCAGCAGGTGGACATGGCACGGCACGGCCATGCGCTGCGGGCGGAGAGCGAGAAGGGTTTTGATTCTAGGAAAATTTTCCAGAATCAGACGTCTGGACCTACGTCCAGACGACGCATAAGACGTCTAACAGGTATAATATTTTCTTATCTTCTTTTTACGCGTGTACGGCCATGCAGCCGTCCACCGCGTTCTTCTACACCCCTTCATGATGAGAGCGAGTGTGTGTGTGCAAGAATCGTTCGGGAGGGCGGTAGGGCTCGCCATCCCACACCGATCAGGCGTCTAGACACAGTACCAGACGACGGAGAGGACCTCCAAATGTTCGGGGTGACAATCGGACGTCTGGAAACTAAGTTCAGACGATCCAGCGGGCTTCTGGACGTCTGAAGGATTGCGCAGAACAAGGTATGGCATGATCGACCTTTTAAGACGTCTGGAAGAAGTTCCATACGTCTGATTTTGGGCAGACTCGTTGTTTTTGACCCATTTAGGATCCGTTCGGAGTCCATTTTCCGCGTTTCAAGTTTCATTCTTCCCAGATTTATTTCCTCTACCTGTTTGCAGTAATTGTATACTGTTCTGAGTAGCTCCTTGTCTTTGATCCTTGTATTAGGATCCCGTTCCGTTGCGGCTCTAGAGGTTGCGGAGGCGTGCGGGATTGCCGACCATGCCCCCAGTACTTCCGATTTTGCGGGTAGAGTGGCCCTTTAATTTAATTATCAAAATTTATACATTTATGAAACAATTAATAGTGTTTAGGGCATTGTATGAACCCTACGGCTGAAGAATTAGATTGAATGATAGATCCTAGGGTATTGCATGAATCCTAGGACTAGAAAACTAGATTGAATGATAGATCCTAGGGTATGGCATGAATCCTAGGACTGGAAAACTAGTTGAATATATACATTGCAGTCTTGGAAAAGTGGAAAGGAAACGATAACTGCCTGTAAATTAGTTAACAGCTGCCTGTTATGAATGAATAAATACGGTTGAGAACATGAATTGTATGGATATAAAGCTGGAACGGTGAAACCTAAATTGGCTGAGTTAAAAGAGCATGAACCCTACGGGGAATTAGGAGTAGAACTCCTGGAAAGTGAATGAAATAGAATTGGGGAAGTGAGTTGGCCCTTGAGCACGGAGTACCAAGGAGAGCAACTGTCCCCCTGTTTAGTGCAGAGCGGAGCTAGCCGCCTCAGGGAGCCGGGGTTAGGTCTGGCCACTTTGTACCGACTTTTGGCCCTCGTGTACACAATACCGAGGAGAGCTACTAGTGTAGGGAGAGCACTAGCTACCCCACGGGCCCCGGGGTTCAGCTAACCCTCTTACACCGACTTGTTAGGCCCACTTGGCAAACCAGGGTAGTCAGGCGAGGGTGCGCGGACTGTGGAGGGGCAAGACTCCTGTTTGGCTACTGTGGAGGGGCTAGACCCCTGTTACTGAGAGGGCTCTGCCCTATACCGGTTCTATGCTGTGCTTTAGGCGCACTCGTTAACGGAAACGACTGACCGCGTGCCAGTGCGGGGTAGCTACCTGTGCATTTATCGCGCGTGCCGTAGTCACCGTTACGTTTGTCAGCGACCTTAGGGTGGTTGATTGAGGGTAGAACCACCACGGGGGACTCTCCCAACCAGGAGAGCACCACGTGTTACTTCTACTTTTCGGAAAAGACTGCAATCAAGATCGTTCCCACGAGGAACATTCAAGATCAAGAGAAGGATCTGAGGAATAAATCAATAGTAAATAAATGGAAAAATATAAAGAAAGAAAGTAAAAATATAACAGCTACTGTCCACTCTACTGCTCCTTCTAGTTTTTAGTTGTCACTCTACTCAGCGTTTCGCTGACGTGTCACCTTTGTTACTTTTCAGGATCAGGTGTTGAGCAGCCAGAGTCGGTGGCTGCAGAGGGCGCTAGACCTAGTAAAGCCCAGTAGTGTCACTTGTAGGACGCACTGTACTTTTTTTGTTGTTGTTGTGAGTAGTTTCTGTTACCCCCTATACTCTCTTTATTGTAAGCTTCATGTTTATATGTATGTTTATTTCTCTACTGTTGTGGTGGTGTATACTGTAGTATTTCTTTTCTCTACTGCTGTATTTTGTTACTGCTAGTTATATACATGTTGAATGTGGTTTATTTTACTGCTCTTTTGGTTACTTTCTCGTTGGACGACTGGGTCTTGGGATCAGTCGAGTCGGTCCGATTCTCGTGTCTCGTAGGGATTCGAGAATCGGGTCGTTACACCTTTCATGTGCAGTAATAAAGATTTTTACTGCATACTATTTTGCACAGTCCTTCGTTAGCCTCCTTTGTTTCATACTCCTTTGCTATTTACACGATTTGGGATATTTGTGAACATCATCCTTTCACAATTGCTAGGGTTTACTTATGCTATGTCAATTGCTGCTTCTCCTGTTATGCTTATGTGCCCTTCCTCCTTTGCCATTTCACTCTCTCCTATACTCACTTGCTTATGTTAATTCTTTCTCTACTATACTTTATTCACATTGTACTATTACATCTCCTTTGCAATTGTGTACTAAATTTTAAGGTTATTGTGTAATGATAACACCTTTTACAAACTTTAGTTCTACTAGAGATGTCTTCTGAGCACAAATATTACCTTATGTAGGACATATGTAACCAAGGTGTGAATGCAATGGCATGGTGGAATCAATGTCATCCCCGTAAGGGATGTCTTATATATGCATTATGTAATTCTGAAATATTTTCTCAATTTATCATGGAAATTTGGTTTCAAAGGATACTATTTCATTTGTCTAACACTCCTTAAAAGTCACTTCTGTTCCACTTTAATTTCACATAAACATGCATGATACTAATCTCCTCTATTACAATTGAAATAAAGCAGCATTCAGTGCTACAATATATTGGAAGTTGTTGAAATAATGAAGTCATTACCAAGCTACCCATTTCTAGAGTTGCTGCAATTTCTTGCTTGCCACATTCCTTCCTAGTGTTGCATGTGGCGATCTACTTATTGGGTTGCAAGGTTGAAATTTTGGATAATACTGTCACAGTTTGATGTTCCCTTCAACTATTGTACTTGTCTTTCCTTTATAAACAATCACATCCCACTCATGTATATTTCACAAATACTAAACCTTGTATAAATGTTTTCTTCACTTGCAAATGTATTCAATTCTACATTTCTTCTCTATCATTTACAACATTTCTCCGATGTTAATAAAGTTCCAAGTTTCTTACTACAATATGTTCTCTATGTTGGCTATCTTTACAATTTTATGTCATTCATTTAGAATGTTGCAGCAGATGCCATATGGATCTGCATTTCATGTCGACCAATTTGTAGATTGATTCTCTCCTAACAATAGTATTAATGTTCTCATACATGTAACTTATTCAAGCAAATATCATTCTTACCGTCGCAACATGCAATCTAAAATGTTAATATAACACACCTCAAGAATGCAATGCAACCATCAACCACTAATCATAACAACTTGCATGCCAAAATTTCTCAACGAACTATGTCATTCCAAACTTGTATGTATTGAAATGATCGAGTACCATCCTACCGGGTAAAGAAAAGAACTTTTCCTCCGCACCATGAGTTCCCGAATTCTTAACGTAACATCACATGTAATTATATCCTATACTGCATTGCATTTCTATCCAGCAATATCTAACATATATACATTTTCGTAATCCGATTTAAACAAAACTATGCACACTTGTACGAACTAAACTACACCCATATTCATACCTCAATCAAAGTCGCACGTTCGTAGTTATATATTTACAAAAATAAAATTATTTCTATCACACATACATGAATTAAGAAGTGAGATAATCTCACATTACCTATCATTATGAAGGAGTTGCTTGAGTTGCTCTTGTTTGAGAGTAGAGGATAATGACTATGCAAGTATTAACATACGATCATATTTAAATAGTGATTAGCAAAGGCTTTTCTTATAAATGATAAAAAATAAAAATTCAATTCACAAATCTTGACCCTCTTCTCATCCAAAAAAAATATTCCGTGAAATTTAAAATATGAAATTTTCTTTATACATTTACAAAAATAAATTTACTTCTAACGCACGTACATGAATTAAGAAGTGAGGCAACCTTGCATCGCTCACCATTGCCAAGGGGTTGCTTAAGTTGCTGTTGTCTAAGAGTAGAGGGTAATGACCATGTGAGTGTTAACATCCGGTCATATTTAAACAGTGATTGACTAGGGCTTTTCCTATAGATGATGGAAAATAAAAATTCAACTCCTAAATGTAGATCTCTTCCCTTAAGATGAAATGTTTCATGAAACCCAATAAATGAAATTTTCTTTATATATTTATGAAAATAAAACTACTTCCAATACGCATATATAAATTAAGAAGCGGGGTAACCTCACATCGCCCACCATTACCAAGGGGCTGCTTGAGTTGCTGTTGTCTAAGAGTAAGGGTAACAGCCATATGAGTGTTAACATGTATACGGTCGTATTTAAACGGTGATTGGCCAGGGATTTTCTTATAGATAATGGGAAATAAAATTTCAACTCCTAAATCTAGACCTCTTCCCTTCCGAAGAAATGTTTCATGAAACCCAATAAATGAAATTTTCTTTATACATTTACGAAAATAAAACTACTTCTGACACATACATGAATGAAAAAGTGGGGCAACTTTGCATCGCCCACCATTGCCAAGGGGTTGCTTGGGTTGCTATTGTCTAAAGGTAGAAGGTAACGACTATAGGAGTATGAACATACAGTCATATTTAAATGATGATTGGCCAGGGCTTTTCTTATAAAAAATGAGAAATAAAAATTCAACTCTTAAATCTAGACCATCTTCTCTTCACAAGACATGTTTCATGATCCCAAGTCAATGTGATGTGTTTTCCAAAATTCGGCCATGTTCCCATATTTAACTTGTTACACATAACTATTGTATATTGGAAAATATCTTGCTAAATAAAATTCACAAAGTTGGCCAAATTCCTTCATGATGTTCTTATAAATTTATGTCTTACTACTATATAATCACATCTCAAAAAAGAAACAAGAAAAAATAAAAATATTTCCAACTCCATGACACTAAACAAGGGTAAAAACGTCGAATAACATTATTTCACCCACAAACTAACATAAACCACTACTTACTCCACTAATTTATTCCACCTACCAAACATCCAACCGGAATAACTTGACTTTATTCCTCAACTTATTCCACTAACAAAACACTCAACCGAAATAACTCTACTTTATTTCACCACTTACTACGCAAGCACTTCAACTGAAATAACTTTATTTATTCATCTACTTATTCCACTAACAAACCAACACCAAAACACATTTAATCCACCATTTATTTCAAATATTCAACTTATTCTACCTACTAAACGAGGTCTAAAGGTTTCTACAAAAAAAATTTCACAATTTTCCACCCATATCACATCAACATCATCTCTTTCTTATATCACATCAACATTAATATCCACTCAATCATAATATATCTACTCACATCAACTTTAATATATATTAAAATATATCTATTTTAATATAATATATCCAATTATATCATATAATAATATTAAAATATCATCTACTAAAATCATTTCACACGTTCCAAATTATTACACATCCATCGATCAAACACCCTACTCGATTAATTCCACCCCAATTCTACCTTAAAATAATATTATCATCGATCAAACGCAGCCTTAACTTCCGGCGTCAGCTACCGAGGAATCGAAAGTCACACCATGCAAGATTCCTGCTGGTGGTACACTGTGGAGAGTCAAGGACAGAACCCTGACGGCTCTGGCTCTCGCTCTTTGAAGCACTACAGGGAAATTGTGGCGGAAGATGTGGTGCAAGTAGTATCATGCCTCTTCAATGGAGGTAGACCATGCGAAGGAGGTAAATAACACGTTCTATATTTCGGAGGACTTTGTGATTGGAACGGAGGAGTTTAAGCGGCCCACTACTTTGTCCAGAAACTCGGCGTTATTAGTTTTGCCGGAACTTGCAGGACCAAGCCAGGAAGCCTTTGTAACGGGGTACAAAGTAGTATGTGGTTGATTCTTATCATATCTAGCACCAAAATATGTGAAAGATTTAACTTAAAGCAGATCAATTTGGTAAATAGAGCTTTTGTTATGGACATCCTTAATCGGATGAGCTTCTGGCCCAAGTGGATTGAATGGATTGGAGCTGCATTGTCCTTTTTTATATTCTCTGGCAACGGAGAGGTTGACTAAGACTCTTGGCGGCCCAGATTCATAGTAAACAGGGTGATCACCCTTAGGATGTAGGAGGTGTGATTCTCTCTCATTACTGTCCGTGGATTGGGATGCAGGAGGTGTGATTCTTTCTCATTACTGTTTGTGGATGATGCATTATTATTTGGGATAAGAGTACGAAAAGTCAAAGCGTAACATGAAGTGCAACGTAAATATTGTCGGATAGTGAGATCAACCGATCAAAGCACATCATTATAAAATTAAAAATCACAATTAATGTAATTTAATTTAAAATTAAATATATCAGTGTAAAGTAAAAAATTATCGATATATTTTAATTTAGAAAAAATTAAAAAGTACCATTATATTTAATTCAAAATTAAATTATGTTAATATAAAATCAAAAATTACCACTGTATTTTAATTTTGTATCATTGTGTTTTAATTTTACGTTGTGCATTTTCCGTTCAGATGATAGCTTTTTAAACAATAGTAGCCTAACTTTTTAAATTTCTTTACGTTTTGTCTACTACTTGCCAAAGCCAACCTCATCAAAAGTGTAGTGTTTTTTTCTCTTGGTGTGCTTCCCTTAAAAGGGAGGTATGTTGTGCTTTGAGGACAGTCCAGTCCTCCCTCGTGAAAAATACCTTGGCACTACTTTATTTGTGGGAAAATTTTAGACTCAACTTTTGGCCGCCGATTGACAAGGTCGTTGATAACTTGGATGGATGGCCAAGGGAGCTTCTTTAAAAAATGGGCAAGACTATTACAATGTGATGGTGGAAGGTATTATTCGTTTTGGCTTAGACTATTGGCCAATGCTAAAGGTGGGGTCTGAGAAAATGGTCATGTTAATCGAGGAATTTTTACGGGATAGGAGAGTACTTCCCATTCCATAGGGATATGTATCTCTACCACGCATGAAGGGGGGTTGGGTTTGTTCAAGCATTTAGAGTTCGAACCCTATCTAACCTAAGATCGTTGCTCACGTATGTTGAGATCGCAGTGAGATTGGGTTTAATGGATGGAGAAGGGTTATAGGGAGATCCTCCCAAGTAAGTGCCTTATCCAATCCGTGGAGACTCCTGCCGTTAGAGGGCAAAGGTGGATATTTGGCCTCTTGCCTTGCTTTTAGTAACAGAAGGGGATGGTGGACAAGAAAGATGGATTTCGCCTCAGAAACAGAATAAGAGGCTAAGCAACAGGAAAATTCAGAAAGACGATAAGATGCAAAGGGGAGGTCAAACCCTACTCAAGGCCATTTGCGTTGATGCGAGAGTACTAGAGTCGGCTTCTTGCACCGTGCTTTCAGGGTAAGGCTCCCTGTGATGATGAGCAAACTTGCAGAGTGGGTAAGAGAAGGGAATGGTGGTTGTCTATTCTGCCAGGGTCTTGAAGATGCAAGTCATGTACTTCTTGCTACTCTTTCACGTCGAAATTTTGGAAGGAAGTATGTAGACCATTGGACAACCTGCAAGTTTGGTTACATATCCTCGCGGAGTTGATGCAACAGGGTTTGCAACAAGGGCAGGGAAATAAGGAGGAAAATGGGAATGGCCATCGCTGCAATCGTCTAGTGGTGTTGAAAGGAAAGAAACGAGCGACTGCATGGAAACAAGGGGGAAATAGAGTGGAGAATTTGCAAGGGAGATTGTGCTTTGCCCGACGGAGAGCATACCGTGTCTGTATTGGTTTGGGGAGTGGTCCAGTTAATATGGGGGCCCGATAGCATACATTGTGAGTGCGTTGGCATGGAGGAACTTGTTGTGTAATAGCCCTTTTCATCGTTTTGCAACTCATGCAGCTTTACGCCATTCAAATGATTGTGGGCATCGTGGGGGATTTGTCGCACTTACGAAGACGAGAAACGTACATGGAAAGATTGTAATAGATAAGCCCAACTATGAATGTAGTGAGTGCAATCATCATAACGTCCCATGTTCATCATCTCTATGCATGCACGATCAACCCAGGTCCAGAAGAGAAGTTGAAGGGAAAGAATGGAACAGTACAACGACAAAGCCGGAAACCTATAGCCAGTCTCTTCATGTTTCCTACCCTTGCTTGCTTGGCATCTTTCTATTCTCCTGAAGAAGGTGCCCGTGGGCAACGCAGAATTAGGGATATCAAAATTAATCAATTTAGGGTTTGCATTTGCTTAATAAGAGGATTTCGACTTTTTAGCAAAAGTATCTCTTAAAAGGGTCAAAGGGAACTTAACAACATGATAGATCCTTTTGAATTGAAGTTTAGAGATATGTATTCTTGCGTAGTATTGCATACGACTGGCTTGTCTACCAAATAAGTGTATGCTTGCTTGTACGTCCTCCAAGCATAGAACATTGGTTTTATCCTCCTCGCACAACTATCTCCAAATATAACCTTTTCACAAGCATATTCTTATATTCAGTATGTCACTCAGTGATAGAATATCCTTTTTAGTGGTTCTCACATTATAGCAAAAGAGGCTAATTCCATTTTCTTGAAAATGTTCTGATACATGAAAAATCCAACCATACAAAATGAAAAATCAAGTTGCTTTTGAAAAATGATCAGAATTGATTCGTACAACCATCAAGGTAGTCCGAAATAAAGTTGTTAACATGGGAATTACAGAAGCATGTGCATGCCTGTGTGTGTGCATTTAAGAGTAGTTAGGACCAGGTATGCCTCGAAAACAAATGATTATAGGCGATAATAACAGCATAAACTACATATGTGTATACAACCAAAAGCGTACGATTGGGATTTACAGAAAAATTTGAATAAACAGTCAACCTTTCAAGAATGTCAGTCAACTAGGATGGCATTTTCCTTCAACTTGATGAAATGCCAGTGCTCCTCCCCACACACGTTGGCAAGCAATAGTTTTCTTAATTCCAAAAATATCCTTTCGCTCGTGTGGAGGATGAAACATGTATATGTACTTGCACTTTTCCTTGTACAGTAGTGAAGTGTGCATCAGGCCTTCATCCCAGCGTAACTGAGGGTATATGCTAGAGATGCACTATTGCACACTGCAATGATCTACAATCGGTTTTACATGGAAAAGCCCAATGATAACAAGACAATCAAACCAGAAATCCTTCTGAAATCCCTAGGCCTTCATCCCAGCGTAAAGTCGAGATAACCATTTTTCATGACTTTATTTGAATATTCAAGTGAAGACCCATCTCCCTCATCAATCTTATATATCGGAGATCCTTTGTCAATGGAATAAAAAACAAAAGAATGATATGCTGCAAAGATCAGACCATTTAGCTGATGAAGAACCGGGAGAGAGAATCATTATCCCTTTTTTCGTAAACATTTCATTGACATGGAGAACATGCGAATCAAACCAAGAGAGTGATGAAACTCAATGTGACACTTTTCTTTCCTCTTTTCTTTTGAAATGTTTTCTTTCCTCTTTTCAAAGGTTTGGAATCGCAAGTTGAAAACAGCTGTTAAGTAACAGAATATGCTTACCGATTTCTTGCAATAACAGGCAGGTAGACCTCCAAGTCCATCCCAAAAGGACTCCTTCCATTTTCCCCAAGGAAATAAAGTTTGAACTCTAGCGGTTTCCTTGCTTTCAGTCTTCAGTGATGTGTTTGATAGAAAGATAGCATACTGGGATACCATCACCCTGAGTAACTATGTGAAGCTCCACCATAAGCATCAATGAGCAGACAACTTAAACAAGAAATAGATGGCCTTACAGACCTCAAGGAATATACAGTTGAATCAGAATTATTTAGATCTGTTTCTATTTCCTCAATTTATTCTGTACAAGCACCTATACAATTGTGAGCTTTATTTTGCTGTTTCATTGACAAGAAACTGTTGGAGTTGGCATATAAAAAGTTACCAAACTCTTGGATAATGATGAAACATGATCCAAAAATCACTTGTAAAGAAGGAAAGAAGCTTACAATAAGCTGCTTCTGCAGGCTTTTCGAGTTACTTCAGTTGCCTGTAGAAGTTGAGCTCTGATATGCAAGAGAACAAAGCCTCTCGTGCAACTGGATTATCTGTATCCGAGCGAAGAACATCTTCAAACAAGCTCTTTGCTTGCTTTAGCAATTTTATCTTTTCTTGACTGTCAGGAGGTCGTAATTGAGACCGCCGCTGTAATGCCAACGCCCATCTGAACAGAGCTGCAAAGTACCAGAATTTGATCTGCTGATCAGTTTAATGGAATTCCCTGCCCATGACTTGGCTCTTGCTAAATTTCTTTCACACGGGTCTGTATTAGCTTAGTTGGCAATATGGAAGCAGACAAGAGGTACGTAAGGACTAATTGCTTCTAACCATGTACATCTAAAAGACCTCTCAAAAATGGTGAGCTTAAAAACTAACCAGGGCTATGATACCAGAGTAGATAAAAGAAAGATAGTTCACAGATAACTAAGCAAGTCAAACTTGCGTTCAACACAAGTGTCATTATACAACAACATAGCCATAATCGAGGACAGGAGTCATTTTTTCCTATAAGAGGGGCTAAGGTTTTCTATCGGAATAGAATATCTTTTTCCCTCTCACATGGTATCAGAGCGGTAATTCTAGATCTGATATCCCACCAAAGAGTGAACCTATATCAATGATTAATTTAATCATCGATTTCTCCCCATCGTGAAGAGGACCATGGGGTGCTCCATCCAACTAGGTGGTGACGGTGAGGATGAAGACCGGCAGCACGTGGATGGTGTGGTGGCGCCGATGAGCGCATAGCCTGGCGAGGGGTGCATGGATGCTCATGGCAGACCTGCGATACTGCCAGAACTGGAGGTGCGTAGGGGGCCGATGAAGAGATTGTGGTTTGTGATGATCTAGGTGATACTTGTTGTGGTACTCTGATTTCATGGGACTTGCCTCCGTGAAGTTCAGAGGTGATTGTGATGAGATGAAATCACATCCTATCGTGATTGGAATTGTTTCCCAGTATCTACCCATATTCCATCTAATTATAGTACTATCAGTAGGAACATGGGTGCTTGACGCCTCGGGGATGCAGAGCATCCGACTCAAGAAGTGATTGGACTCCCTAGAATGGGAGGTCCAATCGAGGGATCAAAGCAATCTCACAAATGGCACAGGAATTAATTACCTAGTTCCACCACAAAAGGTATATGTCTGGGGAGATGGAACTCCCAACTATAGACTAGAATTTTCCAAGGTTACAAGGTATACAATCTCTCGATTTCTCTTGATCGCTTTGTTGAGGGGCTTGGGTGCCTTCCAACCTATTTATAGTGCTAGGAAGAAGCTCCCAACGATATCTTCTGAGTGGATTAGGCTCGGGCTCCTAACAAGATCTCCTGAGCAAATCGCCCTTCTAGTAAGATTTTCTAAGCAAATACACTGCCAGGTTATTAATGGTGGCTACCATTGTCAGCATTTATTGGAGGCACAGGCCTACTGTACCTGCGTCGAACGTCCAACAGATAGGGCCTTCTAGGTCCGGTTGTTCCCCGCCTGCTCGTATGCAGACTGGTTGGACTACCAAATCCGTCTGCGCAAGAAGTTCCCTTAGATGTAGGCGGGTTGAGTCTCCAAACCTGCCTGTATCCAAGCTTCTACGAGCCGGATCCTTCTTTTCTAGCCTATCGCGAGGTTTCGGGTTCAAGGGCATTTTTTGCCCCTCATCACATGCCCCTTACTCTCGAGCTAACGTCTGCTTGCTGAGAGTAGCACTTGGAGTAGAACCTCCGCAGTAGGTAATGCTCCAAAATGTTACCCCGACTGTGTATACAAGTGAGGAAGCATTTGATATACAGCGGGGTTTTTTCTTTTGGGCGAAGACCCGTAGTTTTATGGGGCACATGGGCTTGCCACCGACCTTAGGAGGCAGTTATAAGGCTTACCGGCCTAAGGCGATTTTTAGGCGTGTCTGCCCTCTAAGTCACTGGCCTTAAGAGGCAGTTTTGAGGCACATCCACCTGCTTTTTCCGTAGGTAAGGGCCAATTACGTCGGGATCGAAATGGTGTCTCGTTATCTGAAGAGACAGGTGTAATTTGCCTACTAGGAGGGGGTGAGATTAGCGTGACATAAAAAATTGCGGAATTGAAATATAACAATCTCACGAAATACAATCACACAAAGTACACAAAGATTTTTAGGTGGAAACCCAAACCGGGTGAAAACCACCACCTAACCCTCTCGAGTTAGGATTTTCCGATCAACTAAGTTGATCAAAATCCACTAAACGAATCACTTTAAACGAGGGTGATTCAATCTCAATTACAACCACGCTACAAGTGCGAGGGTAGCATTCCTCAACCCCTTCTCTCCACGAGAAGAATTTTGTCCCATGAAGGAGACGGGAATTCGCAAAGCGAATACCCAACCAAATAACAAAGATAAAATAACAAATAATCCTATAGAGCCAACAAAGTAATTTTAAACCTAAGCTTCTATAGGAATTAAGAAAACTCCCCTTTGCAAGAAGTGCGTCGAGTCGATGACGCGGGTGCGTGAGCCACGCGACGGCGCAACGACGCTCTCGTGAACTATGGCTGGAGAGCGGGTGCGCAAAGGGAATTTAGCTCTCTGGATGATGGAACTTAAGCTTGGAGAGCAAGAGCTTTTCTTGGACACAAAAGAGTAGAAAGTATGTAACTTGGGTGTGTGTTGGTGTGCAAAGGCTCCCCTTTATTTATAAAGGCCTTAGGAAGGCTTTGGAAGGCTTAGGAAAGCTTCCATAGCCGTTGGGTGCAAAGCCCAAGAGAATCAGGCCGAAATCAGGGACAATGATTGCACTGACAGGGTTATCAGACGTCTGATTCTGGCATCAGACGTCTGGAAGACCACTTTAAGATGTCTGATTTCAAGGACAGACGTCCGATTTTGGGCGGGTCTCTTCCTGGCTTGAATCAGATCTAAACAGGGTTCTAGCGCAAGTCCATCAGACGACATACAGGACGTCTGGCACTGTCTGGACGTCTGGAAACCTACTTTTTCGTGGGAATGGATTTGCAACGGCTAGAAAATCTCTGAGAAGAGATTTTCGGGCCAGTCGAGGCTAAACAGTCAATTATCAGACGTCTGGAATGGCTTAAGGACGTCTGATAAGGCTCTAACGGTCAGATCTTCAGTGTTTGCTAAGCCAGCCTAACGGTCCACTAATTGGACGTCTGGCAAATCCATCAGACGTCTCCTAAAACGTCTGGTCTGAACGTCTGATTTCATCAGACAGAACTAACTATGTCCAGCCTAAACGTTATCAGACGTCTTAAAATACATTATCAGACGTCCGATTTTAGAATTAGACGTCTGGAGATGCTGTTTGAACCCTATATTGATTTTCTAAGTTCTCTACAGAAAACCTAAGTATCTTAGGGTTGTGTCGGTGTTCCTAGGACTACTGTTAGGGTACTTTGAGGCTCTTTAACATAATTTTCTAAGGAAATAAAGAGCAAGAAAATAACGACAAGTGTACATAAAAGGAATAAAATGGAATTCTATCATATTCTTCTTGTCCTTCCATCTTCAATCTATCGCTCCTTGCGAATCCCCTCTGTTCTCCATCAAGCTCCTCCAATCCATCCTGGATGCGAACTCGAATTCCGTCTAATCACGTCTACATTTGCAATTGACCTGAAATCTAAGACTCCAAGTGCAAATGTTAGATAACACATGTTTTGTTATCATTAAAACAAATGATCGTGGTGCTCTAGTACCAACAACAGGCATTTATTACCGTTATAATGAGGCGAAAATCTCAAGCGACGTGCCGACCATTGATGAGACGACCCCTTTTTTGTGGTAGCGAATATGTGCACAAGGATATTAATGCCCGTAATGATGGTCAAGGTTTTCTACGCCTTTGACGATTCATTTGGAATCCGCACTAGATTCGGTGAGATTTCACTTTTTCGTATGTCACACCCTACAAGGAACCGCGCTCCATAGGGGCTATATATACGGGTGGTGGGTCATGGTTAATGACTCACCTACCTCGGAGAGTGACTGCATGGAGAGCCTTTACTCTTAGGAGAGTGGTGTGAGGGGGCATCCTTCATCGGAGCACCACCGTGTCAGGACCTCTTAAAAGCAAAAGCCATCATGTCGGGTTTCGCAAGCAAGGGTAAGTCTGTTACTTCTTCTTCTGGAGTCTCTACCGAGACCAGGTCTTTGTACAGTTTTTCATCGGACTTCCGTAGTCGATCCGCTATTCTGTCATTTTTGCAAGAGTACAGGCTTGGCGGGGTGTTGTTTGAGGCTCGAAGGACATGTTTATCATATGCAAATATGCCATAGAGCATGGTCTACGGGTGCCCTTGAATCCCTTTGTATCCTCCTTCCTTTGCTTTTACCACATTGCCCCTTTACAGCTCAGCCTTAATTGTTGGCTAGTGTTGAATGCCTTTACCGCCTTCTGCCTTCATTTGGGGATTATTCGCCATCTTGCCTTGTTTCGCCTGTTTTTTAAGTTGATGCCTTTGAAGGTGAAAAGGGGGAGGCCTCCTTCCGACACTTATACGTTGTATAGTCGGCAAATCGGATACTAGATAGTGGACCTCCCCGATAGTTTGAATGGGCAAGACCACCATTTCTTTTTTCTCTCCAATCTTGAAGACCTCGAAGTCCCCTGTACTTGGCATGGTCCGCCTGAGAAGGACCAACCACTCCGAGCTGAGGATCTTGACCCGTATGTGTGGGCAGATGCAGAGAAGTTAGTTAAGTTTGGTCTGATCGCTCGGTTGGAGCTCACGCGGAAGAACGTTCAAGAGGCGTTGTCATGGGTGGCAAACGAGTTGCCAACGCCATGTAAGTGGGGGGAGGTAGAGAATGGCTTTCGTGTCATACCTTGCGCCCACCCGCTATTAATCCGATATCTCTGCTTGCACCTTTCGAGTGGTTCGCCCAACCGGTCGCGCCCAAGCGTCGACGCAGCATCCTCACCCACCACGAGTCGCGGCAAGGCGAGGAAAGGACTACGAAGTGGGAGGGGAGTGAATCCGCTCATCGGCAAGGGCTGAAGCGAAAGGAGCTTGAGGTGGTTGTGACGAAGCCAGAGGTCCCCTTAAGGCAAGCGAAGGGTCGCTGCGCGGAGCCTCCGCGGAAGGAGTCAACGACGTCCTCTCCATGAGGCCCCGACAAGGCCAAGGGGGAGGGTGCACCCTCTGTTCCCCTGGCGCAGTTTGAGCCACCTAAGGTGGTCTCCCTCAGTGACTCCTTCGGAGGCGCCTCTGGAGATAGTTCGTCTAGAGGGTACCTCCGGTTTTACTGTTCCATCGGCTTCATCGGGGGCCTTTCTTTACTAGCCCAAGAACAGGCTGGCGCGGGCGACATTTTTGGCCAACCCTACTACCGACGAAGCTCTACCAGTGCCCGAGTTGTGGTGGACCCCTCTGGGTGGGGGGGCTCAGGGATAATTGGCCACACCGTTGGGTCCATCGTTGGGTTCATGCTGGAGGGTGCCTCTGAGGGATCCGAACCTGGGCTTGAGGTGCCTGTTCAGTCGAGATCGTCTAGCGGGGCCCCCAACTTGGAGAGGCAAGCGCTAAGGCACCTGTATGATGACGCATCTTGGGCCACTTCTAAGCCTCGCGGCATGGACTGGAACTACGTGTTCTTTTACTGTATGTTGCAGTAAGCTCGAAGAGGCTTGGGTCGCGCTGAATTCCGCATGGTGGTGCTCCCCTGGACCCTCCTACCCCGATTGGTTCGAGTAGCATAGCAGACCTAGCCGCTCAGTGGGTCGTGACAGCCAAAGCGGAGCAACGGCAATTGCTCTGGCAAGTGGCGGAAGCCGTTACCGCACGAGAGGTGGAAAAGGCGGCAAAGGAGACAGAGCGAAGGCTCCGCTCCCAGCGAGAGGCGACCAACCAAATGGGTTTGATTGGAGGGGGAGTTGAAGGCCCGCTCCTGGCCGCGGAGGGTTTCAACTGCTAGCGAGGAGCTGGAGGAAAAGCTCATGAGGGGGCACTACGCCCATCTAGCGGCTCTGGGGGACCTGTGTGAGCGCCTCTCGATCGCCTATGCCAAGGTCGCCTCCTTAAAGGTGTAAGTGCTCAAGGCTAAGCACTCTTCCTCCGTGGAGGGGTACGAGAGGGCTCTTGAGGAGGAGCACGTCGATCGATAGTCTTGCCTCCATGCGAACAAATCTAGAGAAGGCAGAGGCGGACGTGGGAAGGCTGAAGGCCGACCTCGTCAAAGCCCAGGAGCTTGCGCCGGAGGCTCGAAGCGGGGCTTGCGGGTGGCAGAATTAGAAGGGGCGGAGAAACCCGCAGAGGAGGTGGAAGGGTTGAAGTTGAACGTCGAGGTGGTTAGGGACTTCTACGCCAGAGACCCGTCAATGGGACCGATCCAAGAGGAGCTTGCGTGGGAGATCAAGAAGCACACTCATCCATCCAAGCCCTTATAGAGGGGAAGCAAGTCTCCGCGAAGGAGCTGTGCAGCTAGTCGATCGACCGACTGATGTCAGAATATGACCGCCTCAAGGGGGCTGCTCTTATTGTTGACAACAAGCACATGGAACCACCTGTGGATCAGTCGCTTGACAATGGGGTGGCTCAGACAGCTACCAAGGATGCAGCACAGCCAGTTGCCGAGGGGGTGAGCCCGGTAGAGGTTGCCAACCCAACTGCAGGGGTTGTTGGTCCACTCCGCCTTTCTCCTGCAGTCAGTCGGGATATGTTTGAGCTATGGGAGTAGAGTCCTTCGGCAATGTTTGCCTTGTCGCCTTTTCTTCTTTTTTTTTTTTGAGAGGGATGTAATAGACGAAGTTGTTCGAATGAAAGAAAGAATCCCTTCTTTTTATTGCTCATGGGCATTTATCGCACTTACGTAGAACCAGGACTCCTTGAGAGAACTTCCGCATCATGATGTGCTTATTGTATAAAGCGGGTGTGGCTTCTTTATGCATGAGGGTCGTCTCGGAGGCTTCGTCCCTAAGCTCATTTAAGGACAAACGGACTTGATCATCGTTGGTGGCCAGGTTATAAAGTTGCATTTTATAGGTGGGGAGGACTGTTTCGATGGGTAGCTGAGCCTCCATGCCATATATCAAGCTGAATTGTGTGTGGCTTGTGGAAGTCCTCTGGCAACTCATCCCAGAAAAACATCTGGAAGTTCCTCCACCCATCTCCCTTTGGCTAAATCTAGTCAGCATTTAAACGCTGAGACAATGGCGCGGTTGGTTACTTCGACTTGTCCATTCGCCTGGGGATGACCCACTAACGTAAGCACAAATGGATATCCCAGCTGGTGCAAAATCCTTCGTATTTTTTGCAAGCGAGCTGGGTTCTGTTGTCCGTGACTATGTAGTGGGGTATCCCGTACCAAGCTATGATGCCCTTACGGATAAAGGATATGACCCTACTGGCCGTGGGGCTGACCATGGCCTCAGCTTCAACCCATTTGGAAAAGTAGTCAACAGCTACCAAGATGAACCGCTTCTGAGCCAATGCTGGCAAAAAGGGACCGACAAAATTCATGCCCCACTTTGCAAAGGGGATGGGGGAAATGATGGGCACCAGCTTTCCAGGCGACAAGTGGTGTAGGGTGACGAATCGCTGGCATTTGTTGCACTTGCGTCCAAACGCTTTGCAATGTTTCATTTGGGCCAAAAGTAGCCTACCTAGAATAGTCTGGCGAGGAGTGCCTTGTACTCTTCGTGGTTCCCGCAAGCGCCTCCATGGGCTTCCTATAGGGCTTGGGTTGCCTCATCCTGAGTAGGGAACATAGCAGGAGGTGGAATACCCTCTCTTATACAACTACCATTCTATCAAGGTGTACTTAACGCCTTAAGGCGATAGGCCCTAAGTCGAGGTTCTCCCAGGGGCAACTCGCCAGAGCTCAAGTAACGATAGGCATCATCCAAGAGGTGGACAGCTCTATCACGAGTGTTCCGGGAGCGAGGACAGTTGATTCTTTTAGAGTCTAAAGGCAAATGTCCTCGTCTTGCCCATGAAGGATGGTGACAGCGAGTTTAGCCAACGCGTCCACCAAGGGGTTATCCGCTCAGGGTACCCGCTTGATGGAGATGATTTTGAAATCCGCCAACTCCTTGATTTTGTCGGCGTATAACAGCATGTTCGGATCCCAAGCCTGGTATTCACCGTTTATTTGGTTGGCAATCAACTGAGAGTTCATGTGAACCTTGAGCGAGGAAATCCCCATGGATTTTGCTACTCGGATGCCTGCCATCATGGCTTCGTATTCTGCCTGGTTATTGGACGCAGAGAAGTCCAATTTTATGGCATACTTATCAGTAGCGCCATCTAGAGTTATTAAGGCTATCCCAACCCCATACCCGGCTATCATGGACGAGTTGTCGACGTATAGTCGCCAGGGAAGTGAGAGGGAGGCATCAAGATCAATGAATTCAGCAACAAAGCCTGCTAGGACTTGTGCCTTTATCGCCCTGCACGGCTGATACTTGACGTCAAATTCGATAAGCTCCATAGCCCACCTGATCTGTCGCGCTAACCCCGTAGGCTTATGTAGTATTTGCCGGAGAGGGTAGTCTGTCAGGATCGTTATTGTGTGGGCTTGGAAGTATGAACTTAGCTTCCATGCAACGGTAACAAGGGCGAGCCCCAACTTCTCGATGACCATGTACTTGGCTTCCGTACCTTGATAGGTTTTGCTGACAAAGTACACGAGCTGGTGAACTCTGCCCCGATCGCTAACTAGGGCGACGCTGACAACCGAGGCAAAGGCAGTTAAGTACACGGAGAGAACTTCCCCAGGCCAAGGGGCCGTCAGGACTGGTGGACTTCGGAGTGCACTCTTGACTTCCTCCAGAGCCTTCTGCCAGTGGGGAGTCCAGTGGGCAACGTAGCCTTTGCACTTTTTCATGCACTCGAAGAAGGGTAGGCACCTGTCGGAAGATCGAGACAAGAATCGACCTAAAGAGGCGATTTTACTGATCGACTATAACCCTTTCAGCATGCCCAGTGGCTGCAGGTCTTCAATCGCCTGGATTTTTTCCAGGTTGGCTTCGATTCACAAAGTAGAGACCAGGAACCCCAGATACTTACCAGTCGAGACCCCAAAGGTGCACTTGTCGAGGTTCAGGCGGAGGTAGGTGCTCCTTAGAATTTGAAACACCTCGGCCAAGTACTCTAAGTGTCGTGGGAAGTTCGATCCCTTCACGAGCATATCATCGATATACACCTCAAATGATTTTCCTATTATTTTTGCGAAAATCATACTTACAAGGCGTTGGTATGTGGCCCCAGCATTTTTTAGGCCAAAGGGCATGACTATATTGAAGCAAGGCCCCTGTCTGTGATGGAGGTGTGAAGCCTGTCGGCTGGGGCAAGGTTGATTTGGTGGTACCCGCTGTAGGCGTCCAGGAAGGACATATAGGATTGTTCGCTACATGAGTCCACCAGGGAGTCCACCCTCGGCAAAGGGAACTCGTCCTTCGGGTAGACTTCATTCAAGTTGAAGTCGACACATGCGCCACTGGCCGTTGGCCTTCACCATTATAACATTCAAGAGCCATGTCGGGTACAAGGATTCTTCAATGAATCCCGCGTCCAGGAGCTTTTATGCCTCTACCTCAGTCGCCTGCCACTACTCGACCGACTTGTGTTAATGCACCTACTTGACTGCGCGGGTGCCCACCTGAATGTTCAGGTGGTGCAGATTCAGGAACAGGTCCACCCCGAGCAGGATGTTGGCGGACCAAGCGAAGATGTCTACGTTGGCTTGAAGTTGGAGCAGCAGTTCCTGCACTTCATACGGCGTAAGGTTTGCTTCGACCAGGATGTGCTTGGTAGAATCGTCCGGATACATCTGTATAGCCATGGTGACAAGCCCAACTGTAATCCCGAAGTCGCCAGCTGATCACCAGAGATGGTTTCCTGTTGGATCGCTTGGACTTGGTTTCTTTTCTTCCCTCATTTCCATGACTTGGGGGCATGTGGTTCCAAAGACCACTTCAACTAGATTCGGAGGAGCTCTCGCCCAGCTGACTGATCCTCATGCACCATTCCCACTTCGGGTGAGGACTGGAAAAGCATG
The DNA here is from genome assembly GCA_037157565.1 of Thalassia testudinum. Classification (NCBI taxonomy): domain Eukaryota; kingdom Viridiplantae; phylum Streptophyta; class Magnoliopsida; order Alismatales; family Hydrocharitaceae; genus Thalassia; species Thalassia testudinum. Next base: position 104,201,102 of record JAZHRO010000024.1, on the reverse strand, counting down.
AATTGGAAGTAAGAGAAGATCAGCCGAATGGAGTGGGTAGTGGGATGGCCAAGGATGCCGTAGAAAGCTGTCAACCCAGCCACTATGAATGTGGTCGTACAGTCACCCGCCACCGGGTGAACCGAAGGGGCTAGATGCTCTTCCATGAAACCCAGCTGGCGTAGGGTTTTAAGAGGACGTCCACGGCGCTTCCCTCGTCATTGAGGAGTTGGGGCTGCTGTTGCCCAGTCGGCAAGAGCGTTATCAACAACGGGTTAGTGTGTTTCACCGGGTCGGGGAGAGGGGCGAAAAGTCGTAAGGCCGCCTACCTGACGGGGCCTCTCTCGCCCCACTAAAGAGTGGGGAAAGTGCTAAGGGTCAGCTGCTTGGAAGGGCTGGATTGCCAGCTTGGGACGACGTCAAAATGATCTCGACCTCCGCACCCGCAAGGGGGGGTGGTGAGTATACTGAGGTGCCCCAGGTATGGCCGCTAGGACCTAACGGTGGTACTCGATTGGCGAGAGCAAGGGGGATATTGCCTGCTCGAGGCAGCGGGCTGTGGTATCATCAGGCTCATGGGCCTCGACGAGTACCACGATTCCACGAAGGTGCTAGAGCCTCTCTTTGTGGTAATCCTCCAGGCCATCCATGGGCTCCTTGCCCATATCCTGGCCCTCGTTTCACCGAACAAAGTAGGTCAGGTTCCTATGCCGAATCTGGGACTATCTGGTCGAGCAGATTGCAGCAATCTTCGATAGCGTGGCCTCGAGCCTTGTAGTACTTACAGTAAGGCTCGATGTCCACCTTCCTCTTCATCGACATAGGTAGGGGTAGCAGGTCCTTGTTCGTAGACCATAGTTCTGCCAACAAGTCCGCCTGGTTCACGTCCAGGGGAGTGTATTCTTTGAAATACTCTCGCCTAGTCTGGTGAGGTCCATTGTTCTGACCTTTGCCAGGCCGGTTGTTCCTCCGATCCACGAAGCTGGCCTTGTGCTTGCTGAAGCGATCACTTCCACGAATGGAGATGAGGGCAGAGTTGCCTGGGGCCAACATCTCTTGGGTTGGGCTGGCATCTTCCTTAGATCCTTCAGGTAATCTGTTGCGGGAGAGAAAAGAGTCATCTTGCTCCACGAACCTCATGGCCCGGTCCCAGAGCTCTGCCATGTCTTTGGGCAGGAAGTCATCGATGTCATACCAAAACCTCTGAGTCAGGAGCCCTGACTTTAAGTATTAGATGACGATGGCATTGTGAGGTCGCTTGCACTTGAAGTACTAGGCCTTGAACCGATCTAGGTACAACCGAAAGGACTCACTCCTCTGCTGTCGGACTTCTGACAGCCTCTCCAAGTTATCTCTAACCCTCTGCTGTCCAGCGAAGTACTGGCAGAACTTAACAGCCAGTTCTTGAAAGCAGGCGATCTTCCCGGCCGGCAGTTCGTTGAACCACTCATGGGCCATGCCGACCAGATAGCACAAGAATACTCTGCAGAGTACTCCATCGGGGCAGCCGTGCACCAACATCATCTGGCGATAACTCCCAACGAAGCTATTAGGGTCCGTCGTCCCATCATCTGGCGATAACTCCCAACAGGCTACTTGAATCTCTCAGGCAGAGGGGCTATCATCACCTCCTCAGTGAAGGGGTAGGTGGTGACGTAGGCCCGAGTGCGGATGCCCCTCATAGCCCGTGTAATCTGGCGGACACTCTCAGAGATCGATTCTCCACTGCCGGTTGCAAGGGGTTGAGCCCCCAAGATCTCTAAGGTAGGTGGGTGAGGAGCCTTCGATGGGTCAAGGGGGACTTCGCCTCTCTGGCTACTAAGCTCGCGCTTTAGTCGCTCAAGCTGTTCGCGCAAGCGAGCATTTTCGTCCTCTTCCTTGCAACGCCACCTCAGCTACTCATCGCCAGGGTTGGGCTAGCGGGTCTCCCCCTGTGGGGGTGGACCGAGCTCCCGGATCTGTCAGATCTCTAGGAGCTCCGTGACTGAGATTTCCTCAACCCTGAGAGCCGCCAGTTTGGCCCGAAACTACTCTTCCCTCACCTGTAGCTCGAGGAGGGAGCCGCGCTTGTGGTCCTCCGGCGGTTGAGCGAGGACTCCCCGCTTCTTGTTTGGCTCAATCGACAGATGGCGTCGCTTGGACACCAATACGCTTGACTCGGCCCGATCCGACACTTTCTCGGGGACAGCGCGGGAGTTGCAAGTCGTGGGAGCCATTGTGAGGATCTCGAGAGGTAGGAAACGTTATGAACCGACAATAGTCTCCCCCAGACGACGCCAATTAATCAACGCCCTGGGAATGCGGAGTGTCCGACTGAAGAAGTGATCGAACTCCCTAGAATGGGAGGTCCGATCGAGGGATCAAAGCAATCTCACAAATGACACAGGGGTTGATTACCCAATTCCACTACAAGGGGTGTACGTCTGAAGGGAGGATGGAACTCCCAACTATGCACTAGAATTTTCCAATGTTATAGGGTATACAATCTATTGATTGCTCTCGAATTGCTTTAAGGGGCACTTGAGTGCCTTCCCACCTATTTATAGTGCTGGGGATGAGGCTCCCAGCGAAATCTTCTGAGCGGATCAGGCTCAGGCTCCTAGCAAGATCTCCTAAGAGAATCGCGCTTCTAGCAAGATTTTCTGAACAGATACGCTGCCAGGACATTAATGGCAGTTGCCATTGTCAGCATTTATTGGAAGCACAGGCCTGTTGTACCTTCGCCGAACCTCCAACCGATAGGGCCTTTTGGGTCTGACTGTGCCCCGCCTGCTTGTATGCAGGCCGGTTGGACTGCCAGATCCATCTGCAAAGGAGGTTCTCTTAGATGTAGGCAGGCTGGGTCTCCAAACCCGCCTGTATCCAAGCTTCTCCAGGTCGAATCCATCTTTTTTGGCCTATTGCGAGGTTTCAAGTTCAAGGGCATTTTTTGCTCCTCATGAGTGGGTTATACATTGTGGACTACAAAAGAAATCGATGTCGCATGTAGCCTTAGCAGTGACTCAATGAAAGACTGTGACTAGTGCCCAATCTAGGCAATAAATAATCAACTCAAGAGCGTCAAATCCGTTGGTGCAAAGGCACCACGATAGTTTAGTTTGATGATAACAAAACACTTGTTATTTTACATTTGCTTTTAAGTCTTAGATTTCAAGTCGATTGCAAATATTACAAGTATAAACACGGAGTTCAAGTTCGCATCCATGGCGGATTGGAAAAGTTTGACGGAGGAGCTTCGCAAGGAGCGAAAGCTTGAAGGAGATGAAGAATATGATGGATTTCTATTCTTGTTCGTTGTACTTTCTTTTTGTTTCTTTTATTGCTCATTATTTGTCTTAGAATATTTGTTAAAGAGCCTCAAAGTTACCTCACAGTAATCCTAGGAATACTTACACAACCATAGGATACTTAATTTTTCCGTAGAAGACTTGAAAAACCTAAGCATGCTTCAAACAGCCTTTTCAGACGTCTAATACAAAAATCAAACATCTAATAGTGAACCTTAAGACATCTGAATGTTGAATCAGACGTCCAAAAACTTTTAGGGCTGGTCTTAGAGCCTTATGTCTGTTGACTTCAGGCGACCGACCCTTAATCCAGACGTCTTAGCAAACGTCTGATGACTTGGCCAGACGTTCAATTAGTGGAACATTGGCTAAAGAAAATAATCGCTGAGGATTGACCTTCAAGCTTCTATCAAAAGTCCTTAGAGGACCTTAGACATCTGATAAAGTGACAGTTAGCCTCGATTGAGCTAAAATCACTTCTCCTTAGTAATATAGCCTTTATGTGCCTTGGGAAATCCATTCCCGCAATTAATTAGGCTTCCAGACGTTCAGACCTAGTGTCAGATGTCTGATATGTCGTCTGATTAACGTTCACTAGAACCCTGTTTAGGTCTGAACCAAGTCAGCAAGGAAACCCGTTTAGAATTAGACATTTAATTTAGTTTTCAGACATCTGAAGAGTGTCTTCCAAGCGTCTGATACTTTGCCCAAACGTCTGATGACCCTGTCAGAATCATTAATGATTCTACTTGCGGCTTATTTTGCCTTGGGATGATCCCAACGGCTACCTAAGGCTTCCAAAGCCTTCCTAAGCCTTCCTAGGCCCTCTATAAATAGAGGAGTACCCTTACCTTGCAAACATACGCCAAGGAACACCAAGCAATACTATTTCCACATACATTGTGTCCTAGAAAAGATATCTAGAAGTGTTGTTACTCTCCAAGATCATCTCACACACTTTGAGAGCACCACATTCGTTGTGCACATGCTCTCCTGCCGTCGGTTTCAAGAGTATCATCGTGCTATTGCGTGGTTCACACACCCATGTCAAGCCGACGTACTTCCGCCAAAGGGAAGTTTCATAACTCCTATAGTAGCTAGGTTTTAATCTTTGCGGCTCTATAGGACGTATTTTATTGTCTTTGGTTGGGTATTCGCCTTGCGAATTCCCATCTCCACCAAGGGACAATACTCCTCGTGAAGAGGAGGGATTTGAGGTTATGCTACCCTTGTATTTGTAACGCGATTGTAAGAGGTTCAGTCACCTTTGCTTAAAGTGACTGGGATAGTGGATTTGATCGACTTAATCGATCAGGAAATCCTAACTCGAGAGGATTAGGTGGTGATTTTCACCCGATTTGGATTTCCACCTACAAATACATGTGCATCTTGTGTGATTGCCTTTCGTGAGATTGATTTATTTTATTTTCGCACTTCATCGATTTTCCGCAAATCTCACCCCCTCCCGTACGAATCAACAAAATCATCTTACAGGAGACTACGATACTAGAAACTCCCATGAAGAATGGACATGTGAAGTTAGTGATGGTGGAGAATAGGTCCCTTTCTCCTATCACCATAGCAGATGATGTACAAGCATCATCTAAATTGTAGTTTGTTGACATATCCCCCTTGGTTTATATTTGTTTCATTTGTTCTATTTATTATTTTCATTTTCTGTCTGAACATGTTATGATATTTTCCCACACCTCTCCACTATATAAAAAGGTGCAGCATTCTTTGGAATAATAAGTTGAGCCATTTTGTCCTGCTTAGTTTTAGAGGATGATCCTAGATCATGTAATGATATCCCACCAAGCATCTAGCCTTCCAAACCCTACACCAAAACCCTTGCTCGCCTCTCGCACTGCCACCTCCTCTCTCAAACCGATGCGGCCCCCCCACAGACCAGCACAAGCCCCACCTGTAGGCCGCACCGCCCCATCTGTTACACCCCACCAGCAGCATAGGGGTGTTGCTGGTCTCTCCAGCCGCAAGTAGCTGGTGAAGAGGAGGGGCAGGGATCCTCGCGAATGCCGTTGGGGCCCATCTAGGCTCCAACACACATCCCTACTGCATGTGGGGATCCCTATGTGATCTTAGATATAGATTCCGGGTCTCTGTTTGCCTGGGTATCCATGTTTGAGGTTTGATCTGCCAATCCGATGGTCTTTATGATCTAAAATCAGATTTCATATCTATTTCTAAGCATGTTTCCTCGTCTACAAGGCTTAAGATGACTTCTACAAGGCTGAGGATGACTTCTAGCGATTCTGAGGTGTCATCCGGCACCGTTTCTGAGACCGAGGCCAATAAGAGTCCATTTTTTAGTCCTATAATCAAGTTAGATGAGACCAATTATCCTAAGTGATCTCAAGCATTCCTCATGATAGTGGAAAGTCATAAGAAACATGTCTTCTAAAATCCAAGCCGACGGCGAAGACCAGGAAATAGCCACGTGGAAGAAAGATAATGCTATGGTCAAAGCATGGTTGGTGAACTGCGTGATCCTACGAATTAAAGATGAGATCATGTACTACCCAACAACCAAGGCAATGTAGGACAGCCTTCGTGATACACTCTCATGAGAAGAACTCGTCTCGGATTTTTTAGATTAGTCACGAACTATCTCAGTTAAAACAGGAGGGGTGCTCTCTTCCACAGTACCACTCTACCCTAAAGGGGCTTCAGGAGAAGTATAATGCCTATAAGTCGATCTATACATGCGCCACATAGAGGGAGTATCATAGAGAGGTTGTTCATCAGTTCTTGTCTGGACTTGGTCCAAGGTATGCTACTGCACATTCACAGATTCTCACACTTTCTGAGCTTCCTACCTTAAAGGAAATATATAGTCGTCATAGTCAAATTGCTATGACCGTACCTCAAACTGGAGACAATGCAAGTCAGGCCTCTACTCTTGCTGCAATCACTGGACATGGTGGTAGGGGAGCACCTTCCACCCGTGAACATGGGAGAGGATAAGACGTGCCTGGTACGCCATGCACCTTTTGTGATAAGGTTGGCCAAGTGGAGGCCTCATGCTAGAAAAAACACGAGAGGCCTCCAATTGCTAACCAAGCCACAGGAACTTCAGAGGAATAGTCAAATGTTGTACCTGTTCCTCGGGCTAATTATGATGTCTTACTCCAACACCTCTCAGCTGACTCTAGAGCCATCCACACCATCTACTAAGACTGTCACCTTTGCCACCAGAATTTATCAGGAGATTAGTGATGCTTTGATAGATTACAGTCCATACCCCATGGCAAAATAGTGCAAGTTGCCGATGATAGACATGCCAAGATCGATGATCAAGGGGAGGTGATAGTTATCCCCATCATGAGATTTTCTGATGTTTTCTTTTTCCCTAATTTCTCTTTAAATTTATAATTGCCATGCTATTTTGATGATGTGAAGTGTATCTTTCAGGACAAGCTAACGGGGAGGACGATGGTGGCGAACATGAAGAGAAGGGTGTGTATCGCCTTAAGTCAAAAGTCCACTTGTAGTTGCCTACCAAGGTGATATTGGTTTGCCGGGAGTACCCTGCAATGGCATCATCGCCTTGGTCACCCTTCTCTAGATAGGTTCAAACACATCATCCTGCATATTTCACCAGCTACTAAGATACACCGTGATGCATGTCAACTTAGGAAGCACCACAGATCTTCATTTCCTCCCAGTACTTGAGGAGGGACTACTATTGTTTTTCAATTATTGCATATGGATGTTTAGGGCCCACGTAGGATCCCTGACCGATAGGGTCATCATTATTATTTAGTTATAGCAAATGATTTCTCCCGATTGTCTTGGTTATTTTTAATAAAGAATAAGTCTGATATTGGGCATGTTATTGAGACATTTTTATTAAAAATAAAGAATTAGTTTTCTGTTACTACTAAGATTATTGTACTACCAGACTAGCTACCTTCTACAAGCCTCGTGGTATCATACATCAGACCTCCTGGCCCCATACTTCGCAGCAAAATGGTGTGGCAGAGAGGAAACACAAACATTTGTTAGATGTGGCTCATACATATTCATCATTGTGTGCCACATTTGTACTAGGGTGATCCAATCTTCACAGCATACTATCTTATCAACCAGATGCCTTCTTTTGTGTTGCATGAATGGCTTTACCCTGAGAGTGATATATGCCAATTACCACCTTGTGTGTTTGGGTATATAGCATTTACGCATCTCCTAGGCCCAAGGAGAGAAAACTTGGCACCAAGGACCGTGAAATGTATTTTTCTTGGATATTCAAGAACACAGAAAGGATACAGATGTTTTGATCCAATGACTGATCGACACTTCGTGAGTGCAAACGTTACATTCCATTAGTATGTTCCCTATTTCTTACTTACAACATGACAATTATCACTAGAGGTAGAGTTTGCACCCATGCCTATTCCTCTAGTACTCATTGATGGAATTCCAATTTCTGAGACTACTACAGCACCTAGAAGTGCTAGTGATGATTCGAAGAGTATTCTTGCGCCTAACAATGGCAGTGATGATCAGAGGTCCAAAGATCTATCAGTTACATATCAGTTACCAGTTACTTTCAGGAAGCACACACCCCCCCCCCCCCAACATATATCCCACATTCCTCCCCAAGACAGGTATGTATTGAGAGCTCTGACCAGTGTGTTGCCAGTGGTGATTGTACAGGTCAGGTTCATGTCTCTGATGATGATCTTCTGATAGCTATTCGGAAGGCACCACACTCCTGTACCTGTACGTAGTATCATGTGGAGGGGGCTATCTCTACGGCCAATCTAGGGACTTCTTTTGGACTATTTACTACTATGTCATCTACCACGCAAATACCTTCCACATACCAATAGGCACTATTTGATCCAAAATGACGTTAAGCCATGGAGAATGAGATGGTTGCTCTTTAGACTCAACAAGTGTGAGATCTTACTCCACTTCCAGACGATGCTCACTTTGTGGGATCTCGTTGATCTTTTCCTTGAAATACAACCCTGATGGGCCAATTTCAATGTACAAGGCTTAGTTGGTGGTCAAGGGATTTACTTCAAATGTATGAGGTGGACTTCTTTGATACTCTCTCCCGTAGCTCGCCTGTCAATGGTTCAGATTCTTATATCTCTTGCTGTCCATAAAGACTGAAAACTTCACCAACTTGATGTGAAAAATACCTTCCTGTATGGCAATCTTCAAAAGGAGGTCTATAGGCAACAACCCCCTGGGTTCAAAGCTCAGGGGGAGTGTGTATGCGGGTTAAAGAAGGCCATCTACAGCCTTAAGCAGAGCCCGAGAGCATGGTTCTAGAAGCTCTCAAAGGTGGTGGAGAAGATGGGTTTGAAGCAATCTTCGTCAAACCATTCCTTATTTGTCATGACAACTGAGGGTAGCGTAGTGGCTCTCTTGGTCTATGTTAATGATCTCATTATTACCGATGATGATGACGTTGGAATAACTAAGGTCAAGCGGTCTCTTGATGAGCAATTTGTTATGAAGGATTTGGGTCAGCTACGGTATTTTCTTAGGATCAAGGTAGCCAAAAGCAAGCAGGAAATTGTTTTATCCAAATGCAAGTATGCTCTAGATGTACTTGAAGAGACCAATATGCTGGGATCCAAGCCAACCAATATTCCCATGGACCCCAATGTGTATCTATATGATCGAGCTAGAGCATGTGGACAGTCGAGCATACAAGTAGCTTGTTGAAAAGTTATTGTACCTGATGATTACCCAACCAGACATTGCATTTATTGTAGGAAAACTCGACCAATTTATGGACAGACTAGCCAAGTAACATTGGCAGGTGGCTACGCATGTGCTTAAATACTTGAAGAAAGCACATGGGCATGGGATACTCTTCCAAAGATCTCCTATGACAGTGGTTGGGTACTTAAATGTGGATTGTGTGGGATGTTTGGCACACAGGAAGTCCACTAGTTTTTGCACATTGGTAGCAAGGAATTTGGTCACCTAAAGGAGAAAGAAATAGGGAATTGTTTTTAGATCTAGTACCGAGTTAGAGTACAGGGCAATGGCCAAGACTACTGCAAAGATGATTTGGGAAAGATTGCTACTATAAGATTTACATCTCCAGATTCAAGAACCTATGTAAATGAGATGTGACAACCGGACAGCTACATATATTGCCAACAATCCCATGTTCCATGAGCGCACCAAGCATGTCAAGGTGGACTGCCACTACACTAGAGACTTAATCCAGCATAGGATATTGCATACTACTTTTGTTGCATCTAAATACCACACAGCACACATCTTCACAAAGCCTCTTCCACGTTCTGGTTTTGATATTTGTTTCAACCTAAGAAGCTGAGCATGATTGACATCTATGCTCCAGCTTGAGGGGTGTTTTGATATATCCCCTTCGATGTATATTTGTTTCATTTGTCCTATTTGTTATTTTCATTTTCTATTTGGACATGTTATGTTATTTTCGCACACCTCTCCACTATATAAAGAGATGCAGGGTTCTTTGGAATAATAAGTTGAATCATTTTGTCCTACTTAGTTCCCAATTGTACATTGTGCACCGAAGTTTCCTATGAGCTATTGTCGGTGAGTAGAATTTGCAAGGATCTTCAATGTCATGTTGCATTCGATGATAAGTGTAAAAAAAACTAAAACAAGGAGTTTTTTATTATTGTAGAAACTCATATAGAAACAATAGGATTTGATCTCTTTATTTAGAGAGACCAATCCTATTTTCTAATCCTAATTCAATCTTCTATAATAGGAAAAACATATCTCTAATCACAACGGATCTAACATAACAAACTTTCCTAAAGAATAACTCAAACTAAAAACCAAAGTAAGGAAATACAATAACTTAAGCAAAGTGGATTTCCTTGCTCTCTACTCGTGTGATCTTGTAATCTCCAACACTCCCCCCCCCCCCTCCATCCTCCCCGAAGTGGGACGTCTCCAACTTGCAAGAGAATGCCAAGCAGTAGCACATGTGTAGGCCTTGCATGCACAAACGATCTTCAATCTTTAAACTTGACCTCGAACATTAGTTGAATAACGTTCCCAACCACCCTACCTTGAGGAGAATCTCCCCCCTTGGAAAAGAATAAAAAATTGGACTAAGGGCTTCCACCGGTGGGGCTAAGCCTCTAGCTCAGTTTCCCCACCATTGATCAACATCCTCTTCGGGGATAGCACAGCCTGAAGCTTTGGCATCTTCCTTCAGGCTAGGCACAGGTGAAGTAGTCATGGAACAGGCGACCTCTGCAGTGGTACCACAATAGCAGTAGAAGACAAAGACCATAGTAGAAACAGCGTCAATATATGGGAAACATTCCCAAGCAATAGTAGAGGAGGCCTCACTCCTAAGTCAATAACAACATGACTCTATGGTCCCTTAAACTAGTACAAACGGCAATATCTTGGCTTCAGATGTTACGATGGGCCGATCTCCCTCTACCATGAGTTGTGTGTTGAGTTACATTTTACTATGAGGAGCAAAATGTCTTTTTATTATTTTGATTGCGTTTATGATGTAACTTTTCCCTCACCTCTCCCTACATAAAGAGGTGTAGGGATGGCTTAGTAATTAAGAAACATCATTCTCTTCAACTTGGTTTCAAAGCCAAGATGAAGACTCCACCTCCAAAATCCCTAACCCTACCTTCAAGCCCATCGCCACTACCGCCGCCAGTAGTAATAGCAACGCCGTCGCCAGCCAGCATCGCAGCCAGCAGCGCCACCGCTAACTGCAGCGGTAGGAGCGACAACAGGGGGTGTTCCTCAACCATCTTGCTCCTCTCCGGCACCCTCTTCTTGCTGTTGGGTCGCTTCTGCCAGTAAGGAGAAGGTTGTAGACCCTAACTCCCTTATTTTCAGGTCTAGGAAGATCCTCTGCACGTTGGTGATGAAGTTCTAAAGCAGGGATCTTCCGGAAAAAAGTTTTGAAATTATTCTTTGATGGTATAATCAAATCAGAATTTTCTGTTCTATTTTGGGATGTGTATTCCCCGTGTTGATGCATGTTTTGGGCTGTGTTCCCCTTTCATTGTTGACCACGTGTGAGCAAAGATTTTTGGGGTGTGCGTTCCCCGTTTGGTGCATATTTTGGGGTGTGCATTCCCCGTTTTGTGTAAAATTTCATATCTGCATTTGGAGAAGTTTATGGGTCATTGTTGCCATAACCCCCTCATCGTCAGAACCTGAGGTTACATCGAAACAAACTGGAGACAGTGTAGTCTACAAGAACCCATTCTTTGGCCCTATTGTGAAGCTTGATGAGACCAACTACCCCCGGTGGTCTCAGACATTTTTTGTGTCTATAGAAGGACATAAGTAACATGTTCTTATAGAAGCACCACCAGAGCAGAAGACAGGTAAATATGCAACCTGGAACAGAGATGATGCTATGGTAAGGGCCTGGATACTCAACAGTGTTATACCTCACATTGGAGATGAAGTCATGTATTATACGACGACCAAGGAGATGTGGGATGGCCTAAAGATCGCTTATTCTCATAAACTCAACTCCACACAGGTCTTCCAGATTCATTATGATCTCTGTCACCTGAAGCAGAAATCCCTGAGTCTCTCACAGTACTATTCCACCATGAAGGGATTCTTGGAAAAATACAATGCATGCCACCCTATGTGTACCTTAGCCACGTGTAGGATCAGAGGAAGGAGTTTTATGCACATATGTTTCTGGTTGGGCTCAATGACAGTTATTCTGCTGCACGCTCACAGATCTTGACACTATCTGATCTCCCCCTATTGAGGATATATATAGGAGGCTTAGCAAGTTACAGATCCAATATATGCCGAAAGGTGTTACTAGTAACACCTCTTCTGCTTATGCACCTGTGAATACACGTAGAGGACAGATAGGAGCCTTCAGAAGCAAGGGCAGGGGGCGTGCTGATGGTGGTCGAGGCAAGCCTACATGTACTTATTGTGGGAGACTTGGCCTTATTGAGGCCAAGTGTTGGAACAAACTTGGAAGGCCTGCAATTGCCAACCAAGTTTTTGTGACTACACCTCCAACCATGTCTACTGAGACAGTGACCCTTGCAGAAGCAGACTATGATGTCGTTGTACAATGCTTAGCCCAATTAACTCATGAGCAGTCTCAGTCTTCAGGTACGGCAACTTATGCATATGCATCATGTATGAATAGCTCCTGGTTGATTGATTCAGGTGCCTCAAATCATTTGACAAGGAATTCCCAGTGTTTTGGAAATTTGCAAAAGACACCACAGGATCGCTCAGTGCAGCTTGCAGATGTAGGCATGCTCCCCTTTGGGGTAAGGGAGGGGTATCAGTTACTCCCTCCATGCATCTCTCTGATGTTTACTATGTCCCTGATATGGCAATGCAGTTGTTATCTGTTAGTTCTATTACTAAGCAACTGAATTGTCATGCCATTTTTTATGCGTTTGGATGTACATTTCAAGACCTCACAATGGGGAGGATGATTAATGGTGGCCATGAGAAGGGAAGTGCGTACCAGCTGGTTCAGAGTCCTGTTGCTACAGCCTGTCAGATGAGTACTACTGCGACGAGTGCGTTGCAGTGGCACAGACAACTAGGTCATCCTTCACTAGACAAGCTACGTCAGATCATCCCTCACCTTTCTCCTACCATAAAGATTCAATGTGATGCTTATCAGCTGGGAAAACATCACCGTGCCAGTTTTCCAGCCTCTAGCCAGTCTAGCAGTTCTACTTGGTCTGATTTATTGCATTGTAATGTCTGGGGTCCTAACCGTGTGGCATACCGATAGAGTTATCGATATTATTTGTTATTTGTGGATGATTTCTCCTGCTTGTCGTGGACATTTTTGATGCAGAATAAATCAAAAGTTGGTTCTCTTGTTTAGCAGTTTGTGATGTTTGTGAAAACACAGTTTGGTGTGTGCATTAAGAAGACCAGAACTGATAATGCTTTAGAATTATGCACTAAGAATTTGGCCAACTTGTATGGATCACTTGGCATCGTGCATCAGACATCGTGCCCTCACACGTCACAGTAGAATGGGATTGCTAAAAGAAAATACCATCATATTCTGGATACAACTAGAGCCCTACTTATCCAGAATAGTGTTCCGCATAGTTACTGGGGAGATGCGGCTCTTACTGTCTGTTATCTCATTAATAGGCTTCCTTTCTTTGTGTTTCATGAGCGGATCCCATGGAACATTCTATATCCTGATTCAAATTTGTTTCTTGTGCCACCAAAGAATGTTGGTTGTGTGCATTTCTATACCTCCTTGGACCTGGTCGTGACAGATTGACTCTAAGGGTGGTTAAGTGTGTATTTCTTGGTTATTTACGCACTCAGAAAGGATATAGGTGTTTTGACCCTATACACCAGAGGCACTATGTGAATGCGGATGTGACTTTCCATGAGTCTATTCCATATTTTTCCACCTCAAGTCATCAGTTGAAAGAGGTGGAGATGGTTGTGACAATGCATGTACCTCCTGTAGCCATGGAGAACTTTTCTCAGAGCAGAGGTGTACCTACCATAAAGTAGATTGTGGGCACATTCAGAGTAGTACCACCTAATGAGAAGACCTTTAAGGGTACTACATATCAGCTTCATGTCACTTACAGAGAGAAGACACACCCCCCCACCTCCTCAGTCCCCACTGAGCCACCATCGTCCGTCACTCAGGTATGTGTTGAGAGTACTGACAATCCTTCTCTTGATGTGGTCTTCAGGTTCTCTTTCTATGCCCACAAATGAGGATATACCCATTGCTATCGGGAAGGCTCCACGATCTTGTACACAGTATCGTGCTGCTGGGAGTGTTGTTTCTGCTAATTCTCTAGGATCGAAGTTTCATGCCTTCACTACTGCAGTTTCCAATGCTAAGACTACTACCTCGTACCAGCAGGCTCTGCTACATCTACAATGGAAGGCAACTATGGAGATGTTTGCTTTTACTGACAACGGCACCTGGGAGATGTCTCCTCTATCGTCTAGGGTGCACCTTGTTAACGCCAGATAGGTCTTTGCCTTGAAATACAACCCAAATTGGTTTATTTCAAGGTATAAGGCCCGCCTTGTGGCCAAAGGATTCACCCAAACCTATAAGATGGATTTCTTCGACACGTTCTCCCCAGTTGCACAACTCTCCACTGCTCGTATATTGGTTTCAGTTGCAACTCATTATGGATGACATCTACATCAGTTAAATATCAAAAATGTGTTCTTATATGGAGATTTACAGGAGGAAATCTACATGCAGCACTCGCCTAGTTTTGAGGTTCAAAGGAAGTGTGTATGCAAGCTTCGCAAGGTCATTTATGGTCTTAAGTAGAGCTCCCAAGCCTAGTTTCAGTGCTTGGCTGAGGCATTATCTTTTATTGGGATACAGAGTCCTCATCTGACCATTCACTATTTATGAGGAAGACCCGTGGTGATACAATGGCTCTACTTGTGTATGTGGATGACCTCATTCTCACAGGTGATGATGCAAATGCCATTTCTCAGGTGGAGTACTTGACACGCCAGTTAGTCATGAAAGACCTTGGAAAGCTGAGATACTTTTTAGGCATTGAGATTGTCACAAGCCAGCAAGGGATAATTGTCACAAAGAAAGCATGCCTTTGATATTCTTCAAGAGACAGGCATGCTAGGATCCAAGGATGCTAATATTCCTATGGATCCTAAGGTTCATCTCTTTGATGATATAGTGAAGCTGAATGATAAGAATGCATATCAACAGCTGATGGGAAAGCTATTATATCTAACCATCATCAGGCATATATTAGTCTTGGAGTGGATAAGCTAAGTCAGTTCTTAGACAAACCCACTAATGTTCATTGGCAAGCTTTAATGCAGGTGTCGAGATACATCAAGGGATGTCCAAGTAGAGGCATTCTATTTCAAAAGAAGGCACCTATGTCTGCGGTTGCCTACCCAGATGTAGATTATACAGGGGATGTTGGAGATAGACTGTCTACCACTGGCTTTTGTACTTTTGTAATTGGGAACTTAGTGACCTGGAGGAGCAAGAAACAAAATGTGGTTTCACGCTTTAGTTTGAGTCTGAGTATCGGGCCATGATGCAAACTGCAACTGAAATGATATGGATTAGATCTCTGCTACAAGATCTTTATGTTACTATTCAAGAGCCAATGGAGATGCATTGTGACGGCCGGAATGCAACATATATTGCAAACAATCCTATGTTCCACGAGAGAACGAAACATGTGGAAGTAGATTATCATTACACCAGGAGTTTGATTCAGCAGGGTGTACTTCGTACTACCTATCTTGCCTCCTTAGACCAAACTGCTGACATGTTTACCAAGCCGCTACCTCGCCTTCAGTTTGAGAAGTGTAGAAACAAGCTCAACATGATGGGTATATATGCTCCAGCTTGAGAGGGAGTGTTGAGTTACGTTTTATTCTCAGGGGCAAAATGTCTATTATTTTGATTGGGTTTATGATGTAATCCCTCACCTTTCTATATAAAGAGGTAAGGATGGCTTGGTAATTAAGAAACGTCATTCTCTTCAACTTTGTGCACGAGGGATTTTCCTATACAAGGATCAATGTGGAGAAAATCAAGCACTCCTGGTTTAAAAAAACCCGATCACATGTGGGCCTTAGACCACGCAGGAGGTGTTGGTGCTGGCAAGGAGAACCCAGAAGAGGAGTAAAGGGCTTTACGTGAACCTCTCTCAGTCGACGAGGAGAGATATAGCCAAGGCCTTACCTTGGCTTTCCATGGTGATCCACAGGCGATGCAAGGGGTTGCCCATGTAAAGGAGAGGCAACATGGCCTCTCAAATACGGAGGAGGATAATGATGTGGACCAGTGCACACAAGTACTAGATAGAGGCGCATGCCAGTGCACACACTGGACTTGTGCGACACGCATGTGGATTACACGCAGGGGGAACTTGATTGTGTGCAAGTTACGCGCACAAACTATGTTGTGCGTGCATGGTTTGCATGCAAACTAAAGAAACCCACATGCGTGTGCTACAGGCATGAAGGAGCCACACGGTAATGGCATTCATAGAGAACATCTAGAGAAGATCACGTACAGGATAGAGGGTCGACCATCCCCAGGACCATTCTTACTCTTATACCATGAGAAGAAACTAGAACTTCAAGTTTTTATTATTGTAGAAACTCAAATAGAAATGATGGGATTTGGTCTCTTTATATAAAGAGACCAATCATACTTTTTATTCCTAATACAATCTTCTAAAATAGGAAAAACATATCTGTAATCATAACAAATCTCTAACATAACAAACTTTCCTAAAAAGATAACTCTAAAACTAGAAATCAAAATAAGGAAACAAGATAACTTAGGCAAGTTGGATTTCCTTGCTCTCTACTCTACATGGGATCTCGTGATCTCCAACATGGAGATTTATGAGACCTCCAATAATAAGCATTGCTACTTCCAAGACAAGTAGACAAATGAGATCGTTGGTGGTGGGATTGAGAAGGATGGATTGCATTTTCTCGATGTCCCATCACAATTTGCAAGTGCAGTATCTATCTCACTAGATCCTTTGTTGTGGCACCAACGACTTGGTCATCCATCTATAGGGAACATGCATCAAATGTTTTCCGAACTACCACTTAGTACTGCCTTTCACTGTGAGGCCTACCAATTAGTGCACCGTGATGTCTAGAGGCCTACATGACTCACCAATGTTGGCAGCTACATGTTCTTCATGGTATTTGTAGATGACTATAGTAGATCTACATGGGTCTTCTTAATAAAGAATAGCTCAGAGATACTTCAAATTGTGCAAAGATTCTTTGCAAAGGTTCAGACAGGACATTTTGCATCCATACAAGTGTTCTGAAGTGACAATGCACAGGAGTTTGTGCAGGCAAACCTCCACGCCTTCTTTGTGAACAAGGGGACTCTACATCAAACGTCATGCGCACATATGTCACAACAAAATTCTCTTTTTTTCAAAAAGATATGTCACAACAAAATAGAGTTGCGAAGTGCAAGCTTCATCTTATACTAGATATTACACAAGCACTTCTTGTGTACATGAAGGTGCCTAAACAATTTTGGAGCAATGCAATTCAACTACAACATATCTGATCAACCAAGTACCATCCTTGGCACTCAATGGCAGGATTCCTTACCAACTACTTCATCTAGAGTCTAATCGTCTTTTTGCTCTACCACTACGCATATTCAATTGCACTTGTTTCATCCAAGCATTTGGAGCACAAGACAAGTTCTCCCCTCAAGCTACAAAGTGTGTATTTCTAAGATATTCTCATACCTAGAAAGGATATAGGTGCTACGATCCAATGCACCTAAGATACATGGTGACTAGAGATGCAACCTTCTTCTCTGAAGGCATCAACATCAATCTTGCCCCTCGGGAGACTCAAGTGTATCATCAGAGAAATATTTCGTTACCCACTGTGCTAAAATCAACAGACAATCATCCACTACAGGGGCCACCACCCACCAGTCAGGAAGATGTGGATGACCAACCTATTGCCCTTCGGAAGTCCAGCAGATCATATACATCACATCCCATCTCCAACTACACAACCATTGTTCATCTACAACGTGATGTGCAGCACTTTGCCAATGCACTTACTAGTACCATATTACTTAGAGACTGTTGAAGCCTCAGAGGATCCATGGTGGAAAGCATCCATGGATGAGATGAATGCTTTGACCACGCGTGGCACGTGGGATTTGGTTCTTTGTCCCCCCAATGCAACTTTAGTTGACTACAAATTGGTTTATACCATCAAGTACTTAGCAAACGACACTATGGATCAATTCAAGGCACAGCTAGTGGCTAGAAGCTTCACTCAGACATATGGAGTAGACTACCTTGAGAGCTTCTCACTAGTGATGCAGGTTTCCTCCATGTGCATTCTATTGTCTGTTGCAGCAAACAAGAAGTGACCCCTTTATCAACTTGATATCGAAAACACATTCCTATACGGTAACCTTACTAAGGAGATGCATATGCGACAGCCACTAGGTTATGAAGTTCAAGGGGAGTGTGTGCACAGATTAAAGAATGCCATTTATGGCCTCAAACAGAACCTAAGAGCATGGTTTGAGAGGCAAAGTACAAAGGTGCAAAAGAATGGATTTTGACCAATCTTCATCTAACCACTCTATCTTCATCAAAAGGCACATGCAGGAGGTGATAATCTTGCCAGTATACGTGGATGATATTATATTAAAAGGTAATGATGAGGATGGCATACAACAAACAAAGGAATTCCTACATACGACATTTGTGACAAAAGATCTTGAAGAGTTGATATATTTTCTTGGATAAAGGCAGTGAGGCAAACATCTAGTTTGTCATTGTCCCAAAGAAAATATATTCGACAGATTCTAGAGGAGGCAAGGCTCTTAGGAGCCAAGTCATCTGAAGTACATGTTAAGCATCAAAGCTATGCTGCTCAAGGATCCACCATTTGAGAATGTCATGCAGTATAGAAGCGTTGTTGGTAAAGTACTCTATATGACCGTAACTCGATCGGATATTAATTTTGCAGTTAGTTGGGTTAGTCAGTACATGGAGAAGGCAACCTACAACAACTGGCAAGATGTGTGCCTTATTTTGAGATATCTCAAAGGCAGTCTAGGAAGAGGCCTACATTACAAAGACCGCAACTCTCTTGATGTAGTTGCTTATTCAAATGCATATTATCCTAGGGCCATTGATGATAGAAGATCTACTTTAGGTTATGCAATGTTCCTTGTGGAAAATCTAGTGTCATGCCAGAGTAAGAAACAAATTGTAGCTGTTGGATCTAGCATTGATGCAAAGTACAAGGCAATGACCCATGCTGCTTATGAAATTATGTGGCTAGTGGGTTTCCTAAAGGATCTTGGGATATCCACATTGGCACCTATTCCTTTGAACTATGACAAGTCTACCACTTACATTACTTTCAATCTTGTGTTTCATGAGAGGACCAAGCATATTGAAGTTAACTGTCATTTTGTACACAATGCAATTACGGAAGGAAAGATCAATGATCCTTAAGCCACCTCTGAGATGCAGCTTGCTGACATTCTTACCAAGCCTCTTACCAACAAGAGACTCTCATTCTTATATGACAAGTTGAGGCTAAAAGATATCTACACTCCAACTTGACGAGGAGTGTGAAAGCTTTATGTTTTATGTCTCTAAGTGTTTTTTTTTTCTACCTAGACTAGAATGTAACTTTCCCAAGTCCCTCTCTTGTATAAGAGGGGCTAGCATTTTCTATGAGAACAGAATCTTTTTCCCTCTCACACCTATAATTGTATATAATAAAGGATAAATTGAGAAACAAAAAACCCATCAAATCCGATGTCTAGATAAAAGTTGGATCGGAGAGGCAGCTTTTGGTCCAATCAAAGCATTTGACACATGGCAAGTTTTCAAAATCATGCTAATCACATCTTTGCTTGCAACAAAATGTAGTGTACTTTGCCCAGAGACAAGTCTGAAAGCTTAGGCTATCTAACAAAGATTGATCATCGAGCCCAGCAGCACCCTAAATCGTCTCTCCCAAAAGACAACTCTCTAAGAAGCGTTGATTGGCTTCAATGGCCATGGACCAAGGAACCTCAACCTCAAAAGGGCATGGTTAGAGGGCAATGCACCCAGCGACACCCTCTCACTGAAACTCTCCCTCTCAAGGCAAGTAGGCTGGCAGTAACCCAACCTACAAGTCAAGCACACCATAGAGTCTCGGCAAACGACTGGGAAATGTCCAAAGATGCAACAACAAAAACATCGCACTCAAGTACCAGACCTTCCCAAAGGCTGCCATCCATTACATTTCTACCACCATCCTCACCGACCTAAGATGAGCACCCACCCCACACCATTGCCTTCTCTGTCACTCGTGTTCGTTGTTCACCTACTGGGTGTTAATGTTGAAAGTGAACTTTTAGTTGGTAGGATGAAAAGAAGCACATATTGTTCTCCCTAGTCTCCTCATTTAGTGAAAATTAATAAGATATCCACAAACGTTACCTTATTTTTATCGTAAACATTTGGCTTTAATAGCTTGACCTATTGAGTTCTGATAGTCTCATTTTTTGAGTTTTCTTTGTAGCCCCCTAAAAGAGTTTGACTCGTCTTTGCACAATTTTTTTTTTGTTTTGAAAAGCGAAAGGGTGGTCAAATCATCAAAAGGGGTTACATCATATATTACTGGGGGGAATCCAAAAGCACCACCGGGGAAGAAATGGAACAATTGAAGAAAATGAAATATCATAATCACTAAGCCGTTCTTATATCTCTTTATATAGAGAAAGGTGAGGGAAAATTTGTAACATAAGTCCAACAGTAAATAAAAAAGACAAAAAAGCCCTCAAAACATAATGCAACGCTCCCCCTCAAGCTGGAGCATATATATCCACCATGCTTAGCTTATTTCTACACCTCTTAAACATAGGGCGAGATGACGGCTCAGTAAAAATGTCCTAAGTATGGACTGAAGAAGCAAGGCAAATAGTATGAAGCAGACCCTGTTGAATTAAACTCCTAATGTAATGATAATCAACTTCCACATGTTTGGTTCTCTCGTGGAACATGAGATTGTTAGCGATGTATGTTGCAACCCTTTTATCACAATACATTTCCATTGGCTCATGAATAGTAACATTAAGATCACGTAACAAAGAACATATCATCTCTGTTGCGGTATGTGCCATGGCACGGTACTCAAATTCAGTACTGGAGCGTAAAACTACACTTTGTTTCTTACTCCTCCAAGTCACCAAATTTCCAACCATAAATGTACAAAAGCCAGTAGTAGATTTCCTGTCTTCAACATCGCCTGCATAATCTACATCTGAGTAGGCAACAACAGACATAAGTGCCTTCTTCTGGAACAAAATGCCCCTACCTGGACATCCTTTGATGTACCTCAACACCTGCATCACAACCTACCAATGATCATCAGTAAGTTTGTTTACGAACTGACTTGGCTTATCTACTACAAGGCTAATATCTGGCCTAGTAATGGTCAGATACAAAAGTTTCCCCACCAGCTGTCAATAGGCCTTCTTGTCCTTTAACTTCACAGTATCATCAAAGAGATGAACCTTAGGATCCATAGGGATGTTGGCACCCTTGGATCCTAGCATGCCAGTCTCCTGGAGAATGTCAAGAGCATACTTTCTTTGTAACATAAATGTCCCTTGCTTATTTGTGGCAATCTCAATGCCTAGAAAATACCGTAGTTTCCCAAAGTCCTTCATGACAAACTGGTGTGCCAAATACTCCATCTGAGAAATATCAACTGTATCATCACCTGTGAGGATAAGGACATCCACATACACAAGTAGAGCCACGGTACCACCATTGGTCTTCCTCACAAATAGTGAATGATCAGACGATGACCTCTACATCCTAACAACAGACAATGCCTCAGACAGGCGTTGAAACCATGCTCGGGGGCTCTATTTAAGACCATAAATGGCCTTACAAAGCCTACAACCACATTCCCCCTAAAAATCAAATCTAGGACGTTGCTGCATATATATCTCCTCCTGTAAATCTCCATAAAGGAATGCATTTTTGACATCCAGCTGGTATAGGTTACATCCATAATGTATTACAACAAATGTAAGTATACAGACAGTGGAGAGACGAGCAACCAGTGATAATGTGTCAAAAAATTCACCCCATAGGTTTGGATGAATCCTTTAGCCACGAAGTGAGCCTTATACCGAGAAATAGACCCATATAGGTTGTATTTCAAGGTAAAGACCTACCGAGTACCAACAAGGTGAACACCAGGAGGTAAAGTAGTAAGCTCCCAAGTGCCTGTCGCTAAGAGCAGACATCTCCTTCATGACAAACTTCCAATGTAGATGTAATAAAGCCTACTAGTAAGAATTAGGAATCTCAACATTGGAAAATGCAATAGTGAACGCATGAAATTCTATACCTAAAGAATCAGCAGAAACAACACTCCCAGTAACACGATAATGGACACAAGACCGAGGAGCTTTCCGAATAGCACTAGGAATATCATCATCCGTAGACATGGAGGGAGAACTTGGAGACACATCATCAGAAGTACTATTAGTAGCCCCAACACACACCTGAGTGGGAGAGGACAATGGTGGCTCAGTAGGAACTGAGGAAAGGGATGTGTCTTCTCTCTATAACTAATAGAAAGCTGATATGTGGTACCCTTGAAAGTCTTATCATGAAGCGGTACTACTCTGAATGTACTCACAGGCTGCTCTGTAGCAGGTACACTACCACTCTGAGAGATCCTCCATGGTTACAGGAGGCACAGGCATTGGCACGGCCATCTCCACCTCCTTTAACTGATGGCCTGAAGTAGAAAAGTACAAAATGGATTCATGAAATGTCACATCCGCACCAACATGGTGCCTCTGGTGTACAAGGTCAAAACACCTATATCCCTTCTGAGTGCATGAATAACCAAGAAACACATACTTAACTACCATAGGAGCCAATTTATCATGACCAGGCCCAAGAAGGTACACAAATGCCACACAGCCAAATGTCTTTAGCAACACTAGAAACAAGTCTAAATCAAGATATAAAATATTCCATGGAATATGCTCATGAAGTACAAAGGAAGCCTGTTAATGAGATAACAGGTCGTAAGAACAGCATCTCCCCAATAGATATGTGGGACACTATTCTAGATAAGAAAGGCTCTAGCTGTATCCAGAATATGACGGTGTTTCCGTTCTGCAACCCCATTTTGTTGTGACGTGTAGGAGAAAAACATTTGATGTATAATACCAAGTGATCAATAGAAGGAAACCAAGTTCTTAGTACAAAACTCCAAGGCATTATCAGTTCTAATCTTAATGTAAATGCCAAACTGAATTTTCACAAAAGCTACAAACTGCTAAATAATAAATCTGATTTTTTGCGCATCAAAAATATCTACAATAAACAGAAGGCAATAACAAATAACAAATAATAACGATAGTTCTATCGGTCAACCACACGACTAGGACCCCAAACATCACAAGGCAACAAATCAAAACAAGCCGAACTACTGGACTTGATAGAAGCCAGAAATCTGGCTCGGTGATGCTTCCCCAGCTGACAGGCGTCACACTAAATCTTCATGTCAGGCGAGAGATGAGGAATGATCCAACGTAGTTTATCCAATGATGGCCTAGTCGTCTATGCCACTACAAGGCACTCCCCACAGTAGTACTCGTCTAACAAGTTGCAGCAACTGAACTCTGAACTAGTCGGTAAACACCCCCCTCATGTCCACCACTAATCATCCTCCCTGTCATGCGGTCCTAAAACGTATGCCTAACCGCATCAAAAATGAGACGACAATTCAATTGCTTAGTGATAGTACTAACAGACAGTAACTGTATTGTCATGTAAAGTACATAAACATCAGAGAGGTGCATGGTAGGAGTAGCTAACACCCCCCCTTACCACAAATGGAGGCATGCCTACCATCTGCCAGTTGTACCAAGCAATCTTGTGACATCTATATATTCCCAAAACACTGAGAATTTCTCGACAAATGATTTGAAGCATCAGAATCAATCAACCACGAACTATTCATACCTGATGCGGAGGCAAAAGCAGCAGTGCCTAAAGACTAAGGCTAATCATGGGTCAACTGAGCTAAGCAATGTACTACTACATCATAATATGCCTTGGAAAGAGTCACTGTATCAATAGACGTGGCTGGTGGAGCAGTCACAGAAACTTCGTTGGCAACAGTAGGCCGTTCAACTTTATTCCAACACTTGGCCTTAATGCAACCAATTCTCCCATAGTAGAAACAAGTTGGCTTACCACAACCATCATCAGCACGCCCCCTGCCTTTGCCTCGAGAAGCTCCAGTTCGTCTTCCTTGTGTACTCACGGCTACATGAGCAGAAGCAGCATTACTAGTGACAACCTCTGGAGTGAATGGACATACAACCTGCTAAGTCACTTATAGATCTCCTCAATAGGAGGAAGCTCAAAAGGTGTTAATATTTGTAAACAAGCAGCAAAATAATCATCATTAAACCCTGTAAGAAATATATAAGCTGAGAACTCCTTCCTTTAATTCCGACACGTGGATGAGGTCTACATGGGCCTGCATGCATTATACGTTTCCAAGAGTCCCTTCACGGTGGAGTAATACTGTGGGAGACTCATGGACTCTTGCTTCAAATGACACAGATCATAGTGAATCTGAAAGACCTGGGTGGAGTTGAGTTCATGAGAATATGCATCCTTCAGACCATCCCACATCTGTTTAGTAGTTCTGTAGTACATGACTTCATCTCCAATGCGAGGTATCACACTATTTAGTATCCAGGCCCATAACATGACATCATCTCTGTTCCAGGTTGCATACTTCCCTGTCTTCTGCTCTGGTGGTGCTTCAGTGATGACATGTTGCTTCTCATGTACTTCCACAATGACAAGAAATGTCTAAGACAATGGGGGTAATTGGTCTCGTTAAGCTTCACAATAGGTGCAAAGAATAGATTCTTGTAGACCACACTTTCTCCAGTTTGTTCCTATTGCACTCCGATCTCTGATGATGATAAGGCCATAGTGAAAACACACCACAAACACCTTTAAACACAGATCTGAATTTTGACACAATAAGGGAATACACACCCCAAAACATGCATCAACAGGGGAATACACACCCTAAAACAGCAATCAAAATATTGATTTGATCATACCATTAAAGAAGAATTTCCAAACACCTTCCGAAAGGTCCTTGCCTTAGAACTCCATCGCCAACATGCCAAAGACCTTCCTAAACCTTGCTGCAAGGGAAAGCCAGGCCTACTACCCTCTCCCTACCGCTGGAGAAGACTCAACAGCAAGGAGAAGGCACTGGAGGAGAGAAGGGGGTCAAAACGACCCACCGACTGCTGTTGTCCCTATGCAGTGGCGCTACTGCCGACGACAGCACTACTGCTACTACTAGTCGGTGACGGCGATGATGGCGAGGCTATACAGTAGGGTTAGGATTTTCTTGGTGGAGTCCCCAAACCCCAACTTGGCACTGATACCAAGTTGAAGAAAATGAAACATCATAATTACCAAGTCATCCCTACAATTCTTTATATATAGAGAAAGGTAAGAAAAGAATTATAGCATAAGTCCAACAGTAAATAAAAAAGACAAAAAGCCCCTCAAAACATAACGTAACAAGAACAAACAATATTCTTAACATAGGACCTCTCACCCCTGGCTCTATCCTTCTTGGATCTAACAGTGTTGCCTCCACCAAGAGTGTTTCCCCTCCAGAACGAAGACCAGAAGTTTTCCATGTCTTGGGAAGCGATCCAATCAATCCCCATTTTCTACCAAACATACACAATGGACACCGAAAGAAAAGATGCTAAACATCCTCATCCGCCCCTTTGCAAAAGGGGCATCTGATATCAGCCGTCTAAGCCCACCTTGCCCTCCATGCCTTCGTCACGATTCTTCCCCTCCTCAGGAGCCAAGTAAAGATCCTGACTTTCAACGAGTAATCCACCGACCAGAGCACCTTACAGTCCCTCGACATGTTGATATCCAAATTCTTCAACGCATCACCAAGCCTGCAGAAAGCTTTTACCACGATAAACTCCCCCTCGTCCTAACAGTAAGCATCTCTCCCATCCTCCGGTGCCCAGCCCTCCAATTCGCAAAGCAACTACTGGATTTCCGCACACGTCTAATCCAATAGCCCCTCCTAAAAGGTCAGACACCAGGCTACGTCCCAGCAGCTCCCACCGTGGCCTCCCGATCCACAGCTCTCACAAAAAGGCAGGTGTACCTATTGCAGAGGCCACTACCAACACCCTGCCAGTCATCCAGCCAAAACCAGAAAGTGTCCCCCTCCCCCAAAAGAGGAGAAAAGGAGCGCACCTTTGGTGCCACAGCCATCAAGCCTCTTAGGAAATGGGAAGCACCAGGAGGTGGGATCCCAAAAGGTCCCCAAGAAAGGAACCATAGCAACACTGCAAGACATCTCAAAAAAGGCCATCTTCCCACCCCACCAGCCTAGTGATCCACTTCGTGAGAAGGCTCAAGTTAACCCTCTCCACATCCTCAACCCCCAGCCCCCCCCCCTCCTGTAGAGGTTGACAAACCTCCTTCCAAGACACCAACCCCGTCCCCTTCCCTGTCATCTCCACATTGGACCAAAAGAAATCTTGCATCGACCCTGTAAGCTTCTTCTCAATATGACATGGCACCCTAAAGACGAAAAGGAGTACGATGGTAAGGAAGACAACACCGCCTTCACGAGGGTTAACCTCCCTCCCCTTGAGAGCAATTTAGAGGACCAACCTGCCAGCCTCCTCTCCATCCTATAGCCTAAGACAACAATTAGACAAGGGTAGCCCCTAAGGGTGTACACAGGTTGGGTTGGAGCTTAACCCAAACCCAACCCATAATTTTCAAGTTGGAATTTTTCCAACCCAACGTAACCCGTTACACTACTGAACCCAACCCAACCCATAAAAATCGGGTTGGGTTGGGTCGTGTTGAGCAGGTTGTTGACCAGTTAAAATATTCAAAACTTATGTTTATCTCCTACATATTTTCTATATCTTTCATACTTAATAATAAAATATTTTAAACTCATAAATAACTTATATCTCCTAAAAAAGAAGATAAAATGGGTAAAAATATAAAAAACTTGATAGTTGGATAGCAGTAACAAGAAAAAATAAAGGTATACTTGATAGTATTAAACTTAAAGGAGGATGGCCGGTGAGGGGGTGGTAGATTGTGTGGTGGTGGTGGTAGCAGCTTTGGTGATAGGCTCAAGCTAGGCAAAAGGGAAGGTAGAGACAGAGGTGGATAGCCAGTGGGGGGGTGGGCTATGTGGTGGTTGTGGTGGTGGTAGTGACTCTGGTGAAGGATGGTGGCCATCGAAGGAGGATGGCTAGGTGCGATTGTAGCCAAGGTCAAGGGAGGTGGTAGCTATTGTTGATGTAGAGGAGGAAAAGAGGAGGAAGGAAGATGCTGACCTCGAGTAGCATTAACGAGAACGATGGCGACGAGAAGGGAGCCACAAGTCTGCAATGGGGAGGCTAGTAGCAACAGCGAGAGGGAAAATGAAAAGAGAGCGCACAGGGACGCTCCTATGTGTGTGCAATGGATAGTGCACGAGGAGAGGAAAACTAAGGGCGCAGCATGCATTTGCATGGGTTTTTTTAAACCTTTCAAGTTGAATAGGGTGGCTTTTTTCCCTTTGAAGTTTGAATGGATAATCTCATATATATATATATATATATATATATATATATATATATATATATATATATATATAATCAGGTTGAATCGGGATGCGGGTTGGATTGGGTTTATTAGACCTCAAACCCAACCCATCCCATTTTTTATCAGGTTAAGAAAATCTCAACCCAACCTAACCCAATCTAACTTGACCCATGTACACCCCTAGCAACCCCAGCTATGACAGCAGCAGTGCTCCCACACCTGTTCCGAGAGCATCTCCAGAAGCCTCCACTTCCCCAGCTGACATATTCATCAGAACAAAGCCCAACTTCTGGTAATTGATTTGCAACCCCGAGGCCTCACCAAAAACCTCTAATAGAATCTATATCCTCCTAGCCTCCAAAACAAACCCTCAACCAAAAACATGTCGTCCGCATATTGTAGCACCGAAACCTCCCTGTCAACACCGACCATGAAACCTCTGATGAGTCCCCTAGCACAGGACCTGTGAGTCACCCTTGCAAGGGCGTTCGCCGCCAAGATAAACAGCATCGGGGCGAGAAGGAAACCCTGCTTGACTCCCCTCCTAGGCTGCACCCAACCTCCTATAGGGTTCCCATTAATCAGCACTAAGAAGATGCCGTCGTAACACACCTCTTCATCCAATCTATCCAATCCTAAGGGAAGCCCCTTCTCACCAAGGAGGCCCACGAAAAATCGCACTGTACGAAATCATAAGCCTTGCTAAAATCAACTTTCCAAAGAAAAGCCTTCTTCTCCATCCTCCAAGTGGCCAAAGCCTCCATAGCCACAATGAAACCATCCAGAATACCTCTCCCCGGAATGAAAGCCATTTGTACAAGCGAAATCAAGCCACCAAGAAGTCCACGAAGCTTGTTAACTAGGACCTTCACGACAACAAGATACACAACATTATACAAAGCAGTTGACTTGAAATCCTCAATGGCCTCCATACCTTCTTAGGCAGCAGGAAAAGGTAGAACCTATTCAGATTGTCAAACCCAATGTTCCTTGCCACAAATTCCATCACCCAGATCACCTCCAACTTGGTCATAGTCCAGAACTCCCTGAAAAAGACAAACGGGAAGCCATCTGGACCAGGACACCCCTCTACACTTAGACCCCACACTACCTTCCTCACCTCATCCTCCGTGAAGGCAGCCATAAGGGTCGACACCTGGTTCGCCGAAATGCTCTGTACATCCTCTCCTTTCCACCTTCAAGTCCGCCTTCTACACCTCCCTGTGAACTCCCTGAAGAAATCCGTCGCTGTCCTTCCTACCTCCTCCCTACCTAAGTAAGTCATCCCATCCACCAGCAACTTCTCAATCTAGTTCCTCCTCCTGGCCAAATGCCAATTGGTGGAAGAATTTGGTGTTGGATTCGCCCTCTCTAAACCATTTATGTCTCTACCTCGTCCTTCACTCCTCTACTTTCTTGTCCTCCTGCACCACATGTGACAGTCTCATCATGTGCTCTCTATCTTCCACTGTTAACGATTCACAATCCTCCTACTTATCAATTCTGGAAATCTCAACGAGCGCCTCAACCTACTTTCCATGCCTAAACTCCCTGAGCTCTCTCCTAGAAACCCTTAGCTGCTCCCACAAATCGACCAGCTTCTTCGACAATTGTATCACAGCTAACCCCTCTATCTCCAAAGAGCTCCAATTCTCCTCCACCATGGCTCTAAAGCCCTCCATCAGCCAGGATCAATCAAATTTGACATAGGTGCCAAAATAGATTCCTTCATTTGACCTTCACATGAGAGGTGTATGGTCCAAGAAGGGCCACTCCATAAGTGAAACATCTGCTAACGAGAACGCCTCGGACATTTCAACGTTGGACAAGAACCTATCAATCCTAGACTTCTGGCTGTTGGTGCTCCTCCAAGTGTACGTGCAGGATGCCGAGACCAAGTCAAGAAGTCTGTGCAAGGCCACAAACTTTGCCAAGTGTTCAGACCCAAGTTCCTGTCTCCCCTACCCATCAGACCTATCATCAATCTGCAGCATGATGTTGAAGTCTCCTCCAATCAACCATGGCACCCCATGGCACTCCATCACCACCATTGCGAGCTCCTCCCACATCACACCCCACGCCTAAGCATCAGACAGACCATACACACCCGTAACAACCCTCCTAACCCCGTCACCTCTTCTCACCAGCTTGGCAGAGATGACATGACTTCCTATCAAGCAGTCCTCCATAGTGAAGATGTGTAATGACCCGGTTCCCGAGTCCCTACGAGACACGAGAACCGGACCGACTCGACTAATCCCAAGACCTAGTCGTCCAACGAGGAAGTAACCAAAAGACAGTAAAATAAACCACATTCAGCATGAATATAACTAACAGTAAGAAAGTACAGCAGTAAGGAAAGAAACTACTACAGTAGGTACCACCACAACAGTAAAACAACATTTATCATATAACAAGAACTGCAGGTAAAGAAGGTACAGCGAAAACAAAAACTACTCACTAGAACAGAAACAAAAGAGGTACAAAAGGCTGTGGTAACTCTACTGGACCCTACTCGGCCCAGCGTGGTTTCCCAGACGTCCAGAAGTCTGCGGGGACGTCTGGCCTAGCTCCCAGACGTCCGATGGTCACTCCGGACGTCTGGAGGTCACTCCCGCCGTCTGCTACAACTTCCAGACGTCTGATTCGCAAAGGATAGCGAATCAGCGAACCTGCGCACAGCCAACTCCCTCCCTCAGTACGGTCAGTCGACAGGAAGGAAGGAGAAGGCGGTAAACTCACCTTTCAGACGTCTGTATGGGCTTCAAGACGTCTACCTCGCCGTCTGGCTGTCAACCCAGACGTCTGATTCTGGAAATTTTTCCAGAATCAGGGCGCTGCTCGGCCTCCGCTCGCGACGCCGCCCGCGTCGCACCTCGCGCGTCTGCTGCTCAGACCGCAGCAGGTCCCTCTCCGCGTCGCTCCGCGCCCCCTGCGCCCTCCGCCGGCCGGCCAAGCCGCTCCGGCGAGCTCGCCCTCACGGCAGAGCTCCACCCTCGCACGCCGCACCTCCGCGCTCACTGCCGCCCTCGCGTCCGCTCGCTCTCGCGCACAGGAAGGAGGAGGAGACGGTGGAGACGGGAGGGGAGGCGTGGCCCTTTTAAGGCCACGCGAGGAGGAGAGAGGGGGTGGCAGGCCGCCTGCAGCCGCAGAGAGAGAGGGAAAAAGAGAGAGAGAGGAATCGCAGGTCTGCGCGCACAGGCCCGCAGACGACTCTCCCGTGCGAAAATAACTGTTTTCCAGACGTCTGGAAACGATCCCAGACGTCTGTTCAGACGTCTGGATGTGATCCCAGACGTCTGGACCGACGTCTGGGCCTCCTCCCAGACGTCTTAAAAGACGTCTGGGGCACGCGTTCGTTACAAGATGTCCTCGCACCATCCAAGTATCTATCTGCCCGCCCAGCCAACTGCATCGAGGGCTTGAAAGCCGTCCGTCCATGATCCCCCCACCTTTCTCCACATCCTCCCATTACAGGTAGCCAGCTTCATCTCCTGGAGTAGCACGTCTGCCCTCCACTGTCGAATATATCCCTCCAATGTCGACCTCCTCGACGGGTCATCGAGACCCCTAACGTTCCATGAAAGAATCCCAATCATTGGGAATACGTGGAGACCACCTTCGCAGTTGGACGAAAGCCCACCACCTTTGTCGTCCGACACACCTCGTCAGTCTAATCCAACACCCCAAACACTAGCCACGGAGGCGGTGGCGACAGGCCCCTACGGCCATCCACCACCACCCAGGCCCCACGACCGGCCCTCCCAAATCTCCACCTTCGGCTGTACCAAAGCCCACCGCCTCGACCCCTCCGCACAACACATGGATGCCACCCCGCCAGGCTGATCTCAACCCGATCGCCGCTCTGACCCGCCACACGAGACGTTGACGCCACCTCCTCGGAGTCACGCCATGGTGACCGCTAGGAAGGGGCGATCTCCTCCAATGCCTCCACGCCATGCTGCGAGACCAACGCCTCTGATTTGCACCAAGGAAGAGGCTCCTCCATCTTTGCCATGGGAGGCTCTTCCGAGCGACCCCCAGCGTCTACCTCCCCAGCTTGTGGAGACTGATGTGGAACTCTAGACAATGGTCCAGAAGAAACAAAGGCAGTAGCAACCTTAGTGACCTTCGGGTCCACTTCTAACCAAACGACCCTAGTCAAGTTCCCATCCATACCTGGATCCCCAGCCTTAGTCAAACCTTCGCCCAAGTCAGATCCCTGCCCACAATCGGATCCTCGCCTGAAGCGTATGTCCTGCGCCTTCGTCCCATTCAAAATAGCATGGTTATCAATGTCCCCCACGCCCATTCTCCAATGAAGTCGCTGCGTATGCATCCGCAGTCAATGCAACCACGTTTGCAATCACTGCGGAAGCCTCGAGTAGCAGCTCCACATCAGCAACCTGGTGTTTCACCTTCCACCTTGGCCACCAAGCCCTAGCCAACCCCTGCGATGCCACCACCGCCTCCACCTGTGTCATCGAAGCTTCATCCACACCTTCGCATGCCCCGACAAGGCCGCACGTCGCCGCCCCCCAAGGCGAGCACGTCACCACCCACAAAGAGCCTCCATGGCAAAGAAGTACCTTCTCCATAAATGGAATGCCCACCTTCAGCTCCACAACAGCGATAAAAGGTTTTGCGGAGAGTCCTACACTCCACTCCTGAGCCGAGCAAACGGTACCACCACCGCCTCAACCACCTCTACCACCTAAGCCACAAGGGAATCCCAGTGATCAGCTCCTCGAGCAACGGCCTCTCTAGTGGACGTTCTCACAACACGTCGTCCAGGAGACAAGGTCTCCGCTACCTCAGACTCCCTACCTCCAACTTGAGCTCCTTGAAGCAAAGTTGCACCCTCTTTAATGAGAGGAGTCCGAGCACCAAAAACTTCCCTTCATCCAAGGGTATGACCTCCAACCTCCTCTCCTCCAGGCAGCACCCAGTACAGCGGCGACCTCATCAAGGCGTACATGGCCCTCCACCACCTCTCCAACCAGGCCCTCCTCAACTGCTACTCACAATGCGATCACCCTTCAAACCACAATGTGTCTACCTCTACCTATGCCACCCGTCCGTCCGATGGTGTAGGCAGAGATACACCACCTTTCCCACAGCCGTACACCACGCTCCGGTGACAAAACCCACCGCATCTCCAACACCTTCAAGGCTCGCAGCAATCCCGAGCCCAATGCCCAAGGTCAAGACATTTGTAACACCTTCCATTCTCTCGCGCTCCGCCTCCTCACCCTCCAACTCCATGGACACCACCTTGGGATCGTCGTTGCCTCCTCCTCGTGACCACAGTCCACTCATCCACCTCCTCCCCTTCCTTCTCACGTCCTCTCTCCCTCTCAAGATCATCCCTCTCCTTTCAATGTCTCTCCTGTTCCCGATCTCTCTCCCTCATTCTTCCAATCACAAATAATATTATTGAGTAATTTTTACATCTATACCATCTTGAAATTCAAACTAACCTGTAAATTTTCTTTTCTTTTATTGAGACATTCCAGATTGGGTTCAAATGAATAGTTAACTAGATTCCAAATGGAAAATGTGTAAGTCGTGTATAACAGGCAATTACCTTAACCAAGGTAAGGCAGGCTCAATAATTTGTTTCTTCTTTTTCTTTTTTTTTTTTTTTTTTGGGGGGGGGGGGGGGGGGGGGGGGGGGGGAGGAGGGGAGGAAGAGCATGGAAACTTATATTGCTAGGGGTTGCCGGAAAATTTGGTAGTACAAGTTGCCGTTGGAAGTTTGGTCCTTCTCCTTCCTTTGGCTTTTGAGAAGAAAAAGAGTTGTTACCAAGGAGCATTGGAGGCATTGGGCTCCATTGATGATACCACTTGCCACTTGTACAGGGAGAAAGACACCAATTAACTTTTCTTTGCGTGCCCTTTCACCAAGGCTTGCTAGGGGGCCGCTTCGCTCACACCGCTTGAGTACGACTCGGAGATGAGCTTTTGGACCAGCCTTCACAAGCTATTCGTGGATGCCTCTACCTTGAGGAAAGCCTTTATTTTATTATGGTACATTTGGCCTGGACACAATGGAGTGAGTTTCTGTAGAGAAAGACTCTTAACCGAGGGTGTGCTTTATCATTTTAATACTCTTTGTAATTTTTGGTGTAATTAATGCAGCAATGGGTTAACAACCCTTATTAACCGTTCTTTTCTTTTTCAAAAAAAAAAAAGCAATTAGTAATTTGGATCCAAGCTAACAAATATCTAAACTTCTCAAAGGGGTACAAAGAGGATTGGAACCCACCTTCCCCTGTGGTTGGAGAAAACATCTTTTGTTTTCAAAAGGATAAAATCAAATATAAGAAAACATCATCTAAGGATTTCATGCTCATTCCAATAAGGCCTTTAAGAAATAATTTAATAAATGAATAATTCATCAATCAACAATTCAATATCTGCAACTAAAGCAGGCCGATAACTAGAACCAGAATCATGAGCGTACCATATGGCGCAAAGGTGCGACTTCTGGATGTCAAGGCAGAAAATTTATCAATGGCTGCTAGATAAACTTTATCAGCATCAAATGCAGCTTCCTATAGAACATGCAAATTACCATCACCGATGAATCAAGCAAGAAAATGTTCACTGAATATATTTTGAAAAAGAACCATGCATGCATAGAACAAGCATCTCTTGCAAGAATTTATGAACTGCTGCATCTCAGAAATATTTAAGTGCTAACAACAGAAGATACTAATATTTGCATTGACTGTATGGAGGAAGCCTTGCTCAACTGATTAATTTGTGTCACAGAACTAGTAAGAATCTAGGATGAACCAGCGATGTTAAGAAGTGATTAATTTGTTTCACAAAACTAGCATGAATCTATGATGAATCAGTGGTATTAGGAATAAAAAGGTGTCACTGCCAAAAGGAAAAGACAATAATATTTGCATTGACCACAAGGGGGATTTTGGTTTAGAGAATTTGCTTCAGGACATAGTTTCAAGTCATAAAATAGTTGCAAGCCAATCAATTATCAGTTCGTGACAAGAAGCTGCTTCCACAAGATCCTAGCCCAACCGCATACACATTCCAAACATGATCCACCTTTATACTCCCTAAAAAACAACTTCAAGATTTTATCCTTAGAGTAATAAGCAAGGCCACTTAAAGTCAGAAGCCACCAATATGCATTGCTGAAGGTTCAGTCTAAGAAACATTCTCCCAGAAAGTAGAAACAAGTTGGATGCTCCTAAAAACCAGTGTTGTAAAAATCAGCCAACTAGACCAACTTCTCAGCTTGCCACCCCCTAACTGACCCAAGTATCCATACTCAGGTTGGCTGGCCCGACTACTCAGCCAAATTACCGATCCAATTGGCCGACTATAAGACCGATTTCTACATGAAGGTCCATTACAAGGTCCCAACTCGACACAATCACAAATCACAATAATTAGAAATTTTGAACTTATCTTATTTATTTATTTCCTTTGTACTTATGATTTGTAGCTTATTTTCGTTAACTTGAACTTAAAAATGATAGATCTTTATGAGATAGTATATTTTACATGTCAAAAACTTAAATTATGCAAGGAAATACATCTTATTAATATAATTTATGAATACACATAATTATATATTAAAAAAATACCCGACCAAGTACTCCCAACTACTCCCTCACAGATCGTATGCTCCTTAGTAAACTTTGGCCAACAAAATGCCCATTACCAACTTTACAACACTACTAAAAACATTGAACATAAGCCCAAACTCTCCCAAAAAATGTTGTACCTCTTTGGAGCTATATTGCCTATAGGATGGAAAAAACTTGAGAGCACTCAACACCCATGCAAATAGTGATGAAGCAATAATGTCTACATCATTTAACAAATCTAACAAATCTACTAAACTAAGTGGCAGAAGCAGC
Organism: Thalassia testudinum; assembly: GCA_037157565.1. Taxonomy (NCBI): domain Eukaryota; kingdom Viridiplantae; phylum Streptophyta; class Magnoliopsida; order Alismatales; family Hydrocharitaceae; genus Thalassia; species Thalassia testudinum. The sequence goes on along the minus strand of JAZHRO010000024.1, from coordinate 104,165,732 downwards.
ATAACTTGGTAGAGTCCTAGTCTTATGTTATTTTTTATCTTTTGTGGACTAGTACATAATTTTTGCATCCCTTCACTTTATAAAAGAGGTTAGGATTTCTTTTCGGAATAAATGCTTCATTTTCTCCGACATGGTATAAGAGCAATGATCCAAAGTCAATGTTCAACACCCCATTGATTCCCATAATCTTTCTTTCTTCCACCACCAAAACAGGAGTTCCATCACCCAACAACCACCCTTGCTGATTCTTGGCACATGTCCCTATCGTGCATGCAATACCACATGCACCGACCTAGCGTCACCCAACACAACATTGAAATGAGCGCCAGCGCTTCCCAGTGCAATTCCACCCAGCACTGATCACACAGGGTCTACATGCACCATAATATAGTAGTGCCTACATGCAAATGTGTGCATGTGCATGTAAAGCCTCCTTGTACGCTTCTCTGTTGTGATTTCCTACATGTGCACCACCACCAGCGATGAGTTTACGCTACCCATGATTCACTCCACTATTTTCTCCTCCGGTGGACCGTGAATTGTCCATTATGGTTGATATCTCTCTACCATGAAGAACTAGACCTTATTGTATTTATTGCTTAGGATCGTCTCCCAACTCCTACTTAGGATCATCTCCTCCTGCTGCTTGGGATCATCTCCAAGGTTTTAAATGTCAATTTCAACATCATTTCAATAAATTTCTAAGTGCGTATTTCGGAGGCACACCAATGGCACGCCATGAAAACACCCATATTTCAATGCTAAATTTTGATGATTTCGATGCCTTGAAAATAATTCATTTCGAACGCATGCCAAAGCGTGCCGACAAAAATAATAGTAGTCAAGATTATTACAATTTCACGAAAATAAAAGCTTAAATAAGATTATCTAAGAATAATAATGTTATATCTTAATATTTAAATGCAACATGTAGTCTACCATATAATGTCTGTCAACGCGAACCATGCGATTAATTTTTTATGGATTTTTTATAAAGAAGCTTGTAGGTGTGAACCATGCAATTATTTTTTATGGGTTTTTTATAAAGAAGCTTGTCGATCTGAATCATGCAATAAATTTTTATGCATTTTTTTATGAAGTCTCTTTTTCTCATCTATTTCCTTCCCAACAAGACCATCAGCTATCATGTTCCTTCCCCATCCAACAAACCCCATCTCTTCATCCTTTTCCCTCCCCTCACCTCATCCACTTCCTCGCCGTAACCCATCACCTTACTCCACCAGTAGACCCTTCACCTTCTTCCCTCTCCTCCATGTGAGACAACAAACCCACCACCTCTCCTCCCTCCTCCCTGCAAGCCACACCACCATTGAACCCACCACCACCATCTTTTGCCATCTACACTACTCACCTCGAGGCTTGCGCCACCACTTCGAACCATCTACGCCACCGCCAACAGCTGTAGGAGTAGCAACAATACATAAGAACAACAGCAACAGCATAGACGAAACAGTTGACATGAGAAACATTTCAATGATATGGCCATCATCGACACACTTGCATATCAACAACTTTTGCGTGTTGATATGGCCCTTCGCCCAAAACCCTCGTATTAACAACATATCGTTGGCATTTTGAATGCTAATCATTTCCCACTGTTATTATCTTGTCTACATGTTGCATCATTGGATGGCATGGTTTTAAAAATTGTGCCTTAAGATTAGGTGGGGCAAAATCACACTGAGGCAGTAGCCTCAAGCACCTGTAGCTAAGCAAGTGCCTTGACATGGTGAGGTGGTGCTAAGGTGCTGAGGTGTTACTACAGATATGAGGCATTGCTTCACTTAAGAAACCTCTCAACCCGGTCATGTTCAAGTCATATAATCAATCCAATGACCTAATCTCTTCGAAAAACCCCAATCTAAATACCGCTTACACCGTACAAAGCCTTAAACCCAATTCAAAGACCTAAGAGTTCATCGCCTCCTTGTTCTCCTATCTTTGGGCTCCGGCACGATCATCGAAGGTCTCTAGTCTCGTCATCAGCCCGTCGTTGGCCTCTAGCTCCGATATCCTCCACTAAACTTCATCCCTACTATTGCCAGTTCATCTTCAGCTCCGATTTCCTCTAGTCACCATCTTCAATCTAGCTCTTTCTTTGTCCCTAAACACATTTGTTTATTTCATGTGCTTTTTTTGCAAGTTATATGTAAGTTTGGTGTTAATGGAGTGTTATTTGGTCCAACTCTTCCTCTCCAACTGGTATTTGATAAGATTTGTTTAATGTTAGTTCATAAGATCTTATACTATTTAATTATTTAATTTGATAGACCAATTAAGCAGTTCTTGGTCTACTTTTATTTGCCTAATCGAGTTTGGACCAAACATCTTGTTTTAGGTTATATCTATGTCATATGTATAGCTTATATTTTAGGTCATCTCTACCGTTAGGTCTTTTCCATTGTTTTTTCGTCAGATTTTTCTATAGCCCATCGATGATTTTCCAATTTGAGTTCTTAATAGGTTATATGTAGGTCTCCTTGGAGGTTGCATGTTTCATGTAGGCCTCCTTGTAGACATGTGATTACAAGTTGTGGATTACATGTTTGTGGTTATCATTAAGTTGTTCCAGTGACATGTTTTGATTCTTGCTAATCATGACTCCAACTCATGAAAATCAAGATTTATGCAATAGGATTTTTTTTAATGGATGATAGAGATAAATTTTATAATTCTTATGGTCTCCAAAATTGAATTTCTATACTTGGCACCAAGGGCTAAGAGAGGAGGAAAAGAAGGATCCGGTGCCAGGTCTGGTCCCGAATGGAAATACTACATGGAAATTGAGCTACCGGGAGCTCAAAAAGAAGAGGGATATAAGAATGTGAAGTGCAACTTCTTTGGGAAGAGTATAACTATTGGTATTGCAAGGTTGAGGGAGCACCTACCCAAGACACACAAAAATGTGGGACCATGTATCAAGGTACCATCTAAAGTTGAAACTGAAATTAAGGCATTCTTGACAAAGAAGGAAGTGGACAAGAGAAGGGCACTCGAAGAAATGGAAGAAATTTGTCGCATAGGCACATTTACAATGCAAGATTCATCTAATCATGGTGTACATACACCCACATGATCAAGTGATGCACAGGTGGTGAGAGGTCCAATGGACTTATTTGTTGAAGTTGGACAAAAAGCTGAACCCAGAAGTGATGAACCTAATAGTACTCCCCAAGGTAGGTTACTTTGAATTCAACTTGGAAGAAAGAACAAAGAATCAAATATGTCCTAGTTTTGGAAGATTCTTTATTGAGAATGGATTTCCATTCAATTTGGCCACCAATCCTAGCAAATGCTTCAAGATGTAAATGACTATGGAAGGGGATTCAGAGGTGCGACAATGCATGAGTTATAGACTTAGATTTTGATAGAAGTCAAGACAATAGATATCATGGTTGAACAAGCAAAAGCCTCTAGGGTAGAGATTGAATGTAGCATCTTGTCTGATAGTTGGATAAATACAAAAGGACATGCCTTGATCAATTTTTTTGTCAACAACCTAAAAGGTACGTGGTTCTTGAAATATGTTGATGCCTCCTCTGACGAGATCAAGAATGCAAATTATCTCTTCAAATTTATGGATGAAGTTGCTGAAGAAGTTGGGGAAAGCAATGTTATCCAGGTGATAACCAACAATGCATCAGCTTAACAAAAAGATGGAGAAAAATTGATGAAAAAGAGGAAACATTTATACTAGACTCCATGTGCTACTCATTGCATCAACCTCATGTTGAAGGATATCATAAAGTTACCTCTGCATGACTATTTTCAAGAAGGTTAAACAAATTATCAACTACATATATGCACATGCTTGGGTGGTGGCCATGATAAGGAAGCCTGTAGGAGAAGACTTAGATATACTTACCGTCACACGATTTGCTACTACTTTACGAAAATTACTTACTGCAAAAGATGCCCCTAAGTCTTTTTTCACCTCAAAAGGTGGAATTCCATAGAAGAGGCTCAAATGTTTTCTGAGTTTTGGCTTCAAAATACATAAGTCTGTTTCTTTCTTCATTAATGAAATCTTCTAGATGATTATCAATCTCCGATAATCATCCTTTTACCTCTCAAATAAAAAGGTGGAAGTCCAACAACATGCATTGAATGTTCTAGGGCAAGTTGTGCATAATATTTTCCAGAAAAACATTACATTTTGGCCTGGTGTAGCCTATGTAATAAAGACAATCAAACCATTAGTGATGGTTTTAAGAATGGACTCTGAACAATATCCACCGATGGGATTTATCTACAAGGCTTTGGACAGGACCAAGGAAGAGATTGCTAAAAATTTGGGCAATGATACAAGAAGTATAAGACCATGTAGGACATCATTGATTTAAGATAGGACAAGCAACTACATGTTACTGCCTATTTTCTAAATTCCCAATGCCAGTATGAACCAACATTTTCAATTGATTCAAGAGTAAAGATAGGGTTGTATTCATGTTTCCAGAGGTTGGTTCCCGATAAGGAGAGATTGAAGATAGATTTCACATTTGTTAATGGAAAAGGGCTATTTGAATGATCTAATGCCATCGAGACTTGGAAGAAAAGGAGACATGGTAAAGTCATTGACTCCTTTCTACCATTTAAATTAATAACCTTTGTGTAAATTTTTTCTACACATTTCCCATTAAAGTCGATTGGTAGAGAGAATTTGGTGATGAAATGCCTGAGTTGAGGTTTGCCATGCGAATTTTAAGTTTGACTTGTATATCCACATGTGAGACAAATTTGAGTGCTTTTGATCAAGTGAAAAAATCGTATTTGTATTTTAAACCTTTAATAATGAATTATCATTATTTTATAAATAATTAAATGTCCAACTTTTCAATGACTAGGTCCATACTAAAGGGAGAACCAGAAAAAAGATAAATTCAATGACATGATTTATTGCATGCTTAATTTAAAATTGAAACACAAGGAGGTGAAGAAGACAATAGAGGATCCTCTATGTTTATAGGAAGTGGACTCAGATGATAAGTGAATTGCTAAGCTACAACTTTGTGAAACCGAACTAGATGCTTATGAAAAGCTTGATACAATTATAGTTTTTGAAGAGGATCCCATTAATCTTAAGTTGTTGGTAGGAGTGGGAGTACGAGGAGGAGGTACTGGGGATGCATAAGAATGGGGCAAAAGAAAAAGGACAAAGGTAAAGTTAATAAGATATGTAGTTTTATATTTTGTTGAATTATAAATTTATAAACTAAGGCTCTAAGAAATATTACTTAAAACTACTTATTTTTTAGGCAAAGTTGTTACTGATGTTTAGGAGCAGTTTCAACAGAGTAATGGAGTACTAAGAAAGATATAAAGGCTAAGGTTAGGATGAAGTACATGGATGATTGTTAGGATGATGCAACCAACCCTAGTGACAACATTGATGGGCACAACTTTGATGGTGTTCAAGGAGGACGAGACAAGTAGAATGTGTTTTAGTTATTTTTTTCCAGTTTTTTGATGTGGATGTAGCTCCACCTTATTGTATGCATTAAGTCTCCAATGGTTTGGGAACTTGATTTAAGTGTGGTAGTTCTCATACTATGAACTTTTAATTCATTTTAGAATTTTAATGAACTTAATTTCAAATTTTCTATATTCTTTGGATATTTATATTTTTATCTAAATGTCAATCTCTCATTTAATTTTGCTCTTTCAATGTTGTAATAGACCAAAAATGACATGAAAGTTTGTTCCTTACATTATTTTTTCATTATTGCCACTTAACAAGTAATATTTTTTCTAGAAGAAGGTGGTTATCCAAATGATAACCACCCAGGTATTATATTAATCAATGGCCAAAAGGTCAAAAATTACAAAGTTGACATCCAAAGAGTTATTAAACAAGAAATACACAAGATAAAATTCTTGGCATGCGGCATTTGTACCTTGAAAACAATTGCATTTCTCCCAAGCCGAATGCCTCAAGTTACCGCCAAGGCCTTCTCCCTCTCCCTCTTCATCCTAAACACATTCAACCCTCCACCTTGATTCCCAGATCTGAATGACTTCCAGAAAACTTCAAAACTTAAGTGTGACACCTAATCAAAATCGAACTATCTCCATACTTCGGCAGAAAAAGGGCAACTAGAAATAAATGATCCACATCTTCATAGCCCACAAACACAAGGGGCAGGCCTTCTCCCCATATAGCATCCACTGTGCCCTCCACTTCCTTGTCATGAGCTTTCCTCTTCGAAATAACTAAGCAAAAATCTTAACTCTCAACAAGCAAGAAAAGGATCATATCAGCCTACAATCCCTCAAGAAATCTGCATCCATCACCAGTCCACCCCCGCTTAGCCTTTTGTATGCCTCGTTAATAGAGAAGTCACCCTCCTCCCAAACAAAGGCATCAACACCTCCTCCTGAAATAGAGTCCTGCAGCTCCTATATCACAATATGAAGCTGACTAATTCTCTGGTCAAACAAATTCCACACAAATGAAGGGCACCAGGATCCCTGCCAAAAGTCTACCACCTTAGCTTCTTTGTTTGTGGATAGGGCAAACAGTTTAGGGAATCAATCCTTCAGCCTCCCCATTCCCATCCAATCATCTAGTTAGAAGCGAAAAGTGTCCCCTGTTCACATACGAGAATAGAAGAAAGACCTCACCTTCGGCAACACCTGTGACAAACCATTCAAAGGCCCATGAGGGAGAGTCACCATAACACACCTGCATCAACCTCCGTAGAAAATCATCTGTGTTCTAATAGTTAGTTTATCCACTTAGCCATAAGACTTTCATTCATCTTCCCCACCTTCCTCACACCTAGTCCTCCCTCTACGATAGGACTACATACCTCATCCCAAGCCACCAACCTCGCTCTATTTCTCATTGCTCCATAATTTTCCCAGAAAAAATCCCACATCAGCTCAGAGATCCTCTTTTTTATCTTCTATGGCAATCTAAAAACAAAAGTGAAATAAGAAGGCATAGAGACAAGCACCGACTTCAGGAGTATCAGTCTTCCTCTAGATAAAATCTTGGGCGCCAACCCAACCAGTTGTCTCTGCAACCTGTCAATCAACGGTACCCACTCCTACACCAGGATCTTCTTATTAGGAAGAGGGAGGCCCAGATAAGAGATTAGCAGGCTACCCATTCACATCCTCTGCTCCACACAACAACCAGAGGCCTCCACATGCAACATCTACAGTGGGATAAAGACTGACTTGGAGAAGTTAATCTACAGGCATGCCACCTCCCCAAACAACTCCAATAGGATACGCAACCTACACGCCTCTCGCTCTGCTCCTTCCATGAGAAAGATGGTGCCATCCACATACTACAACACCGATATCTGAACACTATCCCTCAACAAGAAGCCTCTAATCAAATTCCTTTCACACATCCTAATAGCCAACCTCATCAAGGCATCTGCTACCGGAACGAACAACATGGGAGCCAGAGGATACCCCTGCCGAACCACTCTCCTGGGCTGGATCCACGCACCCAATGGATGTCTATTAATAAGGATCAAGAACGAGGTCATTGCTATACATCTTTTCATCCAAGCCACCCACTGCTCAGGGAATCCCCTCCTCAATAAGGAAGCCCAAATGAAATTCCACTGGACCAAATCATAAGCTTTGCTGAAATCAACCTCCTACACAAAGGCCTTCCTTTTCCCTCACCTCTAGCACACGAGGATCTCCAATGCAACAACAAAGCCATCCAAAATATTTCGTCTTGGGATAAAAAGTGATCTGCACCTGTGAAACCATGCCATTTAGGACACCCCTCAACCTGTTAGGCAAGGACCTTTGCCACTATGAGATATATGGCATTAGAAAGGGCAATAGGTCTGAAGTCACCAATGGCCTCTGCCCCATCCTCCTTAGGAAGCAAGAACATATAAAACTTATTGAGCCTACTGAAGTCTCGGTTACCATCTGCAAACTCTACCAAGACCTTCAGGGCATCATCTTTAACCAACTCCTAGAACTCCTTATAGAAATGCAGCGGGAAGCCGTCAGGGCCAGGACAATCGTTAGCATTCAATCCCAAATCACTCTCCATACCTACTCCTCACAGAAAGGCGAGACAAGATCCTCAACCAAATCGCCCGTCAAGCCTAACGCCCCCGTCCCTACCCATCTCCAATGCCCTGCCGACCTCTTCCCAATGAACTTTCTATAATAGTATGTAGTTGTAGTGCCCACAACCTCCCTACCCACGAATTCCCTGTCATCTACCAGTAGTCTCTCAATCCAATTTTCCCTTCTCATTTTAGAAGCTACCAAGTGAAAATATTTGTGTTGGAGTCCTCTTCCTTCAATCACTCCTATCTAGATTTGGATCTCTACTCTACCTCAGCCTTGAGATCTTCCATTTGCACTGTATGCAAGTGGGCCAACCTTGTTGCCCTACCATCCTCCGTCAGAACCCCCAGATCATCCTCTCTATCCAGCCTTGCAACCTCTACAAAGCTTCAGCCTTCATTCTCCCCCACTACCCTATAACAAGTTTTCTGTATACCCTCAAGAAGCATCGCAAGTCACGTAATTTAGCCTCTAACCTCACCGATGCCAAACCCACCAATTGGAAAGATCTCGACTTCGAAACCCCTCCTCCAGCAACCAAGACCTGTCAAACTTAAAGTATGTCCCGAATCGCCCCTCTTCATTAGACTGCCAAAGTAGGGGGGGTATGATCCAAGAAAGGTCACTCTAGCAGCTTAACATCTGCCAAGGGGAACACCTCTGCAACTTCTACAGTGGACAGAAATCTATCAATCCAAGACATCAAGTCTGCAAAGTTCCTCCAAGTAAAGGCACACCAACTCGGAAGAATGTCAAGGTGGCTCCGCGTGGCAACAAGGTCAGCAAAAGGTTCTTAACCACGATCTCCCCCCCCCCCCCCCTCCAGTCACCAAGGTCTATCTTCTGCATGAAGGGTGACATTGAAATCCCCCCAATAAGCCAAGGTCCACCTCCAAATCTGTCACCTAATTTAGCTCCAACCAAAGTTGCGGGTGTTCTGCCTTGTCACATGGCCCATAAATCAAGGAGATTGCCATCTTGAAACCATCCCAACATCTCATGAGCTGCATCGTCAAAACAAAAGTGTTGAAGATAGCATCATCCTCCTCGAATGCATCCTCCTTCCAACCTACAACAATTCCACCAACCTTCCAATAGCATCCAAAGCAACAAAGCCATCAATATAGTTACCTCTGATCTCCCTCCACAACAAGCGATCACAACATCCCAATTTAGTCTCCTGCAAAAGCACCACAACTGGACACCAAGAGCAAATATACTCTCTAAGTGACACCCTCCTCAAGGAGCTGTTTAAACCCCTCAAATTCCAAGAGAGCACCCATGTCATGGGAGGTTAGGAGAATCCCCCCTAGACACGCGCTTGAAGCCCACCATGCTCACCAGCTCCTCACACTCCTCTTTCTGAGGCTCGTGCCACTAGGGCCTCGCCAACTCCTCACGCTCCTCTTTCTATTCACCGCGCTCTCATAAGTAAATATTTATGTCGTTTTTCGTTATTTTCCATCCAAAGCTTGAGGCTCATGCCTCAACTGCCTCAAGGCTTACACCTGGCCTTAATGAAGGCAAACTACCTTGGTACCACCACATGTTTTTTAAAACCTTGATGGCTCCTACTCAGATGGCTTTCTACTATTGATGTGTTGGCGATATATGACAACAATCCTTATGCTCATCACACTTACTGATGTTACTAGGGTTCAAGTGAATCTAACATCTACTACAGCTGGAAAGTAGGTGATAGCCTTTGGTGCATCCACACATCTCACTAGTGAAAGTACTTCTCTATGTAAGAATCAACCAACCAAAACGATCACTTCAATGAAGGTGGCCATCAGTACCTATTCCCCTATAACTGCAATCGATGTTCAATTCTCTCGACTACAGTTATCAGATCTACATTACACACCCGAGTTTCCCATGAGTCTCGTGTCTAACAATAAGTTGTGCAAGGATTTAAAGTGTCACATAATATTTAACAAGCATCACTACTACTTTCAGGATATACAGACCAGTCAGATTATTAGTGATGAATATGAGGATAGAGACTACCATCGTAATATGCCCACTCACTTTGCTAGTACTACCTCCATCTCTGTTGATCTCCTACCTTGACATCATCATCTCGATCGTCCATCTTTCAGGAAGCTATGTCAAATGTTTCCCGATCTATCTACCTCTGGTAGATTTGACTGTGAGGCATGTCAACTAAGCAAGCATCATCATTCTACTTTTCCTCCACGAGCCGAGGAGCGTAATAAATCACCATTCTACCTTTGTGATGTCTGGGGTCTATCCCGCATGAGCAGTACGACAGGTCACAAATACCTTGCTATATTTTTTGATGGCTATAGTCGATCCACATGGATATTTCTTATAAAGGGCCAAACCGAGATCCTGCATGTAGTGAAACACTTCTCTATAAAAGCACAAAACAACTACTCATCCATTAAAATTCTTCACAATGATAATGCTCTAGAGTTCAAGCAAAAGGAGCTGCATTTGTTCATCGCTAATGACACCTTGCATCAAACATCATGCACACATACCTCTCAACAAAATGGGCTTGCTAAAAGGAAGTTGAGACACATCTTGGATATTACCTGAACTCTCCTTGTCTTCGTGAAGGTGCCAAAACAATTTCAGGGAGATGTTGTACTCATTATGACTTATTTGATCAACCAAGTCCCTTCATCCTTCCTGCATGGGGAGATTCCTTTCCAACTACTACATCGTGACGTGGATTATCCATTTGCCCTGTCGTTTCGTGTTTGTATGTACTTACTTTGTACATGCCTTTGCACAATAGGACAAGTTATCTCCACGTGCACTTAAATGCATCTTGTTTATTCTCGCACATGCTATGATCCCAGCAGCAAATAGTACATTATTACATTACCTTCTCTGAAGAAGGAACCAATGTTGAGCTTCTGCCTTTCAAATTACAGACATCACAAATGGGGCGAGGAGCCAATTCCTATTCCATTCCCTACTATGCCTACTTTTCCACTTGATGATAGTACTACCACATCACCACCAACACAAAGTTAGAACGAGGTGGATGACAGGCCAATTGCTCTAAGGAAGCTAGTTCACTTCTGCACATTACATCCTATTTCTCATTACACTTTCACTATCCATTTGAATCCTTCCTTATAACAGTTCTCTAAAGACTTATTCAGTACAGTGGTGCCGTGTGGCTACACAAAGGCAAGCCTCTCAAGATCCTTCGTGGAAGGCTACCATGAATGCAGAGATGGAGGCACTTACTACTCACGGTACATGGGAGTTTGTGCCATGTCCACTTGGGGCAAGATTGTTGACTGCAAATAAGTATATACTATGAAATACCTTGCAAATGTAACATTAATAGATTCAAGGCTAGATTAGTGGCCAAGGTATTCACACAAACATATAACGTGGATTACTTTGAGACTTTTCCTCAGACGACGAGGGTTACCTCTCTACGTGTCATCCTCTTTGTTGCTATCAACAAGAACTAGCCATTATTTCAACTTGATATCAAGAATGCCTTCATCTATGGCGACTGAACTAGGGAAGTGTATATGCAACAACCTCCTGGTTATGCAATTGGGGGATAGCGTAATGTAGATTGAAGGCCACATATGGCCTCAAACAAGGCCCCATGCTTAGTTCGACAAGTTGAGGAAGGAGGCAACAAAGATTGGCATTCGGCAATCCATATCTAATTACTCCATCTTTATTAGAAAGGCTACTACCGACATTGTCGTTTTAGCTATGTTGTTGATGACATGGTTCTGACAGGAGATGACAATGTTAGCATTCAGGAGGTGAAGACATCCTTGCAAAAGGTCTTTGCTACAAAAGACCTAGGGCAACTACGATACTTGCTAAGGATAGAGGCAGTTAGAAAGGAACATGGCCTGACACTCTCTCAACGAAAATATATTCGAGAGACTCTTGAGCATGCAAGACTTCTTGGTACCAAGCCTTCTATTGTCCTTGTTGAGCAAAAAGGGACGTATGGAGAGGCCAAAATTCCCCCTCTTTGAGGATGTCCATAGGTACAGAAGCACTGTAGGTAAGCTATTATACTTGACTATTACTCACCCAGATATCAATTTTGCAGTTAACAAGGAAAGTTGGGACATGGACAAACCATGATTCAATCACTACCATGATGTTTGTCTTATTATGAAGTATCTAAAGGGGTCTCCAATGAAAGGACTTAACTACAAAAACAATGGGCACCTAGATCTACGTTCCTACTTTGATGCATACTATGCAGCATATGTTGAAGATAGGAAATTTACTACTTGCTATGCCATATACCTTGGAGGCAACCTTGCTTCATGAAAACAGACCGTTGTTGCCTATTCCAATGTTGAGGCCAAGTATAGAGCGATGGCTCATACTACCTATAAGGTGATGTGAATCGTTTCTGGGTTGATCTTAGGGTCCAAGTAAAGAGCCCAATTCCTATGTTTTGCAATAAGAAGTCAACTACTTATATTGCTTCCATTCTTGTCTTCCATGCAAGCACCAAACACATTGAAGTTGATTGTCAATTCATACGGAATGTTGTGATGAAAGGGAAGATTACTACTCCTTACATATCTTGTAAGCTTCAACTTATTGATATCCTCACGAAGGCTTTGACAAAGATGAGACTTATTTTTATGTGACACGTTAGGCTTAATGGATATTTACATTCCAACTTGAGGGGGAGTGTTAGAGTCCTAGTTAGGGATGCAAATGGGTATTTCGGGTCGAGTTTGGCTAAACATATACCCATTTACAAAATTAATGCTTATATCCTACCTATTTACCCATCGAATACAAAAATCAAAACCCATACTCGTACCCATCTACCCATCAAGCACCCATTTACCCATCGAGTATCAATTTATAAATTAATCTTACAATCAAATCATGCCCAAATTAGAGTCAAAGAAGAAAAAAATCTACAATATAATGCATTAATTGTTTATTTTTAACAGCTCATAACATAGGGGCTTGGGCTACCTCAACTTCATTGATCCCCACTAAAATTATTACAAAAGAGCCCTTCAAAAGGAATACATCAAAAACCAAAAACAAAACAAATGCAGGTATATTTCAAATAAAAGATCCCCAGCCCTAAAATAAATGTTCAATGGAAGCTTCAAAAACACTCCCAACCTTCAAAATCATGGAGGGAACTATAAGGGAAATTAGGGTTGGGGGAATAAGAGACATAAGATAGGACTTATATATCTCGGGTAAATAGAGATTTATTCGGATACTCAAGTTAAATAATTAGGTATAGATCCATACCTATACTTGAACCTGATTGAATTCAAGTTGGGTTTTACTCATTCTTTTCGGGTCGAGTTCGGGTCGGATTTATTGAAACTAGCATCCCTTGTCCTAGTCTTATGTTATTTTTCATGTCTTTTGTCATTTTTTAATTTCTTAGTGTACTTGTACGTAATTTTTCCATCCCTCCCCTTTATATAAGAGTGGTTTGGGTTTCTTTTTGGAATAACATGCTTCATTTTCTTTGACAAACCTGATGAAGGGCCATTGTAGGCCATGCTGCAACAACAAACTGACAACCAAAAAGGTGTCAACACCATCAAGGAATTGGCCAAAAACAAACAAAAGAAACCAATCCCTGGTGCTCCTCCGCATTGACTCCTTTGTGACCAAACATCATCTCCAAAGGAGCGAAGCATCTAGTATTGCAATGGAGTTCTAAAGAAATTGGATGTTCCCATGATAGTTTTAATTCCAAAGGACAAAGAACATGATTCTATCACCTGCGGAAAGACATCAGCTCAAGCCTTAATTACATAAACCAAATTAACTTATGCAAAGTCCAAAAGCACTAAAGTACAAGCAATTATAGTTGTTACCCTCAGAGTTTGCATAGATGAAAAGAAAGCATCACAAATCCACCCTTAAAAAAATAAAGATGAATAAATATATATTTAATAAAAAACATTACATAAAAAACAAAACATGAAAAAAAAAAAAACACACACACACACACACACACACAACTCCTATAGAAGCAAAAGCTTAAGAAGCACCACCACATCATAGTTTCAAGTTTCGTGCCCTGCCACCATTTCATGTCATTTTATCCTGGATAGGTATGTGGATTGATGCAGATCAGAATGTGGGGGTGAGTACGGGTTGTTGGCAACAGATTTCAATGGAAGAGGGAGGAGGGGTGAGGGGAGAAATTGAGTCGTCGAAGGGTGAGGGAGATGAGATAAGAGTAGATAAGGGAGAGAAGGTAAAGGGAAAATGTTCTCAAATTCCACAATACTTAATATTTTACAACCATAACTACCCCCTTTATATAAAGGTTATAAATCAAAAAATAAAGTAAAATACAAAACAATGCAACTTTTGGAACCAAGGCATCCCTTAGTGAAGAGACAGAAATAATTAAGTAAAATAAAAAATAGACCATTTTACAAAGAACACTTGAACTTTTTGTTAATTAAATTGTTGGAGATCTTGTGAATCTCCACGTTGCAGATTACAAGATCAAAATCCTAATACAATCTTCTAAAATAGGAAAAACATATCTCTAATCATAACAAATCTCTAAGATAACAAACTTTCCTAAAATGATAACTATAAAACTAGAAACCAAAATAAGGAAACAAGATAACTTAGGCAAGGTGGATTTCCTTGCTCTCCACTCCACCTAGGATCTCGTTATCTCCAACGTGGAGATTCATGAGATCTCCAACATAAATCTTTAGACTGTATAAGTTCTCCCCCTCTTCAAAAAAAATTCACCCCTACGAATTTGCTACACAAATTCAGATCCAGAGGAGGTAATCGCTTCAAAGGTGGTAATTTCTGTAGGAGCTTCAATTCCACAATGTCCTCTTTAGGTGAGTACTAAGAATGTCCAGCATCGATACTATGGGCCATGATGGCATACTAAGCACCCATGCAATTTCGGGAGCGGCTGTCATTCCATGGGCAAAGATTGGTAGTGAAGGAAATCCCATCTTACAAACCACTTCAGGATCAACCTGTCAGCTTGAACTCATGGCAACTTTACAAAACGGAGGTAGCAAAGAGTTATCCATCTCCAAAATATTCTCAGATGGGAACGAACCCCTGTTACTTAGGCTTTCCCCATCTCGAACAAGAATCTCCACAACCTAAAAAGATGTGCAGGGTATTGACAAAAACAATCTCTTTAACTGCTTCGTACGTAGGCTTGAGACCATCTACTTACTCAAATTCTAACTTACCTGCATCTTCTCCATCTGTTTGATTTTGAGAGACTACAACATGAGGAGATGTGCTTTCTTCCTTGTAAACCTTGATCTTATATTGCACTATCTCCAAAGTCTCTTGCACCTTTAAATGCCCTCGCCCAATTACATCCACCATTAACAAAATCCTTCGCCTTCCTTGCATCATCATATGTCAAAGATACTCAATTCTATAATTTTCATAACCATGATTGTAGTACTTGCTCCTTTTGCCTCGTTGGATTGTCGGATCGTAAGAACATTCCAATTATATGCTCTGATACCACTTGATGCATATCGGAATGTGATGGGTGAGTGGGGGTTGTTGGCGATGGGTTTCAATGGAAAAGGGAGGAGGTGAGGGGTGAAATTGATTTATAGAAGGGTAAGGGAGATGAGAGAGATAGGTAAGGGAGAGAAGGTGAAGGGAAAACCACAAGGAAAAAGGTTCTCAAATTCCATAATACTTGTCTTTTAACATAGCTACCCCCTTCCTATAAGGGTTATAAATCAAAAAATAAAATAAAATACAAAACATTGCAACTTTTGGAACCAAAACATCCCTTGGTGAATAAAAAATGAACCATTTTGCAAATAACACTTAAACTCCTTATTAATTAAATCTTTAGTCACCTGGCCTACTATTTTTCAATGGTACCCAGTATGTAAAATTTTGCCGAAATTGGAGAGTGGGGCATGATGAGGCAAAATTTCCAAGAAATGGGGAGAAGTGGAGTGGTGTCTGACAAAGATAGTGCACATATCTAAACTTTGTTAGTTCATGAGTCAATTGAAGCTATCTATTCTCTCAAAAATCTTATTTCTCCTCTCCTCTCCTCTTAAAGTTTGGCTCATCTACATCTTCTCTTGAAGCTCTCTTGAAGTTTGTTGGCTCGCAACTAATTCCCCAATCTTCAAAAACGCATGCTACTGTGCACAAGGGGCAGGCAATAGGCAGTGCCAAAGGAGAGTAAAGCGGGTGGTGCACATTGCATGCTTGGCGCAAGGGTGGGCTCTCAACACAGTGGTGGCACATGGTTTTGTCTCTTACAAAATGAAATGGATACGAAAATCTCTCTTTTTGGATTTGTTTTGTTGCTAGTTCCATTTCCATGCTTTTTGTCAGGACCATTTCTATAATTCTTTTAGTTGCCTTCATAGGTGCAATTACTATGGCTTGTCAAGAAGTACAAATTCTTAGAATTCTCAATCTAAAATCAAAGAATGACTTCTCATGTGTGATTTGGATCACACTCATTTTAGCTAATGTAAATCTCATCTATGTCGAAAATGTAAATTTCACATCTTAGAATTTTTAAATACAAGCTATTTTCCAAAGCAAGCTTTGCTTCATATGAGCATAGCCCTGTAATTTACCTCATTTTCATGTTCAATTCAAAGGTCATTGCCATAGGTTTAAGTTGGTAAATTCAGGAAACTCCTTCAGAATCCAGAAAGCCGCTGGACCAAATCTTATCATCCCTGACCAAGCTCTGGCAGAGATGGGTTGGTCAACGGCATTGGTGGTGGATTTGGGTACTCGCAGGGGAAACAAGGGGAAGCATAGAGGTCAGAAGAGGGGGGGTTGTTAACGGTTGACAGGTGTTGATTTATATTGGAGCTTTCCCGTTTATTTTATATTGCACGGGTATTTCTGTACTGCCCCCTTTGGTGATCTCTATATAAAGACACTAGGGGCCTACTAAATAATCCATGGCATTTCCACCCTAACATGGTATCAAAACAACAGTCCTAGATCGATACTCAGGTATCCCACCCGAAACCCTAGCCGCCAAACCCCCCACCCAAACCCCTTCTCTCTCTTCTTCTCTACACCGCTAGCCATCCTCGGGCCAACAGCACCGCCGGCCACCTCAGCTGGACCTCAGAGCCACCGCAATAGGCCAGAGCAGGCTGACGTTGGCCTGCCCTCTGCCTAGGGCAACCAACAATAGGTCAGATCGCACTGCCCTAACGTCGTCACCGCCTTAGATCATCTCCACCACCTCTGCAACAGGTCGACGCCACTATGGACTGCCTCCACCACCTCTGCAGCGGGTCGCCACCACCGCAATCCAGCGACCTGAGGTGCTAAACACCCACCAAGGCCGCTCCTAGCACCGCCACTACCTCTGATCTCAATTTTGGGGTCGTAGGAACCAGGGTCGCGTACAGCAAGACCTAAATCGGGGTACTCTGGTCACCTCTTCCCTTTCCACGATTCAACAACAGCACCCCTTGGTGAAGAGTACCTCTAGGGCTTGATCTATGCCCTAATGTGTGCAACACAGTTGATTTTGCTTATATTAAATCTATGATCTTTTCAGTAGTGCAAGTTGTCTGTTTTGTGGATCATGACGTAGGGAGTCATGGGAGATCAAAAAGAATCTATTAACGACTTGTCAGGGAAGTCATCCACTACAAGCGCTCTCCCACACATGTAGAGGACTTCTATTAAGTTGAATGGAACCAACTTTCTATTATGGTCTACATCATTCTCCATATTCGTATTGCAAGAAGTATAAATTAACGGAGTTAAAACTCACAGTAAAGTCTGCAAGCTGGGAGGCAAATAATGACTGGGTTACTACATGTCTCCTAAATAGCATGACCCAGACCATTGCAAAACAAGTCATGGCATATGCCTCTGCGAAGAAAATGTGGGAAGTGCTGCATAAGATTCATTCCCACAGGTGCAACATAACCAAATTATACCAAGTCGTAGAGGACATCCACACCCATGCTGTCGAGGCGAGTGCCTCAAGCGTTGAGGCGAGGCGCTACAGGGAGTTGTCGCCTCGATGAAGACCCAGGTGATGGCCTTTGATCAGGCGACGCGCCTCCTCGCCTTGGGCAGCGCCTTATCGCCTCGCCGCCTCATCGCCTAAACCCTAGATCGTTTGAAATGGTGGTGAGCTTCTTTGACCACCATCGCCCCAAGTTGCTGAACGTCGCTTGCCATCTGCAGTGCCTCCTCAACCTCGATCACCCATGTATGATCTCCTCGACCTGCACTACCTGAGCGTCATCAGCCTGAGCTTCTGCGTTTCCGCGATGAAGCTGGGAACGAAAGGGTGCTGAGAATGAAACTCTTTCTTCGTTTTCTTTCTTTCTTTATATATATATATATATATATATATATATACACTGTTATAATTGTATGTAACATTGTAACTATGTATATGTATAAGTATGTATATATAATGCTATATTTGTATGTAACATTGTAACTATGTATATGTATAAGTATGCATATATATATATATATATATATATATATATATTTTGGTTTTTATGTTTTTCACTTCAATAACAATTTTGATTTTTATGTTTAAAGCTTTTCTTTCTTTACCATTTGAAATAATGTGAAACAATTTTTGACCATACAATTCATATCATTTTCTTCTACTTAAAGTCTCTAACATTGTTATTTGACATGTTTTTTATAAACTTAGTGCTATTAAGTTGAGTTAATAAGACATATATATATGCAAATAAAAAACGATCGCCTCAATTCACTCAGGCTGTTGCCTTTTTGTCGCCTCTCGCCTCAGACGATTTTGAACCGTGTCGCCTTGGTATCGCCTTTCACATTAACAGCATTGATCCACACTCTTCGAAAAGGCACTATGGCCTTATCCGAATACTATAGCATAATGAAGAACCTCTGGGACGAGTAGGATGTCTACCCGCCTATTTTTACTGATGAAACAGTTATTGCCAAGCAGAGAGAGGCTATTCAATCTATTCAGCTTCTGTCTAGTCTTGGCCCTAAGTACAAGGCGATGAAAGATCAGTTTATGACCATGGATGAAATTACCACACATGCACAGATTTATGTTGGTCTTTCTAGGCTTGATACTGCTGATCCATTGCCTACTTTTGATGCCTTTGCTATAGCCATTGTTGGTCATGGTAGGGGAGCTTTTGGAGGAAGAGGTCAATCTCGTGGTGGTGCACGTGGTCATGGTCAAGGCTAGAGCTCCTTCTGTGAGTACTGTCACAGAAACAGACATACTATGGATCGTTGCTGGGTGAAGCACGGATATCCACAAGGTATGGATCCACATGCTCATCAAGTATCTTCAAAAGAAACATCTCAGGCATAGGAGAATGATAGCCAAATTTCAATCTCCAAAGCAGATTATGAGTGCTTCATGGCTTCTCAAGCATCCACTTCCACCTCTATTCAGAGATCTGCAAGTACTGCAGCTGTGTCAACTAGATCCCAAGCCCCTGCTTCGCTTGTGGATATAGGTGCTTCTCACAAAATTGGCATTACCACCTTATTTCCCTCTCTACGAGATCTTACTACACCATTTCAGGTTAAGGTAGCATATGGTAGCTTGTCACCAATTACTGGTTTTGGGGGGCATATCTATATCCTCCACTTTACCGTTATCAAATGTTATGCATGCTCCCAAATTTGCTCTAAATTTGATGTCCATTAACCAAATTACAAAGGATTGGAGATGTCGTGCAGTATTTCATGACCAATATTTCTTCTTGCACAACCTCCAAACGATGAGGCAGATTGGTGGTCTTGAACAGAATGGTCTTTATTACCTTCATGTCCCATCTTCCTCCAGCGTTGATGTCGTTTGTGCCAGTTTTGCTTTTCAGTGGCACCGACATCTTGGTCATCCGACTTTGCATGTTCTTCGCCGCCAATTCCCTTAGTTGTCCTTTACAAATGTTTTTAGGCGTGATGCCTATCAGTTGGACAAGCACCATAGGTCTTCTTTTCCACCGCAAAATAAAAGAGTTGCGTCTGTTTTTGCTTTAGTCTATACTGATGTTTGAGGCCTGTGTAGAGTCAAGAGTGTTAGAGGTTTTCAGCATTTTCTTGTTCTTGTGGATAACCAAACCAAGATGTCATGGGCGTTTATGATGAATGAAACGTCCGAAGTCTTTGATATTGTTAAAAATTTTGTTCTGTTTTCTTTTGCCATAAAAATTTTCCAAAAAAAATTTTCTGGAGTGAATGGTATGGAATTTGTGAATTTCATGACTACCACCTTTTTTAAGTCAATCGGTATTGTTCACCAGACTACTTGCATTCATACTTCCCAACAAAATGAGGTAGCTGAACGTAAGCTTAGACATTTACTTGATGTGACCCACTCCATTATGTTTCAAATGAATGTTCCTACATCTTTTTGGGTTGATGCTGTTCTTACTGCCACTTATCTGGTAAATCATGTCTTTCCATCTACTTTAGGGGTTAAAACACCATACTCATTGTATCCAGGCAAAGATATTTTCTTTCACTCCAATTGTCTCTAGTTGTATGTGTTTTGTTCATCTAACCATGTTGATAAAATTTCTCCTCGTTCCGTGAAGTGTATCTTTCTGGGTTATCCTAGAACTCATAAAGGATACCAATGTTTTCACTGATGTGACATTTTTTGAAGAAATTCCCTACTACCAAAAACAGGGGGAGCAATCCATCAGTCAACCTGACAACATTCCTCTTACTGTTATATTCGATCCACCACAGCCTAGTGAGCCATCTATATTACGGGATAGTCAGCCTGATCCTGGTCCGTACCCATGTTATCTTGAGGTTCCTATCACAGATACCTTTCGTAAGCATTTCCAACGTGGGACTCAGGATGTTCCTTAAGTGGAGGAGCCATTATCTACTATTTTTGCTCAATCTCCACCAACCGCTAATGATTCATCTGAGGACCAGGTACCTACTACTACTAAGGACACTACTATGGACCTTCCAATTGCAAAAAGGAGAGCTCCACGGTCTTGTGCCAAATATTTTGTATCTCAGTTTATGTCACTTAACAGTTTACCTGCAGTTGGATGCCAATTCTCTTTAGCCATGGACAATTTACCACGGGATCATCATGAGGCCTTCCAGGATCCATCCTAGACATTGGCTATGGAAGAAGAGATGACAGCTTTGCGGTCCCATGGCACATGAGCTCTTGTTGATCTACCCCCAGGTGCTACTGTTGTGGGATGTAGATGGATGTTTACCCTAAAATGTCGTCTAGATGACACGGTGGAAAGACACAAGGCACACCTAGTCGCTAAAGGCTACACTCAAACCTTTGAAGTTGATTACTTTGAGACATTCTCCCCTATGGCTCACCTAAATTCTGTCAAGATCTGTCACTCATGGGGAGTGTTATAAGGTGTGCATGTTGAAGAAAGCTATTTATGAACTAAAACAAAGTCCTAGAGCCTAGTTTGAGAGGTTCAGCAGAGTTCAGGACTACGACTTTACTAGTTCGTTTGTTGATCACTCTGTGTTTGCACTGCATAGGAAGACAAGTTCAGTTATACTCATTGTTTATGTTGATATATTACCAACTGACAATGATAGGAAAGGCATAGAAAAAAACAAAAAGTCTATTACACTCATAGCTTGTTACCAAGGATCTAGGCCCTATTAACTATTTCCTTGGTATTAAGATGCAACATACTGAAGGAGTAGTTCTATATCAATGCAAGTATGTGTTTGACAGGTTGAGAGACGTGAGTATGCTAGGGTGCAAACTAGCATATGTGCCTATGGACACGTCTTTGCCACTTGCAGAGAATGAGAGCCCTACTACAGGATATTACTAGATATCGTGCATGCAATCACCAAGGGAGGTCCATTGGGATGGAGGTTGTTAGATTCAGGTACTTGAAAAGTACGCCTGGAAAATGACTTTATTTTGTAAATAATGAACACTTGGATGTATGTGATTTTCCAGAAGCAAACTATGCTGGAACACATGAGGACAGGAGGTCAACTGCAGGATATTATACCTTTGTTGGAGATAATCTAGTCATATGGAGAAGCAAGAAGTAGGCGGTGGCTTCTAAATCAAGTGTTGAGTCTAAATACAAGGTCATGTCTCAGGCTACTTGTGAGCTACGCTAGGTCCGTTCTATCCTAACGGATTTTGCAGTGCATGTTTCTGGACCTATTTCTATGCACTGTGATAACAAAACTACCACTTTCATTGCAAACAATCATATCTTCCATGAAAGAACTAAACATATTGAAGTGGGTTGTCACTTCATCAGGGGCACGACTGCTGCGAAGAAGATTTCCACTCCCTACATATGTATTGAAGACTAATTAGCAGACATCTTCACTAAAGCACCTCCCAAGAAACAGCTACATTATATTTGTTCTAAGTTGAGTATGGTTAATGTTTATGCTCCAGCTTAAAGGGGAATGTTGAGTTGTATTAGAGTTTTCCCGTTTATTTTATATTGTAGGGGTATTTATGTACTTTGTCTCCATCGGTGCTCTCTATATAAAGACGCCAAGGACCCACTAAATAATCTATGGCATTTCCACCCTAACAATCAGGATAATTTTTTTTTTATTCCAACTTTTCTATCCCTTCATAGCCTCCAAAACGCTCTGTAAGAGAAAGGGGAAAATGCTACATTAGAGAGAGAGAGAGAGAGAGAGAGAGCCTTAGCAACACTAAACCATCCAGGACTCAAAGAACACAACAGGAAAAAGTACAGTAACATCCTCTATAAAATAAAACAATAAAAAATTACAGAAAACCCCTCAAACTTTTAACTAAATCATATCACACTACGTCAAATAATGTTCTATAACCCACCCACAAGTGCATACACCCCCTTCCAACAAAAAACCAAAAAATCCCCTTCGACCATGTGAGGAGTATCGGTGACGTGATCAAGAGACTTCTATGGTTGGTCGGCTGATAACAGAATCAAGTAGATGCAATCTCAAATTTCACGTAGCAGTTCCCAACATGCATACACTGTCAAAAGGGGGATTTATAGCTAAGACAAAAAGGAGCCAGCTGAGCACAAGAATTACTTGGAAGCAATCTCAAATCTCATGTGGCAGTTTCCCATATGAGCGTACTATCAGTCACAGGAAGATCAATTGGGCCACCCCAAGGGATCCATATTTAATTCCCTCAATCCTCTACCCACACTTTCCTCAGCAGAGGCCAATCTTCTATGGCCAAAAAGATAATGAAATTCCAGCAAATATTCAACAATCATGTGCATCTGCTGCCATAATACATCTTCATTCCATAATTTTTTTTCTTTTTTGAAATCTAATACACCATAATGTCATCATAACCTCGTTCTCAAGAGTTAACGATTAACATTGCTTGAAGGTAAGAAACCTGAGGACTCACTCCATTGAACCTTTCAAAAGATGTAAATTCTTGATGAAACTCTATGAAAAACTGTGACTTCTTAATCTTTTGAAAAAATGGTAATGACTTTTGTGCTGAAATATCAAAAAGGACTAGACACAAGAGACAGTTCTTTAAATAAGACAAGAAAACAATCCCCCCAGCTTCCTACCATGAAATGCATCCTGAAAAACAATTATTGACAATGAATTCATATTTATAGGAAACCATCTACTGAGAACCACTGCATACATTAGAAATTGTAAAGCAGTATAAAATGTATTTATCAAAAATTTCAGCACAACAGTTTACATGTGAACGTGTGTAAAATCCACATTTTTTGGACCTATTTGATGTTCCCTGAAGTGAAAAGGACATTTTTTGAAAAATGTGAAAAGGCCATGTTCTCAGTCCAATATATCAAGGTGTGGGGAATTTGGGCCCTAGCATCCCTATCATGGGTTACTTTTTCATAATTTCCATCGCTGTGCTGTCCCAAGGCTTTAGAGACAGTGAACACTTGCTGAGACCATTACATTTCAGATTTGACCAAGCTGCCTCAAGGGTCTTTCTTTGCCCTTATGGTTGGAGAGAGAAGTGATGCCATATTCAAGTGATCTAGACCCTATAGGGAGAGTAGCTTAAAGGACTTCCAACATCCTCGTGTATAGCAACCTGGGAAAGATTTTAGAGTAACAAGCTCTATGCAGTAAGATTTTATTTATTAGCAAGTTATTGGGGCAGGTTTGGGCAGATTAGCCACGCAATTTAAGAAGGGGAATGGATGCTTTGGATCTTAGAACAATGGATCAGTCTACATTGATAAAGTGGATAGTCAAAACGGGGGGAGGTATGGATATGTTTTGTACTGTCTTGTATGGTTGTTGGGGAAAAACTTAACTGGCAAGCTAGAATGCAGAATGTGAGAAGTGCATCTCTCTTTCGAAAGCATAGATGAGGGGAAGGAAGAACAATCCATGCAAAGATGCAAGAGGGCCAACCAATGCAATGTCACTTTAGGATCAACTACAACAAGCTCACAACTTGGAGATCAACAAAAGATCAGCTCTCTACTCTGTTTGCTTGAAATGCCTTGCCCCTCAAAGTAGGTAAACGCTTCCACTTCCTGTTGTCTCATCTTGCCCTTTTCTTGCATTCGCTTGAAGAGATATACGCAGCAGATGTATGATTTTAGTAGTTGAGAAAAAAAAAATCCCTCTTCAGGTCCCAGAGAAATGGCAGAGCCCACTGCAAGTCTCAAGTTGTCACAAGTGATGCTAACCATAGAGCTGCATGTAGGACCATCAAAGGAACCAAATATGTCTGCCATGGGATGCTGATATAGAGCACCTTTCTTGGCACACAGACACCACAAGGAAGGGGAGCAAAAGACATCTTCCAAAGTCACCAAAAATGCTTGCAAATGAGAACCACAAAGTTTCCATTCAAAATTTTAATTTTCTGCTTCCGTAAGTCTTTCTTCTATGCCAAGCCTGGGGACAAGACTGATTTTCGATTTGGTACAACAATAGGATGGCAATAGGGGAGTTTATCAAGAGGTTCCAAATTTTTTTTTTTTTTTTTGAGATAAAATAGGAAAACTACAGGCATTCAGTAACCAGCCATCCAGATCCATAAAAAACTTAGAATAAAAATAAATACAATAAGTGCACATACAAACAAGACACACCCTCACTCGGGCCAATGATCAACATCCAACACAAGACACACTACAATGACCGCACCCACCAAGAAAACATTATCAAAAAAATTCAAAGAGGACTTCTCACATGAAATATCAATCCCCACACCCAGAAAAAGTTACCCCAAAAATTACCAAACAATCATTTGAGAGATATGTCGACACTCTCCCTCCCCTTTTGCACCCACAGCTGCTGCCTCTTAGTGCAATACATCAACCTTTATCTTTGAAGCATCGACTTCCACATATGAAAACTACAGCAAGAAACCCGACTTGTCACAAATGCACACTCAGATGCTTCTTCCTCACTACCCTTTTCCAGCACATTCAGATCAAAAACCAAAGAGTTGCCGGCCTCAACCCCCACCTCCAAAGATGCAAAGGAAAGAACATAAGTTTGGAGCCTTGTATCTTCCTCCACTATGGCAGGGTAACCGAACCGCTTTCGGGCCTCTTTTCGTTGAACAATAGTAGAGAAACATGTGCCTATTGTTGGATCACAATCAATATCAAAAGACTCACCATCTGCTGAAAGCAAACCAAACTTGCCCTCAAAATTTGCCGCCAAGACCGGTTCATGAAACATTGGAGGGAAAATAATCGAATGCCCTTGTTCAGCCACCACCCCCTTATCAATACTCACCAATAAAATGAGGATCGCAGACCAATGCAGCTTTCTGAACATTATTTTTTACTTGGCTGCCACAACAAAAAAATTTGGCTTCTACCTTCAGCGCAATTCTGCATATAATCCCTGAAAAATTGGTCCCATTGACTCCATAATAATTTGCATTACATACCAATAAATGTGGATCGAAGTCCAAGGAAACTCCTCCAAAATCGCAAAACAATTGGTCCACGCAAGGCCCATTATTGGTAATGCCAACCAGGTTAACATCTTATTGGAATCCAAAGTTGCCATCTAAATTCCTCCCCACATCTGTCACACTTTAAATAAGGTAACTGCCACCACATACCACAACGTTGGTTGCACCAAAATTCATCTAATTTGCCACATTTATGGGCTCCACCATCAGGTCTGCCCCAAAAGGAAAATTTGAACTAATTCTGCGCTCCAAAAAATCTGGGCCTGCAAGCCATTGCCCCTTTTCAAAATTTAAATTTTGCTGATGATCTTGCTTGATGATAGGTTTCCATATTTTCCGCATAGCCTTCTTCTCTAGTGACCACATCGGAGCCCCCGCTCACTACCTCCACAAAGGTCCTACCCAGTACATGAAAACCATCATCTTCATCATATTCGAGTTTAATCACCCAAGAAGAAATTCCAACCCTTAGAACAACCCCCAGTAGCTTTTCTCAACCCTCAAGAAACTCTCCGATCCTCAATGCATGAGATATCACCCCCCTCCAATCTAATTCCAACACCTCTTTATCCTCATGAAAGTGGCAAAAAAATCACGCACAACTTCCATGGTGCATAATCTTAATGGGGTGTCACTAACCCAAAATTTTATCTCCAACCTCATGGGAGGTCTATCTTCAATCGCTCCTTCATGTATAGAAGGAGACCTCCATCAAAACAGAGCATCACCAACAACCATCTCCTTGCTTATCAACGCCGCAATCTCCTCAACGAGCCCAAAAAGCAATATCTTGTCAAACAAAAAAGATGTGGCCTTCCAGTCTTTGGATAGAAGCCCACTATTCAAGAGAGTACTCTTGACTTCATCCATCCAAAGAAAACCTTCCCCACACAAGATCCCCCACCAAGGAAAAAGCTAACAAAGTCTAAAGAACTCACCAAAGGGGACCACGGCACCTCAATCTCCAAAAAGGGGGTACCCAATGTAAACGGAGATGATGAACTCACCATCACCCCCTTGAAGAATGGTTCCAGCATCTTTTTACACAAGTCCTTATGTCTAACACCTCTGCAGGCCAAACACCTATAGCAAACGATCACACGATAATACCTCCTTGGGGCAAATGGACCTTGAAAACCCACACCACCCCCTCTCACTTTGACCCACACACCACCGGGTCTCATTCCAAATGTTGTTGCTTTGGCATCAATTGATGCTTCTACTTCATATTATTGGGAGTCTGGCAGTGGAGGTGTAGCAAGGTCTAAGAAGCCTATGCTTCTAAAATGCTATTAGACGAGCGGTTCTAGGAGTGTATGCAGCTGTGGCAGGAGATGGGTGGAATGGGAGGGCACTTGTTTTCATGTAAGGCCATCTGCCATCATTTGTATCTAACTTTTATTGTAGTAGATGAGACCTTTTTCAGGTGATTTTTGGCTAATTTGGGAAGCAAGGACATCTCTGAAGATGAACATCTTCTCATGGTTGTTAAGAAGAAAAATCATGACCAAGGTTTATCTGCAAAAGTTCCTTCAGCACTCATATGCTACTTGTAGTTCGTTTGCCCAGGATATTGAGGATTTACAGCATTTCATCTTTTATTTCCAATTTGCTAAGGAGGTCCAGATGCAGGCAGGTGTTGAATTGACACTTTATCATCTTCATCTTTCTAGAGGAGCTTTAGGAATGTCATTTTTTGGTCCAAAATAGAAGGAGCCAGACCTTTGGTTGTCCTTTGGACAATCTAGTTGCAAATGAATGGTGTAACTTTTAGGAGGGAGAGTGCCTTCATAACATTCTCTTGGGCGTTGTTTCTATGGGTTTGTGGGTATCTCTTTTTTTTTTCCTTTTTGAGAAGAAAATGGATGATCACTGGAGTTCCATGACCATCTAGTGTATTAAAACTTAAAATCCAGCAATACATGGATCATACAACAAAGCGTACCACTCCCCCACATGCACAAATAAATAAATAAAGGGCCACAACCCCTAAGGGCCGATGCCTTCAAGATAACATTTTCAGCATAAGGCCCTTCTCCCCTAAAAAAAGCACCATTTCTCTATAGCCAAATCACCCATGAAACGACCAAAGGGAAAGGACACTCATGGCTAGAACTGATATAACCACCCACAAAACTCCAGCAGAAAGCTGTGCCTAAAGTATGTCCAATCCAAGCAATATCCACCGGTACCCAAACATCTATTGAGAATGAACAAAGTAAAAACAAATGCCAACTGTCCTCCAAGCCACGACTACATAAGCTACAAACTTGGGAGCAAACTTCTACCTGTAGAACTTCATCATCAATTTATCCCTCCACAATAAACAAGAAAAAATATTCACCTTCAAGGGACCTTGGCCTTCCAAAGTAGCCTACATTCACGAAGAAAATGGTCATCATGCTCCACCAAAGGTTCCTGCATGTGACAACATGTCAACATCATAGAAAAAGAGCCATCCTTCTACCACCTGTCAAAGCTCCATTAACATGTTGAACAGATATTTTCAAAAAAAAAAAAGTTGAACACCAAGCAAGCCCTATTGCAACTGCAAGAAGCTTGATACAATATGTTTGGGTAAATTCCTCGAAAAGATAGGCATCCAAGATCCACACCCTTCACTGCCACCAGGATCCTAATAATCAGCCACTAATGCATGAAGATCAAATGTTGTGGATCTTATTATAGTCATCCCCTATTTAGGAGTCTCTTTGTTAGGTCACCACATGAGAAACCACGACTCCAGGAGGCCTAGAGTTTCACGATCTCCAGGAGGGAGATCTAGTTTCGAGGTCCTCAGAGGAATATGTCAGGTTTTTATGTGTGAGATCCAGTTTCGTAGACTCTAGAAAGGAGATCCAGTTTCGAGGTCTTCAAAGAAAGACTCATGACAGGGATACTAAATGGGGAGCCACCAGTACCAGTTGAGGTCTCCAACAGAGAGTCCCTTGTCAGATCCAGCTAGAGCAGTTCGTCTAGCAGCTCCAGCCCAATCAGTGTTAGCACACCTACCTACAAGAAAGAAATAAATCAAGAGAGTTGTGTTTTGTTGTGTAAAGTAAGATTTCTATGTTATAGTAGCTGAGCATTGTATGCTCCAGCTTGAAAGAGAGTGTTAGAGTATGTGTACTTGGTTTAATCCCACATCATCTATCGTGGGATTATAAAGTGGGTGGTGGTGCATGTACCCCTATACTTATTCCTTGAGAAGATCAATACAGAAACTTGCCATATCAGGGCCTTCTCCCAAGTATTATCTTGTTTATGCTTTGATATTTTGTTTGTTTGCTTCCACTTATCATATTTTTCAACTAATGCCAAAGTGAACAATCTTGGAAGTTGGAAAACAACTCAAGAAATTACCTTTTGAGGACCAATAGTCAAGTTAAGATCAAGACATCTATTCATTCCCTAAGTGAGCATCAAAGAAGGGCATTACAATAGGCATAACATACGTAGAACCTTCTAAAAGGAAGATGCAAGCCCCTTACAAGGGCCATCCATCATCCCAACCAATGGTTCTTCCATAACCAGCTGTCAACACTAAAGTAACCAGGTCCACTTCAAGCCCCCAACAGTCAAACTATCGACTTGCTAAAAGGGCTCGATTTATTGACTGAAGATGAAGAATGCCTAGACCCCCTTCATTGATACATCTGCCTGCATCATTGCAAGTACCAACACTACCCCCCCAGCCCCACACACACACACACACCATCTGCGTCATAACCCATTCCAAAAAAAGACGTCCTGCAGATAGACTCCAATCTCCTACCCACCTTTTAGGGGCATCATAAAACAAACATGTAAACAAGACCGAAATAGAATTTCTCCACTCTTTGGAAAGAAGCCAAGATTTCAACCCTACTTACCACTAGCATCCAATTGTCCACCCCCAAGTTCATATCAAAAAGAAGCAAGCATAGGTATAAGAGAATTAAAACACACCTCAAAGCCCTTTCAGAAAATAAAAAACACACCTCAGAGGGCCACGGATCCATGAATAACATATAGCCTCATCATCTTCCATGTCAAATGGCCAAAAAGAAGAGTTCTCCCTGTTCCTACAAAGCCCAGAAAATTACCGAATACATCCAACAAGATAGAAAGATTTTTGGCACATTGAACAAATCCCTCAATGAAATATACTATATTAATTGTATTTTGTAAAACCAGAATTATACTTCCCTGTCGACCTACACTGAACCCCGTAAAGAAGCCACGATCATGTGCAGCAAACGTACAAACTACAAGAACATCCGCCACCAGCACAAACAATAAAAGAGCAACAAACATCCCTACCAAAAGTCCCTTTAAAGCAACATCCATCCCCCCTAGGATTAAGAAACAGTTTGTTGTCAAGCACCTCTTCACCCAACAATCCCACAAATCCAAAAAGCCTCTTTTACATAACAAGCTCCAAAAAAAGGGTTTGTCCAAGTAGATACAGGCCTTTGTAAAATCTATTTTTTGCACTCCAAGAATTAATTATCTTCGTTGCCATGGTCACACTAAATGTCTACCTGGGATAAGCTTAGATTGACATAGGATAAGCTCGGATTGAACATGGTTGATCTAGTCTTCAACCATCTCTCTCAATCCATTAGTGAGCATTTTTGCCACAATAAGATACACAACATTAGAAAGAGATATGGGCCTTAAGTCTTTCCTACTTTCTGCAGCTGAATTCTTCAGAAGATGGAAGAGGATCCATTTGAAACAAATATTTCCAAGGCTTCAGATTCCTCAATCATCTTCATGATGTCATTACCAACAACAAACTAAAACTCCATGCAATAGAAAACAGGAAAGTCATCTAGTCTTGGAACCCCTTCTGCATTAAGACTGGTCAAGCCCATCTTAACCTCTAATCTGAAAAAACAGGACATATCATATAAACAGCCTGATCCATCAAAAGTGACACAGCATCCCTACCTATCCAATTGCATACCTTCTTTGTTTCTTCCTCGTGAAAGCATAGAACTACTCTACCGATGATTTCTCAATCTCCTATCAACCAATCTTTTCTCCACCTTCAATGATAATCTTTTAAATAAATTTCCTCCTATACCATCCATTTGCTACCACATGAAAAAAGCATGTAGTTGCATTCCCTTCCTTCAACTGTGATTGCCACGATCCCAGTCACTATGCCATTTCCACTTTCCAATCCACTTGGACCACCTGTTGTTATCGTTTAAGTTCCCATCTCTTCTTTATTGTAAATTTCAAGCATCCTTCAGCCTATCAATTTTCTAGATCACCTCCAAAGCCTCCATAATTTCTTCCTCTATAGCTTATCTTCCCTTGAAATCTACAAGGACCCTCTTAACACCTGCAGCCATTTTGCAAGCATGGCTATTACTGCAGTACAAGTCAGAGAAACCACTCCACCAATTATCTAAAGCCAACCTCCAACAACCAAGATCTTTCGAACTTTAAGTACATAGAAGGTCTCAGCCGCTAATTAGAGAACCACAATGTCCTATTGTGTCCCTCTTCCAATGAAACTTGAAAGTGGGAAAGCCTTCACCAAATCCAGCAAGCAAAGAGAACAATCAATCTTGGACTTCAATGCCACTGATGTTGTACTATTCTATGTAAAATGACAACTGGATGGCCCCATCCTTATTTCCTCCCCCTTTAATAGGTCTATGATCTAGATTCAAAGTGATATTAAAACCTCCATCAATAATGAGAGGGAGATCATAGAGCTCCAAGAGAAACTGCCTAAATTCTCCCTAAAGCTCCTGCCAAGCCTCCATATTAGATGGCTCACAGATACATGCCATGGCAAAACTGAAGCCATCCTCTCTCCTCAATAGGACTCCAGCCGCATGCATTGCAACCACTCTCTCTATTTGTCAAACATAGCTCCCTTCAACGCAATAATCAACCCCCAGATCTCCCTACCACACCTATTGGAAGAAAATATGTCAATCTGCTCCTGCCAGTAGGCTTCCAATTTGATGTTCCACATATCTCCAATTTTGTCGCCTTAAAATGGCCACATCAATAGCCACCTCTCCATATAGCTAGCCAACACCCTCCTTGGAGGACCTGATATACCCCTTACATTCCAAGATAGCATCTTCATCTAAAAATCTCAGCTTCCCTGCACTAACAAACCCATCCTTACACAATGTAATGCTGTCAGTGGTCTAGCCCACCTGGCAACCCTTATCTTGTTCCACACCTGCACACATCGTTTTAATCATGATTGACAACAGCGACACAGTATCCATAGAACCCTCCTAATGTATCACACTCCACTGCCCTACTGCCAAACAAAAATCACAAAACACCATCATCAGTGACCCTAGATGACCTCATCAGAATAGCATCAAAAACCGCAGCTGAACCTCGAAACATCAAAGGGACTGATCAATAGCATTGCCCTCTTTCTACAGCGCTCGCCTCGGCATACCAAAGAATTGAAGGGCTCCAAATTGCTAACAATCGAACCTGTTAGAGAATTTAGGAAAGAGTAATTTAGGATTAATTAGAAGTTGTGTTTTATCTCTTTCTATTTTTAGAATTTTAACTTGATTTGATTAGAAATTTAGGATTGATGAGATTGAATTTGTTTCTATGTTAGTTAGTAGGATTGGGATTGAGATTTCTTCTAATCCCCTCCATATAAAGCGGGGTTAGGATCTTCTCTTTTTTATCGATTCTCATTCTAGTAAAATTCCAATTCTAGAATCCTTTAACATGATACCAGCGCGGGAGCAATCCTAAGGAATTCCCCGGATCACCGAACCCCTCTTTCCTATACACGGCCTCCATTGTGTGTTCTTTATGTGCATGCCATCACCACACATCACCTTCGTGCACGCAGCACACACAAGCACGAGTCTACCTAGGCATGGGCTCTCTGGTCTATGCACAAGCCACACGTACATTGCTCAGTCCATACGTGCACTTACGCAACCTGTCATCTCCACCCGCAAACAACACGCTACTGCCCTCTACTAGCAAGCAAGCCACGCGGACCGTTGCCCAGCACAACTGTGTACACCAGCACAACAGTGCCTGATTTGCACCCGCCTACGTATGCCAGCGCACAATCTGCACTGATCCCACATGCATTTGTGTGCACCCTAGTGCACACTTCACACACCACCGCACACTACTATGCACCACTCATATGTGCACTTCCTTGCATGTTGCACACTTCTCTCGCAACACCACCTCATGCACAACTCGCCTTTGTGCGCACTTGCGTGTATCATAGTCATGTGATCAATTTTGTGGATCACGATATTGTCTTCAGGGCCATCATTCACTACTGTCGAGGCCAAGACCATGGCACCTTACACTCGACTTCTCATGGCAATCATCCTCCTACTCTTCCTTGTGGCTTCAATGCAACCCTTCCTGTGTGAAATTAGGGACTCAGAGTTCCAATTGGACTCATGGCCAACCGTGCCCCTGAACAAGTTTGGGTACGCCCAACACAGGGATCCAAGCAGCCTAATGCTATGTTTCAAATCCCCTATTGCTAGGAATCGCAATGTTTGTGATCTCTACTAAACCAGGCCTCTTCTACTGCTAATGTTGCCACAAGTCTTATGGCCAATACTACTGCTACCAGTTCTTCAGATCGGATTACCACGTCTGGAGCATCCAATCTTGCTACTACCCATTATGGTGATGGTAATGACTGATGGAGACTTTGAGCAAGGCTCTCTCACCTCTACTACTATGTGCTTGGGAACGTCTTCTGGTGTGTGTTTCCACTACTATTACTACAGCCATTATGTAGTTGTTGCTACTGCTACAGCCCTACTTCTATTATCTTTCGCCGCTCCTACTACTACGGTCTTTGTGTCCTACTGCTACAACAAGTACTCTATGATGACTGCTACTTCTACTACAGTATGCATTATTTTATGCTCCTCTAATTGTATGTATTAGGAGAGAGTTCTCAGTTAGCCTACCTCCTTCAAATTGGACATTGTATACTACAACTTGAGGGGAGTGTAAGAAAATTTAGGAAAGTGCAGTTTAGGATTAGTTAAAAGTTGTGTTAGCAAATGTTGTGTGGTCTTTTTGTTTTTCTTATTGAAAGGGCTATGGGTGTTTTGTCCATCAGGGACATTCTTGTACCTTTGACTCTACGGCCTCTCTCTATATAAGAGAGCCCTAGGGTTTCTAATGAAATAAGTCATTTCAACCAATTTGGTATCAGAGCATCGATCCTAGACTGTGGCTCTAGGCATCCCACCCCTCACAGCCTCTAAAACCCTAACCACCAAACCCTAATCACTTCTTTCTCTCTCATGAGCGGCGGTGGCTCTCGGAGGAGCTCCGGCGGCGCGCCGCGCGTGCTGCGGCTGCGCAGGAGAGCCTGCTGCACTGTCAGCGACACTCAGGCAGAGCTTGCAGCAACGCTGCAGCAAGCTTGGAGGCTCTCCTAGCCTTCGGCGACGGTGCTGCAACATCTAGGTCGATAGCAGCGACACCGCAGCGGCATTAGGGCCTTTTCTAGCCTCCGGCGACGGCGCAGCAGCAACTTGGTGAACCTGCGACGGTGCTACAGGCGGTTGAAGATGACGCAACAGCAACGAGGGCTATTTGTTAGGCCTACAACGTCGTGATGCAAGAGGAGCTAGTCCACAGCAGCCAGCCTCCGACAACGTCGCTACAATGATCTGCGACGGCGGTTGGCAGCTCAGGTCGATAGGGAGGCTGTACGCAATGATCTGATCGCTGTGCAGCAACTGTAAGGGGCCTTTTTTGCCCTGATCTAGGAACGTGAGTTCATAATGCAGGCCTGAATCTGTTTGATTTCAGATTGTGAATGACTTTGTGATGATAAAAGCTTAATCAAGGATTCTAAATTACGAAAAATGGCTTCAGATGATCAATCTGAAGTATCTTCGGGTTCTGTAAGTTGGATGAGACCAACTACCTGCGGTGGTCCCAGACCTTTCTTATGACCGTCTGAGGTCATAAAAAGAGTCATTCTTACGGATCCGAAGCCTAAGAATAAGACAGGCACAAATGCTAATTGGGATAGCAACAATGCCATGGTTTGTGCATGGCTGATGCAGACGGTTATTCCCCACATAGGGGATGAGATCATGTAATATACTACTGCAAAGGAGATGTGAGAGTCCTTGCATGATACCTATTCACATGCCAAGAACTCCGCACGAGTTTTTCAGGTCTTCTATGACTTTTTCTATCTACGTCAGGAGAGATGCACGCTGTCACAGTATTACTCCCTCATGAAGGAAATGTTGGAGAGGCACTACTCCTACCTGCCAGGATGTGCCTGTGAGTCCTAAAGGAGTTTTAGGAGACAATTAGCTGTTTCTCTTTTCTTGGCTGGCCTTGGACCTGAGTATGCAGCCAGAGATTAGATCCTTACTGCTCCTGAGCTTCCTACTCTGGAGGAAGCATATAATAGACTCAGCAAAGTTATAATACACACCTACTCCTGACACTGTTGCTCAGTCATCTGCACTAGCTGCAATCCCTGGACATCGTAGGGGTTCTACTTACCCTGCACGTGGTCGTGGACATGGACGCTCTTCCGGTACACGTACCAGGACTCCGTGTACTTATTATGGCAAACTTGGTCACACTAAGGCTAAATGCTGACAGAAGCATGGTAGGCCACCAGTGGCCAATCAGGCAGCTAAGATCTCCAATGCAACTCTTCTTACTTCTGATATTAGTTCCTTAAGCACTAAGATTGAGAACTTGCAGTAACAAATTACTTAGTTGACTCAGGCGTCCTCTCAGATTTCAGACACTGCAGCCGTGGCTTCCTCTTCAGAGACACCTGCATCTAGTATGTCGTCACTTTTGTCACCTGGCGAGTGGTTGTTTGATTCTGGTGCACCCAAGCACCTATGTGGCAATCGAGACTCTTTCTCTCAGTTAGCACCTATTACGCCTACCAGGACAGTACAGGTAGCTGATTGAAGACACTCGCCACATATTGGCAAGGGAGATGTCTTTATCTCCTACTTTAAGACTTGCAGATGTCTATTACGTGCCTGATTTTCCTTTGAGTTTATTGTCAGTTAGTAGCATCACTAGAGATTTGAACTGCCGAACTATTTTTGATGCGTCCTCTTGTATCTTGCAGGACAAATTCACTGAGAAGACGATTAGTGGAGGGCGTGAGGAACATGGGGTGTACCATCTAAGCCGCAATGCTTTTACTGTTTCTACTACCCAGGGCCTTGCTTCTACTGGATCTCCTCTCCAGTGGCACCACCGCCTTGACCATCTACCTATTCATCGTCTCAGACGTATTCTACCGCACATCACCTCCACTTTTGCTCTCACCTGCGATTCTTGTTAGCTTGGAAAGCACCACAGGGCTAGTTTTTCCAGTTCTACTATTTCATCTAATGCTGCATTTGATTTGATTCATATGGATGTGTGGGGTCCCAGTCGTACTCCTGATCGACTTGGAAACAAATATTATTTTGTTTTAGTTAATAACTTTTCACGTGTTTCTTGAATGTTTCTCTTGAAAAATAAGTCTAATATGGGACAAATTATTGAGAACTTTGTCAAAGAAATAAAAACTCAGCATTCTTGTTTGGTGAAGTGCTTTCATTCTGATAATGCCTTGGAATTTTGTACTTTGCGTTTGCACAATTTCTTTTCTAGTTGTGACATTATCCATGAGACATGTCCTCATACCTCTCAGCAAAATGGTGTTGCTGGGAGGAACCATCACCATGTTCTTGATGTTGCTCACATTTTATTGATTCATCATTCTGTCCCTTCTCTTTGGAGTGACGTTTTGACTACTTGTTTTTTATTAACCAGATGCCTAATGCTGCATTGCATGAACGAATTCCTCTTCAGGTCATGTATCTTGGTTGTCCTTTGTTTCACATCACCCCTCGGACTTTTGATTGTGTTGCCTTTGTCCATTTGTTGAAACCCGGTCAAGATAAACTAACACCGAGAGTAGTTAAGTGCGCTTTTCTTGGGTATACCCGAACACAAAAGGGGTATCGTTGTTTTGATCCGCTTACTTCTCAGCACTATGTTTCAACGGATGTTACCTTTCATGAGGTTGTACTTCTTTTCTGTAACGGATGTTGAGATGCCCCCCGAGGGTGATATGGCGCCTATGCCATATTCTCCCATTCACTTTGGGAGATTTCCTGAGATTCTTGTCCCTACCACACCACTACCACCTCTTGCTACGCATCCCTTTCCACGCCTAACTGAGCCACTCTAAACATATACTCACCCTCATACTACCTATAAGGGACCTCCATCCTCGCCTTCACCATCAACTTCTAAGGTAAGTCATTTAGACACTGACGTATGTTTGCCATGTGATGGTCACAGGGATAGGACAGGTGATGTGTCAGGCGATGATCTTGACCTTCCAATAGTCGTTCGAAAGCGACCACGGACTTGCACTACTTATCCCACGACAGGGACACTTGCTACTAATACTCTAGTTCCTGGATTTGCTGGATTTACTCAAACGTTAGCTACTACGCAGATTCCAAGTACTTACCACGAGGCCATGCTTAATCCAAAATAGCGAGCAGCCATAGAGGATGAGATGGTCGCTCTTCGAGGCCGTGGGACTTAGGAGCTTACTCCACTTCCTCATGGTGCTGCACCCGTTGGTTGTCGATGGGTATTTACTGTGAAGTTCAATCCTGATGGTGGTATTGCTAGGTACAAAGTCCACCTTGTGACAAAGGGGTTAAACCAGACTTATGAGGTGGACTTCTTTGACACCTTCTCCCCAGTGGCCAAACTTCCCACAGTCCGAGTTTAATTGCAGTGGCAATTTAGTTAGATTAGCCCTTGCACCAGTTAGATGTGAAGAATGCATTCCTTTATGGTGATCTCCAAGAAGAAGTCCATATACAATAGCCACTGGACTTTAAGAGTCAGGAGGAGTGTGGATGCCGATTACGAAAGACTATATATGGCCTTAAACAGAGTCTCAGAGCCTAGTTTCAGAGATTGTCACAGGTTGTAGAGGCAACTGGATTCAGGAAATCAATAGCTAATTTTTCACTTTTTGTCAGGAGGACTAGCCAAGGTACTGTGGTACTTCTTGTTTATGTTGATGATTTGATCATCACAGGGGATGATGTGCAGGGTATTGCTGAGATTAAGCGCATCCTAGCAAAACAGTTTATCATAAAGGACCTGGGGGCTTTACAGTATTTCCTTGGTATTAAGGTTGCCGCAGCAAGGAGGGTGTGGTCTTGTCTCAACAAAAGTATGCCTTAAATATCTTGCAAGAGGTTGGTAAGCTTGGGGCCAATGAGGCCAATATTCCTATGGACCTCAAGATGCCACTTTATGATGAGGATGTACAAGTGGTGGACAACAAACGGTACAAACAGCTTGTGGGCAAGCTGTTGTATCTTACTATCACGAAGCCAGATATCTCCTTTGCAACTGGGTGACTGAGTCAACTCATGGCCAAGCCAACACATCAGCATTGGAATGCAGCATTAATGGTGCTTAGATATGTAAAGAAGGCTCCTGGGAAAGGCCTCCTCTTCTCAAATGGGTCATCTATGATGTTGGTTGGCTTCTCAAATACAGACTATGCCGGATGCCATGTGGATCGTAAATCCACTACTGGGTTCTACACATTCTTAGTAGAAAATTTGATCACATGGAGGAGTAAAAAACAGGACACAGTTGCAAGATTCAGTGTCGAGTCTAAGTACAGAGCTATTGCTCAAACGACTGCTGAGATGATGTGGATCACACCCTTACTTATTAACCTACAGGTGCAGTTTTCTAGCCCTATGGAGATGCGATGTGATAATAGTGCAACCACCTTCATTGCCAACAACTCAGCATTTCACAAGAAAACAAAGCAAGTTGAAATTGACTGTCATTATACCAAGGACATTATCCAGAAAGGGTTGCTATATACCACTTCAGTTGCATCTGAAGAGCAGACTACAGATATCTTCACCAAGCCCTTGACCAGATCTTCATTTGATTCTTGTATATCAAAGCTGAGCATGATAGATATCTATGCTCCAGCTTGAGGGGAAGTGTTAGCATATGTTATGTGGTCTTTTTATTTTTCTTATTGAAAGAGCTATGAGTGTTTTGTCCCTCAGGGGCATTCTTGTACTTTTGACTCTACGGTCTCTCTCTATATAAGAAAGTCCTAGGGTTTCTAATGAAATAAGTCATTTCAACAAATTAGTTGTGTTTTATTTATTTCTATTTTTAAGGATTTGATTTGATTTGATTAGAATTGATGTGATTGAGTTTGTTCCTATATTTAGTTAGTAGAATTAGGATTATGATTGGGATTGCTTATAATCCCCTCTCTATAAAAGGAGAGGTTAAGGTCTTCTCTTTTTCATCAATTCTCCTGATAAAATTCCAATTTTAGAATTCTACAACAGAACCCAAAGTGAAATTTCACTAGAGGGGTGAATAGTGAAATTGAAATTTGACACAGATACAATGCAAGCACTCAAGCATGCACCACAAGACCCAAGGATATTTAGATGAAAATCCAAAGCGGATAAAAACTACCACCTAAGTCTCTCGATTTAAGATTTTCCGATCTACAGAGTAGATTAAATCCACTAGCGTATCACTTTAAACAAGAGTGATACAATCCTCAATTACAACCACACTACTTACACGAGGGTAGTGTACCTCAACTCATTTTCTTCATAAAGAGTATTTTGTCTCATGAAGAATATGAGAATTCACAATGCGAATACCCAACCAAAAACAAAATGAAAAATAATAACCTATAAAACCACAAAATATAAATGGGGACTTAGCTACTACGGGATTAACTTCCCTAAGATGGAAGTGAATAGGTGTGAAGTGCGCAGCGAATCGATGCTCTCAGATGTGCAATTTGAGGTTTGGAGAGCTTGGACACAATCTTCTTATTTTGATCTCTTCACAAAATGAGTGTTAATTGGTGGAAAGTATTGTCTCTAGGTGTTATTAGCCAAGGAGAGGTCATCTTCTATTTATAGAGGCCTTAGGAATCCTCGAGAAGGCTTGGGAGAGGGCTCCTGGCCATTAAGATTAAGTCTAAGAAAAATCAGACCGAAATCAAATGAGATCAGGATCATAATTAGGTCTAACAACATAATCAGACGTCTAATTCTGTAGGGTGGGTTTTGTGGAATTGATCGAATGTGTTCTCAACAAGGATCAGACGTCTAAATGTGGATTTTAAGACATCTGGGTAAATTATTGGACGTCTAAAACTAAGCGGGTTAGTTCCTGAATTTGATCAGATCCAAACAAGGATCTAGTGTTTATCCATCAGACGCCTATATAGACATCTGATACTATTATTGGACATCTAATACAAAAGGAACTTTTGAGAATTGATTTCCCGATAAGCTAACGATTGGATTGGGTCTGACAAATCAATATTTAGTCTAACGTCTATTCATAAAACGTCTAGATAGGTTCTTGGATGTCTAAGAATAATATTAAAATATTCCTAAGTTGGTTCTCAAAGAGATTAGTCCAACAAGAGTAATCAGAGTCTAATGATCTTTTTATAGGACGCCTCGAGATAGGCATAAACGTCAGGACAAAGGTTTAGACGACTGAATATAAAGATCATAGACTTAGGTTTTCCAGCCTAGGTTATTGGGCGTCTGGTCAAAAGATGTCTGAATATCGTGTTGAACATCTAATATATGTCTATTTACTGTTGTGATTTTCTAACTCACTTCTAGGATTTGCCTAAGTGTCCTAATAATGGGTAAGTGTTCCTAGGACTTACGGTGTTATATTTTTGGCTCATTAACAAATTTCTAAGGAAATAAAAAGAGAAATAAGAGACATACATATACATTGAAACATTAATCTATCATATTCCTCATACTCTTCACCTTCAAGCTTTAGCTCCAAGCAAAGCTCTAATTCCATGTTTCTTGATGTTTTTCTCCTCCATTAAGCTCTTCTACTCCTTCATGGACCTGAGCTTGAGGTCATTCACACTTGCTTTCATTTACATTTAATCTGAAACTTTAAATTCAATGCAAATGTTAAATCATAAGAATTTTGTTATCATCAAAATCAATTCTCGTGGTGTACTTGCACCAACACAAAGCTCAGATATGAGATCCATGGAAATCATGGGAAGAAAGCAAAGAGGAGATTGCACTTACGAGCATTAAGTCTTGCATCTCAATAGTAGCAATAGCAGAAAATCCCCATTGACTTGTTATTTGATACACCACTCCCCCTTTCCAATAGACCCCCATTTTGGTAACTACCTGTCCATTTGCAACAATTATGCATATTTCAAGGAATCGAAAACATATGGCTTCAAATGCACGTTTTCAAAATTTTCATCAGCAGCCTCTTCAAATCCTATGCTCAACCAACAGAAACCTACCATCTTTGCTGCTCCCTTCCACCCAAGTCATCAGACTTCTCAAAACTCACCTCCACCCTTGATGTGAAATCAACTGACATAGGGATGGTAGACAATCCTCATCACAAATGCAACCAGGTCGAGAACACTTTGTAATAAGATAACTCAAAGTAAGCTTCAACCCCATCAAGCTCTTGACCCACCAAGAAAA
The DNA here is from genome assembly GCA_037157565.1 of Thalassia testudinum. NCBI lineage: Eukaryota > Viridiplantae > Streptophyta > Magnoliopsida > Alismatales > Hydrocharitaceae > Thalassia > Thalassia testudinum. The sequence continues at coordinate 104,124,215 of JAZHRO010000024.1, read as the reverse complement.
GCTCATGGCACTTCTTAAGTTTGCTGAAGGAAGACACAACACCCAAGTAATAGAAACATAGAGGAATTCCCATGTGACATCAGCTAATTGGGATGTTATCAGCCAACACATTCACTACCAAGCATGAATCCAAAAGGTCAAAGTTTTATTGAACGTCAACGAGCAAGGCTCCTCCACATCCAAAAATCCTCTCAAGGCACCGCCTCCACTAAGAGAAAAAAACCCAGCAAACACCATTTTGAACTCAAAGAAGCTCCAAATCTAACCACTTCCTTGCAAGTGCTTCTTCTATGCCCAAATCCACCACAATACCAGGCCATAGCACTCCTTTGCAAAACATCCATAGCCATGCAACCTATAGCAGATGACCTGCATGTTTTCCTAAATAACAAACTATTTCCCTGCCAACGTCCTCGATTCTCCATCAACCACGTACAACAGTCTCCCACTTCCTTCACACACACAACAGCGCCCTCCCCCCAACAAAAGAAAAAAAGGAAAAAAAACACATTAGTCTCCCTTCCACGGTGCCCTCTTTAAATGAAATTTTAGGAGTAGGAAAGGGCCACAGAAAGAATGAGAACTAAATCTTGTATACGTCTGCGATGTAGAATCAAACTTTGTAAAAAGATGATTAATAGTCTTGACTGGCCATCCCTTCTTCCTAACCAAGAAAAAAAAAAAAAAAAAAAGGACTGATGATTACCAAAGAATCAAAATCATTTAAGCAAGAATTCCAAATCCACCTTTGAGATTTGAACGGGAGTCCACCTACTCAACCATCATACCACTCAACTGGATTGACCCACCATTATTTTTGTTGATTTAAGGAAGACGATGAATACAAGTAAAGATTGGCAAGTAAACCATGAGAGATGGTGATTTTGACAAGTTATCAAGTTATATGTGGGGATTCGTGAAAGCAAGATCAGCCTAGGCACGTGGAAGATGCTACATGGGGGTGTGGTGAAAGAGGGGGAGTTGTGATAAAATTGATTTATTACAACTCAACACAAAATAAACAAGGTTGAACTCTTTTATAAAGAGATTTACTCCTATTTCCTAAAACAACCCAAATCAAATCAAATCAATCCTAAGAACTAAATCAATCACAACTCGTAAATTATATCCAAGGTTTGAAATGTTGATATCGATGCTGTGTCGATAAATTTCCAAGTGCGCATATCATGGACATGCCGAGGGCATGTCGTAAAAACACCCATGTATCGATATTAGGTTATCGATGACCCAAAATTATCTGTATCAATATTTTCCATGTTGGAGATCTAATCCACCAGGCTAGCCAGCAACAGCAATAGTAGCGAAGTGCAACAGCAGCAACAGTACACACCAGCAGCAATAGCTGCATAACCGACCTTACCAACAACATGTCGATGGTTTCACCAAGATGCCAGCGAAACACCTACATATCAACAACTTTTCCGTGTCAATATGCCTTTTGCCCAAAATTGACCATATCGACAGCATGCCAACGACATTTTGAATTATGATTATATCTTCCTAAATTTGGACTCCTATTACTTAAAACAAAATTGCCTCATGTGGCATAACTTGGCATACAAACCACCAAACTAGATCCAAGACCACATTGCTTGATCGACTAAACTAACTGGCTGCCACATGGCTAATTTCATTCTCCACACTCCCCCTCAAGTCGAGGCCGAAAGGACGATAACTTGCTTAACTCGTGCTTAGGCTGGAATGCCCACCATTCTTCATCTTCTTTGAGCTCCAAACTCTCGATCTTGTCATTGCTAGAAGTCACAATGTAGCCTCTCATGACCTTCGCAGTCATTGCCTATTAGGCAACCTCAATAGTCATCACTATGGCCGCCATGGTATTCTCCTTTTCTTCTTGAAACATGGCTCGAATCTTTTCCAGATCTGCATGTGTAAGGGAATCCACACGTAAGGTGCTAATAGCCCCACGTTCAGGTTTCCCAAACTTATCCCACATCGATCTTACGGATGATTGGTGTGCCCACAATGTTGACATGGTGGATAGATTTAACCTGAGCCCTGACCACATCCTCTTCTGTGTCCTACACCTCCATCAAAAGTAGCCAATGTGATGTTTTCAGATACCACAACTTTGCAGGATCATGCCCTTAGTTCTCCAAGCTTCTCGAGACGACTATAAATCGTCTCAAGATCCATCTTCTCGTCTAGTGCCAAGATCTAGTCACATGCCGATTGCTATCAAGGATGTAACCCCGACAGGAATCTTGGAGCCTACCACCTCCCACGTGTAGCAATCTTCTTGTCACAGCAGACGGGCTTGTAAATCTCAAGCTCCTCAAATAATGCCTCCATCTTCGAATAATATTTATCAAAGGGAAGATCCCCTTAATTTGCAATCCATATGCAAATATATATGTCGGTGATGCGGGCATTGCTAGACTTCTTGGAGTATCTCTTCTCCAAAGAATCCCATATCTCGAACACCGACTTCTTGTATAGCATATTCGAGGTGATGATGGATCGACTAAGTTCATCAGCCAATTCATCACCATGTAGTTCTCTTTCTCCCACTTCTTCATCATGTCCTTGGACTAAGGCTCCTCCTCCAATAGAACATGCAATTTGTCCTAGCCACCTACAAAGATCTTAAACACCTACACCCATAGGATATAGTTCAAGGCACCCTATAGCTTGATCGTGGTGCCTTGAAATATGACTTTCCATTCTCCGATGTTAATATGGTTCTCATTTTCAACCACCTTTGCCCTCAAAGAACAAGCCTCCCTCTACTTGTACGCTCAGCGTAAGGCACTGGATGCGTAAGGGAAGCAACTCATTGGTGTCCCATTCTCATCTCCTTAGGCCTTGCATAAGGTACCAAGGTCCTCCAAGGAGTTCTTTGAGAGAACTCTCGCGTTGGCGAGGATGCCTCGAAAATCAAGGCTCCAATGCACATGGAGACTTACACACAAGACTGGACTTTCTTGTGCATGATCTCCTATCCTTGCAACTCCTAGTTCCACACATGGATGAATGAAGAGGCCTAGATCGATGGCTCTAATACCGTGTGAGGATTGATGGAAGCGAGATGGGCTTAGGTGCATGAAAGATCCCAGATGTGAGGCATGGAGGTTGAGGAAAGCGAGAGAGAGGGTTGGCAATGAAGGAGAGAGAGAGAGAGAGAGAGAGAGAGTTGCTGTGATAAAATTGATTTATTGCAACTCAACTCAAAATAAACAAGGTTGACATCTTTTATAAAGATATCTACTCCTATTTCCTAAAACAACCAAATCAAATCAAATCAATCCTAACAACTCAATCAATCACATCTCCTAAATTATTTCTTCCTAAATTTAAGCTCCTATTACTTAAAACAAAATTACCACATGTGACATAACTTAGCATGCAAGCCACCCAACTAGACCCAAGGCCACACAGCCTGACCGACTAGACTGACTGGCTGCCACATGGCAGTCCACGTGGCTAACTCCATTCTCCACATTATCCTTACAACAATAGTCCTCATCTCCTTTCCAAAATAAAAACAATAGTCCTCATCTGATTGCAGTGTCCAACGCTCTTAACTGTTCCACTACTTGGCACATGGGAGATTCATGGAGGCAGTCAACGATATGGAAAAGGGTAGGGAACATATCATGCCCCCCCTAAAGTCTCCTTTCTGAGAAAGACAAGAGTTGCAAGAGTCATTATGGGGAAAGTTTCGAACTATTGTGGATTGCAGATAGTAACTAGTATAAAGATAATGGCTGGAAATTGTAGTGTCACTAATAGATTTATCTAGCCCATCATATTTAGCCATCAATGGCCATCTTTCTTGATCGACGGCCCAGATAAGGACTATGTCCAATTTGGGTATTGTCCCAACCAAGGAAAGAAAAAAAACACCCAATTTGAGTGACACTTCGCACACAAAATCCAGTTCCTTTAGCTAACAATAACATCATGGAATCATGTGACAACAAAAATTAGAGATGTGACTAATGTCTACCGTCTTTTTTTTTTTTTCGAAATGGAACATGTCTACTGGTTTTGTTGACCAAACTAAAGAAAACCATTTTGCATGCAGCCCTCTGCACCCTTTGGTTGACCAAAGACATGAAAACATGCTTCACAGAGGGCCCCCTATTTAGAGATGTAGTTGGAAGCTCTAAGGTTCTCTAGACCTCATCGAGAATAGTAATCCATTTGTAACATTGCTACATTTCATTTAGATCCGTTTCTGTAAGTATATCCTCGATTGAGGTGGCCAACCTACTTTAGTTTTTCAGGGAAAAAAAAAAAAGGTAAGGCACATTTACATTTTATCCAGTAGTAAATGAATAAGTGCTTCTCTAAAGTTCAGAACATGATACAATCTTTCAAAAAAAAATGAAAAAGAAAAGAAAAGAACAAATGCTTACTGGGCCTATATCCCCAATCAGCTGAGCACGGAAGGTAAGTGCCAGTCCCCAGTTGTACAAGGCTCGAATATCACTTTCATCAATGGATAGCGCCATCCCGTAGGACTTCCCAGCCTTGACAAGAAGTTCTTCACATTCTTCGCATACATCAATAAGTGCCAACGCAAGTTTCTCTTTACTTAAAGATGGTTTATTCAGGCTCTTATGGCGCAGCCTGCTTCCTTTTCTAGTCGTTACAGGACTGCTCCTGGACAGTAGTGTTCTTAAATCACGGCTTATCTTTAATTTAAGTTCACCATGAAGGAGGAATGTATTGCCTAACTGACCAACAGCCAGCAAGCTCCTTGGTTTCAAAGCAATTGCAGTAGAAAGCAATTCTGCAGATTTGGACAGCCTAATCTCCGCTGCTTCTTCATCATCTTCACTCTTCAAACACTCTTTAGCTTGCTTTAAGAGAATTTCAGCTTCCTTTATATTGTGATTAAATTCTTCATCAGAGGAGGCCGGCAAAGGTGATGGCGTATCACAAGACTTCAAGTTTGTTTCAAATGGGTCATTGCCAAACACATCTTGGCTTGCACGATTGTTCTCCTTGCCAAACCCACTTGCTCGATTCCTCTTTTGATCAACTGAATTCTCATTTCCCATGCCAACAGAACGCGAGCATGATTTGTTGCGTATCTCCACCAAGGTCTCCTCACGTAATGCAGACCCCGATTCTGACGACCACATCTCACTCCCAGTTGCTCTCGAAGATACTCCAACTTTAGAAGAACCTTCCACATTCTCCTTTCTATAGCTCTTCTGTTCGAGAACCATCCTTTCAAAGCTCCTCTTCATATCAACGAACCGCAAGGTCTCGTCCAGGTTAGCACCTTCCTCCTCAAGTGGAAGTCTACCACTATGACGAGGTGCATTCTCTGCATTCATCAATGCATTTGTCCTTGAAATCGGATTTTCACTTCTCTCTTCCACATTAGCAGTCTCACCCACAGCTTCCCCAACGCCGCTTAATCCTCGCAATGACACAGTATTACCCTTCTGAGAAGTCCCACCCATCTCTACTTTAAAGGAGGTGCCATCATTAATCCCATCCATCTCACGACTCGCAACCGAACCCGACACGTTCCCTTTCGATTCACCACCTACATTATCCCCACGATCGCGACCATCCCGTCCATCCTTGCCCAAAGCATCCAGCTTCTCCGAGACAGTCTCCGCCACAGTCCCATCTCTCGACTTTGACGGTCTCGGGGGACCCAAATTCTTGCGAATGAAGCTTCCGACGAGCTCGACGAGATCGACCCCACCAAAGCCGCTCTCCCTGCTCCTACCACCCGCCTTCCTATCCGAAACCGCCTCCTTCGCCGGGACAGGCGCCGACTTAACGGCTTCGGCAACCTCCATGCACCTGTCCGCATCCCCGTATCGAACCACGTCCTTCGAATCCGCGATCTTCGCGTCCAGGAACTCGAGGAAGCCCATCACCATGGACCCATCCTTCGGGCGTTTAGGGCAATCGTCGAGGGCCCTCGCGGAGAGGCCCGCGGCGAAGGCGAGGACGGACACCGGGACCAAGGCGATGACAGAGAATCGAACCCTAGAGACGGCGAAGGCGCAGACGAAGCCGAGGCAGAAGAGGAAGGCGTCCTTCCTGTTGGCGATACCGAGGGAGACCAGGAGGTACCGGACGGGGTCGGAGCCGGAGGGGGGTTCGGGGAGGCCCCCCTCCTCCCAGCCGTTGAAGGAGGGGCGAGGACTGGAGGTAGAGCAGGAACAGGAGTGGAGCGTCGCGCGGCGGATCGGTCGCAGGGGGAGGGAGAGTTTAGCGAGGAGTGGGGATCGGGTTGGGCGTGGTAGAGGTCGGGGGCAATGGAGGAGGAGGTGGGGGAGTCGGGTGAGCGTTGTGGTGAGGATGGTCTCCATGGGAGGAGGGGATGAGATGAGAACGGCGAAGGAGCGAGCTCCCTCTCCCTCGCGGAGAGGATCTGATGAGAGCGCGCTCCACTGCCCCCGGGTCGTCTTCTTTTTTTCCTCTGCGGACCTTCGAGTGATCGTGAGTTTGGATCCGATTAAAGGTTTATTCGTTGCAAGATCTTTTAGAATGCAAGATAAAGTATTTTAAATGTTACATAATTATATTTAAATATTAATGTGATGTTTTATATTTAAATTAAATATATATTTTTGTGATTTTGAATTTAAAAATTTTTATTTTAATAGAATTGAAAATTTATAGAATGTATAAATGAATTATATATTTATTTTTTGTGTGCGAATAATTTTTTTATATTTTTTTATTTGAGTAAAAATAAACGTTATTTTAATAATTTACGTAAATTTTTGAATTAATCTTTTTTATTTGTTATGATTTCAAATCATATAACACATACTAAACTTACAAAGTAAGTTTCATTATAACAAAAAAGGATATAAGTCAACGAGATATCTCATCGAAAATCTCTAATAATATATATTGAGAATCGTTTTTATATGGTAATAAAATATACATTACCTTACAAATGTCAATGATTTACCTTAAGAAGTACGTCTTGATAAGTAGTTTCTTAAGAATTGTGATTAATATTTCATACGATGTGTCCTTGATTTATATTATAAGTCAAGCTACTTTTCGCAAGGGATATAAGTCAAGGAAAACTATTAAAAATGACTTTAAATCAAGAATAAACTTGGCTTATAAGGTTATTTTCTATGATGCCTCATTTTCTTTATATTTTAATTTAAACTAAAAAAGAAAGAAAACAAAAAACATCATAAACAAAGGAGGGGTTGCCGCACTCCCTTTAAGGTTAGAGAAGAAGCATGAAAAGTCTTAATACATTCCCTTATTTTAATAAAAAAAACTCCACGTGGACCCCTAAATTAAGGTGACAATTCACAATCCTTATAATCACGCCACTATAACTTTCATATTTATCATATCACATTTTTATTATTTACTTTCCATGTGTCCATTAGAGAAGAGATTATCCATTTATTAGGATTAAAAAATAGAAACATAAATAATTTTATTTTTCATCACTTAGTTTTCCATCACTAAAAGTTATTAAGTTAATTAAAGATTTGATTGTAAATAATTTCCTTATTTATAATTTATAACAAGGGATTGTTCCTTTAAATGATAATAAATCAAGAACTAACAAATGAGAAAGCATATTCTCTATTGTCGAAATAGAACATCATCCAAAAGTTAATATAAATTCTTAAAATGTAAGCATTTAATTTTTACAAGAGGATAAGAATTTGCATGAGATCCAACAATATATTTTCATTTAAGAATAAAGTAAATAAATATCTTACAAAAATTTTATTATAATGGAATGACCACTCAAGGTATTTTTATTTTCTTTTTATAAGTTTTTTAAAATCACCATAGTTATTATGAATTTGGTTCATAAAATTATGAGCCTCCTTGAAATAACTTTAACTTCCTTAGGATATAAACTCCTCGTTATGTTAACTGCTACTTTTCATTACTTAATTAGTTTAGTAAGAATATAAGGTATTGTTGAATAATTTTGTAAAAAATGAAATTGTAGAAAAATAAAAGAAGAAATACTTCTATTTAAGTTTTTTATTTTTTCTTTGGATGATATAGGCTAACCTTAACGCTAAACAACTTTTATTTAAGTTTAGCACATTTGTGCCCCTTAATTTATCTCTAGAGTTCTCATTTTTGTATACATAAATTGTCCAACTACATATATACTACTAGAATAGGTGCATTTTGCGACACAATTGTTGCAACGGTTCCGTAACCGTTGCCAAATGTGGTCATTGATGGGTTTTTATGTAACCGTCGTCTAAAGTGGCATGGAAAAAGCGTTCACATTAGTACCAGAGTGAAATATCATAAAATCGGCAATAGTTATGAAACCATTCCCATATATAATTAATGACGGTTTTGAGATTCCTGTCACGGATCAATGTCTCGAAATTTTGATTCTTACACAAAGGGAAATTTTTTTAAATGACATTGGCGACGGTTTTCACAAAACTGCCACCAATTGTGTAGTATTAGGGTGCATCATGCCCGCTATAACGACTTATCTTCCTCAATCTCCCCCTCCCCTCGAGAAAGAGAGCCCTTTGAGCTTTTCGAGGTTGAAAAATGCTTAACCTGACATTCTCTCTAGAATTAACCCTAATTTGACCCTAGAATAATACTATGAATGTAATTTGATTGCATGAAGTTATATCAAACAATCATTAATTTGATCATCACACTTGTACAAAATATTAGGATTCCAAAGCAATCATGAATATAATTACATTATCACAATGAAACTTCTAAAGAAAGGAATTCTTCATCCACAGTTTAATTACATATTTACATGGTCAGGGTTAGGTTTGGCATTTATGATTTAATTAGGGTTTAATTGAGTTACTAACAAACCTAAAGAAACATGTAGAAAACTTAACTCATTTCCTTCTTTTTTTATTAAATTAATTCTTTAAGAGTTAAGGTTTAATTAATTATTTAATGTATTTTGTGTTTTGAAATTGCAGGTTATTTAAGATTTTCACCCTCGGAGACTTTTAAGGTATAACTAAAAATTTTTTTATTTATTTCTATACCATTTTAGGACAACGTTAGATATGGGGTGTGGCCACATATTTTGTTTTGTCGAATTGATGTGCGGTGTGTCTACTTTTATGTCTTTCGAATGTAATTTTAGGAGTGTATTGGATGTGGGGTGTGCTCCCATATATGGATGTTTATCGCATTTAGTGATTTTGTTTGTTACAAATTTCATGTGAGGTGTCGCCACTTTTATAAGTTTTGTGGTATGATCTTTTGTTTATGGGGAAAAATGAATATTTAAAGGGAAACCCTATCGAAAATTTTTTAAAGTTCATTAACAACAACAACCAAGCCATTTCCTACACTAAGTAGGGTTGGCTATATGGATTCTTTGCCTCCACATAGATTGATTTTCAGCCATTTCAGAACTTAAATTAAAGTAATTGAGGTCATGCTTAATAATTTTCGTCCGACACTTGTTTTGTCTTCCTCGCCCCCTCTTAGCAAGTTCAGCCTCCACCTTCCCACATTTCCTAACTTAAGCATCTAGTGGTCTTTTTTGTAAATGTCCAAACCACCTTAGATGTGCCGCTCTCATTTTATCCTCCATCGGTGCCACCCTAACCTTTCTCTAATAATCTCATTTGAAATACGATACTTTATTGTATGACCACAAATCCATCTTAATATCATCATCTGTACATGCCTATAGTTGATAGCCCAGCATTCAAAACCGTACAACATGGTTGGTCTTACCGCAACGTAATAATATTTTCCTTTGACTTTTAAAGAAACCCTCTTATCACAGATAACACCAAAAGCACCCCTCCATTTCAACCATCCTACATTAATTCTATGTGTAACATCAACAATTCCACCATCTTGTTGGAAAATGAACCCAAAGTAATCAAAAACATCTTCCATTGGAATGCACTCTTCTCCATATTTTACATCAATCCCTTCATTGGAATGCACTCTTCTATATTGGAAGCTCGTCGGAGCTCGCACGGCCACCGCGGTGCGTGCAGGAGGAGGGAGTCCGAAGTGTCGTCCTCGACCACCTGCAGCAGCTGAAGGCGCGGCGGAGCGCGGTGAGGAGCATTGGGAGCGTGGTTTGATTCTGGAATTTTTCCAGTATCAAATGTTTGGAGTGCAGTCTGGACGACTGGCTGAGCGTCTAGACGTCGGGAGTCAAGACCAAACGTCTGAAAGCACCCTTATCGCGAAAGTACATTATCTTCGCGGTTACGGCCATGCAGGTCGCACCCCAGAAGATATGGTTGGTTAATATAGGGTGGTTGCTCTGTCGTATGCAGGAGCAGCCATGCGAAGGTGCGTGGAACGCCTTTCCATGCACTTTCGGATGTCTGAACAGCTCACCAGATGACCGGAGGTGCTTCCAGACGACTGGAGGAGTGGTTTGACGTCTAAAATAACTTTCAGACAATCGCAGGGGAGTCTTGGACGTCTGAGGGCACCGCAGGAACTTGAGGTGAGATTCTGTAACTCTTAAGACGTCTAAACTTGTTTCTAGACGTCTGATTTTGGTCAGTAGACACGTTTTTAACCTGTTTGGGGTCCGATCGGGATCGTTTTATGCAAACGAAGTATCTGTAGTTTCCTTGTGAATTTCTCTACTTATTAGAAACCTTTATATACTGTTTTGAATCTTATTTTGTGATGTATTCCTTGGTATAGGACTTCGACCTGCTACATATTTAGGGCTCGCAAAGACGCCTGGGTCTGCGGTTCGAGCCCCCAGTACTCCCAGATCGTCTGGTAGAGTAGTCTACCCTTGTTAATCTTGTTAAATAAGAATGTATCTCTGGAATTAGCCAACTGGAAACCTATAATGTGGCATGAAACCCTAGGACAAAGAAATGAATAAACCAATTGTACTGCATGATTGTATTTGTATACATGAATAAGTTAAATTGCTAGCCATTGCCTGTAATAAAGTATGAGCTGCCTGTTAGAATACGAGCTGCCTGAGATAAACGAATAGTTACCTGTGAAATCATCAGTTGCATGTATTAAATTGTGGAAACACGAGCTGCCTGTATATAAACAAGAACTGAATTGTGAATAATGGAATATGGATCGGAATAATGTGGTGAACATGAGCATGAACCCTACGAGGAGTTGAGAGTAGAGCTCCTATGGTTAGATGAAAAAATCTGGAATGTGGACGGGAAGTGTACTGGCCCTTGAGTACGTGGTACCAAGGAGAGCAACTGTCCCTCTTTTGTGTAGAGCGGAGCTAGCCGCTTTTGGGTTGGGACCCAAGGTTAGGATTGGTCACTCTACACTAACTTCTGTTTGCCCTTGTGTACGCAATACCGAGGTGAGCAACTAGTGTAGGGAGGGAGCTAGCCACCCCATGGGGCCTAGGGTTCAACTAGCCACCCTACACCGACTTGTTAGGCCCTCTAGGCAAACCGGGGAAGTTAGATGAGGGTGCACGGACTGCGGAGGAGCGAGACCCCTTTTGGTTGAGGAGCTAAACCCCTCTTTCAGAGAGGGCTAGGCCCTATACTGTTCCGTGTTGTACTTTGAGCGTACCCACTAGTGGAAACGACCGACCGCGTGTCAGTACGGAGTAGCTACCCGTGCGCTTATCGCGCGTGCCGTAGTCACCGCTACATCTAACAGTGACCTCGAGGTGGTTGACTGGGTGTAGGAGTACCACGGGGGACTCTCCCGACTAGGAGAGCACCACGTGTGCCTTCTACTCTTTCGAAAAGACTACAATCAAGATCATTCCCACGAAGAACATGCAAGATCAAGGAAAATTTGAAAGTTGACGAAAAGGGGTGAAAAGGAATTTCATGTAAAATAAAATGACTAGAAAAGATAATTAAACCTGATACTTTTACTGCTATAGATAATATAGTTACCACTCTATTTAGCGTTTGCTGACTCAGTCTTTTTCATAACACTGTTTAGGTCCAGGAGTTGAGCAGCCCGAGCTTCCGGCTGTAGAGGGTGCTGGGCCCAGTCGAGCTTAGCTGTAGTTTTCTACACACCTTGTTGTACCCCCCCTTTTTTACTGTGGTAGTCAGTTTTAGACTTTTTAGTTACTATTGTTGTTACTGTTACTTTCGTTTCCGTTGTTCCTGTTGTGGTGCTGGTATGTACTGAAATAGCAGCTTTTACTTTCCTTTACTGCTTATACGCTTTTACTGCTTAGTTATATTACATATGTAAATGTCATTTATTTTCCTGCTTTTTGGTTATTTCTTGTTGGACGACTAAGTTTTGGGATTAATCGAGGCGAGCCGGTCTCAGGTCGTATAAGGATTCGGGAACCAAGTCGTAACATGTATGTCACCCTTGTTCTTGTATAAAGGTACCACAAAACTTTTCCTCCATTCCTCTGGCATTTTCTTGCCTCTCGAAACAGTATTAAATAAATTTGTAAGCCAAGTTATATCATGCTCTCCCATCATTCTCCAAACTTCTATTGGAATATCATCAGTCCCAATAACCCTCCCACTTTTTATCATCTTCGAAGCCTCTTCTACTTCTTTCTTTTGTATCCCTCGATAATTTGCTTGATTCACATAATCTTCTAAGTTGGTTAACCCCCATCAGATGATATCATTCTTTTATTTTTCATAAAAAAACTTATGAAAATATCTTTTCCAGCTTGTCTTTATATCCTCACTAGTTATAAGCACCATTCCTTCTTCATCCTTAATGCATCTTACATGTGTAAGGTTCTTTGTTTTCCGCTCTCTTGCTTTAGCTAGCATGAAGATATCTTTTTCACCTTTTTTAGAATCAAGTTTCATATAAAAATGCTCCTAAGCTTTTGCCTTTGCTTTACTAACTATTTTCTCTGCTTCTTTCTTTGCTCTTTTATAATTTTCCATATTTTCATCGACCATATCTCGATGTAAGGCTTTAAAGCGGGCTTCTTTAATTTTAAGATTCTCCTGCACTTCCTCACTCAACCACCAAGCCTTCTTTTGTCCTGGAACACCTCTTTTAGACACGCCTAACACCTCCTTTGCCACCTTCCTAATACAGTTTTCCATATTTAACCACATTTCATTTGCACTACCATAAAGATTCCAAGTCTTTTGTTGCATCATCTTCTCTTTAAATCTCACTTGCTCTTTCTTAAAATTCTACCATTTAATTCTCAAATTCTTAAACACTAATTTTCTCTTCTTTGTCTTCTTCAAATGAACATCCATCACCAAAAGATAATGTTGAGCAATTAAACACTCCCCTGAAATAATCTTGCAATCTTTATAAGATAAACGATCTCTTCTTCTCAAAGCAAAGTAATCAATCTACATTCTTGTTAAGTCACTTTTATAGGTGATCAAATGCTCTTCTCATTTTTTGAAGAAGGTATTTGCTATGAAAAGATCATAAGCCATTGCAAAATCAAGGAAAGTCTTCCCTTATTCATTCCTAACACAAAAATCATGATTTCCATGCACTTCTGCATACTCTAAAGCATCATTTCCCACATGGCCATTTAAATCTCCACCGAAGAAAATCATTTCTCTCTGTGGGATTCCTTGAATTATCATATCAAACTCCCCCCAAAATTTGTTCTTTATTCTTTCCTCCAGACCAACTTAAGGGGTGCATAAACTGAAATGACTTTCAAGATCTCTTCTTCTAAGACTAATTTTATCAAAATAATTCGATCACCTAATCTCTTAACCTCAACCACACTCTCCTTCAAATCCTTATAAATTATTATGCTCACGTCGTTTCTACCTGTGTCCCTTCCTGAATACCACAGTTTGAAACATATTCTCTCGATTTTCTTTACTTTTTCTCCAACTCACTTAGTCTCTTGAAGGCAAAGCATTTGAATCCTTCTCTATCCATTAAAATTCATTAATGTTTAATATATAGTTGGTTGGAAATTTATTATAATAATTAGATACACATACTTACACAAATTTAGATGCACATGAGGCTAAAGACTAAGTATTCTAACCCCTACGGTAAAAGTTACGTAGTCGAATTGCGTCAAAATACTAGATCGTCGAGACATACGATCATGTTGTATGGACAATGCAAAGTTTATGTATACCTTACTTACATGGACGACATTTTATCTTTATAGCATACCAAAATAGTCGAGGAGATGCTGGCTAAATTTCTCTAGGCACCGGTTACATATAACAAGTAATGTTGTGATTAAATCTTCAATGATGGTCTACCAAGTGAAAACCTTCACTAAAATTAACACACATCATCCCTACATTCATTTCTAAATTGGTCGTGGTTTACTATAGATTGTAGGTTACCATAAAAAGTTGTAGATTGGTTTGAGGACCCTGAATTATACTTAATATAAGAGTAGAATCCTTTTATTTTTTAATTGGGCCTTCCATACGGATATGAAACAATATAGATGATGAGAACGTGTGGAGAAGATATTTTGTCCATGTAAGAAGTGTTTGAATGGATTCACTCAAGATAGAAACACTGTGTTTGAGCACGTAGTCTGCAATGGTTGGTGCAGCATTACTCGAAATGAACAACACATGGGAAGGAACCGATAGAGGAGGTCAAAGGGAGTGCAATGGAAGTTGATGGATACAATGATGATATTGAAAGAAATCAAATTGATGAGATGCTTAATGAGATGAGAGTAGCTAACACTGAGATTGGAAATGAAGAAGAAACATTGAGAGGCTATAATCAGTTTTATGAAGCAATAAAGGCTGCAGAAGAACCAATTTTACCCGAAATTAGTTTCATGACTCGGTTATCATTCATGTTGAAGTTATTTCAGTTGAAAGTTATGAATAGAGCAATGATGAAATTAATGTTGGAGGTACTTAATTTCATTCGGAAGTTGTTGAATACTCCCGATAATTTTCCTAAGTCATGGTATGAAGCAAAGAAGTAGATTTGAGGGCTAGGTTTAAATTATAAGAAGATTCATACATGTCCAAATAATTGTATTTTATATAGAAAAGAGTACGCAGGGTTGAGTTCCTACACGAACTATGGCGAAGAAAGATATAGAGGAGATAAGAAACAAGGAAGAAAGGTTCTTCGATACTTTCCATTGATTCTAAGGCTGCAACGACTATTTCTGTTGTGTAAAACAGCAACGTGGATGACATGGCATGCAAACAAGTCACGGGATGGCCGTATTCATCATCTAGGAGATTCTAAAGAGTGGAAAAATTTTGATACCACACATTTTTCCTTTTTCAGGGATTCACATAATGTTTGGTTGGGACTTGAAAGCGACGGGTTTAATCCTTTCAAGAACATGTATATGTCGTATTCCAATTGGTCAGTCGTGTTGGTTATTTATAACCTACCTTCCTGGCTTTGTATGTGATCATCATTTATGTTGATGACACTTCTCATCCTAGGTCCTAAGCAACCGGGAAATGCAACTGATGTGTATTTACAGTCACTGGTAGAAAACTTACGACGCAAATAAGAAGGAATTTTTCAAGATGTACACAGCAGCATTATGGAATATAAATGACTTCCCAGCATATGCAAACTTGTCAAGATGGAGTACGAAAGGGAAGTTAGCATGTCCGATTTGCATGGATGATACGCATAATTTGCGTCTACCTGAAAGTAACAAATTTTGTTGCTTAAGACACCACATATTTCTTCCTATTGAGCACAGATGGCGGACATCACAGTTTAAAGAAAGATTTGATGGCAAAACTTGTCGGTATTCAAGTAGGAATCCGAGAAATCTGCTGAGAATAGATTCCATCAGGTTGTCTAGATTTGAAGTAATGGAGAAGTTACAAAAACTTGGCAACATTTGATTAAGTCAAACATTCAAGAAAGACCTTACAACCTTGAAAGATTCAGGTTTTAAAAGGAAGAACATCTTTTTCATGAAGCTCCCATATTGGAAAGATCTTACAATCCATAACAACCTTGACGCAATGCATATTAAGAAGAATGTCATGGACAACATCTTAGACATGTTAAACTTAACAGATAACCTAAAAGACACGTTAAGAATGAGAAATGACATGAAGAAATTGGGTATTCATCTTGAATTCCATTTTACTGAGGGAGAGGATTTCCCATCAGCTATGTATAGTTTGAATCAAGATCAGAGGGAAAGGCTATTCTCCTTCTTGAAGGGAGTAAGAGTTCTTGACAGGTACTCTTCAAAGCTTTCGCACTATGTGAATGAAGTTAAAAAAAATCACTGGGTTAAAAAGTCATTATTCTCATGTTTATATGCAGATTTTGTTTCCACTTGCCATTCGTGGAGTTATGTCCAATCTAGTCATTGATACTTTCATAGAGATGAGTCGTTTCTTTAAAATCGTATGTTCGAAGAGTTTGGATTGTGAACTCTTAGATTACTGGAACGAACAATTATTATCGCACTATGCAAGATAGAACAGATATTCCCTCTGGCCTTCTTTGACGTTATGGTACATCTTACTCTCCATCCTGCAAATGAAGCAAGAGTTGGGGGACTAGTGTAGTACAGATGGATGTATAAAGTTGAACGGTTCTTGAAAGAATTGAAAGATTATGTCCTAAATAAGGCGAAGCCTGAAGGCTCAACTGTCAAAGGCTATCTTCTTGAGGAATGCATACACTTTTGTGCAATGTATATGGATGATCCAGATAACATATTTAATTGACTTGAGAGAAATTTTGATGGATACAATGAAAACGAAGAAGATTCCCTCTCCATTTTTGATACAAAGGTAAGGTCAATCCTACGAACAGAGTATAAATTGATTTCATAAATGGATCGAAAGTTAGAGCACTTATACATTTTAAAGCAAATTCCTGAAGTTTATCCATTCTATATGGAATTCAAACAGTCTTCACATCAATCTATTTAAGAGTTGGACTTCCTTGATTGGTTTAAGGAGCGTGTAAAAATAATGAAAGAAACAACGACCCTAGGTGGGTCGAAGATTTTGATGGTATTGCTGAGATCTCACCGAGTTACCGACATTATCACTTAGGATTTATAATAAATGGCTTCAAATTCAGGATAAGATCAATTCATGATAAGAAGACAACGCAACAAGTTGGAGTCCTTGTCAGTTGCGATATGACGACTAGTTGTGATGGCTACCATGGCCAAATCATTGAAATTGTGGAGATGAACTTCAGATACGATTGCAGAGTGGTCTTGTTTAAGTGTAATTGGTTCAATGTTTTTAAGAATGGAATTGGTTTCAAGAAAGATGTTAAACATGATTTCTTAAGTTTAAATACAAACCATCGTATTCTTCAGACAACAGAACCATTCTCCTTAATGTGTCAAGTGACACAAGTATTTTACGTGTCTGATAATAGCAAGAATGGATAGGTGATGGTTACACCATCATTCTTCATAACTAACTTAATTTACTCAGAATTAATTGATAAATGCACCTAAATGATCATCTCAGGATCATAACTCTGCGTCAAATTGATCTGAGGAGACAAGAAAATAGTATTAATTCTATCATTTTAACAGTACATCACAAATGCAGATTTACCACAGGGTTGATCAGGGGTTAATTAAAGGTCAAATGAACTTTAAAGACCAAGAAGTGGGCTCACACCAACTAAATCAGGGTTTCACGCATTTCGAGCACGAAATAGTACTAAAAACCCTAATTATCAACCGCACTTAAATTGAAAGGGTTCTAGTTGAGATAAAATTAATCTAAACCTCCTAAAATTCATTGAAAAATATTCTAAGAGGTTCGCTACCTTCACTTTGACCATTTCAAACTTATTTTGACCAAGAATGGAGATTCAAACGGGAATTTGCTTAGATTTAGGTTCCTACGCAATTTAGCCAATCAAACATCGTCAAAACTCAAATCCAACTTTACCATTAGATTCTTTGGGCCCAAATTAGGTTAGCGCTAAAGTTTGGGCTCAATCAGAGTCCATTTTGACTTAATTTGCATTTTAGCCCTTAAAAACTCTATTTTTCACATTTAGACCGATAGGTCTAAAGTTTATTACCAAAATGGCCCTAATCTTGTCGTCACCTTTGTAGAAAGGTCCCTGCCGCTATTCTTGTTTGAACAGAATCTCTAACCCAAACCCACAAACTTTATCCGTTAATTTCTTACTCGTTTGAAGATCAAATCCCTCTAAATTTGGAGGGATTGATCTTGAAGGGATTTCCTTCCAAATGCACCATCTCATGAGAGCCAAGAATGACCCAAGAGCTCCGGCAAGCTCTCCAAAAAATCACATATTGGGTTGTGAAAATCATGAGGAATTCACGACGATTCCTTGCAAATGAGGACGAAAACCTCTTTTATTTAAGCTTCTGCAACCTCCCACGAGTTTTTTGAGTCGAAATTGGCCGAAAAATCTCCCTAATTCATCCTCGTCAGCCATGAGCTCCACGAATCCAGCGACCTTCTTCGACCTCCTCTTCCGTGCATGCATCAAGCCAACGAGCACCATGACCTTCTTCCTGATCTTCTTCTGGTGCTGGCCAACTAAAGCTACACCTCTTACAGACCTTCGTCGTCGTCGTCCTACATCACCAGGCTGTCTTCTTCCTCGCATCCGATGAGGCAAGCCGGATGCGATGCCTCCCCCATCGTCCCACTTAGATAGACATTCTTCTCCTCCTCCCTTAGTCTAGTTTAGACCCTTAGATTTAGGAATTCGAGCCCTAATTCCCATCATTCTTCCCTTTCTTCCTCATGGCTGGCGAGAGCTCCGGCGACACCGTCTGGCCACACCACGCCACCAAACTCCACAAAACCTCCACGAAAACGTTTCTCATATTAGTAGATTACAATCCCTCAAGAAATTGAGGGTTTTGACCTACGAGATACTCGGCCAGAGAACCCATCATTCCACCGTCTACCCCAACACCGTTTGGCCACTACGCGCCTCCATGCATCAAATTAACACCGCCGCCACCTTCGCCACCTCACGACGGAGCTTTTGAGCTCTTTAATTGGGGCCAAAAGCCCATACTTTGTGTTTTAGGTATTTGCCGTGGATTTCTTCTCTGACAACGTGAGCCTACCTTCAATGACCAATCAACGACATCTCCATCCTCTCCTCACACGAAAACACCTAAGGATCTCATATGAGCCGAGCATCTCTCATCCCATGGCCAGCTGAGGCTCTAATTGGCGGAGCTCATCCTCAGTGGAGGCATGCAGAAGAATGAAAGGGACAAGGCCCCACATGATTAAATGACATTCAAAAATTCCTTCACAAGGACTTGCGCACATGGGCTCTTTGCCCATGAACGTAGGGGGTCGGGTACCCTAACCCTACCCATACGCACACACACACATGAGCGTGTACCTGGGCACAAGCCTAGGCATAGTTCTCAACCTTGAGATTCGTGCCTAGGGGGATTTTTGGCTTGAAAATTCTGAGGGTGTTTCTGTTTGACACCTAAGGCGTCTGATGCCTTGGCCCGACGTTTGATTACGAAATTGAGTTACTGATATTGGTTACTGTTTGCTGAGATTTGACTTGGGATTTGTGCCTAATTGTGGGACTTAATCAGTGGTTTCAACTACCACTTTTTATGCCCTATTATCTTTTTGTCAATTGATTATTGAGATACATTTCGGGTGCAAATTGAATATCTTTTTAGTGGATTAATTATTCATTGCATATCTTGTAATTGATTATCGTGCTCATATTTCTATTATTTTGATTAGTGGTTTGAATTCCATATCTACTCCCTGATAACGACTTCAGAACTCACAATTTTTCGAGCACTACAAATTTAAATGTTGATTCAATTTTGGTTGCTATACTACGATACAATACATGTCTAAACTACAAGGAATTTTTCTTTCAACAATGGGCAATACCGATCAAAACCGTGCTACGTGAATACTTTGATGCAGATGAGGACATTGATCTTGATTTTTAATATGTAGCTTATCAAGAAATTCCAGAAGAAGCGCTAGTCGGAGCGTTAGATAATGACATATAAGGTATATTGTTGTATCAGAGAATCTGTGCAAAAATATTGAGTTTGGGAAACCCGCATCGTAGCATAATTTGCGAGAAAAATCTGTCAATAGATAATTTTAACCGAAACTAAAAAGGAATTTCAGGTTTAACATAAGGAGACAGACGTTTGATCAAAATCGCATTTGATTTATTGCACGAATCAGATTAGCCAATTAAATTGAATATACGCTAGCTATTTATTTAAAGAATAATTAATAGAAGACAGAGAAAGAATGGTACAAATAAGGAGAAAATAAAGAGAATGAACAGGTATTTCATAACCATAGAATCATGTTTGTTACAACTATCCGTTACACTAGAAAGTAGGAAATATATCCTTGAAAGTAATAAAAGAGAAGATTGAGAGAAGTTATCCTCCATGACGGTTACTTGGAGGACGTGCCGCTTTGACGGAGCACCCGGAAGAACGTAGTGAGATGCGGTACGAGGGAGAACAAAGACGGATGTTGTTCACACGATAGCAGTGTTTAAGATTGATACGTTATAATACGAGCCAAACTCGCTCGTCAACAAATACATTTTATAACTCAAATTGAAATCCAAGGTCAAACACAGGGAGCAAATATAGAATTCACACACTAATCTCAATAACTAATATAAATGAGCACAATTAATTACTCAAGGGCTAATATTCAATGTATAGCGTGAGTATATCAAGAATCTAATGAGGCAAAAAGACATCTGATAAAAAATAATGGTGATTTGAATCACCAATTATTAGCTTAGATACACATATAATAATTACTTAATGATCTAAATAAATGAACAGTATCAACCACTTTAAGTCCACACAAGCTTTTGTGCATAGTGCACTCCTTGTCAAACAGATCAGACGACAGAGCTCTCAATCAGACAGCTTAACCGTCCACTGCTACAGTGCCAAGAGGGCACTCTTATGTTCTCCATTCTTCTTCAGGCCTTCTTCAACCTCCTCCTCTTCTTCACTTCACTTGCAGGGGGAACAACTCCTCAAATGGTTAAGTGTCAACCAATGCACAGAAGAACAAAACCCTCCTACCCCACGCTCTCTCTCTCTCTCTCTTTCTCTTCTCTTCCACAAGGCTTAATCGGGTAATCGGGTGAACGCGTACCCGAGACCAGGTTCGCCGGCTAAGAATGACAGCCGAGGTGTGAGTATAGCTTAGGTGGGTAATCGGGTATGAGCTAGGCCTGTGTGGAGGTGTCACGGGCGAGGCGTGAAGGGATGCGTAGGGGACCTCACCCCCCTGTGTTACTTGAGGCGATAAGCTAAGATGAGAAAATCAGTTTATTCGTTGTTAATGCTTCTTCACTTTCTGATGTGGGACTAAACACATCACACAACCACCACCTTCAATAGACACCCTCACCTACACTCCACATCACACAACCACCACCTTCGCTACTCACTACACTTACACACATACTTGGTGTATATTTAAGGAGATATGGAAATTTTACTTGTTTAATGCTATAACATGGTGTATAACTTCTCTTCTATATTATTACATGTGAGATTGAATGGGGGGTGTGCCCCCAAATATTGTTTCTGTATTTTGTGTTTATAATTCTATTATTGCATATCTTTTCTTGTATACAGGGTTTGTGAAAAATTTAATAATATAGAGGAAACTCTGTTGAAATTTCGATGGATTTTTTTTATATTTATCGCTAATTAATGGTAATTTCATATGCAGATGAAGGTTAAAACAAAGGCCTCTAGGGAGAATCAAGAGGCAGCAATCGGGGAGGAGGAAGCTCATAGCAGCCTCCAATCTCACAACCTCCTCATTTTTCTTAGCCTCCACCACGACCTTAGACCTCCACATTACCTTCCCAATATATACCAACCCCACACCTCCCCAGGCCACATAGACTCCCTCATCCTGGATCTCAGTTTATAGTATTGCATGTTCTTTCTGAGGGGTTTCACCTTTAGGGGAAGGGTAAGGCCTCACTTTTTTATCAAGTTCCTTCTACCACTTACTTCATTGAGGTGCCTGACGACAAGGACTACGATGAGGAGGTTGGTGGGGAGTACGTAAAAGGGGAGGACGTAAAAGTGGAGGAGGGGGTACAGGAGGTACAGAGGGAGGTGCCTTCTATGACTGAGGCAAGCACTAGTATTGGTAAACAATTTCGTCATCTTTTAATATAAATTTACATTTCTTGAATTTATAATTTATTTATATTGTAATTTATTTTAATATAATATGACATAATTTGTTTTCAGGTAAGAAAACAAGGGGTCTTACTCAGAATCTAGACCTAGATAGACTACTAACAAGCACTAGGATCCCAGTCGAGATTAATTATTCGGAGGAAGCGAAGAATTACTTGAAGTTCACTAGTCGACTGGAGACCATTACGAAGTCGGTAGTGCCCCTTTCATCCTTCGATTGGAGGAAAGTGTTGAAGGATATTAAGGCAGCACTTATTCGCAAGCTGCTGTCTTTATATAAGAATTACATTTACTTCATAATTGTAGGGGATGTTTGATTGGGGGATCGATTGGAACGTCTCCAAATATATTTTGAAGCATGCAGGGAAGATCCACTGTGGTTGGAAAGAGGAACTCAAGAGTACGTTAAGATATATTTAATGATTTAGTTTTACAACATTTATAATATTTCTTTAAAGGGTTAGTAATGATTTATATAAATATTTCAGCACTTTAAGAATAGGCCATTTGGGAAGGATCGAGGAATGTGCCTTCAGTGGTTACACCTGACATTTAGAGGGAGGTGTGTGAGCAATGGATTGCTCCTACTATAGAGGTAAACAACTATTTCTTTATATTTCTTAGTTGAAATTATTATATTATTTACTAATAATTTATTATAGGAGCAAGCTGAAAAAAATAAGATCAACAGGAGTCAAGCTCCACCATAGACCCAATGTAAAGACCCATCCCACTTTTAGCCTTTTAAAGCATCTAGAGTCTTAGTCAGACTTCTGAACCCTTTCCTGGACGTCTGAAAATGAAATTTTTGTACACACTCTGCGCTCTGCGCGCGAACAGTGTGCAGAACGACTTCTTTCTCTCTCCTTTCCTCCCTTCCTGCCCGAACCCTAAACCCCAGCCATCTATAAAAGCCCCCGTCCCCTCCTCTCCACTCCACACACCACCACCTCCACCTTCAGAGCTGTAGGAGTGGCGAGAGGAGGCAAGCGAGGGAGAGAGAGAGGGCGAGAAGGAGAGTGCGGGAGGAGGCTGAGGTCGGAGAGCTTCGGTGGAAGCTCGGCAAAGCTCGCACGGCCACCGCGGGCGCGTGCAGGAGGACGAGAGATTCCAGAGATGCGACCTTGACCATCTACAACGGCTGGAGCTGTGGCGGAGCAAGGAGCGCGGTGGAGAGCGATGGGAGCGGGTTCTGGTACTGGAAATTTTCTATTATCAGACATCTGGAGTGGAGTTCAGATGACTGGCGGAGCATCTGGACGTCTGCAGTTAAGACCAGACGTCTGAAAGTGCATTTATCGCGAAGGTACGTTCTTTTCGCAATTACGACCATGCAAGCCTCATTGCAGAAGTGGTTGTCAAGCCTGATGTGCAGTTTGCAACTGTCGTACGTATGAGCAGCCTTGGGAAGGAGCACAGAACGCTCTCCCATGCACTTTCGGACGTCTGATCAGATCACTAGACGTCCGAAGGTGCTTCCAGATGACCAGAGGAGTGGTTTGACGTCTAGAACTGCCTTCAGATGATCACAAAGGAGGCCTGGATGTCTGAGGACACCACAGGGACTTGACGTAAGGTTCTTGTATCTTTTAAGACGTTTGGATTTATTTCCAGACGTCTGATTTTGGACAGTAGACACGTTTTTGACCCGGTTGGGGTTTGATCGGGATATGATTTACGCAAACAAAGTGCCTATAGTTTCCTTGGGAGTTTGTCTATGTACTAGAGAACTTTGTACTTTGTTCTGAACCTTCCATTTGTGATGTATTCCCTGGTATAGGGTTTCAGCCTACTGCGTGTTTGGGGCTCGCGAAGATACCTGAGTCTGCGGTTCGGGCCCCCAGTACTCCCGAATTATCTGGTAGAGTGGTTTAATGCTTTTAATAATATTCAAATAAGCATGTGTTGTAGAATTAATTGACTGGAACCCTAGGATGTGGCATGAACCCTAGGGTACTTATATACAAAATTGAGATAAATTACTCGCAATTACCTGTAAAATAATTATGGATTGCCTGTTAGAATACGAGCTGCATGTATTTTATAACCAATTTCTTGTGAAATCACCAGTGACATTTATTGAATTATGGAAACATGAGCTACTTGCATATAAATGAGAACTGAATTGTGAATGGTGGAATCTAGATCGGAATAAATGTGGTGAATATGAGTATGAACTCTATGGGGAATTAGGAGTAGAACTCCTGTGGTTAGTTGGAAACCTGGAATGTAGACGGAAAGTGTGCTGGCCCTTGAGTATGTGGTACCGAGGAGAGCGACTGTCCCCTTTTCGTGTAGAGCGGAGCTAGCTGCCCTTGGGTTGAGACCCGGGGTTAGGATTGACCACTTTACACCAACTCCTATTGGCCCTTGTGTACATGGTACCGAGGCGAGCTACTAGTGTAGGGAGAGAGCTAGCCACCCTACGGGGCTCGTGGTTCAGCTAGCCACCCTACACCGACTTGTTAGGCCCTCTGGGCAAACCGGGGTAGTCAGACGAGGGTGCAAGAACTGTGGAGGGGCGAGACCCCTGTTCTGAGAGGGCAATGCCCTATACTGTTTTGTGTTGTACCTTGGGCGTACCCGTTAGCAGAAACGACTGACCGCGTGTCAGTGAAGGGTAACTACCTGTGCGCTTATCACGCATGCTGTAGTCACCGCTACATCTTGATGGTGACCTCGAGGTGGTTGACTGGGTGTAGGACTACCACGAGGGGGCTCTCCCGGTCAAGAAAGCGCCACGTGTATCTTCTACTTGTCGAAAAAGACTGCAATCAAGATCGTTTCCACGAGGAATATGTAAGATGAAGAATACTTTGATGCTTGAGAAAAATGAGAAAAAAAAGGAATACACATAAAACACAATAAATAGAAAAGAGAGCTAAACATGTTGCTTTTACTGCTTTTGATAGTATAGATACCACTCTACTCAGCGTTCGCTGACTCTGTCTTTTTCATAACACTATTCAGGACCAGGAGCGGAGCATCCCGAGCTTTTGGCTGTGGAGGGTGCTGGGCCCAGTCAAGCGCAGCCATAGTTTTCTGCACTTTCTTGTTGTACCCATACTGTTGTAGTAAGTATCAGACTTTTTAGCTGTTGTTGTCTCTACTGTTACTTTCGTTTCCGTTGTTTCTGTTGTTGTGGTGGTATGTAATGGAATAGCAGTTTTACTTTCCTTTACTACTTTCTACGTTTTTATTGCTTAAGTATATTGCATGTGTGAATGTCGTTTACTTTCCTACTTTTTGGTTATTTCTTGTTGGACGACTAGGTCTTGGGATTAGTCGAGGCGAGTCGGTCTCAGGTCCTGTAGGGATTCGGGAACCGGGTCATAACACCCATTGTTTGGGTCGAATGAGTATTAACTCTCTACAAGTCAAATATGTAAGTAAAATTAGTTATTTACGTTGCATATTTTCATAAAATTATATGTAACCTAATCATTTATCCTTTATTAATATTTTTGAAGTGATACGCTTGAAGGCGTTGAGTAAGATATAGTGGGAATTTATGAGCACACTCACAGTAAACAGGCACTCGATGACCTCTGTGTATGGATTCATGAGACATATCAGGAGAGACATGTAAGTATCACAAATTTATACACTTCTAATTTACTGAATTTATCAAATATTTGAAGAATTACAAATGTATGTATTTACAGACTTGTATGATGGACTTGATCCATCTTCCTGAGGTCACAGACGAAAACTCCACAACTGTTCCATAGGTGCGTTCGATGGCACCAAACGAGGCATTTAGGACTGTGATGCCTCCGAAGCGTGGATGCTTTCTTCGTAGAGGGGGCAGGAGCGAGACTATCTCTTCTTAGTATGGGAGGAAAGGATCAGCGTCGTCCACATCTCAGGTGGACAATCTTAATTAGAAGATGGAGACAATGGAACGTCAAGAGATTGAGAGGGAGAAGAGATTGGAGGATATAACCTCCAAATTGTAGGCAACCATTGACCGGATGCATGGACAGAATCGGTTACTAAAGCAGCAGAGCCAACAATTAAGAGAGTTGATGACATTTCTACAAGGATCTGGAGGACCAGAGCATTCGACATTTCACGAGCTACCATCATGGGACGATGATGATGGATTAGGTGCCTGGACGAAATGTATTTATTATGTTTACCTTTTGTAATAGTTAAATTCTTTATATATATATATATATATATATATGATTTCTTCTTCAATTGCATTTATCATGCAGTTAATATCCAATTATGATGTGCATTACTTTGTAGTACGTTGACAGATATAAATATACACTTTCACTGAAATTTCTCTCAAAATCAAAAAAGGTACATTTGGTGATGGTTCTAATAAAACTCGTCGCCATTAATATACTACAACTTTTATCAAACCGTTGCTGCATATCCCATTTTGGCACCCACCCTGGATACCTGCCCATTAAACAACTATGGAGACCGTTCTGACGCACATGGGCGACGGTTGTAACTGCCACCAAATGATATATTTTCCCACCTTATTACACTCCCACAAAAACCAGTTATGTGGCAGCAATATTGCAATAATTAGCAACGGCTATTCAACGCCATGGAAATATTTCTACCTCCGCACAAATACTTCACGTCCCGACATTTAGCAACGATTTGTTTTACAACCATTTCCAAAGATATTGACCGTCTCTCAATCTCAAGGCCCATGAGCCTAGGCTCAGGATTATTTGTAATAGTACCATATTTTCATCATCGCCAAATAGATGTAGCGACATAAATTTTCTCAGGAGAATTTGGTGATGTTTTTAAGACATTTGGAGACGATTTTGAACCATTGTAAGATGCAACTTTTCTTGTAGCGATATGAGTTTTAGTAAAATACTATATCTTTGAGGTGCTATATTTTAAAATATTTACTTATGTTTTATAAACATTTAAATTATCTACTTATGCTTTTCATACAAATAAGTGTCTTTCATGGTTCGCTATTTATACTTTAGAGTATCCTACAATCATATTTGCCAATATTTATTTAACTGGTTAGTTGATAAATATTTTGGGTAGAAAAGCAGTAAAAATGTATAACAGAAACATATGATTATAAAAGAATTGAGGGAAACAAATACTTGAGGGCACTTTTATAATTCTACTGCCAAAGAATTCCGAATGGGGTGAGGATAAGCACTTAAGTTATTACAACTCAAACTCATCTATTATCTCTATCTCTTTCTCTCTCTATCTTGATGCTATCATTCTCCACACATTTTGGTTTGACCAAATTTAATCTGCTTATTATGTGTAACAACATATTTTTATACCCATGAACCAAACTAAATGTTTCATTAATTTATCTTTATCAAAGGGTAAAGAAACACATGTTGCAACAAACTTTGCAATGCACATCCTCAACTCAAAATATGCCAGTGTATTTTGATTTTTCATCGATTGAATATCAAAATATACTGGTTGAAATGAAAATACATCGGTAAATTTTAATTTTCAATCAATGAAAAATGAGTTTTCACTTTGAAAGTGGAAAATGATGTTGACCTGTGAGTTTTAGAATTAGAATTTAATATTAAGGTTTCGATTTAGGATTTATAATTTATAAAAAGTTATTTTACCTATAAAATTTGATTTCTTACTTGGAAAATGATTTTTCACATTTGGATTTAGGGTTTAGTATCTAAGCTTTAAGGCCTAAACTCTAAACTTAAAGGTAAAAAATCATTTTTTATAGGTGAAGAATAATTTTATATAAGTAAAAATTGATTGAAAATCAAAATGCACCGATATTTTGATTTTCAATTGATACATTTAGTATTCAATCGATGAAAAAGTAAAATATATCATTTGAAAATCAAAATACAATAATATATTTTATTAAACAAGAGACACACGCTATAAAATACATTGTAACATACATTTTCCTATTTACATCATTTATCTTTCTCAAACAATTCTTTGTATATAAGACACACACAAATAAATCTAATAATAACTAACCATCACCTCTCTCTTATTATCCTATTATATGGATGTTGTTCATTACACATTCATATCAATATTATTTATTTTATCTTCAAAAATATGTCAATATTATCATAGTCAGCAAAAAAATATTTTATCTCTGCTGCACACGCACATACATATATAAATATAGCCATATTATGTTCTCTCTCCTACCTCCTTTCGCGTACACCATTTAACTTTTCCAACATCAACAAACCCAAAATTATTTTTCTAAAATGACTCCCACCTTGTGCTACCTTTTTTGAGAAAAACAGCCCAGCACAACTTCTAAGATCATGTTCACATCACTGATATTTTATTAATGACAAGATACCTGAAGATGCATTCTCCACTTGATCGACCCTCAGTTCCTCGGCAAATCATACCTTATGTTCGTGCCATTTACTTATTTTAATGGGCAAAATCAGTGAAATGGTTGTCGAAGTTCCCTGTAAACGAGGTCGGCACATCGGCTTGTTGTTTCCATCTCCCACGTCACTTGAATCTCGCAATAAGGTATAGTTTGGAACCTAGTGATATGTGTTTGGATATGCCCCCGTGAATTGCACATTTGCTTCAACATAATCAAGTATCCATAAACATAAGGAAGGTTTAATATTTAATTACTTTCCTACAATGACATATATGTGAATTGGATATCAAAGGTCTAGAGTAGCTAAAGTTGTGTGATATGATACGAACCATGTGTAAGAAATTTGGGTCTTCGTGATATCACTTGGTTTTTATCTATATTTTCAATTTTGGGTGTTGAAATTTTATGTTCGGATTAATGATTTTCAATTGGACTATATTCTATGACATGAATTAATAGCCCAGACATGAAGTGAAAATACTCGCTTTTCATGCTGGATATCCATGTTTGTTTGATAGATTAAACGACAAAGTCTCTATCGGTTGTATATCAGATTTGGAAATGGACTTGATATCCTTAATATATGGTATTGATATCTTTATCTATATTATATACTAAAGGTGAGTTTACCCTCGCCCACATGTCACTCTCTTCCCCCTGCTCTTTCTCACCCCTTTGACCCTCCTAGCCCCACACATACACACAAGCACCCATTTTCTAAGGTTATGTTTGGTAGGGGAATAGTATTATATCGAGATAGAATAAGAGTGGAATAAGTATAGAAGGTATTTGATTGATAGGGTTATAATTAGTGGGATTATTAATGATTGGTATTGTTATGATCTCGGTATCAAACGTCGTTTAAGATATTTGAAAATTGGTCCAGACGTCTGGAAGCTTTCCCAGATGTCTGGAAATTAATTTTTTTGGCGTACGATTTCGCGTCTGCGTGCATGCGTACGCAGACTAAACCGCCGCCCTCCTTTCTTCTCTTTCTTTCCTCCATACAGGCGCAGCCTTCTTTCTCTCTCTCTCCCCATGGCGCCTTCAAATACTCCCCCTCTCCTCTCCCTCACCTTCACTCCACCGTCTTCTTCTCCTTCTTCCTGTTAGCGTGAGAGTGAGAGGGCGAGGGTAGCAGCTGCTGCCGTGGGTGCGCGGGGAGGAGGAGTTGAAGAGAGAGGGAGAAGGGTTAGAGCGCGAGGGTGCGAGCTAATCGGAGCAGTCAGGGCCGGCCGGCGGGAGCGCAGCAGGAGCGTGGCACTGGGGAGGTGCTGCTGCAGTTTAGGCAGCAGGCGAGCACGGCACGGCATGGCTGTGCGCAGCAGGCGAAGGGCGAGGAGGTCTTCGTGTTGAAGGACGGTTGTGTACGCGTGCAGATCTCGTTCAGGAAGGCGCAAGGGCAGGCCCTCCCACACAGATCGGATGTCTAGGCACAACACCAGACGGCGGAGAGGGTCTCCAGATGTCCGGAGTGACAGTCGGACGTCTAGAAACTAAGTCCAGACGGTTCAGCGGGATTCTGGACGTCTGAAGGACCGCGCAGGAACAAGGTATGACCTGAGTCATCGTTTAAGATGTCTGGAAGATGTTCCAGACGTCTGATTTTGGGTAGACTTGTTGTTTTTAACCCGTTTAAGGTCCGTTCGAAGTCCGTTTTCCACGTTTCAAGTTTCGTTCTTCTCAGAATCTGTTCCTCTACCTGTTTATAGTATTTGTATCATGTTCTGAGTAGCTCCTTGTAATTGATCCTTGTGTTAGGACCCTATTCCGTTGCGGCTCTGGGGGTTGCACAGGCACGCGGGCTTGCCGATCATAGCCCTAGTACTCCCGATTTTGTGGGTAGAGTGGCTCCCTTTAATTAATTATCAACATTTATGCACTTGTGAGATAATTAATAGATTCTAAGGTGTGGCATGAATCCTAGAATTGGAAAACTAGATTGAATGATAGATCCTAGGGTATGGCATGAATCCTAGGACTGGAAAACTAGATTGAATGATAGATCTTAGGATGTGGCATGAATCTTAGGAACAGAAACACCAAAACGAATGTCGTGAATATATAAATTGCAGTCTTGGAAAAGTAGAAAGAAAAATGATAATTGCCTGTAATTGGATAACAGTTGCTTGTTTGTGAATGGATATTAACTGTTGAGAACATGCGCTATATGTATATAAAGCTGAAATGATGAAACCTAAATTGGCTTATAAATATAAGCATAAACCCTACAGGGAATTAGGAGTAGAGCTCTTGAGCGGGGAATGGAATAGAATTTGGGAAGTGAGATGGCCCTTGGGTACGGAGTACTAAGGAGAGCGACTGTCCCCCTGTTTAGTGCAGAGCGGAGCTAGCCACCCCAGGGACCCAAGGTTTGGTCTGGCTACTTTGTACAGACTTTTGGCCCTCGCGTACACAGTACCGAGGAGAGCACTAGTGTAAGGAGAGCACTAGCCACCCCACGGGCCTCGGGGTTCTGCTAGCCTCCCTACACCGACTTGTTAGGGCCACTGGGCAAACTAGGGTAGTCAGGCGAGGGTGCGCAGATTGTGAAGGGGCAAGACCCCTGTTTGGTTACTGTGGAGGGGCTGGACCCCTGTTGCTGAGAGGGCTCTGCCCTATATTGGTTCTGTGTTGTGCTTTGGGGTGCACCCGTTAACGGAAACGACCGATCGCGTGCCAATGCGGGGTAGCTACCCGTGCGTTTATCGCGCGTGCCGTAGTCACCGTTACGTCTGTCAGTGACCTTGGGGTGGTTGATTGAGGGTAGGACCACCACGAGGGACTCTCCCGGCCAGGAGAGCACCACGTGCTACTTCTACTTTTTAGAAAAGACTGCAATCAAAATTGTTCCCACAAGGAACATTCGAGATCAAGAGAAAGATCTGAGGAATAATTCAAGAATGAGCAAATGGAAAAAAAAATAAAGAAAGTGATTAAAAATAACAGCTACTGTCCATCCTACTATTTTTCTTAGCTTTTGATTGCCACTCTACTCATTATTTCGCTGACGTGTTACCTTTGTCACCTTTTGAGGACCAGGTGTTGAGCAGCCATAGCCGGCGGCTGCAGAGGGAGCTGGGCCTAGTAGAGCCCAGTAGTTTTACTTGTGTAGTACCTACTGTATCATTTTTTTTGTGTAGTGAGTATTTTTCTGTTACCACTGCACTCTTTTATTGTAAATATCATGTTTATGTACCTATTTATTTCTCTACTGTTTGGTGGTGTGTACTGTAGTAGTTCTTTTCTTTATTGCTAGTTATATACATGGTGAATGTAGTTTATTTTATTGCTCTTTTGGTTACTTTCTCGTTTGACGACTGAGTTTTGGGATCAGTCGAGTCGGTCCGATTCTCGTGTCTCGTAAGGATTCAGGAATCGGATCGTAACGGGTATATTAGTTTTGTGAGAGAGAAGAGAGAGTTAATGGATTTTGATGTGATGGATTGTAATTATTAGATAATATTTTTTAAATTATACATAAGAAAAGAAAGTATTAATAGATTTTGATGTGATGAAAAAGAAAGCATACATGAAAAAAAAAATTTCTTAAGATACATCAAATAATATATATTCCTATTCTAATGACACAATCAAACGTTGCCTGATTCTTCGCTCCCTCTCTCCCTCTCTCTCTCTCTCTCCCAATTCCCACTGCTCTCTCGTTCCTCTCTTACTTTCCCTCTCACCCCTCCAACTCCTCTCTGCACGCACTCTCTCGTCTGTGCATTTAATATCTCCCATCGACCTCGCTCAACTCATATATGGGTATGGATCAATAGTGGGCCTTTAACCAAATGAAAAGAGCCACCTACATAATAATGAAAAAAGCGTCGAAACATTTTTGATTCAATACGTGAAACTTCTAAAATTTTTGAAATAGGATTGTTCACGATGAGGTGTAAACAAGCGTTTATAATTTTTTACAATTTGAAATATTATTTTGCGCTATTGGAGGTCTAAAATATTTGAAACTTTTTAATAGTTTTTGAATAATATATTACTGGATTTGATTAATATTATCAGATCAAACATAAATTTTTTAATATGAAAAGCCTAGAGACCGTGTCGAAAATTATGACTAAAGAGAAACAACCAGGGAGGAAATAAGCAGGGCAATAGAAAAATATAATGAGTCATTCCCATCATGAGATTATGGAAGGTGACATATTTATCTATCTATCTATATATTCTTATATACTAAAAGGGTTTCCCGTGTCACGCGTCAATATTCGTTCTATGCATTTAATGTCTCCTCGCTCTCTTGCTCTATCTCTCTCTTCCTCCCCCGCCCTCCCCTTCGTTCAACAAATTTTTCTTTTCTTTTTTTGGATTTTGATGGTTGTTGATAGGGTATAATCTATATCTATTTCTCTATGCCATAAAAGAGTTTTCCACGTCACATTTTCAAGCCTTTTTCTTCTCTTTTATATAATTATTATTAATAATCCACCTTGCTATCTAAATCCCAAGTTATTCTTTTAGCATATAAGGGGGGATTTTATAAAGTAACTTTTTTTTTTGAATAATTTGATTTCTATAAAGTATTATACATTATACATTAATGGTATTGGATATGAAGATATAAATATGGTCAAGTTTAGTTAAGTTTATATATTTTTTTTCAAATTTAATGCTCATGCATGTATATCGTAACCACTTCGCATAGATTTCTACATCTTTCTTTCTCTCCATTTTTTTTCTCCTTTATTGATCCTGTAACGAAGCACATAGCCAAATACAATAGTTAACATACTAAAGTAGGATTTTAGCCAACCACGATCTTTAATCGGTTATATTCTCTCTCTCTCTCTAATTAAATACACCCCCACCCTTTGATGCTCCCCTTCTCTCTCTCTACTCCTCCTTCTGCTCAATTTCATCCCACCAGAATGGATAAACACATGAATATCCATATATAACATTCTTAATTGATGTTAGTCTCATTATCATTCACTATATGGTTGCATTATGGTAGTTCATCTTACAAGTATTGCATGTTTACATAGAGAGACACATTTTTTTGTTAATAACGTGATACTTGTTATATTTATATCATTAAGTGGTTGTACTTCTTGCAGGATTGATTCAGGATAAAGACTTGCTGAGGAGATCCGAGTAAGGAATATTAGCCCACGCATGTTTAATTTTCCTCAATCATAATCCTTCCCGTCCACTTTATTTCGTATCAACAAATCTTGACCTTGATAAGCTATTCCCGTCCCTACATTATTCCATGCACCTCCTCTCTTCAAAAGAGATCCGACTGTCCTGTCCATCTCCATAATTTCACCTCTCTCTCTCTCTCTTAGGACCACTCCCAATGGCTTCCTCTTTCCTTCTCTCTCACACCTGCGACACAGCACACCCAACCCAATGCAGGAGACCCCTCACCCAACGCTCAAACCCCTTCCCATCCCACTCGCGAGGACTCTCCCATCTCTTATCTGGCGCAACCCATTCGCCTCTCACAGACATACGCCCCTCTCGATTCCTAACCACCCACAAACCCTCCTTTCACTCGACCCATCCCATCCCAGCGAGAACCCCCCTCCGATTCCTCGTATTACACTCGAGCTCACCCATCTCTCCCTCCTCTCTGCCATTCGGATAGTAGCAGCGAGCTCTCTCCTCTCACCATCCTTCCCCATCGGCACCCTCCCCATACATCCACAACTACATCTCAAGGGAGGGGGAGCTCGGCCAGCACCTCCACCACCCCTCACGACCACCAGCCACCTCTCCTCCATCTTTCCAACTCCTCCTCATCACTGCCTTCTACCCATCTTCACCCTTACAACGGTCGGCTGACCACCACCACATCTCCACGGCAGCTGTTGTGCTAACCTCTCCGGCCCTCGTCGTGACAGCGCAAGGGACGACCATCCACCCACAGCCAATCGCCTCTAGCAGAGCGAGAGCCCACCGCTACTGCCTCTCTCCTCGCCAGGGATTCGCCGTGCACGCAAGGACCATCATGACTGCCCTCCTTGCGCCGTGCAACCCACACCGCAACCGACTACCCACGCTTCTTGCGCTCGAGGGGAGTGCCTCAATTCCATCGTCATCTTTGTCTCTATTTTCTCTTAGTTTACTAATGTGCATATGTTTTTATTATTTTTTTAATATAAATGTGAAATCTCGTTGTTCGATGACGTTAATGAATAAATAAGATGAGATGTGTCTTGTTATAATTTTCTTGTAATTTGGCACTCTATTCACACTATATCTGATTTGATTAACTCTAATTTATTACTGATTTACTTATTTTCCCCGCCACGATTTAATGACACTTTCATTTTTGATTTAGATCGCAAAAATCGACCAATGCTCTCCATTAATTCCTTAATGGACATTAAAGGCTAGCCCATGTCCAGAATAGACAAATAAGCATTATTCTCCCTTCCACTCTCCCTCTCCTATCCTTTATTATTTTCTCTCATTTTCTTTATATCCTCTTTTATTCCTTGATTTTGTCATCTTCCTAATTCCCGTGGAATATATTTTCTTATTTTTTTCACTACTCTCTTTACTTGATTTCTTTTGCATGTCGTTACCATTCCCCCACTCCCCACCACTCATCATGCCCATTTTTATTTTCTTTAATTTTCTTTTACATGAAATTACTACCATAATAATTCTTTTATTAGATAGTTGTTTATGGGAAAAAGCTTAATAACACCATTTTGTCTATGTACTTTTAGATAGGTAGAAAATTTCTCTAATGGTATTAAAGGATTTTTATGTAAATATCATTAAAATCTTTTAGATTTACTTGAATATCTTTCAATTCACTATATTTATAGATATGTCATTGAAAATGCATTACCATTTTTATATTTAGCACTACGTTAACCATAACCATTAAAATTAACGATTTTTTACTGTAATGTAATTAAAAAATTATTGTTTAACCCTTAAATTTTTTTACTCAATTTTTTTTGCCTTCAAATTTGATTTTTTTAATTTTCACCCCCTCCCTTCCCCCGAGCCTCGTCAGTTCACCTCCTTTTCTCCTCACCTTTGATCATCTCCTCTACCCCACTCTTCAACCTTCAACCACCTCCCCTGCCCCCTCTCTCTAACCACTACCTCCTCCTCTCAAGTGACGACCTTGCCCTCGCCATCTGTCATTTTCTTGCCGTCTGTGGTGGCACCATTCTTTAACTTCTCACTGTCCGTAAGATGCCCTTCTTGGGCTTATGGTCGAAGAGGCACCCAAAGATGTTGTGGTGGTGGTGGTAGGCTTTAGGAACCTCCTTATCGATGTCGCCTTAGAAGGAGGAGGTGACGGTTGGAGAAAAGAAGCGAAGGTGGTGGTCAGAGGTTGGAGAGTGCGGGTGAAGGATGTGGTCAGAGGTGAGGAGGAAGGAAGGTGAACTGGTGAGGAGAGGGGGGGAGGGAGTGGGTGAAAATTAAAAAAATAAAATTTGAGGACTAAAACAAAATTTGAAGACTAAAAAATAATATTTTATTACATTTCGGTTCAAAATCGTTAAGTTTAATAGTTCTAGCTAACGGAGTGGCAAATACAATGACGACACTACTTTTTTAAAGGCATATATATGTAAATATAGTGAATTAAATGACAATTAAGTAATTTCAAAAGATTTTAGTGACATTGATGTAAAAATCCCTAGTATCAAATGCAAAGTCGACATAATCTATTACTCATAACTAAAGGAGGGTTCCCCTTGTGCACATGTCAGCCCTCCCTCCCTCCTACCCCGCACCCCATCGTTGCCCTCCGTTGCACCCCCTTGCTCTCTCTCCCCATCTCTCTCACATCCCCTCCTCTCTCTATGTTGAAACCTGAAAGGAAAAAAAAGTGGTAGAGAGTATCGTATGAAAACAACAAACCCAACTATATCCCTCCACTTGAGCTGTTAGCACTATGAAGGGATAAACACCTTTGGTAAAATTATGTAAGGTTTTTTCCCACAATCAAATGAAACCCTTAGAATATGAATCTCTACTCAAACAAACAATCACAGAGAATATACGTAAGATATTTGATGATCCAGTTCTATCGAAAGGGGGTGTACGTCTAGGGGGAGGATGATACTCCCATATTTCACTAATGATTTAGTAGTACAAACTCTCTACCATTCTCCTTTCTCTCTCATTGTGTAAACAATAAAAGCTAGCCCATCCCCATTATTTATAGGGTGGACTTCCTCCTATTGTGAGCTTCTTTTTCGTTCCCACAATCTCGAAATTTGGTTATTAGTAGCATATAATGAAGTAACCGACAGACGATAGTTTAGAATATATGTCGGTACCATACTCACATGATTTCTCTCTGATTACCGTGATCAACCTGTCGGTTGGCAGTTCTTTGGATCTGGTACAACCCGCCACATGGCCGGGTATATGGACTCGGGTAAACAGATTCGCCTTGAAGTGCTGGACTTCTATAATCTGCCAGGTAGCCAGATCCTCCACATGACTTGATTTGTGAGGTAATTTTTCTCTCCTCATCAGTTGCCCCTACTCTCTTTGCCCGAGTCGTCGACAGGGAGAGTAGTATGTTTTTTTTTCTTACTTCGTGTGTACCATGCCCTCGATGATGGGCTGGGTGGTATCTAGACATTTCTATCATTGAGAATTAATCACGAAACCTAGAATGTACGTTGGCGGGTAATTAACCATCAACCACCTGTTCGAATAGGTCACGGCATATTTATTAGCGGATCATGTAGGCGATTAAAATGCCACCTGTATATCTAACAAGTAAGTATTCAGGTGGACAAGGCACCGCGTATTTAATTTATAGTTATGTTGTCGCCAGTTTGTTTAGGAATGAATAAGCATGTCGGTACCTGATTTTCCTATTGGCCTTAAGAAGCCATTTGCCCAGGCATTTAATAGTACGATGTAAGCACTTCCTCTGCAAGTGATGTCCAATCACTGCAGGGGTAATTTGTCGCTTTATGTGGACACGACCTGCATTAATTGTCATAAGTATGACAAAATATTGTCCTGATATTCGGGATAGATTATGGGGTCTGCGCTTGTCATTCGAATTGAGTCGTACTGATTACATGCACATGAGCATTAATTGCGCCCGGTGATTAGCAATATTTAATAGCATTGGCATCCGCGCATATCCTCGACTTATAAATTGTGGCGTAGTTTGGTAGTAAATGCTCCTACCCTACGTTTCCGTTGTTGAAGAGAAAAGCCCCAAACCATGCAGGCGCCACCTCACATCAGAAAACATGTTAAGTTAATTTGTACGCTGTAGCGTGCAATTACGACATGAATTTTAAAAATAGTTGGATGGTGAGTCCAAGTGTCGAGCATAGGGAGGTGGGAAAATGAATCTTTCAGTTGCTTAGTTTATATTTATTTTGTCTGCTTGCATGAAAGATGGAGAGAGAGAGAGAGTATAAATCCATGGTAGAATAGAGTTTCATTAGAAAGGACAAACAGGAAGTATGGTGACAAACCTAAGCAAATGATGATCATAGTAGAAGCTTAGCCTAGAATGTACGAAAAGAATATTAATCATAATAGCAAATATTAGACATTGAAATCAACTATACTAGAGTCCCAAAACCTTCATTCAGACCTTTCAAGCTTCACTCACACTTGGATAGGCAAATTAAAACAATTTGGAATTGAATTAAGCTGTTGCTCAACTGGGCTTTTGATATAAGCTCGTCCAGTTGACTTGGTCATCGAGCACACTTGCGCACCATTGATTGGTGTGTAAGTATCCTAGGCGATGCTAAAGAACTTATCAATCATTACTTTGGCCTTAAATCAGTACAATTAATTTGCTCAGGACTCAGCTACCTAGTGATGGGCATAAAACAATATCAATGGTCAAAATTGGGCATAAATCATTCCATCGGTAAAAATCTAATCAAATGATTCTAGAGCAATCGCATTGCATTCAATTACACCCAAATTAACTCAATTTACTGATTAAATCCAATTTGAAAGCAATTACTCCAAAAATCATTCAATCAGCATTACAAATCAAATTTGAATCAAATCGTCAAATCAACTTAATCCAAAAGTAGGGGAAGGTCCTTGTGATCCAGTGGAAGGAATGGATAAACCCTCAATGGTCTTGAATGCACCATGGGGCATGATAGCTAAGGAGCTTTAGTCGTCATGGTGGCTCTAGTGAATGGAGTGATCAGATGGAAAATTCAGGAGGAAATCAGTAGGAAATGTTCGTGAAGTGAGGGGGGGATCAGTGAACAAGATGAGTGAGTGAAATAGCCTCTTTGATCAGAATTGATCAGAGAGGATAGATTAGAGTGAAGTGCTAATAATAATCTACTTCTAATCAGGTGCAATTGAATTGTAAATCTAATCTAACCTAACCAGTAAATCTAATCTAATAAAGCGATTAAGTCTATCTAAAAAGCAGTAAATCTAATCTAAAGGAAGAATGGGATCTCAGGAAACCATAGCTGGTGGCTGTGATGATGAATTGAGGAAGAAGGCTCCAGTGAAGAAGAATCCATTAATGGGACTACGGTAGAGATAAGAGTTGGGAGGCACGAAGTGGATTAGGTCAAATGTGGACCCTTAAATGAGATCTAGAATTAGGTGGGAACAATTGGGTACGGGCTCCAACAGGTCTAGTGGAGATCTATCATTGGATCAAGATGGGGAAGATGGACAGTAGAGAGTTGCTGAGTTCATTGTGTATGAACATGAGGACTTCCCAGGTTTTTTGGTGCAGTTGCACTAGTGACCCTTAGTGAAATGGTAGGAAAATAGCCTAGGAACCCATAAGTGATGAGTTTTCAATGCAGAACAGTTCCTAAGGCTTATAAACAAGTCCCTGAGAAGTTTCTAATGCATAGAATGTGAATGTTATTTGCTATGGGAAGGACCTAATTAAATGCAATACACGTGTTCCTAGGTCCAAATTAGGTCAAAGCTCAATGACGTTTTTACGGTAACTATTTTGAATATATTAGAATTTAACCCAACCATTAATTTGTTCAATCAAGCTCAAATTGTGTTCAAGTGACATTTGATACATCTATTTACATAGTTAATTATATAATCTATTAAAAGTGACCTAATTATGCATTTTTAACATAAAATTGATATTTTAGATAATTTTCTTTAATTCACACACTTAACCCATTTATTAAGTTAATTTGATGTTGTTTAACATAGTTTCTAGCTTAACTTGGACATTTTAACTATGATGAGTCACACCTCATCAACGAGGCCACCTCAACATCGCCAACTCCCAAGGTCAACCTTCCTGACAACATGCAATGAAGCCCCAGCCATATAGTGAAGCTGTTTTTTTTTTCCTTTTCTTATATTTTTCACTCTCTTTTTATGGGTCGTTTGATGGTAACGACTCCTAGAGATAGTTGTGTGTTGCATGCGAAAAGCGGAGATTTAATATGCGTTCGTTGTAGTACACTCCTAAATCGCACAATAAAATATTTAAATCTATAAAACTCAGATTCTAATTGGAGTCCGAGGTCGTTTGCAAGGAGCAAATATGGAAATCACACATTAATCTTCATTTAAAATAGATGAACACAATCAATTGAGTATAATAACAGATATTCAATGAATACAACTTCTCAAATTGATATTCAATGTAGGTCAATGTATCTCAAAAGATCATGAGATAAAAAG
Source organism: Thalassia testudinum (assembly GCA_037157565.1). Taxonomy (NCBI): domain Eukaryota; kingdom Viridiplantae; phylum Streptophyta; class Magnoliopsida; order Alismatales; family Hydrocharitaceae; genus Thalassia; species Thalassia testudinum. The sequence continues at coordinate 104,084,157 of JAZHRO010000024.1, read as the reverse complement.
AAATAGAAAGATAAAACAATGGTGATTTAAATTACCAATTATTCATCTTAATTAAGCATATATCCCAAGCATTTATATAATTTAAATAATTCAACAGTTTTCTCAATCAACTCAACTTAGGTACTCAAATGATTCAACAGTACCCAGAATTGACCTCAATCAGACGTCTTAATCTTCACAGATTAGAGCTTCACGAAAGGCACTCAAGGGTGCCAAAGGCCTTTTCAAAGCCTTCTTCAAGCCTTTCTCAAGCACAGGATGCTTTCTTCACAACCTTCTTTTCTTCAGAGGCTAAGTGTACGCCTCTCTTTCTTCAGCACAAGGCCAACTTTCTCAAAGCAAAACCACCCCCTCCTCCTCACAAATATGTCTTCCTTTTCTTCTCTCAAAATTAGGGTTTAATCGGGTCAAATGTCGAGTATACGGATCCTAAATAGTGGCCAAGCCCGTGTGCCGTATGCATAGGCGAGGTGTGAAGGCGTGTGAAGCTGGGACCCGACCCCCTGTGTACTGGGCAAAGAGGTTGAGGCAGAAATTCCTCTTAAGTGTCTTCACAAGCCTGTCAATATACAAGGTGGGACTATTGGCCTTGCCCCCCTTCGCATACAACAGTAGAGGAAACCTCGCTCAATTGAGGCAGTGGAAGCTGCTTGATCCGTCGATTGAGAACCTAGGACTCTTCATGGCTGGGAACCATAACACCTGGGAGTGGTAGCTTGGTCAGAGCTGCTTGAAGCACGACGGATGGAGTTGGAGACGATGGCGGCGACAACGAGTGGTGGCGAGACCTGCAAACATGAAGACGGGTTCAGAAGCCCTAATTAGAAGGTCCAGGAGCTTCGCAGGAGAATGACGAATTTGTAGGTGGTGTCCTCGTGTCGTGTGGGTGCATGTGGTGGTGTGGCGAAGTCATGGAAGACCTGCAGCGATGGGTGAGTTTGGTGGGTGGTTTTAATGGTTAATCCTCTTAATTTCTTGAAAGGTTTTAGTGGGAGTGGGATGGTGAAACTTTTGGGAGCGTCATGAGGGTGTTTGGTACAGTGTGGTGTTGGGGCGACCTTCCTGGAGCTCGATCGAAGTGGAGGAAGACAGTGAGCGTGAGGGCGTGTTGGCAGTTGAAATAAAAGAGGAAGGAGTTGGAGAGATTCAGGAGAAGAAGAGGAAGAGGTTGGACCTAACTTAGGGATGAAGGGGGAATATTTGGTGTCGGCTATGATTGGCCGGCGCCAGAGACGAAGAGAGTTTCGTTGAGAAGGAGCGGCGACGACGAAGGGGTAGGTGGCCTCTGCTTTGGTCTGCGAGTGGTGAAGGAAGGAGAGGAAGGTCGGGGCCGAGCCAATTTGGCTTTGGTTGGCCTGAAGGAGCTGTCGAGGAAGGCCACTGAAGTCGAGCCGGAGGGCGGCCAGAGAAGGGAAGAACTAGAGGATTTCAGGCCTAAACTCAACTAAAGAACAAGGCCTGAAGCTCCAGGAGCTTTTATAGAGCTCCAATATGCTCTTAATTCCTAAATTGAGCGAGATTTTCTCTAGGAAACAGAGGAGTTTCCTCCTTCTGAAATGAGAGCTCAGTTGAGCCTTTCAGGCTCCAAGCAGGCCAAGCTTGAGGTGAAATCGACAGGGAATCGTTCATTGACCAAATCCCTCCAAATTTGGAGGGATTTTGTTGCTAAATGCAAGTGCTTTCCCTCTTTGAAGTCGGCTCCTTTAGGTTTTAGGATTCTATGTGGGAATCAAGTGGCAGGAGGTTGTTGGTGAAGATGACAAAGATAGGGGGTAGTTTGTAATTAATTCAAAAGTTAAGGGCTTAGAAGTGAGGAACAGAGATCTTAGGGACTAATTTGCAAACTAGGTCAATATGGACTTTGATTAGCCTAAATTTTGATACAAACTTAATTTAGACCCAAGAAATTTGATGGTGAAGTCGGATTTGAGTGTTAACCAAGTTTAACTGGGCAATTTGCGTAGAAACTCAAATTAGTGTAGAAATCCGTCCGAGACTCTGTTCAAGGTCAAAATAGGTTCATATGGTCAAATTAAGGATACCAAACGTCAAGGAATATTTTTCTATGAATTTTAAGAGGTTTAGATGAATTTATTCTGAGCGAAACCTCTGTAATTCAAGCAGGCCTGAAATTAGGATTTTGGGTGCTGTATTGATTCTTGAAATGCGTGAAACCTTATTTTTGTTTGCGTGGACCCTCTTATTAGACGTTAATGCTCATTTGACCTTAAATTAACCCATGGCAAACACCGTGGTTATTCTACTTTCATGATTTGGTGTTAAAACTGCAGAATTAACCTAATTTTAGTGTTCTTCTCTCAAAATGAATTTGAATGGAATTATGATTCTCAGGCGACTTTGTAGAAGCATTTGTTACTTGATTATGACTAAATAAAGCTAGTTATGGCTCATGATGATGTTATCATCATTGTGCTAGTGTAACTTTTGCCAATCATCAATGAAAATCAAAGAAATTTTCTATGCATTAATGTCTATTTGCAATACATTCTTAAGTTACTAGTGTACCATGTGTAAGGGGCTGGTCTGCTACTAATTTTTTGCAACTTATAATAATAAGCATTATTATCTTTACAAATTTTGTAAGGTCCTTCCCAGTTGGCATCCATCTTGCTGCTTGACTCTGCTGGCTGGGATGCCTTGCTGCGACGCAACACCAAGTCCCCTTCAGTGAATTTTCTCTTCTTGACTCGCCTATCTTTGGAGGCTGTCATCTTCTCTTTGTACATGACTGTTGCCTTTGACGCTTCTTCCCTAACCTCGTCTATCAAGTCTAGCGCTAAGCGGACTTGGTCTTCATTAGTGAATGGATCATACAACAGGGAACGGTATGTGGGGAGGACTGTCCCAACTGGCAACTGAGCCTCCATATTGTATACCAAACTGAAGGACGTATGGCCGGTTGAAGTCTTCTGACTTGTGCGATACCCCCGTAGGACTTCCGGCAATTCGTTTGCCCATTTTCCTTTTGCAGAATCCAACTGTCTTTTAAGTGACAAGATGATTGTATAATCGGATTTTCCGCTTGTTTGTTTGCTTGGGCGTGGGCAACATATGTAAAACATAGGCAGATGTCGTAGCTTGGAGAAAAATCTTCGAATTTTTTGGAGGCAAACTGGGTACCATTATCGGTAATAATGGATCTTGGGCATCCATAGCGAGCGATAAGATTTTTCCCTACAAATGTTACGACCCTATTGGCTGTCGGGCTAGCCATGGCCTCCGCCTCAATCCACATTGGAAAATAGCCTACTGCCATTAAGAAGAAACATTTTTGAGTTAGCGCTGGTGGGAAAGGGCTGACAAAGTCTATTCCCCACTTTGCAAAAGGGATTGAGGACATTATGGACACCATTTTTCCAGGTGGGGAGATGATGGAATGGGGCAAATCTTTGGCATTTATCATATTTGTGTACAAACTCTTGGCATTGTTGCTTCATCTGTGGCCATAAATAACCCATTTGAAGCAAACGGGTTATCAGGGTTTTGTATCATTCATGAGTGCCACAAGTGCCACCGTAGGCCTCATGGATGGCTTGAGACACTTTTGCTGAGGTGAGGCAACGGAATAAGGGGGTTGAATGGCTCCTTTTAAACAATTGCTCGCCTATTAATGTGTAGCGCGAGGCCTTCAACCGGAAGGCTTTTGGGTGGGGCTCTCTGAGAAGTAACTTGGTTGTTTTAAGGGGAGTTATTATTGGGGTCATCCAAGAGATAACTGGCTCGATCATTGGTGCTTGTGGAGGGAAAATTATAGGTTTATTTAATACTTACAAGAGTATATCATCCTCCTATCCTACAGGGATGGTAGATGCAAGGCGGGCCAGGGCATTCGCCAACAAGTTGTCGGACTGGGGTATCTGCCTAACTGTGGCGGTCGTGAAATTTAACAACTCCTCTTTTACTTGCTCTGTACAGAGGCTTATAGTAGGATCCTTAGGCTGGTACTCACCATTGATCTGGTTGGCTACAAATTGTGAGTCAATGTGGATTTCTAAGCAAGAGGCTCCCATGGACTTTGCCACTCTGAGGCCAGCTAATAAGGCCTCGTACTCTGCAAAGTTGTTGGAGGCGGAAAAATCTAGCTTGATGGTATACTTATGAGTAGTGCTATCAAGAGTAGTTAGGGAGATTCAGGCACGACTCTCGCCATCATGGAGGATTCGTCAACGTACAACTTCCATGGCAAAGTGGTAGGAGGACCTGGATCCTTGAACTCTGCCACAAAATCTATCATGACTTAGCCTTAATGGACTTTCGTGGTTGATATTTAACATTGAACTCCACCAACTCCATGGCCCATTTCATCTGTCGGGTTGACCCTGTTGGCTTGTAAAGCATCTGGCGGAAGGAGTAATCCATGAGTACAACTATTGTGTGGGCTTAAAAGTATGGGCAGAGCTTTCTGGCGGAAGCTACCCAAGCGAGGCCAAGCTTCTCGATCATAGTGTACTTTACTTCCTCCATTAGTAAGTTTTACTCACAAAATACACCGATTGTTGTATTCCATTGCATTCAGATAATAAGTCGAGACTAATGGCAGTCATTGAAGCTGCTAGATAAAGGAACAGGATTTCCCCACCACTGGGAGCTGTGAGGATTAGAGGCTTTTGAAGGAATTTCTTAACCTCTTCGAGGGCTTGATGGCACTGAGTGGTCCAATGTGCTAGCATGTAGCCTTCCCCTTTAATACATTCGTAAAAGGGGATACACTTGTTGGAAGATCGAGATAAGAAGAGACCTAGAGCTGTGATCTTGTCGATTAACAATTGGATTACCTTAAAATTAGTCGGGGGCGTTAGAGCCATAATCGCTTGAATTTTGTTGGGATTGGCTTCTATCCCTCGGTTAGAGACCATGAAGCCCAGAAATTTTCTCAAAGATACGCCAAACGCACAATTCTGAGGATTCAGGCGGAGCCGGGTGTCCCTTAAGACGAGCTAAATTTCCCAAGTGTTGGGTGAAATTTAACCCTTTGACAAGCATATCATCAATATACACTTCAAATGGCTTTCCAACTAAATGAACGAACACCAAATTTACAAGACGTTGATAAGTAGCTCTAGCGTTTTTCAAGTCAAAGGGCATAACTTTATACTGAAATAGACTCTTATCGGTTACAAACGATGTATGGGGTCTATTAGTAGGAGCCAAGCTTATCTGGCGGTAACCACTATGAGCATCAAGGAAATACGTGTGTTTGCTCGCTGCACGAATTCACGAGGGCATCGATCTTTGTCAAGAGGAACTCATCCTTTGGGCAAGCATCGTTTACATTTGTGAAATCCATGCACATCCTCAATTTTCCATTTGATTTCTTGACCATCACAATATTGGATAGCCATTCCAGGTTGACTGATTGCTTAATGAAGCCTGCCTCCAGTAGCCTATCTACTTCTGTGGTGGCCGCCTGACATTACTCAGCAGACTTATGCTATCAGGCTTGCTTAATTGCTCGTGTGCCCGGCTGTATATTAAGCCGGTGTTTGATCAGAGACAGATCTACTCCTGGCAGGTCGTTGGCTGGCCATGCGAAAATGTCTACATTGGCCCTTAATAGGAGGAGTAACTCGTGGACTTCAGACGCAGGTAGCTCAGCTTTTATCTGGACTAGTTTGTGAGTTGCAGCAGGGTACAACTGGACAGCCATGGTTGAGGAACCATGCTTCATTTCTTGTGCAGGCAGTTGAGCACGGGGTTCGTTGTCTTGCAAGGTGTGGACCAAACTTCTCCTCTTCTCCCATTTGCTAGGTTTAGGGGGCCTCCTCTCCATCAAGCGCTCAAGCTCAATGCGCAGCAATTCACGACCAGCTGACTAGTCTCCATGGACAATCTCGATTCCATGTGGGGAATGGAAGAGTATGAACTAGAAGTACAGGGAGGGGATTACCCAGAAAGCGTGGGTCGTGGGGCGGCCTGTGATGCCATCAAAATCTACCGTCAACTCTGCCACTATAAAGGTGGTCGTCTTGTTGAGATGTTTATCTCCGTCACATATTGACACTGGCAGGCTGATTTCTCTTCTTGGCATTACTTTGTGGTTCCCAAACCCTACTACCAGGAGGGTTGGTAGGGATAGATGTTCCTCGCTGAGACCCAACTTTGTGAGGGTCTTAAGAAAAACGACATCCATGACGCTACCCTCATCTACAAGGAGACGAGGTTGTTGCCGCCCAGCTAGGAGAAGCAATATTAACAAGGGATCCATATGATACGTCGGATCTGATAGGGAGGAGAAAAGCCTCGAGGTGGCATTATTGACGGAACTCCTTTCTCCCCATTACAAAGTAGGGTACACCTCCTGGATGGTCCCTATATGTGTAAGGGCGATCCTTGAGCTAGTAGCAGCATTGACTCCAAAGATCACGTCTATTTGTTCTTCAGCTAAATACTATGGAAACAGCGTCGGCTGGGGTGACGTGACTTCAGCCGCGTGACCTCCCGAATGCCCAAGCTTTAATACCGCTATAACCAGGCAGTGATACTCCTCAGGTGGGAGCTCCACCAAAATCTCCTATTGGACCACGAGGGCCATGGTCTCCACTACCCCCCACTCTGGACAGGACACTATGTGGACTTCTCGAAGCTATTGGAGCTTCTCTCGGTGATAGTCCTCGAGACCCTCCACAGGTCATTTGTTGTTATCTTGGCCTCCATTTCACTTAACGAAATGGGCCAAATTACCGTACCGGATTTGAGACTCAATCTGGTCATGCAAACCTTGGTAATTCTCAGTAGCGTGCCCCTGGGCCTGATGGTAGTTATAATAAGACCCATTCTCTATCTTCTTCTTCAAGGTTTTGGCAGGGAAAGCAAGTTTTTATCAATAGACCATACCTCTGCCAACACATCCGCCTTATTCATGGCCAGGGGAGTGTACTCTTCATAGAGGTCCTGCCTGAGTTGGTGGCGACCATTGGGCCAGTTCTTATTGAGTTAGTCCCTTAGATATGTGAAATTCCCTTTCTGCTTATTGAGACAGTGGCTGTTTCTAACCGATATTGGTGCCACCTTGGTTGGGATCTTCCTCTCCTTGGGGGAGGCATGGTCCTCGCCATGTCCGTCTGCTAGACGACTACAGGAACATAAGGAATTATCCTATTATGCAAATTTGGTGGCATGATCCCATAGCTGTGCCATGTCCCTAGGCAGGAAATCATCAATGTCATGCTAGAACCTTTGAGTCAGTAAGCCCAACTTAAAGTACTGGATAATTATGGCATCATGCGGCTGCTTGCATTTGAAATATTGAGTCTTGAACTGGTCTAGATAGGACCGGAAAGACTCCAACTTCTCTTGCCGAATTTCTGGTAGTCTCTCAGGATTATTCCTGATCCGCTGTTGATCAACAAAATACCGACAAAATTTATCAGCAAATTCTTGGAAGCGAGTGATTTGGCCCATTGGTAGTTCATTGAACTGCTCATGTGTTATCCTGGACAAATAAGATGTGAATATCCAGTAGAAAGCTCCATCCGAGCATCCATGGACCAACATGATTTGCTTATAACTCCCAACAAAGTTGTTAGGATCCAATGTCCTATCATACTGAGCTAGGACAGGCTGCTTAATTTTTTCAGGGAGTGAGGTGGTCATCACCTCCTCAGTTATAGGGTATGTAGTTATGTATGCCCAAGGCCTCATGCCTCTCATAACTTGGGTGACCTGGCAGACAATCTTGGGAATCAAGCCTCCACCACTGGTCACCAAAGGATGAGCCCTCGACTGCTCATCCAACTATCGCAAAGGAGGGAGGGGGGCCTTCGATGGACCAGGAGGGACTTCGCCCTGCTGGCCACTAAGCTCGCGCTTGATCTTTTCGAGCTGTTCACGCTGGCAAGCGTTTTCCTCTTCCACAATGCGATGCCACTTTAGTTGGTCGTGGTGAGGTTGGAACTTTGCGGTTCTTCTTGCTAGATTTCAGCTCGATCTCTCATTGGTTGGATCTCCTGCAATTGCTTCGCTACCAACTGTTGCTCAGCCCTTAGGGCTGCCAACTTAACCTCGTATTCATCTTCCTTTGCTTGCATATCAAGGTGAGCATCTTTCTAAGGGTTCTCCTGATGGGAAGGCTCCTGAGGAAGACTTAGTGGCTACATCTCCTTACGCTTGCTTGGCTCGGAGAGCTGCCGACACTTCCTTGACAGGGAAACACTAGATACCGCGAGGCCAGGCTTCTCAGGATTAGCGCAAGAAGAGTGACACGTAGACAGAGCCATTGCAGGGGGATGAAGTTGAGAAACGTAGTGTTGTACGTTTCGCACAGACGGTGCCAATTGATCGAGGCCCTTATAATAGGAACCTCGACTCAAACAAACAATTACAGAGATTATACGCAAGAGGTTTGATGACCCAGTTCCACCGAAAGGGGGTGTACGTTTAGGGGGAGGATGGTGCTCCCAAATTTCACTAATGATTTAGTGGTACTAACTTTTTTTAATTTCCTTTCTCTCTCATTGCGTAAACAACAAAAGCTAATCCACCCCTAGTATTTATAGGGTAGGTTTCCACCTATTGCGGACTTCTTTTTTGTTCCCATAAACTTGGGATTTGACTATTAATAGCATACAATGAAGTAACTGACATCTGACCGTTTAGAATATATGTCGATTTTATACTCACATAATTTATGTTTGATTACCGTAGTCAACTAGTCGGTTGGCTATTCTTTAGATTCGGCACAACTCGCCATATGGCTGGGTACATGGATCCAGGTAAGCAGATCTGCCTTGAAGTGCTAGACTTCTATAATCTGCTGGGTAGTCGGATCCTCCACACGGCCTAATTTGTGAGGTAATTTTTCTCCCATCATTAATTACCCACCTCCTATATGTTGGATCTCTCCTTTTAATGAAAGAATGACCATTAGAATTATAGATTGAATTTTATTATAATAAACTTTTTTTGATGTTTAGTTAAATCATATACTATCGTTGCTATCTGAAAATTTCAAGAACTCCCACAACAAAGTGCAGGTACTATCATTAGTACATATAAATATATAGACTTCTTTGCCCCTCTACAAACTCTTATGTTTTCATCAATTTGCCTTTCTTTCTCCATCTCTCTCTTTTCCCCTTGAGACCCTTCATAAGCCACTTCCCCTTGATTATAGTCTCTCGAATATCAAGACAAACCATGATTATGCATCCTAAGCAGTCCAAATAGACTAAGACCTCAATGAGACGCACTATGCTCCAGTCAATTCACCAAAGTTTCCTAGGAGTCCCTTAGCAGCATAAATATGCATGCACATGCGTACCTTATTAAAGGATGCTTGCCTTACGCCCCTTTCTCTTACAATAGCTTATTTTAATGCCACTTCTTGATTGGTTGGAAGTCCCATTTGATTTAATTACCAATGAGTTATTAATGTGATTTTTAACAAATAAGTCTTTATCATATTATGACATAAATGGATATGGACCAAGAAGTTGAAATGGTGAATATTATTGTCGTAATGAATTAAATACACAATATTTCTTGATATGTTGTAACATTTATGTCTTTTTTTCCAAACTTTTACAAATTTATCAATTTTTCAAGAGGAGAATTTACATCCATGCCCCTGTGTTCTTTCATAATTACATTTACACCTCTTTATAGTTCATATTTACATAAATGCCCCAAAAAAACTTCGTTGTTACTCATAAGTGCCCTTGTTGTCGAGTGGACGAGGTGGGTGGGGGTAACTGGGGTTAGATAAGCCCACGTCGAGTTTATCTCTATAATGGAACGAATGGGTATTAGGACATGTCCCCCATGTTGTACGGGACACTATTGGCAAGAAGGGGGGTAGATTCCCATCGTCTAAGGATCCCACCTCCATAACCTATACAAAAAAAAAAGTAAATGAGATCATTTACTCTTTTCTCTCCCATCTCTCTCTTTCTCCCCTTTCCTCCATTGTCTTTCACGACCTAGTTCCTCAAGCTCCACCTAGAGCTTGAGCTCTACCTTCATCAATCATATATTGCCATCGCATATTCACCAGTAGAAAACCCTAATTGCTCATTCGCATCACCAAATTGTCTGAAACCCTAACCTACCTTAAACCCTAACCCCACCACCATAAACCCTATGTTGGAAATACACGGCGAGAATAGAGATAGAAGGTCTTAGAGGCAAAGTGCAAGAATCTAGGAGGAGCAGGTGTGGTTGCAACATGGCCTATTGAAGGGGAGAGAAGATATTCTTATGGGAGCGCAATCAAGGAGGTGGTTAGCTGCGTGAAAATTAGGGCTTTATCTCAGTTCAATTTTTCTTTGATTTGAGGATTTTCCCTTTGATTGGGGATCTAAGATGTGGATTGGGTTGCATGTACATCAATGGGGTGGTTCAATGGTGAGCACAAGATATTGACTGTTTATTTTAGATTGGGTGGGCGCATGAAAAATATGAGCGGATGTAAAGGAGAGAAGTATATGGGCTGGAAAGAACATGTAATAGGGATGAACTTGGAGTTGATTTATTGGTTTGACCTCATGGATGATTTGGAGAAGATTGTGGGTGGGATCCGAAGTGAATTGGGTTGCACGTACATCGATGGGGTGGTTCAATGGTGAGCACGGGACGTTGATCGTGCATTTTAGATAGGGTGGATGCATAAAGGACACGAGCGGATGTAAAGGAGAGAAGTATATGGCAAGGAAGGAGCATGTAATAGGGATGGTCTTAGAGTTGATTTGCTAGTTTGACCTCATGGATGATTTGGAGAAGATCTTGGGGTGGGATCCAAAGAACATCATGTTCTTAGGGTACAAGGACCCTCGATCAAGGGCCAACAGGTATGTTGATCTCACAAATGAAAAAAAGATGATGAAGATGTTTAATGCACACAATGATGATAGGGGTTCAGAGATTGTGGTGGATTTTATGGAGTTGGATGTGTTGACCTATTTGGATAGAAAGGAGCATATGAGTCAGCTTGCAAAGGGGATGAAGACCAACGAAGGGGTGCAATTGTTAGAGTATAATGTAGGGCCATCTGAGTGTGGAAATGATGCTAGGCAAGGGATGGGGTTATAGGGGGTCTTGGGGAGGGGACAATTGGTGGAGAAGAAGAGGTTAAGGGGGTTGAGTTGGTGGTTGGAGCTACAAGTGATGCTAGGCAGGGGGTTGAGGGGGTGGTTGGAGATCTAGGTGATGTTGAGCAGGGGGTTGATGCATCTGGGCAAGAGGTGGGTGATGGAGGTAGAGAAGAGATGGGTGATCTTGGTGGGCAGGAGATGGGTGATGTTGGTGGGGAGGAGGTACGTGAGACAGAAGGTGGACAGGAGATGGAGGAGCTATAGGTGCTACTAATGGAGATGCACATGAAATGGAATGGGGACTGCAGACGGCATTGACGGAGGTGGGCAGGAGCTGGTAGGGGTCTATAGTGGTTAGGCGCAACTCCTCTAATCATGTTTTAATGATCTTTCAAAACCCCATTAACAAGCACTAAACATGAAATCAAAATGATCACATATATTCTCTATATCGTAAAATGACAGGAAAGCAAAAGACTCAAGCGTAAAAAGCAAAGAAGATTGTGGCCATGATAGTCCCTATAAAGAGTGTCCTTCTAACATTTCTTTTCTTGTATTTATTTGTTTAGAAGTTTAATTATAAGGAGCCCTTAGATTCCTGGTTTAGCCTAGAAATCCAATACAACAAGACCAACCCATGAAGAGACTCTTACAAAATCGATTCGAGTTATTACATTCAATATAGGATGTCTACACTACGTATTAAATGTTTGTTAGCCTCTACAGACGTTACCCAACACAACCAAATGATCCAATCTCAACATAAGAAAAATGACCTCTCATTTTTGTTATTAACAACAGCAAACCACACCATCAAGCGTCTCCACACACATCCAGACATCTGACATGACCTTTGGACATCCCCTTGATAGATGTTATTTTTGAAATTCGAGCCGTTCTGATTGCACAGAGTTGCAAAGACACTTTTCCGCTTTTACAAAGATTGACCCTCTGATATGTTGGTCCTCTAGTTATCTAAACACATCATTAGACGTCGCACAAGATGTGACATCTGATAAATTGGCACATGAACCCTGTATAAGATCTGATTCAATATCATACTTTCAGGGAGCTCATCCTACAAAATTAGATAGCAAATCTAAATATCAGACGACGCTTATTGTGATGTGTGTCGTCTTATCTATGCTCACGTCGTCTAGTAGCCTCTACAAATTTTGCCCCCTTTTTGTATACTATGAAATCCCAACGTCTACATTTGTTGAGAGACATTTGGTAAGGCACATCAAACGTTTGAATATCAAATTAGACATCTGTTATTGCTTGTTAGTTAGGCAATCTTTTATGATAGAGATTTGCCTTATGCAAACTTGTAGGTAACGGCCATAAGACCTTGTTTAAGCATACTATGACCATCCTATAACCTATAAAAATATAGCACATCACTCTCAAAAGAGATTAGCACCTACATACACCAAAATCTCAAGTGGCCACTCAAAAGAGCTCTCTACTCTCTCATTTGTGCTCTCTTGCTCTCTACCCTCACTTCTACTATGTTAGAGAGACAACTCCCATGAGCTCCCACTCATCATCAAGCCATCTCATCAGGAAGTATTAACTAGAAAGTAGCCTAGTAATTCATTAGTCTTTGGGCTCCATAGTTTCTTGGGCGTATTTGATTTCTTTCTTATTTGCTATTGTAATCAGGTATCCAGTTTGTCGGATCTCCATGCCTTCCTTTTAGAAGGGTAAAACTCTCCAACGGGGACTGGAGAGGGGTTTGTAATTTGCAGTATACCACCCTTGTTTAAGTGGTGTGGTTAGTGAGTTGTTGATTGCCTTAGCAATCAAAAAATTTCAAGTCGATTGACTTAGGTGGTGGTTTTTCTCCATTAGGAGTCTCCACCTAAAAAGATTATTGTCCATTGTGGTTTGCATTTTCTATGTTATTTATAGTTAGCTCAAAAGTTTTATAATCTCAATAGAGTGCACTAATCATCCCCCCTTGTAGCTCATTTGAAGACTCACTAGTGAATAACTTCGGTTGTCATTCTCTCATGTCCATCTCAGGTTGCCCATTCATACTTCTAGCTCCTCCAAAGCACCTTGGCCAATGAGACTTCTTACTTAGCTTGTTATGATGCGGTGTAAGGTCTACACAAGTTGCTCTAGGTAGGTCAAGTTCTCCTCTGTCCTCACATCATCGTGGCTCAAGATGTGACTCGAGTTCAAAGCATACTTCCATAGGTTGGGGATATAAAACATATCATGAAGGCTAGCCAACTATGGTGGTAGGGCAAGCCGATATGCAATAGGTCCAATTTACTCAAGAATCTTGAATGGTTCCATGAATCTTGGTCCTAGCTTGCCCTTCATCCCAAATTGTTGTATGCCCTTGATGAATGAGACCTTGGGGAAGACATGGTCACCAGTTTCAAACTGCAACTCCTTGTGCTTGTTGTTTGTATAGCTCTTGTAGTAACTTTTCATAATGAGGAGCTTCTTGGGGATTTGTTTTATGACCTCTTGATTCTATCATATCAACCTTGGTCTCTACCACTTCGCCCTGACCTCCATCCAACATAAAGGAGACATGTACTTCCACTTGTAAAGTGCCTCATACGAAGCCATATCAATGTTGGAGTGGTGGTTGTTGTTGTAAGTGAACTCCACCATTGAGAAGAGGTTCTCCAATAAACCCTTCAAGTCTACAACATAGGCTCACAGTAATCCTCCAGTGTCTGAGTCGTGTGCTCGAACTACCTGTTTGTTTAAGGGGGTACATTGCCCTGAACCTCAACTAAGTCCCTAAGGTCTGCCACAACTCTCCCTAAAGCTGAGAGGTAAACCTGAAATCTCTATTTGCAATGAACTCCTTTGGAACCCATGATGACACACAATCTCTCGTTCTTATAAATTGCCTAACTATGCAAGCCTATAAGTAACTCGGATTGGCAAGAATCATCTAATCTTTGTCAGCCTGTCAACAATCACTTAGATGGCATTGTGACCCCTCTAAGTAAGTGGCAATCCGATTACCAAGTTCATCATGATGCTCTCCCACTCAAGCAAGGGAAGTGGCTATAGCAAACTTGTAGGCCTCTACCAACAAATCCTTGTGGAGCATGTTATCCCGAGGAACACATAATTGTCTAGGTAGGTGAAGTCCCTCAGATCTCCAGCGAAAAACCACTCATGGAAGCTTTGTAAATTTGGATCTATCATCTATCCCTCCATGATGCGATCAAAACGTAACAACTCCTAGATGACCACCTATCTCCTAAGTCCCCCAACTGTCAACCTCTAGCATTCAACTCCACCTCTTTTCCTATAGACTGGCTTGCTTGACTAGTGGCTTCCTATGCAAAGCATCGGCCCCCACATTCACCTTCCCTAGATAGTACATAATAGTGCAATTGTAACCCTTCAGAAACTCCATCTAGCGCTGCTGCATCAAATTCAACTCTCTCTAATTGAAGGATACTTTAGGCTCTTATGATCTATGGATCTTAAATATTTCTCCATACAAGTAGTGCCGCCAGATCTTCAAAGCAAAAATGATTGCTACCAACCTCAAATCATGCATGGGGTAGTTGTGCTCGTAAGACTTTAGCTGCTTAGATTTGCAAGCATCCACAAGTCCTAGTTGCATGAGAACACACCCCAAACGTTGATGCAAGTTGTCTGCATACACAAGGAAACCGCCACCATTGTCTGGTATAGCAAGTATGCGAGTTGTGGTTAGTTTCTCCTTCATGTCCAAATAAATGGCATGTTCTTTTGGGCCAACTGAGTCATTGGCAAAGTGTTCTGGGAAAAACATCGGATGAAGCAACAATAATAGTTGGCTAGTCCCAAAAAACTATGAATTTCAAATATTTGACTTCGGACACTCTCACTTCAACGCTGCCTTCACCTTTGCGAGATCCATGGCGATGCTTGTTCCATAAATCATGTGCCCCAAGTAGGTAACCTACCTCTCCATAACTCACACTTACTGAATTTCTCGTACAATTGTTGCTACATCAAGGCATCCAAAATTGTGTGAAGAAGCTGCTCGTGTTGGACGTCATCACGGGAGTAGATGAGGATGTAATCTATAAAGACCACTACAAACTAGTCCATATAGGGATGGAACTTCCTTTTTATGAAGTCCGTGAAAGCTGGAACAACGTGATGAGGAGCTTTTAGAATCGTAAGTTGTCAATCTTTGGCAATGAGTATTGGTTCTTGATGGTTATGTTATTCAACCAGTTGTAGTCAATGCACAACCTCAAGGTGTTGTCCTTTTTTGTAAATAGTATAGGGCTCCCCAAGGTGAAGCACTAGGCCTAATAAACCTTTTCTAGTAACTCCTACAACCAGGAATTAACCTCTCTTACCTCAGTAGGTGCCATCTGATGGGCTATGTGTCATAGCTTTTACGGTCTGTTGAGCTAGGATGCGCTTAGTAATCCTTTGCATATCTTCAACCTAGGCAAGCTTGAAATTGAGTAGCCACTACTTCGTGATAGCAATTTGCAAGTGCAAGATGGCTAAGTAGCCAATTTGCACCCAAAGTCGTGTTGAAGTCCAATTCTTGATAGTCACCTACTCACATCTGTTTAGATTGCACCATCCTCATAAGTCGTTGTCATAATGTGGGTCTACCTTCCCATTCCACAAGGAGATTGGCATATCTCAAAATAATGTCCAAGTCATGATCAAATTCTCCATTCAATGACCTTTAAGATGACAGATAAATCATGGATGTCTTAATTAACATCATCCTAAGTACTAGACCAACATCAATACAATAGTAAGATTATCGATATAGCTTGTAGGTAATGGAGAGTCCTTAAGATGTTACTGGTTGGATGGGTAGATATTCTCAAGTGTAGGAATACTAATTCATGCCAAGCATCTTTTCTTGACCAAAGACCAAGTGTGTTAGGCTTACATTCTTACCTTCATTGACAGGGCTTTATTGTAAGCAAAGAGGCACTCATTGATTACTACACCATCTTACAGAGGACTCCACTTGGAAGCATTGCTAGCATGAAACCATCTTTGATTCACCATGTTGAGAATTGTAAGGTATCTCATCCATCCTTATGAGATTTGACTTATCAAAAGATGCTTATCATGAACAATTTCTTATGATCTTCTGATTCTCCAATCACCAATATTGTCCTTGTGGTGCTCATTGAAAGCTTAAAATTTTGCAAAATAAAATTTTTGAAATGTTCGTTAGAGTCATAAAAAATTCAAATCAAATAAATTTGTAATTCTTGGATAAGTCGCGGGTTATTCTCTGGGAGATAAGATAAAGGCAATGATATCACTTTTATTTTCATTTGTTGATTTTTATCTCTTTTTTTTTTTGTACTTTTATAATAGTTAGAAGCCAAACTCAAGTAGGTGCATGAATTGACAAAACAAATACTTCTCAAACATAAAAATCAAAAGGAAAAGTTTACTTCAAGGAATTTATGAACTACAACAAAATAGAATAAATAGAGAAATTAAATATGTAGGGAGAATGAGAGAGAGAATAAGCTAAAGAGATGGAGGGAGAGATGAGCCCCATTTGTGGGATGCTTGTACAGTGATGCAGGGACGTTGAGGTAGTTGCTTTGTGATCACCAAGTCCAAGGAGCCTGGAAGAAATTGGAGGAGATGAAGTAGATCGAGGGCTACTACAAGAGGTTGGAGAGGAGTTGCTGATAGAACTTATAGAAGAGAATATGAGATAGATCGTATTCTTTGGGTAGAATGAAGGGAAGGGAATTATTTGGTGGAAAATAATGGAGAAGGAGAAGTGGAGAAATGATGTGGGTCAGGATTGAGAATGGAGCTCGTTGCCTCCCCTAGGTGGTTAGCTTTTTTTTTTTTTTTACAAACAAACATTTCATTGAAGGGAAGAATTAGATACGAGAGATGCGTCCTAGAGGGCAAGGGAGAGACGGAGAAACCTCACCCAAGAAGGGGAAATATGCCCCATATAATGAGGGAACTAAAAAATAAAAAATAAAGGAAAAAGAAAGTGAAAGCGTCCCTAGATCGGGAACTGGACCATCTACCGAAAGAGATCAACCTCACGCTCGTCGAATGGCAAAGCGCCAACAAGATAAAGATCCTGAAGACGACACTAACGAGTAACCAAATAAATCAACCCCTGACACGCCTTTGGAAACTTGGTTGTGATATGCACGGGGTCACACATGATCCCTAATGGGAACACCATCATGAGCCCTAACTAGTTCATTTTGATCCATAAAGGAGAATAAAAGCTTCTACATAACCAATTGGAGGTCCTAATTCCATGAATAACCATTTTGAGACAAAAGTAATAAACAAGGGGTAAAAATGTAATTTACCATTGCAGTATAACAACGGGATTTCTCATGGGCTAAACACATGTCAAATGATCTTAACAAGATAAAAAGTGGATTGGTTCAAACAGAAGAGGGTTCATGTGAATTTTAGGAATTAAATGACTTCTTGTAACCCTAAAACAGACCCACTTGAGTTAACAAGGTTCTGGCCAGGATAAAATTCACCTAAACCCTCTAAAAATCATGAAAAAATATTCTCTAGGGTTTATAACCTTCAATTTGGCCCTTAAAACCTATTTTGACCTAAATTAGGGTCTCAGTCAAATATTTGCCCTAAATTGAATTTTTGTGTAAATTACCCAGCCAAACGTGATCAAACCTAAAATCCAACTTCACCATTGAATTCCTCAGATCCAAATTAGGTTTGGGTCTAAGGGTAATTCATCTTGACATACTTTGCAAACAGGTCCAACCCAATTACTTTTCTACTCCTATCTTTTAAAAACCTCTGCAGAGATCCCCCTATCTTTGTCTTCGTTCTGTCCAATTAGGTCCCTTCGCCATTATAGAGGAGGGAATCCTATTCCGGTGAGGTTTCGAGGGAAAGATCTCTCTGATTTCTCAGAGAATCCCCTTCAAACTTGAAAAGGAGATTCTGTGAGAAATCTCCTCCACTTTGAACACAATCAGAGGCTCTATTTGGTACCAAATCTCTCCTGCAAATGCACGAGAGATTCGGGTCTGCTTCAACCTTCCATCTTTGGCGAGCTTGTCGTGCTTGGAAGCTTGGCTTCCAACTACAAATCCTTCCTCCAGGGCCTATAAAAGCATGCCCAAATCCCTTTGCATCTTCCACGCTTGAAATTGACCAGAGAATCCCCCAATTTCATCTCTTCCCCCTCTGGCCAGTAGCTCAGCAAGCTCCGGCGACCTCCCTTTCTTTCCCTCTTCGCCTAGCCACAATACCTGTGGCAAGGTTCTCTTCCTCCTGTTCGTCCGCGTCACGCCGCACCCGCCAACGCCTCTACAACCCCTTCATCGTCGTCGTCCTCCCCCCCCATTGAGTGCTTTGTCTCTGGCGACAGCAATACGAGCCGGCTGCCATCTTTGCCTCCCCCTTCATCTCTCTACATCCAGCTAAGTCCTCTCTCCTTTCTAATCTCTTTTCCCTCTTCATTTCTTGAAAACACCCCTCGATGCACGTTATCACCCTCACCTTCTTCATCTTCTGCTAGACCTCCGGAGAGGTGTCCCCGCCACTCTACACCTCCATCCGCCTTGCCAACCACCCCATAAGCACCGCAACACTCCACTGATCATAAACCCTCACTCCACTCACCGCGCCACGCCCCCAAAACACCCCCCGAACACACCCTCTCTCACGCACACTCCGGCCACCCCACGCCACGCCGACCCCTACACTACGTTCGCCGTGTTCCGGCATAGCTTTCTGAGCTTTCTGACAAAAGGCCGCAAGGCCGCTTTCGTGTTGACAGGTTTGGAGGCCTGTCGCCATTGATGCATGCAAGCTGCTAGCTTGCAAGCTTGCTCCAGGTCTCCCCACTCCTGGTGCACGGCCCCAGGTTGCGCGAACCCTCCTCGTGCACAGCTCTAGGCAGGAAATTGGTTTCGAAGGACTCCGTAGCAGCTGCAATCAAGCAACATCGCTTGCTGCGGATGCACGCGAAGGGAGGTGGGAAGATAGTCCCACGTCGGAAATTCTAGAAGCGCTGCAGCGGAATAAGAGGAAAACGTGAATTAGGCTTATCGCCTCCTAACCACGGGGTGAGGTCCCACTCACCCTCTCACCACCTCGTCCGTGACCTGATCCCCGCTGACTTGGTGCGACCTGTATACCCGACCCTGCACTCCTCGCCCACCACCGCACATTGGTGGGCCTGGTCTTGGGCATGTACCTTACCCGATTACCTGAGAAGCGGCTCTGAGAGAGCGAGCCTGAGAGAGAAAGAGGAAGAGAGAGCGCGGGCGGGTAGGGGTAGGTTTTGCTTTCGCAGGAAAGGAGAAGAAGAAGAAGCCAAGGAAGAAGAGGGTGGAAGCCAGCGAACGCTAAGGAAGGAGAAGGCAAGGCTGAAGAAGATAGAGAAGGAGAAGGAGCTAAAGGCAAAAGGAAAAGGCACAGGCACGAGAGTAGAAGAAAACAAAGAAAGAAGAAGAAGGAAGCGACCAGAGACAGAGATTAGAGAAAAGAAAAAGAGAAGCAATAAAAGCACTGTAGCAGCCATATTTAAGCATTTTTGTGCTTGTCTTCATACATTGACTTCTTTATTCTTTTGTGCTTACATTTTTTGCATTACAACTCTAGTTTTCATTACATATTATATTCAATTTCTCAAAATTGTGATCTTGATTTTTAAACCCCAATTTCCTCCTTGTGTTCAACCTCGAACTTAAAACTTCGAGTAATAAAATTTATTTGTTTTCAAGCGATTTCAACTATACTACGACGCATCGATTTCAAAAGATTGATCTTGTTCGGTAAATATTTTGGTGCCGTTGCCGGAGAGCAACGGGCGATTTAGAAATCTTGATCACAATTTTTGATTTGGTATTAACTTGATATATCTCTTTTGTTGTGATTGTTTCAGGGGAGAAGATTCAAAGCAAGACGGCCGCACAACAAGCACACCCGGGGCAGGTAATCTCTGATTTGCCCTTTCTCTTAATCCCCTCGTTCTGAAAAGGAAAAACAAGATAAAAATCAATTAGGGCTACCTCCTTTTTATCCTTAGTTATGCCACCAAAGTTGCCTAATTTTGATTTCAACAACAAATATTGATTTGTGCATTCATTTAAGGTAACTAGGGCTACCACCTTCTTTATTGAGCCCCATATACCATATTTTTGGCAACTAAATTGAACCAAAATTAGAGCCAAATTAAGGATTCCAATTTAGAATTTTAGAGACACATCTTTCTAAGCAAGAATCAACTTATTCCAAAAAGAGGTGTGCCTAAGCCTTGGTTGAAAAGACTTATTCAAGAGAAACCCTAAAAATTCAAGCTCTTAATTCCACTTGAACCCTAAAAGAATGGACTTAAAACTTCTCAAAGGACAAATAGGTGAAGTTAACCCCCTTGTTGGGTCAGCCAACCTTGAAATTAGGTTACTTTTGCACTTAATACATCTAAAGTTCAAGTGGAATTTTATGCTCCTTTGCTCTTAAATAAAAGTGGTAGACTTAAGAGGTCAAAGTCCCTATTCTGGTCTACCTGGAATCTCAGTGACAAGAGAGGTCGGGTCGGGGAAACCTTGTAACTCGTGGGGACGCTCTACCGTGTATAACATCTATCACCGATCTTCTCAGGGGATGGACCCGTATCCACCCCCGTCTGACTCTAGGATCGGAGGAAACTCCGATCCAACTTGCTATAGTTGGGGGAACTCTGAACCCTCGTACTCTGACTTTCCTGTGGTTCCTCAGACCTGCGAGGACCTCAATGCCATCCAGAATTACCCATTTTCTAATACCTATAACCTTAGATGGTGGAATCATCCCAACTTCCTGTGAGCGAGAAATAACCAGAATCAAAGACCACCATATCAGCCCCGTCCACAGGCTCCTTGTCTATACCAGCCGCCTCAGCCTCAGCCCAACCCCACCTATCAATCTGGGCCAACCCAAACAGATCAAATGACTTTTATCCTTCAGACTCTGGCTGACATTCAGAAGACGAATGCGGCTATGCAAAAACAGCACAAGGACGAGATCATAGAGGTTCGCAATCAACTCGCCCAGATGGTGAATTCCCGCCAATTTGGCACACTCCCTTCGCAACCTCTGCCGAATCCAAATAACGTGTCGAACCAGAGGCGTGTTATGAACCCAAATCCTGGCCAAGCCTACTTGATTTATCAGGCTCCTTCTGTTCCATCACCCGACGGGATGGAAGCTTCGACATCGTATGCAGGATTTCAGTAGCAGCCACCTATTTTACCAACTCCAAATCAAAACCAAGTAGGACTAAATTATGTAACAACCTGTAGTGGCAAAGCAACACAAGACCCACCTTATCCAAGCCACTTTCAGCCTAGTAGTAACTCAAGCCCTAGGATAGTTATCTAGGACACCCCTGTCTCAGATTAAGACCTTGGGCCTATTCTAGAGGAACCAACCAAGGTTCCATTTCCCGAGGCCTTGACCAAAGGAAAGAGGACAGACAAACCCGTGGCTTCTGAGGAGGATCTAGTTAAGCTCTTTGAACAGCTCTATATAAACATCCCCTTGATGGATGCAATCCACCACGTACCAGCTTACGCACGATTTCTGAAGGATGTGTGTACACCCAAGCGTAAGCCGCGAACCAAAAGTAGGAGTCCGATCATACTGTCAGAGCAGGCAGCTCTGTAATTTTGAGCAAACTCCCACCTAAGGCAAAAGACCTAGGTACTTCCCTGATTTTCTGTACCATTCGTGATACCCAATTTGACAAAGCTTTTTTAGATTTAGGAGCCTCCATAAACCTAATACCTACATCCCTCCTTGACCACCTTGAGAAATCTGAGCTTAAACCGATAAAGGTGATATTGCAGTTGGCTGACCGATCTATTAAGTCACCTAAAGAAGTTCTCGAGGATGTCATCATGAGGGTACGGGATTTCTATTTCCCGGTGAATTTTGTAGTCTTAGATATGGATGCTCCAGAAAATCGAAGGGATACACCAATTATACTAGGTAGACCCTTTCTAGCCACTGCAAGGGCCAATATAAATTGTAAGGAGGGCCAAATTGAACTGAAATTAGGGAGCCAAACACTGAAGATTGACATCTTTAAGGATCAACAAGGGATTAATTGCAGTGTTATAGAACAGATATGTGATATCAAGGCTGTGGTTGATGAACCATATATTGAGGACAACCTGATTACTTTCGATCAACCACAAGAGGATCAAAACCCACAATCAGAGGAGCTCAAATCTGACTTAGATAAACCCACAACTCTTTCCCTTGCTCCTGACACACACCATGAACCGCCCGCTGTTGCTGATAACCTCGTTCTGGAACTCAAGCCTCTTCCCAACCGTCTAAAGTACGTCTTTTTGGGTTTCAATCAAACGTTTCCCGTGATTATCAACTCCGGACTCACACCTGACCAGGAATCCCATCTGATTACTGTTCTCCAGCAACATCGTAGAGCCATTGGATGGACTCTCAATGATTTGACTGGTTTCAGCCCCTCTTATTGCACACACCGTATCTACACCGAAGAGGGCACATGACCTTCCCGTGAAATGCAGAGACGTTTGAATCTTAATCTGCAAGAGGTGGTAAAAAAGGAGATCATCAAGTGGTTATGCATGGATCATCTACCCGATCTCCGACAGTCGGTGTGTGAGTCCAATCCAGGTTGTGCCTAGAAAGGCAGGACTCACCGTGATCACGACTGAAATCGAAGAAATCATACCGACGCGTGTGGCGAACTCGTGGAGAGTCTGCATTGATTATAGAAGACTCAATTCCTCCACGAAGAAGAATCATTTCCCACTACCGTTTATTGATCAGATCCTCGAGAAACTAGCGGGAAATAAGTTCTACTTTTTGGATGGGTACTCCGGTTATAACCAGGTGGCAATCCATCTTGAGGACCAAGAAAAGACTACTTTCACCTGCCCCTTCGGGACATACGTGTTTCGAAGGATGTCGTTCGATCTTTGCAATGCACCCGCTACTTTTCAGTTGTGCATGCTTGCCACATTCTCAGATATGGTAGGTGATTATCTGAAAGTCTTCATGGATGACTTTTCAGTATTTGGAGAATCATTTGACGATTCTCCTGCACTTGGTCCAAATCCTCAGGCGGTGCATTGGCATGAATCTGGTTCTTTCATGGGAAAAGAGCCATTTCATGGTGCCTAAAGGAATTATCCTGGGCCATCTCATTTCAGAAAAAGGCATCCAAGTTGATCGAGCCAAGGTGAACTTGATTTCCAAACTCCCTATGCCTAGCTCGATTAAGGGCATCCGATCTTTTCTGGGGTACGTCGGTTTTTACCGTCGATTCATTCCTGATTTCTCAAAGATTGCGTGCCCCCTGACCACTCTGCTTTCTAAGGATGTACCTTTCGAAATCTCCAAGGAATGCACTCAAGCCTTTGAAATCCTCCGTGATCGAGTTACCCAAGCCCAGATCTTATAGTCCCCTGATTGGTCTCAACCCTTTGAGATCATGTGTGATGCATCTAATTTTGCTATAGGAGCGGTACTTGGGCAGAAAATTGACGGGAAACCCGTGGTCATCTACCATGCTCGGAAGACACTTGACGAGGCTCAGCGTAACTACATAGTTACTGAGAAAGAGCTGCTAGCCGTAGTATTTACGCTAGAAAAATTCAGATCTTATCTCCTGTATTCCCACGTTATCATTTACTCGGATCACACAACTGTGAGGCATCTCCTTGCGTGGAAAGATGCGAAACCTCGATTAATCCGCTGGATCTTGCTGTTGCAAGAGTTTGACCTCGACATTTGTAACAAAGCGGGAAAACAGAACATGGTAGCTGATTACTTGTCCCGCCTTCCTTCTGTGATCATCGACCCTTCCGAACCCATCACAGAACATTTTCCTGATGAGCGCCTTCTGACTATTAATACAGGGCTTCCAAGGTGTGCTGATATAGTAAACTACCTGGCATCACATCAGATCCCGTCTGAGTGGCCGATGGCCAAGTAGGACAAATTGCTTTCTGATGCCAAGTATTACTTCTAGGAAGATCCGTATCTTTTCCGCATCGGTGCTGATCAGATCATTTGACGATGTGTCGCGGAAGCGGAAATTCAAGACATATTGTCTTTCTACCATGACCAGGCTGTGGTGGACATTTTTCAGGTCATAAAACCGTAGGGAAAGCCGTCCGGTGCGGCTTCTATTGGCCCACAATTTTCAAAGACGCATATTATCACTATAGGGCACGCACAAGTTGCCTGACCTTAGGCAACATGAGCCATCACGATATGATGCCCTTACAGCCGATTCTTGCATGCGAAATCTTCGACGTATGAGGGATTGATTTTACGGGACCCTTTCCTATTTCGGATGGCTTCGAGTACATTCTTCTCGCTATTGACTACGTGTCCAAATGGATTGAAGCCATTCCGACCCGAACCAATGATCATAAAGTGGTTATTAAATTCATTCATCAGAACATCTTTTCACGGTTCGGGATTCCACGTGCTATAATTTCTGATGGAGGGACCCATTTCACTAACGCTTAGTTCAGGTCATTGATGACCAAATACAGGGTGTCACACCGAATCTCTACTCCTTTCCACCCCCAAACTAATGGTCTAGCTGAGTAATCAAATCGGGAGATCAAGAAAATCCTCCAGGTTACTGTTCGACCTGATAGGAAGGACTGGTCATCTTGAATTTCGGAAGCTTTGTGGGCTTATAGGTTCACCTACAAAACCCAATTAGGTATGTCTCCCTTCAGATTGGTGTACGGGAAGGCATGCCACCTCCCCGTAGAATTGAAGCACAAAGCCTATTGGACAGTATGGAACTGCAACATAGATTTTTCTAGGGCAGGAATACACAGAAAGCTTCAAATGAGCGAGATCGATGAATTACGCCATGACGCGTATGAGAATTCGCGAATTTACAAAGAGCGGGTTAAGGCCTTTCACGACAAGCACATATCCAGAAAGATCTTTCATCTTAGTCAAAAAGTCTTACTCTTTGATGCCAAGCTTAAAATGTTCCTAGGAAAACTACGATCAAAATGGATTGGACCCTACCTCGTCTGACGAATCTTCGGAAATGGAGCCATTGAGATCAGTCCACTCAGCCATGATTCAGAACCTTTCATCGTGAATGGTCAGAGACTCAAACCGTTCATTGACTTGACCGATATAAATTTGGCCGAGATATCATTTACCCTTCATTCTCCCTTAGCTCATTGTGCCCAGCCGATGGTGTAAAACTCAATGCTTAACGGGAGGCAACCCATCATTCTTGAAAAACCTGAAACCTTTCTTGACATTCTTACGTTGAATTCATTTTGCACTTTAGGGTTCATCCATTAGAATAGCTGACCTCACCTCAGGTACCCGTACCCGAGTTTAGAAATGGTTTGCAATAGTCACTTCCACCCGTTCGCTCACCCAAAACCTGTTCTAATGAATAAATCTAAGCTGAACTCGAACCCACCTAATTTACAATGGGGACATTGCAAATCGTAGTCATGGGGGGGTATGAAAGTGCAAAATACCATGAAAACTCATCTCACAAGAAAGGTTTCAACAAAAAAATCACATATCACAAAAAACACCAAAAAAATGAAAAAATCTTGAAAAAGAACAAAAAATTCTGAGGGGAGAGAAAATTTTGAGGCCATAAAAATCATGAGGAGAAAAAGGGAAAAAGCGAAAAATGTCAAAAAAGGAGCACAAAATGAAAAGCAAAAAAAGAGAGTCATTAGTAAGAAATTAATGGATTAACTAAGTTCTAGACCACATCAAGAAAAAGAAAATGAAAGAAAAGAGTGCTAATGAGACACAAAAGAGATTAGTGGGAACGCTGATTTTAGGCCTCTTGGACTAGATTCCTAGGCTTAAAAATTCAAGTATCCGTTAAGATCTGGATAGTCCTCAAGTGGTTGGGGAAAATGCGAAGCTTAAGTATTAGATCTAAGATTTAGGGAGTATTCAGCCTCGGTAATTGACATTTGGTTTGCGGGACTCGGTAACCTAAGCACCCCAATCCACACACAGTCTGATTCAGCATGCATAATTATCAAAATCACATAAAAGTGTTTAAGTGTTCTGAAAAAGTCGCCTAGATTAGGAGCGGCTGATCAACACAAGTTGATTTGGACGAGTTCCCAGCACGAAGAGGCGGGAAATTCCCCTCGAAGATGCGCAATAACATATCGTCTTCTCAGTGCTTGTCTCTTACGATATTTACATATCCTGCTGGGGGCATGTAAGTACCCTGTGTTGGCTCAGATACCATGGGTGACATTATCACGAAATGTCGAATGCCAGGGTCTGGATTTAGCTACAGAACACCATGAGCAGGATTATCTTGAAATCTTGAAAGCCAAGGTTCAGTGGGTTGCATGGGCGGTGCTATCACGGAGCATCGATTGCCAGGGACCCTTCAAGGATTGATGATGGGGACGGGGAATCAAATACAGACCGTGATGAGAAGCCAATCCGAAGCTAGAAGTAAAAAGAAAAGAGAGAGAACTCTCCAAACAAAGAAAATCTTCTGTCCCTTTCTCACAAAAAACGCACTGCAGATTGAACTGAGGCTAAAATACATTACAAGCTTGGGTGCTTTAACCATAGAGTCCAACGAATCTTAGGATAGTTCCTATGGGCCTTAAAAACCTTTGCGGAGGACTGAGGCTAGAGCTGGTCAGGTCTGGATCTTGGTTGATACTTGAGTACCTCTAGGCCTACTATCAGCATTCTAACCTAATAAAAAAGAAAAAAAAGCACTCATCATAATTTATGAATATTAAAGAACTCATGGTTTAGAACAGAAGTTAAAACCTTAAAATTTTGTTTAGTGACTAGCCAAAGCTAGACATAAGGGTATGATGAAAACACCACCATGAGCCCTAACTAGCTCATTTTGATCCATAAAAGAGAACAAAAGCTCCTACATAACCAACTGGAGGTCCTAATTGCATCAATAACCATTCTGAGAGAAAAGTAAGAAACAATGGGCAAAACTATAATTTTACCATTGCAGTACAACAACGGGATTTCTCATGGGCTAAACACAAGTCAAATGGTCATAAAAAGATAAAAAGTGGGTTAGTTCAAACAGAAGAGGGTTCATGTGAATTCTAGGAATTAAATGACTTCTTGTAACCCTAAAACAGGCTCACTTGAGTTAACAAGGTTCTGGCCAGGATAAAATTCACCTAAACCCTCTAAAAATCATGGAAAAATATTCTCTAGGGTTTATAACCTTCAATTTGGCCCATAGAACCTATTTGGTCCTAAATTGGGGTCTCAGTCAAATATTTGCCCTAAATAGGATTTTTGTGTAAATTACCCAGCCAAACGTGGTCAAAGCTAAAATCCAACTTCGCCATTAGATTCCTCAGATCCAAATTAGGTTTGTACCAAAATTTGGGCCTAAGGGTAATTCATCTTGACATACTTTGCAAACAGGTCCGGTCCAATTACTTTTCTACCCCTATCTTTTAAAAACCTCTGCAGAGATCCCCCTATCTTTGTCTTCGTTCTGTCCAATTAGGTCCCTCTGCCATTATATAGGAGGGAATCCTATTCCGGCGAGGTTTCGAGGGAAAGATCTCTCTGATTTATCAGAGAATCCCCTTCAAACTTGAAAGGGAGATTCTATGAGAAATCTCCTCCACTTTGAACACAATCAGAGGCTCTATTTGATACCAAATATCTCCTACAAATGCACGAGAGATTCGGGTCTGCTTCAACCTTCCATCTCTGGCGAGCTTGTCATGCTTGGAAGCTTGGCTTCCAAGCACAAATCCTTCCTCCAGGGCCTATAAAAGCATGCCCAAATCCCTTTGCATCTCCCACGCTTGAAATTGACCAGAGAATCCCCCAATTTCATCTCTTCCCCTCCGGCCAGTAGCTCAGCAAGCTCGGGCGACCTCCCTCTCTTTCCCTCTTCGCCTAGCCATAATACCAGTGGCAAGGTTCTCTTCCTCCTGTTCGTTCGCGTCACGCCGCACCCGCCGACACCTCTACAACCCCTTCATCGTCTCTGCCCTCCCTCCCACCGAGTGCTTCGTCTCCAGCGACGGCAATACGAGCCGGCCGCCATCTCTACCTCCCCCTTCATCTCTCTACATCCAGCTAAGTCCTCTCTCCTTTCTAATCTCTTTTCCCTCTTCATTTCTCGAAAACACCCCTCGACGCACTCTATCACCCTCACCTTCTTCATCTTCGGCCAGACCTCCGGAGAGGCGTCCCCGCCGCTCCACACCTCCATCCGCCTTGCCAACCACCCCATAAGCACCGCAACACTCCACTGATCATAAACCCTCACTCCGCTCACCGCGCCACGCCCCCAAAACACCCCCCGAACACACCTACTCTCACGCACACAGGGTGCCCTAGGCACGCACACTCCGGCCACCCCACGCCACGCCGACCCCTACACAATGTTCGCCGTGTTCCGGCATAGCTTTCTGAGCTTTCTGACAAGGCTGCGAGGCCGCTTTCGTGTTGACAGGTTTGGAGGCCTGTCGCCATTGATGCACGCAAGTTGCTAGCTTGCAAGCTCGCTCCAAGTCTCCCCACTCCTGGTGCACGACCCCAGGTTGCGCGAACTCTCCTCGCGGACAGCTCCAGGCAGGCAATTGGTTTCGAAGGACTCAGTAGCAGCTGCAATCAAGCAACATCACTTGCTGCGGATGCACGCGAAGGGAGGTGGGAAGATAGTCCCACGTCGGAAATTCTAGAAGCGCCGCAGCGGAATAAGAGGAAAAAGTGAATTAAGCTTATCGCCTCCTAACCACGGGGTGAGGTCCCACTCACCCTCTCACCGCCTCGTCCGTGACCTGATCCCTGCAGACTTGGTGCGACCTGTATACCCAACCCTGCACTCCTCGCCCACCACCGCACACCGGTGGGCCTGGTCTCGGGCATGTACCATACCCGATTACCCGAGAAGCCCCCGCCACTGCATCCACCACGACAACAACCACGACCGACCGCGACAAGCGATGAACGTTCATGCTTGTCATGGAGAACCTAAAGGGGAGGATGGAGAGATCCAGAGGGAGGAGAGGAGATCCGGTATCTGGGGTTGGCTTCGATCCGCCCAACATGGTCGATCGGAGCCCCATACTATTGCAGGTAGGGCTCGGTGTAGAGGGAGGTGAGGAAATCAATTTAAAACATTCCGCTTGGTGGTTAGCAGATGGCATTTAAATAAGGAGGGGTATGCTCCTAGGCGTTGAGCAAATGTTGTGTTGGGCATTTTGGTGGAGCGTTGGACATGGAAAATTAGTGGAGGAGGGGGGTCTAGGAATTAACTAAGTTTAAGCTCCCGTTTTGCGGTAGTGTAAAAAAGTTGCATCAAAGTTGTATCATTTAAAAAATTATTAGAATTAAAAAGAATCAAAATATATAAAAATATATCATGTGATATTTTGTAATACAATGACGTGATACATCAATTTACATCGATATAAAGTGATTTTAAATAATTTCATATCAGTATAAAATTGTCATATGATGATTTTATATCGGTGTAAAGTGATTTCATGGTGATTTGCATCGATGTAAAGTGATTTATGATGCACTGATATAAAGTGATTCATGATAATTTTACATTGGGGCGAAGTGATTAATGATGATTTAGTACCTGTGCAAAATGGTTATGGAGAGATTTTACATTAATACAAAGTGATTTTTGTTGATTTTACATCGGTGAAAAATGGTTGATGGTGATTTTTTATTGGTACATCACGTGAGTGCGTTGCAAAATGCGTCAACTTTTGCATTTTTGTATCAACATCCTAGAAAATAAGTTAAAAAGTAAACAAATACACATTGCAATTCGTGGTGGTTTCAAACGATACTTTAGACTTTCAACTTTCCATGTGAGAAAATTACATATCATCGATGGAAAATCACTTTTCATAAATATAAAATTGGTTGAAAATCAAAATATACCGGTGTATTTTGATTTTCTATCGGTATATTTTGATTTTCAACCGGTGTATTTTGATTTATGCAAGTGGAAAACCAAAACACAGCATGGTGCATTGTAAATTGAAAAACCAAAATACAACAATTGAAAATTAAAATATACAAAGCATTGTAAAATTCATATTGCAACGTCCATTTGTGTACCCTTAACCAATGTATTTTGATTTTCCACTAGCGGAAAACCAAAACACGATACGATGCATTGTAAAATAGAAAAGCAAAATACAAAAATTAAAAATCAAAATACACAGTGCGTTGTAAAATACATATTGCCCTTAACCAGTATATTTTGATTTTCTACTGGTATAATTTGATTTTCAATAAGTGTATTTCTATTTTACATCGGTGAAAAATCAAAATGTAACAATTGAAAATCAAAATACTCGATGCAGTGTAAAATGCTTTGCAATTGGTGGAAAATCAAAACACAACTGAAAATCAAAATACACGGTGCATTGTAAAATATAAAATTTTGATTTTCAATCGGTGTATTTTGATTTTCCATCCGCAAAAACCAATACGTAATAATTAAAAATCGATTTTTCATCAGCGAAAACCAAATGGCAACAATAGAAAATCATAA
This sequence comes from Thalassia testudinum, assembly GCA_037157565.1. Taxonomy (NCBI): domain Eukaryota; kingdom Viridiplantae; phylum Streptophyta; class Magnoliopsida; order Alismatales; family Hydrocharitaceae; genus Thalassia; species Thalassia testudinum. The sequence goes on along the minus strand of JAZHRO010000024.1, from coordinate 104,053,575 downwards.
TTGTACGGTATGTTGTAAAATCTGTTGAAAATCAAAATACATCGTGCATTGAAAAATGGGAAATTTTAATTTTCAACTATTGTGTTTTGGTTTACTATCGGTATATTTTGATTTTCAATCGATGTGTTTGATTTTCCACCAGCAGAAAATGAAAATGCGACATTTGAAAATCGATTTTCCATTGGTGGAAAACCAAACTGCAGCAATTGAAAATCGATTTTACCTTCGTGGAAAACCAAAATGCAACAATAGAAATTTAAAATACATGATACGTTGTAAAATGCTTTGAAAATCAAAATACGTTGTGAATTGTAAAATGGGAAATTTTAATTTTTAATCGGTATATTTTGATTTTTTACTAATATATTTTGATTTTCAACTAGTATATTTTGATTGTCCACCGACGAAAAACTAAAACGCAACAATTTAAAATCGTTTTTCCACTGATCGAAAACTAAAACGAAATAATCGAAAATCAAAATGCACAATTTGTTGTAAAATGCATTGAAAATGAAAATATACAATACATTGTAAATTGAGAAATGTTGATTTTCGACTAGTGTATTTTGATTTTCTATTGGTATATTTTGATTTTCAACTTGTGTATTTTGATTTTTTCATCTGCGAAAATCCAAATCGGAACATTGGAAAATCGATTTTCCATCAGTAGAAAACTAAAACGTAATTCAAAATATACGATGCATTCTAGAATGCATTGGAACTGGTATATTTTTATTTTTCATCAATGAAAATCAAAATACAATAATTGAAAATTAAAATATACGATGTATTGTAAAATAGAAAATCAAAATACAATAATTGAAGATCAATAATAGCATCATATTTGTTGTAAACCAAATGAAAAAATCGAAGATCGATTTTCCACCAACAGAAAATCAAAATGTAATAATTAAAAATAAAAATGTATGATGCTTTGTAAAATACACCGAAAATCAAAATATATGTTACATTATAAAATGAGAATTTTTGATTTTTAATTTATATAATTTAACTTTCTGTCGATATATTTTAATTTTAACTAATATTTTTTTATTCTTTAGGGACGTAAATCCAAAATGCAACAATTGAAGATAAATTTTCTACCACCAAAAAAATTAAAATGCATTTCGAAATATAAGATACGTTGTAAAATATGTTATAATCGTTGTATTTTAATTTTTTATATAATTACAAATAAAAATATATAGTGCATTGTAAAATAAAAAGCCAAAAAAATAACCATGGAAGATAATAAAGTCGTTGCCCCAGGGGAAAATTAGCCCGAAGGGATGCCGCGTTGATGGTGAAGGGGATAAATGGGACATGCATGGGAATATTATGGTGAGGGAAGTCATTAACGAGGGAGATGGAGTAGTTTGGCGTTGGGATGACAGTGTTGCATGAGATTTACATCTGAGGGAAAGATTAGAGGGGATTGATTGCACGCACGAGGAGAGGGAAGGTGGTCCCCACTGTGAGAATCTATGGCCCTGCCCAAGGGTTGGAATTAAATTGAAAGAGAACAAACTTAGTTACTTAGGAAAAGAACTTAGTTGTTACGGGCATATTATGGGAATAACCCTTCAATTTCTTGAATCAACAACCCCTTTTGCACCTTGGCTCCTTATATAAAAATGTAACTCTTTTTTTTAGCATATTTGTGATGAGTCAATTTCTCCATGCATTGCTTCAAGTTTCTATCTATCTTCTAAGCAATTCCTGCTTTGGTATTTATTCCTGCATGTAGTAAGATAATTAAAATATATACAAATTACATGTTAATATTGGCATAAATCTAATATGCTTATGATTTTACTAATGTACTATTCATGATCTAAGTATGGTATGTTTACCTTAGTACTAACTAAATAGGCATGTTAATTATATAAATTATGTCTATCACGCATCCACCACCTTAATAGTCTCACCATGTGAACATTGTTGGTGAGATATCAGGTCAACTTAAGGGATATACTAGGCATATCAGCATTTTGCCTTGGCTACCCGAGCCAATGTCAGTCAATTTTATCTTTTGTTGACAAAGGAAGTATGGGTAGCTTAAGAGCCAACTTTGTCACTTAGTTCTCATCTTAATTAGTTCGTTCATGGTTTCAAGAGAAAACGTACTCTTACCCCTTGAGTTTAGAAATCTCCAAATGTGCTATAACTAAGGATCGATGACCCTTCAGTGCATCTTATCTTAAAGAATGATAATAGGAAAACTCAATAGAAAGAAAGAAACTAAGATAATGAAAGTTTGAACAATGGCCACCTCAAAATCCACAACTTAAATGGTTAACCTTGTTTGAAGGAGTCGCTAGAACCCTTAAGTAAAACACCCAAATGAGGGTGATGAAAGGCTACTCATTAACACATTCGAAGGTCATAACTCAAATGAGTAGATTTCATTGTGTGCGTAACTGAAACAACACCAATCTCATCATAACAGTAATGCATACCCACTAGCACATAGCTACCTGACTGGCTAAATAGTCGAACAAATGAGTTGCAAGGAGGTTAGCTCACCCTCTGAATCATTTTCTGCATCTAAACAAGTAGTTGGCCATACTGTTGATATCAGGCATGAGACTTATCATCTAATTATCTTCACATATTTCCATGGTCATATAACCCCATTATTTAATATCCTATCAATCGTTTCATCGATACAAACTTGTTCATCATTCAATGTTTTCACATGAGTTGAGTATCATCAAGTGTACCATTTGGCTATCTATGATTCAATTTATCTAATTACTACGTCAAGCAAGTATTCACTGGTTACTTAATGCATTCGTAAATGAAGTTCATGTTTTATTATTTAATTAATACTCATCACCATTTATCAATTGTCTAATTGTAATCATTAATAAATAATTGCAAACATCTAATGTATTATTTGAGTACCCAAAATGGACAATGTATTAATCACTCGACCTAGTACATTGCAAGAGGAATACTCACATGATCAAACAAGATGATCAACATGATTTCTACTAAATCATTCATCATAAGTTACAACATAATGAAGGTTACTTTAGTTAAGGTACCACAGGGTCACAATAACTCCAAAAGGACAAATTGGAGGCTTCTAGTGTCCCTCGAGCATCCTTGAACTCTACACACATTTCGAGGTCATCCCTTAGCACTAGAAGGACAAGTTATGGGTCAATTAATCGCTAAGGAGCTATTTTGAATTACCTATATCATTATTCCAGTCAAAATATATTTTAACATGAATAAGAGCGTACTTTTTCAAACAATGATTTCAATGGTACTTTATTTGCCCAATTCTGAAGTCGGAAAAGCCTTAAACTGCTTAAAACAAGGCTTGGTGGTCCTTGAACCGACCTTGATGTGGCCCTCGACCACCAGTTCAATCGATCCAACTGTCCCCCACCCTACCCAGACATCTCTGTGTGCTCTTAACCTTCGAATTGCATGCACACGTGATAATGTGCGTCACCACAAGCATCTCCTTTGTGCTCACGCCTCCTTCCTTCACCCATGCACGGCACGCACTACGTGCACCCGGCTGCGTTTTTCTCTCATGCGTGCGCATTGCCTACACTCTCACGTTGTTGCGTCTTGCGCTCTACACACGCAATTGCTACACACCCATGCTGGACCCTCCCACTACACCCAATCCCACCATACCCCCCAAAATGAGCTTATGCGGAAAGTGTTGGAGATCCAGAACCTCATGATGCAAACAATGCAACAAGGGATGGTTGAGATGACGCAAGCCATTCAAGGCTTACAGGTGTAAGGTGGCTCATTCTTGTCCCGCATCAGTCGGGATCCATTCCATCACAACCAATCCCCAACCCGAGGAATCGAAGACCATTCTACCCTACACCTCAAAACCCACATGGTTTCAAAAACAACAACTAGAAACAGCCCCAGTAACAAAACAATCAAGCTACAACCCACACTGTCACGACAAAAAATGGCAAGGTCACACAAGACCCTAGACCATCTCACTCTGGGCCTGCAATGGACCCCAAACCCGAACAGGCTGACCTTTCTGAGGAAACCACCCCACCCATTGACAAGGGCATGACACCTTTCCCATTCTCTGATGAGAGAGCCTAATGTTGAGGGATTAAAGGAATTATTTGGGCAGGTCTAGATTAATATACCCCTGTTAGATGCCATCAAATACATCTTGGCATATGCAAAGTTCCTCAAAGAGCTTTGCACACCCAAAAGGCAAGGAAGAAGTACTAGGAGAGTGGTCCTATCGGAACAAGCAAGCTCGAACATTTCAAGCAAGCTTCCTTCGAAGAAAAAGGATCTCGGAGCACCATTGATTTCATGTGTCATTGATGATACAACATTTGACCATGCTCTCCTGAACTTAGGTGCATCCATCAATTTGATTCCCTCAGCACTTTATGACGAATTTGATTTCAACGAGTTGATACCAGTTGATGTGACACTACAACTAGCCAATCGCACCACAATCAAACCGAGAGGGTTTGTTGAAGATGTTGTAATCAAGGTTCAGGATGTCTACTTTCCTATAGACTCCCTCGTGATGGATATGGAAGTACCCGAAACCTTGAAGGATGCACCAATTATTTTGGGCTGACTATTTCTTGCCATGACGAAGCACACATTGACTGTAAGCTGGGACCGTAGAAATCACCTGTTGGACCAAATGACTCATTTGAATATCTTTAAGGCCTCTAGGAGGTTCAGTGACTACAACTGGCTGGGGGACATTGAGGAGGACAATTTGGTGGAGGAATCCATGTCCATTGACACCCTGAGAATCTTTGGAGACACTTCTGCACCTTCGGAAAACTCGAATAACTCGTACACTCCTAACACTAAGCTCGTATGTGTAGTGCAAGCGACCTCGGATCCTATTCTTGATGCAGATCCCATTTTGGAACTCGACTCGCAAATGGAGTTGAAACCTTTGTCGGACTATCTCAAGTACACCTTTTTGGGTCCAGACCGAACCTTTCCTGTGGTTATTAGTGCCCATTTGACCCAGGACCAAGAGAAGAGACTGATTGAGGTGCTTAGGAGAAACAAATATGTGATTGGTTGGAGTTTAGAGGATTTGAGAGGTAATAGTCTATCTTATTGCACACATCGAATTTTTCTAGAAGATTGGGCATGACCCTCTCATGAAATTCAAAGGAGACGTAACCCAAACATGCGAGAGGTTGTGAAGAAAGAGATTGTGAAGTGGCTTCATGCCGGCATCATTTACCTCATTTCTGATAGCCCATGGGTTAGTCCCATCCAAATGGTACCAAAGAAGGAGAGGACTGATTGTGATTACAAGCAAAAGGGGTGAAGTGATCTCGACTCGTACTGCTTCTTTGTGGTAGATTTACATTGGCTATCATAAATTAAACTTCGCCACAAAGGACTACCTGTTGCTCCCATTTATTGACCAAATCTTGGAGCGCTTAGACGGCCAAAAGTTCTACTGTTTCTTAGATGGATATTTTGGCTACAATGAGGTTGCAATTCACCTCGAAGTTCAAGAGTAGACTACATTTACCTGCCCCTCTGGAACTTTTGCTTTCCAAAAGATGTTCTTCGGATTGTGCAACGCTCCTGCTACATTCCAGCGATGCATGTTTATAATTTTTTCGGACTCGGTAGGTGAATGTCTAGAGGTATTCATGGATAACTTTTAAATCTTTTGGGATTCATTTGACTCATGACTGGCCAACTTAGAAAAGACACTTCGAAAATGAATTGAGGTCAATTTGGTTTTATGTTGGGACACATTTCATGGTTCAATAAGGCATCATCTTGGGCCACATCTTTTCTGAGTGTGGAATCTTGGTAGATAAAGCAATAATCGATGCTATCTCTTGCTTCCCCCTGCCTACTACTGTCAAATAGATTTAGTCATTCTTGGGGCATGTAGGTTTCTACCGAAGGTTCATAAAAGATTTCTCTAAAATATCTCGTCCCCTAAGTAACCTCCTTACCAAAGATCGACCCTTTGATTTTAATCAAGCCTGTATGGATGCTTTTGAAATCTTGAAGCAGGTCATGACTCAAGCACTAATTCTGCAATCCCTTGATTGGAATGAGCCATTTGAACTCATGACTGATGCTACTGATTACGCTATTAGGGCGGTCTTAGGGCGACAGATAGACAAGAATCCACATGTGATTTATTACACGAGCAAAATTCCTGGAGGAGGCCCAGCAAAATTAGAGTCACTAAAAAAGAATTACTCATTATCGTCTTTGCTTTGGAAAAATTTCGCCCTTATCTCCTAGAGACCACAATAACTGTTTACACGGACCACTCTACTCTCAAGAACCTACTTGATAAGAAAGATGTCAAACCCCGCCTCATTCGATGGATTCTAATTCTTTAGGAATTTGACTTGCAGATCAAAGACAAGGCGGGCACACAAAATGTTGTGGCCGACCATTTATACAGATTAACTGACTTAGAGATGTACCAGCCCTAGGACACCTTCTCGGATAAAACCCTTTTGGCTGTGACTCAAAAATCCCTTCCTTGGTACGTTGATCATGTGAATTTCCTTGTCTCGGATCCCATTCCTTAGGATTGGCCCAAGGTTCTGATAAATGTCAGTTTATCATCATTCTTATGCCCTAAAACTAATCTAACTCTTAGGGTTTTGACTCTGCAAATGGGTTTTTGGGATGCATTTAGGCATTCCAGTAGGTTAGGCATGCATTACATTCTTTTGTGTTTTAATATGTTTATTTGAGTGTTAGGGATAAGTAGAGAGTTAGATCTCACAAACCCTGACACTTTGGAAGGCAGAAGATGAAGATGAAGCCTAAATTCAGTTGGATCCTAGCAGAATCCAACTCATCACAATTGGATTCCAGCCCCACTTACTTGAGACTAGCTCATTCAACTGCATTCGACTCTTTGCAGCTGGATGGTAGCTCAAGCTAGTTCAACTCAGTAGACTTCAGCTCAACTCTGGCTCTGACCTAGTTGAGTTGAAGTCTACTGAGTTGTACAGGGGCTTTGGACATCTAGGAAGGTTCCTGGACGTCTTAAATGAGCAGGATGGCGTGCAGTGGCGAAGATGAATCACGGTGTTGAGTTGGAAGCATGCACGCCTGTGTGTGCTTATGGTGTAGCAGCGTGCATTCACAGTGATGTGAGCAAGCTTTGGATGGCGATGCGACTTGTCACACTGCATGCCCACGGTGGTGGAGGCTTGCCGCCACGGTTGAGGTCGGCAGTGGTGGAGGTGAAGCACAGTGATGGAATGGATGGTGGCTTCTCAAGTTTCGTGGGTTCCTCTCCTCTCTTAAAGCTTCAGGAGAAGAGAAACAGACAGAGGAAGAACGTTCAGATCCACATCCTCTAGTCCTCTTCACTGTCGCCTTCGTTGCCAGGTCTAGCCATGAATGTCTTGTCAGAGAGGAGCGATTGCTGCTGCACGAAAATGTAATAACAAATTAAATAAGGATTATTCATTTATAAGCCCTTAAAAGAAATGTGAAATAAAATAACGCACGTAATGCAATCTAAAAGATTAACTATTCTAATGCATACTATTCTAAATGAATTCTAAATGTATTTAGATATGAATGCAATGCATGAAATATGCAAATAAGTGAATAATTAGACTAATCTATTTATCTCTTATTGTATGTTATTTAATATCTAGGCGTTTAAATAACTAAGTAGTCTACAAATATGGGTTCATTAGCACCCACCCAGTTTCCATCAACAACAGGCCCCCCAACCTCCTCCCAAGAATAACCAGATTGCAAAAGTAGTTACATTGAGGAGTGGGAAAACCACCATTGATCTTGGGCCTGTACATCAAAATGATGAAACCCACTCTCAACCTATGCAAGTTGACTCTCCTAACACCACTTGGGAAGAAAAAGAAAACCAAACATCACAAGACGCGACTCCTGTTCCTTTTCCTCAAGCTCTCCACTCCACTACCAATAGGAAGAAGAAATTTGAGCTCACCACTGAAAAACTCATGGATTTATTCGGGCAAGTTTAGATCAACATCCATCTCCTAGACATAATCAAATACATACCTATCTTTGCCAAGTTCATAAAATATATTTGTACTCCCAAAAGGCAGACTAAAAACCTAGGAAAGGTGTATCTCTCATAGACAGTAAGTTTTTTTCATACAGAGGTACAAGGTAGTCACACTCTAACGATTACAAGGTGGTCTTGAAATTCTTGAAAAGTCATTTTCTCTCGATTTGGTGTTCCAAGAGCGATAATTAGTGATGGGGGCGCCCACTTCACAAATGCCCAATTTTGAAACCTCTTTGGCCAAGTATGTGTCACTTAGAAAATCTTTACCCCATACCATCCGCAAATCAATGGCTAGGTAGATGTTTTCAATTGCAAAATCAAGAACATCTTGCAAAAGACGGTCCGATCGGTTTGCAAGGACTGGTCCAATAACCTGGATGATGCTTTGTGGGCATATTGGACCACCTTCAAAACTCTTATTGGCATGTCACCCTTCAAATTGGTCTATGGAAAAGCATGCCACCTCTTGGTTGAGTTGGAACAAAGGGTATATTGGGCTATAAAGGAACTTAATTTTGATTTGGATAAGGTAGGCAAGAAAAGAAGAATGGACTTAATCAAACTTGAGAAAATACGTAATAACACACACGAGAACACACAAATTTATAAGGATCAAACCAAGGCATACCGTGACAAAGTAATTTCTCTTAAGTCCATCTGCCTTGCTGATGAGAACATCATCATGAGTCCTAACTACCTCATTTTGACCTAAGAAGGAGAATAAAAGCTCCTACATAACCTAGAGAATGGCCTAATTCAAGGAATAACTATTCTGAGAAAACATGTAACAAAGGGTAGAACTGCAATGTTACCATTGTAGTACATCAACAGGATTTCTCAAGAGCTAAACATAGGTCAAATGGTCTTAATAAGATAAAAAGGGGGTTGGTTCAGTCAGAAAAGGATTCATATGCAATCTAAGAATTAAATGACATCCTATAACCCTAAAACAGACCTGCATAATTCAATAAGTTTTTGGTCAGGATAAAAATTAACTAAATCCTCTAAAATTCATGGAAAAATATCCTCTAGGGTTTAGAGCCTTCAAATTGGCCTTTGGAACCTTTTGACCTAGGTAGGGGTCCTAGCTAAATATTTGACTAAATTGGATTTTTGTATAAAATATCCAGTCAAACGTGATCAAATCTAAAATCCAACTTCGCCATTGGATTCCTTAGGTCCAAATTAAATTTTTACCAAAATTTGGACCTAAGAGGAGGTCACCTTGACCTACTTTGCAAAACAGTCCACCCAATTACATTTTGACCCCTAACTTTTGAAAATCATTGCACAGACCCCCTATCTTCCTCGCCACTCTTTGCAACTAGGTCCCTCTGCCATTACAGCGGAGGAGTCCTACTCTAGCAAGGATTCAAGGAGGATTTCTCCCTGATTCCTCAGTGATCTCTCAGATTTGAAAGGGAGATTCTCTGAGGAATTCCCTTTCATCGGAACGCAATCCCACGCCTTGATTTGCACCCAATCTCTCGTGGGAACGCTCAAGAGATTTGGGTCTCTCATTGAGTCCTACTCCGGCGAGGATTCTTGCACTTGGAAGCTTGCCTTCCAAGCACAAGAGCCTCTGCCAGTACCTATAAAAGAACCCCCATCTCCGGCCGCTCAAATTCAGCTTGGCTTGGCCAGAGAACCACCTCCAATTTCTTCCCTTCTCCTCCGGCCAAGTGTCCAGCAGGCTCCGACGACTCCTCTACCTTCTCGTCGCTCTGCCACAATACCAGTGGCAAAGACGTCTTCACCTCCTTCCTCCGCGTCACGCCATACCCCCACACGCACCTCTAGCCCCTTCGTCGTCGCCGTTCTCCCTCCACTGGAACCATATTCTCCGGCGGTGGCAGGTATGGCTAGCCGCCCTCCTGTTCTATTTCGTCCACTTAGTTAGGTCAAATCTCTTCCCCTCTCTCTCCTCTTTATTTCCCCTATCTTTATTACTATTTTTATCCCCTCGACGCCGCAGACCACCACCATCTTCTTCATCTCCCTTCGACCACTGGCGAAGGTGCTTTCATCGCTCCACCCTTCCACATGCCTCGCCAGACCCCTCAAAACCTCTGCCATTACCCACTAATCATCTTCCGCCCATTCATTGACCGCCACACATGCCCTACACTCCCACCGAACACATGCACCTTCACGGTCACAGTTCGACCTAGGCACGCACGCCTAGCCCACTACCGGGGCCAGCCATCCATCGCATCACCTTCGCCGTGACACGGCGAAGCTACCCTCGTGGTTTGACAGGGCCGCAAGGCCGTATTTGTGAGTTTCAGATTCACCCCCCTACCGCCATTAGCGTCGGCTCGAAGGAACTCGCAAACTTCAACCCAGGTGTTGCACTCCAGGCGAACAAGCCCAGGTGATTCGGGTTGGTCTCGCGCACACATCCAGCCAAAGAGCAACCTTGAGAGAGCCCCCAACTGCGGCAATTGAGCAAAGAATCTCCTGCGAGTGCGTGAGCGAAGCGGGTAGGACTTTCAGTCCCACCTAGGAAAGGTTGAAGCACGGTGAGTGCTTAAGTTGAATTTGTGTTTCTTGCTTATCGCCTCAGAACACGAGGTGAGATCCCCTTGCCTGCTCACTCGCCTCATCCGCGACTCACGCCACGCGGGCCTGGCCTACCCGACTAGTTTACCCAGCACTCCTCGCGCACCACCCACGCTGGTGCGCTTGGACCCAGCTACGCGCAACCCGATCCGATTACCCAATTGAACTGGCTTTGGGAGAGTGAACCTAAGAGAGAATAGAGAGAGTGTACGCGAGGAAGGGTAGGGGTAGGTTTTGCACTTGCGTGTGCTGGGAAAGAAGAAAGGAAGAGGAAGGTGCAGCCGTAGAGTAACGAGGAGGAAGAGGAGCTAAGGCAAGGAAAGCATCGGGCTAAAGGAAGAAGCTGAGGGAGCTAAAGAAGAAGCCAAGGCCAAGGGAAAGAGAAAGCACTGTAGCAGAGAGGGTGCGGCTGAAGAAAAGGCTAAGGAAGAAGCTGAGGAAGCTAAGGCAAGAAAGAAGAAGAAAAGCAAAGGCAAAGTTGAAGGCAGAGATCCAGGAAGAAGAAGGAAAGAAGAGCCAAGCCAGAGAAGGAAGGAAGAAGGCATTGTAGCGAGAGAAGGTGCGGCTGAAGAAAAGGCAAAGGCAGAAGCAAAGGTAGAGAAGGAAGAAAAAGAAGAAAGAGGAAAGCTAATGAAAGAAGAGAAAGAAGAAGGAAAGAAAGAAAGAAGAAGAAAAGAAAGAAGAGAAGCTAAGAAGGAAAAGGTAGAGAAGGAAAGAACCAAAAGAAGAGGAAGCTAAAGAAGAGAGACAAGAGAAAGAGAATCAGACTTTTTACCTTATTCTTCTCAATCTCTCTATTTTATTGCTACATTTTAATATTCGTAAACTCCTGCATTATACTCTGAATTGGATTTTGAGTAGATTTAAGTGTTCAAAATGCATTTATTAAGATTAGTGAATAAATTCCATTTACTCCCTGTATTCGACCTCGGACTCAACATTCGAGTAATAAAAATTCTTACTTGCTTTCAACGCTTTTTCGACTATACTACAATGCGACTTATTTAAAACCCGATCAAGTGTTGTTAACACTTGCTAAGAAAGTGTGGCTTTTTGATGCGCGATTACGGCTTTTCCCCAGGAAATTACGATCTAAATGGATGAGTTCGTACATCATACTTCAAGTTTATAATTCTGGTGCAATTGAAATTGAAGATCCGAAAATTAGGCAACAATTCAAAGTGAATGGGAACACTTAAAGCCATATTTGACTAGTGAACCTATTATCCTGTCTGACGAGATTCCACTTATCGATCCACCACTATCGTGACACATCACTTAGCTTGGCTGCAGGCATCAAATGTGGCACTTGTTTGGAGGCAACCCAACTTGATTTTGATGTATTTCTCCTCGAGTTTTTGCATCTCATTCTGCATCATAGTTCCCAAGATCCTTCTACGCTTCGACTTTCTTAATCAGGTGCTATTTCTCCCTACTTTATGCAATGAGGTCATTGCATAAAGTAGGCATGAGGTGGGGGTAGTAGCTATCTAATTCATCATTTTGCTATGTCTATAGGAAACTTGTGCGTCATGCATTCACTCATACAACTTAGAAAAATCATACAAAAAAACATTTTTGAGGGAAATAAGTAATAGGGCTTAAGTTGTTAAGGATGATGCATTTTCAGTGCTAATTGATCAACATTTTCGAGGTGAGGTTTAACAATTCTGGGATTAGATTCATCAAGATAGAAATAGTCTTAATTCTCTAGGTATCACTTAAATTGGAGTTGGCATCTGAGCCTTTGCGGTGACTGATCGGCACCCTGGGATTCGAGGTGTTCGACTTAAGGACAAGGACGATTGGACCTCTTATGTAGGTGGAGGGTCCAATTTGTGGGATTGAGGCAATCACATAATAGGCACAGGAATTTGGTTACCTAGTTCCACCGCAGGGGGTGTACATTTGGGGGCAGTATGGTGCTCCCAACTATGCAATATAATTTGTGAGATCACAAGGTTTACAAGCTCTCAGTTTTGCTCTCGAGTAGCTCCGAGGGGGGGGGACCTCGAGGGCCTTCCTCAGCTATTTATAGTGCTGGGATTAAGCCTCATAGTGAGATCTTCTAAGCAAATACGCTGCCTGACAAGGTGTGCGCTTGGTCAGGTTATTTATTGTGACAGTGAACATTTATTGAGGGTGCAACCCTGCTGTACTTCCGCCGTCCCCTCGAACGGATAGGATCCTTCTGGTCCGGCTGTACGTGGCCTTGTCTATGTGCAAGCAGGTTGGGCTCCTGGATCCGTCTACACATAAGATTGTCCTTGGATGTAGGCTGGTTGGATCCTCGAACCTACTTGTATTGAGGTCTTTTTAGGTTGTATCCTTCCATTAAGACCTATCGTGAGGTTTCAGGTTTGGGGGCATTTTTTACCCCTCATCATATTGCCCTTCCTGTCGAGCTGGCGAATGCTTGCTGAGAGAGTAATGTTTAAAGTAGGAACTCCACGATAGATAATGCCCCTAAATGTTGCCCCGGCTGTATATTTAAGCGGGGGAGCATTTGTTATATAGCGTGATTTTTAGGGACAAAGGCCCGTAGTTGTGTCGGCCTTAAAAGGTGGTATGGGGCACATGGGTCCGCTATGTCACTGTGCTTAGGAAATGGGTAAGATGGTCGTCGGCCTGCTATGTCGCCAGCTTTAAGAGCTGATTTTGAGGTGCGTCGCCTGCTGTCATTAGCCTTAAAAGGCGATTTTGAGGTGTGTCCGCTTGCCTTTTTCTTTTTTGAGAGTAATGGCCAATTACATTGGGATATATACCGTATGATGATTTTTGAGAAGATCGGCATGAATTGCAGTTATGATGAGGCGAAGGCCTCAAGCATTGTGCTTGTCATTGATGGGACCACCCTTTCTATGGGAGTGGATATGCACAGGGGTATTAACTATCTGTAATTATGACTGAGGTTTTCTTCGCACTTAGCGGTATATTTGGAATCTGCACCGGATTCGACGGGATTTGATTTTTTCGAAACTTGCGCCCCATAATGGGGGAACTGCCCTCCGTGGGGGTTATATATGGGGATGATGGGTCATGGTTAATGGCCTACCTACCTCGAAGAGCATTCATGCAGGGAACCATTGCTCATGGCAGGGCACTACGAGGAGATGTCCTTCTTGGAAGCATCACTGTGTTGAGGTTTTTTTAGAGGAAGAGCCATTATGTCGGACTTTGCAAGCAAGGGTAGGTTCATTGCTTCTTCTTCATCAGTGTTCTCTGCTGAGACTGGGGCTTTATAGGGTTTCTCGTCGGACTTCCGTAGTTGGTCTGCGATTTTGTCGATCTTGGTGGAATACGGACTCGATGGAGTACTGTTTCAGACTTGTGGGTTCAAAACACGTCTGTGTTCAGACGGGACGAAGGACATGTTTATTATATGCAAATACACCATAGAGTATGGTCTATGGGTACCTTTGAACCCTTTTGTGTTTTCCTTCCTTTCTTTTTATTGCTTTGTCCCTTCGTAGATTAGCCTTAATTGCTGGCTTGTGCTGAACGCCTTTATCATCCTTTGCCTTCATTTGGGGATGCCCCCCCTCCCTGTCTTGTTTTGTTCTGCCTGCTTTTTGGGTTGATGCTTCTGAAGGTGAAGAAGGGTAGGCCTCCATTTGGCACTTCAACACTATACAGCTGACAGACCGAATACCGTGTAGTGGATCTCCTCGATACTTTGAAGGGGTAAGACCACCATTTCTGTCTTCTTTCTAATCTTGAAGACCTCAAGGTCCCCTTCACTTGGCAGGGTCTACCTGAGAGGGACCAACCGCTTCGATTCGAGGAGCTTGACCCAGCTATAAGGGCGGATGCGGATCGATTAATTGAGTTTGGTCCATTTGCTCGGTCGGAGCTCATGAGGAAGAACGTCTGGGAGGCGTTGTCATGGGTAGCAGATTCGTTGTCTACACCATGTAAGTGGGGGGAGGTAAAAACGACTTTCGCATCGTACCTTGTGCCCACCAATTTTGCTATTAACCCGGTATCTCTAGTTGCAGCTTTAAAGAGTTTTGCTCGATTAGGTGCGCCCAAGCTTCGAGGTGGTGGTTTGGCTCACCGTGGGTCAAGACAAGGTGAGGAGGGGCCCGTGGAGTTGAAGGAAGGGAGTCAGCTTGCTTATCAAGAGGGGTTGAACCAAAAGGAGGCATAGTCTGTTGAAGATGTTATGGAGGAGCCAAAGGTTTCTTTGAGGCGGGCTAAGAGGGGTCCTCACATGGAGTTATCGTGGGAGGATTCAGTGACATCCTCCTTGTGGGGCCCTGTCGAGGTCGAGGGGGAAGGTGCGTTTGTCGCTCCCTTGGCATGATCCAGGCCGCCTGAGGTGATCACTCTCCGTTACTCTCCCTCGGAGGTGCCTCTTGAAGTGGCTCGTTCAGAGGGTACTTCCGGCTTCCCAGTTTCGTCGGCTTCGCTAAGGGCCGTCGCCTTGTTGGCACAAGAGGCGGCTGGCATGGGCAGCATCTTTGGCTAGTCGTACTATTGGCGGAGCTCTACAAGCGTCTGAGTTTTGGTGGATCCCACTGGCCAGGAAGGATTGATTATGATCGGCCGCACTATCGGGTCCATTGCTGGATCTATACTGGAAGGCACCCCGGTCAAGTTGAAACCTAGGCCTGTGGTGCTTGTGCAATCGAGGGCGTCAAGTAGTGCCCCCGACCTGGAAAGGCAGGTGCTAAGGCACTTGAAAGTGGCCGTGTCCTGGGCCACATCTAGGCCTCGGGGCATCAACTTCAACCACGTGTTCTTCTATTGCATGCATGTGGTAAGCCCATTAAGCCTATCTTTCATTTATTAGTTTTTCTTGGCCGGAGCTGCTTGTATTCTGACACACTCGTGGTATATAGGTGGATATGCTTGGCTCTTGATATATTCCACGTAGCGACGCTCCTCCGAACCTCCCTGTCTCGGTTGGTCAAGGCAATACAGCAGACCTGGCCGTGTAATGGGTCATGACGACTAAAGCGGAGCATCGGCAATTGGTTCAACAGTTGGAGGAGGTTGTTGCTGCTTAAGAGAGGGTAGAGAAGGCAGCTAAGGAGGCCAGGCAGAGGCTCCGCTCTCAACAAGAGGTTGCCAACTATGTGGACCGGCTGGAGGGGGAGCTGAAGAAGGCTCGCTCCATTCTGCGGATGGCCTCTGCCGCTGGTGAGGGGTTGGAGGAGTAGCACATGAGGGTACATAGTGCCCAACTACAGGCTCTGGGGGACCTGTTGGAGTGCCTCTGGGCTACTTGCACTAGCATCCTCTACTTGAGGGAGGAGGCGCAAGTGCTTAAGGCTGAGCACTCCTCCTCGGTGGAGGGGTATGAGAGAGCTCTTAAGGAGGAGTGCGTTCACCTTATTGCTTTGATCGATAGACTTGCTTCCATGCGAGCAAGTTTGAAGAGGACGGAGGCGGACGCGGAAGAGCTGAGGGCTGACCTTGGCGAGGCTCGGGAGCTCGCATCGAAGTGGGGTCGGCAGGTGGCGAAATTCGAAGGGGAGGTGGCTTAGCTGAACGTCGAAGTGGTGATGGACTTCTATGCCACGCACTTGTTAATGGGACCGATCCGGGAGGAGCTTTCGCGGGAGATTCGGAGTAGGCGCTTATTAAGGGGAAGCATCCTTCCGCTGAGGAGATGTGCGACTAGTCCATCGGCCAGCTGGTGTCGAAATGTGACCATCTCAAAGTGGCAAGTCTTATTGTCGACAACAAGCTCGTTGGACCACCTGCGGTTCAGTCTCCTGACTGGTCCATCGGCATGAAGACTTGGCACTTACACAGGACCAAGTCTCCTTGAGAGAATGTTCGTTTCTTGATGCACTTATTGTAGGAGGCGGCTGCAGGCTCCTTATACTGGAGTGTCGTCTCGGATGCCTTGTCCCTTAGCTTGTCCAGGAGGTCTAAGAATAGGTGGACTTGATCATCATTGGTGGCTGGGTCATAGAGTTGCATTCTATAGGTGGGGAGGACTATTTCGATGGGCAGTCTGGCTTCCATGCCGTATACCAAGCTCAACGGTGTATAGCTTGTAGAAGTCCTCTGGCAAGTCCTGTATCCCTAGAGAACGTCTGGAAGCTCGTCTGCCCATTTCCCTTTGGTTGAATCTGTTCTCCTGGGGATGAGATGATGGTGCGGTTAGTTACTTTAGCTTGTCTGTTCGCCTGGGGATGACCCATTGACGTAAAACAAAGACTGATGTCCCAGCTAGTGCAAAATTCTTCGAATTTTTTGTAGGCGAATTGGGTTTCATTGTCCATGACTATGTAGTGGGGTATCCTATGTCAAGTTATGATACTCTTGTGAATGAAGAATATGACCCTATCAGTTGCGGGGCTGGCCATGGCCTTAGCTTCGACCCATTTGGAAAAGTAGTCGATGACCACCAGAATGAACGACCTCTGAGCTGGGGCTGGTGGGAAGGAGCCAACGAAGTCCATGCCTCATTTTGCAAAGGGGATGAGTGAGATGATAAGTACCAGCTTTCCAGGCGACAAGTGGTGCAGGGTGGCAAACTGTTGGCATTTGTTGCACTTGCGCACGAAGTCTTTGCAATGTTGCTTCATTTGGGGCTAAAAGTACCCTGCCTGGAATAGTCGGCCCAGGAGTGCCTTGCATCATTCGTGGTTCCTGCAAACACCTCTGTAGGCTTCTTTGAGGGCCTCAGCTGCCTCTTCTTGAGTTAGGCAGCATAGCAGGGGTTGGAATACCATCGCTTGTATAGTTGCCCTTCTATCAGTGTGTATTTTAAGGCTTTGACGCAAAAGGCCCTCAGCTGGGGTTCCCTCGGGGGTAGCTCGCCAACATTCATATAAGTAATGATAGGCGTCATCCAAGAAGGAGACTGCTATATCGTGAATGTCCTGGGAGAGAAGATGCTTGGCTTTCTCAGGGTTTAGAGGCAGATGTCCTCATCCTGTCCTTAAGGGATCGCGGCGGTGAATTTAGCCAACGCATCTGCTAGGGGGTTATCCACTTGGGGCACCCACCTTATGGAGACGATCATAAAATCCGCTAGCTCCTTCTTGACTTTGTCTACATGCATCATGTTTGGATCCTGAGCTTAGTATTCACCTTTTATCAGGAAGGAGATTGCTCTATCGTGAGTGTCTTGGGGGTGAAGATGGTTGGCTTTCTTAGGGTTTAGAGGCAGATGTCCTCATCTTGTTCGTGAGGGATGGCGGCGGCGAATTTAGCCAATGCGTCTGCCACGGGGTTGTCCACTTGGGGCGCTCGCCTTATGGAGACGGTCTTAAAATCCGCCAGCTCCTTCTTGACTTTTCTGCGTACAACATCATGTTTGGATTTCGAGCTTGGTATTCACCATTTATTTGGTTGGCGACGAGCTGGGAGTCCGTGTGGACCTCGAGCGAGGTTGTCCCCGTGGATTTTTCTACCTAGATGTCTACCATCTTGGCCTCGTATTCCATCTGGTTGTTAGATGCAGGAAGTCAAATTTTATGGCGTACTTATGAGTAGCGTTGTCTGGGGCGGTTTGAGCTATCCTAGCCCTAGATCCGGTTGTCATAGATGAGCCGTCAACGTATAGTCGCCAGGGGAGTGTAAGGGAAGCATCAGGATCTGTGAAATTGAGTACGAAGTCCACCAAGACTTGCTCCTTATTACCTTTCTCGGTTGATATTTGACATCAAATTTGGCCAATTCTATAGTCCATTTGATCTGTCTGCTGACCTCGTGGGCTTGTGTAGCATTTGCCAGTGGGTGTAGTCTAATAGGACCATTATTGTGTAGGCTTGGAAGTATGGGCATAGCTTTCAGGCTGTGGTGACGAGCGCTAGCCCTAGCTTTTGAACGACTATGTACTTGGCTTCTGCGCCGTAATAGGTCTTGCCGACGAAGTGCACGGGTCATTATATTCCTCCCCGGTTGCCAACTAAGATGACACCGACGGTGGATATGGAGGCGGCTAAGTATAGTGAGAGAACCTCCACGGGCTAGGGGATTATTAGAACGGGGGGCCTTTCTGAGTGCATTCTTGACTTCCACCAAGGTCTTCTGGCAGTAGGGAGTCCTATGATGAGTGGCTACTTATCATAGCTAAATAGCTAAAGTTAAGCTAGAAACTAGGTTAAACAATGTCAAATTAACACATAAAAAAGGGTTAAGTGTGGGAATTAAAAAAAAGACCTAAAACATTAATTCTGTGTTAAAATTGTATAATTAAGTCATTAAACGAGATATTCTTGTGAAAAAGGTCAAATGGTGATCCAAGTGTAAATTGAATAGTCAAACGAGTTTAAAAGTTTAAATCAAAAGTATAATTAACTTCTTAAAAGTTCAATTAAGCTCATATAAAAACTTGAAGGCATTTAGACATCATTAAGGCCTTGAAATCAAATGTTTACATTTAGGTCCTTTATGCATTACATTCCATTTATTAGAAAACCTCCTGGGACCTATTTGGAACCCTCAGGGACCTCTTTGTAAGCCTTAAAGGACCACTTTGTAACTATTCTCTATCACTTTTGGGCCTGCCTATAATTTTTATACCATCTTGCAGAAGGGTTTCCCTGTAATTTCTCCAATACACTTCCAACGCCTATTGCAGCCTGCGCGTGCACTGCAACATGCGAAGAACACGGGCCATCTAGATCGTTGATCTCTCATCTGGATTGATCTGTGGCTCTCCTTGATTCAAACCATCGCACGATTCGGCGTGTGTGGTCACCACTACCCTCAGATCCCATCCAACAGTCAATTTTTGATTTGGTAGCCGTGTGCACTCTCTCATCTCATCCTCACCGCCCTTGCCATCTACGCCTAATTTCACCTGCGTGGTGCCTTGATTCACTGAAATCTCTACTTAAGCACCTCCTTGGTGGCGCACGCAAAGGATCGCTCCCTCCTACATTCTTAGTGATCATCCGTCCACTCCAGCCACCTCTCCCCACCAATCCCCAGTTTTCACAGCCATCGGCTGTGAATACTCATAATTCTCTCCGACTCTCCTCATCGCTGGGGATGACGTACGCCTGAGGACGACCCTGAACTCCACTAGTGAGTTTTCACTCCGCTAGAGCACCCTCTCCCTCCACAGGTCCCATTCTTCCTATTAGAGTAGTTTTAATGCTTTCTAGTTTAGCTGTAGTGTTAATTAGATAGATTAGCAATAGAATTAGAGTTAGAATTAATGTTGATCTGCTGTGCGTAGTGGTAGTTTAGTTTAAGAGTAGAATTTAGCTTTAATTCCCCCCCCCAATCACCTCCTCTGATTATTCCAGATCAGAGGAGACGAAACTCACCCAATCACTGTTCATATTGTTCTTCCTCTACATGTTTTCACCTCTTTGATTTCCTCGATCTGTCTTTCGCAATTCACCCATTCGTTAGATCTAATTTCAAATCTGAATGGTTTTCACCCTCAAATTTGAAATTAGCATCAAAAATCATATTAGGGTCTTCTCACTCATTCCATCTTGTTCCCTGATTTAAGCTGAAAAGAGAACTGGTTTGCCCAATTTACTTTGAGTTTGGATTGTAAGGATTTTGAAACAATTGAGTTTTAAATGCTTTGATCGAGCAAACCGAAATGTTTTGATTGTGATTCACTGTTTGGCTAAGAATATGAGATGATTCTGATGTCAGAATTCATCTCAGATGAGCCATGATCTGATCTGATTCTTTCTAAGGATTTTGATGCCTTGAATGCATGGTAGAGCCAATGAAAATCAATTTTGTTGATTTGAGACTTCACCTTGTATCTATGAGTTGATTTAAAATGAATTATGATTTTCAACATAAGGAATTCTCAATATTCCTTAAGGTTTCAGAGTTCTGGGATTTAAGTTTTTGTATTAAATTGTCTAATTTAATCCTTTCTATATGTTATCTATAGCATTAGAAGGAGTTAAATCAGCTATTTTTTTGATCTGATTTGATAAGATATTTGTGATAAGGGATCTTGATTTTAAATTGTATTCCCAAGTGTTTTTTTTTATGTGATATGTAACCCTTGTCAGATTGTGTTTATAGAATTTATGTTTCTGTTTTGAATCGCAGCAATCATAGCAAATTGTTGCAAATGCAACTACATTCCCACCGAATCCAGCTAAGTATTCCCTGAACAAGTTCTTTTGTATCCCTGATCAGGTTCTCTCGAATCTGATCTGGGATATAAATGGCTAAATCAGGAGATAAAAGTTGAATTTAGGTCCCTTCTTGCTTCAGACTTACTTCTCTGAAGTCTAGATTAACTGTAGCAGCAGTTAAGTCGTCTGAAGAGAGGTTTTGTCCTGCTGCAGTTGTTTAGTTGTTAGCAGTAGTGTTTCTGGATTTGTTTGCTGCAGTGCTGTAGAATTTCCAGCAACTGCCTTGCTGTTGCTGTGCTGCTGCTTTGCTTTCTATTGCTGTAGCAAATGATGTTCTGAAAATAAGGACTGTAGGCCTAGGTTGCATTCTGTTAGATAGCTAACTTGTGTATTGATTTGTATACAAGCCTTCATGTATTTTCAATGCATGTTTAACATCATTTGAATGCTTGTAATACTATTTAGAATCCTTTGTCAGCTTGTCATTTTAATGCCTAACTATCCATCAAGTAGAACTAAATGAAATCCACATTGATTTGCGGGCTTAATTGTTTACATATTTTCCATATATTGTGTTGAGTAGTTTGAGGTAGTTCACTGACTTTCAAACATTAGAATTCCAGTCTAAGCACTTAACACACTTATAAAACCCTTTGAAAGGCTTAGAATAAGTGAACTTTGTAATTAAATAAAAATTATATAAAAAATCCAAAAAAAAGAAATAAACATGTCTTAGTGAAGATTAGGTAAATTTTTATACATATACCAAGTTTCATGGTATTCTGAACCCCTACCTTGGTCGAACATACTAGCCGACGGTTTTATATACCATGGAACTTAATAAAAGAAACTAAACATAAAAACACCAAAAACATTTCCTATTTCTCATCTTTTTCTTTCCCTCTCATTTCCTACCTCCACAAAAGCTATAAAAACCATAAAAAGTGAAACCACCACCCACCCCCCCCCCCCCCCCCGCAAAAAAAAAAAGAACCTAAAAAATTATTGTCTACTATGTATATATGTGTAAATATAAGCTATATTGTAAGTATATATATATATATCTATAGTGTAAATTATACATATATATGGTATAATTGACTTATGTATATATTATAGAGTGTAAATTAAGTATTTGACTTAGATTAGACTGTATATATCTTAATTACATAACTATTTATTAATTTAACTAATTTTTTTGTACTAATAAGCTATATAAATTAATGCACTCTATAAATAAGCATATTTAGTAATAACATTGTACATACATATTTATATGTATATTGTACACATATTAAATCCTGTATCATAATTTAATTATATATCTGGAATAAATAATTAATTTATTATGTTAATATTAAGTCATTAGATTAAATTAAAATAAATTAGTAATTTAAGTTAAAACCAAGGTAACTTATATTATTTATTTATACTAATGTATTTCAAGTAATTTAAGATAATTTAAGTATATTTATAATGTATATACTATTTAAACTTAATTTATAAATAAAATAGTCCAAAATAGGTTATTTAAATGAAAATAAAATTGAAATAAAACTTGTAAAATACAATAAAAATGTTTATAAAATACTTTAATATTCATAATAACTTAGTATCAGGTCAATTAGACCATTTATCAACTAATTTATACATAATTAAGGAATAAAACCTAAAATTAAGTATGTTTAAACTGTATATTTTAGTGAATTTATTTATATAGTGAATATAATTAAATTTCTAAGTTAACTGTATAATTGTATAGTAGTATGTAAATACTTTATTATCATATAATTTTTTTATTTTATAACAAATTATGGCCCTCAAATTGAGGGCCAAAATCCGTAAATCAACACAAAACGGTTGAGATTCAGCGCAGAACTGGCGCCTATTTAGCACCACAATCGTAAGTCACAAAGTGCTCGTAGCACTATAATACTAAAAAGTTGTATAAGATGTTTAGTCGTTACAAGCGTTAGGCGCCCGAAACAATCAAATATATCTGACCATATTCTGAGCATATTGAGCATATAATGTGATTTGTGATACTGTGTGGGTCGGGGGTCGAGTACTATGCTAGAGCTTGATTAAGCCTAAATTTGAACATAAAACGTGATTAACCGGCCTAATTAAGAAAATAGGGCGCCACCTAGTAAAGGTCTGGTCCCACCCGATCCTCGGGCGCTGTGTATCCCTCTGAGGGAGCTGTCCACCAATTAAACACTAATTTTTGATTAGTGAAGGGCATATTGAGTTAAGAGAAGAGAGAGTAAGAGAAAAGAATGGCTAAGTATAGAAGACGTAAGGAAGAAGAAGAAAGATAAAAGAGAATAGAAGAGAATAAGGAACAAAGAAGAACTATTCGTATAATCTGTAGTGTATAATATATATGCATGTATAAATAAATAAGTATACCGTAAATAATAAGTATAAGTATAGTATGTATATGTAAGAATAAAAATGTTTAAGCTATATGTATATATAAATAACTATGCAGCTTTACTGATAGAATAAATCGTCACTATAAGTAAAATAAGTGTCGCTATTGACCCTAGCTTCTACTTTAGACTATGTGCATAGTTTTTCTAAGGTTTAGCGACATTTGTTTATGTCGCTGTAGCTCTTTTATATGTTACTATATAGGTTAGTATATTTAGTTAAGTATAGCATGTATTGTTACTTTTTATCGTATATATATGTAAGTATAAGTAATATAAGTTATAAATAGAAAGTATAGAGTATATATGTGTAGTGTTTGATGCTTGTTTGAAAGTATGTGTTTGCAAGCATTTTAATAGATTTTTTTGTACGTAATTAAGCTATCATTTGATTCATTATTAATTAATTCATTCATTTATTCTTGATTGTATATAAAATTGATCTTTTTGGAATTAAAGAGTAATATTGACTTAGAGAGTGATGTATATCAATAACTGCTTCCCAGCAAATGACCTGGAATAAACTAGTAAAAATTATGTAAATTAAATAAAATGGATGCGAAAATGGTTTCGATTTGTGACATATACTACAACAATGATTTTTCATACGAACCGTAAAACATTTCTTAACAGTGGGCGGCGTTATAGACTTTGCCCTTTTTATGCACTTGAAGAAGGGGAGACATTTGTCGAAGGATTGAGACAAAAATCAACCTAATGAGGCGATCTTGCTGACCAACGACTGTAGCTCTTTTAGTGTGCCTGGCGGTTGCATGTCTTCAATTGCCTTGATCTTACCCGAGTTGATTTAAATTCCCCGGTTAGATATCAGGAACCTTAAGAACTTGCCGTCAGAGACCCTGAAGGTACACTTATCGGGGTTCAGGCGGTGGTTGGTGTTCCTTATAATTTGGAACACCTCTGCCAAGTTTTCTCAGTGCTGTGAGAAGTTTGATCCCTTCACAAGCATATCATCAATATGTATCTCAAATGATTTTCCTATTATTTTTGTGAAAACCATGTTTACATGGCGCTAATTTGTGGCCCAGCATTTTTTAGGCCGAAGGGCAAGACTTTATATTGGAACAGGCCCCTATCGGTGATGAAGGTGTGAGGTCTGTCTACTGGGGCGAGGTTAATTTGGTGGTACTCGCTGTAAGTATCTAGGGAGGACATGTGGGATTGTCCGCTACAAGAGTCCACCCATGGTAGCAGAACTCATCCTTTTTGCATGCTTTGTTTAGGTTGGTGAAGTTGACACACATGCGTCACTGACCGTTAGCCTTCTTCACCATTACGATGTTCGAGAGCCATGCTGGGTACAGGGATTCCTCGATGAATCTTGCTGCTAGGAGTTTCTGGACCTCTGCCTCAGCCGCCTGCCACTGTTTGGCCGACTTATGGCTGCACACCTGCTTGACTGTGCGGGTGTCTACCTGAATATTTGGTGATGCTGAATTAAAGACTAGTCCATCCCGGGCAGGTCATTGGCGGACCAAGCGAAAATGTCCGCGTTGGTTCGAAGCATGAGTAGTAACTCTTGCATCTCGGAGGGCGCACGGTCTGCTCCGACCCAGACAAGCTTGGCAGCATTGTTAGGGTAAATCTATATAGCCATGGCTAAAGAGCCTGGTTGCAATCCTGAAGTTGCCGGCTGATCAGTAGGGGTGGTCTCCTGTTAGATCACCTGGACTTGGTTTCTTTTCTTCCCCCATTTTCGTGACTTGGCGGGCTTCGACTCCAAGGACCGCTCCAACTCAATTCTAAGTAGTTCGCGCCTAGTCGACTGATCCCCATGCACTATTTTGACTCATGTGGGGATTGGAAAAGCATAAACTGAAAGTATAAGCAGGGGATGAGTCAGAAGGCATCAGTGGTGGGGTGGTCGAGGATGTCGTTGAATGCTACCATCAACCTGGCCACTACGAACATAGCCGTTCTGTTGAGGTGCCTGTCCCTATTGCAGACAGACAAGGGAAGGCTAATCTCTCCTTTCAGCATCACTTTTTGATTGCCGAACCCGACACATGGTGAACCGAAGGGGAGAGATGTTCTTTTGTAAAACCAAGCTGGCGTAGGGTTTTGAGGAAGAGGATGTCCATGACGCTTCCCTCGTCAACGAGGAGTCGGGGCTGTTGTCGCCCTGCCAGTAAGAGTATTACCAACAGCGGGTCCGTATGTTCCACCAGATCTAAGAGGGAGGCAAGTAGACGGCAGGCCACTTGCCTGACGGGACCTCTTTTGCCCCATTGGAGGGTGGGGAAGGCGCTATGAGTTGGCTGCCTGGGGGGGCTAGATTGCTGACTTGGAGAGGTGTTGACGCCAAAAATGACTTCGATCTTCTCACCTGCGAGGGGTGGGCGGGGAACATGCTGGGGTGCTCCAGGAATGGCTGCTAGAACCCGGTAGTGGTACTCAATTGGCGGGAGCAGGGGGGATACCACCCGCTTGAGATGGTGGGTCGCAGTATCGTTGGGCTTTGGGGCCTCGACGAGTACCATGTTGATCCCATGGAGGTGTTGGAGCCTCTCCTTGTGGTAATCTATTGGGTCCTCCATGGGCCCATTTCCCTTATTCGGGCCTTCGATTCGCCTAACGAAGTGGGCCAAGTTCCTGTGCCCGATCTGGGAGTCGTATTGGTCGCGTAGATCACGGCAATTTTCGATGGCATGGTCTCGGGCCTTGTGATATTTACAGTAGGACCCGATGTCGGCCTTCTTCTTCATTAGTTTAGGCGGAGGTAGCAGGTCTTTATCCGCGGATCATACCTCCGCCAACACGGCCACCTGGTTCATGGCTAGGGAAGTGTATTCTTCGAAATATTCCCACCTAGGTTAGCTGGGTCCATTATTTAGGCCCTTGCTCAGTTAATTGTTCTTCCACTCCCGGAAGCTAGCCTTGCACTTGTTGAACGGTTGCCTTCGCGGATGGAGATGGGCGCGGGTTCACCCTGAGCTCACTTCTCCCGGACTAGACTAGCATCATCCTCAGATTCTTTCGCCAATCGGTTGTGGGAGCGGAAGGGGTCGTCCTGCTCCGCAAACCTTGTGGCTCTGTCCTAGATCTCCGCCATATCTCTATGAGGGAAGTCGTCAATGTCATACCAAAACCTCCGAATCAGGAGCCCTGACTTGAAATATTGGATAGCGATAGCATCGTGGGGCCTCTTACACTTGATGTACTGGGCCTTAAACTTGTCTAGGTATGATCGGAAAGGCTCACTTTTTCCTTGTCGGACTTTCGACAGCCTTTCGGGGTTGTCAGTAACCCTCTGTTGCCTGGCGACGTACTAGCAGAACTTTTGTGCCAGTTGTTGGAAGCAGGCAATCTATTCGGCTGGCAGTTTGTTGAACTAATCGTGCTCCATGCCTGATAGATAGGATGGAAATACTCTGTAGAGTACTCTGTCGGGGCAGCCATGCACTAACATCATTTCACAGTAACTCCCAACGAGGTTGTTGGGGTCCGTCGTCCCATCGTAGGCGGTAACGTCCCAAAATCTAGGTTTCGAGTCATTTCAAAGTGGTTCGAGTCAATTCGAACTCGGAAACCCGGTCAAGGTTTGGTACTGGTGTCAGCACCTGCTTAAATTGCTAAGAAACATGTATTCGAGTCAATCCCTATCCAAACATTGTCAAAAGGGTGCTATATATAGTACCATTGGATTCCCCTCACCGCAAGCTTTCCGATGATGCTTGTTTCGCGCGATTCCGGGGTGTATAGCTCAAGTTATGGCCAAAAGAAGTCACTAATGACCTAAATGTAAGGTGGACCCCACCGTAGGGGTAATTTGAGTATTTCACCCACCTAAACCTATTTGCAACCACTCTTAGGCCTTTAAAAGGACCCCGTTGGGTCATCGTTAGTCTTCAACTCTCTCAAATCAAGAGAGAAAGAGAAAGGGAAAATCTTGGATTTTCCTTTAAAAAATCAAAATTTTCTTTGTAGGGACCTGGTTGCAAATCCACAAAATTTGGGCTTCCCCTCATAAAATTCGCGGCTACAGTGCATTAGCGGGCAACGTGTGGCGCGCATGATTTTGTGCAAGAGTGCACAACGAGTGTGCGCGAGGTTGCACGGATCCCCACCACGTAGTGCACATCAGAAGGACGAGTGGTGCGGGTGCGATCGGACGGGTGCGATACACAGGAGTGGGTGCAAGCGAATGCACGCGTTGCGTGCCGTTGAGCTTGGGCAGGCGGATCTGTTCACATAAACTGGTTTGTTCAGTGACCCTCTCTCACTATTTTGTCTAGCTCGAGGCTTTCTCGACTTCGATTTTCGACAAATACAGTGTCGTTAGAATCGTATCGACGCATACTACACGTTGGTATGGTTTATTTCCACTTTTGAGTACATTCTCCAGACTAAGTAATTAGAAACCTAATTAGGTGTCTTCGACCACGTCATGGGTCTGTTTGAATCAGGTCCTGTCCTCGGTGCATGCGTGGATCCCAAGGCAGGCGTAGAGACTATTTTCGGGCCCTGTGCGCACAGTTCGGAGTCACCCTGTCCCTCCGGTGGCATTAGGTAGAGTAGTCTACCCCTCTTTTAATTCAACCGATTTTTCGTGTACCTATGGACCTATCCTGTGCGATCTTTTTTTGTAGATCGCCTTGGTCGATGTGTATTCTCCTTTTTACTGAGTGTGGAACCCCTCTGGTGTTTTGCCGATTTATGGGCATTTAAATGAGAAATGATACTTTTATACAAATGATGAAGATTAATGATCACACGTACTCTTGTTATCGCATGTGTGAAACGAACTCTGTTTTCAGTAAAACAAGTTCTATTGTGTTCCATAATGTCCAAATAACATGGGACCACTGTCACAAGATTGAAACTAGTAAAAAGATGAGCTGAAGGATAATGTGAAAAATTACAAATCCAGGATTTAGTGATATGAAATTACTAAGGATTTTCTGTATTGACAAAATAAGGGATATAGTTGTCTGGAAATTGATTATATTCAGCAGATACGTCTGAAAATAAACAGATTAGATAACTGGTTTTCAGCTCCGCTACTTGTCGGGTTTTGGCTGTAGGTTTAGGTCTTTTTTGACCGAGTTCAAGGGCTGGTTTAGGGAGTGGCTGGTCTTCCTACGACTCTTTGGTTAAGCTTAACGGCCAACTGGGATAACGGATTGTAGGGTTCGAGGCTTGGAGTGGTTCTTCTCGGCCGGTGGGTGGGTCATTGGTTGTCTGTGGTTCAGCGTACACAATGCTTGTACCTGTTCATGCTACACGACATAGCCGCTATCCCTTTTCGCGATGACCCCAGGGAGATGGAGCGTGTCGACTCGATAAGTATATGTAGTCCTCTTAGCTAGGAGGGTGGCTTATATCAATCTTATGCTACATGAAGTTAGACGAGATTGTCTCGTGCCTGAGACGTTTGTTGATCGTTTGAGAACAATAAGAATATGAGTAAATTACATAAAATGGATCGAATATGAAATAAAGTGTAAAAAGATGAACTATCAACATAGTGTCTTTTTCTTATACTCTGTTACTTGAGTTACATGTTTAGTTGTTCTACTCAACTCATTTTTTACTAACGCTCTGTGTCGAATTCCGTACTCAGGTGTTGCTGAGCAGTCGAGTTTTGCAGCTACTATTGGTCAGACTTCCATGGAATCGAGTCCTACCTGAGTAGACAGTCCATATTGAGCTAGTGGCTCATAATAGTAGTTTTCTTTCCGCTATTAGAATTTTAAATTCATGTCTTCTCACTAGTTGTACGAGACTCTTTTATTTTTGTTTCAGGGTTAATTTCGTTTATATTGTTAGCACTTTAGCTTTCTTTCATTTAATATATTATGAATGAATATCGGTTTTGATGTTTTATGATTCTATGATGGGTGACTACGGTCTTGCATGTTTTTCATGCTAGTTGTTAGTACACGGCAACTTAGGTCTTGTCGGTTGCAGGACTCGGGTCATCACATGGAGGGTCCAATTTGTGGGATTCAGGTAGTCACACAATAGGCATAGGGGTTTGGTTATCCAGTTCCACAACAGGGGTTGTACATCTAGAGGGAGTATTGTGCTCCCAAATAAACACTATAATTTGTGAGATTATAAGATTTACAAGCTCTCAGTTTTTCTCTCGAGTAGCTCCCGGGGGGGACCTCTCAGGCCTTCCTCATGTATTTATAGTGCTGGGATTGGGCCTCTCAGCGAGATCTTCTGAACAGATACACCGCCATAACAAGGTGTGCGCTTGGTCTGGTTATATATTACGGTAGCCCTTGTCAACATTTATTGAGGGCGTAGCCCTGTTGTACTTCCATCGTCCTCTCTAACGGATAGGATCCTTCGGATCCTGCTGTACATGGCCCTTTCTATGTGCGGGTGGGTCGGGCTCCTGGATTCGTCAGCACAGAAGATTTTTCGTGGATGTAGGTGGGTTGGATCCCAGAACCTACATGTATCCTTATTTGAATAGTCTAAGCATTAGAGTGTCCAACATTGTTCACACACTTGGCACACTAGCAAGCTCAGTAAAATAAAAAATCACAAAAACTTTCATTTTGCCATTCCACCTGTAGGTTTTGACTTAGGAGAGGCTTGAAAGTGCAACTTAATTGGATGAGTTCACGTTGTTGAGGAGTGGAAATGCAATTTCCCTTCTATGGCGTGACATAACACGTCACCATCATAATGCTTATTTCTTACGATATCTAAATATCCTGAGGGGCATGTAAGTGTGCTAAGGCGCTTTTGTCGAGTTTTAGAAATGCGTCGTAGTATATCAATGAAAACTAGTCAACACTTAAAATTTAGAAAGCTTGAAAGGTGTGAGTTCGAAAGTCGTTCGCAGGGATCAAAATACTCACAATGAAACCACTAATCAAGTAGTCAAATAGAATACAAGAGATTGACATATGAAAAATATATTCAATAAAAAAAATGTATATCAAACTCAATGAATAAAGTGCTGAAGAGAGAGCGAAAAAAAATGTGGTTTAAACCACTGCGTGTTTAGCTCAATAACTCTCATCAGACGTTGCCGCAAGCACTTCAGACGGCTTAGTTAGCAAAGGTTAGTGCCTTCACAATTTAGTCCAAGGCCCAATTCCCTTGAGAGCAACCCCCTCCCCCTTCTCCTTGGCCCAAACTCTTCCTCTCTCCTTATTCGACTTTATAATCGGATCTAGCCCAGACCCGCATAGTGTAAGCATAGGTGAGGGCACGTGCATGGCTCGTGCGTGGGGGACCTAACCCCCTGTGTACTAGGGCGAATTGTTGGTAGGCGAGGATCTTTTTTTTCTCTTCAGGAGTTACTAAGTTAACGATGTGGGACTTTTAAGTCCCACTTCCTCCTTCGCTGCAGCTACTTGGAGAGCTTCTCCAAATTGATGTTGCTGCTGCTGGTTTGGTCAATCAAGGGCCTAGGGGAGACCCTAATGCTAGTCTGCTTCTATTGGAATTGGTGGCGTCGTGGGATGTCGTCGGACATCAATTGATGGCAATGGGGAAGATGATGATGAGGGCGATGAACCTGAAACAAGAATACGACCTATTGGCCTAAATTAGAATGATTAGGAGTATCGCTGGAGCATGGTGAATGTGGTGGTGGCACTGATTTTGTGTTTGGTGCGTGGTTGTGGTCGGACGGTGGAGGTGAGTGAATCTCCAGCAGACGGTGTAGGGGAAGATGGTCGAGGTGCGATGAAGTGCAATTAGGCTAGGCGAAAGCTTTGTGGAGGTGTAGGCATGCTTTCACCTAACCTAATTTGGTCAGAGGAGGGCTGATGAGGTCTGGTGGTGAAGGTGACCATGGGGGTGGTTGCCGGAGTTGGAGAAGACAGTAGAGACTAAAAAGGTTGAACGGAGCTCAAAAGCTCCCTAAGCCTAATTGGAGGGGAGAGAGAGAGAAACCCTAACTTAATTGGATGAAAGGAGGATCGAAGGAGCTTGTTAGATGTATGCCGGAGCTGAGGAAGAAGGAAGGATGGTCGGAGCATTTGAAGGCGAGACAGAGGTCGAAGCTCTACGTGGAGCTTCATGGGAGCACGGGGAAGAAAGCCCCTCTACCTATTGTACGTGGTAGAGGGGATGAAGAGGTTTCGAGAAAATCTAATGGTGCATTGATTCCACCGGTGAGAGGAAAAAAGATAGAGGTTCCAACCGAAATTAAGCATGATTTTGCCTCGTGAATGTGCTGCTCTTTAAATAGAACCATGTCCCCAGTTCAATTAAGTCAAGAAGACTTCATTTGACATGTTTCCCATGCAACTCGTATGCCCTGATTTCAAAGGGTCACCAGTGAAGATTCCAACCACATTAGGATGCAAAAGGTGGATAAAACGATCGGTCATGATCTGAGGAAGGAATTTGCCAAGTTTGAGAATTATGATTGAAGTTTCGACAATCATCATTCTAATTTAAATGATCGCATGTTGGGTTTTAGGAACTACTGAGTTGTCTTGAATGGCTGAGGAAGATGACGATGGAGGCAGAGGCCTTTGTGTAAGGGTGACAAAAGCTAAGGGCTTGAATGCAATAATAATTAAAAGCTAGGGTCATTTTTGTAACAATTAGGAACTTAGGGGCTAAACGTAAACTAGGTCAAGATAGACTTTGATTGGGCTCAAATTTTGAGTTTAACCTAATTTGCCAAGAAATCTAATGATGACCTCAAATTTAGGTTTTAACCACGTCTGACTGAATAATTTACAAAGAAGCCCAAAATAGAACAAATTTCTTCCTAAGTCTTAGTTTTTGGTTAAAATGAATTTCTTTGGTCAAATTGAATGTTCCAAATGTCTTAGAATAATTTTAAATGATTTTTAGGAGGTTTTGATTATATTTATTTCTACCAGAACCCCTTTAATTGAAGTAAGGTTGAAATTGAGCTTTTTATTCTTAAATTAATCCTCAAATCTCAGAAAACCCTGATTCAGTTAGGTCAGGCCCATTTCTTGGGAAATTAAGCAAATTTTATGTTGGATTAAGCCATGATTAACCTCTTAGTTAATCTACATTTGTGATTTAGTGTTAAAACATTAAAATTAGCTTATTTTCTCTTCTCAAATTCAATTCAAAACGGAATTATGACCCTCAGATGAACGTTGAGGAGGTCTGTAGTTAGGCTAAATTAGGTTAATTAACACCAAGGATGGTGCTACCATCAAAGTGCATCGTGTGGTTCGAGTGTCATGGGCGACATTATCTCAATATGTTGATTGTCATGGCTCGAATTTGCTTCAGAATACGATGGTTGACACTATCCTAAAGTGTCGATTGCCAGGGTTTTATGGGTTGCCATCGGCAGTGCTATCCCTTAGCATGGTCCCTTAGAAAGGGCCCTTTACCGTTAGGATTCTCCTCAGATGAGCTAAGCAATTCCCAGGATCACCTTTCCTAATAGCCTGAACAAGGTGGCCAATTTGAGATTGCATTTCTTGGATTGTCTTATTCTGAGATTGAATGATCATGCTCTGGGTTTCTTGCATGGTCGTTATCATGGGTTTAAGGTCATCCAACTCAGAATTGTTGGGATAAGGAGGATGTTGGAATTATTGTTCATGAAAGTGGGTTGGTTGGGTTCTTGAGTTCCTCATGTTGGAAGCATCACTTTGCTTCCACTAGAAATTGGGATCGTTCCTCCATCCAAGATTGTGGGTGTTGGCAAAAGGGTTGCTCCTAGGAGGTGGACGAAACCCTTAGGCAGCATTCAGGTCTGCTTGAACTAACTCGGGGTATTGATTAGACAAGTGACACTCAAAAGTGGCGTGAAGAGTGCTTTTGCAAATGGAGCATTCAAAAATAGCCTAGACTTAGGAAGCTAATTGCAAGATTGTGGCGGGGTTTGACATGAGCCTCTTGAAATTCTGGTTCAACAGTTAGATTAGGAAGGCTAAATTCTGAGTAGCCCCGACTTCACTAGCTCCCGCTTTCTTTTGGAGTATGGATGGTTTTCTATCCTGATAGGCTGAGGTCAAGTAGATAGAATTATCGCTCAATGACTCAAATAATGTTCCGGTCTCATCTTCCATTTTGGTGAGAAAGGTTCTAGCATAAGCAGCATCCACTAGTTGCCTGTGCCTATCAAATAGTCCAATGTAGAACCTTTCTGTCAATTCCATTTAGCCACTTTATGATGGGGACATAATTGAATGAGGTTATTGAAACTCTCCCAAGTCTCATGGAATTACTCCCCATCTAACCGAGTAAAACCCATGATTTCCTTGCTAAAGTGGTTGGTTGTGGTAAAGGAGAAGTATTTCATCAAGAATTCTCCCTTAAGGGTGTTCCAATCATTCAGCCTAGCATCTAAGGTGTGATACCAATATTTTTCCTTGTCCTTATGAGAGAATAGAAAGAGGGTTCTCATCTTCATCAATAGAGTTTTGAAGTTTCACCATGGAATAGACCTCGGTAAACTCTTCTAAATGTCGGTAGTGGTCCTTCCTAGTAGTACCATAAAAGGAGGGCAACAAGGATATGGTATGCTCTTGATCTCATATGGATTGTCCCCTGTCTGTCTTCTTAGTGCTTAAGCAGGTTGGTTGGTCGAAATAAAATGGTCTCTCAATGTTCTTTGTTGATTTGCTTCTTAATCAACCATCTCTTCTTTCCTTTCTCTTTGGTGGGCTCTCCTAAGGATTCTCTCAGGCTCATGTTCAAATACTAAACTACCCTCAAGAGAGCATCTACCAAGCAAATAATAGCCACCAAACACAATTTAAGTTCTTACCAATTTGAGTAGGTGCAACCCCCAAACCAACTTCACATATCAATTAAATAGGGTCAAGGAGGTGTTCCTTCGTTTCCACTTATGTGGTATAAGAGGAATGGGGCTAATTGAGATCCTTACCAATTCTGTATGAAGAAGGTTGAGGTCAAGTTAGCTGACATAGGTGGCCAAACAAGTTGTTCAATCCAGTTACACGACCTAAGCCAACCTTTGAGTGCCCTAAGACCTACACCTTGCTTAAGTGATATTCTCAAGTGATTTAGTGAGAAGTTACTCCAAGGATGGAACTAACGGACGTAAGTAGGGTGAACACTTCCTTTTAGGCGATGTGTATGCGGTGTCTCTTAACTTCCCTTTTGTTCCTTTTAGGGTTGTCCCTCTTCTTAAAGTATCAAACTACTTGGTCACAAGATCATACCATTAGCACAAACTGAAATTGGGGGGTCTGCACCAATAAAGAGATCGGTGCCTATAACCCTAAGGGACCAAGATCTAGTGTGGTGCCTAAGGTGCGTACTTTGTGCGGGAAGTGTGCATCACATCGCAAAAATCAATTTTGCTTTATGAAAGAATCACACACAAGTCCTTTAACTAAATCAAGTGTGATTTTGCTTTTAAGGCCCAATCTGATTATTTGTCCCAATTTTTAGAAAGCGACCACTTAATTAGGTAGATTCAATCACAATCAAGTGGTCTTTGAATTTAGTGCAGAATGTAATGCGTGTTCAGGCACTTGATGCAAAGGTGCAAAGATAATAGAATATACCTGACTCCAGCAATCTTTGTGCAAGTAATGTACACAATGCTGGTAAGTAGATCTAATGTGTTGCTCAATCAACCCTAAACTGCATGCACCTAAGTGTATGCAGCTTTTAAGCAGGCAGCTCGATAAATATATATATATATATATATATATATATATATATATATATATATATATATATATATATATATATATATATAAACTAGATAATCCTAATAGCTAGAGAAAGTAGGGACAGCCCCTCGAAAGCTAGCTCATATGCTGCAAGGGCGAGAAAAGTGAAATGTAAGCTAGTAAGCTTAGATCTCAGATCTCCTAATCCGATTAGTCCCCAGGGAGAATTCCTTTGCTGCAAGATCTAGGTCTCCTTCCATCTCCTCATGTCTTCTCTTGGGATGAGTCAGGACAAATTATACTCAAAATAGATTAGAAATATCAAGTGAACCTATTACATCTGTTGCTTCCCTTGCAACGGTGCTATTTGATTGGAGGGTTTTCGCTAAAAATATGATAGTCGATGAAATTAAGTGTCGTCGCGTAGTATAAGTTGTGGTGGAAAAACGCTTGAATCAACAGATAATCAAATGAGAATGCATCAAATATGTAGTCAACTCAAATATACCTCTCATCATCCATATGAAAATCAAATCAATAATGAACCACAGGAAAATATGTCGTCTCCACAGGGAGGCATATAAGCACATGTAGGTTCGGTATTCAAATATAATGACAAGTAGTAATTCCAATAATAATAAGAGAACTAAATCAAATATGATAGGCAAATCAAAGCAAGCTTGAAAATCAAAACCAAGACATAGTTGCGGTAGGAACACGCGGTGGCGGATGTAGTTGATGACAAAGGTAGGATATGGGCTAAGCGTGTTGCCACCTCGCTTCCCAACAAGATAACATGGTCGTAGTCATCACGGTTAGCGAAGATCACGGTGGCAGATTCGCATTGGCGAGGAGGTAGAGGTCACAGATGTAGTCGAGGTCATGGTGGGGAACACAACAGCCTCAATGGAGGTCGCAGCAAGGTACTCGAGTGTGGTAGTGATTCTGTCTCCACTGCGCTCAAGGCGGAGGAGGTAGTGGTGCAATGGTGGACATGGAGCACGGTCGAGCTACTGCCGATGGTTGGTCGCTCGTCGATTAGCGAGGGAGGCTGAGTAGAGGAGGGGAGGGCAGAGGGCGCTGTTGATGGTGGTCGCTGCCATTGCTGTCGATTATGGTGAACAAAGGCGATATAACACTGAAATTTATAATCTTAAAAATTAATATGAGTCCGAGGTCGTTTGTATGGAGCAATTTGGTAAATTTAATCACTAATCAAAATGAGAAAAGATATGCAAATGTAATCAAAATATAGCTAAATAGATAACATAAGAGTATCTCAATAAAATCAAGAGTGAGAGTGCAAAAAGATGGGGTTAAAATGGTAGTTTGAACCACCAATTTGACCCTAATGTTAAACTCTAATTCAATCTCAAATATACGAATAGTATCCTCAATCAAATGTCCATGCAGCACCAAATCAGACATCAGGTTCAAGGCTCAGACACCTTAATCTCAAGGCCTTAGCAGAAGCTAAGGCAAAGTACCTAATAAGAATACCATCATGAGTCCTAACTAGCTCATTTTAACCCAATGAAGAGAATAAAAGCTCCTACATAACAACTGAAGATTCTAATTCACTACGTAACATTTCTAAGAGAAAAATAAGAAACTAGGGATAAAACTGTAATTTTACTAGTGTAGTATAACAATGGGTTTTCTCAAGGGCTAAACAAAAGTTAAAGGGTCTTAATAAGATAATAAGTGGGTTGGATCAGACAGAAATGGTTTGTGTGTACCTTGTGAATTAAATGACTTCTTAAAATCCTAAACGAGACCCGCTTGATTAACCAAGATTCTGGTCAGGATAAAATTCCCCTAAACCCTCTAAAAATCATAGAAAATATTGTTTAGTGTTTAGAACTTTCAATTTGGCCATTGGAACCCATCTTGACCTAGAATGGGGTCTCAGACAGATATTTGCCCTAAATTAGGTTTTTGCACAAATTTCCCAGTCAAGCGTAGTCAAACCTAAAATCCAACTTTACAATTAGATTCCTTAGGTTTAAATTAGGTTTGTACCAAAATTTGGACCCAAGATGAATTTGTCTTGACCTAGTTTGTAAAAAGGTCCAGCCCAATTACATTTGTACCCCTATCTTTCAAAAACCTTTACAAAAGGCCCCCTAGCTTCTTCATCGTCTTCGCAATTAGGTCCTACCACCATTATAGCGGAGGAATCCTACTCCTGCGAGCTTTGGAAGGTGATTTCTCCCTGATTGCTCAAAGAATCCCCTTTAAAATTGAAAGGGGGATTCTTTGAGAAAATCCCTCCATTGTGAACCCTGTTTGATGCCCTAATTTCTTCCCAATCTCTCATGCGAATGCACGAGAGATTTGGGTCTCTTTTGAGTTTTGTTCTTCGACAAGCATGTCTTGCTTGGAGGCTTGGCTTCCAAGCACAAATCCCCCTCTAGAGATCTATTTAAGAAGCCCCAGATCCACCCGACTCCTCTAAGCTTGAAATCGACCGGAGATCCCCTCAAATTCTTCTCTCCTCCTCTGGCCAATTCGCTCGTCAAGCTCTCGTGACCTTCCCTACTCTCCCTCGTCGTCTGACCACAATACCAGTGGCAGGCTCTTCCTCCTTGCGTTTGTTCGCATCACGCAGCACCCTCCAATGCCCTTATCTCCCCTTCATCCTCGCCAACCATCTCTCTCTAAGCGCCTTCGTCTCCGGCGTCAGCAATACATGCCCGACGCCGTCTTCGTCTTCCCTTTGTCCACTATCACCCTAGATAAGTCCCCTTCCTCCTCTACTTTCTTCTCCACTCTCTATTTCCTTGAATCGACCCCTGTCGACCTCCAACATCCTCATCTCCTTCATTTCCGGCCACCACCTCCGGCGAGACCACTCCACCTACACAGGCCATCCCATCCCTCGTCGACAAGACCATAAGCATCCCTTCACTCGACTGAACATTTCCCCCCACTTTACACACCACTCCACTCACGCACCTCACCGAACACACCTACACCTTCGCACATAGGGTGCCTTAGGCACGCTCTCACAGGCGTCCCCACGACATGCCAACCACCACAGCACATTCGTCGTGCCTCGGCGAAGCTTCCTGAGCAATTTGATGTGGCCGCATGGCCATCTTTGTGATTTTAGGTAGCAGGCGTCCTCCACCATTAGTGACCAAGCTTGAAGCAAGCTTGAGGTTGCTCTAGGCTTCGCCAACTCTAGGCCCTTGTCCCAGGCTATGCGGAACACCCTCGCGAACGACTCCAGGCCCTCAATTCCAGTTGAAGGTTGTAGCAGCTGCTACAATTGGAAGGCCACCTCTGTTACGGGTGTGCGCGA
The DNA here is from genome assembly GCA_037157565.1 of Thalassia testudinum. NCBI lineage: Eukaryota > Viridiplantae > Streptophyta > Magnoliopsida > Alismatales > Hydrocharitaceae > Thalassia > Thalassia testudinum. Next base: position 104,015,617 of record JAZHRO010000024.1, on the reverse strand, counting down.
AGAAAGGTGCGCGGATAGTCCCACCTCGGAAAGTTCTGAGGCCGTGCACCCACATAAGTTGAATTTGTGTCTGTAGCTGGTCGACTCCAAACCACGAGGTGCGGTCCCTCTCACCCAACCGACCCGGTCTCGTCCGCGCTCACGCCTCGCTGACCTGGCTGACCCGACCCGACCTGCACTCCTCGCCCTCCATCGCACGCCGGTGGGCCTGCTCTCGGGTACGTATCTGACTCGATTACCTGAATACGTGTGGCTCTGGGAGATCGGAACCTAAGGGAGAAAGAGAGGAGAGCTGCGCGTAGGTAGGGTGTAGGTTTTGTTGAAGTGTAGGAGAAGCTAAGCTGAGGAAGAAGAAGAGAAGCTAAGGGCCACGATAGAGAAAGCCAGAGAAGGAAGAAGTTGAAGGAAGAAGAAGGGGAAGCTAAGAAGGAAAGCAAAAAGTAGAAGTCTGAGGAAAGAGAAGACAAAGAGAAAGAGAAAGAGAAGAGGCAGCCGACAGAGAAAGGCAAAGAGAAAGAAAGAGGAGTAGAAGCAAAAGCAGAGAAATCAAAAGGAGCACTGTAGCATTAGTTTAAGTTGTCTGATTTACAAATCAGACATCTAATTTGAGTTTAATTCACATACATTAAGTTCTTTAGTATTTTGTGCTTTACATTTACTCTCATATGTTTGCACTTTGATACTGATATTATTGCATATTCCTTTAAATTCTAAATTGTAATCTTGATTTCTAAACACCAATTTGCTCCATGTGTTCAACCTCGAACTTCAAAATTCGAGTAATAAAATTATATCTGTTTTGAACGCTTTTTCGACTGTACTACAACTCTATACTTTTGAAACCTGATTCAGCGACCTCAAACAGTACCACAGAAGAAGCACAAGGGCCTCGCAAGCCACAGATTGGCTAAGTGTTGAGCGTGGGAGGGGGGGCACAAATACAAGGAAACAGTAATGCAAAACCCTCATGTTTCCTCTCAAATTCTTTCTCTTCAGATCATACTTGGACCCGGGTAATCGGACCCAAGCCTAGACCCGCGTGGCATGAATCGTGGGTGAGGGCACGTGTGTTGGCGCATGCGTGGGAGGACCTCACCCTCGTGTGCTTGGAGGTAGCGAGCTTCAGGTAGCTTTACGTGATATACGTTGTGCGGGCTTCATCGATGCACGATGTAGGACTAATCCCACAGCTTCTCTTCTTCCCATGGAGTTGCGTGAATTGCAGTTGACTCTTTTGCCGAATTGAAGTAGCTGCTGATGAACGCTACTTTGATTAAGTCCTGGAGTAGCCTCAAGACCAGGAGCCATGTGGAGTGCAAGTTGCAGCAGGTTGAGTGATGAACGTGGTCGAAGAAGACGTTTGCAGCGGCGGAGCTCTGATGAACACCTGAAAAAGAGAATATGGCCTTACGACCTCGTTAGAAGCGCTCACAAGCTTCACCGTGAAGAGGTGAATGCAATGGTGGTCGTGGCAGGCTGTGAGGGTGTGTGTGTGAGTGTAGTCGAGTTGGAGAAGGTGGACGAAGGAGGTGGTGCTCGGTGGCGTGGTGGAGCAATTAGAACCCCAAATTTGTTTGGGGCTTTTGATCGATGACGTGTGGCTAGGGTGGAGCATTGGGTTGAGCCTGACTCGGCCCCGCCCGAACCCAAAAAAGCCCATTTTTTATTTTCAGGCCGTGGGTCGAGCCCAAGACCCAAAATTTTTACGAAATCAAGGCTCGGGCTCGCCCAAGGCCCATTTCTATGGGCTAAGGGCCAAGCCTGGCCAAGCTCAATTTCAATTTTCGGGTCGAGTTTTTAGGTTAGGCTCAGGAAAGCCCGTAAAGGTCCATAAATTTTATTAAGGCCATTTCTTTTTGGATTTTTAAATATGACCTACCAACCAAATAAACTAGTCTTAAAAATATACCTTATTATTTTCCTAAAAAATGCTAGACTTTGATATATAATCAAATTACTTACTTAAAATTAGTACTTGCATCTCCTAGCTAGTAATTTAAATTTATGTTACTTTGTTGTAAATATTATTCAAAGTAGTGATTGAACATAATATTATTCAATATTATTCAACATAAGTTGCATCACATAAAGTTACCATATGATACAAGTTACAAAACAATGTTGTCGTCGGAAAGGACCTGCTGATGAGAGATCGGTTGGAAAGGAGAGGAGACTCAGCAAGTGTCGTTAATGGATGCTTGAGATGGCGAGGGCGTGAGACAACTTGATGCCTTGATGGAGTAACCACGGGCACAGCTACACGGGGGAAAGGGGATTCTAATTTTGTGCATGGGATTGAGGGAGGTTGGGGAGGGTGACGGTTGGAATTGCTTTTTTAATTTTTAGTTAAAAAGGAAAAAAGGTTAGGAACTTGGGTGGGGTGGGTTGGGCCCAACGGGCCTTTTCTGGCTTTTTCGGGTTCGGATCGGACCTAGACCCAAGTTTTTTAAAAATTCAAGGCCTGGGCTCTACCCAAGTAAAATTCGGGCTCGGGCCGGGTCGGGTTTGGGCTGGAATCAGGTCGGCTCGCTCGAATGCTGCACCCTACGTGTGGTGGTGCTTTTGGGTCAGATAGCGAGTGGTTTGGTGGCTGGGTGTAATGGTGCAAACTCGTCGGAGTTCCCACCGGCATTGGGGAAGATGGTATGGTGAAGGTGATTTCATGGTTTATCCTAAGGTCTAAGGGGGTAGGAAGAATTAGGGGAGCGAGAGGAGGAGCGAGATACTAATTACAGATGAAGGGAAGGAGGATTTAGCACTGGCTATGATTGACCGATGCCGGAGAAGGCGAATGCTCCGGTGATGTGAATGACGAGGAGGAAGGGTCGAGGTAGCTCCTACTTAGTTCGTCGAGGAACAAAAGACATTGGGGAGGAAGCTCCCCATGCCTATTGTTTGTGGCAGAGAACGACAAGGGGGGATCGAGGAGTTCGCTGGAGCTGAGGTCGGAGCTGGTCGAAGGAAGGAGAGAGGAGATCTTTTGGCCTAAAATATAGCTAAGGAAGGTCTTGACTCGAGGGTTTTAAATAGGACCTCTTTAGGCCCTCAAAGGTTCAATTCAAGCAAGTTCTTTAAGCTTCAAGGTCAGTTTGCAAACTTGAAATTTCCAAGCTTCGCCGGTGAGATTTTGGTGCTAGTTTATCTTGAGATGTGATTCGACCTGGAGATGATCAATGTAGGAGCAATCTCTCCAATTCTGAAGAGATTTAAGTGAGAGATGAGTGAAGAATCTTTGCTCGAAGTCGACTTGCGTTCACACCATTGGAGGTAGAGAGCAAAATGAAGAAAATGATGAAAAGTAGGGACCTATTTGTAATAAACTTGAAAGTTAAGGGTCTTATTGGGAGAAATAGAGATTTGAGGGACCAAACTGCAAATTAGGTCAAGATGGATTTTGATTGGGCCCAAATTTTGGCCTTAACCTAATTTGGACCTAAGGAATCTAATGGTGTACTTGGATTTGAGTTTTGATCACGTTTAACTAGGTAATTTGCACAGAAACCCAAATTAGGGCAAAATCCCGTCTGAAACTCTATTTTAAGTCAAAATTGGTTCAGAAGGTCAAATCAAAGGTATCAATCCTCTTAGAATATTTTTCTATGAGTTTTAGGATGTTTAGATGAATTTTATCTTGGCTAGAACCTCTTTAATTTAAGCAGGTTAAGAATTAGGATTTTATATACTGTTTTGGTTCTCGAAATGCGTGAAATCCTGTTTCTGTCAGTGTTGACCCACTTTTTTGACTTTTGAGCTCATTTGGGCTTCGTTTAACCCCTGAGTGATCCTATGGTTAATCTATATTTGTGATGTGCTGTTAAAATTATAGAATTAACCTTGATTTCCAATTCTTCTCCCAAATTGGAATAATACGGAGTTACGACCCTTAGATGATTAGATAGGAGCTTTTAATAATCAAACCTGACTAAATGTGGCTAGTTAGGGCTCATGATGGTATTTCCATGATAAGGGCATAAATGTAATTTCTAGAGTTTTTTTTAACTACAATGGCGTTAGTGGAATATTCCTAGAATATTCTCTCTTAGTTGATGGAAGCTTAACTTGGAGGTATAGCCCTGTTTGGTTATCATGTTTTTGGGGGCAAATATGTAAATATGAACTGTAGAGGGGTACAGATGTAATTATGAAAGAACACTAGAGCATGGATATAAAAATCCCTTTTCAATATTACTTTTTCTATTGTATTTATTTTTGAAACCATTTTTGGTGTTATAATTGAATTCACATAATAAATAAAATTTGTGAACTCCCTCTCTTTACAAGACTAACTAGATCAACTAACATAGCTAACTTGCAATTTTGAAAATCGAAGGGGATGCATGCCTCCTTAGAGGCTAGGAAAGGTGCATATTAGCTAGCCACTCGAAGGGATAAGACAGAGTCACCCTAAGAAGGTGGGGAGTGTTTTTGGGCAGAGAATAGCCTATGGTCAAGGAGTTACCCTTGTCTAATGTTTGCATGTGTGACGCAAGTAGTGTCAAGAGGCAGCACACGCGCTGATGAATTTAAGGTTTTGTCGAGGAGTTATCTTTCTTTTTAGCAATGCTAATATACACTGTCTCAACTTGAATATGGGCCTTGCACTCACAAATCAATTAATTATCAATGAGTAATGTAAAACTCTTACTTGAATTAGCGACACTAGTAGAAATAGCTAACATGAACGAAATAAAGGAAAATGTTTATCTACATTATGTTAGTGCAACCCCTCTAATCATGCTTTAATGATCTTTCAAAACACCATTAACATGCACTAAACCTAAAATCTAAGTGACCGCACAGACTCTTTACATTGTGGAATGACAGGAGGTTACGGCCTTGTCTTCCTAAAGCAAGAAGGTAGAAGACTCAAGCATGAAGGATGTAAAGAAGAGTGTGGCCATGATAGTCCTTGTAAAGGGTATCCTTGTAATATTTTCTTGTATTTATTTGTCTAGAAGTTTGATTGTAAGGAGCCCTTAGATCCCTAGTTCAACCTAGGAACCCAATATACCAAAACCAATTGAGTAGAAACTCTTACAAATACAATTCAAGTCATTACATCCAATATAGGATGTCCACACTCTGTATCAGATGTCTGTTAGTCTTTATAAACGTCTCCCAACACAACTAGACGACCCAATCTTAACTTAAGCAAAATAACTCCTCATTTTTATTATTAACGACAACTAACCACATTATCAGACGTCTCCATACAAATCCAGACATTTGACGTGACCTTTGGATGTCTCATTGATAGACGTTATTTTCGAAACTTGAGTTGTTCTGATTACATAGAGTTGCAAAGACACTTTCTCGATTTTGCAAAAGCCCGACCCTCTGATATATGTGTCTTCTAGATGACCAATTGATGGCGAAAATGCACAATTTGTAAATTAGGTTTTTTTTTATCGTTGTAACGTGCAATTCCAATTGCTTTTGAAATTTATAAAAAGTGAGTACTTGAAAGGTATTCAGGTCGTCCCAAGGGTTAGGATTGATGGTGCCAAAATGAAAGGGAACTTGATGGTTGGCGGCATCCTTAGTGATAACTAGGGTTAAGGGGTTGGCCTGATGTGTTGTTGGGTTAGGATGGAGTTGTAGGGTGGGGGTTATGAGATGGATGACTAAGGTTTATTGGTGCCAAGGGAGGGGATGTATGGAGGTTGAGTTAAGGAGACTTGGCGCCAATTTAGGTGAGTTTAGGTTTATGAGTTGCCGTGGAATTTTTTTTTGAGAAGTAAAAGGGTACTTATCCGATCAATAACTACCCAAATTCATTCCATCAAAACATCAAACAACCACCAATTACAAAGCGGACTCCCAGAAGACCACTTGGGAGGAGATGGACGAGATAATATTCTTCACATAAGGCCTCTTCCCCCTAAACACCACCCCATTCCTCCCTAACCACACACCTCACAGTAAAGCCAACACCTTGGCTCTATCTCTTTTGGACTGAAAGGTAGTTACTCTAGGCATGGTGTTACCTCTCCGGAATGACGACCAGAAGCTGGATACGTTCTGGTGGTCTATCTAGGCTAAGTCCAATCTCTGCCAAATACATGAAACAAAAGGGCTCTGGAAGAAAAGATGTTATAAATCCTCATCTGCCTCTTCGCAAAAGGAGCACCTCACATCATCCATCTGCACCCATCTCGCCCTCTACACCTTCGTCACAATCCTTCCTTTCTGTAGGAGCCAAGAGAATATCTTAATTTTCAGTGGACATTTCTCCTGCCAAAGCAACCTGCAGTCTCTGGAAAGGTCTTTATCCATGGAATGTGTAGTGCCACTCAGCTCTCCAAATACCTTCGCCATGACAAACTCCCCGTCAAACCAAGAAAAGGCATCTCTCCCCTCCTCAGGTGCTTAGCCCTCCAGCTCTTAAAGCAGCTACTGAAACTCTGCAGCTCTCTAGTTGGAGAGACCTGCCCAAAAGGTTGGGCACCACACCCATCCCAGCAGTCACCAACTGTGGACGTCGGAGCCTTGGCTCTCCTGAAGAGGTGAGGAAACCTGTCATTGAGGCTGCTCCCCCGCCACTGCCAGTTGTTAAGCCAAAACCTGAAAGTATCCCCTGCATGGAGCTCCGGCGAGGAGAAGGACCTCACTCTCAATACCAGTGTCACTAAACCTTTGAGGAAGTGGGACGCCCTTGGAGGGGGGACCTTCAACGGTTCCTAGGAGAGAAAAGAGCCATAGCAATGCCGCATGACATCACCAAAAAGACCCCAGTCCTGCCCCACCAACCTGGCGATCCATTTCATGAGGAGACTCAAATTGACCCTCCCCACATCTCTAACACCCAGCCCTCCCTCCTGCAGTGGTCGGTGGGCGTGGGAATTAAAAAGGGTTGGGATGGCTCCATGTAGTGGTTGTTACAAGATGAAGGGCTAGGTTTAGTTGGCACCACATGAGGGGGTGCATAGGTATTTTGGCGCCAACTTAAGGGGGTGGTTAGGTGGTGGTTATGGCCATCCATAGGGGGTTTTCATTTCTTAGAGTTGGTGCCAAGATGTAGGTTCTAGAAGGGGGTTGATGTGGATGGTGGAGATGGCCTTAGGGTTAGGCATAAGGTTGGGATGAAAGGGTTTTGGAGGGAAAATAGTTGGCTTCGATTTTGGTAGTTGTGGAGGGTGGTTGGCGTGGATTCTAGGTGGCCTTTGGAGGTGGTGGTGGTGTGAAGGGGTGCTTGTATGTTGGTGCCAAAATGTAGTGGAGTTGAGGTAGAGTTAGCTTAAGGTGGGGTTTAGGGTTAAGGTTAAGATGATAGTGGATTGCCATGGGGTGGAGAGTTTAGCTAAGCTAGTTTAGCTAGTAGGTGAGTAGAGGAGGAGGTAGGAGAGAGTTAGGGTTTAAGAGGAGGAGCAGTATGCGGTTTATTTGGAGCTGAGGTTGAATTCCTGCTGCTGAATCTACTGAAGAGGACTTCATAAGGGCTCAGCTACTTAGCTTAGCTAGGTAATTCTTTTACTAGCAGCTAAACTTGAGTAGTAGAGCTAAGTTGAGTTGGACTCAACCTATCTAGAGCTGTGTTGAGCTGGACTTACTTCTGATGGGAACTCTCAAGTTAGCTTAGCTACTAAGTTGACAAGTAGTAGCTAAGCTGGAGGGAGTTCAACTATCAAGAGCTGAGTGGAGTTGGGGAGAGCTGGACCTGAGCTGAGGTGAACTCTAGTCAATTAAGTTGAGGTAGCTTAAGCTCCCAGTGAACTGCTTGGAGCTAAGATGAGCTAGCATCAACTAAGTTGAGCTGGATCTAAGCTAACTTAAGCTAAGTTGAGCTAGTCTGAGCTACCATCCAGCTAAGATGAGTTGAATGAAGATTGAGAGAGCTAAACCTAACCCAGGTGAGCTGGTATCCAGCTATAATGAGCTGGATCTAGCTGAGTCCTAACTGAATTAAGCTTTCTCTTCACTTGTTGCCTTCTTGAATGTTAGGGTTTTAGAGTTCTGGTTATCTATTCATCCTTAACACTCAAATAAACATGTCAAAAATAACAAAAATTATGCAATGCATGCTTAACCTAGTGATGCCTAAATGCAGCCCAGAAACCCGTTTGCAAAGTTAAAATCCTAAGAGCTAGATCTATTTTAGGGCATAAAAATAATGATAAACTAGCGTCTATCACCAACCACATGATCATACGTCGTATGAGATGTCTAGTAATCTAGCACATGAATCTTGTATAAGATTTGATCTAATAGGGAACTTCCATGGAGTTCTACCCACAAAATTAGACGGTTGATCTAAATGTCAGACGTTGCTTATTGCAATATATGCTATCTAATTATATGCACGTTGTCTAGTTGCCTCTACAAATTTTACCCCCTTTTCGTGTACTTTGAAATTCGGACAGCTAAAATTATCAACAGACGTTTGAGGCATACTAAATGTTTGAATATTAAATTAGACTCCTGTTATTGGTTGTCAGTTAAGCAGTCTTTTCTGACCAAGATCTGTCTTATGCAACTTGGGTCTAATGACCATATGACCTTGTATAAGCACATTATGACCATCCTATCACCTATAAAAACATAGCTCAACACTAGCAAGATAGGTTAGTATCCATATACACCAAAAACTCCGAGTGCATATTGAATAGAGCTATCTATTCTCTAATTTTTGTGCTCTCTTGTTCTCTACACTCACTTACACATTGTTAGAGAGCCAACTCCCTTGTGCTTCTACTCATCCTTAGGCCATTTTATCAAGGACTATTAATTAGAACCTTAGTAGCCTAGTAGTTCTTCATTCTTTAGGCTTCTTAGGATTTTAGGTGTATTTCATTCTTTCTTATTTGTAATTGTGAGTGGGTATTTGCAGTGTTGGATCTCCATCCTGTCCATTTAGAAGGGTAAAACTCTACAGTGGGAATTAGAAAGGCATTTGTAATATGAGGTACACCACCCTCGTTGAAGTGGTGTGGGTAGTGAGTTGTTGATCGCCTTAGTGATCAGGAAATCACAAGTTAGGTGCCTTAGGTGGTGGTTTTTCTCTATTAGATGTTTTCACCTAAAAATAGTCATCTATTGTGGTGTGCATCTTTTGTAATTTTTATATTTAGATAAAAAATTCTATATTTTTATTAGAGTGCATTAATCACCCCCGATGGTGCATTCTCACCTTACTCACTCTCTCACAATATTATTGCTAGTGAAATATTTAATGAAAGTCTCATGTAATAAAATATTTATTACATGCTTATAATTATGATCCTATACTAGGTTGCTTGTTTCAAAATCATATTTTCTCCCCTTCTAACTAGGTAGATCAGAAACGAGAGCAGCTCTAAGCAAACTTTGTTGGACCATCTTTTGTTCAAGCCAAGTATGTGCCAGTTTAGTAGTTATTCTTGTATACTAATAAAATATTTTGGTGGTTAGAAGACATTCTAGAGTTGTGCTCAAATCTCTTGATATAAAAGAAATGGTTGCTCCTTTATTTATGTACTTGTTACCACTTCAAGTGTGTGTTTTATTGTTGGGCAACTATGATCTTGTGTATTTTACATGTGCATCCATTTGGGGCCACTACAAGAAGAAAGGGAAGAAGGTGACTTGAAGTAGAATAATGGTGGATGAAGAATGAAGGATATATGCCTTTTATTGGGTATTGAGGCCTATTTATAGGCACTTGAAATGTTAAAAATTGATTGGGTTATGTTCAATTTTGTGGTGATTACTTATTAGAATTCTAGTGGTGTAAAAACTCTTCAAATCCCAATTGGAATGGGATTTTTCAACTCCTAATTTGGATAAAAATAACTTTTGGTCACAATAATACCTTTATTGGGTTCATTTTGTTTTTTCTCACTATTTTCCTTAATTTTTTTGCAATCAAGATGGCCCATATTTGCCCTTAGCCTACTATGGGCTTGCATTACACCATTAGGGGTGCCAAACTAGCCCACCTCCTGAAGTTACCATGTACCATAAGCATTAATAAACCTCTTACTTATATGGGACTTCCAACTCCACACATATTGGAGGGTCGCATGTCCTTCGGGACTTATATATATATATATATATATATATATATATTGCTTTTCCTTATTTTTTATCCCTTAATTTAGCTTTTCCTCTTCTATTTCTCGATGTTTGTGCATGGAACCTCCTCTAAAATTTTGCTTTTTCAATCTAGAAGCTATCCATTGCACATCCTTGGCCACTCGATTTGCATTTCGCTTTCTTCTATAGTAAAAAGTTAAAGAGAATATCATTATTACTAAAATGTAAATAAATGTCTAAAATTATTGTATATACAAAATAAATATCTAAAAAATGACCAAACTTAGCCACATAATTTATTTGAAATTATGAGTTGAATATGCCTTTATCTTTGTAGAGAATTTGCTATGAAGAGATCTTGCTCAGTATTCCTCTCCTCTTGTCACCTTTCGACCTATGGGACATGATGTTCATTCTTTCTTTATTAGATTTATAGAGTAAGGGAACTAGCTAATTTTGTTCTCCTTTGCTTTACTACAAGGCATGGGGTTAAGTAATGGTAGAAAATGTTAGGGGGAAGCTTCATCCTGAACCCTAAACCTCCTCGTAACCCTTTAATAAAGGTCAAGCAATTATGGAAAGAAAAAAGAATAGATATGGGAAAACTCAACTTTGTAACTGCAAGCATGGGATAGACTCCTTCCCTCTTTGGCCTTTGTTTCTAAAAATGAACTCGTGAAATACGTGACCATTTTCCCTTCCTTCTTACATCCTTTATTGACTCATATGGTCTAACTTTGCCTTTCCATGTCATACACGCATAAATTGCTTATAAAAGTAATGAAAAATTGAATGAGCAATAGGTTTTATATGTAAAGGGTCCTTTATGGTTAAAAATTTTCTTGCCAAACTATATAGAAGAAAAGACGTGAGTGTGATACCGCTTATTCACCTAGGCATAATCAATTCAAAGATCTCCATTGTCCCACATAGTTAGGAGTTAGTGATCTCCTATTCAAATGGATCTTATTGAATTCTAACCTATCAATTGGGAAGAAAGCATACCTTTAAGCCATAGGGACACAATCCCTACAAGTAAGTTTTTTCTTGTTTGTATCTGTGTTTTCCCTCCAACTTACTCCTTAAGAAAGATAACATCATTTTTCCTTTATCGATAACAAATTGAGAGTTCTCACCTATAGTTAACAACTAGACATAAGCCTTGCTTTGCTCTCAATCAACTAATTTACTTAGCTTGACTACAAACTTGAACAATGCAAAGTAAGCAATGAATCCCCAACCATAAAGGAATCTATGGACAAGGGCATTCTTTTGGGAGTAGCTACTTTCTCTGGACACTTCTTGGCACATACATTTGAAACACCAAAAATGAGGAACTAAACTAATTACAGTGGCAATAACACTTTCCGTTGGAGTCCTATTAATTAACTTCTTAGAAGTGCACCTTTAAATAGCTCCAAGCTTACCTTCATAGACTTGCAGGCTTACTTAAATTGCGTGCAGTGAAGTTTGTTTCATGGTTATGAAAGGTTCATATATTGAAAAGGATGGATGGATACAAAGTTTAGAAATACAAATACAAGACTTATTAAATCAGCCCTTTGATTCACCAGGGCTGGACTTCTTGGGCAAGTAGCAAAGAAAATCATATGCCGTTTACATATATATATATATATATATATTTTCTTTTTTTTTGATTTCCTAAATCAAGGAAGAAATCGAGTTGCTAAATCAAGAATATGAAAAATTAAAAAGAGATGATGAGAGAGGAGATTGCTCAAACTTGATGAGAGTTTACCCTTTTAATATTTTGATGGCTTCACCTCCAATTTATTACTATAATAGGTAAGGACCTAATGACACTAAATATTTAAATATCACATGAGATATTTAAGTATACAATTAAATATCCCTCATCAGATATACAAAAGTAACAGTGATAGGGTAAATTAATCATGACTCAATAGATAGAATTTTGTCTATCTGCCTTGTTTGAGTGAGGCACCGTTATCAATGTTTGATTTAAAAGGGGAGACTGCTCGGCAAACGTATTGCGCTGTACATTTGACAATTAGGGTAATTTACCATCAAGACATGATATAAATTTTTGTCTATCGTCACTAAACGGTGATTTCCCCGCTAATCACCAACTCCACAAGGCCGACGGGCATCCGCCGCTCCTCCCTGCAACCCTCAACTCCCCTCTCCTGCCACCTACCGATCTCCGAGCAGTGACAACTTTGATCTTCCCGTGAGGCTATCGATCGTTGGCAGATGCCTCAGGTGAGGGTGGTGGCGCGCAACTTCATGGACATGGTGGCGGCGCTCCCGGCCTTGAAGCTCGACAAGCTCTACGACAGCGCCTTCATATGCGAAGCCGTCCTCAGGTCCCTCTCTTTCCATCTCTCTCACTTGCTTCCTCTGCTTCTCCCTCCAACGACAACAACAGCGACGATTGTTGTCCATCTTTTTACGACAGTGTTTTCGTCACACACGAATCCCGATCGTACATGAAGAAGTAAGGAATTCAGCGCAGCGCAATGGATCGACTAAAAATATCGTATAAGATACGACCATAACTGCTGTCCGAGGAGATGGGATCGATACGGTTGCAGTTTGGTGTTATGGATTTGGTGTAGAGAGTGGGTTCAGTTTTATGTATTGGCTGTGAATATGCAACTGTCTGTTGAAGTAGCAAAATGATTATGCTAATCGATGAGAATATGCAGCTTTTACTCAGAGGCAGAGCTAGTGATTTAGGTTGGGGGGCAGACAAACATGAAGAAGAAGGACTGAAACTTAAAGGTTTCGATGTATAAGTCGTAAGGACCCCCTAGCTCCATCCCTGCTCTAGTGTGCATGTGTGTTTGGAAGAGAGATTGCCGGAACGTTGATTGACGTATAAGCTGGGGTCCACGAAGGTTTATTTTGGTGTGAGAATTCCCGTTGTAGGCATCACTTGGTTTCAGCTTAGAAGTATTTCGTATATCGTTAGGATTGGATGGTCGCAAGTCTCTTATCCAAGGTTGGATCTTCAGGAAATTTAGACCATCAGGAAATGCTCAGAATTGGGCTTCGTTGATGGAGGGAGTGAAAACATCCGATTGGAATGGAACTACCAATACTTGTGAGTCATGTCAAAGTGACGTAAATTCACAAGTTTCCATGCATTAAAATTGTCCTTAAACATGGTGTGTAAATACTCTGGAGATTAATTTGACCCCCTTTTTGGAGGAATTCTTGATCCATTTTTGATGATCTGCTGATTCCATGTACGTGAACATCACAGTGGTTACTTCATCTGAGATCAAACTCAATTATGGATATTTATATTTTTGGGATGTTGTAATGCATTATCCCTTAATCTGAAATCAAATTCAGTGATGGATAAACATATTTTCATGATTTTGTAATATATCATAGTTTGCATATAGCAGTTTTTTTTCCCAAGTAATGAGTTAATGAACTTGATAATTGAAAGGGCATGGCATTAGGAAAACCTTTGGATCCCTGGTCTCTTGTACTTAAGTTTTGTCTTTCTAATGGAGATGAAAAGAAATGATGGGAGATGTCCCAATGGGTTAGGCCAATTTGGACTCCAACGTCAAGGAGAGAATTGGCTGGATGCTGATTTCATGTAGTTTCTTTGTTATTTTTTCCCCCAATAAGTATTCCATATGGTTTCTTGTCCAATATATTTGGTGGTCTTGCAAATTCATCCACATCTTATAGACCATTTCTCGTTGGTCTTCCATAACCAACTTATTCTTTTTGGTGATTTTTTTGTCAGGTCATTGCCACCATTGGCCAAGAAATATGTTCTGCAACTGCTTTACATTGATGTGCCAATACCTGCAAAGTCAATGGAAGAATGGGTGATGATACCTGATGGGATGTCAAAGCACAAAGTTGCAGTTGAGAGGATGCTTCAGTTGAGGGTTTTTCTTGAGGTTTCTGATAGGTGAAGCTGCTGTATGATTTATGTTATTTTTATTTCTCTGCTGCTGAAGTGGTCTGCATTACAATTTGTAGTTGCAATATCTCTTTCGGTAGTGCTCCTATAATTTCTATTTAAATGAACCATAAGAAAAATGCTCTAAGCCCTGGTTTTGCTATTGCTATACTATCAATCTCTTGGAGAGTGTATATGTAGAATGCATGTTTTTTTGCTTTTGGATGCATCAAGGAAAGATAGAAAGGATGCAGAGCTAAATTTCTCGATCAGTCTAATGGGAAAGCTGGTTTGCCATAGAGCTCTGCAGACTTGCACCTGTGGCTTTCTATAATTCTATTTTGGAAATGAAAAGCATGTGAATGTAGAGTTAAAAGGTTATAACGGATATGTAAATGACTTCACTCTGCATTCATAGTCCACTACAAATAGAAATTGTGCAAGTATTGCAATGTATCTGTGGAAATTGTATTAGCTAGCATTTCATATCCAGGCCAATCAAACAAATAGTTGGAGCACATGAAACCAAGTAAAAGTTTCCAAAAATGAGTTGCATATCTGAACTTATGTGAGAACTTGTGTCCCTATTTACACCAATGCAAATAGGCAGTTAAGTGATCTCTAGAGTAACTTGGGAAGTAAAGTTGATCATGCATGATCTCCTTAGCTATGTAATCTTATGTAGTATGAATATAGTCAGATTCAAAAAGCAGAGGGAAGTAGAGGATTTTCTCTCCTTCCTTCCTTCTTTCGATCTGCTCTACTTAATGCGAGGGAATACTTGCATTTTGATTTCCTAATTTTTTATTTTAAGAAGTGTTGGATGCTGCTTGGAGAAAAGAAAATACAAGCAAATGAAAGTCTTCTTTTGAAAGCCTCTATAACGAAACTGTCAGTCTCATCGGATCCTGCATGTGCGACTTCCTAACTCATGAATCATTAAGGATGCAGTGAAAGAGTTGCACATCTCTTCGTAAAGAGCGAGGGATGCTTCCAAGGGTGTTGCACCCAGACAAACTTAATGTACCCTGGAGGAATTTGTGCACTCACTTGTTCTTATGAAAATACTTGGATATCTTCACTCTTCAACTTTTTCCTTTGTATAGCTCTATGTGCTGAGGCTCTGCTAATTTTGACATGTGGAGATATGGACATGTTGAAGAAGTTATGGAGATATAATTAGATAGAAGAAAAGAAAGGAAAACTCCTAAAATAATTGTGAAACTTTGACTATAAATATTAGACAATGCAATAAGGGACTTGAATATATGTTCACAAACAAATGCAATATGAAAATAAGAGCACCTCTTTCAAAATTCTAATCTTATGTCATACATAGCCGATGGTGCAAAGTAGTTGTCCCTTGGACTTCTTCAATCATTTTAAGTTGTTGATTCATATTACCTTTTAATAAGTCATATAACGAAATTTTTATTACTTAACAAGGTTGAAATGGCTTTAAGGGATAACTCCACCAACTTTGTTATCTAGAAATTAGGGAAATGAGCATGCCTTGTGGGAATGCTGACACTTAATGGACATATATAAGAGAATGTTGAGTGGTTATTTAGTGCCACATTGGAAAGTGTGCACTTTGTGTGTGTGTGATAGCCTATAAATAGCCGTGTACTCTCATTTATCTTTGAGAAGAAATACAGAGAAAACACGCCCATAGGGTGCTTCTCCCGTAGTTTTCTCCCTGCTCCTCATGAGTGGGGTTTCCACGTAAATCTAAGTGTTTTGTGATTGTTTATATGCTTTGATATTATTTCTTTCGCATTGTTTAGCTTATTTAACTTGGTATCAGAGCATGTTCGTTCCTTGGGTTATCTTTTTTATCATGTTTGTCTTTCTTAGAAGTTATTTTTGCTCCATAATCAAGAGAATGTGAAGCCAAAGGCCTCTAGGGTTCTTGCTTAAGGAGGCGGTGGTTTGTGGATAGCCCACGTGATGTGCCACAGCCCTACGAAGGAGATGTAGCAGATAACCATGGCGATGCAAAGGGCCATGACCTACAGGACCCTGTGCCCTGCACAATGGATGGTGGAGAGGTTCTTGAGGGACTTAGAGGAGGACTTGGGATAGGCGCGGACCAACTCGGAGAATGGTAGCCACGTGGCGACGTCCATCATGGTGTTGATTTCGCTGGCACCGTTGGAGGGGCAGTTCCAAGCAGTCTTCCTCGTATCCTTGGGCGACGTAGCAAGGGCCTTGAGTGAGGCGATCTACAGTCTCACCGGGTGGCACTTCTTCAGTAGTGCTTAGGCGGAGCTCCTACGCAATGGTTCCAACGTCGGCGCAGTCGTGGAAGGCCTCGCGGAGGTGCCCCAGGAGGTGGAGGGCCTCTGCGTGACTCGAGAGAGCATGGCCTTTGGTTGAGGGAGGCGATACCAGAAGAGGTGGCGCAGGTGATGCTGACGGTGGCGACCAGCAGAGACGAGGATGCAGTGTCGATCACGGGCCTTACGCAGAGGACCTCGAGGAGCACGACATCAAAGGAGTACCGTTGAAGACCTCGCGCAGATATCCGAAGCTGCCCTTGACGGCGATGCTGATATGGGACCTGTCGGGCTTGGGGTCGATCTTGAAGAGGCCGAAGTCGGAGACCTTCGTGCGAAGAGCATCGTCAAGGAGGATATTAATGGAGCTCCGTGGGCAACGTGACCGGAGCGAACGCAGCGGTAGCGGCTGCACAGAAGAAGTGCGAGGGCATTGCGGAGGCCATTGGGTTCTCTTCGAACCCTAAGGTGTCTGTTCTCTTTATCGCTTTAGGTTGCTTTGTTTCGATTAGCCTTATTTAAATGAGGGAAAGAAGAAAAGAGAAAAGGGAAGAAGAAAAAAAAAAGAAAGAATAAAAATGATGTGGAGTGATAAAAAGGAAAATGGGGTAAAAAAAAGAAAAAGAAGAAAGGAAAAAAAAGAAAAGAGAAAAAAAGGAAAAAGATAGAGAAAAAAAAATGATGATAAAAAAAAAGTTCGTGTTTGAGAGAAGATGTGAAGTCTTCTCCAGTTTTTATTGTTTTATTTTATTCTCGTCATTATTATTATTTTTCTCCTGTGCGAGTATGGGAGAAAGGGGGAGTGTGGGAGCTTGTTGTAGTCATCCCCTTTTGATAGTCCCTTTGTTGCAGTTCTAAGACACGATATCATCCTCTAGCAGTTGAGGTAACATTGGATACTGCTACGAACTTATTTAGTAGTTTATTTTCACATGAGAAACTGAACTCTAGAAGGTCTAGAGTTTTTGAGGTCTCCAAAGAGAGGGAGATCTATTTTCGAGGTCCTTAGAGGAAGGGCCCAGTCAGTTTCTATGTAGGAGATGTAGCTTCAAGGTCTTTAGAGGAAGACCCTTTTCAGGGATATTGAATGAGGAGCCATCAACGCCTGATTTTTAGAGACAGCCACAGATCTTTTAGCAACTCCAGCCTTTGTTCCTGCCTGTGTAGAATGGGTTTCTTTGTGTTACAAGCTGAGCATTCTATGCTCCAGCTTGAGGGGGAGTGTTGAGAGAATCGAGTGGTTATTTAGTGTCACATTGGAAAGTGTGTACTTTGTGTGCGTATGATAGCTTATAAATAGGCGTGTACTCCTCCCATTTATCTTTGAGAAGAAATATAGAGAAAATATGCTCATAGGGTGCTTCTCCCGTGGTTTTCTCCCACCCATATAAACAATGCGGAAGTAATAATAGGGGGTTTCCACGTAAATCCAAGTGTTTTGTGATTATTTATATGTTTTGATATTATTACTTCCACATTATTTAGATTATTTAACTGAGAAAATTAGTCAAGCCATTCACACCTCATCCACGAAAGTCACTAACTGAGAACAAGTAAATTTCGCTTTCTTTAGTGCAATCACTATTTTGAAACCATTCTCAAGTTATTATTGTTTACACTTGAAATTGAAGTTTCTTTAAAAAAAAAAAATCGAAATTGAAGTCAAAAGTTGGAATTTTTATGGCAACCTGTGGAAATCGTAAGGAATATGTTGGGGCATTTTTTCACTTCTTTGCTTAGTTTCCTGATCCTTTGTTTTACAAATTATTTGAAGGGTTCAGTTGTAATTTTACTCAAATCCTTTTATAATGAGGACTGTAGCAGTTTGGAAATGTAAATAATTGGTTTATGCTAACTTGGTATTAGAGTTGCGGTCTTAGATTGGAGCCTATACACATTTGTCTTTTCTCTTTTCTTCTCTACCAAATAACTTATTTTATTGATTGAATCTTCATTAAAGATTGAATGAAGGATCAATCAAGCACTCATTTGCACCATGCTAACCTCACTACAGCTAACTTGTTCTAAGGCCATTGGGCTTGTTGTCAGCTATTATTAGCTATTGCCAACCTATAATAGGCCATTACTACCTACAACAGGTTGCCATTGGCCACTATTGAACTCCAGCATAGCAGCTAGCCAGTACAAGGTGCAATTGGTTTGCAATAGATCGCAATTGGCCCCTATGGCAGTCATTGGTCCACTTGGAAAGAAGCAATCTGTGGCTTACCATTAGGGGCCCTCTTTTAGCCTTGCCGGTTGTTCATGTTGTAGTCATTCATCTATCATGCAATCTAAGTTGCCTTTACACTATTATTGTGCATAATCTAAATCTTCGAGTTTTGGTTGATGTAGTAGAACACCTTCTCATCTTTTTTTAAGGGCTCCACTTAGCTTAGAACTTCGGATTCTTTAGATGTGACATTGGAATTGTTAGTGGGGATAAGGGTGCACAAGAGCTTGTTCTTTGTTCTCATGATCAAGTTGGTTGAGATGAATGTTTGGTTGTTGTAGACCTTCCTAATGGCAATGAACGTTTGCAATAAGGGGCACATCTTAATGGAGAAAGTTGGCAAGTATGCTACATGGAAGAAGGGTTACACCATTATTCGTACAATACATGGAACCTAAAGAATGGTGAAATAAAGCAAGAGTCGATCAAAATTGTATAATTCAAAATGAGATTTTTTTTTGTCCAAGACACTTCTTGTTTTGTCCAAGTCACTTCTTATTTTGTCCAAGTCACTTTCTTTTTTCTTTACGATTCAAAATTGTTCATAAATGGATGTTCAAAAATCTTTGAGAGTTGGGGTGCTAATGATGCATGCAAGCAAGCCGGAGATTGAAATGAAATCAAAGATAAAGTAGGATCCTTGATAGCTAGTTTTTTTTTAATTTTCAAATAATGAGGACAAGGAACTACCTTTAAATAGATTCATCCTTATGAAAGGGAATGAGACCATGGCCACAAGACAGTAAAGGAGATAACAATTTGAGAGACATTCTCATGGGAAAAAACTCACGTAGACTTCTGTATTTATGGTGAGATGGTCCGTCTCATGTAGGAGCACATGCCTCTATCTTAGCACTATTTTTGGCCCTCAAGGCAACCTTTGAGAAGTTTTAGTGCATCTCGACCTATGTACACTTTTCAAATTGGTTGATATAGTAGAAGAAGTTGCCTTCTTGTAGGTTTGGACCTGATTATGTTGTGTCTATACCTTGGATGCTGACCATGGAAGAACCCCCACTTTGGAGGAAGCTAAGTTGTAAGGACTTAAGTTTAAATAAGCCCCCATTAAAACCCAAATTAACATTAAAACACAATTAAGGATCAAAATGAATACAAGATGGGATTTAGTTTCTAATTTTGGTAAAGAAATAAAGGAATGGCGGATTGTTTTCTGAAAGTTAAGATCTTCTCCTGGCTTCTACGGAGATGAAGGATTGTGACAAAGGTATGGAGGGCGAGATGGGCGTTGATGGACGATGTGAGGTGCTCCCTTTGCGGAGAAGCGGATGAGGATGTACAACATCTTTTCTTCCAATGCCCTTTTTTTTCACAAATCTGGTAGAGATTCGATATAACTTGGATTGATCACCGGGACATGTTTAGCTTTTGGTCATCTTTCTGGAGAGGTAGCGCCAGCATCGGAGTGTCCACTTTTCATTCCAAAAGAGATAGAGCCAAGGTGTTAGCTTTATTGTGGGGTGTGTGGTTGGGGAGAAATGGTGTGGTGTTTAGGGGGGGAGAGGCCTTATGTGGAGAATTTTGTCTCGTCCATTTCTTCCCAGGTGGTCTTCTGGGAGTCTGCTATGTAATTGGTGGTTGTTGATGTTTTGATGGAATGAATTTGGGTGGTTATCTTTCAGATACCTACCCTTCTGCTTCTCAAAAAAAAAAAAAAAAAGGAGGGAAAAGGGATAAACATGAATTGATATTTATAAAGGAAAATAGATGAATCAAAGGAAATGAAATGAAAACAGAAAAAAAGGAAAAGAAGAAAAGGAGGAAAGAGAATGAGGGAGTTGGCGAGGATTGTTATGTGTAATCTAAGTGGTGGGTTTGGGAAAAACGTAAGAGAGGAATTTTAGGCTAAAGTAATTGAATGGGACAAGTGTTGTTGCTTGTGGTTGAGCTATCTGTTGGCTGCAACTCCTCCTTACTTTTCACCCTTTATATAAAGGCCAATTTAGACCCGATTGCCCTCTTTATTCTCTACCGAATAATTAATTCCCTTTATGCCTAAACCACCACTGATCATTGCTCACATTCTCTCCAATTTCACTGTTGATTGAATCCTCTCTCTTCTTGCACCAAGTCCATTTTCTTGGTGGACTTTAGTGACTTTGCATGGTAAGAAGCATGCGGTGGTTTCCTGCTCAAGTGCAAAACTAGAGTATAAAGCCATGGCATGGGCCACAGTAGAGATGGTCTAGGAGAGAGTTCAATGATCGAACTTGAGAAGAAAGGATAGGCACTAATTGCTAACAATCGAGGTTGCTATGACACTTCACAAAGTCATATTGAACTAGAACGTCTAGTTGGGGCAGTATTTGAGCTTGGTGAAGAAGTTGTCAGTGTCCTGGAAAGTGGAATCTATTAGCACCTAAAGGATATGGTGAAGAGAATGGACTAATTGGTTGGCATCAACTATTTGAGTAATTAGGTGAAGTTGCCTAGGTGTGCTTCCTACCCACAAAGAAAGAAAAGCACGAAGTGGGGGATGTTTGCAGCATGGGAGCTGATTACTTAAGAAATCCCTAGGAAAATCAAAAGATATCTTAATAGCCAAAACTATGGGAGGTTGTGTTGGTGAGATTTAGCAAGTTTGCATCGCCCCAAAGAACAACTGCCTGAAAGTCCTAGGACCTTTAGTACCGTACCCTACCCTTGAACCGGCAACCTTCGTGTCAAGCTATGACCACCATTGTTTCTTTTCTTTTTTCCATTCAGCCTACTTTGTTTGCTGTCCTGAAAAGAGTTTGAGGCAAATCTTAGACTCCCTTCAAGTAAGCTTGAAAGGGAATACACTTCATTTCTAGGTTGATGGATAAGATCTATATGCTATGTCCTTCAGCTATAACAATGAGATGTCATAATAAAGCTACCTTGTAGATTTCAAACGACCATAGCTTTATGAAAGAACCAAGCATGTCAAGGTTGACAGTCATTATAAGGACTTGATATGGAAGGGGCTCATTTACACGACATATGTTTCCTAAGAGGATTAAATGACAAACATATATATGCCAAAGCACTTCCTTGGACCTCCTTCGGTAGATGCTGTCCCACGCTCAGCATAAGTGACATCTATGCTTATCTTGATGGCGAGTGTTAGAGAATTTACTTTTGTTTTTTGTTTATATTCCTATTTTTCACATTTTAATATCATGTGAGGGTTTTGCCTGTAGTATCCTCTATATAATAAGGATTAGCGTTCCTTACCATATAAAAGTAAGATGTTTGCCAATGTATCAGGTAAGAATTGTTCCTTTTGTTTCTCTTCCCAGAAAAGTCGATAATGTAGCTTGCATTTGGATGTGGGATGACTTGAGAGTTATCCCTCTCTTGGCAGGTTTTCTACTGTAATCTTCAACAGCTAAGGGAGGGGTGTATCTAGTCTTCATGGTTTCCAATACACTCCCAACTCCCCATAATAAAATCATTCACTATCAAATATAAATAAAGTAAACTACAATTATTGCTTGTCTACTTATGAAACATCAACTCACCTACCCTATTTTTTACAAAAATAACTCACCTATTGTATTGAACTCACTACTTATTCCCATATCCAACTTGACAATAGGTTTTTCACTTGAATTGGAAAAGATGAGCGAGAGGGGGAGTGAGAGGGCGCGAGGAGGGAAGCGAGTGGGTGGGGGAGAGATGACTTTGGCTGGATGGCGGTGAGGAGGTCTCGGAGGGGAGCGGAGCTGGTGCGGTGTTTCAAGTGCCTCGGGAGGGGGTATGTGGCGGCGAGTTGTAGGGAGCCGGTGAGGTGTTTGCAGTGTGGTGGCCTCGGACATCGGCGGTCGGGCTGCGGGCTCCGTGGGTTGGGTGGCGGGGCTCCTCCGAGGAGGGCGAGGATGCTGCCACCTCCTTTGGAGGGGGCACCTCTCGTGGAGGTTGAGGCACCATGGTTGGAGGAGATCGAGACCTTGGAGGGGAGGTTGGCAACGGCTCTGGTGGTGGTGGTGCTAGAAGGGGAGGTGGATGTGGGGGACTTGAGAAGGGTGGTTGCGTCGTTCTTGGGGATCGGCTGGGGGACCTTTGGTGTGGCATCCCTCAGGAGAGGCTGCTTGTTGCTGCTGGGGCTTGGACAGGAGAAGCTACGACACTTGGCCTTCAAGGAGCTGCAGTGTGGTCGGAGTGTAGTGAGGTGGCGGTGGTCGGTGAGGTCGGATGGTGCCATGGAGGAGTGGCTGCCGGTTGGCGCCTGCCGGTTGGCGCGAGGCAGAGGGTGCTGATTGAGGGGGTCCCTCTCTTCCTCCGTATGGTGGAGGTGGCAGCAGCAGTGGTCGCTCCATTTGCGAGGCTCCGAAGTTGTGAAGGTTTGGGTCTGAGATCGGTGGACCTGTCGAGGTTCAGGGCGTGGGTGGAGATGAAACCGGGGAAGCAACTTGCGGAGATGGTGGTCCTCAGATGGGGGAGCTCCTCCTGGCTGGTTCGAGTCTCGCGGGGACCAGGAAGACCTCGGTCCTTTGCTGAGGTGGTGGTTGGCAGTGCGACGGCGGAGCTTGGTGGCGGAGGTGGCAGGCGAGCAGATAGGGGGTAGGCTGTTTTTGGGAAGACGGAAGGTCGCAGCGATGATGGCACGGCTGTTGCGATCCCCGCGGCGCAATTTGAGGCAGACGAGAGGGCGGGGGTTTCCGAGGGAGTTGCGGGATTTGCGGAGGAGGCAATGGAGGAGTCTGCGGCACTGAGGGTGGTGGACCCTGCTGAGGTGGACAGGGTCTTAAGGAGTGCTGTCATGGCGGATCCGGGTCGGGCAGACTGGATCTGGAGGTGGGGAGTGGTGGCTTCGGAGGGGTATTCGAATTGAGCCCCGCTTCGCGTGAAGGTCCGGGACAGTCCTCCTGCGAAGGCTGTGGTCTCGGGGCTTTGGAGGCGAGCCCTTGCCGCGACCTCAATCAGACCGACTGGGCGGCGATGTGTGATGCGGATGGCAAGGTGAGGTGCGTGCGGAGGTGGAGGTCGAGGAAGTCGATATCGCAGCGTTTCACGTACGGGTCGAGGTGGTCCTATCGGAGGGGGAGGGTTGCGAC
Organism: Thalassia testudinum; assembly: GCA_037157565.1. NCBI lineage: Eukaryota > Viridiplantae > Streptophyta > Magnoliopsida > Alismatales > Hydrocharitaceae > Thalassia > Thalassia testudinum. The sequence goes on along the minus strand of JAZHRO010000024.1, from coordinate 103,992,142 downwards.
TGCTCCGGCTAGGAGCGAGGTGGGCGATGGCCAGCATCGGAGGATGGTGGAGTTTGGCGTCGATGCGTCAACTGGTAGGTGGGGCGAGGTGTCGACGGTGGGCTTGGTAGGGGGCGGAGGTGATGCGAGGGCTGCTGTTGGAGAGGTCAGGCAGCAGGTAGCTGGAGCTGAAGGAGGTGCTGGGGCGGTGGAGGGTGTTAGTTCAACTACTCATATATAATATTTTGATGATTTTACAAAATGTAGAAAATGAAATAATAAATAAAGCGTAGCATATTGTTTTCTCTCTATAATAACATATTTGCAGGATTTCAAAAAGCTTTCCAAGACGGGAGATTAAAAGCGTGAAGACGAGTAGCATAAGTATTAGGTCTTAGGCTTTTTTCATGTAAACTTTCAAAGGTTGTAATTTTCATCTTATTTGAGTGTAGAAATATTGTAAAGAGCCCCCAAACATAACCTATAAATAGCTAACTTAGGCTCTCTACACTTAGGATAAATTAGAAACAAAAACCCAACACTTATACTTTTATCAGATGTCCAGGAAAAAGTCCAGACGTCTGATTTTCCACCATAAGACGTCTGACATGTGTATCAGACGTCTAATTTCAAATATTTCTGCCTTTGTTTATCTCCTCATAAACATCAGTCGAAGGACTTCACTTTCAGACGTCGATAACCGTCCACAGACGTCTGATTCTTTACCCAGACGTCCTCATACTAACCGTTAGACTTTTTGTCGGCAAAAACAATTTCCAGACGTCTTGACACACTTCCAGACGTCTGCCTTTGAACCGTTGGCCATGATTTTCTGTGCGTATCTCTCTACGGCCACATAATCTTTTGGCAGAAGTAGCAAGGAAGAGTATTTAGGTTTCCAGACGTCTGTTAATGTCCTCAGACGTCCATAACGACGTCTGATCCTTTAAACCTAGAACCCTGTTTGGATCCGATGATAACAGGAACGAATGCACCATTCATTAGACGTCCAATGAAATAATCAGACGTCTTATGACATAATATCAGACGTCCTTCTTTTGATCCAATAGAGTCAGTTAAGGATGTCCTGCAATATTAGACGACCAGAGTAAAAATCAGACGTCCTGTAAGACGTCTGATCCTATAATTAGACGTCTGATGTTGCTGTCAGAATCATCATTGCCCTGATTTTGTGTGGATTTCGTCCTAAACTCTTGGGATTTGTCTCCAACGGCTAGAAGAGCTCTCCCAAGTGTTCTTGAAGGTTCCAAACTTGCCTATAAATAGACTACAACTCTTCTTTGGCAAAACACACCTCTTGAGATACAATTCCATTAGAAAAATATCTTGCTCACTACTCTAAGCTCCATCTTGCCCTTGTGCTGTGCTAATACTCTGATCAAAGGGCAAATCCATACTCCCGGCTCGCTCCGTTTTGCAAATCATCAGGGAGTTCTTTTCATGCTTAGTAGATAAGAAAGCAACTAAATTATTGGGGTGCTCTATAGGTGTTATTTTTACTTGTTAATTTCTGTATTTTGGGTATCCGGCTTGTCGGGTCCCCGTCTCTTCATTTTGAAGAGAGAAACCTCCGTTTAGGGATCAGAGGTGGGAATTGTAATTGAGGTACACTACCCTCGTTTAAGTAGTGTGGTTAGTGGATTGATCACCTTGTGATCGAAAATCCTAAGTCAAGAGATTGGCTTAGGTGGTGGTTTTCACCCATCTTGGGTTTCCACCGAAAAATAATTGAGTATATTGTGTGATTGAAATTGTTGTATTACAATACTCTATAATTTCACTATTCACCCCCCCTCTAGTGCAATTTCATTTGGTATCAGAGCAGGTTTTCCGCCTACAGGAGTAACATCTGCGGAAAGATCACATGGAGGGGAAGGCCATTTCCATAAGCAGATTGGAGGGGCAATCCACCACTCGACCACCACTCTTCGAAGGAACCAACTACACTTACTGGAAGCTGAGAATGAAGATGTGGCTTCAAGCCAACGATTTCTCCATTTGGGAGAAATGCGAATCCGCATACGTCATTCCCGAGAAACCAGAAACTGGTTACACAGTGGAGCAAATCCATCACCTTGGACTGAATGCCAAGGCAATGAACTCACTCTACTGCGCTCTCAGCTCGGAGGAATTCAACCGCATCAGCCAATGCGAAACGGCCAACGAGATCTGGAGAACCTTGGAGGTTACTCACGAAGGTACATCTAAAGTTAAATCCTCAAAGATAAACTTGTTATCGCAGGAATTCGAAGCTTTCTCTATAAAGGAGAATGAAAGACTTGGGGACATGTACACTCGATTCACGTTAATCGTGAATAACCTCAAGTCTTTGGGAAAGACATTTATAAAGGGGGAGCTTCAAGGGAAACTCCTTCGCTCCCTTGGACCCGAGTGGGAGCAAAAGGTAACGGCAATAGAAGAAGCCAACCAAGTAGAGGATCTAGACATGGAAAATCTACTTGGGAATCTCATGGCTTACGAATCAAAAATGGAGCAAAAGAAGAAATCAATCTCATCGGAGCCAAAGAAGACCTTAGCCTTCAAAGCTACTTCGGATGATGAGGTAAGTACCGATGATGAAGAATTTGTTTTATTAGCTAAAAAGTTTAAAAGTTTCTCAGAAATAGAAGAGAGATCAAGGGAAGGAAAAAAGAAGAAGACCCTCTAATTTGCTATAATTGCAAAAAGAGAGGTCACATAAGGAAAGATTGTCCCTTACTCAAAAGGGATGATGAGAAGAAACCCAAGAAGCCTTCTGACTACAAGAAGATCTCCAAACCGAAAGGATTCAAGAAGAAGGCGTTTCAAGTAACGTGGGATGACTCCACCTCCGAGGAAGAAGAGGAGGAGGAAACAAATGAAGAAACGGCATGCTTGGGACTAATGGCAACAAATGATGGTTTCGAGTCTGAATCTGAGGAACCTGAGGTAAACCCCTACTCTTTAGATGAATTACAAGTTGCCTTTGATTCATTATATATAGATCTTAAGAAAACTAAAACCCAAAGCAAGGCTTTAAAAGAAGAAAAGTTAGAAAATAAGAGATTAATCAATGATCTTGAAGAAAAGAATCTAATTCTTACAAAAGAAACCACTGCTTTAAATATGCAAATAAGAAATCTAATGATTGAGAAAGAGTCATTAACAAATGATTTGTATACAGCAATGAGTGAACAAAAATTTTTAGATAGAGAAGAATTACTCGACAAAATCCATGTGCTTGAAAAATCAAACTCTTTTAAAAAGGATGAAAATGGCTTACTTAGAGTAGAGATTAGGGCATTAGAAGATAAACTAGATATAATGAAAATAGAGATAAATCATCTCAAAGAAAAGTCAAACCAACTTCTTGAGGACCTAGCCAAATTTACAAAGGGGAAAGATAACTTGGACAAACTCATTGCCCATCAAAAACCTTCCTCAAGTAAATTTGGATTAGGCTTTTATGAGCCTAGTCAAAGTGAGCCGAAAAAGGACCCTCCTCTAAAGGAGACCACTAACAAATACGGATCCACTTTACAATGGATACCGAAAAGACAACTCTCACTTTGTTTTGTAGGGATGAAAGGACATCATAATGTCAAAAATTGGATATACAAAATGAAGGATGGACGACTCAAATTAGAAAGACCTATAGAAACACCAAGTCACCATCGAAGATCTTTTGTAGGAGGAAGAAGGTCTACAAGGAGGAAGACAAGGAGACCACCACCACCAAGGAGGCTGATGGGTGATGGACTCCGGATGCTCCACACATATGACAGGAGACAAGCGCCTATTTTTGGACCTCCAACCTACGGATGGAGGAACAGTTACATTTGGCAACAACCACAAGGGCCATATTATTGGCCTTGGTAAAATAGGTAACCCTCTCTCTCCCATCTCAAATGTTTCTCTAGTTAAAGGACTAAAACATAATCTTTTAAGTGTAAGTCAAATATGTGATAAGGGTTTTAAAGTAGTGTTTACTTCTAAAATGTTTGAAATTATGCATGCATTAACCAATGAAACCCTTCTTAAGGGAACTAGATTTAAAGACATCTATGTCGTAGAATTTGATAAAAATGACACTTATGAATGTCTTGTAGCAAATGATGAGTTAAGTATATGGCAAAAAGACTAGGACATGTTCATATGAAGCTGGTTCAAAAATTAGCTAAACATGAACTAGTCCGAGGTCTTCCTAAAAGAAAATTTTTAAATGAGCTTATTTGTGATTCATGTAAATTAGGTAAGATTATAAAATCTAGTTTTAAAAGCAAAGAAGTAATATCCACATCAAGACCTTTAGAACTACTTCACCTAGATCTGTTTGGACCAACAAAATATGAGAGCCTCAGTGGATGCAAATATTGCCTTGTAATTGTAGATGATTTTTCGAGGTTTTCATGGGTCTCCTTCTTGAGATCTAAAGGAGTGTTTTTCGTCTTTTCTATTTTTTGTAGGAAAATTCAAACTGAAAAAGCCTACCAAATCACTCGTATCCGTAGTGATCATGGGGGCGAGTTTGAAAATTCCTTGTTTGATGATTTTTGTCAAGAGCATGGTATTTTGCTCATGAGTTCTCTTTTCCTCGAACACCTCAACAAAATGGGGTGGTTGAGAGAAAGAACCGTACTCTTCAAGAGTGTGCTCGAACATTGCTCATAGACTCGGGGTTACCGAAGTACTTTTGGGCTGAGGCGGTTAACACGGCTTGTTACGTGTTAAATCGCACCTTAATTCGATCCGGATTGCGAAAAACTTGTTTTGAACTATACTATGGGAAAATACCCAAAATTAGTTATTTTAAAGTTTTTGGATGTCGATGTTTTGTCTTGAATACCCGCTCTAATTTAGATAAATTTGATGCCAAAGGTGAAGAAGCCATCTTTATTGGTTACTCCTCACGTAGTAAGGCATATCGGGTTTTTAACAAGACCACATTAATAGTGGAGGAAACCCTTCATGTCTCCTTCGATGAATCTCCTCATTCCTCCATTGACCGAGTCAATATGGATGATGAAGATGATTCTTCTATTGATGTGTCTAACATTCCAAACTCCAATATCCATAATCTTCCAAAAGATTGGATATATCAAAGGGATCATCCCGAAAGTCAAGTCATTGGAAGTGTTTCTGATGGCGTTAAAACTCGATCTCGTTTTAGTTGCACCTTTGGTCTCTCCGCCTTTGTATCTCAAGTTGAACCGAAGAGTGTCGAGGAAGCATGCTCCGAAGAAACTTGGATGATGGCCATGCAGGAGGAACTCAACCAATTCCAAAGGAATGAAGTTTGGGATCTAGTACCTAAGCCTGAAGGGCAAACGGTAATAGGTACCAAATGGGTATTCCGGAACAAGTTGAATGAATCCGGTATAGTTATTCGAAACAAGGCTCGGTTGGTAGCACAAGGGTACAACCAAGAAGAAGGAATTGATTTTGATGAGACCTACGCTCCCGTAGCTCGACTCGAATCAATTCGCATGCTTCTTGCTTATGCCGCCTTTCTTGGCTTTAAACTCTTTCAAATGGACGTTAAGAGCGCGTTTCTTAACGGATTCATTAAGGAGGAAGTTTTTGTAAAACAACCTCCTGGTTTTGAGTCTCATGATAAGCCTCATTTTGTCTACAAATTAAACAAGGCACTATATGGTCTAAAGCAAGCTCCTAGAGCTTGGTATGAAAGGCTCAAAGACTACTTGTTAAATGCAAAATTCTCTATAGGGGAAGTTGATTCCACATTATTCATTAAAAGAAAAGGAAAAGACATTTTATTAGTTCAAATATATGTAGATGATATTATATTTGGTGCTACTAATGAATCTATGTGTAGAAAGTTTTCAGAAATTATGCAGGAAGAATTCGAAATGAGTTTGATGGGTGAACTCAAGTTTTTCTTGGGCTTGCAAATCACTCAGCTCGAAATTGGAACCTTTGTGTGTCAATCTAAATACACAAAGGAGATGTTGAAGAGATTTGATATGAACAAAAGTAAAGGGAAGAACACTCCTATGAGTGTCACAACTTCCTTAGACTTGGACGAATCAGGTACGCCCATAGATCAAAAGCTCTATCGTAGCATGATTGGATCTTTACTGTATTTAACTTCTAGTAGACCTGATATTTTGTTTAGTACCTGCTTATGCGTTAGGTTTCAATCAAATCCTAAACAATCACACCTAAATGCTGTAAAACGAATATTTAGATATCTAGTTGACACATCTGATTATGGCTTATTCTACCCTAGAAGTCCACAATTCAACTTAGTTACATATAGCGATGCGGACTACGCAGGTAGCCGCACCGATAGGAAGAGTACTAGTGGGACGTGCCAATTCTTAGGCGAATCACTAGTCTCTTGGTTCTCAAAGAAACAATCTAGTGTAGCATTATCAACTACAGAAGCTGAATACATAGCCGCTGCACTAGCATGTTCCCAAGTGCTTTGGATGAAAAATACTTTGAAGCATTTTAATTTGATATTTAATAAGATAAAAATATTATGTGACAATACTAGTGCTATCAACCTCTCGAAAAATCCTGTACATCACTCTCGCACAAAACATATTGATGTTCGACATTACTTCCTAAGAGACAATGTACTTAAGGGAGAAATCGAAGTTGAATTTATTTGTACTGAACTGCAATTAGATGATATTTTCACTAAACCTTTGAATTATGATCGCTTTAATTATATACGTAGGAAACTAGGCATATGTAAGCTAAGTGATATTTGAAGAATTTAGTGATTTAATGGAACCTCTTTTGTTATGAGCATAGATTGAACCTTGATTTCACTAAGTTAGAAGCCTTCATTCTCAGTTCAAACATCCAAATGCACACTGTCCAATATCAGACGTCTGATTAAATAATTAGACATCTTATACATTAAAATTCGTCGTCTAAACATCTGGGACAGACGACGATTTTATATAACAAAACAGTCATATCAGGTACACCACACAGACGTCTGAAATGTCGTCCAAATGTGTTGACAGACGTCTATCTCGGAGACAGAACATGTACTGCCTGTCGGACGTCTGAATATGTGGTTAGACGTCGTAGGGATCGTCTGACAGGAAAAGCGGACGACCCTGTAACTTTAGACGAAAATCCAGGAAGGTCTGTCTGCAGAAATCGGACGTCTAATATTAAATTTAGACGTCTTCTTTGTCGTCTGAGTAAGAAATCAGACGACAACCTGGAGAATAAATCTTTTTGCTGGGGAGGATTCCTGCAGAAATCAGACGTCTATATTATAATTAGTCGTCTGATTTTTCGTCTGATGAATAAAACAGACGTCGCCCTGAAATGGGCTAAAATCCCTCTGGCAAATCCCGACGTCTGACATCGTTGCCAGACGTCTGATCGGGGAAAAATCTGCGCGTCGCGGCTTTTCTCTGGATGGTTTGAAATGCAAATCTCCCCAACTTCAGGGGGAGGCTTGCTCCGTGACCTTGGGATATAAGATCCCCTTCGCAAAGGTCCCACTCTCCTGTCCAAAATCCCTACCCCACACAAGATCTGTGCGCCGCTCTCCCTCACACCCGACGGCCCATAGCAGCAGTTGGCGAAGTTCTGCTCGCAGCTAGACGACCGTCGCGCCTCTTCGACGACTGACGGAACTGCTGCTCCTCTGCGTGCGTCCTCCTCGCCTCTCGACCGCGCATTTGGAGGCTTCCCTCCTCCCGTGGGTATATCCTCTCCACTCCTAGGGCGTCTCCATGATCTTTTACCCACGACCTTGCAGCATCCTGTAGCATCTAGTTCTCCTTCTTGATTCACTTGACCTACATGTGCATTTCATATCATTATCAGCCTTAGAACCCTAACCCTCGGTCAAGAAAACCCTGTTAGCCCTAGCTGCATCTTCCATGGCAAGGGTATTACCTCATGAGGATCAAGCCGACATTTTAGTGGCTTGCATCCAAAGGTATATTGCCACAACTACATGGCAGGTTGTATTGCCTCAAGGCATACTGCCACATATTTTTTCATGATGATTGCAGTGTTTGAAACTATGTTTTGGGTGAATGTTGTTTGGTTGAATGGTTGTTTCTTTTTTGCAGGTATTCTATCCTCAACACACCACTCATTTTTTTCCTAAACCTAACCACCCATTCCACCAAATATGTCTCCCCGTAGGAAGCAAGTTGAGGGATCTTCCAGTTCCTCTTCCACTTATTTGGCAGATCAATTGCGGGGTGACATCGCTAGGCAGCGATTTCGTCGTTTCGCGAATGCCAAAGTTAAATGCCCTCGTTTTATTGTTTGGAATGATTTTGCCCATTTGAACCTTCGGGAACACTTCCAAACTCTCCATCTTTTCCAATATTTTGACCGTCAATTCCACTCCGGCATTGGAACTCTTGGTGTGTTCCCTGATCTTTGCCGTCTCTTTTATGCCAACATCGTTGAGGACTACAGCAACGATGAACTTGAACTCCATACCCGCCTATTTGGTCGTGAAATACACATCACATCCGAAACTATCTCTGACCTTCTAGCCATCCCCAATGAGGGAAATGATTTCAATGATATTCTGAGGCAATACGACCCAGAAATCATCAATCAAGAGTTAGTTCTCCCGGAAAAATATGTTGAAAACCTTGGCACTCTACCGTGCAAAAATCTCAAACCCCTTCCACGTCTACTCTCGCATTTTTGGGTGGGACCTCCTAAACAAATCGGGAGGTTTTGATTACATCTCACGCCAACACAAGGCTCTCCTTTTTGCGGCCGTTCGTCATATTCCTTTCAATTATTGCCGCCTCATTGTTCGCGTCATGAATGAGGACCATGGGGCATCACTTCCGTTTGGGTCTATTCTATCCAAAATCTTTTCATCCCATCGGATTTCCATAACTGACCAAGCAGTTGACAAGAAAATTGAGCCTTACAACCGGGCCACAGCCGCCAAGATGCATATACTTAGAGAACATCTTGAGCCCGCCGACGAACCCATGGAAGAAGAGCCCCTTCCACCCTTTCCAGACTTCCATGAACCACGGCCCCTTCAAATAGAAGCTCCCCGCTCGAGCTTTGATGAAGCATGGGATCCAGCCACAGATTCCCTCTCCTCCGGCATCTCCCTCCTGCTGCGTCGAACCGGCGAGATGTACACCTACATGGGAAGCATGCGCCGCGACATCGACGAACTTAGATCAGATGTTCAAAATTTGCAGATAGGACAATGACCCGCTCGTCGCCGCTGCCGCCAAGATCAAGAAGAATAGTTTTAGTGCTTCTATTTTTCTGTCTTTTATTCTAAGTTTGTATTAAGGGGCCTTGACCCTGTACTTAACATTTTTTGGAACAAATAGCTAGTCCATGCTTAAATATTTCTATTCCTAATAAATTTTCCTTAATGCCTTGTCATCTTTTAAACATGCAGTTTTACTCATGCACTCTACTTTGTAGATATCACTCTTGTAGTTTGGATTTCAACTCCCTTTAACAACCCTTCATGATGATATTCAAAAAGGGGGAGAAGAATGTAGGTAAGAAATTAAGGAATAATATAAAAACAACCTTCTTAAATAGATAAAGGCTATCAAGTACAACCTTTAGGGGGAGGAAAGAGGAACCTACAGCTATATTTTGAAAATCATCAAAAAGGGGGAGATTGTTAGTTCAACTACTCATATATAATATTTTGATGATTTTACAAAATGTAGAAAATGAAATAATAAATAAAGCGTAGCATATTGTTTTCTCTCTATAATAACATATTTGCAGGATTTCAAAAAGCTTTCCAAGACGGGAGATTAAAAGCGTGAAGACGAGTAGCATAAGTATTAGGTCTTAGGCTTTTTTCATGTAAACTTTCAAAGGTTGTAATTTTCATCTTATTTGAGTGTAGAAATATTGTAAAGAGCCCCCAAACATAACCTATAAATAGCTAACTTAGGCTCTCTACACTTAGGATAAATTAGAAACAAAAACCCAACACTTATACTTTTATCAGATGTCCAGGAAAAAGTCCAGACGTCTGATTTTCCACCATAAGACGTCTGACATGTGTATCAGACGTCTAATTTCAAATATTTCTGCCTTTGTTTATCTCCTCATAAACATCAGTCGAAGGACTTCACTTTCAGACGTCGATAACCGTCCACAGACGTCTGATTCTTTACCCAGACGTCCTCATACTAACCGTTAGACTTTTTGTCGGCAAAAACAATTTCCAGACGTCTTGACACACTTCTAGACGTCTGCCTTTGAACCGTTGGCCATGATTTTCTGTGCGTATCTCTCTACGGCCACATAATCTTTTGGCAGAAGTAGCAAGGAAGAGTATTTAGGTTTCCAGACGTCTGTTAATGTCCTTAGACGTCCATAACGACGTCTGATCCTCTAAACCTAGAACCCTGTTTGGATCCGATGATAACAGGAACGAATGCACCATTCATTAGACGTCCAATGAAATAATCAGACGTCTTATGACATAATATCAGACGTCCTTCTTTTGATCCAATAGAGTCAGTTAAGGATGTCCTGCAATATTAGACGACCAGAGTAAAAATCAGACGTCCTGTAAGACGTCTGATCCTATAATTAGACGTCTGATGTTGCTGTCAGAATCATCATTGCCCTGATTTTGTGTGGATTTCGTCCTAAACTCTTGGGATTTGTCTCCAACGGCTAGAAGAGCTCTCCCAAGTGTTCTTGAAGGTTCCAAACTTGCCTATAAATAGACTACAACTCTTCTTTGGCAAAACACACCTCTTGAGATACAATTCCATTAGAAAAATCTCTTGCTCACTACTCTAAGCTCCATCTTGCCCTTGTGCTGTGCTAATACTCTGATCAAAGGGCAAATCCATACTCCCGGCTCGCTCCGTTTTGCAAATCATCAGGGAGTTCTTTTCATGCTTAGTAGATAAGAAAGCAACTAAATTATTGGGGTGCTCTATAGGTGTTATTTTTACTTGTTAATTTCTGTATTTTGGGTATCCGGCCTGTCGGGTCCCCGTCTCTTCATTTTGAAGAGAGAAACCTCCGTTTAGGGATCAGAGGTGGGAATTGTAATTGAGGTACACTACCCTCGTTTAAGTAGTGTGGTTAGTGGATTGATCACCTTGTGATCGAAAATCCTAAGTCAAGAGATTGGCATAGGTGGTGGTTTTCACCCATTTTGGGTTTCCACCGAAAAATAATTGAGTATATTGTGTGATTGAAATTGTTGTATTACAATACTCTATAATTTCACTATTCACTCCCCCTCTAGTGCAATTTCAGAGGGTGCGGCGGGGTGGGAGGGGCTGGTGAGGTGGAGGTGTGGGCTGTGGAGGGGGTTGCCTCGTAGGGGGGGCAGGTGTTGCAAGACCGGGTGGATAGGGTGGTAGTGGACAAGGGGGGTGCTGCAGGATCGGGTGGATCGGGGGGCAACGCTGGGAGGGGGTTGCCCGGTAGGCTTGTGGAAATGGAGGGGGAGGTGGACAGGGTGACTACGGAGGTGGGGTTCAGGCGTACGATGCAAAGGGGAGTCCTTCGAAGTTGTCCGTGACTAAGGCCCTTTTGTGGAATGTAAGGGGATTAAATGACCCCTCAAGGCGGGCAGCTTTGTGTGGGTATATTCAGAGGTGGGGTCCTGAGGTGGTGTTTCTCCAGGAGACAAAGTGGGGGAGTTGTGACAGGAGATTGTGGAAGGAGGTAGGGGGGAGCAGTTTCGGGGAATTCTTGGCCCTGGATGTGGTTGGAAGTGCGGGCGAAATTGTTGTTGAGTGGAAGGATGATGCTTTCCCCTTGCTGGACTCGATGGTTGGGTCCCATGTTACTGTCAGGTTGCAGAGGCGTCGGGACAATCTTTGCATGCTCTTCTCCTTGGTTTATGGTCCGACGGATGGTGGGAGGAGGCACGCCCTGTGGGAGGATTTGGGTCAGGTCGCGGCAGCGTATCAGGGGATACCATGGTTGATTGGAGGTGATTTTAATGTCACTTTGCTGGCGGAGGATAGACCAGATGGCCGTGGGGGGGGTGGACCAAGGTTCTGAGGCTTTTGCGGGATTTATTGCGGTGCATGGGTTGGTTGACATGCCACCCTCCTCCTGTCACTTCACCTGGAGGAGCTCTGGAGGACAGCGGTCTCGGATTGATAGATTTTTCGTCTCGACGATGATGGCAGAGTCGTTCCCTGTGGCGGAGGTTAGACCCCTGGAGAGGCCGTTCTCGGATCACACCCCCTTGTTGTGGGTGACGAATGAGGGTTGGAGACATGGAACGTATTTTAAGTTCGACAGGGCCTGGCTCCTTGAAGAGGGGTTCAGGGGGCTGGTGGAGGAGCAGTGGAGGTCGGTTCACGCTGATAGCTCGGCAGCTGCCAGATCAGAAGCTAAACTGCGAGACTTGAGGTCCTTCCTCAAGGGCCATAAGAAGCAGGTTAAGGAGGAGCGTGGGAAGAGGAAAGATGAAGCTCTCAGTGAGATTGCACGGCTGGACTTGGCTGAGGACGTTGGTCTCCTTTCTGATGTTGACAGGGTGAACAGAGCGAAGCACTTACAGGTGATACAAGAGGAAGACCGGAAGGTGGAGATGGAATGGAAGGTGAGATCCAGGCAGAGGTGGCTCAAGGAGGGAGATTCTAACACTCGATTTTTTCATATGGCTGCATCAGGAAGGAGGAGGAACTAAATCAATAGGTTGGTGGTGGAAGGGGAGGAGTTTGTGGGAAGAGAGGCGGTAGGTGGGGCGGCTGCGAGATACTTCAGAGAGTTTACTGGGAGAAGACAAGGGGAAAGATGGAGGTGGTTGGGATCCGAGGTGCCACGGATCGGGGATGCAGAAGCCGGTTTCTTGACGGGTCCATTTGAGGAAGATGAGGTTCACAAGGCAATCTGGGGGTTGAATGCTGATGGGTGTCCTGGTCTGGATGATTTTCCGATTGCCTTTTATAAGAAGTTTTGGCTGATGGTGAAGGAGGATGTGATGCAGGTCTTGCAGGAGTTCAGAGTTGAAAATACGGGCTTCAACAGATTGAACAAGTTCTACATGTTCCTGTTGCCGAAGGAGGGTGTTGAGGAGATCCAGGAGTATAGACCGATAGCTCTCTCGAATGCTATCTACCTAGTTGTCGCTAAGCTCTTGGCGAATAGGCTGAGGAGGACCCTGGCTAGGATTGTGGATCTGGTACAAACGGCTTTTATCCCCGATAGAAATATTTTGGAGGGGTACGTGACAGCCTTGGAGATCCTGTCGTTTTGGAAGAGTATGAGAAAGGTTTTCATGTGGAAAGTTGATTTCAGTAAGGCTTATGACTCAGTGTAGTGGTCTTTCCTTTGGGCATCTTTGATGAAGAGGGGTTTCCCACCTGTGTGGATTGACTGAATGGAGAGGTGTGTCACCACGACGTTGTTCTCGGTCCTTATCAATGGAAATCCTGCAGGGGTTGGATTCAGCCGAGAAGGTGAGGCAGGGGTGTCCATTGGCTCCGATGCTCTTTGTTATTGCAGTATATGCACTTGTGAGGGCGGCTATGAAATCGTGTGAGAGGAACTTGGTGAGGGGTTTCTCTTTGGGAGATGGGACGAATATTCCATTACTGAAGTATGCGGATGATATGATTTTTTTCATAGAAGGTAGGGAAGCGGAAGCCAGGAGGATGCGGATCTTACTTTTCTTGTTTGGTGAAGCTTCAGGTCTGCAGATTAACCTATCTAAATCAAAATTTGTCTCTTTTAATTTGACAGAGGCGGAGGCGAGGGGGTGTAGCTTGGGTCTTGACATAGAGCAGGTGAAGCTATCGATCAGATACTTGGGTTTGCCATTGACGGATGGTAGGATTCTGGTGAAGGACTGGGCTCCCCTGATGGAGAGGCTGGAGGGGAGGTTGGTGGGGTAGGCATCCAGGCTTTTGGCGAGGGGTGGAAGGCTGGTCTTGCTCAAGGCGGTTCTGGCGACGATGCCGTCGTATTTCACCTTTGTCTTGAAGCTGCTCGACAGGTTGTCTTGAGGATGGAGAGGCTTATGACGAATTTCTTCTGGTCTAATCAGGGGTCGAATGGACCTGGTGTCAGGTTGGTGGTGTGGGAGGAGGTTTGCAAACCAGTGGAGGAGGGGGGGCTTGGGGTGAGGGACCTGGGGAGGTCTAATGACAGCTTGTTGGTGAAGTGGGTTGGGAGCCTCTTGGAGTTTAGGGAGGATTTGGTGGGCAAGGTTTTCAGGATGGCTTATGGTGGCCCGCCGTGTTGAGATCTCCTGATATCTCCGCCGAGGGATGCTTTTCATTTCTTGAAAGGTTTGTCGATGGTGGCTCCTAAGGTGTAGAATTGTTTTATACTGGTGGTGGGGACGGGGGAGATATTCAGGTTCTGGCAGGATGATTGGATGGGGCAAGGTGCACTCGCTAGAAGATTTTTGAGACTTTTTGCTGTGTCCTAGAGCAAAGAGGCGTTAGTGGCCGAAGTTTGGGAAGATGGGTGGTGCCCATCCTTTGCAGGGAATCTTTCAGATGCGAGAACTCACGATTTTCAGAGATTGCTTGAAGAATTAGAAGGTCTACAGCTGGCTTCCGGAAAAGATATGTTTGGATGGGATGAAGGTGAGTTCTCGGTGGGGGCTGCGTACAGGAGATTGTCCGACGGAGATTCCACAGGTGATTTGGATTTGGTGAGAGATTGCAGACAGGTTTGGAAGGCCACGTGTTCGTTGAAGGTTAAGATTTTTGTTTGGTTGCTTAGGAGGAGGAGACTCGTGACTAAGGTTTGGAGGGTGAGGTGGACTCCTGGGGAGAGTAAGGTTTGCCTGTTGTGCGGAGGTGAGGATGAAGAGGTTGACTACCTTTTCTTCACCTGCCCGTTTGTCGTACAGATTTAGAGCCGTGTGGGAGCGGGTGGTAGAACTGTCGGTCATTTGATGGGTTTTGGTGCAGCTTCAGAGGTGGAGGGGGTAATGCTGGGCAGAATGTCTTCCGTACGAAGAAGGAGAGGGCCAGACCGTTGGCGGTCCTATGGTGCATCTGGTTGGGTAGGAATGCTGTGGTCTTCAGAGGCCAGAGGCCTTATGTGGAGAATTTTGTGGAGTCTGTTACTATTTTGTTTAAACTTTGGAGTGAGTCCTTGTGAGTGAGGGGCCTTGATGTTTGCCCTTTGTATTGGCGGTGGCCGTTGATTCTCTCTTTAACATATTTGGGTAGTTATTATCCTGGAGAACTACCCTTTCCTTTTCAAAAAAAAAAAATCTTGACAATAATAAAAACAGCCTAACACCCAATACAAATTGATAGATTACAGCCTCCAATTCACTATTTTAATTACATTTGCTCACTTGTCACACGTAATGAACTACTTATTCTAGCATCCAACTAAGCTCCTCCTTTCAACTTAATACTCCCTAAAATTAGCCCGCAATCAAAGACAGCCTTAGGAGTGAAGATTTCTTGGAAAAAGGGTGCAAGGACTGAAGAGTTCCGTCAAACTTGTATCATATGTTGCATTCCTAAACCATACGGATTTATGGATGTAATTGGTTTGAAATGTTTTGAACAAGGTGTTATATCCGTATACTTTTTAAAGCATGTTTGGACTATGCATGTGA
Organism: Thalassia testudinum; assembly: GCA_037157565.1. Taxonomy (NCBI): domain Eukaryota; kingdom Viridiplantae; phylum Streptophyta; class Magnoliopsida; order Alismatales; family Hydrocharitaceae; genus Thalassia; species Thalassia testudinum. The sequence goes on along the minus strand of JAZHRO010000024.1, from coordinate 103,976,625 downwards.
ACGTATGGAAATGCATTATGTTATCCCTTATGATGCATAGAGCATATGCATTGGATGGAGATTTATAAATTATAGGTGAAGGCTTTATTTCTCATGAAGGTCTCTCATAGATGAAGGCTTTGTTTCTCAAGTATATCTACAAGTGGAGAATATCAAATATGTATTCTCCAAGGGGCAAATCAGATAGGGTATACAAAGCCCACATATGCATCCAAGCAAAGTGTGGACTAAGGATGATCGGCAAATATGGAGCCCAAAAAGGCAGCAAGCAACCGATGGTAAGAGGGCTGCAGCTTGTTGCAGTGTAAATGGGAGGTGGGATTTGATCCTTTTATCCTAAGACATAATAAATAGTGATTGATACTCTAGAACTGGCATAGTAGAGAGTATATAATTCAAAAAAGGTTCCAGCCTGAAGAATACAACCAGAAATAATGCAATATATACATGCGTGCATTTGTTGGTGTGGACTTAAATGTTGAAAAAATCATTTATGTATTTGGAGTGCATTTATCACACCATTATCATGACTGACACGCATTCCCCTTTTACACTGACTATGCATTCATTTCAAAATTGCAGAGACTGAAAGGCTAGATGCCCATACCTTTCTGTTGTCTTTATTTATATAATGCCTTTGTAGTTGATAAAATTCATCCTAGCTTTCAAAGTATATAATGTCACTTATCTTTGTAGTTGACTTTATTTATATAATGTCTTTATCTCAGAAGCATATAGCATGGTATTCACTTCTAATAAATTATCCTTAGGTATTCTAGTTTGATTGGGAGTTAATATCATGCATAGACTTTGCAATGTGTTGTTGTCGTTCGTATTGCTTTGTTAACTTTCAAAGTATCATCTGTCTGATTAATGATTAGTTTGCAATACCGTATTTGTGGTTTGATTTCCACTTTCTAAATTTCAGGAAAAAGGAAACATGTTATAGGTTGAATCCTATTTTTCAAGCAAACATTCAAACATACCTTGTTCATGGGTAAGATGCCTGTTTTCTCCTAGAAGCAATATCTTTTGGAGCTACAAGAAAGCACTAGGCTGAATTAATGATCTAGAAAAGTGAATATTTATTTTGCTGTGATATCCAATATGTTTTATGGTGCTTGTACTACATTATTTATCCTTTTCTTCATGGGTTTGTACTACTATTTCTTCTCACCTCTTCTCTTTATAGAGAGGTGTAGGGTTTCTGGAATAAACTAAGTTGCCCATTTTCTTCAACTTGGTATTGGAGTAGTGGTCTTAAACAGGTGTCGTAGATATCCCATCCAAGTAGGTTGCCAAAACCCTTCCACCGGTCTCCCTTCGTCTTCTTCTTCCTCGTCGAGTCTCACCCTTACTGGCCTCATCGTCGCTGACATAAGAGGGACGGGAGGCAGCAGCTCTGGCGACTGGTGCCTTATCGCTGCCTCCCTATTGCACCTCCTCTGGCATGGTGTTGCACCGGCTATACTCTCTCTTTGATGCGTCGCCTCCTTATTGGATTGTTGCTTGCTGTTGCGTAGTGCAGCCACTGGTTGAGGCAGCGATGCTGCCTAGGGTCCTCCTCCGTTGGGTATGGGTGTTGTACACTTTCCTCCCTCCTCTTGCTTGGTTTTTCTGACTTCCAGGAGGGAGAGGCAGATTTGATCAGGGATTCTTCAATCTCAAATAGTCTTTGATTCGTCTACGAAGGCCTGAGATCTCCATCTTAGGTTATTTGTGCATCTCATTAAGAAGCATATGATTTGAAATCACAATATCTTGGTTTGTGTGGTTTTATGATTGTTTGGATGCAATGGTTTTGCTTGGGCTGTTCCAATATCTTGGTTGAAGGCAAGATGGTGTCCTCTAGCTCTTCTGAGGTGACATCTGACTCCATGATGGAGATAGAGACTTACAAGAACTCATTTTTCAATCCCATGGTCAAGTTGGACGAGACTAACTATCCTAGATGGTTGCAGACCTTTCTTATGACAGTGAAGGGTCATGACAAGGAGCATATCTTACTTCACCCCGAGCCTGTAGAAATTACCGGGAGATATGCCACCTAGAACAAGGATAATGCAATGGTGATGCATGGATTATGAATTGTGCTATCCCCAAGATTGGCGACAAGATTATGTACTACATGACCGCCAAGGAGATGTGGGATATGCTACGAGAGACTTATTCCCATGAGAAGAATTCTGCTTAGGTGGTTTAGACCTTTCATGAACTTACCTAGTTGCATCAGGAGGGCAAGTCACTTGCCCAATATTACTCTACCATGAAAGGTCTCCTTGAGAAGCATAATGCCAACAAGCTGGTATGTACTTGCTCATCTTAGAGGGAGTACATGAAGGAGATAGCTACTCTGTTGTTCTTATCTAGCCTTGGACTTGAGTTCATCACTGCACGATCTCAGATTTTGACTCTGTCAAAATTACCTTTATTGGAGGAGACATATAGTAGGTTGAAGAGGATTCCAATGTAGTTACTTACTATTAAGACTATAGGCCAGACAACTACGTTGGTTGCCACACTTGGATGTGGTAGAGGGTCTCTTGTTTCGCATGGCTGTAGTCATGGTCATGGTCGTGCACTTGGGGGCCATGGTTGCCCTCTTTGCAGTTACTGTGGTTAACCGGGACATACAGAAGCTACTTGTTGGACTAAGCATGGTTGATCTTCTATGGCCAATTAGGCTTCTGAGGTGTCTAAGACTCATCAGAACATCAATCAGGGCTTCTCGTTGCTGATGACCATTTTTTTTTGAAATATGGAGGTCATCAGGACCTTCCTGGACTAATCAAAGGTGTTAGGAACCCTATTTTGAAAGTTTTTTTCCTGATATGGATTTGATATTGGAAGTTGTTTCACGGAGATAGCATTATAATGAGTTCTATCCGTGGATAGTTTGTTCACTAATTTGTGGTTGTAGGCTCCAATTTGTGTGTGATGGCATCACTGATAGTTCATTCAACTGATCTGGAAGATGGGAATAGAAGGGAGTGTTAGAAACCCCTCTTTGAACCAAGTGTGGAGCTCAAGGGGCTCAGTTATGTGTCACAGTCACGATCACTCTCTAACAGAGTTGAGGGATGTAAAAAGGATTATATCCACATTAAATCGAAGTCAGAGAAGTGTGTTGCTGCTGTGAAGAGCTTAGCACCAGGATTTGTACAAGATATTATGATTACCGAAAATTTGTCAGTATGAGGCAACTCAGGTAGGAATTGCATGCCGACCGTAGACAGACAAAGTAGAATGGCTAGTTGATTTAGGTGCATCCCGATACATATGTGGTGATGCAAGATATTTTTCTACTTTTAGATCGATCCCATCAGGCAGAACTATACTAGTAGTTGATGGTTGGTTTTCCCAGATTGTTGGCTAGGGGAGCTACATGTGGCTCCTTACATGAATTGGCGAATGTTCTTTTAGCCCCAAATTTTCCTTTGAGCCTACTCTTCGTTAGTTGGATCACGAAGGACTTGAATTGTAGGGTAGTTTTTAATGGACGTTATGAGAGGATGCATCATTGGTTGCGGCCGTGAAGAAGGGGGTGTCTATGTCTTCTACAGTCACTCTATTTAGGTCACGCTTCTCTTCCATTAGGAGGTGCTTTTAGTTATTTGTGGCACCTTCAGTTTGGTCATCTGTCTTTGCATAAGCTTATAAGGATTCTACGACAGATTCCACCAATAGCCACCTTTCAATTTGAAGCATGCCAACTTAGGAAGCATCATAGGAGTACATTCCCAAGGAGCCAACATCGTAGCTCAGAAACAATGTTCCAATTACTCCACCTGGATATTGGGGACCTAGCTAGGACCTGGATTGTATAGGACACAAATTCTATTTGGTGGCAGTGAATGATTTTTCTCTCCTCACATGGACATTCCTTTTGAAATCCAAGTTTTTTTCTAAAAAGCCTTTTGAAATCCAAGTTCAAAGTCGGTGACATGATCAAGGTCTTCCTAGTGGAGATTAAAGATTAGTTTGGGGCTAATGTGAAAGTCATTCGATCAAATAATGTCTTAGAGTTTTGTACTAACTTATTGAGACCATGGAATCATCCACCAGACAAGTTGTTCTTATAATGGGTTGGGTTAGAAAAATCCCAACCTGAAGACCTTAGGTTGGGTTCTGAGTTATGTCCCAACCTGATCTAAGCAGACCCATGTGCAGCCCTAGCTAGTGCATAATGATGTTATTTTTAGACAAGGGTATGTATGTGTGCATGGTGTGGTCTTTAATGTTGGTATCTTGTTCGGCATGTGGTTGTCTTTGATGTAAGCTATTCTGAAGTTGCTTTGACAAAATCTTGGATAGTCACCAAGCCCAACCTGTGTGACTACTCCTTTACCTTCAAAAAGAAAAAAAATTACGGTGTTTGCTTTCAACAACTCTATTCTAATTGGAAACTTTAATACTAGAGGTTTGATATAGCACTTCTAAGGAATAAAAGAAAGGAGAGAACTCTAACAAACTCGGGTGCCTTGTCATTGTAAATAATTGAGTAAATGAGCCCTCCTTTTACCTCTCAAAAAAGGGGTTTTGGTGTTTTCTTTAAGCATATATCCCATAATACATGGGTGCAACCAAAGAAACTTTGATAGTCTTTATTTGAGATGGATCCTACAAATCTACGTGGACTAACGTGATGGGAACAAACTCCTTGTTATTTACCCTAGAATGAAAAGTAAACCATGATGCTTGCCAAGATGACAAACATCACTTTGAAAAGGCTCATTAAAAGGAATACATGGAACTCATGATGAAGAATAGAGATTTGGGGTACCAACCAAGGATGCTATTGGAGTGGGGTGATATATTAGGTAGAAAAAGGTGCAGGTTCATGTCGTAGTACAGTTAGATAATAGGGTCTATCCTGCTCAAGTCCTCCAATTTGTCTATCATCCAGTATATCAAAGTAACACTCTTTTTAGCATAACACTTCAAAACCTTGGTTATTTTATTAGTGGAAAGTAAATTTCAAGAAAAATTTAAGGAGCAAGTAATACATCACAGGCACTACTATTTCCTTTTGCAAAGGGAAATAGTACAACCTGTTTAAGTAGTCATGAGCTTTGGCCAATAGTCAAACTTGCTACCCAACTTCTTTTGTGATCGAAGGTTGATCTGATTGGATCCTCCCTGGGAGTTCTTTGGAAGCTTCTTATGGAGGCCTTCCCTTTTGGTGATGAAAGTGAGAGGACATTTCTTTATCTTTTTCTTATTCCTTATGACTGATGTGGATCAAAATGATGCTCGCCTTCTTTACATTCAATTCGCATTGTCTCAATTATCAATTAAAATTAATGGTTGTTTGCTAGGCCTTTCTTTTTCTTCCAAAGGTTCTGGTTCATGTTCAGCTGGTGACTTTTCTTTCCTGCATTCACTTGGTTTAGCTACAACTTTTTTCGAAGTGGGGAAAGGAGCAGAAGGAAGTGGTTGGCGTGATGGAGTTGTAACTAGGCCTCAAACATACTTGAGGGGATGACCTTTTCAATCAGAATTTCGAATACTCTTGAACCGAGAAGTTGACACCTGGAGCCTAATTGCATTTTAATGTACCAAAAAAGAAGTCAATGTCCTAGGGAAAAAAGAAAGAAAAAGACAGAACTAGGATTAGAAACAAGGGATAAGGAACCATCAGCTATACGAACATCAAAGTGATTTGACACTTCGTAGAAACTCAAACAGGGAGGTACTACCAATATTGTGGGAGAAAGCACCAGAATCTGCGATCCATTTAGAAATATGAGAGTTAGTGGCAACAGAATGGGTACTTGTCACCCCCTCTTGATCACTGCATGTGCATGCCTTCTATGAGTAGCCTTGCCCTCATGGATGTGACCTCCATGTAGTTGCCTGTAGAGAGCATTGATAATTTGCCTTGTGATTTCTTGATGATCTGTTTGAAACTATATCCTCTCTTTCTTAACCCCATAAGACAATGTCTTGGTGGCTAATATCAAGAACAATACCCGGTGTGCCTATAGGGAGATCTACCCCCATAAGCACCTCACTTCAGATGTAGGGTACCTCTATTATATTGGATAGCATCAACTTTATTCTATGGTCCACTTCATTGCAACAATTTATTGTGTTACTCAAGGGTTATATCCTTCTTAAAAGATGAGTTGGTAAAGTAGAGAGCCGATTGGAAGGAATACAATGACTGGTTTGCTATGTATGTGTTCCATAGCATGAAAGAGTCCATTGCTAAGAAGGTTATGTCCAATGGTTCTCTAGAGAAGACAAGTCGGCAAAGTAGAGAGGCAATTGGGAGGAAAGATTGATTGGATTTCCATATATATTCTTAATAGCATGAAAGAGTTCATTACTAAGAAGGTTATGTCCAATACTTCTTTGAAGAAGATGTGGTTGGTGCTTGATGAGATTCCCTCTCACAAATGCAACATTGCTTGTGGTTGAGGATAATTAGACCTTTAGAAAAAGCTCCTTAACCTAGAATTATTATGGTTCCTTAAAGAACCTATGGGATGGGTAGGACACCACTAAGATGACAAAGCAGAGGACAATTATTCACTTTTTTTAGCTTCTTGCTGCTCTTGGACTGGTGTATCTATTGCAGGACCAGCTCATGATCCTTGATGAGATTTTGATGATATATCTTTTTTGACTTGACTCTTGTCGTAATAGCTTTCTGATGCCTTGGGTGGAAGACCTGCTTCTTCTACTTCAAACCATCCATGAGATTGTAGTATTGTACCAACTATGACCACAAATGGATGGGTTTGGCACCATGGGCATGGAGGCCTCTTTATAAAGAAAGCCTGTTTCCACTTTTTGGGTGAGGTGTGAGAAAATTGGGATCCTGGTCTTGCTTTTGATTGTAAAATAATATGGAGATCTAGGATCCTACTGAAGGTCAAGTTCTTTTTTGTGGCTCTTGAGGAGACAAGGGTTATAACCAGGGATTATAGCAGACGTTGGGCACCTCAGATGGTGCTTCTTCAGTCTTCTACAACAACGAAGTTGAAGATGCTAATCACCTATTCTTTGTGTGCCTCTTTGTCCAGTCTTGTTGGAGAGCTACTATGGATTGGCCTGTTGACCATAGCTCTGGCAACAGATTTCGGACCAACTTACATGGAGCATCGGTGGATGCCAATGCTTTTGAATAAGGTGTTCATGTTCCTTTGGTGCATATCAATGGAGTGCAACAGGGTCATCTTCCGCAGGGAGAGATTTTCTATTGAGGAGTTCTTTGCCACTGTAACATGCCTTTTGTAATTATTGATGTAATTAACTCTTTTTATTAATGATAGTGGGGATTAACATCCCTTGCTCAAAAAAAAAAATCAGAACTTGTTACATAGTATGATTCCTCTGCCATGGTCATTAGTGGCTGTGGGCATAAGCTGGTAGGGTCAGATGTAACTGTACTTCTGGTTTTGGATGTGGATGCAGTGACTTTTTATTAAATGGGCATTGCCGATGGACAAATCACTCATTATGAGACAGGTTCTGAATCAAGCATGTTACTTGGCTGGCTAAAATTCTCCTAGGATGAATCAGCTGGCTGCAAGGTAGGCATGGATATGACACTTTCTCAGTTCTGATCCAAGATGCTGGAGGCACCAGGCTACACTGTGGGTGGTGTGTGCGCATGGGACTGTGTTATGCAGCGATGGTTGGCACAGATTCATGCTGGTGTTGTGCATGCATGGATGCACTAGAGAATATTGCCATGGTGGTGGAGATTAGCTCACAATTTTTTTTTTCTTTCTATGAAGAAATGAAGATTGAGAGGTTGTGGAGAAGAGAATGAAGTTTTCTTGGTGGGATATTGGAGTGCCGACTTAGGATTGCGTTTCAATACCATGCTGAGAAATGAACTTGGCTTATTGATATAGACACTTGAGGTGTCTATATATAGAGACGTTAAGGAGAATCTATAGAGATGCCAAAAGCATATAATAAAATAACAAAAAAACTCTCTACAATGAGAATGCTATATTGTATCGGAAGCCAAAATTAATTTTCATTTTCAGACATGAAACCACAGTTATCTAGATATTCTGACAGTAGGTATACTCATTTCCTATGACATATTAATATTTGGACTTTGATCGGGATTTTATCTGCTAAATGACAGTTAACCTGTATAAATTTGTTGCTGCAGTGGAACATTGCCGAGGGAACCAATGCCTCTTGGTGTTACTGGCAGACTGCCGACCTTAGAGAATCTAGAAACTTATGCCCTCCAGCAATGGGAGGTTGTTCTTTTACCTTCCAGTTCTTTTCATGTATTTTTGGGATATGGGACCGATTTCCTTTTATTTTATGCCCAAAATTAGTTGTCTTTGCTTGCTTTGCTACTCTTCATCCAAACATTTGGTCTATGTAACTAACCTGCAATGTAACCCGTGATATGTCAGTGCTTTCTGTTACAACTAATTGGTTCAAGCCCATCAGAGAAAACTTCTTTTAGCTCATCCACGATGAAAGTTTTTCAACGAGGACTTTTGAGTTCAAGGTCAGTTTCTATTTTTTAAGTGGTGTATGACACTTGTTTCCACTATGTGTTGTAGGATCTTGCAAGCATATTTCTCTTCAGTTTTTACATTAGTGCTCTTATTTGTCTGCAGAGATAATGAAGCTCCAAGACTTGCTGAAAATGGTTTTCAATTTTTGGTCTGCATGACATGAATATTTATGTTTCAAGTATGTCCAAGTTGCTTTTTTTGTTCTTCTTTTTCCATCTCATGTTCCTCCCTTTTTCAATTAACAGCTAATGGATACTAATGCGCAGTTATGGTACATAATAAGAGAATACATATCAAGTGCAGAGGTATGGGCTTCTTCATTTTTAGACTTTAAGAGTTCTATTTCTAGAATTGTTTTTGTGCAAAATTCAGATGGGAGTTACAGGGTTACATATCCTTGATATGTTGCAGGATCGTGGTGTTGAACCATCTGATCTTATTTCGTTTCTTCTTGAACTTAGTTTCCATAATTTGGGTGAGGTGGTGAACATATTCCTTTTCTATTAATTTCTGGATTTCATAAAAATGCACAAGTTTTCAGCTTTAGAATTTTATACTCAGATATTGTACATTACCAATCTTCTGGTAGTTCCTACTTTACTTTATCTAGTTCTCTGCTTATAGCCTTCAGTTTTAGTTGTTTTTTTTTGCCAAACTGTTTAATTCAAGTGCTATATAAAAAAGGAATACCTTTTCATATACATGACTGTCAGCCTGATCAACATTTGAAATGGCTTAAAACTGCTAAACTCGTATATATAGGGTTGATCAGTTCTATTGTGTCTACAAGTAATATCTAGTGAGATATCAATCAATTTGATGCTAGCTTTCAGTTGGTTCTGCAGGATCTGTAGAAAGATACTCTATCGCCTTTCAAGAAAGATGGTGAGTCACAAACATAGTGTGAAAGGTGCAAATCATGAGGGAATTTTTTTGCAGCTAGTAAAAGGGGAGGACTTTTGCAGACCTATTGAGCAAGGCAGCTTTAGGGTGCTCCATCTTTCATATTTTAGTGATGCCTTGCTAGATAAGTGGGTAGTCAAGTTGTTGAATGAAGATGCTTTGTGGCACCTGGTGCTGCACAACTTATATGGAACTTCCCAAAATTGGCAGGACAAGGGTGTTCTTCCTTGACATATTTGGAAAGGGCTTTGAACTGCTATGAGGCATCTCTTACACCTTTTTGAGCTGGTTCTTGGAGATGGGAGGACCTTCAAATTTTGGGACAATGATCGAATGGGGTCTAGGAGTTCATGGCCAACCCCATGAGCATCATCACCAATAGCTATTATGTCATAAAGAGTTACTTGCAAATGGCCTCATAATCACTTGTTTTTGGAGAAGAATTCTAGGAGAATTCTGTGGAAAGGAGAAGAATTATGTGGAAAGTTGATTTCTTAAAGTATATATGGATTGGTCCTTTTTCTGGTCTTTTCTTGTTACAAGGGGATTCCTAATTTCCTAGAGCAATGGATTATCAAGTTGAAGTGGTATTTTTTGGAGGAAATTATATGTGATAACCATTTCATTCTTTGTTCTTCTAAATGGGAACTCGGTTGGAGGTTAGATTCAATCATGAAGTCAACCTGTCATCTCACCTTCTCTTTAAAAGTTAATGTGGTTGGCATTGTTTTTTTTTCTATCCCTAAACATAGCCCAAGAAGAACTCAATATTTAACAGTGATGGAATAAGTTGAAAGATGAGTGAACCACCCCACTTGAGCTCCCCCACCATCTTGTCCTTGTTGATGTTAGGGTGCTGTGTTGGAGTTCTTGATACCATGGGCAGTAGATGATATTGTTGTGGTCGGTGAAGATGGCTAGATGCTTGTGACACGATGTTGTTGACCTTACGAGCAACGCAATCAAGTGACAAGACTAAGAAGCTGTTGATGCCTTTGGTTGGGCCACCTCGCTAAAGCTTGTAGGCTTGATGAGGTTTGCTGAGTTTGCATAGGTTTTGGCCATAAGATGATTGTTGTCGTCTCTTGAGTGATCGACCCTTGAAACTTAACATAACAAGGGAGGTTTGAGAGGTGAAAAGGAAAGCCTTGAGGGCCTCTTTGATTGGTTGGGAGGCTACCTTCATTAAAGCAATGAAGGTGATCACTCCCCTTAGGTGAGGTTCTAACTCAAAGATTGCTCGTGCCTATGATCATCTTCTTGTGAGCAAGGATTTATTCTGTCAACTTGTGGGAACAATTTGCCACCGCTTTAATGGGGATTTTGTGGGCTTCAACAGTGAGACCTTGATCATTGTCTTAATTTGTAGGAGCTCACTCGCGGAAGCTTGTGACTTTGGCTGCTATTGTGGTATCGACGATCATCGGCAAAGGATCCACCTTTATACTTGGAAGGTGAAGAGCCATGAAGATTCGTTTCCACTTTTGGTGGCATTGAAAGTTGAAAAGCCATGGGTTAATTTCCTATGTTCCCTACATTCCATGCTAGATTTATTGTGGTAGGCCTGAGGTTGGCATACCTGACGATTTTCACACATAGGAATCCAACACCCCTTCTTGATTCCTTTTTTGGATTTGTCTTCTCCCATAGCTATATTACTTGGATCTAGATCCAACTCCTCTATTCATGCCTTCTCGCCCAATAGCCCTATCCTTTGGTCAGGCAATGAAGTCCCTTTCGAGTCTTCGGTTGCTTTATAAGGAGAGTTGTAGGTCTCCTTATGCCAACTAGCCTTGCTACAGGTTGTGATGATTGATGCTGAAGGGACCGATTGCTTCGATTACGGGGTTGTTTGCAATTGTGCGAAACCTTATCTTGAGGTTGACCACCTCAATTAGGGAGTAGATCTTCCTAATCATCGGCTGCATCCTAACCTAGGTGACTTTGTTGAACTGGGCTTGCCGCCAACAATTGCCATGACCATTGGCCACAGAGGACTCTACTTTGGCTTCAATGAGAACCATTCCATGGTGGGGGAACCACTGCTTCCTTCTAACTTACTGGATCCATTATTGGTTTCTCTTTATGGGTTCAACTATAATAGTATGTTTTTGGTCATTCCTCAACCATCTTCTCTCCTGAAGTGAGCCTTCTATCTATTGTACGATTGCCACCTAATATTTGTGTTTGTACTCTTCCTTTAGCGATGGAGTCGGAATCCTTGCCTACGCTATATCTACCTTTTGAGCTCTAACTGTAGAATGGGAGCCCCTTGGTGTATGAGAACTTGGAGTTCTTCATTTGGCTCAAGGTTAAAATTCTACTCTAGTTCTTCATGTGGCTTTTGCGAAGAGATATATTGGTCACAAGGGAGTCTACGAGGAGGTGGGTGCCTACCAATGACCACTGTTTTGTGGTTTTGGAGTTGAGACTAAGGACATCGATCACCTTTCTTTACATGCCCTTTTGCTAGAGATTGCTGGAATAGTGTTGATTACAGCTGGGCTTTTGATCATCGTTCGCATGAGGAGTTTTGGACCAAGCTTTGATCCCTTAACATCCTTCAAATTTAGTTTCAAAAGGCTTTTATGTTGTTGTAGTCAATTTGGTTGCAGTGTAATGGGGTTATTTTTAGAAGGGATTGGGCTGGTGTAGATAGTGTTGTTAACTTATATACCTTCCTTTACATATCTTGGCACACTTGACCCCTTTTATTAATGAATCTGCGTCAATGGAGGTTCTTGGTTGCCTTCTCCCCTAAATCTTGGAGCTCGTGGGCTTCGAAGTGGATTATGGATGGTGCGGCGATGGATGCAATGGTGACGGCACCGAGCTCGACTGCGTAAGCCCCATTATAGTTGGAGATGGCGATGATGGAAGCCCCACCGCAAGGGGAGTTGATTGTGGTGGGAGCTCCACTGCGGTTGGAGTTGGCGGCAATGGGTGCTCCATCGAGGTTGGAGATGGTTGCATTGGGAGCTTTGGTTGTACTTTAGGTAGCAGCGATGGTACTAGCAGGGCCTCGAATGGTGCAAAATGCAAGGAGGTTTTTGGTTGCCTTCTCCCCTCAATCTTGGAGCTCATGGGCTTTGAGGTGGATTGTGGACAGTGCAACAATGGATGCAGTGGTGACGACATCAAGCTTGACTGCAGTAGCTCCATTGCAATTGGAAATGGTGGTGATGGAACCCCCATTGCAGGGGGAGCCAATTGCGATGGGAGCTCCACCGTGGTTGGAGTTGGCGGCGATGGGTGCTCCATCGAGGTTGGAGATGGTGGCATTGGGAGCTTTGGTCGTACTTTGGGTAGAAGCGATGGGGCCAATAGGGCCTCAAATAGTGCAAAATGATATACCTCCTTCGGTAGGGATTTTTCTTTGGCGAAACTAGTACAGGTCAACCAAGGACTCTTTTATCGCAATTATTGCAAGAGAAAATTTGTTAAGAAGGCTGGGGACAAAGTTCGATCGGACTCTGTTAGAGGTAAGGCCTTGGAGGTTGACAAATGGGTTGTACAGGTCTTGAATGTGAAGATGATTTTGGAAGGGGGAGGGGGTATTGAGGCAGGGGATGTAGCTAAATCCCATGGTTAAAGTGTCATCCTGGAATATGAGGGGCTTGTGAGGATTGGAGGGTTGATTTTATCATGCTTGAAGAAACACATCTAGAAGAGTTGGATGGCTAGATCAAGAGGAGTTGGGGTGGGGGGGGGGGGGGGGGGGTGATTGTCTCTCTGAGGTGCTTGTGATCAACTTTGAAGGGAGATCCAGTGGGTAGGTCTTGCTGTAGAATGGCTTTAATTTTCGATTAAAGTCCTCCTTGAATGCGACTAGTCATTTCGGGAATCTTTACCAAGAACTCTGGTGGGGCAACTTTCATTATCTTTGGACTGTACGGGCCATGTGATGTTGTATCCAAGTCGACTTTTTGGGAGGAGTTGAGGCAGGTGTCTGATCTAGCAGATAGGGGGCCGTGGTTGGTGGGCAGTGATTTTAATGTTACTTTGAAGGTGGCAAATAGCCCGAACGGTAGGTTGGACGCTTAGATAGAGGACTTTCGTCATATAGTGGGTGATCCTGAGTTGCTGGGCCTTCCTACTTTTGGCGTGGCTTTTACTTGAAGGAATGGTGTGGGAGCTACATCCTGGATTGGTTAATTCCTTTGTAGTGTGTCCCTGGCTGAGATGTACCAAGGAGCTTTTGTAATGGCCAAGGAGAGGCCTTTTTTTGGTCATACCCTTATTGCTTTGGGATAGTGGGGAGGGGGGGCTTTTCTTGTATTTTAAATTCCAAAAGTCTTAGCTAACCGAGTTGGGATTTCTTGACTTCATCCATTCAAAGTGGCATGAAATCCCCTCTTTTGCGTTAGCGATGCACACTTTGGCGGAAAGGATAAAGGGCATTTAGACTATCCTCACGGAGTATGAAAAAGAGGTGCACACTTTGGCGGAAAGGATAAAGGGCATTTAGACTATCCTCATGGAGTATGAAAAAGAGGTGCAAGGGAGGTGTGAATGACTCAGGAGGGAGGCTCTTTATGCTACTGCTGAGCTGGATTTGAAGGAGGGGGCGGAGCAGTAGGAGAGGTGCAACTTATACGTCAAGGTCAGGGAGTAGGTTCATAAGATAAAGATGAATCAGAGATAGAAGTACAGGCAATTGTGGCTAAAGGAGGGGGACGCGAACACCAGATTTTTCCCATGGTAGCGAGTGCTTGAAGGTGATCGAACCTTATCCACTCTTTGTGGGTGGGGTCGTGACATTGGATCAGAGATCACATATTTGTGATACTGTCAATGCACACTTTTGAGACTTCACTAGGAGGAGACTGGATGAACCCTAGAGGTTGGGCTCTTTTGACATGCCTACGTTGGAGGATCAAGAGAAGGTGGACCTGCTTTGGGAGGTCACTGAGGAGGAGGTTCTCATTGCTCTACGAGGACTCAATGTAGAAGGATCCCTTGATCTAAATGATCTACAGGTTCTGTTCTTCAGGGAGTTATGGGATGTAGTGGGAGAAGACGTGATGGGTATGTTGTAGGAATTTTTTGGTGGTAATCAGGGCTTTGAGAGGCTCAATAGATTTTTCATCTTCTTGCTGCCAAAGAAGCTAGGCGTTGAGACAACTGATGACTATAGACCCATAACCCTCTCCAATGCAGTTTATCTCATGGTGGCCAAGGTGTTGTCTAACATGCTTTGTGTGGTGTTGCATAGGATAATATCACCCATTCAGTCAGCTTTCATCTCAGGTAGATCATTGTAGGACTCCTTTGTTTTGGCTAAAGAGATGATCTCAGCTTGGAAGAGGAATGGCAGACCAGCTTTTATGTGGAAGGTGGATTTTTCTAAGGCATGTGATTCTATTACTTAGGCCTATCTATGGGATATCTTGAGGATAAGGGGCTTCTCGGAGCGATGGGTCCGGCTTATGAAGTAATGTATTACGTCTACCTCCTTCCCAATGCAAGTGAATGGAAAGCCCTTCACCTCTTGGACCCAACCCCAGCGAGGGGTGCACCAGGGATGCCCCTTAGCACCCTTACTTTTCAACATTGCGGTGGATATGTAGGCCTGTTTTGCGTTCGAAGGATGCAATGGAGGCCTCTTCTTCGATTTTACCTTGCAAGCTGATGGATTGATCCTAACTCCGATGATCAATATGCATATGGTACTATTTTCTTTATAAAGGGGGGGTTTGGAGAGGCGCAAATGTCACATCTTTGGTTAACATTTTTGGTGCCATTTCGGGTCTCTCTATCAATGGATTGAAGTCGCCTTTTGTCCCCTTCAATCTGGACAGGGGCTAAGAGGATGCTATTTCCTTAGTTCTTGACACCCCTGTGATTTGTTTGCCTTTGGTTTACCTGGGCCTCCTGGTAAAGGGGAAGAGGCTACTGTTTGTAGATTGGAGCTCGGTGGTGGAGAGGGTTCGAAAAAAACTTAGTGGGTGGAGTGGTAGGCTTCTTTCTAAGGGAGGACAACTTGTGCTGGTGAAGGCAATCCTGTCAGTTACCCCTGTCTTCTATATGTCTCTGCATAGGCCAATGAAGAATGTGCTCACCAAAATGGAGATCATCAGGAGATTCTTCTGGAAAGGATCTAACCATGAGGGGTGTTTCTTACTGCTGGTTCCTTGGGTTGAGATGTGCATGCCCAAATCTAGAGGGGGATTGTGTTTCTGATGGTTGGCACAATTTAACAATGCTTTATTTCTGAAGTGGGCCACTAGGTTTCTTGGTAGAGGAGATAGTCTTGTGGGAAGGCTACTGAGGGGCTCCTATAGTTCTCCAGTAGACGTTTTGTTGGGGCGCTTGAGTCAGAGACGCCCTTCTGCCTTCTAGTACGACCTGCTCCCTGTGCTCCAGCAGGGTTTTCAGTCTGGCTTGTTCATCCCAGTCTTGGGAAGGAGAGAGCACTTCCATTTTTGGTAGGATGATTGGACGGGGTGTGGTCTGTTTTCACTTTGTTCTCGCGGTTCTTTGGTTCAATGCTTGATAAGGAGGCTACAGTGTCACGGTTGTGGGCTGTATCCTCCAATTCGTGGGTGCCTATCCTCCTTGCAGGCTTGTCCAAGACCACCTTGTTGGAGTTCAAAGGGATGATGACCATCTTGGAGGATTTCAGCCTTGAAGATGTTGCCTTGGATTGCTTTGATTGGAAGGAAGGCCGGTGTACCATGGGGAAGATCTACAAGACACTTACAAAGGAGGAAGGGCTGCCATCGGCTCCTGCATTTGATTGTTCGATGATTTGGAAGCTGTAGCTTCTGCTCAATGTGAAGATTTTCCTGTGCATGCTCAGGAGGGAAAAGCTAGTGACGAAAATTTATAGATTGAAATGGTTGGATGACTCAGACATTTCTTGTTCGTTGTGTGGCATGGGTGAGGACATAAAGAACAAAGGGAAGCAAGGAAGCTACATGCTCCAACCCAAGAGAGGCACTGCATTATCAAGACACATTAATCATTGTTATTTGGGAAAGAGTATGAATCCGTATGGAATTAATATACAAGAAGAACAATTTTTATGGCGGTTCTTTAAGCAACTCAACTTTTTATTCTCTATTACAAGCTTATTGTGCAGTATTTTTTTTTAAAGTAGATAGATACAATAGTCATGGCAACATAATACCAACAACATGAAGATATAATGTGGAAAATGCCAATGAGAAATGATGTGGAAGAAGAACTCTAGCAGGCTGGATGTGTTGAAACTTCTGATGGGAAAGGAACATTACAATGTCTAAGTCCAAACTAATGATCCTAATCCTTTTTTTTTTTTTGCATAGACTCATGATCCTAATTTTAATCCTAATCCTAAGAGGTATAAGACTTAAGTCATTAACCAATATGACTCTTCCGATTAGAAAAGAACCAATGTACTCTCTAGCACTTTCTATTGCCAGTCTTCCAAACATTCCTATATAGCACAGAACATTGATGACTAAAGATAAAACTTTATTGTCTGCATTGGTTCATCTGTTTCCATAATGCAGTTGTAGTTTCTAATATAACTTTATAGTGCAGGCTTATAACTTGAACACACTTGCAGAGATTCAGAGAATTGCCATCAAAGACCTGGCAACATTGGGTTTAGTCAAACTGCAACAGGTGCATCTAATTTCCTTCTTGCTAGTGACACCTAAATGTCATTTTTTGTTCTGATAGAATTAGTAAATTCTCCACAGGGAAGGAAAGATACTTGGTTTATTCCTACCAAATTGGCTGCCAATCTTTCAATTAGTTTGTCGGACTCACAATCACGCAAACAGGTATAAAAATTCATGCGTCAAATTTATTGCATTGGACTGCATGGTTACTCATCCTACTTCTCTGTAACTGCATTTTGGCAATCTGTAAAGCTGATATTTCCTTTGATTGGACTTTTACCTTGAGTTGAGCATCATATTCTATTTGACATTTGATGTTTTACATGGTATTGTATGAGTGAAAGACCTCATTCCACTCAATAGCTGTAACCTTCCATGTATGTTTTTTGTGAGAGAAGAAAAGGGGAAAAACATAGTATGGAAAGAATGAATAAATTGCAAAAGGAGAAACAACAAAAAGTGCCTAGCATGGATACACCCCCTTAATGTGGATCATAGATTTCAGCTTAGTTTTTGGTTACACAGATTGCTTTCCCCTTGCCTCCGCTTTCGGATGTTGAAAAGAATTGGGATGGGAATGAATTTGAGCTTGCCCCAAGTTAGATTGCTTCGCTTGGTTACTCCCTTTGGAAAGATAAATTCTTTCTAATGCTCCAAGAAAGAAAGAGATTGAGGTCTAGGATGTGCATGTTTAGCTTGGACAAGTCCACAACTAATTGAAAGTATGATACATGACAAATAAGAGTCAAGATCACAGGCTATTGGGTCTTGGATGTGTTATGTATGGAAGGGCTTGTTGGTCTTTTATTGTTTGATCTATTCTAAGGGTATTATTGTACTTCTCTTCTCTGGTACCTCTTTATATAAAGGCTCGGGGTTTCTCTAAATAAAAGTTATGCCATTACAACCTTTACATGGTGTCAGAATAGTGGTCCTAGATCAGGGCCCTGGTATCTCACCAAATCCTAGCTGCCTACCCCCTACCGAAACCTTTTCTTTGGCGCCGCAGCCACCAAGGCCTGCAACATCACCACTGTAGTGCTACAAGGCAGAGGCCACCGCAGCGTCATCGCTGTTGGTCTTCTTGACAGCCCAGTGTGACTGGAGCACCACCTAGGGCACCTTGTAGCTTCACCCAAGGGCTCTCAATAGCCTTGCGCCACCCAGCGCGACCGAAGCACCGCCCAGGGGCTCTGCAGTGTGATCGGAGCGATGCCTAGGCCACCTTGCAGTGCTGCCCAGCCCTTCTCGACAGCCCAGCACCACTGCTGGCCCTATAGAGCATTGTGCAGCACCGCTTCTTTCTTCTTGTTAGGGGTGGTGTTGGCTTAGGGCCGCGGTCTACGGTCCTCTCTATAGCAGCAAGTCATCCAACAGGAGCACATTGTCTTCCAGAGCACCGCTAGGGCCTCTTCTATGCCCTAGTGTGTGCACAACTTGTGTTTGGTGAAGTACCAACAAGGTACATGATCTTGAATTGCTGTAGAGAGGTCATTTGGAAGGTTATTTGGGTTTGAAAACTGGATTTCAGACCTAATGATCTGATTTTCAAACTCATAGATTAGTGATCATTTATTGATTTCGATTCTGGATATTATGGGGGATCAGAAAGATGCTGTGAGTGACTTGATGGGGAAGAACTATACTACAAGCACTCTCCCTTACATGCAGGGAATATCGATTAATTTGGATGGATCCAACTTCTTACTCTAGTCCTTCTCCTGATTTGTCGGATCATACAGGAAGAAGTATATTTTGACTGATGTTGTTCCTGCAACTAAGTCTGCTGATTGGGAGGTAGATAATGATTGGGTAGCTACGTGTCTCCTGAACAGTGTCACGTAAACTATCGCTAAGCAAATCATGGCTCATGCTCCAGCCAAGAGGATGTGGGAGGTACTTTATGAGATATACTCTCATAACAATAATATCACCAAGCTATATAGAGTTGTGGAGGATATTCACAATCTTCGAAAAGGCTCCATGTCCTTATTCAAATACTACAGCTCCATGAGGAATTTGTGGGATGAACAAGATATGTACTAATCGATCTCTATGGATGCTTCTGTTATAGTTAAGTAGAGAGAAGCTATTCGCTCGATTAAACTTTTGTCTAGTCGTGGCTTTAAGTACAAGTTAGTCAAAGACCAATTCATGACTATCGATGAGATCCCTACGCCGGAGCATATCTATGCTCGTCTCTCTAGGCTTACCACTTTTGATCATGTACCTACTACTGATTCCTTTTCTATGGTTGCTGTTGGTCGTGGTAGGGAGAATTCAGGGAGAAGAGGTAGTAGAGCTCGTGGTGGTGGTACACGTGGACATGACCGTGATTGGAGTTCTTTTTTCTGTGAGTACTGTCAAAGGAATGGGCACGTTGTGGATTGATGCTGGGTGAAGCACGGTTATCCACAGGGAATGGATCCACGTGCTCATCAAGTTTCTATAGAGGATACCACCTAGGTTTAGGAGGACAACGACTAGATGACAGTTTCTAGGGCTGACTACGAGCGTTTCATGGCTTCTCAAGCATCCACTTCTACCTTTGTTCACACATCTGCAGGTACGTCAGCCATGATGGCTAGTTCCCAAGCCCTGACGTGGCTGGCACAGGTGCCTCCTCCTACATTATTGGTGACACTACTCTTTTCTCCTCTCTAAGGAACCTTGCTACACCGTTCTAGGTTAGAGTAGCAGATGAGGGCTTGTCACCGGTTACTGGTCTTAGGAATATCTCAATTTCTAGTACTTTACCTTTATTAAATGTTATGCATGCTCCTAGATTTGCACTCAATTTGATGTCTATTAGCCAGATTACAAAGGATTTGAGATGTCGGGCTGTGTTCCATAACCGATATTTCTTTTTACAGGATTTCCAAATGATGAGGCGAACTGGTGGACTTGAGCAGAACGATCTCTACTACCTTCATATTCCTTCATTTTCTAGTGTTGATGCTGTGTGTGTCACCTCTGCTCTTCAGTGGCATTATTGCCTTGGTCATCCCAGTCTACATGTCCTACGCCGTTAGTTTCCTAAGTTATCTTTTCCAGATGCTTTTAGGTGTGAAACTTGTCAGTTGGGCAAGCACCATAGGTCTTCTTTTCCACCACAAAATAAAAGAGTTGAGTCTATTTTTGCTTTAGTCCATGCTGATGATTGGGGCCCATGTCGGGTCAAGAGTATTTGTGGCTTTTGGTATTTTCTTGTACTTGTGGATGATTATACTGGGCTGTTCTGGGTTTTTATGATGCAAGAAAAGTTCGAAGCCTTTAATATTGTCAAAAATTTTGTTCTTGAAATAAAGTCCCAGTTTTCTACTGTTAAGATTTCCCAGAGTGATAATAATTTGGAGTTTGTAAATGCTAGGACTACTACCTTCTTTAAATCTTTGGGTATTGTTCACCAGACGACTTGTGTTCACATTTCTCAACAGAATGGAGTTGTTGAATACAAGCTTAGACATTTGCTTGATGTTGCCCAGTTTATTATGTTTCAAATGAATGTTCCTTCATGCTTTTAGGCCGATGCTATTCTTACTGCCGCTTATTTGGTGAACCGTGTGTTTGTCTATTTTAGGGGGTAAAACTCCCTACTCCATGTTTCCTGACAAAACTATTTTTTCTATTATTTCAGCTGTCTTTGGTTGTGTGTGTTTCATCCACCTTTACCATGTTGAGAAGATTTCCCCTCGTTTTGTGAAGTGCATCTTTCTGGGTTATCCTCGAACTCAGAAAGGGTACCGTTGCTATGATCCAATTTCGTGGAAGTTTTATGTCTCTGTTGATGTCACTTTTTTTGAGGAGATTCCTTACTATTAGAAACAGGAAGAGTAGCACACTAATTTGTCTACTGATGTCCCTCTTCCTATTTTATCTGATCCACCACAGCCACATGAACCACCTAGTATAAGGGCCAGTCATCCTGATCCTGGTCCTTTCCCGTGTCATCCTGAGGTTCATGCTATAGATACCTTCCCTAAACATTTTTAACATAGGGTTCGGGATGTTACTCAGGTGGAAGAGCCTTTGTCTACTGTTCTTGCTCAGTCCCCATCAATTGTTGATGATTTGTCTGAGGATCAGGTACCTATTCTTACTGGGGACACGTTTCTAGATCTTCCGATTGCATGAAGGAAGGCTCTTAGATCGTGTGCCAAATACTTTGTATCATAGTTTATCTGCTGTTGGCCGCTAGTTCTCTCTGGCTATTGACAGCGTACAAGTGCCACGGGATCATCAAGAAGCTTTACGAGATCCATCTTGGACCTTGGCAATGGAAGAAGAGATAGCTGCCTTACAGTCTCATGGCACATGGGATCTTGTTGATCTACCCCCAGGTGCTAATGTGGTGGGGTATAGATGGGTGTTTACCCTCAAGTGTCGTCCAGATGGCACTGTGGATCGATACAAGGCACGTCTGGTTGTAAAAGGCTACACTCAGACATTTGGCGTAGACTACTTTGAGACATTCTCCCCAGTGGCCTGTCTCAACTTTGTTCGCATCCTGCTTTCACTTGCGGTGAACAAGTGTTGGACTGTTCATCAACTTGATATCAAGAATGCCTTTTTGTATTGTTATCTGGAGGAGGAAGTCTACATGGAGCAGTCATCGGGTTTTCCTACTTAGGGGGAGTGTTAGAAAATGTGTAGACTGAAGAAAGCTATATATGGTCTAAAACAGAGTCCTAGAGCTTGATTTAAGAGGCTCAGTAGGGTGGTTCAGGAGTATAGCTTCACCAGATCTTCCGCCGATCACTCTGTCTTTACAGTGCATAGGAAGATAGGTATAATTATACTTGTGGCTTATGTAGATGACATTCTTCTTACTGGCAGTGATAGGCAAGGCATAGAGGACACAAATAAGCTGCTCTAGTCATAGTTTGTTACCAAGGATCTAGGCTTTATCAGTTATTTCCTTGGTATTGAGATGCAGCCATTGTTTTAAAAATCGTGCCTCGAGGTTATAGAGGCGTATGCCTCAAGGCAAGGCTGCACTCAAGAGGCATGCGCCTCACTGGAGCAGAGGCAGTCTGAGGCGCTCAAGGCGGTGAGGCGCACTTGAGGGGCCGCCTCAGCTGCCTGTGAAAAGAGGCTTAGGTTAGGTCTTCAAGCGTTGGTGCTACTATTGCAGCATCGTCGGAGCTCGAGGTGGAGCATCGTCGCAGTAGCGTTGAAGCTTACATCGCGCAGTAGCGTCGGAGCTTGAGGAGAAGCGTCGCCGCAGCAGCATCAGAGCTCGAGGAGCAGCACGCGCAGCAGCGTCGGAGCTCGCATCGTGCAGTAGCAGTGTTGGAGCAGGCTCATTGCAACGTCATCGCAGGCGTAGCAGTAGCAGCTCCGCAGCAGCGTCGGAGCTCGCATCGCGTAGTAGCGGCGTCGTCGTAGGCCCGTAACAGTGTCGTTGCAGGCGTAGCAGTAATAGCTTCGCAGCATCGTCAGAGCTAGAGGAGCAGCATTGCTGCAGGCCCGTAGCAGCGTCGGAGCTCGAGGAGGTTGGTTCTTTGAAGGTTGTCGTTGCAGAATAGTGAATGATGCAGGCCCGTAGCGGCGTCGCAGAAGGTTGTCATAGCAGCGTCGAAGGTTGGGGAGAGAATGCACTAGTGAATGACTTGATTCAGCATGTATACTAGTTGTCAAAGTGAAACCTTTGTTATTTATTTGATAGTTTTACTTATTTATCAAGTTTAGGTTATTTATTTGATAGTTTTATTTATTTATCAGGTTTTATTTCCTTATTAGCACTTAATGAGTATATATCATTTTATTTTTTTATGTTTTTTATGCAATTCCTGAGGCTTACGCCTCGACCGCCTCGAGGCTTACGCCTCGCCTTGATGAAGGCAAACCGCCTCGGTACCGCCTCACGTTTTTTAAAACCTTGGGTGCAGCATACTGGAGGAGGACTTGTGCTCTCTTAGCGCAAGTATGCTCTTGACATGTTGAGAGACATGGGAATGCTGGGGTGCAAACCAGCATATGTGCCCATGGATGTCTCCTTACCTATAGGTGATGGAGATAGCCCTCTGTTGCAAGATGTCACTAGATATCGTGTAGTGATTGGGAAGTTCTTATATTTGATTGTTACCTGTCCTGACATCGCCTTTGCAGTTGGAAGATTGAGCCAGTTCATGCAACCACCAAGGGAAGTCCCTTGGGATAGAGTTTGCTAGATTCTCAGGTACTTGAAAAGTGCACCTGGGAAAGGTCTGTTTTTCAAGGACAATGGGCACCTGGATATTTGTGGTTATTCTGATGCAGACTATGTTGGCGCACATGAGGACAGGAGGTCCACTATAAGGTACTGCACTTTTGTTGGGGGTAATCTAGTTACCTGGAGAAGCAAGAAACAGGCAATAGTTTTCAGATTTAGTGCTAAGTCTGAGTATAGAGCTATCTTAGACTACTTGTGAGCTACTATGGGTCAGGTCCATTCTAGAGGACTTTGGTGTGCAGGTTTCTAGCGCTATTCCTATGCATTGTGATGACAAAGTTGCCATCTTTATTGCAAATAATCCTATACTTCATGAGAGGACTAAGCATATAGAAGTGGACTGCCACTTCATCAGAGAGGCCATCTTAGCCAAGAGGATCTCCACTCCTTACATATGTTCTAAAGATCAACTAGTAGATGTTTTTACTAAAGCACTTCCGAAGAAGCATTTGCTCTATATTTGTTCAAAGCTGAGTATGTTTGATGCATATGCTCTACCTTGAGGGGGAGTGTTGAGTTATGTATGGAGGGGCTTGTTGGTCTTTTATTGTTTGATTTATTGTAAGGGTATTGTTGTACTTCTCTTCTCTGGCACCTCTCTATAGAAAGGCTCAAGGTTTCTTTGAATAGAAGTTATGCCATTACATGGTTATTATTGGAACTTGCTAGAAGTCTTTCACTTTTCATTCCTTTTTTTTATTCGTTCGCTGTTTCCTGGCTCATTGATGTTGCCTTTGCTCATTCTTTTTCCTTTGGACCCACTCTAGGATGTCGAAAGTACATAAGGGATTTGAGACCAAAGTCATTCCTTGATCACAAAAGATTTGGGCCAATTGTTGAGGTTTATTCCATTATCCATAAGACATAGAGACAAATGTGACTTGTGCCCTTAATTGCAGCTATCATCCATCTGGAGCAGTAGAGTGAAATCAGTCACTTGTAACGCAAGGAAATGGGGGCATTTAATGGTGGTAATAGATGTACAAAGTGTAGCTTTGAACAACTCCATGAGGCTCATTTTATGTGAAGCTTTGAATAGCTCCACAAGAAAAGAAAAGTCCATTTTGTCCCTGGTTAATAGCTGTGAAGCTTTAAATATTGGAGCAAGGTACCAGGTGAGGTAGAGTGGAATGACATTTGCCTTCTCTTTGCTACAGCTCACATTGTAAACTTGTAGGCTCCCACATTCGACTTTTATCCTCTCCAATAGGATTTCCTTGTCCTAAAAGTGCACTTGTTGAGCTTCTTTCCTATCATCGTGAGTTCCTATGGTGTCCATTCCCTCGCCTCCAACCTCATTCCTACCTCCTTGACATCCTATTCCTCGCCCGATCTTCTAGAAGTATTACAGGATCGATCCTAATAACTTTACTTCTATTTTTTACCCTTGTATTGTGGGGCACGAACATGCATAGTATTTCAAGAAGTGGGAAAAGGATAGTTCTGTGATACATTAACTACTAATCCCTCAAATACTACTTTCATTTGACAACTCCTTTCCATAATTTTTGTTTACTTGATATAATATTAGGCCGGAAGGGCAAGTTGAGTAAATTGTCAGCTCTTGGTTGCATCTTAACCATGCCTAATTTTTGTGCCAATCCTCCCTTCCTACTATCAAAAATTGAGATTCTTGCCAGATCCAAGTTTGTTGCTCCACCCATTACAAAACTCTACTTATTTTGTTTAGTACTTTAGGTGCTTCTCTAGCATAATGTCAATCCCATGGTAGATCAACTGCAACAAGCCTTTCAATTCCATATTTTTTTGTAATCGACTTTATTGTTTCTTTAAACATCAATTATTCGGTAAAGTTTTCAATGACTTTATAGTTAAGTTATTCCTACATTTCAGACATTTAGTCTCACTTGAAGCTTTAGACAAGGTTGCTACTGAGAGATTGTTCACATTCCAATAATTGTGAGAGAACAAGTCAACTTCAAAGTGGATCCATTGTTCCAGGGATGTGTACTAAATTGTGGCCACCTACCTGTAATGGTTGGCAGGCCCTTTTGTGTGGGTAAACAGAAACTCAAGTCTACACAGAAGTAGTAGGGGCGTAAAGAGTGGAGCTTTTTGTAGTTCTAACAAGAATGCAGAAGAATGAATCCCATCATGGTATAGTGTCAGAAGTTAGCATGGGTGGTACCTTTCTAAAAGCAAGTGTGCACCCTCCCTTCTCTAGTTCCAGGGGAAACCTATTGGTAGTGAGGGATCATTGTCTACTTTACGAGCCTGAATTGTTCTATTTTGGGAATACCCTTGTTTTGTCCGTCGACGAGGCAGTCAAAACAAAGAAAGGGGGCTATGAAGTTGGAGTCGTTGTGGTTGTATGGCATGAGGTCCTTATGGATAGGGTGACGATCATCATTTTTAGGCATAGCCAACCTTCCTTGACCTTGATACATTGGATCCATGAGGTTAGGTTGTTTGAGGGTCTCTAATTGTGGGATCTGTTTGTGGTCATTCTATGGATCCTTTAAATGAGGTTTTTGCTATCGCTAAATCTGATGTGTCCAAGACATGCGAGCCATGGGCAAATCAAATGCCTTTGTCATGTTCTTGATGGAAAATGCCCCTTCTATGGTATAAAACTTTGTTGTGTTATGTGAAAGAGCCATGAGGTAGAGCCTTGCCGAAAGCACTCAATTTGGTTGCTTAGGCTAGCAGAGATTACGCAATGTCTCCTTGCTGGATCACATTTCAATTTTCTAGTAAAGTGATAGTCTATCCTCAATGTGCTTTTGGTTTGCAATAAGCAAAGTAGTGTTGTCATACATCGTGGTTGTGGATTGAACTAGTGAACGAGATTTCGTCGACATGCCGGCAAAATGGGGGGTTTTGCTTAAAGGGCCATATCGACACTACAACGAAGTCGAAATGTAGGGATGTCGACGTCATGTTGACAGTTTTGGTGCATTTTGATTGTGTCGACGATATGTCAGTCGACGCTACTACTATTGGGTGTTGCTGTGTTGCTGCTGCTGTGCATTGTGCGTGTGGCTTATGATGTCGTGCGGGTCTCTGTTGGGTTACAACTCACATGGTGACCCGTGACGGTGGACGGGAGGAGAGGGGAGAAGGTTCAAGGTCCTCAACTTTTAAATTTTTTTGCTTTAGTTTACCACAAAGGCACACACAAACTGTATATTTAAATCTCTTATCTTTGATTCTTAAATTCTTTGTATTCCTTAATTCAATTTAGACGGTAATTATTTGATATTTGTTTGTTAAGCTTGAACATGATATGGTAGACTACATGTTGGATATGAATATCATGATATAACACTCTTATTCTTACATAAATTAGCTTAAGCTTTTGATTTTTTTGAAATTTATATCATTTTGACTGCCTCTGCCATTTTTGTTGGCATGCTTAAGACATGCTCTCAACGTGTCTTTGATTGTGATCAAAATGCCACTAGCATGTCGACGAAATGAAGGTTTTTGGCAGGGCACCATATCGACACCATACAATTATCAAAATGCAGGGATTTCGGTGGCATCCTTACGATATGTCAAGCTGCACGCAGTGCTACCTGCTGGTTGCGCGCGTAACTATTGATACCTTCTCTTCTGTTGCAGTTCTCTTTATGGTGCACATTTTCATTTCTGTGGCAACCCAATGTGATTTGTAGCTTCATCAGTTGGATGTCAAGAATGCACTTCTTTATGGGAATCTCCAGGAGGAGGTGTGCATGCAACAACCTCCTGGTTATGAGGTTCAGGGGGAGTGTGTATGCAAAGTCCTAGAGCTTGGTTTCAAAAGCTTTCTTAAGTGGTTGAAGTAGTTGGTTTCCATAGATCTTCTTTTGATCACTTTTTGTTTGTTAGGAAGATAGGGAAATGAGTACCTATTCTCCTCGTGTATGTAGATGATTTGATTATCACAGGGGACAATGTGACTGTTATAGCTGAGGTAAAAGACTGTCTTGCAGGAAAATTTGTTATGGACCTTGGGCCATTGAGATACTTTCTTGGGATTGATGTTGCATGTAGCAAGGGTGTAGTACTATCCTAGGGAAAGTATGCAGTCGACATTCTACAGGAGATAGGCATGCTGAAGGCTAAACTAGCAAATATTCCCGTGGATTCTAAGGCTCGCTTATATGAGGAGGAGGCAGAGAAGATTGATAGCAGGTAGTACAGGTAGCTAGTTGGCAAGTTTCTATATCTTGCCACCATAGACTACATATTTCTTTAGCAGTTAGAAAATTGAGCTAGTTTATGGACAAACCAATAAGGCAGCACTAGGATGCTATAATGATGGTGCTGAGGTACTTGTAGAAGGCACTAGGACGTGGGATCTTATTCAGCAAGGAACTTCTATTTGTGTAGTGGGCTATTCAGATGTAGATTATGCAAGATGTTTGGCTCATACGAAGTCCACTATAGGTTTCTGTATGTATGTGGTAGGTAAACTAGTGACATGGAAAAGTAATAAACAAGCAGTGGTCTCTAGATCTAGTACAGAGTCAGAGTACAAAGTCATGGCCCATACTGTTGCAAAAATGATGTGGGTGAGGTTGCTTCTTATGGACTTGCACATATCTGTTGACATTCTCATGGAGATGAGATGCAACAACAGAGTAGTCATGTACATAGCTAACAACAGCATGTTTCATGAGAGGACCAAGCACATGGAGATTAACTGCCATTACACTCATGACTTGATCCTGAGAGGACTTGTCTACACCACTCCAATTTCTTTTGAGGACTAGACAACAGATATTTTTACCAACCCGTTGTTACGACCCTCCTTTGATGTCTGTTGTTTCAAGCTGAGCATGATTAACATCTATACTCTAGCTTGAGAGGGAGTGTTGTACCCCTTCGATCTATTATGTTTTTCCATTATTGTCCTTATTTGTATTTTGTTATTTTTCCTTGAGGGGTTATATACTTTTCCCACATCTCTATATATTGAGAGGTGGGGCTCTAGGATAATGCAACTGATTCATTTCATTCCACTATTTACAAAGGGCAACTCTTTGGATATTATGGTATATACAGATGTAGATTAGGGTGTATTACTAATTGGAAGTTCATTATAGGATGTTGTACTTATGTGGCTAGGAACTTGGTCACATGGAAGAGTAAGAAGCAGTTCGTTGTCTCTAAGTCTAGTGTAGAGTTTGAATGTCGGGCAATGGCTTAAACTGGTACTGAGATGATGTCGATATGACCACTTCTGTCATACCTGCATATCTCAATTGAGTCTTCGATGGAAATGAAGTGTGACAACCGGGCAACCACTTATATGATCACTTCTATCATACTTGCATATTTCAATTGAGTCTTTAATGGAAATGAAGTGCGGCAACTGGGCAACCACCCATATAGCGAATAATCCTATGTTTTGTGAGAGGACTAAGTACGTAGAGGTTGATTGTCACTATACATGTGACTTGATTCATGGAGGATTTATTCGCACGACTCATGTGGCTTCTGAGGATTAGACTACTAACATCTTTATGAAGGCACTTCCATGAGCTCTCTTCGATAAATGTTCTAGGCTAAGCATGATTGATGTCTATACTTTAGCTTAAGTGTTGAGAGTTACGTATTTATGAAAATTATGACTTATGTGTCTTCTTTTATGTTTTTCTTATATGGATTGCTTTTTACTTTTCTCGCATCTCTATATATTGAGATGTAGAGTTAAGGGATAAAGTATTTTCGCTCATTTCTTTCAATTGTAACCCAACATCGAGAAGTGTTCTATTTCTAAAGAAGGGTACAACTTTGATGGCAATCCCTTTCATGGGGTTAATCATCACGATGACGTGTCATCGAATCTTTCTAGGTCATTACATGATTTCATTGATCTTCTTAATGACAAAAATATCAGACAATGCAGTGAGAAATAGAAACTTTCTAGCAAGGAAATGGAAACTTCTTCCGTCCACTATCGTGCAATTGATATTTAGAATCCACAAGCAAAAGCTTTGCAAGTTAACGATGCTTGTAACAATGTAAGCTCAACACTCACCTTTCCTTTAGCTAATGGTTACCATTTTGCCCAATAAGTACCTTAATGGACCAATGTCATTAGTTTCACAATATTTCTGTAAATAGCATATAGTTTCAGCAATCCATGCATTATGATACTAGTCAACACAATAGCATTGACATTTATCACCATCACACCAATTCTTATGGATACCAAATATCAAGTTGATATCTTTAACTGATATTATTTCAAAACTTATGACATTTTTTTTTTGAAAAGGAAAACTTTTGACAATTTTTGTAACTAGTTACAAAAACATTTGTTCAGACCATAAATATCCTCCTTTAACCCAAACACTTGCCCCAATTTCCGAACCTTGGAAAGCTTAGGGATTCATACACATAGGCTTCCTTTCTGAGATCTCTAGACAAGAATGTATTTTTTGACATCAAACTTGTTAGATAATAAGGAAATAGTCTTTTTAGGATTAGTCAAGTTAGGCAAAAATTGTTTTGTTTTATTTCTTTCTATTTTTCTATTTTGTAGGGATTTGATATAATTAAGATTTGATTTGTTATAAGTTTGTTTCCAAATTAGGATTTGGATTAGGATTACCATTGTAATCCCCTCTCTATATAAAGAGAGGTTGATTTCTCTCTTTTGATTTTATGAAATCTATTTTCAAAATCTTTCACATGGTATTAGAGCGGATTTGACCTTGGGATTTACTCTCTCCTTCCTACCTAGAGGCATCGTTGGTCCCTCTTTTTTGCCTTAGGGAGGGTATGTTGCCCCCTATCTTCCTCCTTGCGGCGTACATCGCTGCCCTTCTCTTGCCTATAGCAATCGCCACATCTGCCTTTTCTTTCTCTTGATTGCACTTTCTCTCTCCATTACACCATTGCTCAACATTGACTGGACTGACTGAACACGATCGATTTTGGTCTGGTTTGCCCCTTGCGACACTTGCACAGATCGACAAGGCTCTTCCTTGCCCTGGCTACAACCTTCTACGACGCCACGTAATTAAACTGATCAGGCTACTAGATTGGATCTAGCCCGGTCTGATCATGGAATTGCTCCTCTCACCTGACTGACTGCTGCCTCATCTTGTGTGATTCAACGCATTATGATGGTTGAAGTAGAGTACTCAATCGTGACTTTGGAGGCCTAGATTTCGACCTCTACACTTGTTCAAGGAACCATGATCAAGTTATCAGGTTCCTCGAACTACATACTTTGGTCCTACGCCTTCCACCTCTTTGCGGAAGGGCATGACAAATTACATGTTTTGACGAAGAAAGTTTCTGACTCCAAAGATGGTGCCAAATACGTGAAGTGAGAGGATAACTTTCTTGTTATGAATTAGTTGATGAAGAACATTGACTAATCGATTGTAGCCAATATGCTTTGTAAGGAGTTTGTAGAGGAGATTTGGGATACTCTTGAGAAGAGGTATTCCCAGAAGACAAGCAATTCCTGGTTGATATTTATTGGAGGATTTGGAATACTAATCAAGGTGACATGACCTTGGTTAACTATTTCATGACCTTCGAGGGATTATTTGAGGCACTTGTTGTCTATCAGCCTGCTTGCTTTGATAACCAGGTCATTGAGCGTGCACAGTGGTAGGCGTAAAATTCCTGTTGGTTTCAGTTCTCGATACCACTCTGCACGTGACTAGATCCTCTTTTTTGACATGGTGTCGGATCTAGAGATGATCTACAGTTGTGTTCAGAAGATAGAAATTGAGGAACCACCTCTTACCCTAACTACAACTTACGACACCGCTGTCCTAGTGGTATTTGAAGGGAGAGGTGGCCGTTTGGGTGGCTCTGTTGGACATGGACGTGGATAAGGACACATCTTCTCTCCATGCATTCACTATACATGAATGAATTGCCCATCTGAAAAGTGCTAGGAAAAGTTTCGGAAACTTGCTTGAGCCAACCAATTGACTACTATAGAGACATCGATGCCTGAGTCATCTTATGCCTAGCTCTTCACCTTCGCCTAGAGGGAGTCTCTGTAACCTCTTGAAGGATGGAGGTTCATTTGCTACTACTGTTGTAGTTGCGCTAGCCATAGATGTTGCAATAGGATTCACAACACAACCAGCATTGCCTTGAAGAAATTTGCTAAAACCTTCAATCATGTCTTAGTTGATGTTGATGACTCCGATGATTAATGGGGGCACTGAGCATCGTGCTCATTTCTGACCCTCTGCCTCCTTGGGATCGTCTCCGTTCTTTTGCTTGAATGCCTCTTCTAGTTTTTTCCTTCCTATTAGAAAGAAGGGTTCTCAATTGGTGTCAGGTGATTACTTCTATGGCTCTTCATTATTTTTTTTGTTTCAAGTCTTAGCGAGTTAGGTTTTTCACTGATGAGAGATGATTGTCTACCTGCTTGCTTGATGGCTTGTCTGCTTTAGCTCAAGGATTACATTCGTAGGGTGGAGTCTTAGTTTTGTTCTACTTTTGCAAGTTGGGCATTGTACGCTTCCACTTAGGGGGACTGTTAAAGATTTAGGAAAGAGTGCTTTTAGGATTAGTCAAGTTAGGCAAAAATTATTTTGTTTTATCTCTTTTTATTTTGTTGGGATTTAATTTGATTTGTTATGAGTTTGTTTTCAAATTAGGATTAGGATTACCATTGTAATCCCCTCACTATATAGAGAGGGATTGATTTGTTTCTTTTCATTGAATAAAATCTTTTTCGAAAATCTTTCACAAAACTCATGTAGCAACTAATCGTGGTGCATTACAATTGATAGAATGATTTTAAATAATAGTTGATAAGGATATGGACTACCCCATGCATGCTAAGCAATGTTGTTAAGGCTATCGCCTCAAAGTATTGGGTCAGGTGAGAAAGTCAAAGGTTGTCTTGGAGACATTTTGGTGAGTGGCTTCATCCAGGCGGTTGGCTGATCCCTTCTTCGTCACTCGGGTCGCCTTGTGCCTCATCACCTTACTCCTGCTTCACTTTAGGTAAGACCGTAACACTCTTCTTTAGTCTTAAGTTATATATATTATTCATTTGTTAGTATTATATATTGTTGTATGTACATACATACATATATGTTATTGACAACTTTTATACTCGTAAGTTTGCCTCCTACTTTAATATATCTTCCCAAGTTGGACTACTCTTATGACATATGTATAACTTATGCCTGAATATCTTAATCTTCAAAAAAGTACCAAATGTATTTCATCCGATGAAAATCACCAAAATTAATATAGTGATTTTACACTACGTAATAATTGAGGACTTGCTTTTTTTTGTAATTTGGAAATGCCAATCATTTATGGAGTTTTTCAAATGTGGAGACAAATATATTAATTACACCCACAAAAGGGAACTACACATGTATTTGTAATACAAATAACACTTCAAAATTGCTTGTAATACAAACTTGTATTATAAGCATTCATTGCAATAGAAGTGCGAAATGTGTATTATAAGTGAAAAACTGGCTTGTATATGCGAAAACTTGTATTACAAGGGAGAAATTAACTTCTAATGTATGTTATGAACTTGTGTTACAAATATTTATGAACAAAAGTGCAAAAACTTGTATTACAAGTGAAAAATAGACTTGTAATACATGCGATGAACTTATATTACAAGTATTACTACAATGAAAGTGTAAAAGCTTGTATTACAAGTGAAAATAGACTTGTAATATACATGATAAACTTGTATTACAATTATTATTGAAACAGAAGTGTAAAAGTTTGTATTGCAAGTGGGAACTAAATTCTAATACATGGGAAAACTTGTAATACAAGGTTGTTCTGGTTAAAGAAGAGAGTTGTGATGCGATTAAACATTAATGGTATATAGTTACTTTGCAATAATAATATAATAATTGATTGATTGTATTCCAAATATGATTTATGGACAGAGTTGTAATACACCTCAGTATTTATGTGAAAAGATACTTTCTAGAAATAGTATAATAATTGATTGAGTGTATTCCAAATACGAATGGTAATTTTCTAAACCACCTTTTGACGTGCTTGGTGGTTTCCATCAACAAAAAAAATCATCTGACGAACACAAATGTGGTTCTTTGAGTGCAATGCTCAAATGATATTTTTCCTATATATATATATATATATACACACGTTATTGCTTGTAAGTTTCTAATGATATATAACAATATATATAAGTTATAGTATTATTCCTTCAAAAAGAAAAGTCTGCATTGTACTGTAAATATAGTATATTATAATTTTTTTTTTGAAAAAAGTATATTATAATATGGCAGTATCTTATCTTTAAAATAGGATGGCTGTTTCTTCTTTCACTTAAATAGTGTTATCATTTTCCATGAAAGTTGTTGCTATCATGTGAGTTAAGCATATTTAATAGTTTTTAAAAGGAAAATTTTTTTTGACTCAATTCAGTCAAGTAATCACCTTTTTGTCACCTCTTTCCTTGGGCGATTAAGGAGCAACTAATGCTTTAGCAGCTTTGGTGCTATGCACATGCTTTTATCATTAACCTTCCCTCAACTAGACATGATCATTGTTAGAAATGATTTATTTGGAAAAAGTCACTAATTAAGCTATAGAAGCTTAGCGTCTGGTTGGTCAACACTATCTGGGTTGTACAAGCTTGGGATGCTTCCTTTTCCACAGGTTTGTTGATTTGTTTAAGCGTATATCTCGGAAGGTTACCTTTTTTTTTTTTTTTTGAAAAGAAGAAGGAAGATTACCTAAGGTTGGTAATCATCTAGATATATTTAATTAAAGAAATTAAATGGACTTACAGATTTTATAGTTAAGAATTAGATAAAAAAATATACCTCTCTGATTACATTTTCAACCCAACACTGCTTATTTCTGAAGTTTTGCCATTCCGTTGAAGCCAAATGCACCAAAGGATGGAAAAAACTCTAATCCAACCCGCAGAATCAAGATGAAGATGTTCTCCAGAACTTTTCCAAAAGGGGTTTACATCCTAGATGTCCACTGTTTGCAAGTTGAAATGTTATCATACTTGCTTGGAAAAATCGCATCTAAGGAAAAGATGCTGAATATCTTCCTCTTCTTGGCCACAAAAAAAGCACATTGCATCATCGTCCACTGCCCATTTCTTTCTAAAAACCTTTGTAACTAAACATTCTCTTCTAAGGAGCCAAAGAAAGATCTTAATTTTCAGGGGCAGAGAACACTTCCATATAAACTTGGAATCAGCACTAATTTCATCAAGATCATTAGCATTTCCAACCATTTTTGAATAAGCATTTTTAACAGAGAAGGTTCATGTTTCCATAAAAATCTGTCAGTCTGATTTGCATTTGGTTTGATGTCTGAAATTGACGTCAGTAGCTGCTGAAATTCTGCATATGTGGTGTCAGAGAGTCCAGCCGACAGCAGGATACTCCACGTCTCTAAAAGTTCATCCCAAGCCTCTTTTACAGTGATATTTCTATCATTCACCAACTGACAAACACGCGGAAAAAGGTCTGAGAACTTCCCCATTTCACTCCAGTCATTTAGCCAAAATTTGAAGAGATTTCCATCCCCCAACACCGGACCAAAATCTGCAGCAAAC
The DNA here is from genome assembly GCA_037157565.1 of Thalassia testudinum. Classification (NCBI taxonomy): domain Eukaryota; kingdom Viridiplantae; phylum Streptophyta; class Magnoliopsida; order Alismatales; family Hydrocharitaceae; genus Thalassia; species Thalassia testudinum. Next base: position 103,941,876 of record JAZHRO010000024.1, on the reverse strand, counting down.
TCCTCCATAATAGGCCGGATTGCCCTCCAAACCATAGATGCGCCTCTTCTATGAGAGGCCCTATCAGAAATATCCATGTCGATGCCATATGAATCAGACAATAAGGTAGACACCATAGAATCTTCACAAGAGAGGACTCTAACCACCCATTTCTAGAGAAGAGATTTGTTAAATTCATCCAGTCTTCAGACTCCCAACCCCCTCTCCTTCTTGGGTCGACACACCTCATTCCAAGGAACCAGCAACATAAAATGTCCCGTGGCTTTCGTTCCCTTCCAAAAGAACCATTTTCTAATCACCTCCAGTTTGTGCAACACATTTTTTGGTGTTTAAAAAGTCGAGAAGTAGAAGACCGGCATAGATGATAGAATGCTTTTAAGCAATACCAAGCGGTCCCCTTTAGAAAGCAACCTTCCGCTCCAAGTGGAGTCTTTTTGTAATCCTGTCTACCATATCATTCCAATCCGAAGAGACCAGGCGTCCACCAAAGGAAGACCAAGATATTTAATTGGAAGGTGAGTCACTTGAGTTTCTAAGGCTTGAGAAATCTCACCCAGCAGCCCATTAGAAATCGAGAAAGGAACCAACAAAGATTTTCTTCTATTAATCTTCAGGCTAGAGATATCTGCAAAAATTCTCACTAGAGATGCCACATGATTTGCTTCCAACGTACCACCCTCAACAAAAAATGTTGTATCATCCGTATATTACAGTAGGGGAGTGAGAAGTGTACCATCATTTTGGCAAGTGAAACCAGAAAATAGATTCCCATGACAAGCTCTAAAAGCTAACTGTGCCAAAGTATTTGCCGCTATATCAAATAATAAATGTGCTAACGGGTATCTCACACCTTGTTGGGGTTGAATCTCGGTACCATTTGAACGACCATTTACCAAGCTAAAAAAGCGGAAGTTGTACCACCTTTTCATCAAATGAATCCAAATCTCTGGAAAACCTCTTCTTTTTAGAACCTTCCGAAGGTAGTTCCAAGACACCGAATCATATGCCTTGGAGAAATCCACCTTCCATAAAAAGGTTGCTTTCTTTCTTCTCTTCCAAGAAGCAATTATGTCCTTTGCAACAACAAAAGAGTCCTGCAAGGAATGACCCTTAATAAAAGCTGATTGCATTAGAGATATAATGAAGGGCATGACCACCCTTAATCTATTAGCCAAAATCTTGGCTACCAGCACATAAATAGAGTTTGAAAGAGAAATCGATCTAAAGTCATCAACTGAATTTGCCCCATGCCTCTTTGGCCAAAGAAGCAGGTAGAAGTGATTCAACTTCTTAAAGTCCTCATTGCTCCTGAAAAATTCCCGTATCATATTCAAAACATCAGGGCTCACAACATCCCACATCTCTTTGTAAAAAATAATCTGCTGACCATTAGGTCTTGGAGACCCCTCAGCTTTTAGCCACTGTAACGCCCTAACAACCTCATCCTCATTAAGATCCGCAAGGAGTTCTACCTTAGCGTCATCACTAACTTGTATCATATTCTCCCAAACGCCACTCCCTTACCTTCTCTCTCCTTGTGAACTCATGGAAATGAGAGCGAAAAGCATCACAAATCATGTTTCTTTGCTTTATTGTGTCCTCCCCACATCTTAGAAAACTAATCAAATTTGATCTTCTCTTAGAACTAGTTGACAAGTGGAAAAATCTCGTATTTGCATCACCTTCTTGAAGCCAAAGCTGGTTGGATTTTTGTCTCTAATCCATTTCTTTTTTCTGATCCTCCTCCACAACAATTCCTGAAAATTTTTACGTTATTGGCATTCCACAGTAGAAAGTGGCAAATTATCTTTTTGTCTGCCAAGGGATGAAATCTTCTGCAATGCCTATTTTTCCCTTTCATCCCGGCGCTTCTGGAGACCTCGCTTGAAATCAATCATCGCCTCACGAACCACATGGATTTTGCAAGCCAAAAAGTGCATGTGGCAGAAGTGGATGTTGGCGTAGAAGACCACTTGTCTCGAATCAAATCTTTGAAGCCTGGTTCTTTCAACCAAGATTTATGGAATTTGAAATAAGTGGAGAAAGATGCCTCCTCATTACTGCACCATAATAAAGGAGTGTGGTCCGAAAAAGGCCTTTCACAAGTTATCACCTTTGCACTATGAAAAGATTTAACTAAAGGCAGATTGCAAATAAATCTATCAATACAAGACATAGCTTCGCTCCTATTCCTTTAAGTGTACCTTATCCCTGAAGTTGGTAAATCCATCAATTCAAGTTCCTGCAATAGATGTTGGAATTCAAAGGTAGATTTATCTAACCTCCCATTTGACATATCATTAACAGAAAGTGTTACATTAAAATCACTGCCGACCAACCACGGCATACCATTCACAAGATGAGAAGCTTGGCCAATCTCTTCCTAAAATAGTGCTCGTGAGGTGTCCTCACATGGACCATAGACACATGAAAAAGTCAGGGACATGCCATCCGACTTTCTTGTAAAGATAGCAGTCGCGACTCTGTCGGTCACCAAAGAGGATGCCAATTCAAACCAATCTTGATGTCAGGATAAGAGAATACCAAAAGACCTCCCTTCCGCTTTCACCTCAAGGTAGTTAGGAAACCATTCACCACATAAGCTATTCTTCATTTGCAAGGAAATACTATCCAAATGCGTCTCCTGCAAAAGAGCGATATTCACACTCCAATAAGCCAAGTAATGCCTCAAAGATGACTCTGGTTCTCATCCCAAAGTCCACGCACATTCCAAGAAAGGACCTTAACCATGATGATTAGTTTTAGTCCCCCCCCTTGTGAATCCTCTTAACACCGATCACACATGCCACACGGTGATCAATCTCCTCAACATTGTTGCTTTTAGGCACCTTCACAATTGGCACTTTCTTAGTTATTTTCTTAGGTCATCTTTTGGAGAGGGCACCTTTGGGAGCATGGACCTAAGGATTTGATGCTTACTTGCAAGGCTCTCGTGCTTGGCTCAATGGCTTAGACAACTCGAGGCCTTTAGGCAAATATCTCTACTTTATCGTCCATGTAGTCATAGCTTTTGACCTAAATCGCCTATGTACCAGTTTATTAACTATCCTAAAACTTGAACAATCCTCTATCCCATTTCTTGCTCTCCTTATAATAAGGGATAAAGCCACTGGTCATCCATACTCCTTTGAGTAGTTTTTAGTTTTGACATAAACTTTCCATCTAGGTCAATTAGAGCCAAGAAGATGGGATTGCCCATGGAAAGAAAGCAAAGAGTGTTCCCAACTCATTTTGGTACTAGTTTATGTTTGATCAAACATGAGCACATGAGGATAAGTACAACTATGAAAGAAATCTAAGATGCAATGGTGTTGCATTATTGGACTAAAGCTTGATGTCTCCATAAGCCATTAGAAGTTTTCCTTGTATCACTCTCTCTATTTGGTGTATATATAGGGGAGTAGGCCACCTAATGTCTCATCTCAATTCAACATAAATTGCATCAAGTGTAGCCTAATCAAACTTGGAAAAGAGAAAGGAGTTGAGCAAGGTTGGACTTACCAACCTTTAGTATATTGTCATTTGGAGGTTTAAATCCTATGTAATATGTACACTTCTTTGAGGTGGAACTTAGTAAAAATACATGTATCCATTTTGCTTATGTGATACCTCTTTTTGTTTCCTTATTTTCTCATGGTATTTGTAGAGAAGTTTCTTTAGTTTTTGTCCTTTTGTTCTTCTTTGTTATTTTTTCCTCTCTTATAAGGACTTGTATGCAATTTTCCCCCTTTCCTCTCTCCATAAATAGAGGCCTACGGTTTATATAGAGAATAGATCAGTACATTTTTCTCTACATGATATTAGAGTGGCGGTCCTAAGTTAGAACTCGATACCTACTTGGTTTCTCCCTCTATTTTTCTTTTCCACCAAATAATCTAGGGTTTCTTTTCTCTTCATTGGGATTTGTGTAATACTCTAGGAAGAGGAAGAATCCTAAATACCATTAAGGGGACCCAACCTTAGGGCACATAGCTTAAGGGGGACCATGTCATCAACTCCCTATTCTTGAGGGTCATTGGCTAGCAGTTGGAGTCATTGCAGTGGCTCCGGTGACACCACTGGAGCAGGCAACATCACTGCCGAAGCCACCGAGCATCGCCACATAAAGCTAGGGTTTCAGTTAGAACTTCCTAGCATTTGATTGGGTAGGCTGTATGACCAGGTGTGACCTCCTTGGCTTGGAGGTGATAGTGGAGTGGTGACCCAAAGGTGTTCTACCATTGTGTGTGGTTGAGGACCTCCACTAGTCGTTGGAGAGGTTTGCTAGACATTTGAATCTGCTATCGGAGACCATTTGTGGCATGTTGGAAGGCATTGAAGCTCTTTTTGATCATTTCAAGGCCATAGGAAGTGCTTTAGGTGATTTTTTTTTTCTTATTCAGATTTGATATGTGCAGATCTTTGCTGAGGTGAAGGTTGGGTGCTTGTTTTTCCTTGTCAATAGTGGTATCTTTATGACATCTTGATAGTCTTGTCATTGCTGGTTATTTTTTTGGTGTGAAGCTCTTACTAGATTAAGAAGAATGGCCTCAAAAATCATTGATTCACCTGTACAAGGGGATGGAACTTAGGGGGAGTTAAAAAACCCCTTCTTTGGCCTGATCATGAAGTTCGATGGGACCAACTATGTGTTGTGATTGAAGTGGATTCTCAATGTGGTTAAGGCTCTTGACAAGGAGCACATACTTTTTAAGATAGAGCCAGTTGAGAAGATCGAGAAATATGCTTCCTAGAAGGACAATGCTATGGTTAGGGCATAAATCATGAATACCACTATCCAACATATTACCATTGAGATTATGTGCTATAAGACAACAGGGGAGATGTGAGAGAATCTTCGCCAGACATACTCTTAGGATAAGAATGCGACACGTATCCCCTCCAAATCCACCATGAGATTTCACATATGAGGTAGGAGTGTAGGTCTCTTGCTTAGTAGTATTCTGCATTGAAGTTCGCTTTTGAGAAGTTGAATGCCTACATCCTTGTTTGTTCATGTGATTCACAGAAAACATGTAAGACCCAGACTATGGTGGGGCATTTTCTGGCCAGATTTGATCTAGCCTACGAGGCGGCCTGATCCCAGATGCTGACGTTGCTTGAGATACCATCCATAGCTTAGAATCGATGGAGCGGACATGCATTTTGTTTGTCACCCTTTGCTTGTATAGAGCATACCTTTGCCAAGGCTACTTCTTAGGGAAAAGGCAAGGGTGTAGGACATTGCAGATGAGGTCAAGGAGGTTAAGGGCATGTTAGGCCCCTATGCTCATTTTTTGGGATGATTGGCCACATCAAGGATGCATGCTGGACTAAGCAGGGGAAACCTGTCATTGCTAATATGGTAGTTACAACTGTAGATGTAATGCTAGAGTTGGTTTCCATCACTCGAGCTGAGTGCGATGAGTTGATTAAGAGGCTTAATCACCATGCGATATTAGCCACCCCCTCCATTGCCACTTTGAGGTTGTCTTTAGGGAATGCGGAATTTATTGCCTTTGTTGGCCCTTCGGGTATATGTCTCGCCTACCATGCTAGTATAAAGGATACTAATTGGCTTGTGGATTCATGAGCCTCTCTATATATATGTGGAAACAAGGTTCGAAATGCCCGTTTTTCGATGGCCATGTCGAGGGCACGCCATGGGAATGCCGAGGGCATGTCGATAACATGCCGACAAAAAATCACATAAATACTCAAAATGAAATAAAAAATCACATAAATACTCAAAATGAAATAGAAAATCACATAAATATTCAAAATGAAGTGTGTGTGTCATTTCAGCCCCCCCTACATTCCCAGTTTTGAATTTCCCACTCCTGCATTCAAACCGCTCTATTTGTGTGTGCGACGGTCCCCCAATTTTTGAATTTCAGCCCTTGACTAAGCCCCCTTATTTCAGATTTCAGCCCCTTCGAATCTCCAGCACCTGCATTTCAAACCACTCGTAGCGTCGATCGGCATGCTGACGACACACCTGTAAATCGATAATGTTTTCATGTCGGCACGACCCCCTTCCAGAAATGGCCTTGCCGACGGCATGCCGGCGGCATTTAAATCACAGTGTGGAAAGGCACAACAATTTTTCTTGATTGTAGCCAGATTTGTCTGGTTAGATGATTCTAGTGGCTTATGAGAGGCATTCCTCTGTTACGAGTTAAAGGGAGGTTTAGATAGCCCATCACATACAATCGTGAGGAGGGGAAGTTTATTACCTGTTGTTGTATGTTGTACATGCCTCTATTCGATTTGGTGGGTCATCGTGCTATCTTTGGCATCAGAGATTTGGCCACCTACCATTGCCCAAGCTCCGATGTGTTATGCCATAGATTCCTCCTATCCTCCTACTAGTACATTTTAGTGCTAGGCATGCCAACTTGGAAAACACAACATGGGTTCATTTCGTAGTTGGTAGAGTTGTAGTGTAGAGACTTTGTTTCAGTTATTGCATCTTGATTTTTAGGGTCTTAGTCGTGCTCCCGATCATATGGGATACACATTTTATCTTGTAGTAGTTAATGGTTTTTCTCGTTTTACATTGGTTTTCTTGTTGAGGTCAAAGTCGGAGGTGGGTAATGTAATCAGGAACTTTCTCATAGTAATAAAAAAATCAATTTAGTACCCATGTGAAAGCCATTAGAACTGATAATGCTATAGAGTTTTGTACTTGTACTCTATGCTCTATATTTTAGGGGTATGAGATCATCCATTAAACTAGTTGCCCGTATATGTCACAACAAATGAGGTTGTTGAGAGAAAACACCGTTATATTTTGGATGTTGCTAGAACTTTCCTCATCCAAAATAGTGTTTCACTATCTTATTAGGGTGATACAGTACTTACTGTGTGTTATTTGGTGAGTTTAATGCCTTCCACTATTCTTGATGAAGAAGTTCCATACTTTATTCGATTTCTTGAGAAGGAATTCTTTAGGGTGCCATCCAAGATGTTTGGGTGTGCCTCATTTGTTCACCTCCTTGGTCCCAACAGGGATAAGCTCTCTTTGGGCTATCAAATGCATATTCATTGGATATTCTAGGACTCAAAAGGGGCATTGGTGCTATGATCCTGTTGGTAGACATTGTTATGTTAGTGTTGATGTCTCATTTTTTGAGTCTGTTTTGTATTACTACTCTATTTGCTGTCGAATTGCCACACCTTCTACCGACAATGAAGGAATGATTCCCATGCCGACTCCTGATGAGGCTGTTGTCCCCATACCTACTCTACATGGTGAACCCAGTGGCAGGCTTAGAGTAACCTTTGTTTTCCACCATATGCTATAGAAAGACCCCCTCATCTAGAGTTAACACTATCATCTGTGCTTGAGGTAATCCTTATAAATGACAGTATTGGTACTCCTTTGAGCTCTGGTGTTCTAAGTACAAATAGTGCTCTAGTGAATTAGGAAGATCCCTGGCAACTTGAGTTTGCTGTGGTAAAGGAAGTAGCTGATGACTCTACAGATGATACTCTTGACCTACTCGTGGCCTTGAGAAAATGCACCTAGTCGTGCACATTTCATCCCATCTCTAGGCACATGTCCATGTCTAGTCTATCTCCTTAGTACAAGTAGTTTGTATCAGCTCTTCTACTCATCTGGAAGTACTTCTTGATCCCAAGTAGCAACAAGCCATGGAGGATGAGATGGTTGCATTAATCTCGAAGGGAACTTGGAGTTTGGTTGATCCCCAAACAAATGTTACAGTTGTAGGCTACAAGTAGGTGTACACAGTCAAATACAAGCTAGATGGTTCCGTAAAATAATACAAGGCTCGATTAGTGGCAAAGGAATACACTTAAACCTATGTGGTGGATTACTTTGATACCTTATCCCTTGTTGCATGGCTTTCCACAATCTGGATTCTTATATCTGTTGTAGTTCACTTAGATTGAGTACTTCACTAACTAGACCTGAAGAATGCATTCCTCTATGGTGATCTCCAAGAGGAAGTTTACATGCAATGGTAACCTCTGGGATTCGAAACCAAGGGGAAGTGTAGTAAAGTTTGCAAACTACACATGGCCCAAACAGAGTCCATGTGTGTGGTTCCAGAAGCCTTCTGACGTCATTGAGGGGGTCGGCTTTAGGAGATCGTTTGTAGATCATTCTTTATTTTTGAAGAAAATTGGAAAAGGGTGGTATATGTTGATGATATTATACTAACTAGTGATGATATAGGTAGAATTGAAGCTAACAAGGAATTCCTAGCTAGCATTTTATCACGAAAGACTTGGGGCCATTGTGATATTTCCTTGGCATTAAGGTATCTTGGAATGCATGGGGAATCATGCTTTCTTACCGAAAGTATGTAGCTGATCTTCTTCAGAAATGAACATGCTGGGTGCGAAGCCTGCATCAATTTCCATGGATTTGAGTATACATCTATACAAAGATGGCTCATGACAGGTTGACATACGAGGTAGTTCAAGTGCCTTGTGGGCAAACTATTTTATGTTACTATTACACACCCTTATATTGCCCTTGTAGTGAGTAAGGTTAGCTAGTTTATGGACAAACCAAGGAAATTACATTGGGATGTAGCTATGATGATCCTCAAGTACTTGAAGTCTGCACCAGGAGAAGGGCTGCTGTTTACTTATGGCAAGTCCTTAGATGTGGTGGCCTATGTAGATGCAGATTACACAGGGTGTCCCAGAGATAGGAAACCCACTAATGGGTTGTGCACATAGGAAATTTGGTTAGTTGGCAAAGCAAGAAGCAAATAGTTGTGGCTAGATCAGTGTTGAATTTGAATATAGGTCTATGGCTCAAGACACTTGTGAACTCATGTGGATTTGTTTCGTCCTCAGTGACTTTGACGTCACTCTAACGGGTCCTATGCAGATGAGGTGCAAGAGCAAGGCGACTTTCTTCATTGTTGGATTGCTACTACACCCGTGATATGGTTTAGAAAGGGTCCATCTGCGCTTATCATGTGACCTTTTGAGATAAAATTGCAGATATGATCACTAAGGTGCTTCCTCGAGCATCTTTTGAGCATTGTTGTTCTAAGTTGAGCATGAAGGATATCTATTCTCCAGCTTGAGGGGGAGTGTAGAGAAGTTTTTGTAGTTTTTGTCTTCTTGTTCTTCTTTGTTATTTTTCCTCTCTTAGGACTTGTATGCAGTTTTCCCCTTAACCTCTCTATAAATAGAGGCCCAGGGTTTCTATAGAGAATAGATCTCTACAATGTTTGTAACATGGATTGGCCTTACCCATTGGAACGTTTCTCCTGCCTTTCCTAGGCTCCATTATTAGTAATTATAGCTATTGGTGATGAAGCCTTAAAAAAATCAAGACCTTTAAGTCTGGGTTTACCCATTGGTTATATGGTGTGCCTTTAGGAATTGTTGTACCGTCTGCACAATATTCCATTGTAAATTTCCTTGCAACATACTTCTATGTGGAGTTACCTACTTCTATGTGCCAAGAGAAGTAGGTCAATATCTATTTCAACTTACGTGGCATTATACTACTTTGTGTCCTACATGTTCCGATGATGATGTGGAATATTAATAATGGGCATCCTTTTCAAAAAATATTAATAATGGGCATGGGAAGGGTACTTGTCTAAATTGGGATCCCAAATGCTTATAGGATACAAAATGAAGAAGGATTGGCCTTTTCAAAAAAAAAAAAGAAAACGGATCAGTGGAGTGGCCGTTAACAAGATTAGTGGCTATTGAAGTTGTTAGTAGCAAAATGGCACAATTGCATTTGGGGCTTTGACCTTGGCCACTAGGGTGAAGTTGCTTTTCTAGAGAAAAGGGAAGTGGATAGGAGATTTGACTTGAGTGGTGGTGGCAACACTTATGACCACTTAGGTGCTACTTGAGCTTTGGTTTTGGTTGGGTGGGGGGCTCTTAATGCCTCTAATACCATGTTGGATGGTACTAGGCTAGGAGAGAGGCTTGATTCTACTTAAATAGTCTAAACTCCCTACACATGAGCGGGAAAGAGAAGAGGGTGGAAAAATGCATAGTAATCCTTTAAGAAAGAACATACTACATAAGAAGAAATAACAGAAATGCCTAGTATCTTTTATTTTTGAAAAGAGAAAGGCTTAGTTTATGAGAACGTATGTGCTTTCGTGGACATGTTTGAGCTCATGTGGGTGATACATGCACATGTCTGTAGATTCATGCATCTCTAAGTGGATGTGGCTTTGTTTAGTGCATACTTGTTGGCACTTATGCAAGTGGTTAGTGTTGAATTATGTTTTTAAGTTTCTTTAATTTTTTAGTTTTATTTCTGGAAGGGTGTCCATGTAGTTTTCCCCATTCGTGCCTCTCTATTATAAAGGCACTAGGGGTCTTCAGAATAAACCATTGCATTTCATCCCAACATGGTATCAGAGCAGTGGTCCTAGACCAGTGGTTTGGTATCCCACCAACCCTAACCTCACATACAACCACCAAAACCCTAGCATCTCCTCTCCGGGCGTTGCCACCTGTCTCCGACGGCCTCTTGGGTGCCGCTACTCATCTTCGGTGACCTCCTACCGACAGCATCGTCCCTAAGCACCCCTGTGATGATGGTATGAGGGCTTGAGCACCTTTGCTTGGTCTTCCAATGCCATTGCTTAGGGGTTTCCTCCCCTTTGGCGATCTTCCTAGTGTTGCTCAGGCTTCCCCTCGACTTTGGCTCCACCGCCTAATCACCAACAGCATTGCCTGAGGCTGTGGATGGTCTACTGGTGGTGCTGTGGGCAGTCTGAGGCCTGGTGCTAGGAGGGTTTCCTCTCCCTTGATCTACTTCTAAAAGCTTTTCTAGAGGAGTTCTACTTGTTGGAAGGCACTGTTAGGGCCTCATCTATGCCCTAGTGTGTGCAATGACATTATTTCTTGTTGCTATTGTTGGTATATGGTCTGATTTCAACTTTTTCATGATCCTAATTTGGGATTTGTTCATGTTTGAAATTGCATTTTTCTGACCTTATGTTTTGAGTTTTTGACTTTAAAACTCGTGTTTCTTGTGGATCATGACTTTGGATATCATTGGGGATCAAAAGGAACCTTTGAGCAACTTGGTGGGGAAGTCATCTACCATAAGCGCTAACCCTCACATGTAGGGGACATCTATCAAGTTGGATGGATCTAATTTCTTGCTTTGGTCCACCTCTTTCTCCCTGTTCGTTGGATCTCATCGGAAGAAATATATATTGATAGATGATGTGCCTGCTATAAAATCTACTGATTAGGAGGCTGATAATGATTGGGTAGCAACATGTCTCCTAAATAGCATGACTTAGACTATAGCCAAACAAGTCATGGCTTATGCTTCAGCAAAAATGATGTGGGAGGTGTTGCATGAGATTCATTCCCACAGGAGCAATATCACGAGGCTATACTGAGTGGTAGAGGACATTCGTACTCTTTGAAAAGGTACCATGGCCTTATTCGAATACTATGGCACCATGAAGAATTTGTAGGACAAGCATGATGTGTACCAGCCTATATCTATAGATGCGGCCATTATAGCCAAGCAGAGAGAGGCTATCCGCTTTATTCAGCTTTTGTCTGGCCTTGGTCTGGAGTACACGACAATCGAGCAATTTATGATCATGGATGAGATTTTTACGCCTGCACAAATTTATGCTTGTCTATCGAGGCTTGACACTTCTGATCCTATACCTACTTTTGATGCGTTTGCCATGGTTGCTGTTGGTCATGGTAGGGGACATTCTGGGGGCAGAGGTGGGCGGGCTCGTGGTGGTGCACGTAGTGGTCATGGTTGAGGCTGGAGTTCCTTCTTCTATGAGTACTGTTACAGGAATAGACATATTGTGGAACGGTGCTGGGTGAAGCATGGATATCCACAGGGCATGAACCTAAGGGTCCATCAGGTTTCTACTGAGGATACTTCTTAGGTGCACGAAGATGATGGTCAGATTTTTGTATCCAAGGCAGACTATGAGCGTTTCATTGCCTCCTAGGCCTCTAGCTTTGCCAGTGCCTCAGTTCAGAGATTTGTAGGTACTTCAGCTATGTCTGTTAGTTCCCAAGCTCCTGCTTGGGTTGCGGACTTAGGTGTCTCCTCTCACATAACTGGTGATACCACCCTCTTTTCCTCTCTACGTGATCTTGCTACCTTGTTCCAGGTTAAGGTAGCAGATGGGGGTTTGTCACCCGCTACTGGTCTTGGGAACATATCTCTCCCCTTCTTTGCCTTTATCTAATGTTATGCATGCTCCTAAGTTTGCTCTTAACTTGATGTTTATTAGTCAAATTACGAAGGACTTACAATGCAGAACATTATTTCATGATCAGTATTTCTTCTTGCAGGACCTTTAGACGATGAGGTGGATTGGTGGAAGACTTGAGCAGAATGGTCTCTACTACCTCCATGTTCCAACTTTGCCCAATGCTGATGCTGTTTGTGCCCCTATTGCTCTTCAGTGGCATCTCTACCTTGGTCATCCCAGCTTGTCTGTCCTTCGTTGTCAATTTCCAGAGGTCTTTTCCTGAGTTTTTCCGGTGTGAAGCCTGTCAGTTGGTCAAACACCATAGGTCTTCTTTTCCCTCTCAAAATAAATGGGCTGAGTTTGTTTTTGCTTTAGTTCATGCTGATGTTTGGGGCCTGTGTAGGGTCAAGACTATTAGAGGTTTTTGGTACTTGTTCTTGTGGATGATTGTACCAGGATGTCCTGGGTGTTTATAATGAAAGAGAAGTCGAAAGTTTTTGATCTTGTTAAAAATTTTGTTCAAGAAATCAAAAGTTAATTTTTCACTACTATAAAAGTTTTCCGGAGTGATAATGGTTTGGAGTTTGTGAATGCCAATGTTACACATTTTTTCCAATCTTTTGGTATTATTCACCAGACTTCTTGTGTTCATACCTCCCAACAAAATGGGGTAGCTGAATGTAAGTTCGGTCATTTGTTAGATGTGGCTCGTACTATTATGTTTTAGATAATGTTCCTTCATCTTTTTGGGCTGATCTTGTTCTAACAGTCACATACTTGGTGAATTGTGTTTCCTCTTTTGTTTTGGGGGCAAAACCCCATACTCTTTTCTGTTTCCTGGCAAGGACATGTTTTCTATCAGTCCAGTTGTTTTTGGTTGTGTGCTTTGTCCACTTATATAAAGTAGATAAGATTTCTCCTCGCTCTGTAAAGTGTATTTTTCTTGTTTCACAAAAGTTTTATGTTTTTGCTGATATCACGTTCTTTGAGGAGATTCCTTACTACCACAAACAGATGAGCAATCCACTTCTTTCCACCCTTAGGAGGTTCCCCTTCCTATGCTATCTGAGCCACCACAGCCCACTGAGCTACCTATACAACTTGATTATGGTCCTTTCCCGTGTCATCTAGAGGTCCCTGATATAGATATATTTCCTAAGCATTTTCAGCGCAGGTCTCTGGATGTACCTAAGGTGGATGAACCATTGTCTATTATTTCTGCTCAGTCTCCACCAGCTGCTAATGATTTGTCTGAGGACCAGGTACCTGCTACTAATTAGAGTACTGCCTTGGATCTTCCTATTGCACAAGGCTCCACGGTCTTTTGTTAAATATTCTGTATCACAATTTATGTCATTTGGTAGTTTGCTTGCAATTTGACGACAGCTTTCTCTCGTTATTGATGGTCTACAGGTACCACGGGACCATCAGGAAGAGATGGTAGCTTTGCAGTCCTATGGCATGTGGGAACTTGCTGCTTTACCCCCAGGTGCTACAATTGTGGGGAGTAGATGGGTCTTCACCCTTAAATGTCGTCCAGTTGGAACTATAGAAAGATATAAAGCATGCCTGGTGGCTAATGGCTATACTTAGACTTTTGGAGTTGATTACTTTGAGACCTTTTCCCGAGTGGCTCGCCTAAATTCTGTCAGAATATTAGTCTCTCTTGCAGTTAAGAAGAATTGGACTATTCATCAGCTAGATGGAGACTTGGAGGAAGTTTACATGCAATAGCCACTGGGTTCTTCCACTAAGGGGGAGTGTCAGGAGGTATGCAGGCTAAAAAAAGCTATTTATGGGCTAAAACAAAGTCTTAGAGCTTGGCTTGAGAGGTTTAGTAAGGTAGTACAAGGGTATGGTTTTGCTAGATCATCTGCTGATCACTCTATGTTTACACTACATGGGAAGACAGGTTCGGTTATACCTATTGTTTATGTTGATATATTACTGACTGGCAGTGACAAGAAACACATAGAAGAAATGAAGGAGTTGCTACAGTCACAGTTTGTGACCAAGGATCTAGGTCCCATCAACTATTACCTTGGGATTGAGGTGCAACACACAAGAGGACTTGTGCTATCTCAGCTTAAGTATGTTCTTGATATGTTGAGAGACACTGCTATGGTAGGGTGCAAACCAACATTTGTGCCTATGGATGCATTCTTACCTCTTGCAGATGATGAGAGCCCCCTACTGTAGGATGTGACTAGATATCGTCTAATGGTGGGTAAGTTATTGTATTTAATAGTTACCCGATCTAACATTGGCTTTGCAGTAGAGAGGTTGAGCTAGTTCATGCAGTCACTAAGGGAAGTCCATTGGGATAGGGTTTGTTAGATTCTCAAGTACTTGAAAAGTGTTTCTTGGAAAGGATTTTATTTCAAGAACATTGGGCACTTGGATGTATTTGGCTATTTAGATGCTGATTATGTTAGAGCACATGAGGATAGAAGGTCCACTATAGGATATTGCACATTTGTTGGGGGCAATCTGGTTACATGGAGAAGCAAGAAGTAAGTTGTTGTTTCCAGGTCAAGTGTCGAATCTGAATATAGAGCCATGGTCCAGACTACTTGTGAGCTACCCTGGGTCCGATCTATCTTAGAGGATTTTGGAGTACAGGTCACTGGTCCTATTCCTATGCATTGTGACAATAAGGCGGCCGCTTTCATTGCAAATAATCTTGTCTTCTATGAGAGAGCTAAACATATTTAAGTCAATTGTCACTTCATTAGGGAGGCTATTGCGGCGAAGAAAATTTCTACACCTTACATATATATTAAAGATCAACTTGCAGATATCTTCACTAAAGTACTTTCCAAGAAGGGACTACATAGTCTTTGTTCCAAGTTGAGCATGCTTGATGCTTATGCTCTAGCTTGAGGGAGAGTATTGAATTTTGTTTTTAAGTTTGTTTGGTTGGTTATTTTTATTTCTATAAGGGTGCCCCTGTAGTTTTCCCCTATCGTGTCCCTCTATATAAAGGCACTAGGGGTCTTCAAAATAAACTACTGCATTTCATCCCAACAGTTAGTCATCTTTGGGCTGTCCTGCATAAAGATGGGGTTGTGTGTATCTTTTTGGGTGCATGCACACATTTTGTCTTGTATCTATGCTTGCACATGTAGGTTTTTGCAGATGTTTTGTGTGCCCATTCATATGCGTATCTGCATGTTAATGACCAACATTGGGAAAAACTTTTTGATGCAACACTTGATATATGCACACGTACTTATCACAGTTATTATCGATTTTTCTTGTTTTATTCCTTATATGGAAAACTATAAGATGTTTAATATGTATGTATTCTTGCAGTGAGGATTTATGCTGGCACTAAGGTACATTTGTTTTGTTGAGTGGGCACTACGATACATGTTACTTCATTATGTAAGAAGTTGATAAAACTCAGGCTGTCCAATTGTTATTCATCTTATTCTCACAATGGTGGAGCTATTAATTGGGCTTGGCATTATTTGAGGTCATAGAGTGGCATGGTTCCAAGTCATCATGTGCCATTTTATGCTTGCGAACCTAAAGAGCTATTGTGGCTATGATTGTGTACATTGACGTTATTAATCCCACAGGAGATGACGCACAGGGTATTATTGTTATAAAAGAGATGTATTGCCAAGGATATGTGATCACTCAGATAGTTTCTTGGGATGGTGGCTGCCAGGATTGAAAAGGGGGTTGTTCTATTTCACCTGATATTCATGAGATGGGGATGCTAGGGGAAATTCTACATCTATTCCCATGGAACCAAACATTCATCTCTGTGTTGGGACTCAGGGGCTTGCTAATGTCTGGCTGTTTTAAGTGCCTTGCTGGAAATCCCAGTATGTAACTGTCAGATTATCTTGCTGTCATGAAAATTGGTTAGTTTATCAGATCGTACATTGTAATATTGGCATGCTGCAATGGTGGTAGTGCCAAGGTATTTAAGCCCATTCCAGGCTCTTCAGTTCATAAAAGGGAAGGATCTAACTAGAACTCTCTTATTTGGTATTTATTATGCCAGTTTTCCTTTCACGAAGTCCACCACTTGTCTCTACCTTTGCAGCTGGACATTTGGTCAGGTGGAATGGTGAGAAGTAAAATGTGGTATCTTGATCATAGAGTCAAAAGAACATGATGATGGTGCAGTCCATCTGTGAAGGTGATGTGGGTGGAAAACACACTCATACATCTCTATGTATCTGTAGATTGTGTCATGAAGATGAGGTATGACAACCATGTGGCTATCTTGCAGTTAACAACCTTGTTCTATGTGAGAGGACTGGGCATCTTTAATTGGATTCTCATTAAACACCTGACATGCTATAGAACTGCCACATCTTCACTACACACACCTTGTTTGGGGATCAAGCTGCTACTTGCTAATATGTCTACTAAGTATCTTTCATGCTTTGCCTTTGACTATTGCTGCTCCAAGCTGAGCATGATCATTATCTTTGCTTCATTCCGAAAGGAAGTATTGAGAGATGCATATTATGTTTTCTAGTTCATTTTCTTAGCTGGGTATATGTAATCTGTCCACTGTTCTTTTATATCAAGGATTAGGGTTACAATGTCATTCGGAACAATCTCTCCTAACCTGGTCTATGTCAATGCAAAGTGTTGCCATGTCTTTCTGTGCATTTTTATATATTGCTGTTCTTGTCCTATGTTAGATAATTTTTCCTTTTTATGCTGATGCAATGGGCTGATCATCTTCTATGGTTTTGTGCTCATAAAGATTACTTTATAGTTTAACCATGCATTTTACTTAGCCAATGGGGTTATATTTCATTCTCTTTATAACAAATTGATTTGAAAAAACAACCTGCTAGCCTTTCTTTTTACCATTTAATTTCTGTGTACTTTTTAATCTGAACTTACTTATCATTGTCTTATTCTCTTATGCAGGGATTTGTGGTTATCGAGACAAATTTTAGAATGTACGCCTATTCATCATCTAAATTACACTCTGAGATCTTGAGACTCTTTGCTAGGTATTTGTCCATTTGTTTCAGATTTGTACCATTATGACACCTGAAGCCTTTGTTCCAGTGCTTACACGATATTTTGCGAGTGTGGAGATTTTTGTAACTAGAATTAATTTATCTCAAATTTCTTTTAGAACAAATATAGTTCATCTGTTTATAGACCCTAATTCCAATTCTAATCCTAAGTATGGAAAGAAATCAAATCCTAACAAATTGGAACATATCTTCTATAATTTGGAAAGAGATAAATATAGAAAGAGAAAATTTTACTTTCCTAAATAGCTTTTCCTAAATTATCTCTAACACTCCCCCTAAGTTAGAGCATACAATGCCTAACTTGTAAGAATAGTGCAACAATAGAAGAGCTCCCCCCATCTGACGTAGTTTAGGATTGGAGCAGGTAGGCAAGCATGCAGGTAGATAGGCACAAAGAGACTTAGGCATGCTGAAAGATAGGTCTTCATGCATGTTGCCAGTCATCTTGTCACTAGTGAATACTTAACTCCTTTGGAGTTAGGATAGAAAATTGGCTCGGAGAGCTTTAGTTGAGAGATGTTCCCAAGCACCATAGGGGGGACTATCCCAAAAACTGATATAGGAGATGATCCTCCCAAGCATTGATACTAATATGGGAGACGATCCCAAGCATTGATAGTTGCCTTACACCAGCAAAAATTCTTCTCGCTAGGAGAAGACAAAACCGATGTAGGCATTTATTCATGGGGTTGACTGCGTGGCTTAGTTACCCCACCACGCCACGATGTCTTCAACGTCGATCATGTGACGTGAAGCTTTAGTGGAGTCCTTGTGCTAGTTGTAGGTTGGACAAAAAGTACTTTTGTGACATCAGTAGCAGTTACAGCTACAATGGTTGTAGAAGAGGGTTCTTCACCCTTCAGAAGATTTCGGAGGCACTCCAATTGTGCCTGTTGAATGGTTGAGTCTTCGATGACTCAGGCACTGCTTGTTGATCTACGTAGGTCTTCCATACTTGCCCTAGCATTTATCAGACGCATGATTTTTCCACTGGAGTAGATGCAGGGACTGAAAGAATGACCACGTCCTTGTCTACGTCTGTGTCCACGTCCTCATCCATGTCTGCATCCACGCCTTGCAGTGAAAGGTGTGTTGTTTTCTCCTCTAGGAGTTACCAGGGTAGAAGAGTCTAGAGAGGTAGTTGGTACAGGAGAGGGAGGTTCGACTTCAATCTTCTAAAGACAATTATAGATTGTATCCCAATCTGATATCGCATCAAAGGATAAGATTTGATCATGTGCTGAGTGGTATCGAGTGCCAAGTCCTCCCAGAAACTTGTCGGCCTGTGAACGCTCAATGATTTGGTTGTCGTAGTAGGCAAGCTAGTAGATGACTAACTCCTTGAATAGTGCTTTGGGGGTCATGAAATACCCAACCTAGGTCATGTCACCTTGATTGGTATTCCAAATCCTCTAATAGATGTTAGCTAGATGTGCACTACTGGTTTTCTGAGAATACCTCTTCTTGAGGGTATGTTACATCTCTTTCACTCACTCTTTATACAATATGTTGGCATCAATTGACTGGTTGGTGCTGTTCATCAACCGGTTCATCACAAGGAAATTATCTTTCTCCCACTTCTTATACTTTGATCCATCTTAGGAGTCTAGTATCATCTCTATTAAGTTATGAAGCTTGTCTTGCCCTCCTACGAAGATACAGAAGGTGCAAGTTTACAGTATATAGTTTGAAGAATCCAATAACTCAATTGTAGTTCCTTGAATGAGAATCGAGGTTGAGATGTTGGTCTCAGATGTCATCGTTGAAGATTTTCCATCTACCATAGCAGCAACGAAGTTCTTGCTACCCACACGAGGCAAAACCGGTTGGAGAGAGGGTGACCAAACCATTAAATTGATCCAAAATTGATTTAGTGGTTCGGTTCGGTGCCTTGCATGGCGTCGCCCAAACATGTAGCAGGCTTTTGCCACATGTTGGGGGCCCATGTAGTGAGGCAAGGACTGATTCGGTCACCTTTGCTTGGCACTGCAACTGAGATAAACCAAGCTTTGATGCTTGGCAATGTTTTGGGTGAGACGAGGATTAACATAGAGGAGGAGGATCATCGTGTGGCACACGATGTCGTAGACACAAGCTAAGGGGCTGCGCATGTACCCCGAGGTAGAAGGGGGTCGGCGACACCCCTAGGGATTGGTGTAAGACGCGGAGGTCCTAGGATGGGTTTGCTTTGATACAATGTAGAGATTTTTGTAATTAGAATTCATTCATCTCAAATCTCAATAGAAAAAATAGAGTTCATCTCTTTATTTAGAGAGGGATCAATCATAATTCCAATCCTAATCCTAAGCATGGAAACAAGTCAAATCCTAACAAATCAAAATGTATCTCCTACAATTTGAAAAGAGATAAACATAGAAAGAGAATTCTACTTTCCTAAATGTTGAGAAAATAAGATTCACTATTCATTTCATAAGTATGCCCTTAACCCTCTTTTTATAGAGAGATGACAAGGTATAAAAGGAAAAATAATAAAACACAATAAGACACCAAAATAAGAGAAAAATTACAAAATAACACGACAACCAAACCTAACTAATTTAACCCTAAAATATTGAATTTAATTTATTCTTTAGCATTCCCCCAAGTTGGAGTGTGCAACGTCCAACTTGTTACACAAAATAAAAGTGAATTCCCTCCTAATGTAGATGTCTAGAGGAGTAGGTAGTAGATTAAAGAAGCAGGTGGTGGCTGCAGCAGAAGTAGCAATCACAATAGTAGGCAAGTAGTGGGAGACGATCCCAAGTAGGTGAGTTGATGTCAAGTAGGCGGCTTTAGCAAATAGTAGCAACAATAAATAGGATACTATCCCAAATAGGTGGGAGACAATCTCAAGCAGGCGCCTGTAGCAAAGTAGTAGTTGTAGTAGAATGGAAGTTGATCACAAGCAGTAGATTGCTGTAGCAAGAGTAGCAACCGTAAGAAATGTGTGTTTTTGTGTATAAAAGTGTGGATTACGCACGTAGAAATGTGTTGTACTTATATCACGTGCACACGCATAGTGGCATGCAAGATGGTGATGCTGATTAGGGAATAAAGGATCCAACCATGACAGAGGGAGAGCCACGACAGCAGTAGTCGCCACATGGGGTGACAGTAGCAGTAGAGGCGACAATGACAACATTAAGAGTCGCTGAAGGCATAAATCGTTGAATGGAGAAAATGGAGTGTGCAACTCCTTAATAGGAGCGTGTTGGACTGGTTATTGGGATCACTGGGGCTTTGTCGATGCCAGAATCAAGATTGGCGATGTTGCTTAGGTTGGATTCATGCTAGATTTGGCCGTGTGGTGGCCAGATCTAGTCACTGGGAGGGGAGGGAGGTGATAACACTGCATCTTGGGGTGATAAATCTGTTAATTGGGGTTTATCTTAAGAACAAAATGCACAGATAACACATCATAAATATGAATGGGAGCATTGCATGCATCATACATCAAGATTGCTTATAGAACAGTATTAATGGCCATTTGTATGAGAATTTGTCAAAACAGGCCTCAGATGAGCAATCGGACCACACGGAGGGATTCAGAACGACGAATGGAGTCCAACGAACTCGAAATCGGCCAAATCCGACATCCGGAGCTCCTGCAATGGGCCCAAGAAGTCCTGGCCATTGATCTGATGATCAACGGCCCACAACGCGCCACGTGGCACCCCCACAACGCATCTGCTCCATCGATCGATCTCGCCTTCAACGGGAGGATGAATCTCAGCCGTCGATCTTCGATCGAACGACTGAGAGCCGCCCGCGCGCCCGCCCTCACCGCCACAAAGCAGCGGGCGCAGTGCAGTGGTCGAAGCGCTCACCCGCGCTCACGCGACGCGGGTTCGAATCGTGCCTCATGGAAATCAGAAGGCTAAGGTGCGCACCGCGTAAATTCGACCCCACGATCAGTAGCGGACGACGCAGATGGAGCTGCGCGGCGGAACGGATGCGCGCGGAAGCTTACGCGAGCGATGACGCGGCAGACACGCGCGCCTCAGCGCGATCTGCACTAGCACCCCACGCGGAAGCTCAGTTGTTCGATCTTGGATCGGACGGCTTACGACGCGCGCACGCGGATCAGGTGCGAAGAAGCACAGACACGTGCGAGCGACTGGTGGGCAGGGGCCTTCACCGACATTTTGGGAAGTGTTTTAGCGACGTCCCGGACATCGCTAAAACCCCTTCTTTATTTGGAACACCCTTTTGCCTATATAAACCCCATCCAACTACTCATTCAAGGCATTCACTCCACTTGCAAGTGTTCTACCCCTCTCCTAGCTACCATTAGCCCTCTTTGTAATCGTCGGAGACGACGAGCCACCGACGAAGCCCTCCTCCACTGCCTTAGCTGCCTCACCTTCTTCTTTCTCTCTCTTTCCTTCTTTTAAGCTTTACTTATGTTCAAGCATTTATCTAGTGTTGTCATTATGAACTAAAGTTGCATGTCAAATGAAGTTATTTTCTATTCAATTGCTTGTCTTTTATGTTTGAGTTGCATGCTGTGAATGAAAAGAATCCTAACCCTATTCTCTCTCTCTCTCCCTCTCTCTCTCGCTCTTTCTCCTTCTCTCACTCGCTTTTCACCTGCGTCTTTTCACAAGCAAAATCTCGTGATTTTCGTGACAAGAAAAATCCGATTTTCATGCCTCCTTGAGATCGACACTCGGACTCACATCCGTTTCTTCATTTTAAAATCGACGTTGCGAGCGCAAGCTATAACGACTCTTCTAAACAAACGCGAGTCACGCACACGTCAGTTTTTGGCACCGTTGCCGGGGAGGCAACGGATTTGTTTTGTCACTTCCATTTTACATCCATGCTCACATCGTCTAACGCCTTGTCTCCTACTTGACGGTTGCAGGAATTCGACGCTTGGACGACGAAGTAGCGCAACTCATGACGGTAAAGAGGGAGTAAGCGCAACAAGGACCGGTCGTGAGTATTTCTTCACTCATGGTTGTTTGCTTGCTTAAAAATCTAAAAAAAATTGTAAACCTGAAAAAAATTGGCATGGTGTATGATTGCCTGACCCACATCCTTAACACATCACCCAACAAAAGAATACACTCTAACATTCTAAATAAATTCTTGGAGTGTTCTTTTTTTTTCTTTTTGAGTGGTGTTTGCGAAGCCGCCTTGAATTGACTTGGGCCGCACCACTCAACCTTAAAAACGACTCATCTAATAGAAGCTGCATGATCATTAGGATGAGTACATTAGGGTTTTAGAGCATCTACACAATAAAAGGAAATCTATTTTGACTGAATTGTGTGCAAAACTTGACGTGCCCACTGAAACTTATCTGAAAATATTAAGACACGTCAATCCTAAAAGACAGAAAAGTAAGAATGAAACATTAAAAGATCACATCTTAAAAAAAATCCTTGCTTGAAAATCCTGTTTTGATAGAAGCACACACATTGAAATCGGAAAATTAAGAGGCACTACCCCAATCAATGCCTCATCACATAACCCTAGCACAAGCACTATCCTAGTCCTTTTAAAACATAGTAGACGTGCCCTAGATAGGACTGGGTTAAGTCTCGAGAGGCGGGATTTTGTTCGCTGGGCAGTTGGCTTTCATTCCCTTAGTAGAATGTGGTGACTGGGCTGCGGGGCAGTGTCAAACGATCGCGGTTGTGTGGTCTATGAAACCGGCAGCGCAAGCTAAAGGAAGAACCTTTCCTGCAATCCCCTCGTAATCAACCTGGCCATATTAGCTTTGGGAAGGGGAGTCCAGTGCTTACGGACTTGATCACCCTTTTGGAGATTTCTAGGTCCCCTAAGGAATACACTATAAGGACTAGGCTTGTTTGCTTGGTTGAACACACAACTCTCTCTCATCCGTTCTTCCCGCATCCCTCAATTTCTTCCAAACTATGGATTTCAATGCCTATTCATCTTACCCAAACTGGCCCCAACATGATTTATATGCTAACCCAAGTAGACGATATCCATAGCCTACTTGAGCTAACCACCAAGTTGGGGGTACGACCTAGAATATCCCTCTTGGCCCAACTATCCTAGTTATGACCAAACCGCATCAACCTCTTATTGGGATACACTCAACATATCCACTCAAGGGTATGATTCAAATCGTGGGGCTCCATATCTTGATTCTCCTCACGACGCCTCATCATTTAGGTCCTACCCGCTCTCTAACCACTTTGATAGGACCTACACTCTAGGAGAATACCAAGAACCTTACCCTTCTAAGGATAATAACCAAGATAGGTCATCTGAATTTAACAACCTTTCCTACTTGACCTTTGGATTGGAAGGAATTCTAGACAAATGGAAATTAGAGAATGATCAGAAATCTAGGCAAGCCCAGGATCATCAACCTTTCAGTTGGTCTCCTGATGAAGAATTTGACTGGGAGGACTTAGAACCTCAACGATTCTAGAGTAGGATCAAACAGAGAATGGTTCCTCTTGAAGAACTGGACCCTGAACATGATAGAATAGAGGACCCACCCAAGAACCTAAACCCCAGTATGGATTTTAATCCACAACCTCAACCACACTCTCTTAACTTGGATTTCAAGGAGGAAATCCAAAGGACACCAAATGACTCCCTGTCAATTCTTGATAACCTCCAATTAGAGTTACACAGATAGAATCAAGAATTGGTTAAAGGGCAACAGGCCATGTTGGATATGTTCCAATAATTGGGGAAGAAGGCCAGAGAAAGCTGTTGCACACAATGTCATTCATGGAATTCGTAAAGCAAGGACCTATCATAATCAATTGGACTACACCCAGTCACCCTAATTTGGTTCAGTCCACCATTGATACCCCCCAGGAGTTGGATAACTCAATGGATAAGGTCATTGAGGATTCCTTGGAACACAATTTGGGGAGCATTGAGGACAAACATTAGGAGGAAACTGAGAATGTGAGGGGAGATGTCTTGGAATCTGAATCTAATCGGCCCGAGAGAAGTGAGCCGGTGGGAACAATAGCCAACATAGGAGATGAGGAATAGAGTTACAATTTCAAAGAAATCGATTATGAATCAGTTGGGATCCCCATAACAAATTTGGAGGAGGGCCGAGAGAAAGAATATGAACTAAAGGATGAAATTGGCTCTACCTCTAATGCAACCTCAAGCAGTGAATTTGATACAAAGGAGGTTGAAGAAAATATTCTTGAGGTCAAGGGCTTGGTGGGAATGAGCAATGAAACCGTAGTTGCGGAAGAGATGGATTCGTCTTTGGAGAGAGACCTCATGCTTGATTGTAGGGCTCATTATGAAACTCTTGATTTTGTTACCTGCCCTACCAGAATAAAGATCCCGCAACCCGAATGCACTGGAACTGATACACTTTTGACGGATTACAATTTTATGGGGACACAAGTTGAGTATAAAACCTACATCTTTAGTGTCTGGCATGTCATATTTGGGGTGCGCTCGTCCACATCAATTTCTTTGCATGCCTGCAGACTAAGAGGGGATCTAACACGGGCATGCATGATACATCTACTGCAGAATTCCTGCCCCTTAGGAACGAGACTCCACCACAACCTTGTTCGCATATGTGGACTTCTGATTTTGGGTTTGGCTGATTTTGTACATGCCTCCTTGACCCAAACCATTCCTGTTTGTGCACTATGCCTAGCCGAAGGCGTTAAACTCAGCGCTTCTTGGGAGGTAACCCAGAAGATTCAGACTGATCAGGTATTCTACGTTATTCATGTAATATCTTTTCAAACCCCTGTTGCATCCATGTATTTGTCTATGAGGACATTATCTAACTTAAGCTTGGGTGGGTGGTAAATTACATGATCCTGAGCTCATTTAATCAGTCTGAATAGAATTAAAAAAAAAGAATTTAGGAAGAAAAACTTAGGTATTAGAAATTTGTTAATAGTTGGAAATAATACGGAAAGAACTTGAACACTTAGACTTTTCAAGCCTTCAAGCCTAATCAGCCATGGTGTCCGTTAAAATATGGATTTAGCTTCAAATCCTTGCAACCTTAAGCCACTTTAATCCACTAACTAAATAAGGTGATAAGTATACGACTTATCAACTCACCCTTTAGCTCAGAAGGACTTTTAGTCTAAGCATCTGCACATATTTTGCACAGACTCACTCCTCGGAGATTCTGACAGAAATTGGGTAGCTAGTGAACTCTCTAGGGTGGTATGGTTGGCAAGTTGTTGTGGGTAACAACCCATTGGCAGGTTGTCTAGAGCCCATCCACGGGACCTCATCTTCTTCATTGCCTCTAGGTAAATTTGAGATCAGGGAAGCCACCTACCAAATTAAAAAAAAAAAGAACAAAATAAACCACACTTCATCGCACAAGTATGGCTGGTAAGTGATCGTGGGTAACAGCCCATTGGTCAGTTGTCCAGAGCCCAGCTCAGTAAATGCACAAAAAGAACCAAAACACTTAAGGAAGAAGCGGGGAAGTAGAGCAAGTCGGGGAGATATACACTGGAAAAATTCTTGTGTTGACCCCAATTAAAACAAACGTAGGGAGAAAGCTACTGATTGAACAAATATACTTTCAGGCAAAACACTTCTTTTTCCGGTTACCTAGGGGCGTAGAAACCTGAAGTCTGTCTAAATTACCGTTGAGTGAGTCTATCACAATCTTCACACCAAGATGCGTAACAATTAGAGTTTTGTCCGAATTTTTGGTGGGTTGGGTAGCCATAAAAAGTTACCGACACTCTTAATTTCAAAAAAATCTAAAAATAAGAAAAAAAATATATATTTACATGCATTAAAGCAATGATTCAGATGATTTGTATTTTGGCAGGCACCCGGGCGGTGCTTAGTCTTTGTAGATTAAGATCTTAATATATTTCCTTTTATTGACAAATAACGAAGTGTTTAAGTAGTTACTTCTTAAATTCTGATGGGAAATAAAGGTTAGAATAAACCTTGCTAGGGACTAGCAAGGAGTAAGCATGGGGGTATGATAACACTGCAGCTTGGGGTGATAAATCTGTCAATTGGGATTTATCTTAAGAACAAAATGTGCAGGTAACACATCATAAATAGGAATGGGAGTATTGCATGCGTCACACATCAAGATTACTTATAGAACAGTATTAATGGCCATTTGTATGAGAACTTGTCAAAACAGGCCTCAGATGAGCAATTGGACCGCACGGATGGATTCAGAGCGACGAACGGAATCCAACGGACTCGAAATCGGCCAAATCCGACATTCGGAGCTCCTGCAATGGGTCCAAGAAGTCATGGCCATTGATCTGATGATCAACAGCTCACGGCACGCCACGTGGCGCCTCCATAAGGCATTTGCGCCACCGACTGATCTCGCCTTCAACCGGAGGATGAATCTCAGCCGTTGATCTTCGATTGAACGGCTGAGAGCCGCCCGTGCGCCCGCCCTCGCCGCGACGAAGCAGCGGGCGCAACGCAGTGGTCGAAGCACTCACCCGCGCTCACGCGACGTGGGTTTGAATCACGCATCGCGGAAATCAGAAGGCGAAGGTGCACACCGCGTAAATTCGATCGCACGATCAGCAGCGGACATCGCAGATGGAGCCGCGCGGCACAACGGATGCACGCAGAAGCTCACGCGCACGATGACGCGGCAGACGCACGCGCCTTAGTGTGATCTGCACCAGCACCTCGCATGGAAGCTCAGCCGTCCGATCTTCGATCAAACGGCTTACGATGCGCGCACGCGGATTAGGTGCGAAGAAGCACAGACGCGCGCGAGCGACCGGTGGGCAGGGGCCTTCACCGACATTTTGGGAGGGGTTTTAGCGACGTCCCGAACGTCGCTAAAACCCCTTCTCCATTTGGAAAACCTTTTTGCCTATATAAACCCCATCCAACCACCTATTCAAGGCATTCCCTCCACTTGCAAGTGTTCTACCCATCTCCTAGCTACCATTAACCCTCTTTGTAATCGCTGGAGACGATGAGCCGCCGACGGAGCTCTCCTCCACTGTCGTGGCTGCCTCGTCGTCTTCTTTCTCTCTCTCTTTCTTTCTTTTAAGCTTTACTTTAATTATGTTCAAGCATTTATCTAGTGTTGTGATTATGAACTAAAGTTGCATGTCAAATGAAGTTGTTTTCTATTCAATTGCTTGTTCTATTTTATGTTTGAGTTGCATGCTGTGAATGAAAAGAATCCTAACCCTATTCTCTCTCTCTCTTTCTCCCTCTCTCTCTCTTGCTCTCTTTCTCCCTCTTTCACTCGCTTTTCACTCGCATCTTTTCGCAAGCAAAATCCCATGATTTTCGTGACATTAAGTGACAAGAAAAATCCGATTTTCACGCCTCCCTGAGATCGACACTCGGACTCACATCCGTTTCTTCATTTTAAAACCGACGTTGCGAGCGCAAGCTATAACGACTCTTCTAAACAAACGTGCGTCATGCACACGTCAGGAGGGTCGCGGGACTTCTTGATAAGGGTTATCAAACCCTTGGTTGCCTTCCACTAGGTAGCAACAACAGCAGCAGTTGTGACAATGGGTAGCAGCAATAACAAATAGTGGTTGTAACAGTAGCAACAAAGGAGATAACAACAATAGTGTTGCATAGGGTTGTTGGATGGGTTGCCCGTGGTGGTTGTTACACCCTCTCCTTACTCGTGTGAAGAGGCTATATGCACATGGAGGGTGACAACGGTAGTAGCCGTGGTCTCTCTCTCTTTCTTGTGGGATTTAGGGTTTCTTTCCCAATGGGATCAAACTCGCTTTGATATTATGTTGAGAAAATAATATTCGTCATTCATTTCATAAGTAAGCCCTTAGCCTTTTTTATATAGAGAGATGGCTTAGGTATAAAAGAAAAAATAATAAAATGCAATAAGACACTTACCAAAATAAGAGAAAGTTAAAAATAGCAAAACCAAACTTAACTAATTTGATCATAAAATATCTAATCTAATTTATTCTTTAACACTAAATACTATTTCCTAAATTATCTCTAGTAGTGAGCAATCTACATTTTAATTTCAGGACAACATGTTCTTTTCAATAAATTTTAGAACTACATGTTTGTCGCACTAATTGGGCCTAAGTTGGGCCTTTGCCATGCTTGAATGTTTACAATACTTGGAATCTCTATTGTAATTTATCCTATGTCAAGGAGATTACATTTGTCCACGATTTCCACGATTTCCTCATTAATTGAAAAATGAACATATTTTAGCGATTGTAGCTCTAAAGTTAAAAGTGGTTGTATTGATGTTGTGGTCCTTGAGAACTTCATGGGTGCCACAGCAATCTTTGTACTCAAATCTTGCTGAGTATCGTTATGAAATTACTTAGTAGTTTTTTTTAAGCCTTTTTATTATAATCAAATTATTCATTGAGGTTTGACTTATTACATTTGTCGAGAGTCGATACTATTCATTATGTCCTTGGCTCTCTAAATTTATACATCGCAGGTGAAGTTATGAAACTCATTAAGAAAGCTTTCATTGTATATATTCTATTAATGGTGTGAAAATATTCTAATTATAGAGTACTCAAGACAGAAAACTTTAGCAATCCCATCAAGTTGGAGCTTATACATTTTGCACACTTAGCTTGGAAGAATTATCTACAAATACTAATGGGTGAAATTGCAATTTTGTTTCAACTATATTGCAGAAATGCCCCCTGTTAGAGTGTTATCCAAATATAGTGACTGTTAGAATATGCTATTTTTATTACTTTTTTGTCTATTTTTAATTGTCTTGGACTTTTCTTATAATTGTTCCCTTTTGTTCTCTCTATTTAAGAGCAGCTAGGATTTTCAGAAAAAAAACAAGCCTTTATTTTCTTTTCAACGTGGCATGAAAGCAGTGGTTTTAAGCCGGTGGCTGACACCTTCTCGCTTCGTATCACCTTTTTCTTTTCTCCTCCAAATAAACACACAAAAGACCCTCTGAACACTAGCTTCACGCCAAAATCCCTCTGTTCTTCATTGGATCTTGGCCCCACCCTCGCCACTGGACCAGCCAGCAGTCGGTGACCAACCACAACATGCTGGTGACCGGCAGTTGGTTGGTTCCAGCTGCCGCCGGCCATCTTTGGCCTAATTTTCCTGGATGCTGCACAGATCTGGCCATAAGAGGCCAAGATTGAACCTTGTAGGCTGTTGTTGGCCCACCACAACCATCGCCTGACTCATATTGGCCCTGCTGCAAGTCATTCTTGCTGCTGATGATGAGATCTTGACCTATTTCCTCATCTGTTGGGCTCCGAGTTCACTGTTATGGTCTTTTGTCGCCTGCTGCACCTATTTGACAAGGTATTATTGATTCTTGCGGGACTTGTCGTATTGTATTGGAGTGGTTCAGTGACTTGGTAGCCTCGATCTAGTCTGTTCTCGACTGGAGAGGTCTGAGTTGCCTATTGATCAGCCTTATGTTCTGTACAGGTTGATTTTTCACCTGCTACTTCTCCTGACAGTGATAAAATTATGTGCTTGTTGATATTTTGGTTTCCAGGCAATAGATGGGGCTGCTTTGTAGGATTTCTACACCTTCTATGACATAGGCATTTCTAAATAAATCAACATTTGAGCCTTTCATTGAGGTATATTACCATCGAACTCTGAGAGGAAGCAGCCAATTTACAGGAATGAATTGGATGGTAAGCATTGAGTCTCTCAAAAGTAGAGTTGATAGCTAAATAGGATTGAGACAAAGAATGTGACCATTAGACAATTGATGGCCTTTTGATATATGTATGTATGTATGTATGTATGTATGTATGCATATATGTGTATGTGGTGTATAGACACACACATACACAATGGTAGAATTTAGTTGAATAGAATTGAGATAAAGAATGATCTAACATGCTCATAGAGAGTTGATAGCTTCTTGGTGTGTATGTAGAGCTAAGTGCTGGACTTCTTCTAGGAGTGTATCTCTTTCAGACAGTTACACTTATCCTGGCCTGTCTTATCATATATCCAAAGATCCCAATTTTCACATTCCATTCATGTACTAGGCCGTCCTTTTTCCATGTGACGTGTCCCTTCATTGACTAGCTCAGTAAGGATATGCTTCTTGTCTCATACTTGGTGTTTGGCCAGCATCATAAATGCGCATGACCCTTGATGATTGAGCATGGTTCATCCATCTTTACTCTAGCTTTGCATGGAAGGGGTTGTCCATCGTCTTACACTTTGATGGCACCTTATGCTACAAGGTAGTGGTGTTTCCATTTGTATAGCAAATTCTGTTTGTAGTAGTTGATGTCATAACTTAAATTCAACTACACATGATCACTCAAATAATCACTAGAGACTCTCTAGCATATTATCTGTGAATTGGTGCCCATAGGATATGTGCTATCTTTAGCTAGACCATGCTAGTCCATAGGGGTTTATGTAAGTAAAGAAAAAGTTCCTCAATCCACAACATAGATTAATAGATCCAGTGAGCAGTATGGGGGCTGTTAGATGATGTCCAGGTTGCAGAACTTGGCAATTGGTATTAATAGAGGAGGTCACTAAGGAGTGTATGGTATTGGGTGGGGTCAATTAGGGGATAATTGGCGAAGTAATTTTTCTTTTCATTTAAATATTTAAAAAAGCATGCTGAGAACTGTATATAGTTGACTGATGGCATTTTCAGTTATCTTCATTTCTTTTCAAACGGTAGCATACATGTTAGAAAAAAAAACATTTTCTGTTGTCTTAATTTCTTTTCAAAGTATTAGCATACATGTTAAAAAACAAAAAGTTTTAAAATTTTTCCTCTTTAACAATCTTGGAATGTTGTTATTGCTGGATAGAGCACTACAAACCATATGTGGTTGCCTATTTTAGTTGTTTGTAAACTGTAGTCTAGAAGGTCAATAGTTATACATAACTCGTAGTTGTTGGTAGGATGCTCTTATAGTTCTATGGGTTGGTCTATCTTGGATGGTTGAGGTGACAACTTTTGCTGGTTGCAGGATGGAGTATCAGCTTCCCAACCTCATAGTTGGAGCTATCACAAAAGAGAGCTTAAATCATGCTTTTGAGAATGGTATCACCTCAGAGCAGGCAAGGTTACATGATCAAGAGATAGTTATATTACAACATTTTTTCTACTACTCAGATTTCAATGAACTTTGGGCTATTCATTGAGTATTACTGTGTGCACTGTAAGTTCCAAATTCTTTTCGTTAGGAAAATTTCTTTCACATTGTTTTTGGTTTAGGAAATCACAATATCATCATTGTAGTTCTTCGTATGTATTCAATAACCTAAAACGTATGTCATAATTTGTGGTAGACTAGTACATCATAATAACCTAAAACCATCATATATGGAATTGCTAAAGAAATGCTATTTGGAGAACTGACATTATCGACAAGGAAATCTCTTTGTGGAAGAGAGGTTGGCTAACAGATTACAAGATGTTGATGATTTGATCAATCAGATTCACTCAGTGTTCATTTTGGATAGGAATATGATTGACAGTATATTCATGATGACAAAGATTTAATGGCTTTTGAAAGCGTACTATTGGAAGGGTTTGGAAAGTGAATCTTATTAAGGCTTACAATTCTCTAGATTGATCTTTATTGCAGATCTCTCTTCACAAGTGTGGTTTTTTTGATGGTTGGATCTCTTGGATGAAGTGATGCATCAGGACTAATTCGTCTTTGGTCCTTGTTAATGAAGAGCGAAAGGGAGGTTGAATATCGCCTCAAAGGGAAATACAAGATTACCCTCTTGCTCTCCTCTTATCCATGTTAGCAATTAATGCTCTTATAGCCTGTATGTGTGTTGTATGCAAGCGTTGTTTTTTCAGGAGTTTCAGCATGGGGTGGATGGGCCTTAGCTCTGATACTCCATTGCGGAGTGACACTCTTCTTTATATAGTGTGAGTCACGGTATTTCATTATCCTTGTACCTTCTAGGAGACTTTTCAGGACTCAAACTAGAAAGGCTTAAATTATCTTTTGTTTTATTTGGATGCAGGATGAGGAGGCTGTCTGTTGTGTGAGATTCTCCATTCACCTAGGTTTGTCTTGCCTTTGATGTACCTGGGCCTTCTTGCAGATCGGAAGCTGGGTGTTGATGATTGGTTGTTTGTGGTGGATAGAGTGGAGAGTAAGCTGGAAGGTTGGTATTCTTGGCTTTTACTAAAGGGGGGCCTACTTGTTCTGTTGCAGCCAGTACATTTGGCCATTCCTTTTTTAATATGCCAGCCCTTCCAATGCCATTGAAGATAGAAGAAAGTTGGTGTCCATTTGCAGAGGATTTTTTTGCATGGGAACATCAATAGATTGCAAGGGATCTGTTGTGGTTACTTGGGAGGAGGTTTTGTTGACCTACAGCTGATGGAGGTTTGTGTCTGCTGCATCTTAAAACAACAAATTATACTCTATCGAGAAAATGGATATCACAGATTATGGGTTCCGATAGTGACCTGCCTGAGTCTCAGTTGACCACCTTTAATGGTAGGAAGATTGCTTAGGGGAGAGATTGCTCCGGTAGGGGGAGCTTTGTGCTTTTTGGAAGGGCAGATGCAGTGCCTATTGTGATGTAGTTCTTTCAGGAGATATTGGAGATTGGCAATTTGTTCTGATTTTGGTTGAATGATTGGATAGTGTGGGGTCCCTCTGTGATTGTTTTCCGAGACTTTTGCCATAGCCTCAGATACAGAGGTGTTGTGGCAAACTATTGGGATGAGGGATGTGGTGAGGAAGGTGGTTCCTGGACACCAGTTTTTTGGGTACTTTGTTGGAACAGCCAGTAGTAGAGCTTTTATAGCTGCAACAGGAGTTGAGTGGTGTTTTGATATAGAGATCGGATTTGTGTCTATTTAGATCATATACCTAATTTGATTGGGCTATGTTTGGGTTAGAAATTAAGACTTCTGCTTGATAGTAAGTGTGTTAGTATATATTTTCTTTTTCTTTTTCTAGTTGTTGTATGGCTATTGGGTTTGGCTTGTTCCTTAGGGGCTTTTATGTATTTTTACCTTTTTGGTCTCTCTCTATATAAGAGTCCTATGGTTTCTAATGAAAACTGAATCATTTCATTCAATTTGGTATTAGAGCATCGATTCTAGACCGTGGCTTTAGGTATCCCATCCCTTAAGGACTCCAAAACCTTATCACCACATCCCGATGGCAGGTCTCTCTCCACTGGCAACGGTGGCAGCGATGCTCGGTGCACAACAACCCTTACTGTGGTGGCGCTGGCCTCGCTGCAGCAGTGAGCGGCGACCACGGTGACCTCAAGGAGGACTGGTAACGCTCTGCAGTGGCGAGCAGGGGCGGCAACAACCTTTAGCAGTGGCGCTGTGGGGTTGCGGTGACCATCTGTGGTGGCGACGACCTTCAGAGGCGGCGCTGTAGGGCTTCGGCGACCATTTGTGGCAGCGACTAGCAGCGTAGAGCGGCGACGGAAGCTGCGTAGGGTGCCTTGGTCCCTCTGTAGGCCATACGCGACGACTGTGAGGGGCTTCTCACCCTGATCTAGTGGCTGCAGTCCTTGTAGTTGCTGTGAGAGGGAGCTTTCGCCTTCTTGGGGCTATCTCGGGTGTTCTCCTTACACCCGGGTGAGTCCAACATTCATCCAAGGAGGCCTCTTGTCAGCAATGCAGATCTGAATTTGTTCGATTTCAATTTTTTTATTTCTTGGTGATAGACGTTTGATCGAGGCTTTCGTATTGCGAAGATGGCTTCATATGATCAGTCTGAGGTATCTTTGGGCTCTATTTCGAACACTGGGGTACTCAATAACCTGTTCTTTGGTTTTGTCGTCAAGTTGGATGAGACGAAATTACTCGCGGTGGTCCCAGACCTTTTTATGACTATTAGGGGTCATAAGAAGAGCCATATTCTTACGGATCCGGAGCTTAAGAACAAGGTTGGCATAAATGCCAACTGGGACAGTGACAATGTCATGGTTTGTACATGGTTGATATAGACGGTTATTCCTCGAATAGGGGATGAGATCACGTACTAGACTACAACAAAGGAGATATGGGAGTCTTTGTGTGACAATTATTCACATGCCAAGAACTTCGCATGTGTTTTTCAGGTTTTCTACGACCTCTTCTACTTAGTCAGGAGGGAACACGTTGTCACAGTACTACTCTTTCATGAAGGGAATGTTGGAGAAGCATTACTCCTACTTGCTAGGGTGTGCTTGTGTCTTGGAGGAGTTTTAGGAGACAGTTGGCTATCTCTCTTTTCTTGGCTGGCTTTAGACCTGAGTATGCGGTAGCTAGAGATCAAATTTTCATCGCTCCTGAGTTTCCTGCCCTGGAGGAAGCATATAGTAGACTTAGCAGAGTTGTAGTGCGCACTCCTACTCCTGAGTTTATTGCGCAGTCATCCGCACTGGCTGCGATCCTTGGATGTGGCAGGAGTACCACCTATCCTGCACGTGGTTGTGGACGTGGACGTTCTTCTGGTACATGTACTAAGACTTTGTGGACTTACTGTGGCAGACTTGGCCACTTTGAGGTTACATGCTGGCAAAAGCATGGTAGGGCACCTGTGGCCAATTAGGCAGCAGAGATCTCCGATGCAGCCCTTCCTGGTTTTGATATTAGTTTCTTGAGCACAGAGATTGAGACCTTGCGGCAGTAGATTGCTCAGTTGACTTAGCATCTTCTTCTCAGACTTTAGACATTGCGGCTATTGCCACCTCTTCAGAGACACCTGCGACTGGTATGTCGTCACTCTTATCTTCTGGTGAGTGGGTGATTGATTCTAGTGCATCCAAGCACCTATGTGGTGATAGAGGCTCTTTCTCTCAGTTAGCACCTGTTACACCTGCCGGGACAGTGCAGGTGGCAGTGGGAGACACTCGCTACTTGTTGGCAAGGGAGACGTCTTTATCTCCTACTTTGAGACTAGCAGATGTCTATTATGTGTCTGATTTTCCTTTAAGTTTACTATCTGTTAGCAGTATCACTAGAGATCTGAACTGCCGAACTATTTTTGATACGTCTTCTTGTGTCTTGTAGGACAAATTTACTAGGAAGACAATTGGTGGAGGGCGTAAGGAACTTGGGGTGTACCGTTTAAGTTATACAACTATTGTTGCTTTAGCTGCACAGGGCCTTGCTTCTACTAGATCTCTCTAGTGGTACCATCGCCTTGGCCACCTACCCATTGATCGCCTTAGATGCGTTCTACTGCACATACCCTCCATTACTGCTCTCACCTGTGATGCTTGTCAGTTTGGTAAGCACCACAGGGCTAGTTTCTCAAGTTTTACTTCTGTTTTATCTGTTGCTACATTTGATTTGATTCATATGGATGTGTGGGGTCCTAGTTGTACTCTTGA
Source organism: Thalassia testudinum (assembly GCA_037157565.1). Lineage (NCBI taxonomy): Eukaryota > Viridiplantae > Streptophyta > Magnoliopsida > Alismatales > Hydrocharitaceae > Thalassia > Thalassia testudinum. The sequence continues at coordinate 103,906,400 of JAZHRO010000024.1, read as the reverse complement.
TCAACTTGGAAACAAATATTATCTTGTTTTAGTTGATGACTTTTCTTGTATTTCTTGGATGTTCCTTTTGAAAAATAAGTCCGATGTGGGATAAATCACTGAGAATTTTGTCAAAGAAATAAAAACTCAGCATTTCTGTTTGGTGAAGTGCTTTCGTTTTGATAATACCTTGAAGTTTTGTACTATGTGTTTGCACAATTTCTTTTCTAGTTGTGGCATTATCCATGAGACTACGTGTCCTCATACCTCTCAGCAAAATGGTGTTGCTGAGAGGAAACATTGCCATATTCTTGATGTTGCTCGCACTTTGTTGATTCACCATTCAGTCCCCACTCTCTACTGGGGTGACACTTTTTGACTGCATGTTTTTTGATTAATTGGATGCCTAATGCCACATTACATGAATAGATTTCTTTGTAGGTCATGTATCCTGATCGACCCTTGTTTCACATCACCCCTCGTACTTTTGGTTGTGTTGCCTTTGTTCATTTCTTGGGATCGAGTCGGGATAAACTAGCACCGAGTGTAGTTAAGTCCATCTCTCTTGGGTATACCCCAATACAAAAAGGGTATTGTTGTTTTGATTTGCTTACTTCTTGGCACTATGTTTCAGAAGATGTTACTTTTTATGAGGCAGTACATTTCTTTTCTATGACTGCTACTGAGATGCCTCTTGAGGGTGATATGGTGCCTATGCCATATACCTTTATTTGCTTTGGGAGTTTCCTGGAAATTCCTGTCCTTACTGCACCACCACCTCATGTTTTGTATACCATTCCTCGGCTGACTGAGCCACTCCAGACATATGTTTGCCGTCATACTAGTTATCATGGACCCCTACCCTCGCCTTCACCATCAACTTCTCAGGTGAGTCCTTTAGACATTGACGCATGTTTGTCATGTGATGATCACAGGGACAGAACATATGATGTGGCAGGTGGTGATCTTGATCTTCTGATAGCCATTTGGAAGCGACCACGGACCTGTACTACTTATCCCACGGTTGGGGCACTTGCTATTGATGGCTTGGCCCTCGGGTTTGCTGATTTACTCAGGCATTAGCTACTACTTAGATTCCAGCAATACATCGTGAGGTCGTGCTTGATCCAAAATGGCTTGCAACCATGGAGGATGAGATGATCACTCTTAGAGGCTGTGGGACCTGGGAGCTCACTCAACTTCCTGGTGGTGCTACCCTTGTTGGCTGTCAATGGGCATTCATTGTGAAGTTCAACCCAGATGGCGGTGTTGCTAGATTCAAAATACGCCTTGTGGCAAAGAGGTTCACTCAAATTTATGGAGTGGAATTCTTTGACACCTCACCAGTTGCCAGACTTCCTACTGTACAGGTGTTGGTTGTAGTGGCAGTTCAGTTAGATTGGCCTTTACATCAGCTGGATGTGAAGAATGCCTTCCTCTATGGGGATTTCCAAGAGGAAGTCTATATGCAACAGTTGCATGATTTTGAGGCTTAGGGGGAGTGTGTATGCCAACTACAAAAGGCCATTTATTGCTTTAAACAGAGTCCTAGAACCTGGTTCCAGAGACTATCATAGGTTGTAGAGGTAGCTAGATTCAGGAGATTGACAGCCGACTTTTCTCTTTTTGTCAGGAGGACTGGATGAGGTACGATGGTACTTCTTGTTTATGTTGATGACTTAATTGTCACAGGAGATGATGAGTAGGGTGTTGCTAAGATTAGGCACATCATAGTAGAGTAGTTTGTCATGAAGGACTTGGGAGCTCTACGATACTTTCTCGGTATTGAGGTTGTTCGTAGCAGAAATGGTGTAGTTTTATCCCAGAGGAAATATGCTTTGGACATCTTGCAGGACATTGGCTTGCTTGGGGCCAAGGAGGCCAAAATTCCTATGGACTCCAAGATGCCACATATATGATAGGGATGCATAGTTGGTGGATAGCAGGCACTATAGGTAGCTTGGGAGCAAGTTGCTATACCTCACTATTATGAGGTCAGACATCTCCTTGACAGTAGGGAAACTGAGTCTGTTTATGGCCAAGCCAACACGTTAGCACTAGGATGCAGCATTGATGGTGCTCAGATACATTAAGAAGGCTCTTGGGAGGGGTCTTCTCTTTTCTAAGGGGTCTTCCATGACTTTGGTTGGGTACTTTGATGTGGACTACACTGGATGTCATATGGATTGCAAATCCACTACTGGATTTTGCACATTTCTAGCAGGGAGTTTGATTACATGGAGGAGCAAGAAACATGGCACAATTGTGAGATTTAATGTCGAGTCTGAGTATAGGGTCATGGCTTTGACCACTGCAGAGATGATGTGGATCTGATCCCTGCTTACAGACTTGCAGATACAGTTTTCTAGCCTGATGGAGATGAGATGCAATAATAAAGTAGGCACCTTTATTGCCAACAACCCAGCATTTCATGAGAGGACGTAGTATGTTGAGGTTGACTGTCACTACACCAGAAACATCATTCAGAAGGAGTTACTTTATACCACGCCTGTCACATCTGAGGAGCAGATTGTTGATATCTTTACCAAGCCCTTAGGTAGACCTCTATTTAATTCATGTGTATCTAAGCTGAGCATGATAGATATCTATGCTCCAGTTTGAGGAGGAGTGTTAGTATATATTTTCTATTTCTTTTTTTCATTGTTGTATGGCTATTGAGTTTGGTTTACTCGTCAGAGGCTTTTATGTACTTCCACTCTTTCTATCTCTCTCTATATAAGAGAACCGTAGGATTTCTAATGAAAATTGAATAATTTCATCCAATTAAGTGGGCCAAGCCTGACCTAATAAGAAATGGGCTTAGCCTTAGGCTGAGGATTTTTATATTCAACCCCGGTTTAGCATGATTTGGCCCACTTCAGGTTAATGATATCGTAATGAATATTATAGTATTAACTTATTTTGATTATAGATGTTTACGCGCCATTCTATACATAGTTTCCGTTTATATGGTGCCATCTTAAAGTATGAATTGGTAGTCATCTAAGTACATGAGTTTAACTTAAATGGTTGAGGTACACGATTTGAGAAGTCAATCCTGCTTCCCATATATTAGTTGGATTTATTGGCTTTGCATTTTGATCAATGGACTTGTAACCCCTTTGCTTAACAGTTTAGTTGGATTTTCTTTTTTGTTTTTGGAAAGGGGAAGAATGATTATCGGTGATATGTACCTGTCTGCTATATTACTTCGAAAAGGAAAGGGCATACTTATAGGTGGTGAGTCCAAAGATAAAAGAAATACAATGATTCCCTTACTGCATTTTCTAGCCACACCCTTTCACCCTTGAAAATAGCTGGGTTCCTCTGAAACCACAAAGCCCACAAAGTAGTAGCCATCTTCACCCTAACCGTAGGATCAACCTTGGTTCCAGTGCACATAGACCTTCAAAAAGCCTCAAGGGTGTCCTCCTCCATGGAAGGTACCTCCAGCCTATGGAAAAGGTCCATTGCAAAATCACTTAGGATAAGATGACCCATATCCTTATTTCCCGTCCCACACAGAGAGCAGGTAGTACTATTTTGCAGTAGTTTGCAGGCCTTCTTGGTGGAGAAAGACCCATGTGACCACGATAAGTGATCCTGTCTACCCACAACTGGCCAAAAGGGTTATAAAGAAGCCAGCAAGTCCCATAAGTCCACCTGTCCTAACCTCAGAAAGTGCTCCTCTAAAGTGGGGCAGCCAAGACCCTGCCCCTCTGTTCATAAGGCCATCCCAAATGTCTGCTACACATTTTTTCTTGACTGCCATTAGTGCATAAAGTATAAGATATCTCAATGCGAGGTACCCCATTCTTGTCCAATCATCTTCCTAGAACCTAAAGGTGCTACCATCTTTCAAAATCAGTTCAAAAAGGATGCCAAGTAACCCATAACTGAAATTAAACCTTGCTAGTTGGCAGAAGCTTTGTGTGGAAAGGAGTCTTACAAATCTTTCTTCATTGAGGAGCAACTTGACCAGCCATTAAACCTAGAAAGAGTCACCAAAATCAACAAGGTACAAAACACCCAAACCACCCTGCTTAGTAGGCCTGCAAATGTCCTCCTAGCCGACAAGATGCATGAACTTTCCTTCATGGTTGGCACCTTTTCAGAAAAATCTTCTTCTAATAGCATCAATCTTCTTAATGATCTTCTTTGGTGGTTTGAAAACAAATGAGGTGAGCACAAAGATTTTGGACACAGATGATACTTTGCCTAGTATTGATGCTACAAGTGATACTTCTTCAGAGAGTGCTTAGACGGATATGTTGGTGGATTCAGATTTTCCGATTGCCATTCAGAAGGTGCCCTGTACCTGTGCTAGATATCACGTGGTAGGTAGTTTGGTCACTGACAGTCTTGGGAAGGCATTTGGGAGCCTTTGTCGTGCACTTGCTATTGCAAAGATATTTGCTACATACTAGTAGGCCATGCTACATCCAACATGGCATCAAGCCATGGAGGTTGAGATGACCACTTTTCGATCTTAAGGCACGTGGGAGCTCACGCCCTTACCTCGAGGGGCTACTGTAGTGGGTTGCCGTTGGGTGTTCACACTCAAATGCAACTTTGACGGGTCGATTGCTAGATAAAAGGCCCGTTTGTTGGCGAAAGGCTTTTCTCTGAATTATGAAGTTGATTTCTTCGATACCTTTTGTCTGGTTGCATGCTTATCCACTATTTGTATATTGATTTAGTTGCAGTACAGAAAGATTGGCAGCTTTACCAATTGGATGTGAAGAATGCCTTTTTATATGGTGATCTAGCAGGAGGTATATATGTAGTAGCCCCTTGGCTATGAGGTTTAGGGGGAGTGTGTATGTTGTTTATAGAAGGCTATTTATGTCCTGAAGAGTTTAAGAGCTTGGTTCTAAAAGCTCTCTTAGGTGGTGTAGTCAGTTGGCTTTCAGAGGTCGTCTTCTGATCATTCCCTCTTTGACAGGAAAACGGGGAAAGGAGTGGTTGCACTCCTGGTATATGTTGATGATCCGATAGTTATTGGAGGTGACATGGCAGGTGTGGCAGAGATAAAGAGGACTCTGGCAGATTAGTTTGTTATGAAGGATCTGGGGCCACTATGATATTTCCTTGGGATAGAAGTAGGTCGTAACAAAGGTGCTATTGTTCTATCTTAAAGGAAATATGTCTTGGATGTCTTGAAGGAGACTAGTATGCTGGGTGCTAAGCCAGCTAATGTACCTATAGATCCCAAGGCACGACTATATGACAGGGGTGTAGAGATAATGGATAGTAGATGGTATAGACAACTTGTAGGAAAGCTGTTGTACTTAACCATCATTAGGCCTGATATCTCCTTTGCTGTTGGGAAGTTGGGCGAGATCATAGAGTGCCCTACTAGGCAGCATTGGGCTACAACTATGCTGGTGGTCAGGTACCTAAAGAGGGCATGAGGACATGGTGTTTTTATCAAAGGAACTTCTATGATAGTGGTTGGATATTCATACGCAAATTTTGCTGATGGTCATGATGATAGGAAGTCCACCACAAGCTTCTGTACTTATATTGCTGGGAATCGGTGACTTAGAAAAGTAAAAAGCAGACAGTTGTTTTCAGGTCTAATGCAGAGTCTGAATATAGGGCTATGGCTTAGACATCTGCAAAGTTGATGTAGGCAAAGTCCTTTTTGACAGATCTACTTGTGGAGATTGATGGATCGATGGAGTTACGATGTGATAAGCAGGCTGCTACCTATATTGCCAATAACTCCATCTTTCATGAGTGCACCAAACATGTGGAGGTGGGCTGTCACTACACTCGGGATTTAATCCAGAAAACCTTCATCTTCACTACACAGGTTGTCTTAGATGATCAGACGGCTGATATCTTCACCAAGCTCTTGACATGCTCTTCCTTTGATGTTTGTACTTCCAAGCTAAGCATGATTAACATCTATGCTTTAGCTTGAGGGGAAGTGTTGAGTTATTTATTTCTTGTATTTGGGTGCTTTTATCATTTTTATTTTTTCATGGGGTTATGTTGTAATTTGTTTCCACTTTTCTCTATATAAAGGGAGGTAGGGTTTGAGAAGAAAGTAACTTGATCATTTCTCCCAACTCGAGTATGCGGTTTTCATTTTTTATTTTCAAAAATATAAAATAATTAGTTAGTTTATTAAAATTTGGGTTATATGGAATGTTATAACTAGTGTTGTCAAGGCGACCGCCTCAGGCAATGAGGTGCTGAGGCGAGTTGAGACCTTGTTGCCTCAAAGGATTCCCAGGCGGTGGTCTTCAAGTAGGCAACACACCTCGTTGCCCATCACTCGAAGCCCTAATTCGATTTTTTTTTCAAATCGTGACTTTAGGTGTTCCCACTTCTTAGCTGACCTTTAAGGCATGTTGGTGCAAGGGCACCACAATTTTTAATTTTGATGATGACAAAACACTTGGTATTTAACATTTGCATTTGAGTTTAAGTTTTCAGGAATAATGCAAATGGAATCAAGTGTAAAGGAGCTCAAGCTTTCATTCATGGCGGATAGGAGGGGCTTGATGGAGGACAAAGTAGAGACGGAGCTTCGTGTGGAGTGAGAGCATGAAGACAAGAAGAATATGATAGATGTCTTGCTGTCTTATTTTTTTATACTTGTTTTTGTTCTTTGCTCTTTATTTTCTTAGATTACATGTTAAAGAGCTCAAAGTAACTTACCTATAGTCCTAAAGAACATTTACACTACTCTAGTATACTTAGACCATCTTAGACAATCTTGGAAATCACTTAGAAAGGTAAAATAGAAATCAAATAGCCTAATCAAATGTCCAATCTAGACTTCAGATGTCTGATTTTGGACTTTAAGATGTTTGATAGTTTGTACAGACGTCCAAACGCTTAGGCTGGACTTAGTACTCTGTTAATTACCTTCAGATGACCAGCACATAGTTTAGATGTCTTAGAAGACATTTGATGACCTTGACAGACGTCCAATAATAGAATCGTTGGACTGGTATAACATAATATTCAAGGATTTCCTTTTAATCATATTTATAATACTTTCCAGACGTCTGTAGAGCTTCCCAGACGTCTGATAAATAAACGTTAGGCTAAGATCTAACCTAAATCTACTTTATCAGACCTAATAGCCGTTTGAGCCTCGGGAAATCAATTCTCGCAGAAATTTCTCTTTCCAGATGTCCAGAGACTTTGCCAGATGACCGATCTATAGTTTGATCTAAATTACCTGGAATGTTGTTTCAATCTTGTCAAAATAGGAACTAATCCATCTTAGAATTAGACGACTTAAAACACCTTCTTAGATGTTCGTCTTGATCCAATACCATCTAAGTGATCAATCATTCTAAATTAGATGACTGACCTTTAGATTAGACGAAGATCCAGATGTCTGACCTTAAATCCAGATGTTTGATAACCCTGTCAAAATCATAAATGATTGTGATTTCATTATGATTTTGGCTTGATCTCTTGTGATTTATTCTTAACGGCTATGGAAGCCTTCTAAGGTCTTTTAAACCCTTCTTAGGGCCTCTATAAATAGAGGACCCTTCCTTTGTTCAACACACCTTGACATACTATTACATCATATTGTGTTCAAATGAAGAAGAAATCATCTAGAAGTGATCTTGCTTTCCAAGCTTTAGTCTACACATTTGAGAGCATCATCCTAGCGGTGTACCTGCTTTCTCACCTTCGCATATGAGAGCATTCTTGTGCCTTGCATTGATCACACACACCCTGTTGCTAGCTGACGCACTTCCATCTCAGGGACGTATCTTTTGCTTATAGTAGCTAAGTTTAATATATTTACTTTGTGGCTCTATAGGATATTTGTAATTTGGTTTTGTTTGGGTATTCACTGTGCGAATTCTCATCTCTACCACGAGACAAAATACTCCTCCTGAAGAGGAGGGATTTGAGGTACGCTACTCTCGGTTCAAAGTAGTGTGGTTGTATTGAGGTTGAACCACCCTCGTTTAAGTAGTTCGGATAGTGGATTTGATCGACTAGGTCGATCGGGAAATCTTAAACTGAGTGGTTTAGGTGGTGATTTTTAGCTGTGTTTAGGTTTCCGCCTAAAAATCATTGTGTACTTGTGAGATTGCATATTTGTGTGATTGTTATACTTTATTCCACATTATTTTGTGTCACACTCGATCTCATCCCCCTTCATCAAGATTTACAAGGCATTACTCCATTGCCTTTGCTTGCCATCGCCGTGCTAGCAGTGTCGATCTCGATTGCCACGCCAGTAGGGTCGACTTCCATCACCATGCCAACTACGTCGACCTCCCATTACCCATACCTCCATCGCCGAGACCTTTAGGTATTGGAATTCTCGACCTCAAGACCTTAACAATGTTGTTTTCTTCCCTTTTTTTCTTTTTTGGTCGAACCCCATTGCTTAGCATAGATATATATTGATATGTTAGTATTTGTTAGTAATAGTAATAACTTAGTAAAAATATGTTGATGCGTTATTATTTCTTTAGTATAGTTGATATATTATAACTTAGTATAGAGATTAATAACTCACAGGGAAATTTAGACTTAGATTAGATAATAACTAAGTGATATGTCGAAATTGTAAAATAAGGTAATATTAATATAGATAAATGTTATGGTATTAATACAAACCAAGTTCCTGGTAATAAATGCAATTCTCTACTTTTCTTTTTTTGCTTAAACTTTAAAAATATTGTTACTATAAATGTTTTTATAAAGTTGGCACTATTATTGTGAGTTACTAAGGTGTGTGTGTGTATATATATATATATATATATATATAATTGAAAAAAAATTGTCACCTCAATTCACTTGGCTGTCACCTTTTTGTTGCCTCTTGCCTCGGGCTATTATGGACCTTGTCGCCTTTCGCATTGACAACTTTGGTTATAACTATACAACTACCTCAAGTAGTATAATAAAAAAATATAGTTTGGGCTAGGTTTTTATTGGCAAGGGCATCGGTGTCCTTATTTATTAATAGAGTGATTATGTGGCTGAGTATATAGGTACTTGGATCGACTACTCGGCTAGATTCGATTATATGACCACCCCACATTACTCGGTTTAGGGAGGGGTCTGTTGATGCCTATGTAGGCGCCTTCTTTGCTTTCTCGGCCGAATTGTCAAACATTGTGCACCACAACAACAAACACTTGGGGATCCACAGACAACTACTTTTGATTCACCTCCTCCTAATGATTGCCCAGACATGTTTGAGAGGATCTACTCTTTTTGCCAACTCAGCAGGAAGATCCAGTATATTCTACATCTGATGAGACTCCCATAGCTGATGATATAGAGATCACCATTCTTACTCCTCGGGGAAATTCTGATCTACCTCAGCAGCCTAAAAGCACAGCGATTGAAGGTAGTGAGCTTGAGTCTAATGATAGATGACCTAGTGCATGGCAACTTTGATCTGCTCATTGCCTTGCGAAATGACACTAGATCATGTACTCTGCATCCTATGTCCAAGTACATGTCTATGGTGAGTCTCTCTCTTTAGTATTGACAGTTTGCTATGGCTCTCTCTACTATTCATACACCTTCCACTCATCAAGAGGCATTCCATGATCCGAAGTGGAGGCAAGCCATGGAGGAAGAGATGGTTGCATTAGTCTCTCGTGGAGCTTGGCACCTTGTTCAACCATCACCTATGTTATAGTGGTTGGATGCAAATGGGTGTTTATTGTCAAACACTGCCCAGGTGGTTCTGTTGAGAGGTACAATGCTCACTTGGTAGCAAAGGGGTACACTTAGATATGGGGTGGACTACTTCGATACTTTCTTCTCGATTGCTCAACTTACTACTATTCATATACTTGTCTTGGTTACAATTCATTGTAATTGGCCTCTTCATCAACTTGTTCCTCTATGGAGATCTCGAGGAGGTCTACATGCGACAACCTTTGGGATTTGAGGCTGAGGGGGAGTGTTCCGAGGTCTATAAACCGCATTAGGCAATTTATGGACTCATTTAGAGTCCAAGAGCGTGAATTCAAAAGCTCTTAGATGTGATTGAGAGGGTTGGCGTTAAGAAATCAACTGCTGATCACTCTTTGATAATAAAGAAGACCAATAAAGGTGTGATTGTGATGCTTGTGTATGTGGACGACATTATATTCCCTGGAGATGATATAGTTGGCATTACAATTACCAAGGAATTTCTGGCCAAGCAGTTTATTGCAAAGGACTTAGGCACACTCCAATATTTCCTTGGAATTAAGGTGGCTCGGAATGCCCATGAAGTAGTTCTTTCCTAAAGAAAGTATGTTGTAGATCTACTTCAGGAGACAAGCATACTAGGAGCAAAGCTTGTTTCTATTCCTTTGGATCCCAATGTGCATCTATATGAAGACAACTCATAACAGGTTGATGCTAGATAGTTCAAAGGCATAGTAGGGAAGTTGCTATGTATCGCTATGATAAGGTCTGATATTGCATTTGCGGTAATCAAAGTGAGTCAATTTATGGATAAGCCAAAGAAGGTACACTGGGATGCGGGTATGATGATTCTTAGGTACCTAAAGTTGGCTCCATGAAAGGGACTATTGCTCACTAATGGGAAACCTCTAGATAGCCTACACAGATGTCGACTATGCTGGATGTCTCATAGATAGGAAGTCTACCATGAGTTTCTGCACATTAGTTGGAGGCAACTTGGTTACATGGCAGGGCAAGAAATAGATCGTGGTAGCCTAGTCGAGTACAAAATTAGAGTATAAAGCTATGGCTCAGACCACTACTGAGCTAATGTTGGTTAGATCCGTTCTTATGGATCTACAGGTTCCTGTATCTAGCTTCGTGAAGGTGAGGTGTGATAATAAGGTGAAACTCTTCATTGCTAACAACCCGATCTTCCATGAAAGGAAAAACATGTGGAGGTGGATTGTCACTAAACTCGAGATATGATTTAGAAAGGATATATTCTCACCTCACATGTGACATTTGGAGATCAAGTGCTGATATGTTCACTAAAGCACTTCCATGTGCTTTCAACCAATGTTGTTCCATGCTGAGCATGATGCACATATATGCTCCAGCTTTAGGGGAAGTATTAAGAAAGATGTCTTTTATAGTCTACTACTGCATGTTTTCCTTCTATTTTTTTTTTAAGGACAGTTTTTTCCCTTGACTTCTCCTTATATATAGAGGTCTATTGCGTCTTTTGAGAGATAGAAAACTCATTTTACTTTTTCACATGTTTGTTTAGAAAACTCATTTTACTTTTTCACGTGTTTGTTTTCTTTTTTATCCTTTTCCTTAAAGTATCTTTTTTTAGAGAGAAAAGGACGGTTATCGGCCTTTAGTAACCATTCAGAATAATATTAAAATAGAAATTAAATGGGCTTACATAATACTAATCACATCTCATATTGAAAGGATGCTTCCCTAACAATATTTTCAACCGAAGCCCTCCCCTTTCGAAAAAGTGAATTATTTTGTTGCAACCAAATAGACCATAGTGTGGCAACGGTATCCACCCATCCTGTTGTATTTGCATGCACCGGAGAGCGAAAGGACTCCTATCAAGAATCAAAAGATGACATGTCAGCCCGCCTGACATTACATCTCTCCCAGACCTGCTTGGAGAGGTCACACTGGAAGAAGAGGTGTTCAAGGTTCTCTACTGCCGCCCCACAAAAGGTACAAACTAGGTCATCATCACTTGTCCATCTTGAGCGGAAGACTTTAGTCACCAGCTTCTCTTTTTTGAACAACCACAAAAATATTTTAACCTTCAAAGGAATCGAAAATCTCCAAATCATAGAATCATCCTTTAACTAGAGGAATCAGGCCTACTTGTAAAGTTAGCTTATATGCCTTAGCCACAGAAAAAACACCCTCTTCCCACCTAAAGCCATCCATGGGTCTATCATTAACAGACACACCATGCAACATCTCAAGCATCCCTTGGAACTCATGTAGAGATGCATTAGAGAGACTAGGTTGCAAGATCGGGGGCCAACATCTAGAAGTGGAGTCCCAAACCTTAGAAACAACCGCATCTTTATGCTGGGCCAAACGAAAGAGATGTGGAAATAAATTCTGGTGTTTACCACAACCCATCCAATTATCTTTCCAAAAAATGAAAATAGCACCCAACACCAAGGATCAGACTAAGGTACCTAGATGATATTCCTTCCACAATGAGAGGCTGAACAGAGGACAAAATGAGGATGGTCGCATCGCTCTAGAATGGCCAAGCCTAGCCTCCATTGGTGATTCATAGGAATCTCTCAATAGCTTCTCCAGGAGGCCATCTCCACCCGTTAAGAACTGCATCACCCACTTCATAAGAAGTGCAACATTAAACTCATCCAAGGGTTAAACACCTAAGCCCCCCTCTTCCTCGGCCTGCAGACTTCCCTCCACGGAACAAGCTGTAAAAAACAACCTTGATGATTGGGACCTTTCCAGAAAAATCTTTTGAGGCCACTTCCAATCTTGCCAAGATCTTTTTCGGGGGTTTAAACAAAGAAAGGTGAAAGATCAGAATTGCTGACAACACTGCCTTAACTAGAACCACTCTACCATCTCTAGATAAAAGTCTCCTAATCCACGCATTCATTCTCTTGATTAGTCTTTCCTCCACCAGCCTCCAATATGACATATCCAAACTCTTCCCCTTCCAGGGCAACCCCAAATAAGTAACAGGTAGCTTAACAATTAGGGTATGGACTTCAGAAATGTGATCTTTTGAATCCCTGCTCAAATGAAAAGGAATGAAGGCAAACTTTCTCCCATTAACTTGCAAACTAGATATATTTCCAAACAAACCAACCAAATGCACCACTTGTTCAGCCTGGCTAACGCTACCCTGAACAAAGAAAATCGTATTGTTTGCATACTATAAAAGCGGGGTAAGGATCTATCACCGGCGACAGTGAACCACTGAAAAGGCCAACCACATAGCATCTAAAAGCCAAAGTATCAACTGCAATATTGAAAAGCAAAGGTGCCAAAGGACATCCCTTCCTAACATCACTTAGCGATTGCGTCCAAAGCCTAGAAGACCTGCCATTAACAAGGGCCGGAAAGGACATTGTCATGACACATCGCCGCATTAGTTTGACCTAGGCCTTCGAAAAACCCCTCCGTCGCAATATTTCCCAAAGGTAGGCCCAATAGATGGAGTCGTACACCTTTGAAAAGTCTACCTTCCATAAGAAAGTAGCTTGAGACGATTTGTTCCAAGAAGCAATCATCTCCCTAGCTAAGGCAAAGGAATTCATGATAGATCTGCCTGAGATAGAGGCTGATTGAACAACGAATATCTGCAACGGCAACATAGATTGCAAACGGTTGCAGAAGTCTTGGCCATTATTAGGTAGATCACATTAGAGAGAGAAATAGGTCGGAACTCATTTACAGAATCTGCACCAGGCTTCTTGGGAAGTAGAAAAAGGGTGAAACGGTTCAGCCTCGCAGAACCATGGTTCTCCTGGAAAACCTCCCTCACCACTGCCAAGACATCTTCCCTAACCACATACCAAAACTCCCTATAGAATAAGACTAGTAAACCATTAGGACCAGGGGACCCCATTGCTTTCAAACCAGGAACTGCCTGAAGCACCTTCTTATCCAACACAGTTCTAAGAAAGTTTGCCTTCATAGCCTCATCCATGTTCCCATCTTAGAGGAACCCAATCTCCTTCCCTGTGGCTGCCTCCTAGTAAAATTATGAAAGTGATCCGCTAAAGCCTTGTAGATCTGGTCTCTGAGTGTCACATATCGACACGAATAGATGTAATCAAGTTCATCTTCTTTCTAGCACTAGTCACTAAATGAAAAAAACTTTGTATTTGAATCCCTTTCCCGAAGCCACAACTGTTTGGATTTTTGCCTCAATCAAGCTCTCTTTTTCGGCCCTCCGCTTTAATTTTATTTTGCAAAACCACTCTTTTACTCCGCTTAGCTACATCAAGTTCGCCAGTCTCCTTATTCGGCTCTGCCAAATCCTCCAAAGCCTCCTCCATGACACATCCCTCCTTTTCACCACCTTTCTGAACTCCATCATTGCCTGCTTGACAACCTTAATGCATTTTGCTATTGTGCAGACTGCAGAAGAACCAATAGGGACACCTTACCACTTCTCTCTCACCAAATCCCTAAAATTAGTCTCCAACAGCCAAGACTTTGGAACTTGAAACAAGTCGTAGAAAAAGCCTCCCTATTATCCTACAACAAAGGAGTGATTAGAAAAAGGTCTCACCATAGTTGTAACGAAGGTAGGGTGATAAAAAAAAGGACTCTTGCCATGTAGGGACATCGCAAGAGGAACGCTGTAGAAGAATCTATCAATTCGTGACATCTGGCTAGCCTCGTTCCTCCACGTAAAGAGAAACTTGGAATTGAAAGCTCCATCAAATCTAGTTCATCAATCACCTCCCGAAACTATGCAGAAAAAGAATCCAACCTCCTATTTGGTCGATCATCCACAGACAGGGTAGCATTGAAGTTACCTCCAACTAACCAAGACCCACCATCAACTTTTACTGCTGCTTGCCTCAACTCACCCGAAAGGGAACCATGTAAGGAAGGATCACAAGGACCGTAAACATCAGAAACAAGGCTGGTGCCATCCATCCTGCGAGTGAAGAAACCAGTGACAACTTGGGAACCTATCGAAGAATCATCAAGTCGAAACAACTTTTCATTCCATAGAAGCGATTGTCCCCTAGATCTACCCAACGCCTCAATAGAATTAAAAGCAGATAAAGAACCTCTTCCAACGCTATCAATAACCGATTAGTCTAAATTCTCAAAATGTATTTCTTGTAACAAAGCCATGTCCACCTTCCACTCAGACAAGTAACTCCTCAGGATAGACCTCCGTGTCATATCCTGAAGGCCTCTAACATTCCAAGAAAGGATGCTAACCATGAGAAGCCAATCTACCCCCATTGTCACGAGCTGAGGAAACCTTTTTCAGATTTAAAGCTCTAGCTATAAATTTCCTCTTGTAACAAGAACGATAGAGTAGGCCACTCTTAACACACAATGACCTACCAACCCCTGATCCCTTGGATTTGGTGGAAGAAACCCTACCTCCCCTTCTATTCGCAGGCGTTTTTGAGGAAGTGCGTTCTGTAATAGGTGGTTGCAAGACAACACCTGCACTTCTGCCACCAGAGATATCCACTCATGAACCTCTTGTAGCACTCCCAGTAGCACCTCTGACCTCAACCTCCTACATAGGCACCTTCAGAGCAACAATGACAGGGACAACAACACCAGCTCCCCCATCACCAGATCCATCTCCATCTCCATCTCTGCAGATTGTAGTAGAATGCTGTCGCCACCTGTGGGATCCACCAGGATTGCACTAGAGCCCCTTCAACGCACCTATCAACCTCAACCACACTCCCTGATGAGGAAGCCCCACCGCACATGCAAAATTAGTTGGAAAAGCCATGAGCAGTAGATCAAGGAGAGGAGAAAAGGATCGAGTTATTCGACCCAAAAAAAATCCAAAATGGGACTTACCAACTTTGGATCCATTTCCAGATCCAAAGGCACCCTGTTTATTGCCAAAAGCATTGCCCATGGGCCCATCTTTAAGTCATGCATGCACTACATCATTATTTTGGGAAGGACCCATTGCATGAGGAGCATTTGAGTGCACAAATCCAACTATGCATCGCCCATCTTTGCTGCTGCCGGTTAGACTTCTTTAAGAGGTTGCTTAATTTTAGGAACCGAATAGGAAAGGTCTTGACCACCTACTTTGAAATTTGAATTGGATTGGTGACCCTTTTCCTTCCAATTTTGTCTTGCCTTCATCGTCGGAGCACCACCACCAACCACCTTCGACTGCCACCTCCACTTGCCACTAAGAAGCACCTCAGTGAATGATCTTTCATGCACCATTGACAACTTCTGAAGACGCAACTGCCATGAACAATCACTACATCTCACAGCCATCTCCCTCGGCAAAGACCTCCCTCGCAACAATTCACCTTGGATGTAAACGTGGGACAAATCACCCTCAACAATGTCCAAACCTCAACAGGACTTCACCTTGGCAAAACTAGAGTAAATCTCCTCTACCACTTCTCGACATTGTAACCTTCATGGAATTCCAACCATTGAGAATTCGATTGATGGCTTCAGAGGGCGACGCACCTCAATGGCTCCTTCATAAATCATAGGTAACCTCCAACGAACTACTCCTTTCCTAATCGTCATCTCCAAAAACTTCAGCCGCTCCAAATCAATTTCCTCCAAGCCAAACAACCAGAAGTGTTTGGGGGGGAGGGGGGGGGGGGAGACAACCTCCAAATTGGCTTTAAACCCAAACCACACAGATGCTCCCTAACAACATCGATAGAAGTGCGACCTTTAATTAGGACACCCACCAAGTTCTTCAAAAAACCATCAAACACGCATCGAGGAAGAACTCCATCCAAAGAGACCTCGAACACAGGTGGAGGAGAAATTATCTTCCTCGAACAATCCCACCTCCTATGATCTACACCCCTTCAAGCCACACAAACCACTGGATCCCTACACTCTGCTACACGATGGCCATGCTCTCGACATTTGTAGCACACAATATTCCCAAGAGAAGATGAGGAACCCTCACCTCGTCGCACATCGACACCCCTTCCACCATCGCACATGTTTTCCTTTGAATTACTTAATTCCTTAAAACATCTTTTTAATGATTTTCTTTGATAATACGTCCATCTATAATAGTTTGGGTAATTGAATCCATTCTGTTGTGATTTGTTGGCTGGGTGACTCAACTTGCATGAGAGCTTCTTGTATGCATTTCCATTGAAGCATGTGAATTGACTGCAAAGAAGCATGTTCGACCTTCATAATAGACCTTTGCAACTTAGAGTTGTATGCATTAAGCAAACTCTTAATGCCAAGATAGCTAGCCTCAAATGCTATGGCAAGCTTTGTTCAAATGAATTAAGTCCATTAAAGATGTCTTCCTTTCTTTGTAAAGTATCTCCAATGTGGACTTGGGCATTTGGAAGGGTTGCTGTTATTTACCAAGTAAGCGAATAAACTATCTTTAGGAATTGACTATGGTTTGCAACATGTTATCAGAGCTAGGTCCATGGTATCATTACCAATTCCTTCTTTTTCCATATCGTATAATGGTAGCCACTAAATAAATATGCAGCATTTACGTTGCTAAGACAATTTCCTTACATTGCCTATTGTGCTTCTATAGTGTTTTTCTGCCATTATAACACTGCTTGACTAATTCTACAATTGTAGTATCACGTGTTGCTTGTTTCTTGAGCTTTTCAAGTTTTTTTTCTTAAAGTTTTGAAAAAAAGGTTTTTCGGGTGTTTGATTACGATTGTAGCATTCTAGTGTCAACTTGACAACTGATTGTGAGTCTAGCATTGCTTCTTGGTTGTATTGTACTTGATTGCATAATTGTTGGTCGATATTCTGTGTTCGTTGTTGTGCAATTGCTTGAATGTCAGTTTTGAGCAACTAGGGTTAGAACATGTGCTATTGTTTTGTTGAAAATGTCGTGCCTCAAGTTAGTGCATGTGGTTGATTACAATGCTATGATCATGCCATATTGCTATTTTGTTGGCTTAGCTTTGAAGTTTGTGCTACTTTGCGCATGATGATGTAACAATGTTGAACAATATTTTAAAAGGGAATTTCGATGTTTCCAATGGTTTATAATCCAACAAATTTTCTTTTGGCAAGCAGTTAGACACAACAGTTTCTAGAACTCTAGATTTCGTGGATGAAGGGGTGTGTGATCACCACCTACTTGGTGTTGGTGAACAACAGACCTGGTGGGGTTTGGATTCAGCCACAAGAAGGGGTTTGATAGGGGTGCCCTCTCGCTTGATTATTATTTATCATTTTGGCTGATGCTTTGGCATTGATGGCCTTCAAAGCAAGTTTAGGTGGACTTTTCTCTGGCTTTAGAGCCTTGTGTGATGGCACCCCCTTGTGACATCAATTCTACAATATGCATATGATACCTTATTTTTTATTGAGGGGAATAAACAGAGGTTGAGCACCTATAGGTGTTGGTTCACATTTTTTAGGTGGTGTTAGGGCTTAAAGTAAATATTTCAAAATCAAAGTTTGTTCTCAACATGTCCAGAGATGAGATCCCTCGGGTTTCTACTTTCTTACGAACAGAGTGGGCCCACCTACCTTTGATGTACCTTGGATTGCCTTTGAAGGGAAAACAAATGATGGTAGGTGGATGGGTGCCACTTGTGGATAGATTGGAGCAAAGTCTTGATGGGCTGGAGAAGTAGAGTTCTGTCTAGAGGTGGGCAACTGGTGTTGCTAAAGTTAGTATTGTCTACTATTCCTTTTTTTAACCTCTTGGTGATTAGCTTGCCAATAGAAGTGCTGAGGAAGATTGATGGGATAAGGAAGAGATTCTTCTGGAAAGGGGTGGGCTATGAGGGTGCTTTCCTTCATTTGGTCAGGTGGAGTGGGATCTATAAGTTGGTTGAGCAGGGGGATTGGGTATTTTGCACCTCCAGAATTTCAACCATGCTCTTCTCTCAAAGTGGTTGGTCAAACTAATATAGAATGAAGACACATTGTGGCACACTATTTTGAGAAACTCCTATGGCTCCATGCTTAATTGGGAGGATGGGGGTCATTTCCTGGGGGGCCTTGGTGTTATGGTGTGGCCTCTCAAGCATCATGGGGAGGATTGCGCACCATTTCCATCCAACCTTAGGCGATTGGAGAATCTTTAGATTCTTGGAGGATGATTAGATGGGTGCCGGGAGCTTGGCGTTTGTCTTTTCATGGCTTTACACACTATCCACTGGTAGATTGTGTAGTGCGATGGAAGCTTGGGGTAACACTGGGGATATTTTGTAGGCTCCTAGGCACCGAGCCTTTCGATGAGCTTGTCAGATGTCTGACTTGCAGAACTACAGGAACTGTTGGCAAGTTACATAATTTCTCCCCTGAGGATGGGGTGCTAGACTCGCTTGCTTGGTCAGTAGGGGTTATTTTAGTCAAAATGACCTATAGGATCCTTAGGGGAGAGGTTGACGCTAGAAATGAGTATTTAGGCTAGCAGACTCTTCTAGAAGATCAAAATTTCACTTAAGATAAAGATTTTCTTGTGGTTGATGAGAAGAGGGCGATTGGTGACGAGGGCTAGGCGAAGGCTTTGGAGTTAGGATTAGGAGGCCTTATGCATCTTTTACAAGTATAAGGAGGAAGATTGGGAGCATCTCTTTATCAATTGCGAATTCACTAGGGAGGTGTTCACTTGTTTGATGGGTAGGTATGGGGGATTGTGAGTTTTATGTTATGAGCTTGATATAAGGGTGCCGTTGGTGCATAGGGGTTGGAGGTTCAGCTTGTGGGTCATGAGGCTTGCAGATCTATAAGCACACATGGTTGCCAAGTCTCCAGGACTCACAAGCACACATGCTTTTTAGAATAAGGCTGTGAAACTGAACATGCTAGGGGTTACATGTAGCTTGCACATGCAGGTGTTAGGATCCATGCAACTAGCCATGAGGTGCACATATGTGAGTAACTCTGGCCTGTGACTCAAATGACAAGAAGATACAATCCATCATAAAGGAGCCCCTTTCATTTATTGATCTTCAATGCATATTTTAATCGCTTCGTGAGCCAATCTATGGATATGGAAGCTGATGTAAATACGTTTATATTACATAAACTGTCTATTTATGCGTGTTCTTAGTCGTAGAGTTGCATCATACATTATAAATATTGCATAACATGCATCATCTTGCATTTAGGTTAGGTTGTATAAAGTTTAGGTTAATTTTCCTTTTTTGTGGTTAGGTAACAGGGCAACATTTAATCGTGGCCTCGGATTGAAGATCCAACTGTACGAATCTGATCAGGGCAACGATCAAAGTTCAACGACTCCAAGATCGCCTCAATCGGGCTTCTGTAGCATCAGATGTAGTTCGAGTAAGATTAAAGGTCAATGGGCCAGGATAGTGTAGATCCATACATCAGATGATAAATCTGACCACATGGATGGATTCAGATCGACGATCGCAGTCCAACTGTGTAAAAATCAATCCAATCCGACATCCGTGACACCATCTACAGCTCATAGAAGATGGACGGCCATTATGGCACCACGTGATGCCATCACAGCTGCCCAAATCGTTTGCAACACCTCTTCTCAACCTCTGAAGGCGTGGGAGAGGCAAGATCCAACAGGCATGGATGCCTGGCCCTTAAAACGTAAACGCGACCATCCACTGTGATAGTGCAGCGGTCATGTGCCTGTGGGCAAACCTTAGGTCGCGAGTTCAAGCCCCTGCGAGCCTTAAATTCGAGTGTGGGGCGTGGGCGGATTCAATTTAGCCGTCAGATGGTGATCGTGCGGGCGAGGAGCGGAGACTTGGCAGTGCACGGAGGTGCTTTGGATCATGTACACGCGTGATGACGTGCTTTTGCATGCGCCATCGCACGTACAGGCGCGCGATGAAGCACGGGTATGGTGCATTTGAGCCGTTTGATTTCGCGATCGGACGACTGAGATCGCGAGATTGTGGCTTATGCGTTGAGGCGCGCGAAAAGTGAGAAGGCACGTGCACATGCACACGTCGTCCACGATCTAGGCTTTAGTGACAGTTTTATCCGTCATTAAAGATCGCTGATTTAATAGTTTAAAGTGTTATAACCTATTTGCCCCCTCCAATCTACACCTATGTATAGCCCTACGACCCCCACACTTTCTTCATCTCTTCCTCTCTTCTCTCATCCCCTGCAAAGCCCTAAGAGCTTGTCTCAAACCTGAGATATTCCATTAGAGTTAAAATTATAATTTTTTCACCTTCTCATCCCCTTCGTGGAGCATTCCGCGGTAGTCCTCTCACTGCCATTCGGGAAGCAGATCCCGCTGCGACGTCGTCCTACCCCGTTCTCTATCATCCTTCGTCCTTGTTCGTCCCGCATCTCGCTACCTTCGTCTGGGCGCTCCGTTGTTGCGGCTCATCCTCCAAGCAGCCGTCGAGGATGGTAACTTCTCTCTACTCTCTTTTACCATTTTCTAGTGTAGATTTTTCGCTTTCTAGTGTAGATTTCCTACTTTTTAGTGTAGTGAGTAGTTGTAATTGTAATAAACATCAGGTTGTGGTTATGAGATCCATGTTTATTCTATCTTTGTTTTCTCTTTATTTGTAATATTCTTTCTTTCTTCTATTATTTATTCGTTAAATAGATAGGTAGTTTAAATACGATTCGACCAGTTAATCTACTTCGTGACAATAAAATAAATGAAGTTTTTAATTAAACGTTCGTTTCCCTGAGTTTGACTTAGAATTCTTTTTGAGTTTCGGTGAAATTTATCTGTTGACGGTTTTTCTTGCAAATAGCACTACGAGTTTTCAAAACTTAAACCCGTTTGGGCAGATTTTTCGCTTCAACATTTTGGTGCCATTGCCGGGGATTATCCGTTCAACATTTTGGCGCCGTTGCAGTGGAGGCGATGCTTTTTGATTTTTCGCATTTTCCTGTCTTATCTTTTACCTTCTCTCCTTTCTTATTGTGATTGCAGGTACTCTCTCGAGACAAGTAAAAGCGGTAGATTGGAGTAAAGTGCTGTTGAAGGGTCTGTAAGTTTAACCTCACCTCCCACCTACTAGATTTCATTTTGCCATCTAATAACACAAACAAAAATCAACCTAGGAGCTTGTATAAACTCTAAGGGTAGTTTTGATTGTTTATTTGTCACCTCCACCCGCCTCACCCTCCACATATAAAAGGAAAATTAAAAAAAAATCTTACAGAGGTACACAACCTCATCTGATTTTCAAACTCAATCGGTAAACTGATCTTTGGAACCGGTACACACACAAACACATAATCGACTAGAAATTAGATTAGGTAACCACATGTGTGCCTAACTAAGTGGTGTATCAGGCCAATTGTATGAGTTGTTTGGGTCGCACCACTTTAATTAAAATCAACTTATCAAGTAGCTGCCAAATAAGTTCAACTTTTAGGGATTTACCGGGCACTCTAGATTCTTTTTAAGATTCAAAGGAAAACATCTTCACCTGTGTTTTTAAAACTTGGTGTGCCAACTGAACTTGATTGAATACACTTAAAGTTGAATCCTAAAAGCTACTAAGGAAGATTTAAACCCTAAAATTTACCGCATCCAAGAATAATCTTGCTTGGAAACCATTGGTTGTGCACGCACACACATATCAATCAATCATTAAGGGCACAACCCAGATAAAAGGCCCATCACATTCCAAAGCATATTCAAACCTAACCTTAATTAAAACAGAGTAGACATTGGCTTTAAGGATTGGACTTGCTCTTCGAAGCCCAGACCGAGATTATTTTCGAATAGTTTGTTTCTACCATTCAATCTGATGTCTAGCTAGGGGAACAGAATCAAACAATCGTGGCTGGGGGATACACTAGGAACCGGAGGCACATGCCAAAGGAAGAACCTTCTTCCCAGTCCTTCCCTTTAACTGGTTGGATTGAACGGAACGAAGTAGATCAAATCGTTTCTTTATCTTAAGACGGGTTATGGGAGTGTGTAGGTCTTTAGGCTAGCCTTATTAAGGACATGTTTGATTGTATTGCAGGTCACCTTTTTTTCCTCCCGTCTGTCATGAATCCTTCCACATTCTACACGTATTCCCGTTCTTATCCTCCTAATATATCTTATTCCCAACATGATTATTATCCCGACTTGTGTGATAATCAACAATCTATTAGTTGGGGTAATTCGGATTGGGAATACAATTCTAGACCTTCATGTTTGGGGTTTAATCTTGGACATCGTGATTGCAATTTCTATCCTTTTCCGAGTTACATCGATTATAGATTACCGCCCTCATTTGGACAACCTAATACGATCTATAATTAAGAAGGATACACTGATCTTTATCCCTCCCCATAATACACTGCCTTTATGTGTTACGACTCAGTTCCTGAATCCCTACAGGACACGAGACCGGACCGACTCGACTGATCACAAAACTCAGTCGTCCAACGAGAAAGTAACAAAAAAGTAGTAAAGTAAACCACATTTACAATGCTAAGCAACTAACAGTAACAAAAGTACATCAGTAAAGAAGTAAAACTACTATAGTACACACCACCACAACAGTAGGAAAGTAAACGGGTACAGAAATATGTGCAGAACAAAAGAGTACAGAATATAAAGGTACAAGAAGCTACTCACTACTACAAACGAGTACAAGAGTTATAACTACTGGGCTCTACTGGACTCAGCACCTTCTGCAGCCGTAGGCTCTGGCTGCTCAACACCTAGACCTGAAAAGGGTTATGAGTAGACGAAATCAGCAAACGCTGAATAGAGTGGCAACCAACTAACTAAAGCAGTAAAGGTTGACAGGTAGCTGTTTTTCAATTTCTTTCTTTCACCACTTGGTTTATTTATCATGTCTCTTTCTTGATCTCGAATGTTCCTCGTGGGAATGATCTTGATTGCAGTCTTTTCCGAAGAGTAGAAGTTGCACTTTGTGCTCTCCTTGCCGGGAGAGTTCCCCGTGGTGGTCTTACACCCAGTCAACCACCTCAAGGTCACAGATAGACGTAATGTGACTACAGCACGCGCGATAAGCGCACGGGTAGCTTCCCTGCACTGGTACGCGGTCAGTCGTTTCCGTTAGCGGGTGCAGCCAAAGCATAGCACGGAACCAGTATAGGGCATAGCCCTCTCAATAACAGGGGTCTAGCCCATAAGAACTAAACAGGGGTCTCGCCCCTCCACAGTTCGCGCACCCTTGCCTGACTACCTTGGTTTGCCCAGTGGGCCTAACAAGTCGGTGTAGGGTGGCTAGTTGAACCCAGGCCCCGTGGGGTGGCTAGCTCGCTCCTTACGCTAGTAGCTCTCCCCGGTTCTGTGTACGCGAGGGCTAGGAAGTCAGTACAGAGTGGCTAATCCTAACTTTGGGTCGCAACCCATGGGTGGCTAGCTCCGCTCTGCTCTAAATAGGATGACAGTCGCTCTCGTCGGTACTCCGTACTTAAGGGCCAGCTCACTTCCCCACTCATATTCCCAGTTCCATTCCATTTATTTCCAGGAGTTGTATTCCTAATTCCCCGTAGGGTTCATGCTCATATTTCTCAGGCCAAGCCATACTAGGTTTCATCATTTTTATTTCCACTCTCTGGTTATACACATGCAGTTTGTAACTCTTCCATATTTAGTTTATTCACAGATAACTCGTGTTTTTAACATTCATTTTTCCATTTTCAAATTATATACATGCAGCTCATATTACGTCATTTCACGGTTACGACAGGAATGTTACATTCAACAGTTAACTAACACAATTACTACATATTTCGCAGGCAACTGTTATTCATTTACAGGCAATTGTTATCGTTCTATCTGCTCATTCAAGATTACAATTCATTCATTCAATACAGACAATCCAGTATTTCTAATCCTAGGATTCATGCTATATCCTAGGTTCTAATCGTTCATTCCACACATGCAATTAGGTTGTAATTTAATTAAGGGGAAGCCACTTTACCAGTAAAATCAGGAGTAATGGGGGCTTGAACGGTAGGCTCACGTGTCTCAGCCAAGGTTCGAAATGTCGATTTCGACATTGTGCCGATGAAATTGCAAGTGTGCATTTTGTGGCCATGCCGAGGGCATGTCGAAGAAATGCCCGTTTTTCGATGGTAGATTTCGATGATTTCGATGGCTCGAAAAAAGTGCCATTTCGGAGGCACGTCGAGGGCATGCCGATGCATGCCGACAAAAATGGTAGAAGTGGTCAAAATGATATCAGTTTCAAGAAAATCAAATGTTGATTATGTAACAATAAGAGTGCTACATCATAATATTCATATACAACATGACCATATAATGTTAAAATTCAGTAACGAGATCAAATATTCCTACCATGTTAAGAATACAGAAAATTTAATAATAGAAGAATACAAAGAATTTAAGAATACAAAGAATTTAAGAATGAAAGAATCAAAGTGTATAGTTTCAAAGTAAAAGTTAAAACTGTAATGTCTTGATGTAATGATGTATCGGAAGTCAGGACTTGGAACTTGAAAGACAGATTTCACCAGAACCAAGAGTGTCTTGCTTGATGCATATTTTTATCATGGGTACTATCACCACTTGATTGATACCGTTGTTGACTATTGTGCGGATGAATACTTTGAATGTATTCGCAGTAATCCTTCCAGGACATATATGAATACATTATCTGGTAATCCTTTGAGGTTGAGGTAAACTGTGATAACTGTCGTTCTTCATCCTCTTCATCTAGTACTCTTATAGGAAATGTATGACGACCATATTTAACCATATGTCCTTCAACATTAGCACCCATTTTCTTTGATAGCTCTGGATCTGGCATTCCCCTAACATCCATCACTGGTTCTCCTCTAATGTCATTTATCCAACTTTCTAGCGCATTATCTCTGGTAAGTAAAATGTAGGCCAGATCAATTGGATCGGCCATTTCCTTGTTTTTAAAATCAAAGCTCTCCTGAATGCGTCTCATTCGTAACCTTGTGTTGTAGTGGATATACACAAGGTCATTAAGCTTGTCAATTCCAAGCTTGTTTCTTCTTTTGGATTGGATAAGGTTAAATGTACTCCAATTTCTTTCACACCCACCAGCAGATGATGTTTGTGATAACACTTTGACAGCCACCTGCCGTAAATTTGGAGCTTCCGTTGCATACAAATTCCACCATTCCGGTGTAGGGAAACATATTCTAGTCAAAAATTGGATTTTATAGAGTAAATTATTATTAGTAAATATTAAAGAGATATTGGTTATTACCATGATGAGTGGCCTTAATATCCTGCTGTGCCATATAATTCCCAAAAGATCCCATCCTTTATCTAAATAATTTAATCTACAACATGTTGATATGAAGATGTCAAATATCTTATTTAAGCTTCAAATTTCAAGTTAAATTTGCCTACCGTATTCGTGCACGCTATTTGCGTAGTAGTTGTGGGAGAGAGCTTTTGAAGAACTTTTTGCACAGCTTGAATGAGATTTTTGTGTGTTATGGTGGTATTTATAGTTAAATTTTGGGTTGAAATAATAGTTTATGATAAAAGATAAATAGTTAAAATAATACAAAAGTATTCGAATAAGATAAATTTATAATGAAATATACTTACCGGTAAGGTGGAGCGGGTTGGATAACATGCTTTGCCTTCGTTCTCTTATTATCTTTGAGAATGGCTCTTTAGACCTTCCCGCTGCTTCCACCTTTTCATGCGTAATTTTTAGTGCTTGGTATATGTAGCCTATCGTTGGTTTCTTATCTCCATCCATCAACTTCAAAACTAATACGATGGGCTCCATAATACGAGTAACGCGGCTACAATCATCCCAAAATCGTGAATTGTTTATCAAGCCCTCTGCATCCTTCCCACCTTGTGTCCTAGTTTCTGCCATGGCAAACCAATTGGTAGAATTTACCATTGACTTTAATCCAACTTTATTGTCTACAATACTTTGTAGGGCAATGTAATTTGTAGCAAATCATGTTATCCCAGGACACACCAATTCGCTATTGCAATGCTCCCTCATTAACGACAAGACGTGCCCGCGATTGTAAATAAATGATGTAATCCGTCAGGCCTTATCCATAACCACAACCAAGCCTTTTCGCACACTAAGTGGGGTCGGCTATATGGATTCTTTGCCTCCACATAGATCGATTTTCAGCCATTTTAGGACTTAAATTAAAGTAATTGAGGTCATACTTAATAGTTTACTTCCAACACTTATTTGGTCTTCGTCGCCCCCTCTTAGCGGGTTCAACCTCCAGCTTCTCGTATCTCCTAACTGGAGCATCTAGTGGCCTTCTTTGTAAATGTCCAAACCATCTTAGATGGGCCTCTCTCATTTTATCCTCTATCGGTGCCACCCTAACCCTGTTTCTAATAAATTCATTTGAAATACGGTCCTTTCTTGTATGACCACACATTCATCTTAACATCTTCATTTCTGCCACAGACATCTTCTGTACATGCCTATAGTACAGACGAAATTGACTTCCTCTTTCCGAAGTCTTTCAAAATTAAATCTATACAATGTGCAGCACATGGCGTCCAGAATATTCCATATTTATTTGATTTCATAATCTTTTCTCCTGCCTTCTTGAAGTTGCTACCATTGTCCGTAATAATTTGAACAATATGTTCCTTCCCGACTTTATTAATCGTATCCTTAAATAAGGAATAAAGGTATTTGTAATCTTTTACTTCATCCGATGCATCGATGGATTTCAAAAAAATGGATCGTCCATCACAATATACAAGGAAGTTGATGATTTGCCTCTTTGTATAGATAGTCCAACCATCTGTCATCAGTGTAACTCCATAATGGGGTCACATACTTTTCAAATTAGAAATATACTCAGCTAAATCTGCCTTCTTCATAAGCATGTATTTGTTCATTATTTCATATGCTGTAGGAGCCTTAACTCCAGTCCCATAGTGAGCACTGATGTCAATAACATTTTGCAACCATGGCCAGTCTGCAATGTTAGCTGGCAACCTATGAGTTGAAACTAAGCTCGTGACTGCTCTACCAACCTTTTCCCTTGCATTTCCAAACATGCCCTTAATGGTTTTCTGTTTTGGGTCTGCTTTTCCCCCCAGGCTCCCCTTAGTGCTGCTAGATCGAAATAAACTACGTAAACTCATTTTTTGTTTTTTGGATGGGTGTGGAGGTAGTCCAGAACCTGAGCCACTACCACCAGCATCTGTATACCTCATGCTTTATGCTCTTCGATCACCTGCCAAAGCTTGTCGTTCATGCTCACTTCTAAGTGAGTCTTTCATTGCTTGTCTGAATTGTCTCCTCCTCCTTGGATCTGCCTTCACATCACTTGGATATTCATAATCTTCATCCGAGTCAAGTCTACATCGTAATAATCTTCATAACTACCAAATAGGGCCTCACGGACTGCTTCTTTTGACCTCTGTTTTATTGATTCCTTCTCTCGCCTTGACGTCATTGACTCGGCAATCAAATCTCGAACATCATCTGGACAATCCTCACATTTTATTACATTCTTATCGTCACCAACTAGGTGATGCTTGAATCGTGTAATTCCACCACCCTTTAGCTGTTTTCCACAAAAATTACATTCTGTCATAGGTTTGGTTCCATCAATTACTTTAGTGCAATACAACCATCCAATGTCTTCCTTATCCTTTTTGACGTTTCCGCTCCTACTTCAACAATAGCCTTGCCTTTTCCAGACATATTGATTCTGCACAGCTACACTACATTTGCTTCATAATTCATAATCATTATATAATCATACTATACCTTTGACGTATCTGTCCCTATCTAATTCAAACAAGCGAGAAAAATCTACCTTAAATGGTTATACCTTTTGTATCTAATCGAAGTCCTACTAGACCCGATTGGATTACCCCAACCCTTGAATTACCTGGCCAGCCAGATAGGTGGGTCCCCCTAGGACACCCGCACGACGGGACACCACTAGAGGTTAACGCAGTTACCGCACCGACCCGTCTTGTCACTCGTTGGTCCAAGTAGACAAGGCCCCAGAATGATCCAATTAAGTCTAATATGACTTAGACAATTATCCAACTTACTTGGCACGTATACTTTTTTTTAGGTTTGGGTCTAATTGTACTTTTTGGAAAGTCTAATATATATGTTTACTGATGAGTATTGGTAGTTGTTGGGCCTTATTGTTGGAAAGTATGGGGCTAGTATGTATTGTACTTTGCAGGTGTATTGCTAAATTTAGAACTTGACAAATATAATAGTTAAAAAATGATAATGAATACTACCATAAACGAAAAAGAGGTAGGAAAAAAGGTATGAAAGTTATAACTGAAACCTTCTGCTCGATTTTTGAAAGAAACTATCTCACTACAGCAACTCACTAACTCTGCGTGTCAGCGTCTATTAGTAATCAATCGGCAACAGTAGGCAGCAGCAAATCACTAACTCTGAATTGGGATTGTGAGCTCAATCGATGTGTCTATGGTTGTGAGTGTGAATTGAAGCAACTGATAGTCGATATTTATAACCAATCATTTCGAATAATTTATGTGATTTTTATAATTAAGTTCATCCGCTATCGATGAGTGCAATGCGGGACGTATATTGTCCGAATCTTCGATTAATATTTTATGGATTTTTTATGATTATGTCCGTCGGTCAGTGACGTACTCTGTAAATATTTGATTCGATACGTTTATGATTACGTCCGTCGGTGACGTATACTGTGCAAATTGTCGATTAATATTTTATGCGTTTTTTATGATCACATCCGTCGGTCGGTAATGTACTGGCTAAATATTTTATTTGATCATTTACGATTACGTCCATCGGTGATGTCTACTGTGCAAATCGTCAATTAATATTTTATAGATTTTTTATAATTACGTCCGTCGGTGATATACTGTGTAAATATTTGATTTGATACATTTACGATCACGTCCGTCGGTGATGTCTACTATGCAAATTGTCGATAAATATTTTATAGATTTTTTATGATTATGTCCGTCGGTTGGTGACATATTGTTCAAATATTTCATTTGGTATATTTACGATTACGTTCGTAGGTGGCGTACTGTATAAATCTTCGATTAATATTTTATGGATTTTTTTGTGATTACGTCCGTCGGTCGGTGACGTGTTGTGCAAATATTTGATTCGATACATTTACGATTACGTTCGTCGGTGTTGTCTACTATGCAAATTGTTAATAAATATTTTATGGATTTTTTATGATTACGTTCGTCGGTTGGTGATGTACTGTGTAAATATTTCATTCGGTATATTTACGATTACGTTCGTCGGTGACGTACTGTGCAAATATTTGATTCGATACATTTACGATTACGTCCGTCGTTGTTGTCTACTATGCAAATTGTCGATAAATATTTTGTGATTTTTTATGATTACGTCCGTCAGTTGATGACGTACTGTTCAAATATTTCATTCGGTATATTTATGATTACGTTCGTTGATGACGTACTGTGTAAATCGTCGATTAATATTTTATGGATTTTTTGTGATTACGTTCGTCGGTCGGTGACGTACTGTGCAAATATTTGATTTGATACATTTACGATTACGTCTGTTGGTGATGTGTACTATGCAAATTGTTGATAAATATTTTATAGATTTTTTATGATTACGTCTATCGGTTGGTGACATACTGTGCAAATATTTCATTTGGTATATTTACGATTACGTTCGTCGGTGACGTACTGTGCAATTCGTCGATTAATATTTTATCATTTTTTATCATTACATCCGTTGGTGAGTCACATACTATGCGAATGTACAAGTACAACTCATTGTACAATGTACATCACTACATTGTATACCTCAATAATTGCTCAATCATGCTTCGTGTGGGTGCCGACATTTGTGCAGGTACTGACTCATGTTATTTTTTAGTCTAGACTTTATACTCTAGGATTTAGTGAGCACATTGGTCATATATTCCTAGGATAATAGCATTTGCACGAAACGCGAGGCAACACAATTTACCCATTCTCCTCCACCACCAAATCCACCACCATCTACCATACAGTGCACACACCTTAATTCCCACCCTATTCACATTGGCCATTGCATCATGCCACTAGCGAGTGCGGGCACTGGTACCGCACGACCTCCGGTTACCTTTGTCCTCTTTCCCCTTCCCTCCAAAAGAGTCATCATTGGAGGAAATCCTAAACGTGCGGCGGCCACCCTCTACAGGGAGACGCTCCCTCACCTTCCCAGCAGGCAACAAGTCCACCACCAAGAAGGTGAGAAGTTCCATAAGTAACGATGCAGGCTACAGCCTGAAGCAGCGGCAGAGATGGCAGTGGCAGTGGCATTAGTGGAGCGGAAGAGATGGCAGTGGCAGTCTGCAGCAAGCACACATCATCGGCATCGGCATCGGCACGTCGGCATGTCGCCGAAACACCTGACTTTCGACATTGCAACCATATCGGCATGGTCACCTCTCAAAACCAGCCTTGCCGACGGCTTGCTGTCGGCATTTAAATCAGTGGTCTCAGCAAGCCCCGAACCCGCAACGGAAACCAGTCTTATCACAAGGTCAATCACAAGAAATACTTAGAACAATATAGAAAGTCTTCTAACAAGTAGGGGAAATCATACGGGAAACATCGGTATCTTAATTGCGAAAATCGGACCTCAAACGGATCCTAAACGCGTCAAAAATAGTGTTCCTGACTCAAATTAGACGTCTGGAACACCTTCCAGACGTCTTAGAAGAGTCCAGAGCCATACCTCAAGTTCTGCGCCACTCCTCAGACGTCCAGGAACTCCGCTGGACCGTCTGGACCTAGTTTCTGACGTCCGACCACCTCTCCGGACGTCTGGAAACGCTTCCCGTCGTCTAGTGCCTTGCCCAAACGTCTGAAGTGTTTGGGAGGGTGTGTCCTGCGCCTTCCCGAAGCAACTCCTGCGCGAATCAATCAAAATCTTCTCAAAAAGGCATGAAACAGTGCCTCGAAGGAGCGACCTGCGTGGTCGTATCTGCAAGGAAGATGCACCTTCGCGAAGTCTCCTCCTCAGACGTCTGGCACCACCTCCAGACGTCCACGTCGTCGTCTGGTGGTCCCTCCAGACGTCTGATTCTGGGAAAATCCCAGAACCAAAACATGCTTCCGCCTTCTCGCATTGCGCGTGGCCGCATCGCGCCCTCTCGCCTGCCGCTTCGGCTGCAGCAATGTCGGGGAGGACCTCCCCGACGCACTCCGCCTTGCGCACGCATCGTCCCGGCCGCGAGCTCACCTGCGAGCTCCCACGCGAGCTCGCAAGCTTCCTCTCCTCTCCTTCTCATGCTGCTCCCCCTCTCCTCTCACGTCGCTCCTCGCTCGCTCTGCTGCACTTGCTGGATGGAGGGAAAAGGATGGGAAGTGGGGGTGGAATGAGGGAGAGGAGGGAGGCTTATATAAGGGTGTGGGTTTAGGGTTTTCGTCGGGCGGAAGGAGAGAGAAGAAAACGAGGGATGTGTACTGTCTGCGCGCAGCACGCCTGCAGATGTGAGCTCGTACACGAAATTTTCGATTTTCAGATGTTTAGGAATGAGTCCAGACGTCTTACCAGACGTCTGACCTAATGTCCGGATGTCTAAAAAAGGCTTAACAACATGGGTCCTGACATTAGGTCATCACCACCTTATAAACAACCTGAAATGACCTATTATCAGGGAGGGTATCAAGAACCTCAATTCGTTAACTCCGCTGCACTGAACCCAAACCCGCCCAACACTGAACCAAACCATTTGGTTCTGGTGAATCAGGTCCAAGATAAGGTGTTGGCTAACTTAAGAAATACCATACAATCTTTAGAAGCTCAGTCAACACCTTGCCTTGAAGAATTGGAGCCCCTGATTGAAATGATTGACGATCTTAACAAGTATCTGTTGGATTGGCTGCAGGATGTTAAATGTTGAACACTTAGACCTTTAGGTCGTCGGGCTTAATCAGTCCGGGTGTCCACTAAAATGTGAACTTGTTTCTCGAGTTCTCGCTATTCTAAATTCAGACTTTAATTGGTTAAATAAGTTGGGGGTGATAAGTACACGACTTATCAACCCGCCCTCTGATTTGAGGGGATTTTAAGTTTAAGCATCTGCACACTTTTCGCACTGATTCGCTTTTCGATGGTTTTAATGGAAATTGGGTAGCTAATGAACTTTTTAGGGTGGTATGGCTGGTAAGTTATTGTGAGAATAGCTCATTGGTAGGTTGTCCAGAGCACATTCACGCGACCATTCTTTTCCTATTGTCTTTTGGTAAATTTTAGATTAGGGAAGTCACCTACTTAAAAAAAAGAAAAATATCCAAAAAGAAAAGAAAAAAAAAGAAAAGGGGAAAAGAAGAAAAAGAAAAAGAAATAAGTCACACTTCACCGCTTGAGTATGGTTGGTAAGTTATTGTGTGTAACAACCCATTCGTAGGTTGTCCAGAACCAAGCTCAAGAAATGCACGTAAAATTCCAAAACACTTAGGAAAAAGTAGAGAAGTAGAATAAGCCGGGGCGATACACATTAGGTTTGCTCTTGTGTTGATCTCATAAAAATAAAAGTAGGGAGAAAGCTACCAGGCGAATAGATACACTTTTAGGTATAATTTCTTTTCAAGGTCACCTAGGAGTGTAGAAACCTGAAGTCCGTTCTAATCGCCGATCAGTGAGTCTATTACATTTCACATAAGGATGCTTAGAGCTTAGGGTTCTTTTCGAGTCTTGGGTGAGGTGAGTGGCCGTAGAAGGCTGCTTTGAAACCCTAAACTCAAGATTCCAAAAAAATTAGAAAAGAAAAGAAGAAAATGATCATTCTTTGAATAAGGCGAGGGCTTGAGGCGGTTTGCATTTTGGCACACCCGGGTGCTGTTGTCTCTGTAGTTCAGGTTATAGTTGAAATGTCTAAGTGTTGAAAAATAACTATTACCCAAGAAATCTGACTTAATTTTTGATAAATAACATGTGATTTTGCTAGGGAATAGCAAAAGATAAGCATGAGGGTGTGATGTAAACACGTTTATATCACATAAACTGTCTATTTATGTATGTTCTTAGGCGTTGAGTTGCATTATACATTATAAATATTGCATAACATGCATCATTTTACGTTAAGGTTAGGTTCTATAAAGTTTAGGTTAATTTTCCCTTTTTGTGGTCAGATAACAGGGCAACATTTAATCGGGGTCTCGGATTTAAGATCCAACCGTACGGATCTGATCAAGGCAACGATTGGAGTTCAACGACTCCAAGATTGCTCCGATCGGACTTCCGTAGCATCAGATGCAGTCCGAGAAAAATTAGAGGTCAAGGGGCCAGGATGGTGTAAATTTGTACATCAGATGATAAATCCGACCGCACGGATGGGTTCGGATCAACGATTGCTGCCCAATAGCACGAAAAATCGGTACAATCCGACATCCGTGGTAGAATCTATAACTTACAGAAAATGGACGACCATGATGGCATCACGTGGCACCATCACAGCCGCCTAAACCGGCCGCAACACCTCTTCTCAACCTCTGAAGGCACAGGCAAGGCAAGATCCAACGACCATGGACACCTGGCCCTTAAAATGTAAACGGGACCATCCACTGCGATAGCGCAGCGGTCACGCACCTGTGGACGAACCACATGTCACGAGTTCGAGCCCTGCGAGCCTTAAATTCGAGCGTGGGGCGTGGGCAGATTCAATTCAGCCGTCAGATGGCGATCGCTTGGGCGAGGAGTGGAGACATTGCGTGTGAAAGTGCTTTGGATCACGTATGTGAGTGATAACGTGCATCTGCACGCGCCATCGCACGCATAGGCGTGCGATGGAGCGCGGGAGTGGTGTGTTTTAAGCCTTTTGATCTTGCGATCGGACGACTGAGATCGCGAGATCGTGGTTTATGCGTTGAGGCGCGCGGAAGGTAAGATGGTGCGGGCACGTGCTCACATCGCCCACGATCCGGGCTTTAGTGGCGGTTTTATCCATCGCTAAAGACCCCTGATTTAATGTTTTAAAGTGTTATAACCTATTTGCCCCCTCCAATTTGCACCTATATATAACCCTACGACCCCCACACTTTCTTCATCCCTTCCTCTCTTTTCTCACCTCCTTTAAAGCTTTAAGAGCTTGTCCCAAACTCGGGATACTCTATTAGAGTTAAAATTATAATTTTTTCACCTTCTCATCCCCTTCATGGAGCATTCCGCGGTGGTCCTCTCATCGCCATTTGGGAAGCGGATCCCACTGTGACGTCGTCCTGTCTCGTTCTTTGTCGTCCTTCGTCGTTCTCCTTCATGTTGCATCTCACCACCTTCGTCCGGGCACTTCGTCGTTGCGGCTCGTCTTCCAAGCAGTCGTCGAGGAGGATAACTTCTTTTTAGTTTCTCTTTTACCGCTTTCTAGTGTAGTGAGTAGTTGTAATTGTAATGAACATCAGCTTTTGATTATGAGATCCACGTTTATTCTATCTTTATTTTCTCTTTATTTGTAATATTCTTTCTCTTTCTTCTATTATTTATTCTTTAAGTAGATAGCTTAGATTTAACTCGACCAGTTAATCTACTTCGTGACAATAAAATAAACGCGGTTTTTAATCAATCGTCCACCTCCCTGTATTTGACCCGTAATTCTTTTCAAGTTTCGATAAAATTTTTCTGTTGACGATATTTCTCGCAAATTACACTACAACAACGAGTTTTCAAGACTCATCCGTTTGCATAGATCATTCGCTCCAACAGAAGCTGTGTGACAAGCACATTAGATGTCTTGGATCTTTGCCAACATCTTCACCAAAGGGATCTTGCAATGTCAGCTTGATTTGAATATTAGTAAGTTGGGCATGTTAACGTTTATATCCATCGCGCAGTGGAGTAAGAAAATATTTAACCAGATTTATGGAATGGGTCTTGGGTGTGGATTAAGAGTTAACCTCTTATCTAAAAACTCCTCTTGGCCTATGGCTACTGAAGAGAAACCCTAGATGTATGGATCTTGTGCTTTCATGGTTCTTCAGTGTCATTGAAAGGAGCTTCCCACGTAAATCTTTTTTCTTTTTTTTGGAATGAATCTTTGTGTGATTAAGTATGATTTAGAACACAGATTCACAGCTCCATTAGATGTTAAGGCTCTCATTGGTTCGTACAAGATAATGTCATTGTCCTGGAAGTTGGAGTTGGACATCTATGAAATGTTCTTCGCAAAGCATAGTTGAGATTGACTTGTTTTCGCAGCTTATTAAGTGGGAACTAGGAAGTTTATTTGACTGTTCAGGAAAAAACTCCTAAAGGCAAAGCCCTGCAGAAATTGTAGTGGCTGGTTATTTCAATTTATTTTGTCTTTTGTCAGCTGTCTAGAATTCATCATTAATGTATAATAATACTCTGAACTTTCATTTTCAAAAAAGAATATCCTGAACTTTCAAACTTTAGTTGCCAACCTAGAATTGAACTTATAAATGCTTGAAAATAGTAGTTGTTTGCCTTCCCTAACCTGGGGATAAGCATTATTATATTTCTATTATTTATAATAAATTGCTGTTCTTATCTCAAAAGTCAGTGCAAAGAGCTTTATTCTGTATGCTAAAAAGGCTCTTCTAGGCACAGTTCCCTGCTTCTCAACGTTTTTTTGTGATTGGTACGTGTACAACCCCTAGGTCCTCTCCCACAGGGTTTTCTGGACATCGGGAAAATAAAAGTTTAACTTCCATGGTGCACGCTTGAATAGGTGAAAGAGACTTCCATAAATCTTACAAGAGCCTTCATGAAATAATTCACTAGAATTTCACTTTGTAGGAAGTGCATTTCTGGGAAGTAGTTAGGGCTCTCCTTTCATGCACATAAGGTTGTTTCTTCTAGACGTATGTGCTGTCATGGTCAACTTTATTTACATTTGGGTAGTCATGGAGGTCCACTTTTGTAGTTCTCTGTAGATAAACCTGTCTGCCTGATATTATCATGAAATTGCATTAATTTGATTCTTTAATTGTGGTAATCACCAGTCTTTCGGTGAAAAGTTTTATAGGACCTTTTCAAGTTCTTTTACAAGGTTATTACTTTTTTTTTTAATTCTGACATGCTGCTCCTAATTGGTACTGCAGATAATATCATTCCTTAAGCAAAATGCTCACCCTCGTGTTGCAGAGAAGATACCATCAGTACCAGAGAATGTTATGGATCAGGTATCCTCTTAAACTTGTCTCATGTTGTACAATTCATATGTGATCTCTCTTGAGAAGCCAAATTCCACATACTTTTCTGGATTTGCATGTTGTAGTGCAAACTTCTGAATATTGATACGAGTATGAGCATTACCATATACATTCTTGAATCCAGATACTGTTAAAATTATTGGTTTATTACTCTTCAAAAAAATATTTTTGTTTTATTCTGTATTTTTTGTGTCTTGATTAATCTTCTCTTAGAAAAAGTTCACTATCTCTTTATATAGAGAGAGGTTTGGGTAAATAACAATGTATGTCCAAAACAAAATAAGAAATAACAAAATACAACAAAAAGTGGTAAAATAACTAAGGATAAATAGGAATCTCGATACTCCCCCTCAAGCTAGAGCATAGATGTCAATTATGCTAAGCTTAGAATAGCAATAGTCAAACGTCGATTGAGACAGAGCCTTCGTGAATACATTGGCAGTCTAATCCTCAGATGCAACATAAGTGGTACACAACAAACTACGCTGTATGAGATCTTTGTGTAGTGGCAGTCAACCTCAACATGTTTGGTGTGCTCATAGAACATTGGGTTGTTAGTTAGGTATGTAGCCTCTTGACTGTTGCATTATATCTCTATAGGCTCCTCAATTTGGACATTTAAATCATTCAGTAGAGGCTGTATCCATACCATTTCTGTAGCAGTTTGGGCCATCGCCCTATACTCTGACTCTGCACTAGAGTGGGAAATTGTCCCCTGTTTCTTGCTCCTCCAGGTAACAAGATTACTTGCCACAAAGGTACATAAACTAGTGGTGGATTTCCTATCAATAACACATCCTGCATAATCAGCATCGGAATATCCTACCACTGTCATAGGAAAGCCTCTCTAGAAAAAAATACCACGACTTAGTGCTTTCTTCAAGTATCTCAGCACCTACATAGCTGCCTACCAATGTAACTTCGTTGGCCTCTCCATAAATTGGCTAAGCTTGCCTACTGCCAAGGCAATGTTGGGTTTGGTAATAGTCAGATACAACAGCTTGCCCACAAGCTGACTATATACTTTACTATCAACAAGATCTACTTGCTCATCATAAAGATGAACCTTGGGGTCCATAGGAACATTGGCTAGTTTGGACCCCAGCATCCCTATCTCCTGTAGCACATCCAATGTATACTTTCTCTAAGAAAGGACAATACCCTGCTTGCTTCTTGCCACTTCTATGCCTAGAAAATACTTGAGTAGGCCTAGCTCGTTCATGATAAACTGCTCACTCAAGGACCTCTTGACCTCAACTATTCTGGTTCTGTCATCACCGGTGATAATGAGATCATCTACGTAAACAAGCAATACTACACATCCCTTCTTAGTCCTCCTGACAAACAAAGAGTGGTCAGATGAAGATCTGTGCAAGTTCATCTTATCTACCACCTTTGAGAGCTTCTGGAACCACGCTCTCGGACTTTGCTTAAGGCCATAAATGGCCTTCCTCAATCTGCACACACACTCCTCTTGAACCTCGAATCCAGGGGGCTGCTGCATGTACACTTCCTCTTGAAGATCGCCATATAGGAAGGCGTTCTTCACATCTAGTTGGTGAAGCATCCAATCTTTATGAGCAGCAACTGAGATAAGTATCCTGCCAGTAGAGAGGCAAGCCACTGGAGAAAAAGTATCGAAGGAGTCCACCCCATAAGTCTAAGTGAACTCTTTTGCCACCAACCGAGTGTTGTACCTTGAAATAGACTCATCAGGATTGTATTTTAAGGCAAAGACCCAATGAGACCCTACAGGCGAGCCTTAGTAGGAAGAGGTGCCATCTCCTACGCCTATTTGCTCCGAAGTGTGGCCATCTCATCCTCTATGGCCTGACGCCATTTTGGATCGAGTAAAGCCTGTTGATACGTGAAAGGAATCTCTGTGGCAGTAAGAGTTGTAGTGAAGAGCTAAAAGATGTCCCCAGATTGGCTGTAGCCATGGTTCTAGCAACATGGTAGTGAGCACAAGAGCAAGATGCCTTCCTAACAACTATAGGAAGGTCTTCATCTGCAACAATATCACTTAATCCTGCACAATCACCACTAGGAACAGATGTGTTAGATGCCTCAACATGTACCTATTGTGGGGAGGATGGTGGAGCTAAAGTAGGGGGTGTGTTTCCTGTAAGTAATCAGTTTCTGAAAGACAACTATCGGATCCTGGTATATGATATCATCTCCAACAATAGGTGTATCGATAGTACCATCAGTTTTATTGTTAGGTGCAGGTGCACTCAATGGTGCCTGACTATCATTGTCACGTGTAGGACCACCTCTAGAGATGGGAAACTCATCCATCTGAATTGGAGGAATAGGCATGAGAGCAAACTCATCTTGTGGCTGTAATTGTCGTGCTGCAAGAGAAAAATATGGCATGAATTCATGAAATGTAACATTTGCGCTCACAAAATGCCTCCCTACTACAGGATCAAAACATCGATACCTCTTCTGGGTTTGTGAGTACCCAAGAAATACACACTGCACTGCTTTAGGGGTTATTTTGTCTCTCCCTAGCCCCAACAAGTGTATAAACACAACACATCCAAAGATATGAGGAGGCAAGTGAAATAGATCTCTATCTGGATACAATAGATGTCAAGGAGTGCGCTTGTGTAGAACGAAAGAAGGCATTCTGTTGATAAGGTAGCAAACTGTAAGTACGTCTCCCTAGTGTAGATGTGGCACACAGTGGTGGATGAGTAAAGTGCGTGCTACATCTAAGATGTGCCTATGCTTTCGTTCTATCACATCATTCTGCTGTGAGGTGTGAGGGCAAGATGTCTTGTGTATGATGCTATAAGTCCTGTAAAACTGTGCTAATCTAGTAGTACAAAACTCCAATGCATTATCAGATCACACAATTTTTCCCACAACAGAGAACTGATTCTTTATTTTCACTATAAAAGTCTTAATGACATGTCCAATATTGGACTTATTCTTCAATAAAAATAACCAAGACAAACGGGAGAAATCATCCACAATAATCAAGTAATATCTATGTCCTTGTTGGTCAGGAACCCAACTTGGACCCCAGACATCCATATGCAAAAGCTTAAAAGTAGATGTAGTCCCTGGTATTGTATTGGAAGGAAAAGACGATCTGAGGTGCTTCCCTAGTTGGCATTCATTACATAGAATCTTTGTAGTGGCATATATATGTGGGATGATGCGTTTGAGCTTGTGTAGAAAAGGATGACCAAGGCGACAGTGCAACTGCAAGGCACTCCTCTTAGCAGAACTAGAACCCTGGTAAGTAGTAGCAAGTGGTGTCTGGATTAGGCGATACCTCCCTCTTTATGTCCTCTACCAATCGTCCTCCTCGTCAGCTTGTTCTGAAAGATGCACCCGAACTCATCAAAATAGCACGACAGTGAAGTCGTTTGGTAATTTTGCTAATAGATAACAGATTCAATGAAAAATTGGGGACAAAAAATGCATCAGGTAATCGCATAGAGTCAATGTGACCTCCTCTTGACCACCAATATCTGTGTGTCTCCCATCTGCAACCTGTACTATCTTGCCATGGGGGCACGGACAAATGGTGGGAGGCACCAGAGTCTACCAACCATGTAGTACCACTAGATCCCTATGCACAGGAATTAATACCTGACGAAGAAGCAAAGGCTGCAGTCTTAGTAGAGGAGGTGATAGGCTCACGAGCAATTGGGAGAGACACTGTAGTAAGGCATCATAGTCTACTCTCAGCACAGGAACAACATTTGTAGTTTCCTCAGTAGCCACAGATGCTTGGTTGGCCATTGGAGGTCTCCTATGCTTGGATCAGCATGAAGCCTCGTCAGGACCAACTTTGCCACAGAAGGTACAAGTGGTGCTTATGCAGGATCTCCCAGATGCACCACGATCTCTTCCACGCCCATGAGTAGAAGAGGCTCCTCTGCCACCATGTCCAGCCACAACAAGAAGTGCAGACGTGTGAGTAGCATTTCCAGTCTGAGATGCTGGTATGTTAATGCGGCTCAACCGACCGTAGACCTCCTCTAAGGCAGGAAGCTTGACAAAATAAGAATCTGTGATATGGCTATAGCATACTCAGGACCAAGGCCTGAAAGGAACTGATGTACCGTTGCCTCTTTGTAGTACTCCCTTTATGTAGCACATGTGTATACTAGTTTGCACAAGTTGTACTTCTCCTGAAGCCCCTTCAGGGCGGAGTAGTACTGTGAGAGAGATCTCCCCTCCTGCTTTAGCTGAGACAGTTCGTGGCTGATCTGAAAAACTCTGGAGGAGTTCTTCGCATGGGAATAGGTGTCACAAATACTATCCCACATTGCGTTAGCAGTAGGGTAGTACATGATCTCATCTCCAATCATAGGAATAATGTAATTCATCAACCAGGCTTTGACCATTGCGTTATCTTTCTTCCATGTAGTGTAGTTCCTTGTCTTCTTTGTAGGGTCTAGCTCTAACAAAGTGTGTTCCTTGTCATGGCCCTCTATTGTCATGAGGAACATCTGTGACCACCTAGAGTGATTGGTCTCATCTAATTTTGATAATGGGACCAAAAAACAAGCTCTCGTAGGCTCTGGAATTGGGAATGGCGCCTAATGTTACTTTAGAAGAACTCGAACTTGCTATAATGAGCCTTGTAGATAAGGAAATACTCCAATGAGACGATTTGAAAAAGTTTTCATATCATGAGATTGAGAAACTTAGGCAGATCGAGCCTCAAGCGTGTAAATCCAGGGTCACAGCTGCTTAGAACTCCATGCTAGAGGCACAAAAAATTCCCTATGCAGCATAAAGGGGTGTGCAGGGGTCTAGGGGAAGCCGTGCACACCCGTTGCGAAGGGAAGGAGCCTTGTGTGTGCTGTTAGTAGTAGGGTCCTAGCAGTGCCGCTTGCGTTGCTGGGGTCCCTACTCTAGTGACAATGCCATTCTTAAGGGCCCTTGCAGTGTCACTGCCAAGGGCTCTTGTAGCACTACAGGTGGCCTGGTGGCCCTCTGCTTAG
Source organism: Thalassia testudinum (assembly GCA_037157565.1). NCBI lineage: Eukaryota > Viridiplantae > Streptophyta > Magnoliopsida > Alismatales > Hydrocharitaceae > Thalassia > Thalassia testudinum. The sequence continues at coordinate 103,864,775 of JAZHRO010000024.1, read as the reverse complement.
GCACCGATGGTGAAGAGCCCTTCCTGGGACCCTCCTTGCCGATGTAAGGGGCACTGGTGATGCCCTTCGCCAGTGAGCAGGAGAGCGAGTCGCCGACGGTGAGTGGAAGGGAGAAGGTGGTGAAGGTGTTTGGGTTTCAGGGGCTCTATTTGGTGGGATACCAGAACCTGGCTTAAGACTGCATTCTGATACCAAGTGAGATAAATTGATTAATCCATAAAAAGTCCAATACCTCTTTATATAGAGAGAGGTTTGGGTAAATGACAATGCACATTCAAAAGAAATAAGAAATAATAAATACAACCAAAAGTGGTAAGATAGATAAGGATAAATAGGAGTCTCAACATATACTTTGTTTGAGGGTCAACATATACTTTGTTTGAGGGTTTGCATGTGTGGAAGAAATAATTTTGCTTATTCTATCATGCGGCCTTGGTCTCACTTGTACAGTGGGAGACAAGTGAGAAAATCATGTAATATACACCAATGTGCTAACTGATTATCACTCAACATCAGAATAGGCAACTTAGCCTGTTGGCTGAGGTCTGTTAGAAAAGAAATTATCCACATCAATTTGCAGTCTTGTATGTGCCATAGCTCAATATTTTTTTTTGCACTAGAATGAGTGACCATGATTTTCTTTTTCTAGCTATGTGAAGTTACCAAATCATCTTTATGAAAAATAGTGTATCCAGTGTGGATCTCCTATCCTCTGGCGTAGTTAGTGTCTGAATAGGTGCACAACTTAACATGCCTACTATGCTTGAAGAAGAGACCCTTCTAGGCAATAGGTACTTGAGAACCAAACTTATGTCATTCTAACGGTTGCAGCGAGATTTATCCATAATCTGACTTGCTCGATTGATTGCAAAACAGATGTTTGTCCTGGCATGCATGGAAGTTTCCCAGCGATACATTTATATCATTGATGATCCAAAAATGGTGGATCATCACCCCCATGATAATTTTCTTTTGGTTTCATGGGAATGGAGGAAGGCTTTGCACCAAGTAAACCAGCCTCATCCAGGATATTTATATATATTTTCTTTGGTGAGGATTTTTGCAGAAATTTCTGGATTGAAGGTAAATAGTAGGAAATCTTTATTTGTTCCCATCAATGTTCCGGGTGGTATGGTGGAAAGCTATATCCGATGTTTTGGATTTGCCATTTGCACACTTTCTGATAAGGTATGTGGGTCTTCCACTCAAGCGAAAGTGGCTGCTCGCATCTAATTGGAATGTGTTGATTGAGCGTATTATTAGCAGGCTGTCTTTGTAGAGTGGAAAATTGGTCTAGAGGTGGTCGCTTGGTGCTCCTTAAGTCAGTTTTATCCCCCATTCCGGTATTTTATTTTTTGATTTTCAGGCCACCTAAGAAAATTATTAAGAAGATGGAATTAATTCAGAAAAGATTCTTTTGGAAGGGGCCAAATTCGAAAGGGAGGTTTCTACAATTGGTGGGTTGGAAAGAATTGTGGAGATCGAAGAGGGATGGCGGTTTGGGTGTACGTCATCTTGATTCTTTTAATAAAGCTCTCCTGCATGCGGTTTGTGAGTGGTAAAGCTTTTATCCGGTAGGGAATTCATGACGATAATGCTCTTGAATGACTCCTATGGTGAAAATATGAATTTGGTTGAGGGCCATTGTTAGAAGAGGTGCTTTTTCCTTTTGGGGTGCAGCCCAGCTTGTTATGCGTGAATTCGCAACGTTTTCCTCCCTCATTGGGTAAAGGAGATTGGTTTAGGTTTTGGTTGAATGATTGGATTGGTCTTGGGTTTTTTTCAGAACTTTTTCCACGTGCTTTTCAGCTAGTAAATGACAGAAATGTCACTGCATCAAACATGTGGGATTTCCAATTGAGATCTTGGGACATTATTCTATTGCTGGGGCTGTGGGAGGTGTCCTGTTCTGAATTTCAGCAATTAGTTCTGGCAGGTTTCAGATCTCAGTCCAAATCTAAATGAGGACGGTTTTGTGTGGAGCGGTGGGATTTTTATGGTTACTAGGGCGTACAAGAAAATTAACGATTCACCACCTGTTTCAGATGAAATCAGTTCGGATTGTGGAAGTTGTGGTAACCTGAAATTGCCATTGAAGATTAAATTGTTTTTATAGCTGCTTCGTAGGGAGAAGTTGGTCACAAAGTCTTTTAGAAGAAGATGGCATGAAGATGGGGATGTGAGATGTTCTTTGTGTCATGGCGCGGACGAAGACTTGCAGCATTTGTTTCACTTGCACTTTTGTCAAGGATGTCTGGCAGGAGTCACTCCTCTTTTGAAAACTTCTGGTCGGCCTTTGGAGAAAGGATTCATGCAGACAGCCAACTGGATTGTGGGATTTTCGGTCCTGTGGTGTGTGTGGCTGTAGTAGAGGAATGGCGTGATTTTTAGGAGTGAGGTGTTGGGTAAAGAATGTTGCGATGGAAGGTTCTTTTCTGTCTGAGTTTGGCTCACAAATGTGTAAGTCCATTCCTTTTATATATTAATGTAAATTCTTGGATGATTACCGACCTCCGGTAGTCATCCTTATTCTTTAAAAAAAAAAAAAAAAAAACAAGATCCTTGGTCATAGTCACAGATATCTCCCATAGAAACAATTTAGTCTCTTGGATCCTTGCACTATCATTATCTATTAGTTTCATATTATCAACACAAATAGCTATGTTGGGTCAAAAGAGCGAACTCTTCTATTTGAAATCCTAGGTGCCTTTATATAGAGAGGCGCAAAGGGTAAATTACAAGCACATACCTACAAAAGTATAAAAACATAAAAAAGCTACTAGAAAAATAACATATAACTTAACACTTCCCCTTAAGTTGGAGCATATATATTAATCATGCCCAGCTTGGAACATAACTCAAGATGCTTCTTAGAGAGTGCTTTCGTGAAGACATTTACAATCTGATCTTCAGTGGCAATATAAGGAGTAGTGCTCTTGCCATTATTAATGGCATCTCTGATAAAATGGCAATCCACTTCTATTTGCTTGGTTTGCTAATGAAAGGTAGGATTATTAGCAATAAATGTAGCTACCTTGTTATCATAATACATGGAAGTAGGGCCAGAAACAGTCATGCCCTAATTATGTAAAATAGATCTCACCTACAGGAGCTTACAAGTAGTATGGGCCATAGCCTTATGCTCTAATTCTGCACTGGATTTGGAGACAACATTTTACTTCTTGCTTCTCCATGTAACAAGGTTGCTACCTACGTAGGTATAATAGCCTGTAGTAGATTTTCTATCTTCATGTGCTCCTGCATAATTTGCATCAGAGTATCCCTAGACATCTAGGTGTCCACGCTTAATAAATGATAGTCCCTTCCCAGCAGCTTGCTTGAGGTATCTTAGCACTTGATACACTCCTTCCCAATGCACCTCTCTAGGAGACTGCATAAATTGACTCAGTCTCACAACTGCAAAACAAATGTCAGGTCTAGTAACAGTCAAATACAATAATTTTCCCATCGTGGCACAATATTTGGTTAAATCTTCAAGCAGTGGACTCTTAGAATCGGCAACTGTTATAGATGGGCCATCGGGACACTGGCAGGCTTGCAACCTAGCATCCCTGCCTCTCTCAGCATATCAAGTATATATTTCCTCATGGATAGAATGAGGCCACTATCAACATGTTGCACCTCATTACCCAAAAAATAATTTATCATTCTCAGATCTTTGGTGACAAACTGAGAATGTAACAACTTTTTAGTAGCTTCAATCCCTGCTTTATCACTTCCAGTGACCAATATATCATTAACATACACAATGAGAATAATAGATCCAGTGGTTCTATGCACAGTAAAGATAGAATGATCAGTAGTGGATCTAGTAAAGCTAAACTCTTGCACAGCTTTACTAAATCTCTCAAATCAGGCCCTGGGACTTTGCTCCAAACCATAAATAGCCTTTCTTCAACCTGCGAATCTTTTGACACTCCCCCTCAACCACAAAACCAGGGGGTTGCTACATGTTGAGTTCTTCCTCTAAATCACCATAGAGAGATTTTTAATATCAAGCTGAGATATCGACCAATCATTGTTGACTGCAAGAGAAAGAAGAATCCGCATGGAATTGAGTATGGCTATTGGTGAGAATGTCTCAAAATAGTCAATTCTAAAGGTTTGAGTATAACTTTTAGCAACTAACCATGCCTTGAATCTCTCTATTGTACCATCTAAGCAGCATTTGAGGGTGAATACCCATCTACACCCCACAATAGTAACACCAGGGGGTAGGTCAACAAGTTCCCAGGTACCCTTGGACTGAAAAGCAACCATCTTCACCTCCATGGCTAAGGTCCAGGAAGGATCCTGAGCAGCCTTAGTATAGCTCCTGGGAATATGCTTGCTGTCAATTGCAAGAGATAAAAGTCTCCCTACTGCTGGCAAATGATCAAATGACATATAATTGGAAACAAAATACTTAGCACATGATCTCTGTGGCTTCCTCTGAGCAATAGGAAGATCCACATCAGGTACTTTAGGTGGCGTGGTGTCTGGACCTCTATTTGAATCAGCAACAACAACAGAGGATTGAGCAGGAATGGTAGAAAGTGGCTCCTCTACAGGTATAGTGGTGGTAGGTCTACGTTGAAAGTGTTTAGGAAAGGTATCTCTCACCTCAGGATGTCCAGGGTAAGTAATGGACGAGACATCTTGAGGTATTGGAGGCTTAGAGGGGCTTGGAGGTGTAATAGTAGGCATGGACAATGGAACATCCTGAGTGACACTAGGAGACTTCCCTGTAGCAAAATAATACGGTATATTCTCAAAAAATGTCACATCCTTACTAACATAAAAATGATGTGAAAGAGGATCAAAACATCTATAATCCTTCTGGGTTTTAGAATAGCCCACAAAATTGCATTTAACTAATCTAGGAGTGAGCTTGTCCACCTTGAATAAATGAACAAAGCAAATACATCCAAAGACTTTTGGATGAATAGAGAAAAGCTCCTGATCAGGAAATAAAACAGAATAGGGGGTCTTCCCATCCAAAACAGAAGAAGAAACACGATTAATAAAAAAAGTAGTTGTAAGAACAACATCCACCCAAAAAAGTAGCAGGAACATGCATCTAAAACTTTATAAGAATGAGCAACATCAAGAAGGTGTCTCAATTTGCATTCAACTACCTCATTCTGTTGGGATGTATGTATACAAGAAGTCTGATGTATAATACTAAGAGATTGAAAAAATTGAGTTAAAGTAGAGTTCATGAACTTAGGTCCATTGTTCGAAACATACAAATAGTAGTAAAGAATTGAATCTTTATTTCATTAACAAAATTTTTAATTAGTATAGGAGTTTTGGATTTCTCTGTCATCATAAAAACCCAATAGACATGGGTATAATTATCCGCAAGAACCAAGAAATACTGAAAACCCCTAAGACTCTTGACTTGACATAGGTCCCATAAATCAGTATGAACAAGAGAAAAAACAAACTCAGTTATATTATTACTACTTGGAAAGGAAGCTCTATGATGCTTGCCAAGTTGACAGGCATCACAAGTGAAGGAATTTGGAAATTGCATGTTGGGAAACAAACGATGAAAAACAAAAACACTAGGATGTTCGAGTCTGAGATGTCACTGTAAAGCAAAAGTGGCAAAAGCGGCAGCCATGGAATGATGCTCAAGTGAAAGGTCTAGGTAGTAAAGGCCATCTTTCTCAAGTGCTCCACCAATCTGCTTTATTGTTAAGAGGTTTTGCAAGAAGAAAAAATGATCATAAAAAATTGCTTTGCAATTTAATGTCTTAGTAATATGGACATTAACGTCAAAAAATGGCAAAGTAGTAGACAAAGAGATGTCAACCAAGCTTGTCATAGGGGATAAGGCACCATCAACTACTCTAGCATGTACAATACTCAATGGTCTAAGCGACAAAAAGAGAGTAACGTCTCTTGTGATGTGAGATGATGCACCTGAGTTAGCAAGCCAAGATGGTATATGAACACCCCTGGCACTAGCAGCAGTATTTGTCGTCCGAGCCACAGAAGCACCACCAACATAAGTGGCCTAAGAAGACACAGGTTTGTCATATTCATCCTTGGAAATAGTGATTTGGGGACTAACTTGCTCTTCCTCCTAATAATGTTGACTCCCGTCTCCACCATAGGTAACTTGGTTAGCCTGATGCTTCTGAGCAAATTCGTGCTTTATCCAACACCTGCCAACTGTGTGATTCGTCTTGTGACAATGGTCACAAAATAAATCACGTCCTTGATCATGGCCTCCAGCTTTCGCCCTATGTCCTCCCACCTTGCTTTCTATGGTCCCCTGACCATGGCCAACAGCCACTATGGTAGAAGAATCAGAAAGTGGGACAGGGTTAGAAATCTCAAGTTTGGACAGGTGAGCATAAATCTGAGTAGGCGTAGGGATCTCCTCCAGGGTCATAAGTTGATCCTTAATAGACTTCTATTGAGGACTAAAACCCGTAAGCAACTGAACAAAATCAAAGGCTTCACATTGCTTAGCAACGACAGTGACATCTGTGAAGAACGGCTAGTAAGTATCCTGCTCGTCCCAAGGAGTCTTCACAGAGCCATAATACTTGACAAGGGACATAGTCCCCTTTCGAAAAGAATGTAACTCCTCAGTCACCCTATAGAGGCGATTGATGTTGCTCTTGTGAGAGTGTATCTCGTGGAGAACCTCCCATATCTTCTTAGCAGACACATATGACATAACTTGCTTTGCTATGAGCTCCTTTATGCTATTCAACATACATGTGTCCACCAAATCATTATCCACCTCCCAGTCAACAGATTTTACTGTCGGTTCATCTTGTGTCAAAATGTACTTCAAATGAGATCTCACAAATCAAGAAAATGAAGTAGACCATAGGAGAAAGTTGGTCCCATCCAACTTGATAAAGGTTCCTTGCATGAAAGGAGATGCGCTTGGGGTAGATATGTTCCCACTCGAGTAGCTCGAGGAATTGTTCTTGTCTTGCATGTCACCCGACATGTGGGAAACACCAAAAACAAGGTACTGCAGCAAAAATCAGACCATATGTAGGTCTGAAACCATCATAGATCTGAGAGCAGAGACGAGTTCAGACCATAATAATGACCTTTGGGGCTATACAAGACCCCAAAGGGGTTGTTTCTTCTTCCTGACCTCTGTTCGGTTGGAGAAGATAGATGGGGCACCTCCTAGCGGCTGCACCTCACAAGGTTTGTGAGACACATAATAACAAGGGAAGGCGGAGAGCTGCAACGACACAGGTCGGTCATAGGCGTGGGGGGACGGTAGCACTGCACCACCTCAGGCCATTGTAGCAGTGAGGGCGGCGCTCAGGCGATTAGATCGCCATTGGGAGAGCGGTGGCGTAGGCTTAAGTGGCCGTTGTAGCAACCTACTATGGTTGTCAACCCTTCTGACAGGCGGCATTGAGCCCTGCTACCGATTTGAGGGGCTGACGGCGGCAAGGAGGGGTTGACGGCTCCCTAAGGTTTAGGTGGAGGGGAGAGGAGGCTAAGTTTGGGTGGGATACCAGAGCCCCAGTCTAGGACCGTTGCTCTGATACCATGTTGGGTCAAAAGAGTGAACTCTTCTATTAGAAACCCTAGGTGCTTTTATATAGAGGCACAAAGGGTAAATTACAAGCATATACCCACAAAATTATAAAAACATAGAAAAACCACTAGAAAAACAACATATAACTCAACAAGCTAGAATAACCATCCCTATCATCTCATAAAATTGAATATTGTGATGCGGAACTATGGAATCATATTTTCAAGATCTTACTCTTCAACCTCTTACACTACTCTATTGGATCTTACTTTGGGTCATACATTACTTCTTGGAGGTGCACCCCTCAATCACATAATTGGGTGGTTAAGACGTAGATTTCCGCAGTGAGATCTCCGTATATGAAGGCATTTTAATATATCAACTATATATTAAAATGCCTTATATGGAGATCTCACTGTACATTAACAAAATGAAGATGAACAACTAGAGAAAAGTTTCAAACTAATTAACACTATAGGTTTGAGTAAAACTTTTGGCAACTAATCAAGCTTTGAACTCGTCAATATCCCGTTGGGGAAGTACTTCATTGTGTAAATCCATTTGTTGAGAGTTGTGTTTATCATTTACGGTCCCTTTAGTTATTAGTCCATTGTATGGGGCATGGATGTAATTTGTGCCTTGGGTGTCTCCTGTATAAAGACCCTTAGGGTTTCTCAATGATATCATTCCATCAACATAGTATCAGAGCGACGGTCTTTGGTTGGCATTCAGTTTTTATTCCGTCGAATGCCACCCTAAAATCTTTTCCACCCTTGATTCAAAGGACTCTTCTATGTAGAAGACTATGTGGCGTTTCCTTGCCCCTCGAACCTAGCAGCATTGCTGCCTAAGCTAGGCAGTGCTGTTGCCAGGTTCGCCAGTGGGGCCGACATTGTTTCCAGGGCTCTCCAATAGGGGGCTAGCGCCATTGCCAAGGCCCCAATGGGTCTTGGCTGTGGTGGTTGACGATCGGCCGAGCTTACTGGTGGTGGTGGTGGCCTGATTGGATTGAGTTGGGGTCCTCCTCACCGCCTCCTTCCTTCCTTTAGTGCTGCACTTGTTGGTGTGGTCTGATTGGGATGTTCTGAGAATCAATTTGGTCATGTACAACCTTTTTACGTCGTTCCAAATTTGTTTTTCATGTTTTAGAACATCTATATGGTCTAATTTTCTTATACAAGTTCCTATTTTCCATATTTCTACAAGTCGAACCAACATGGGGAAGCTATCTTCGACAAGCACCTCAAATCATATGCAAGGAACATCTATTAAGTTGGATGGAACTAACTTTCTTCTTTGGTCTACATCTTTTTCCTGATACGTAGGATCTTACAGGAAAAAGTACATACTCCTTAAAGATGAGCCCACAGAAAATAAAAAGATTGATGATTGGGAAGCTAACAACAATTGGGTTGCTACTTGTATGTTGAATAGTATGAAGGAGCCCATTGCCAAGCAAGTTATGTCTTACTCCTTTGTCAAGAAGATGTTGGAAGTGTTGCATGAGAGACATTCCTAGAAGAATAATATTGCTCATTTGTATTGTGTCATTGGGGACATTTATACATTCTGAAAGGGATCTATGTCCCTGATGGAATATTATAGCTCCTTGAAGAATCTGTAGGATGAACATGATACATATCAACTTTTGTTGTCCGACATTTCTGTTATGGCCAAGCAGAGGGAAGCCATTAGATCTATTTAGTTCCCTGCTACTCTTGGCTTTGAATATAGGGTAGTGAAAGACCAGTTGATGAATTTGGAGGAGATTTCTACACTTGTGCAGATCTATGCCTGCCTCTCACCCCTTAACATATCTGATCCTGCTTCAGTCTTTTGACTCGTTTGCCATGGCATCTATTGGCCATGGTTGAGGAGATTCCTATGGTAGGGGTAGAGCACGCCTTCCTAGGGGCAATGGTGGACGTGGATGTGGTGGCTTATTTTGTGAGCATTGCCACCACGTCAGCCATGCAGTTGTTTGGTGCTGGATCAAGCATGGTTACCTATAGGATAGGTTCCACGTGCCAATTAGGTCTCCCTTGTTGTAGATGAGTCCGCAAACTCCACTTTCTAGGATGATGATGCTTCGGCTTCCTAGGTTACTATTTCTCGGGTGGAGTATGACAGGTTATTGACTTCTCAGTGTACTCCTTTAGTTGGTGCTTCTGTGGTCTGATCAATAGGTACTCATGCTCTTTCAGGTTGATCCCATGCCCTAGACTGGATAACAGAGTTAGGTGCTTCCCACATTATTGAAGATGCCACTTTGTTTACCTCATTGCAGTCTCTTTCGAACATGTTTAATGTGAGAGTTGTTGATGGTTCCTTATCTCCGGTCATTGGTCTTGGAGATATTCTTCTCACTGGATCTCTCTTACTGATGTGTTGCATGCACTCAAGTTTGCTCTCGCAAGTTTGCTTTGAATTTTGTCTATCAGTCATATTACCAATGCTTTGAATTATCGAGCAGTGTTTTATGATAGTTTTTTCTTCTTGTAGGACCTCCAGATGATGAGGTGAATTGGTAATGGAATTGAGTGAGATGGCCTTTACTACCTTAGCTTGCCTTCCACATATTTATTTACTGTTGCTGCATTGACTACTACTCTCCAATGGCATCTACGATTGGGTTACCTGAATATCCCAGTTCTTCGTTGCCAGTTTCCAGACCTGCAGTTTTCTGAGTCTTTTTGGTGTATGCATGCCAATTTGGCAAGCACCACCTAATTTCTTTCCTTTCGGTACTAATAAAGGATTCGAGTTGCCATTTGATTTAGCTCATGCTGATTTATGGGGACCTTGTGTCTGCAGATTCAAGGGTTTTCGGTATTTTCTTGTTATTGTTAATGATTGTACTTGTGTTACTCGGGTTTATATGTTGAAAGAGAAATATGAAACTCCTATACTTATTAATTTTTTTCTTCTCATAAATAAGGACTTAGTTTTCTTCTACTATTTGTATAGTTTAGAGTGATAATAATGGCCTTAAGTTTGCTAATACTACCATGGCTGAGTTATTTACCTCTTTGAGTGTCATTCATTAGACTTATTATGTTCATGCATAATTGGGTGCTTGAATGGAAACTCAGACATTTACTTGATGTGGATTGAACTATGATGACTTAGATGCATGTTCCTCCTTAGTATTGGGTTGATGTCCTTACAATGTCTTTTCTCATTAATCAGGTGTCTTCTTTAATTTAGAAGGTCAAGATGCCCTACCCTATGTTGTATCTTGGTAGGGATGATTTTTCTCACGCCTATTGTCTTTGGTTGTATGTGTTTTGTCCATCTGTTCAAGGTGGAAAAGTTGTTTCCTCACTTTATCAAGTGCATTTTCTTGGGGTTCTTGCTCACTCAAAAGGGCTACCGCTATTATGATCCTTTAACATAATTTTTATGTTAGTGCATATGTCACATTTTTTGAGAAGGTTCCTTACTTTATATCTAAGGAGAAGCCTTTTCATCCTCATTAGGCCTAGGAACTCCCTCTTCTTGTGTTTGCTGTACGACCACTAGTGCTTACTGAGCCATCCTAAGTACCCATTGTGTCAACACCCTCATCCTCATGCCCGCCACAACCAATACCACCACCACCATATATCCCTCCTGCTCCTTTGTGTACTTACCAATGTTTGCTACCTCTGTTACCTTAAGGAGAACTGGTATCTACTATTCCTGTTGCATCCTTCATCGATCTTGTCGAGTCTGAAGGAGGTTAGGTAGTTCCTTCCATTGATGAGTCTGATTTGGATCCCTTCCTATTGCTCATTGGAAAGCCCAAAGGTTTTATGCTCAATATTCTATTTCTCAGTATATGTTGTTTGATAGATTACCTATTACTACCCTACTATTTTTTCTTGCTATGGATAGTAACTAGGTTCCCCAGAGTTACACAGAGGCTCTCTAGCATCCCTCTTGAAAAGTTGTGATGGAAGAAGAAATGGCAACTTTGTAATCTCGACAGACGTGGGACTTTGTTGACTTGCCCTTAGTTGCTGCTGTCGTGTGGGGTATAGGTGGGTGCTCACCTTGAAGTATCTTCCTAATGGTTGTGTTAAGCATTATAAAGCACAACTTGTTGCGAAGGGATATACACAAACCTATGGTATCGATTATTTTGAGACCTTTCTGTGGCCTGGTTGAACTCGATCCACATTCTTCTCTCTATAGCTGGCAACTTTGGATGGTCTATTTTTCAGCTTGACATCAAAAATGCTTTCATCTATGGTGATTGTGGAGATTTTGGAGAGAATATTTGTTCTTATTCAATCACCAAGCCAATCTCCTCTTTATATAGAGAGAGGGTTTGGTACAATAAGGGAAAACACACCTGCATACTAAAAGTAACATGTACCAAAATAACTAAGACAACTAACTAATTGGATCCTTGACAACTGACTAATTGGATCCTCATTTATTTCCTAACACTCCCCCGAAGTTGGGACGTGGGAGACGGCGAAGACTTGGATCCCGTAGACTTTCATGATGGCAAAGATCAACGGTAGTTGACGTAGTAGTCCCTTCGTGGTGTCTTCAAACTTGGGTGCCTCTTCTTGCATGCTCGGAAGTTAAGATCTTTTGCTTGGCTTTCCCATGATGTGTGAGAGTGCTACCCATCAACTTGACATCTTTAGTAGACTTCTGTCTTCTTTGCTTCTCTCACTCATTCACACATAAGAACCAAAACAAGGAAACCAAGAGTCTAGAGGGGTGCACATGCAATTCTCCCACAAAAAGAAGCACATCATTTTTTTTTTAAATAGTAAACCCACATAAATAACTCTAAGACCTCTTTGTTTTATATTCCAAATTGATCGAATGAAGGGGTGGCTTCTCCCCCATAGGTGGTGGCAGTGGAGTTGGTGGCTTTGCTGGCGATGCTCCGGTGGGTTGGAGGTTGCCTGAACCACCTCGATCTGGTAGTCCAACTTTCATGGAGTTGTGTGGTCCCCTTGGATCCTTGATTGAGTGAGGTTTGAGGGGCCAAAAGTGTGATCCAAACTTACACTATTGAGGGTGGCGTCGGCTGAAGATGAGGTTGTTGACGACGCGTAGCCTATTCGACGACCCTTGAAGGTGGTGCGTATGGAGACTAGGGCACCAGCGACTACCCCTACGGTGGTCTCTCGCTGGTGGCAACACCGGTGACACCTTCATTGATGATGAGAGAGCAGCAACAGAAATAGAAAAAAATGGAGAGAGAGGTTAAGAGAATGTTGTAGCGGAGGATCGTTACAAAAAGAGTTGAGTTTTGAAAACCCGTCGTCGTAGCATAATTTGCGAGAAAAATCCGTCAACAGATAATTTTACCGAAACTCAAAAGGAATTCTAGGTCAAACATAGGGAGGCGAACGTTTCATTAAAAATCATGTTTGATTTGTTGCCACGAAGCAGATTATTTGGTCGAATTAAATCTAAACTAGCTATCTACTTAACGAATAATTAATAGAAGAGAGAGAGAATAATACAAATAAAGACAAAATAGAGATAGAATAAACATGGATTTCATAACCACAGAGTAATGTTCATTAGAAGTAATCACCACACTAGAAAGCTGGAAATATTACAACTAGAAAGCGGTAAATCTACTCTAGAAAGCAGTAAAGAGAAGGGATGTGAGAAATTATCCTCCTCGACGGCTTCTTGGAGGACGAGCGACGTTGACGGAGCACCCGGAAGAACGTGGTGAGATGCTGGACGAAGGAGAATGACAACGGACGACGGAGAACGGGGCAGGGCGACGTTGCAGCAGGATTTGCTTCCCGAACGGTGGTGAGAAGACAACTGCGGGATGCTCCACGAAGGAGGTGAGAAGATAGAAAATTATTTTTGTAACTCTAATGGAGCATCCCGGGTTTGGGACAACTTCTTAGAGCTTTAGAGGGGGCACAAAGGTCATTTCATTTTAAAACATTAAATGAGGGGTCTTTAGTGATAGATTTATTCGTCACTAAGGCCCTGAACGTGGGCTTAGTATGCGCCCGGCCGCGCCTCTTCTCCTCTGCGCTCAATGCTCACCACACGAACACGTGCTCTCAGCTGTCCGATCTTGCCATCGGACGACTTAAAATGCATCGCGCCTGCTCCTCTTGAACGCGCCCAGTGTTTACGTGTACGATTACGCGTGCAGTTGCGTGTCCGATCACCATGTAGTTCTCACGCAATCTCGTGTGGCCACGTCGACGCCTTCGCCGCCGCTCGATCAAGATTTAACGACCGGATTTGGATGTTCCACGCCCACGCCTTTGATTTGAGGTGCATGAGGCTTCGAACCCGCGATCTTAGCTCCACGGAGGGGCGCTCACCCGCTGTACCAAGCCGCCCTTTAAGGTGAGCTTTGGTTCAAGGCGTGTGCTCTCATGGCCGTTGGATTAAGATCCAACGACCCAGATCTGCTCACGCGGTTGAGGAGAGAGAGGGAGCGGTGGGTCCTTGCTCTTTTAGCTGGGTCGGTTTGGGCGGCTGAGATGGCGCCACGTGGCACCATCTTGGTCGTCAATCTTCACATGGTCGTAGGTGGTGCCACGAATGTTGGATTGGATCGATTTTCATGCCGTTGGGCTGGAATCGTCGATCCGAACCCATCGGTACGGTCAGATTTGTCGTTAGAAGAACAGAGTTACACCACCTGGCCCCTTGACCTTTGATCTTTCTCGGACTGCATCTGATACTACGGAAATCCGATCGAGGCGATTTTGGAGTCGTTGAACTCCAATTGTCACCCTGATTAGATCCGTACGGTTGGATCTTCAATCCAAGGCCCCGATATGATATTGCCCTATTACTTGACCACAATAAGAGAAAATTAACCTAAACTTTATACAATCTAACTTAAATGCAAGATGATGCGTGTTATGCAATATTTATAATGTATGATGTAACTATACGCCTAAGAATATGCATAAATAGATGGTTTATGTGATATAAACGTGTTTACATCAAAGAGGAGAGAGCCTCTCTGGTGGCTCATCGAAGACCGGTGGCGTCATCACAGGGCCTCCCTCCTTTAGTTCTACTTCTTTAAGCCCTAGACCACTAGAATCGGTAGCTCTGATACCATTTATAATGACCCGAACCTAAACCTGAGTCTGATTGAGAAAAACTAGCTTTAACAACTTGGGTTCGAGTCCAATTGACCCAAGCAAAACCATCCAAAATGCTTAAGTCTAAGTTGTCAAGTAGTAATTTTCAATTCTTATATCTCACTACTTACTTTCATGGGTTTACTATGTGGGGCTATTATTTTTAGGGGTGTTACAATATTCCCTACTTGAAATCCTGACATCCTCGTTAGGGTTTGATACTCCTAGTAGTAGTAGTGGCTTTGCCTCATGGCGCATTCTTTGGTCGTCTTAAGGGCAACTCTTTCCTCCTACTTGAGGGAGTTTGGCTTTAATACAATGTGGAGATTTTGAGGAGAATATTTGTTCTTATTCAATAACCAAGTGAAGCCTCTCTTTATATAGAGAGGGCTTGGTACAATAAGGGAAAACACACCTACATACTAAAAATAACGTGGACAAAAATAAGTAAGACAATTAATTAATTGGTTCCTTAACAACTAACTAATTAGATCCTCATTTATTTCCTAATAGTGATCTTCATGAGGAGGTGTATATGCACTAGCCTCCTGCTTTCGTGTCTTAGGGGGAGTGCTAGAAGGTTTGCAAGCTGAATTAGGCTATTTATGGACTGAAGCAGAGTGAGCATGGTTTAAGAGATTTGGCAAAGCCATTCAGGATTTTGGCTTTCCCTGGTCATCTTTAGATCATTCTGTTCTTGTGCTGCACAGATCTACTAGGTCAGTTATTCTTATTGTGTATGTGGATAACATTTTGCTGACTGGGAGTGATCAAGAAGGTATAGTAGCTAAAAAGGTCTTTCTACATTCTTAGTTTCTCACTAAAGATCTAGGTATGATATGTTACTTCTTGGGCATGAGGGTGCATCAAATAGATGGAAGCTTGCTTCTTCTCTAAAGGAAGTATGTTCTTGACATGTCGCGGGAGGTCAGGATGATGGGCTGCAAGCCTGCTACTATTCCATTAGACTCTGCTACCTATCTTGCTGGTTCTGACAGTCTTGAGCTGGAGGATATTACTAGGTATCGTGCTTTGCTTGGCAAGCTACTTTATCTTACAGTTACCAGAGCTGATATTGCCTATGTAGTGGGATGACTCAGTCAATTTATGTAACCTAGAGAGGTTCATTGGGTCGGTGTTTGCCAAGTTTTAAGATAGTTAAAGAACACTTTAAGGAAAGGCTTATCTTTCTAGAAGCATGGCCATATGAGTGTGTGGGGATACTCTGATGTAGACTATGCTGGGGCTCATGAGGATCAGAAATCTATCACTAGTTACTGCACATATGTTGGTGGCAACCTCGTTACCTAACGGAGTAAGAAACAAAATGTGGTGTAATGATCTACTGCAGAATTTGAGTATCAGGTTATGGCAAACACTACTTGGGATCTGCTTTGGATTTGGTCTATGCTTCATGACTTTGGTGTCCTTATCTGTGCACTAGCGCCTATGTATTGTGATAATAAGGCAGTTACCTTTATTGCAAACGATCCTGCTTTCCATGAAAGAACCAAGTATATTGAAGTGGACTATCACTTTATTAGAGATGCAGTGATGACCAGGAAGATCTCAACCCCATATATTTCTACTGAGGACTAAGTTGTTGACATCTTCACCAAGGCTTTTCCTAGACGATGACTTGAGTACTTTTGTTCTAAGTTGAGCATGTTTGATATTATACTCTAGTTTGAAGTGGAGTGTTGAGAGTTGTGTTTTATTATATATGATCCCTTTAGTTATTAGTCCATTGTGTGGGATATGCATGTAATTTGCCCCTTGGGTGTCTCTTTATATAAAGACCCCTAGGCTCAATGAAATCATTTCAACTTTTTCCATCAACACCATGTGCAATTAACATTTGTAGCATCTATTGGGCGTGGAGCATGGTTCCAAGTGCCACAAGAGCTAAGGGTGTTCATCTCCTTATCCATAACCTTTTTCTCCTGTAGCTCGCATTGCCTCCTTATGACTTATTAGGATAATAATTGTCTTCATGAGGGGCTTAATTTGTCAGCATCAAGGTTGTTGAAATCGGCAGTCGGTATTCAATCGTTGAGGTCACCGACTAAGGAGTATACAGTATATAGGTGATTAATCGAGGATTAATTGGTTAAGTATTTTTAACTTTATATATATATATTATATATATATATATATATATATATATATATATATATATATATATATATATATATATATATATATATATGCACATATGTATTAGTATTTTTTTGACATGCATATTCTTTAAAGGAGACCTGACAGGCGATAGGGAGGGCGGTGGTGATGGAGGATTGAGGAGAATCAGAGAGGAGGATATAGGTTTGGGATTTTGTTAGGATTCAAATGTAAGGGGAGGGGGATGGAGAATTCGGGTGAGGTTCTTTCTCTTCGATGTGCCAATCAAGACACAAAATTGAACTCCAAATGTTCGATTAATCAATCGATTAATCGGCCGATTAATCGATCTATTCGATTATAGGCCCTTATATTGATATGTGGTTCGATATCCGATCGCATACGATTAATTGACCGATTAATCAGCCGCATAAATCGATTTTTGCTGCCTTAACATAGGATAAAGAATGCAAGACCTCACTAACTTCTACAATGCTATGAGCAAATCCAAATTGTTTGTGCATAGTGGACTTTTAAGGTGGAATATTTGGTGCTGAAGTTGAAGGAGTTAGAGAGTCAAAACAGGCTACATCTTGCATATCAATGTGGATGCATGCAATGGAGCACTAATAGTTGGCTTGTTCCTTCTTGGTACACAGGTAAAGCTGTAGTCTCCAACTCAATAGTACTTCTCTTAGATGAAAAGAAGCTCATCTCCTCATAGTCTCCAACACTCATGAAGTACCATTGATTAGAAGGATCATGACAATGATATCCTTTTGGCACCAATTACACAGGAAAAATACCCTTCATAGACAAAAGTGACAATTTATCAGAAACTCTAAACAATGAATGAAGTAGCTAAAAGGAACACCACCTTTTAGAACATAGATGAAGGGGACATGATTTATGAGATATGCAGTATTGGGAATGGAATCCTTCTAACATTGCTTAGGCATTTCCATAAAGATGAGAAGCGTCAAGAATGTGCCTCAAGTTTCTCTTAGCAATACAATTATGTTGAGATGTTTGGCACAAGATGCTTGATGGACCATTTCATTCAAAGCAAAGAAAGGTTGAAGCTCAAGTTCTATAATTTCCAATGTGTTATTGGTAGGGAAATTTTTTCACTGTAGAAGAATAAAAATCCAATTCCACACTTCATTAGAGGAAGAATTTATTACATCATGATATCAGATTGATGCTTTATTAGAAAAACAAATAGTAGACAACCATAATCATCAATAAAATTTTCAAAAATATTGATGACCAGACAGACTAGAAACACCACATGGTTCACACCCACCATTGTTTTTTTTTTGGGAAAGGAAAAAGGATAGCTACTAGAGGTCAATAGCCATCCGCTTGATTATGAGTTGGAAGTAAAAACTGCATCATTTGTGTCCAAAAGGAAAAAAGAGAGAAGACATCCCTTACTATATTTTCCCGCTAAACCTATTCTCGAAATAGAGCTCCATTCTTCTAAAGCCAAATCGACCAAAGAGTGTTGCAAGCCTTAATCCATAAAAGCGTAACCATCTAGATCCTGTAACCCGTTGTGAAAAACCACCCAAAAATCATCAAAATTTTGCACTTGCGAGATTGAAATAGAGAAGTGATCCCAAACAGCAACGGAAAAACAAGAGAGGAACAAATGAGTATTATTTTCTTGAATGCCACACAAAACATAGGTAATATTAGCCTTTGTTGAGGGTGAATGTTGTAGTTGGGTAATTGGATGTGTGAGATCCAATTACATGTGAGTTTAGTCCCACATAGTGGAGTAGGCCTATGGTGTGTGGTGGCCTATAAATAGATTGTTGTACCCCCATTGTTTCTTGAGAAGAATAGTAAAATATCTAGCCCCATAAGGGCCTTCTCCGTGGCTTTCTCCCCACTTTTCATGAGGGGTTTCCATGTAAATCCAAGTGTTATTTGGTATTTATGTTGATTATTATTCCACTTATTTTAATTTATAATAGGGTATCAAAGCAATTTGATCTTGGATTTTATCATGTTTATAATTGAAGACATTTTATATCAATATTGTTGAGTCTAGAGATGTATTTGCTATTTTATGTTATTTTTGAATGACTGTGTAATTTTCCCTGACCTCTCTATTATAAAAGAGATGTTAGGGTTTCTTTTCAATAGAATGCCACTTTTATCCTTCACATGGTATTAGAGCAGTGGTCTTAGGCCGATGCTTCGATATTTCGCCAAATATCTACCCTAAAAGATTGAATCATCAACAAAAGGGTGATTCGTTGGAAGGAATGTAGGATCGTAGCGGCAACAGCAGCAACATGGGAGAAAGCTCTCCCAACGTTGTTGCACTGCAGCGCCTGTTAGGGCTGCTGGCAGCACAACTGGTAGATCCAATGTTGTCGCTGCTGGTTTGCTGGCAACCCAACAGATTGGTTGGCACGTGGTAACCCCTATTCGTGGTGTTTTGATCGTCGTGATGAGTCTTCTCTCATGCCTCATGTGCATGGTGATGGGTCTTCTCTCATCATGGTTGATGAAGTCTCTTTTCTCAAGCATGATGAGTCTTCTCTTGTGCAAAATAGGTATGATGGGACTGTTTGAAGGGTTTATTTCAGACCAACAAGGGGGTGCGTGTATACCCAAGAAGGTTCAAAGAAGAAGATAGGGAGTTGATTTTGGCACCTTTATACATCTTACAGGAGATGTAGAGCGATCGGTGAATCCCATAAATCCATGTGGGATCAGAGATGTTAGAGTGGCTAATGGGGCCACATCATCGATTACGATTGTTGGAAGTGTGGCTAATTGTGCTCCAGAGTTTTCAATGAATCTGTTGTTTGTGAGTCGCATTTGCAAGGACCTCGGATGTTGTGTAATGTTCGACTAAGACCATTGTTACTTTCAGGATTGACAGACCGGAGAGGTGGGGGTATAAAGCGAGATGCAGAGTTTCCAATGAACCTGTTGTCTGTGAGTCGCATTTGCAAGGACCTCAGATGTTGTGTAGTGTTCGATGAAGATCATTGCAACTTTCAGGATCGACAAACAGGAGAGGTGGGGGTATAGAGCAAGATGGTCTTTATTATTTGGATGCACCTACATTGTTTGCCAGAGTTGTATGCATAGCTACTGATTCTTAGTTATGGCACAGGAGACTTGGACACC
The DNA here is from genome assembly GCA_037157565.1 of Thalassia testudinum. Taxonomy (NCBI): domain Eukaryota; kingdom Viridiplantae; phylum Streptophyta; class Magnoliopsida; order Alismatales; family Hydrocharitaceae; genus Thalassia; species Thalassia testudinum. Next base: position 103,844,885 of record JAZHRO010000024.1, on the reverse strand, counting down.
CATCTCTCAAGATGTGACAAATGTATCCTGGCTTGCCAGAGCCCTTGACTTTGCAGTGCGAGGATTGTCGGCTTGGGAAGCATCACATGAGCAATTACCTACGGAGGGAGGTTGGGGTGAGTACTGCTCCTTTTTCACTTGTGCATTGTGATGTTTGGGGGCTATCTAAGGTTCCCACTCTAGGAGGACATCGATATTATACAGTGTTTATGGATGATCATAGCCGTCTCACTTGGGTTTTTTTGATGAAGGCACCCTCAGAGGTTCCTCTGATTATCTAGCGATTTCTTTTAGAGGTTCAGACTCAGTATGCTAGTACTATTAGAGTTTTTTGTAGTGATAATGCCTTAGAGTTTATGTAGTGAGACGTTCAAGAGCTTTTTTTCTTCTAGAGGCATTATACACCAGACTTCTTGTGCTTACACATCTCAACAGAATGGGGTGGTTGAGAGCACGCTTTGACATCTCCTTGATATTGCTAGGACCTTGATGATCCATATGAAGGTTCCTAAGTAATTCTGGGGAGAAGCTATACTTACTGCAACTTGATTAATTTGCCTTTGTTTGTGCTCGAAGGACATGTTCCGTTTCAGGTGATTTATCTAGACTGTGATAAGCCTTTTCTCTTCCATTGAGGATTTTTGGGTGTACGTGCTTTATACATGATATGGTAATCAAGACAAGTTTTCCTATAGGGTTGTCAAATGTGTCTTCCTTAGGTATTCCAGGACACAGAAGGGATATAGGTGTTATGACCTGATCCGCAAGAGATACATTGTTACAAGAGATGTTACTTTCTTTGAGAAGATTCCATACTTCTCAGAGGAAGGAACCTCTATACAGGTCGCCTTGGAGGAGACTCAGGTTTACCATAGGAGACCACAGACTTCACCTGATACAGTGCCTTGTCCTATGATGTGGATGAGAGTGGCTCAGATATTGAGGAGTAATTAGTTCCGAGGAGGTTCAACAGAGCATGTACTCTTCATCCTCTATCGCAGTTGTCAGGATTGCCCACCTGGAGGATGGGGTTTGTTAGTTTGCCTCAGCCATTACCACAATAGTTATCTCCAGGGATTTTGTTTTGGCCTCTTAAGACTCTAAGTGGTGTACAACGATGGATGGGGAGATGCATGCTTTACAGTCTTGAAAGACATGGGATCTTGTATCATGTCCTTCGGATGCTGCAGTGGTTGATTGTAGATGAGTTTATACCATCAAGTATAGAGTTGATGGGATTGTGGATAGATATAAGGTAAACTTGTTGCAATGGGTTTTACTTAGACATATGGGATAGACTATTTTGAGACTTTCTCTCCTGTAGTTCGTATTACATTTGTCAGGATTATCATCTCAGTTGCTGTTGTTAGGAGATGGCTTTTATATTAGCTGGACATTAAAAATGCCTTCTTGTATGGTGACTTATTAGAGGAGGTGTACATGAGACAACCATTAGGGTATATTAGTCAGGGGGAGCTTGTGTGTCGCTTGAGCAAGGTTATATATGGGTTGAAGTAGAGCTCTCGTGCCTAGTTTGAGAGGCTTAGCTTAAAGATTGAGAAGATTGGGTTCCAATGCTTTAGTTCATACTATTCTATTTTTCATTAGGAAGACTAGGTATGGTAATCTTGATCGAGTTGTTATTCTTATTTATGTAGATGACATGATTCTTACCGGTGATGATAATGATGGAATTATCCAGATCAAGTCCTTTTTGTAGTCCATGTTTGTTACCAAGGACTTGGGTGATCTTAGATATTTTATGGGGATCGAAGCAGTTCGGCAGGGATCAAGTCTTTCCTTGTCATAGAGGAAGTACACATTGCAGATCCTTAAGGAGGTCGGTTTGCTTGGGACTAAGCCCTCTGGTATACCTATTAAGTCTCTGCCTACACATCCTTTTGATGAGAAGGTCCACTATATGAAGATGTCACCAGATATTGTAGTATAGTTGGACGTTTGCTTTATCTTGCTATCACGAGGCTTGATATTAGTTTTACAATGAGTAGAGCTAGCTAGCATATGCAGACTCCAAGATACAGTTGTTGGTGTGAGGTTTGCCTTATTCTTAAGTACCTCAAGGGGACACCAGTAGAGGACTCTGCTACAGATATGGAGGTAATCTGGACATTTTGGCCTATTCTGATGTAGATTATGCTGGATCTGTGAATGACCGCCATTCTACTTCATGTTTTGCAGTTTATTTTGATGAGAATCTAGTCTCCTGGAGAAGTAAGAAGCAGGGTGTTGTTGCTCGCTTAAGTGTAGAGGCCGAGTACCGAGCCATGGCTCAAGTTGCTTGTGAGATTATGTGGGTTGTCACCATTCTACAAGATTTGGGCATTTAGGTCACTATGCCAGTTTCACTCATTTGTGGCAAGTTTGCCCCAATATCCGATCTTTCATGAGGGGACCAAACGTATCGAGGTAGATTGTTACTTTGTTCGTGATGTAGTCCTTGCAGGGAAGATTAGCGTTCCTTATGTCTCCTCTGAGCTTCAGCTAGTAGATATATTCACCAAGGTTCTGAAAAAGAAACGTCTTGATTTTTTGTGTGACAAGTTGGGTCTCGTTGATATCTACACCCTAACTTGAGGGAGTGTTGAGGCTCGGGATATATTTGCTATTTTAGATTGATTTTGGATGACAGTGTAATTTTCCCAAATCTCTCTATTATAAAAGAGAGGCTAGGGTTTCTTTTCAATAGCATGCAACTTCTATTCTTCACAAATATCATTTGTTTTGGAGTTCCTTTTTGTTCACTGTTCCACAAGGGGAGATCAACATGGAGGCACTGCAGATTATGAAATTTGGTGGCAGTGAAGATCTAACTTAGCAAAGTGTTGATCGGATTTGATCTGATCTGAGAGACTTTCTTTTGGGATCGTGCCTATTGGATCTATAGTAGGAGGTGCAACAACATCCCAATCTATAGCAGGAGGTGGTCTGGGTGGCGCTTGAGGCTTAGCCACTGCAAAAGGCGGCATTGGGGGCTTCAACACCATGTAGAGAAGCTGCTAGCGACCACGTGGGACTACGTAGAGGCTAGCCAAGGGTGGCAATGCCCTGTAGCATCTGCTGGGGTTTTTGGCGATGATTGTTAGGGCGGTGCTGCTACAACACCATAGGGAGCCCAGACGGTGATGTGGAAGACATCGATGGTGGTGCATGAGGTCAAGAGGTTGCAGCGATCGAAGAAGATGAATGAGGTGAAGGAGTTCCACGTGGTTTTGAAGATAACGGTGAAGAAGGCGATGAAGATGGAACCCATGCGAGATCTTCGCGTTGTGAGGGAGATTTATCAATTATAGTATGAGATTGGCTATAGCTGTGAGGGTAGAGAAGAGGGTGATGATCTGGGTGGTGGAGGCTTATAGCTTGGAGAGGACAGCTATGACGTGGAAGAGGTTGCCACTATCGAGGAGATGCGAGAGTCGTAAGAGTGTGAATGGGTTTCTTTGAACCCTAAGAAGAGAGAACGGTATTTATGGGAATTTTGCTTGTTTTACCTTTTTTTGTTTCATTTTCTTATTTACTATATGAAAAAAAATGTAAAAATGAAAAAGGGAGAAAAAGGAAAAGCAAACAAAAAAAGGAGCACATGAGCCTGTTGAAAAAGAGAAGAAAAAATGAAGAGAAAAAAGGGTGATGGAAGTTAAAGATTACAAAGAAGGGAAGTGAGTTGGACCAAAAAAGGGGAAAATATCGGAGGAAACAAGGCAAAATAGGAAAACAAAGAGAGAGAAAGAAAAGAAATGATGAAAAGGAATGTGATGAACTTGAAGATGAGGGGGAGATGCTCTTCTCTCGTTATTCTTTCTTCTTTATGTTGTTTGTTCTCCTATACCGGTTTGGGAGAAATGGGGAGTGTGAGTGAGATCCCATTGTGACCCCATATAAGGGAGACTCTTTCCATGATGATCCCACATGAGAGAAACTCTCGATTGGTCCCTATATGAAAGGGGCACCTATCTTGTCCTTATATGAGAGAAGTCTAGTGAGAGATTTTCGTATGTGAGAGGCCAGTTTCGTGGTCTCTAAGGGAGAGGCCTGCTTTGAGTTCCCATATGGGAGAGTCCATTCTCGAGGTCTTGAGAGGAGAGACCCACTTTAAACTTCCGTGTGGGAGAGGCCTGGTCTCGAGGTCTCAATAGGAGAGACCCATTTTTGAGAGCTCCAATGGGGAAGGCACTAACACCAATTGAGATCTCTAAGAGAGAGACCAATCAGAGTCAACTTTAGCAGTTTATCTGCTAGACTTCAGCTTACGTTGATGTGTCATCATTAGCACACCCTGCTTACAAGGAAGAATGAGGATGTAGTTGTCATTCGCCTAGATGAGAGCTATGGCCCGGTTGCACCAATTGACTATTGTATTCTACTTATGAGAGTGAGGATTTATGTTCTACAAGTTGAGCATTCCATGCTTCAGCTTGAGGGAAAGTGTTGAGAGGTGAATGTTGTAGTTGGGTAATTGGATGTGTGAGATCCAATTACATGTGAGTTTAGTCCCACGTAGTGGAGTGGAACTTTGTGTGGTGTGTGGCGGCCTATAAATAGGTTGTTGTACCCCCATTTGTTTCTTGAGAGGAATAATGAAATATCTCACCCCATAGTAGCCTTCTCCCATGGTTTTCTCTTCGCTCTTCATGTGTGAGGTTTTCACGTAAACCCAAGTGTTATCTACCTATCATGTTTGATATTTATGTTGATTATTATTCCACTTATTATAATTTATAACAACCTCCAGGGCTTATCTCCTCTACATTGATGTAACAAGACACCTTTTGTGATGCAACCATAAGATCACCTTTCGAGGAATTGTCAACTTCCAAAAGCAAGAGCAATCTTTGGCAATCTTAATATTTCCTTGATCCACATTGCCCAAAATGACCTTTTAGGCCTTCTTAATTGAGAAACGACCTCTATCCCAATCAAGAGAGTTTGGTCCAGAGTTGTTTGGCCTAAGGTCCTCAACCAAAGAAAGAAGAGCCTACAAATTTGCCAAGCTTGCCTCAAATAGAAACCGTCCATTAGAGGGGACCAAGCACCCACAGCTCCAGGGACCAGACCATCTCAAACCATCCGAACCAACTCACCCTTATCTCCTGCTGAAGCATACAACCTAGCAACAGCTACGTAAAAATACCTTCACAAGACCAATTGTCCTCCCAAAATCTGAAAGTCCACCCATTATCGAGCATTAGATGGAAAAGATGCACAAACTATAACATAACCGGGAGGATACTATGCTCAAAAGTAGAGGCACCAGGAGTCCTACTGTCAGAGACATGTAGAGGTAAGCCATACAAGTTGGTGAAAAGACAACTCCATACACTATTAGCATTAGAGAAGAACTTGACAACCTACTTAAGTAGTAAAGCACTGTTAAAGCAATCCAAATTAAGGACACCAAGACTCCCCTACTTCATCGGCCAGCAAATATCAGCCCAGGTCACCAAGTGCAGAAACTTGTTAGCTTGCTTTGTACCCTTCCAAAAAAATCACTTTCTAATTGTATTAATTTACTTCAAAATCTTCTTAGGTGGTGTAAAAATCGACAAATGAAAAATAGGGGTAGAAAACAACATCAACTTTAGTAGCACCAAATGACCTCCTTTCGAAAGAAGTCTCCCTCTTCAACCAAATAACCTTTTCTCCAGTTTCTCCACCAAAGGTAGGCAATCGTTGACGGATAATTGCTTTCCCTTCACAGGGAGCCTCATTTAAGTGATCGGAAGCGCAACAAGGTTTGTGCTAAGGGCATCGGAGATCACCATTCATGCCGAATGGTATGAAGGCCGACTTTGAGTGATTAACAACCAAGCTTGAGACATCTGAAAAGATTTAAACCAAAATTCATGACCTCTCAACAACCACTTTCAACAGAGAAAACTGTATCATTCGCATATTGCAAGTTGGGGTAAGCAAAGCCCCCTCCCTATCCATAGAGAAGTCCTTAAACAAGCCACCATTACAAGCCCTGAAGGCCATATTGGCTGGAGTGTCCATTGCAAGGATAAACAACATTGAAGTGAGGGGGTAACCCTGTTGAATGCACCTTTGGGATTGTATCCATCTGCTTGTTGGCCTGCCATTAACAAGGATAGAGAGACATTGTGGTGATGTACCACTTCATCTAGAGGATCATCCATTGGTTCGAGAAGCCTCTCCTTCTAATGGCCTGCCACAAGTATGCCCAACTAATGGAGTCGTAGGCTTTTGAAAAGTCAACCTTCTAGAGAAAACCCCTCCTATTCGACCTCAACCATGCTGAGACCATCTCATCTACCATGGTGAAAGACTCCTATAGGGACCACTAGATTGCATGGTTCGATCAAATGCAGAGGAAGCTCTTTAAGCCTATTGGCAAAGACTTTTGTCGTAATCAAGTAGACGACGACATTGGACAAAGCAATAGGCCTCTAGTCATCAACAATCTCCGATCCAGGCTTCTTGGGAGGCAAGAAAAAGTAGAATTGATTGAGCTTCTTGAAACCCTTGTTCTCAACCTTGAGCTCATTAATCATTGACAGGAAATCACCCTTTGCCAGATCCCAGAACTCCTTATGAAAGGAAACCTAAATGCCATCTGGACCTAGTGATCCCTCAAATTTAGGATCACGTATAATAGCTAGAACCTCCTCAAAAACACCATGAACAAGAGAGAGCTTGATCCCTTCATCCAAGACAATCAAATCGACCATAAACCATTCCCATCGACCTGGAGGGTGCTTCTTCATGAATTATTTGAAGTGAGATCACAGGGCCTACATAAGCTGCTCTCCATCAGTAAAAATCTTGTCTCCAATGCTCAAACTAGAGAGTAGATTATTATGCCACTTGCAACTAGCCAATATATGGAAGAATTAAGTGTTGGCATCTTCTTTCAGCCATAACTGCTGGATCGTTATCTCCAGTCTCTCTCCTTATCCTCCAACTAAACCACAGACTGCAACCTCACCACCCCCTCCTTATCCTCAGAACTAATTAAGTCCCTAGCATCCTCAGCCCTGTTAATGGCCTTAACCCCCTAGAGAGTAGCCAACCTTGCTTGCTACTGACACTCATTGACCTCCTTATATGTCATCGGAGTTGATCGCATATGTTAAATCTTAGCAACAAAAGTACTTGTAGTGATTCACCTGACCTCAACCCATTTCTCCTCCACAAGTGATATAAAATCCTATTCAAGTTGCCACGACCTATCCAACTTGAAGTATGTAGAAAAGGAGACACCTTCCTTGGATTCCTAAAGCAAAGGCATGTGATCTGAAAATGGCTTGGGCATTGTCAAGACCTTTGTCAATTGCAAGTGTTTAGCCAGCTTAATCGAGCACAAAAATACATCAATCTTCAATCTAGCCCTGGAGTTATTCCTCCAAGTAAAGTGAGACCTTATCATTAGGATATCGCACAAGATTAGATCCTCCACCAAGTCTGCAAAAGCCGTCGTTGACCTGTCTATTCTCCCATCGAGCCAGTCATCAGCTAACAAGGTTACATTAAAATTGTCACCCTCAACCCGTGGGCGTCCATTTACGAAAGCAGTAGCCTACCAGATTTCATCCTAGAGCTCACTCCTAGAAGTCTCATCACACGGCCCATAAATGGAGACGACCATCAGTAGACCATCCTTTAACCCTTTTGAAGCAAGTAGATAGAACCCAACACCCAGACAAGGAATCAATCAACTCAAAGGTGGTTGAGTTCCAAACCATCATTATTCCACCAGAGCGGCCAACTGCCTTGACATCTAGGAATCCATTAAAGGCATTCCCTCGTCTCTTTTTGTAGAAGGTTGAAGATCCTTTAGCTTAGTCTCCTACAGTAGAGCAATGTTCACTCGCCATTCCAACAAATATCTACGAAGAGTGGACCTCTGATTAGAATCACGGAGCCCCTGAACATTCCACGTGAGGATATTAACCGTTAGGAAATATATGAAATCCGCTTGGAAAGAAACAAGCCCCAACAACTAGGGCTACCCTGCGTTCTACCTCATGCATAGATAGAATTTGTTGATAAGCCTGTAGCACTGGTTGAACAACAAATTCTTAGATGACCCAGAGTGCAACAAAGTTTGGGAGGTCAGGCGCAACCAAGTTTGGGAGGCCAGGCATTCGTGCCTAACCCTGACCCCACCATTGGAGCCCTTCTACGATTGGTCTTGTGCAAAATATAGGAGTTACGACCATGACGACCATTTGAACAAATAGTAGCAACCCCATCTAATTCTTGGTCCACCTCCACGGCACCTGAAATCACCTGCACATCAAGCAAAGGTGCGACAACGGTGAGAAACATAAGAGGAACCCCAGAACCCAAATCATTTGTAAAAGTAGGTACACCTAAAATCGATGGAGAAAAGCATGGGGAAGTAGGTGTATCGAAATCGAATCCAAGATCGAATCTGAGACCACCTACAATAAGCGACACCAGACATGGCCCAAACCTTTGTTTTAATGGATGCTAGCCTCAAGACCGATACCAACCAGTTGCAGCTCCCCTTAGCTGCCTTCAGGTTGAAAGCAATGCCACTGAAGGCATCCCTGTCTACCAGAGCTGGCACATCATCACCCATTGGCATAGAACCCCTAGTAAATCCCTCGGGTCCCATGACCTGCATAGGTCTAAAAGGAGGTGGGCTAGAAAAGGTCTTGATCGGAGTAGGCTTTAAATGGGCCCAACCTAAGAACAAATGGGAAAAGAGCCAAAATGAATCAGAGGAAAGATCACACCAGCTCCAAATCTGTAATCGAATCTGGGGCCATTCTAAGAAAGTGATGATGTGTTTGGCAAGATAACCCTCTAGTTCAAAGTAGTTGTCCTTGCCACATTTACACTTACGCCACCTTTGGAATTGGAGCCACCTAGGTATGCCATAACAGCCTCCTACCCATTATGGTCTCTCAATTTGGGAAGTGGAAGGGATGAACCCCCACTAATTGTTGATGCACATCACACCCCGGAATCCCTACATTGCTTCCATTGATCTCGTGGTCAATCGAAGTCCTCCCGCCGATGACCATCGGACATAGGCCTCATTAGTAATGGAGTAGAGGAGACCACCTAAGCAAAGCTGCACGTTCTCTCCCCTTTGGTAGAACAAAGACTATCTAGGAAGACCCACCCAACTAAAGTATGAGTTTAGGAGGGATATTTATAGGGGACCAGACTTTAATGGTGGTTGAGACCCATCAGAGCTCATCCACCATCAGCCCCACCTATGTGCAAAGCTTCAGGTGGGAAAATCAGGACAAAAGCATCAACCACCTCGAGCATCCGTAAGTGGATGGGGATCCCGACGAGTTGGAGGTTCACAAAGAGTCGTGGTCTCTTATCTACTGCCCCGCCAGTAATTGTAAGAGCATGCCGTCACACCTTATCATCTCCGATAACAAGAGACTAAAATTGAAGGTCTAAGTGTCGAGCGGAGCATTTGTGCAAAGAACCTTGCGATCACTCACCCAAGCTGTAGATGACCAACTTGCATCGAAAACCCTGCCACCACACCCTGAATAGTGTCAAGAGAGGGGGAGCTATCAAGAACATCCCCCACTAGTGACCCCTCCAAAAAAGCTTTAACAAATTGCATTGCCGATGACTAAGGTGCAAGGATGATTGACATTGCCACCTCGTGAAGATCAGACATGGCCAATGAGCGTGATGATTGGGAAGAGGACATTGCTTGCTAAACCTCTCTTGAACAAGCCCATCGTTGGTGACCAACCCCTTGACAGCAAGTGCATACGATTGGGTTGTAACGCTCCCATGCGTAGTGACCTTAAGCATGGCAATGAAAGCAAATAGCCCCCAACTTCGAGGATGTCGGTGTCGCATCCGCCCTTCTATGACTTCTCCCTGCAATGCAGACCTAACCACCTTCCTCCTTCACTTGGTTGCTCTCCTTCGAACCTTCTCCCATGGCTTCCTCTCCACTTTGCTCACTCATTTTGTCCTTGATCAAACTCCCAATCCACTGTAGTGAACCAAATCAAAAGAAGTTGGGTTCCTCTTTTATCAAGGTGGGAAGGAAGCATGGTAATGTTTTTCCAATTAGCAAGCCTCATATTTGAAAGTTGTTAATTAAAGAAGATTAGAGAACACGCCAAGCAACTTAGAAACCGATAGGTGACCCAATAGGTTTGATTGAAATGAAGGCAACTCCTACAAAAATGGTGCGAAGGTCAATATAATTGTATATTTAGGTGTTTTATTTATGCTTTACATTTATTTATAAGGGTGTGTTGTATACCTTTAGTCTATCGTTGGGTTTTTCTACAATTTTCCCTTTTCCTCTCTTTATATAAAGAGTAGGGTTATAATAAACTAAGCCTTTTATTTCTTCTCACTTGTTATCTGAGCAACGATCTTAGATCGGTGTCCTAGATTTCTCATCGAAATAAGCTGCTAATACCCACTACCCAAACCCTAACCCTAGCAACCACTGTAGAGGGCCCTCATTAACATTGCCACCTCTCCACAACACTGCCACCTCTCCACAGCACCACCGTAGTCACCAAGCGGCGTGAGGTGGTAGGGCTACCTTCGACTATTGTTGCATTGCCAGGGGTTGCACTGGCCCCTCCCCATTGTCTTAATCACCCTTGTCTGCAGTTGAGGGGGTCGTGTGATCGCTATGGGTTGCTGTAGTGCTAATGCTTCGCCTGAGCACCGTTGCTACAGCCACCGGAGGGGTCTGCAAGGGGCCGTGACGCCTCTGTCTCCTCTACTGACCGGCAGGAGTCACTACGGGTGACTCTCCTCCCTTTGTTTGACCTCCTTGTAGGGTTTTAATAGGGAGAGGTGACCCGTTCTCATTGGATCTTGTCTATAGAAGGGCTACTTCATCGTTCAAGTTGTGATTCATGGTTTGCAAATCAGTTTCGGATTGTGCTGATTTTCAGACCATGCTTTGGTAATTTCAGAACTGATTTTCCCTTTAGTTGACTTTGTTTTCATCTAGCGAGTGATAGGGGATTGTAAGATGGCTTCCTCAAGTTCTATTAGTTCTGGTTCTTTCGAAATCACACCGGATACTTCTACAGACATTGGAGGATATAAAAGTCTATTTTTGATCCAATGATCAAATTGGATGAGACTAATTATCCATAGTAGTCCCAAATGTTCTTGATGATCGTTAGGGGTCTAGGAAGGAGCACATATTGAGTTAGCCTGAGCCTGTCAAGAAAACTGGAATCAAAGCTTCATGGGATCGTGATAATGTGATGGTTTGTTCCTGGATGATGAATCCTATGATACCGAGGATAGGCGATAAGATTATGTACTATCCTACTGCAAGGAAGATGTGGGATTCTCTTTGTGAGACATACTCTCACGAGAAGAATTCCACTCAGGTATTTTAGATTTATCATGAGCTTTTTCATCTTCGCTAGGATCGGAAGACATTGGCCTAGTACTACTCTCAAGTCAAGGGGTTGTTGGAGTGACACAACTCTTATAGACCTAGATGCACATGCTCCTCTTAGCATGCCTTCAAGAGAAAGCTTGCAGTATCCTTATTTCTTTCTGGATTGGGGCCAGGATTTGTAGCTGTAGGAGATCATATTCTGACGATGACTGACTTGCTTAACTCTTGAGGAGACTTGCAGGAGACTTAGCAGGATTATAGTTCTCGTTACCTCTACTAAGACTCTAACCAGACGACTGCGTTGGTTGCTTCTCATGGTTCTTGGAGAGGAGCATCGTCTAGCCGTGGTCGTGGCTGTGGACGAGGCTTAGGAGGCCGTCCTCGACCGCCTTGGACTTATTGTGGCCAGCTAAGCCATATTGAGGCCACATGTTGGCAGCAAGGTTTTAAAAAATGCGAGGTGGTCTGAGGTGGTTTGCCTTCATTGAGGCGAGGCGTAAGCCTCAGGTTTTGAATGAAAAATAAGAGAAAATGACATAAATATATATTTATTAAGTACTAATATATATACTTATATATTATTAAGTACTAATATATAAAAATTCTTATTTCAGTGATTGAAATAAGAATTTCACAAACTCAAACATGACCTCTCAAATGTGTACAGTGTATATTACCACCATAAACCTTAAATAAAAATCCATTACCTCTCAAATGCGTCCTGGAGAGGTGGATGGAGCAACCTGCTGGACTGGAGCCGTGTTGGACTGAAGCTGCACCTGGCTTGCACTGGAGAGTGCGTTGCTTGCGCTGGAGCGAGCCTGCTTGCTGCGCTGAAGCTGCTTGTGTTGCTGCTGGCGATGGAGCTGCTTGCGCTGCTGCTGCTGTCACTGCGATGGAGGTGTGGAGCAGCTGCGATGGAGCTGGCGCTGCCGATGCGGTGGAGCTGGCGATGGAGCTAGAGCTATCGTCGGTGATGGGAGTTGCTTAGGGCTTTGTGGGGTTTGGATTTTAGGTTTAGGGTATCTGGATGAGCTATACCAAGGTTTGGGTCAAAAAAATGGTCATGTGACTAGCACATGACCAAACTAGAAGCTTTCCAACTGAGGCGGTGCCTCGCCAGCGCCTCAGTGCCTCGGCCATGCCTCAAAGAGTTGAGGTGCACGCCTCACAGAACAAAGCTGAGGCTATGGCCTCGAGGCGAAATCGGCCTGCCTTGCCTTGAGGCGTACGCCTCATGCACCTCGAGGTGCGATTTTTAAAACCATGGCTAGCAGAAGCATGGGGGGCTTGCTACTGCACACCAAGCGACAGAGACTACACCGATACCTGATATAATGACTAAGGCAGAGTTTGAGGAGTTATTGCAGAAGTTCAGTCACCTTTCCTAGCCTACTCCTTAGAGACAGCTGCAACTACCTCCACCTTAGGTATCATTAATGCTTATTCATTGTTTGCCCTTAGTACCAGAGATTGGTTGGTGGATTTAGGAGCCTCACGACACTTGTGTGGTACTTCATATGCTTTTTTCAACTTGAGGTCTGCCCTTCTAGGTAGGACAGTGCATGTGGTAGATGGAAGATTGTCATAGGTTGCAGGAAAGGGGGAGTATCCCTTTTTTCTACTTTGCAGTTGTCGAGTGTTCTTTTTGTTTCCAATTTTCCACAGTCTCCTCTCTATTAGTTGTATTACTAGAGAGCTTAATTGTGGGTTATTTTTAATGCACATTCTTGGGTCTTACAGGATTGACTCACGGGGAGGACGATTGGTGGAGTACGCGAGGAAGGAGGGGTGTACTGTCTAAGTTACTCTCCTGTTGCCATTGTTGCTTTTGTCAGGGGGAGATTGTTTTGGCCATTGGATCTCCCATCCAGTGGCATCTTTGCCTTGGCTACCTTCTAGTGGAGAGACTTAGATGCGTTCTACCCTACATACTTGCCAGTACCACCATCACCTGCAACACCTGCCAATACCACCATCACCTACAACACTTGCCAGCTTGGCAAACAACACCGTGCCGGTTTTCTTATTTCCAGTCATATTGGGTCTTCTGCTTTGATTTAGTTCATATAAATGTGTGGGGTCCAAGTCAGGATTGTGACTGTCTTGGGCATTGTTACTTGTTATTGATGATTTCTCTCGTATTGGTTATTCTTGATGAAGAATAACTCTGATGTTGGAACTATGATTGAGAATTTTGTTATGGAAATAAAGACTCAATTTTTTATCACTATTAAGATGTTTCGTTCTGATAATGCTTTGGTGTTTCGTACTTCTTGCTTGTTGCATTTTTCTGTGGTAATGGGATTGTCTACCAAACTACTTGTGCTCATTCCTCTCAGCAGAATGGAGTTGTTGAGAGGAACATAGACACCTATTGGATGTTGCATGCACCCTTCTTATCCACCATACTGTGCTTGCTTAATATTCGGGGAATGTTGTTCTTTTACAACTTGTTTCTTGATTAATAGGATGTCGAACTCTACTATTCATGAGCAAATCCCATGGCAGGTTCTGGTTGTCCTTTGTTTTTTGTTATCCTTCGTGTTTTGGGGTGCGTTGCATTTGTTCATGATTTAACTCCTGGATGGGATAAATTGGCACTATAGGCTATCAAGTGTGTTTTTTTGGGTTATTTTAGAACCCAAAATGGGTAGAGATGCTTTGATCCACTTAATTCCTGACATGTTTCCGTAGATGTGACATTTCATGAGTCTGTACCGTACTTTTCCGCTACTAGTTTTGACTTATTTCTTGTGACTGATGGGGCTCTTATGCCTGCTCCACTTATTCCTTTTGGTGCGAGACTTATGGATGACCGTCCTACTCTTACTGAGGACCTGTTTTATGACCCTATTGTTACATATCAGAGGCTGTGTACTACTTTCTAGATGCCCCCTCCCTCGCCTCCAGCCTCCCCTCAGGTGAGCATACGTCTTTAGACATTGATGCTTTGGTGCTAAGTGATGATGCAAGGACATATGAGACTATTGAGGATCTACAAGTGAATAGTGATCTTCTGATTGCTATTCGGAAGGCTCCTAAGTCTCGTGCCAAGTATAATGAGGCAGGATGTCTACACACTACTGATTTTGGTACAATATTTTATGGGTTTACTAGAGCCCTTGTCACCACTATCATGCTTGCTTCTTACCAGGAAGCCATGGTTCATTTAAAGTGACGTCAGGCCATGGAGGAGATGGCTACACTTCAGAGCAGAAGCTTGTGGGATCTTGCACAACTTCCGCTAGGAGCCAGCCTTGTTGGGTACAATTTGCACTCAAGTTTCATCTAAATGGGAGCATCGCTAGATACAAAGCACAACTGGCAGTAAAGGGGTTCACCCAAACTTATGGGGTTGACTTCTTTGATACCTTCTGTCCAGTGGCGAGGCTCTCGACAGTATGGATATTAGTTTCGATTGCAACACATCATGATTGGTCGCTTCATCAGCTCGATGTAAAGAATGCGTTTCTTTACAATGATTTGCAGGAGGTGTATATGCAGCAACCTCCTGGTTATGAGATGCAAGGGGAGTGTGTTTGCAGGTTGCGGAAAGCTATTTATGGACTCATGCAGAGTCCACGTGCATGGTTCCAGAAATTGTCTCAGGTGGTGGAGTCTGATGGCTTTCAGAGATTTTATGCAGATCACTCGTTATTTATCAGGAAGACTGGGAAAGGTCTGGTAGTGCTCTTAGTTTATGTTGATGACTTGATTGTCACATGGGACCATATAGATGGCATTGTGCAGATCAAGGAGCGATTGGCTAAGCCAGTTTGTGATGAAAGACTTAGGTCCACTACGATATTTTGTGGGGATAGAAGTTGCTCGTAGCAAGCAGGATATAGTTCTATCTTAGAGAAAATATGCACTAGATGTTTTACAGGAGGCTGGGATGCTTGGGGCAAAGCTTGCGAATATACTCGTGGACCCAAAGTCACATCTTTATGATGCTGAGGCACCTTTCGTGGACAGCAGTCAGTATAGGCAGCTTTTGGGAAAGCTACTTTATCTCACTATTACCAGGCTAGACATTGCATTTGCAGTTGGGAGACTTAGTTTATAGCTAAGCCTATGAAGCAGCATTGGGATGCCACCATGATGGTCCTGAGATATATTAAGAAGGCCCCTAGACGTTGTCTTCTATTTACTCATGGCACTGCCATGTCTATAGTGGTATATTATGATGCTGCTTATGCAGGTTGTTTGGCGGATAGAAAATTTACTATAGGATTTTGCACCTATGTGGCTGGCAATTTAGTTACTTGGAAAAGCAAGAAACGGGTTGTTTTTAGGTTGAGTGCAGAATCAGAATATAGGGCTATAACATAGATAACTGTTGAACTCGTGGGTGAAGTCACTTTTGGGAGACTTGCATATACAGGCTACTGGTCCTATGGAGGTGCGATGTGATAAGGCTACTGCCACATATATCGTCAATAATCCAATGTTTCATGACAGGACACTATACCCAGGATCTCAGTTAAAAAGTCTACTTTTGATTCTTGTTGCCCTAAGCTGAACATGATAGATATATATGCTCCACCTTGAGGGGAAGTGTAGACTTAGGTGTTTTATTTATGTTTTACATTTATTTATAAGGCTGTGTTGTACACCTTTAATATGTCGTTGGGTTGTATTACAATTTACCCTTTTCCTTTCTCTATATAAAGAGATAAGGTCCTCATAATAAACTGAGCCTTTCATTTCTTCCCACTATAATATTGCCCATCTCTCTCATATCCTCCACCAATCATTTGTATAGTTTGAATGTCATAAAAATAACAAAAATGCTTGTCAAATATAAGTTAGCACTAAAGATCCTCGTTTAACATGCTAAGTGTAGACTCACGAACTTTTGGAGCATAAGCGTGATGGTGTAATTTTTCGAGGATAGAGATTTGATTGGATAATGTGGTTTATCGATCCAAGTTTCTCTATGAAATTGTGGAGGATTAACATTCCTTGTTACTCTCCTATTTTCCTTTCAAAAAATAAATATTGGATAATCTCAATGGGGAAGAAACGTGCACACTCCCAACATAAGTAATAGGAGGATACAACATATTAGGCAGGGCCAGGCGCACAGAAGTAAGCGTAATAGATTCTCTAATAGTAGATAACTATTACTAGCTAAGTGGTTATATGCATCTAAGTCCACTACCCAGTTAAAGGATACAGTGGAAGTCAAATTTGCTATAGTACCTATAGCACAGGCAAATGTGGCAATTGAGTTAGGACTAATGGGAGACATAGAGGACCTTAATAATTTCACGAGACAATTGTAGCTTTCAAAAGATAACTGAAATGAACTAGGCATCATAGAGGAAGCAGCCATAGGCTTTAAAGTGGAGTGCTTTGAGATAATGGAAGGAAGGGTTTAAAAAACATGAGGCAGCACCAAGACAGTTTCACTTCATCGAGACAAGGCGTAAGCCTTGAGGCAGTTGAGGCATAGGGCTTACATTTTGGATGGAAAGAAGAAAAAATGATCAATGTATACATGTTAAGTGCTAATAATGAAAAAATAATATAAAAATAGGCTTGTATGCAATTTTGTTCTATCACTACATTTAAAGAGCGGAATTAGATAAGAAGTGATACTTAGATAAAAGAGAAATCTCTAAACAAGGGTAAAAAAATGATCAAAACTAATCAAACAATGATGGTTGAATAATGATTACAAATGCAAATAGTTATGAAAAAGACATTCAAAGCATTCAGATCACATTATAAATAGTAACCATACCACATATAAATACGCAAATAGTAACCATGAACACTCAAAATATACACATAACACGTAAACAGTAGCTACACAAAAAAGTGGCCAAATATATCCTAAATGGTAACTAAATGATTTGTATTGAGAAGCAAAAATAAATAATCACAAAAAAACCTAAACATAACCTTACTGATTTGTAAATAAGAATAAATAAATGAAACAAATACACAAAAGAGAAAGAAGCTAACCACTAGAATAAACTTATAAATAAACCAAAAAAACATACCAATAGCAAAGCATCTAACAAGCATAATAGTACTTCAACAAAGCATATATAATAATAAAAAAAAAGTCAACATTAACCTAAGAAAAATAACAGTTCAGGGTTAGGTGAGAGAGTTTATTAGGGATGGATTTTAGAAATTAGAATTGGGGTTCTCCACTGAGGTAGTGCCTCACTTTTGCCTTAGTGCCTCACCACCTCAGCACTGCCTTGACAAAGTGAGGTGCATGCCTTAAGCTTCAACCTTGAGACTATAGCCTCAAAGCTATTCTCTTGCATCTCAAGTGCCTCGAGGTGTGATTTTTAAAATCATGAATGAAAGTTTTATTAGCCTAATTTGGGTTCTAGAACTTCTAGCATCGCAAAGATTGGTAGTTTGTGTGTTTGCATTGAGCGCATGGCTAGTACTGATAGACATGGCCCCTACCTCAACCATTACCTCAGCTGCATTCATGACCAACGCGAAGACCTCTAGACTCCTGCATAGAAGGATAGACAGGTAAAGTAGCAGACTAGGATGTATGAGCTTTGCTCTCCTAGAATCTGCTATGGACCATGTCAAGATTTGGTGAGTGTTCAAGGAAAAAATGGTCCTTAGTAGAGTAATAATATGGGCTAGAACATCCAAGAAGTGATAAACCTACCACTTTGTATCAATGCAATGGAATTGTTGGAAGATAAAATGCTTCTCATGAAGAGAGTCCATAGTGGTATAGAAATCCATTGGAGACATCTCCCCCTGCTTGGTCGACTAGATGTGGCTATAAATATCTAATAGCCTAGAATAATTGGACTTTTGGGAATACTTCTTGGCTAGCACAAATCCCCTTGTTTTCATACAGCATAGTAGTTTTAATCTTCTCAATGTTCATCAACCGATTCATGACCATATGATTGTTCTGCTCTCACTTTTCATAGTCTATGGCTTTTAAATCAAGAACGTGTGTTGTTAGGATAAAGGGCTTCTCTTGAGCTACAATGAAGATCTTGAATGTCTAAACTAGGGAATGCAATTTTTTTTGAACTGTACTAAGGAATGTAATTCTAGACACCTCAAGCCCGATGGATGTCCTTTGAATTACAACTGTAGTATAGGAGGCTAACAACTTAGTCTTGGCAGAGGAAGATCTCGGCATAGCCATGGAGACAAAGACGCAGCAGTAGCAGTAGTAGAAGACATGCAGCAAGAGTCAATTTCTCAGTAGGAACAACACATCCCTCGTGATGCACAGAATATGCAATGATCACCACAGTGCATGCATCCCGTGGATGAATAATGATGTGGCTTTAGCAGACATCATGTAGCAACCAAACCACATAAATCTGGCAGATTGGTAATGAAGTGATTCTGAACCGTATCTTGAGAATCGTGGATCAAATATAATGGCATGAACTTAAAGGAAAATTTGTGGAGTTGTGTGTGGATTATGCAAAGGCCACTGGACCACATAAAGGAGTCATGTATGGATTAAGTGAAAGTGGTTGGCCAATGTGGTAAGCAACATAGATTGCCAGCATAGTGACATGGAACAATGTGGTGGGTAGCATAGTTGGGCAGCATGGCATGGTGTGTTGGGTGGGGCATGTAGTGGCATGCGCGAAGTGGCATAGGCAGCGATAAAGTGTGGTGTAACAGGAGGTGTATGCAGTGCATATTGATTGGCTGCTAACTATTGGTGCATGCAGTGAGCACCACTGTATTGGACTGAGCAGAATATGTTGCTTCAACCTAGGACCATTAGCTGGTCTAGTACATCAATACAACTTTTTTCATCCATCCCAATCTTGTCCAACTTTAGTAATACCAACATTTCAACACCCTTCTCTGTTTTGGAAACACGTATTATTTCAAGCACAACACATGGTGATGGATGCCCCTCTTTGTTAGAGAATTAGGAAAGTGTTAGAGTACTAAGAAAGAGTCCTAGTTTAGTTGAGTTAGTCTATTTTGTTAAGTTTTAAAATCTTGAGTCCTGATTTAGTCTTCCTATTTCTATTTTCAATTTTTGTTATGATTTGTTGTCTCAACTCCCTTAAAAGGGGTTAGGGTTTTCTTTTTAATAATGAGAAGCATTATTCTTCCATATGGTATCAAAGCATAAACAACTTTAAGGAATCTCCCACCGTCGACCCTACCTCTCCTTTCTCATGTGTGCAGTCTCCTTTGTGTGCCCTCTTATGTGTGTGTGCCACTACTGTGTTTTCTTCCTACTTGTAGTGCACACGTGTGTGAGTCTGTCTACCTTCGTACACCATCGTGCGAGGCTCGTACTATACCCATCACTATCATGTGTAGTGCTTGCCCTACCACCACGCCACACTGCACATGGTCTCTTGTTGCGTGGTGCGCTCTTGCTTGTGGTGTGGTACTCCCTAGCGCATCTTCTGTGCCCTTGCCTGATTGCTTACCTACGTGCTTCTGCACTCCACACAGGCTCCTCATGTGCGACTATTACGTGCAACCTCTACGTGCACAACAACACTATATGCCTCGGCCCCTTATCTCACGTGCACGATCATGCGTGCTCTACCTTGGATCAGTACACAACTACACTTATCCCATCTGCTTCCCTACGTGCGACATGTGTTTGAGAGATGTTGGGAGAAGTTTGGCAAGCCTACTTAGGCTAATCAGATGACCACTGAGACTTCTACTCCTGAGATTGGATTTAACTAGCTCCTATCTTGTTCACCCCTGCAAAAGTAGAGTGTTTGCGACCTTTACTGAGGAGCAACTCCTTATCTATTGTTGCCATGGCTGCAACCCTTGCTCCTATTGCTTCTTAGGACCATAGTGGTACGCCTTCTGATCTAGTGTTTGGATTCTCTACTGAAATTGATGAATGGTGGGAACTTTTGCCATAGCCTGCTTGGAAATGTTTTCCTATCTTGGTTGCTACTTCTACTACAACCCTACAACTATTGTCTTCGGCTGGTACTTTTGCTACAACACTGCTACTATCATCTTTTGTTGCTTTGTTGTAGCCTTCTACCATATGTTATTGTTGCTACTTCTACTAGTTTACTATGGGTGCTACTTTTGCTACAGTTGCCACCTGGTACCTACTTCTCTGATCTACTACCTACCTGCCTCTCCAGATGTCTACATTAAAGAGGCATCTAAATTTTGTTTGTTGTAACAAGTTGGGGGGAAGTGTTAGAAAACTAGGAAAGTGTTAAAGTATCAAGAAAGAGTCCTAATTTAGTTAAGTTAGCCTATTTTGTTAAGTTTGAAAGTCATTAGTCTTGTTTTAGTATTCTTGTTTCTATTTTTTATTTTTGTTAAGATTTATTATTCTAACTCTCTATATAAAGGGGGTTAGGCATTTCTTTTCAATAATAAGAGACATTATTCTTCCACACTCTATGCACTAGGTAGCTGTCAAGTTGATATTTTGTGATGATAAAAGAAAAGAACAGTTTTTAGAGAATAAACTAGAGTTTTATGATTATTTGGCAAAAAGGGATAGAGAATTAAGGATGGTATATACATTAATTTAGGATTATTACTCTAATACCACATAGAATAAATGAAGTGGCTTATTCTATGTGAAACCCTAGTCTCACTACTATACGAGACTAATTTTTTTTTTTAAAGGGTATAGTGGAGATTAATGGAAAACTACATAAGATATAAAATAGATAAATAGGGAAACAACTGAAAGCACAAGAAACAAATAAACCAACATACTGAGGTTTAAGGCTTCAAAATGAAGCATCTTGGGCATTTCTTTTAACTTGATATAAAAGCATCAATCATAAATTAATGTTTGTGCCCACCTTGCCTTACTCCTTATGATTCTCCACCAAGTAGTTCCTTTCGATCTGAATTTTATCAAGGATTAGAGAAAGGTTGGTTCAAGGTTTCATCCCATCGATCCACCATTATAACCACCTATGTTGATTTAATTTGTGACACTTAGCCACCATGAAGCCATTGTTAATTAGACTAGCCTACCACTAATTGACATAGGCCATTGCTAGTGGCACTATAGAGCCATCTAGGCTCTACCACCTAGACCCAAAACTTAGATTCTTGGGGTCTTTTTTTTTTGAAAGGTTTTTGGAGTCTCGCAATAGCTTTTTTTTCCTACTCTCTATTCTATGCTTTTGAAGGTTTTAGTTAGCATCAAAGATGGCTATGCTTTTTTGGAGTCTTTAGATGTGACATTGGTGTTGACAATAGTGATTGCAACATACTAGAGCCCATTTTTTGGTTCTAGACCAATTATGCACAACAGTTATAAACCTTTCTTGTGATGATGGAGGGTCATGTCAAGGAGCACATCTTGATTATGCTAGAACCCATTTAGAATATCGATAACTATCCTATTGGGAAGGACAAAACTTGGTGTGTGTGATGACAATAGTGTCATCCCTCAAAATGAGGACATGATTATGGATTACAAGACAATCAAGGAGATGTGAGTCATACCATAGGATCCATATTCCTATGAGAAGAGTTGGGAGTCATGTCTTCCATATTTGTAGTGAGTTGACTCGCCTTTGACAAGATGGAAAGTCTCTTTTACATTACTATTTGGTCAAGGCATTTTTTGAAAAGTAAAATGCTTATCGTTTGATTTACACTTAGAAGGTGTATTGGAAGTGGATGTTCTACAAGTCCTTAGGATTGTGAGTTGATTAGATTGTTGCTCGATTCTAGATGCTAACTATGGTGAAGCTTTCTATCTCGAAGGAGGCTTATAGTAGAATAAGCTAAATTGTTTTGTCCCTCACCATTGTCATGCTTGACTCTCAAACCTCTATCGTGGTTGCAAGTTATGGCAAAGATTGTGGAACACCTTCCTTAAGAGGACATGGAAGGTAATGTGGGTCCAAAGGCATAGGGCATCCTCCTAAAACATGGCGACATAGAGGATACATGCTAAGCTATGCATGGTCGACCATTTGCCAACAAGGCTGACAGTACTATTGAGCCTTCTAGGAATACTATCATCCTAGGCAAACCAGACAATGACAAGCTTCGGTAGCAATTGACACAACTATCCTGTCCTACCACTTCATCTATGATTCTCGCCCCTATTGATACATATGCTTTTGCAGCTTTGTCAAGTATACTCTGCGCCGTATCTGCTCAAATTGATGTTGCTTGTGATTGAGGTTAACTTATGTACTTTGGAGCATCTTGCCACTTGTAAGGTTATTAGAGATGATCCCAATGCTTTCAACCAATTATAGTAGGTTAAGCAGTTTGAGTTGCTGATAGGAAACATTCACTTGTCCTTGGCGAGGGAAAGATTACTATTGGAGTTCCTTATCCCTCTAGTTAGAGTAAGGGTTTAGAGTCTTTGAGTTAATTGCATATGAGTCTCTACTATCCTAGTTGAATTATTGTTCGATTAAGACATTGTTATCATTTATTTGTGGTCGATAATTTTTCTTGTCTTTATTAGATGTTTCTCATGTCCACATTTTTGAAATAAAGACTCAGTATTTGATAATCCTTTAGAGTGCATGATCTTTATAAATCACAAGGGATTACGCATTAGATTGGGTATCCACATGTCATCCGAAAATGGCATTGTGAAGCACATGCATGCATTGGCATTATTTTACATGTTGCTAGGACGTTATTGAGTCATAATGGTGTCGCTAGGACACTTTTGATTCATAACAGTATACATTCCTTTTATTAGGGGGGGATGTTGTACCAACTAGTTATCTTATCAATCTCATTCCTTCTTTTATGATAGATGAGTGGATCTTTTTCAACTTTTATACCCAGATAGAGACTTATTTTCTATGCATTCCTATATGTTTAGGTGCATTGCTTTTGTTCATCTATATAGTCTTGATGGGGATAAGTTGCTTACTAGGGTAGTCAAGCATGTTTGTTTGGGGTATTTGAAGATTCAAAAATGGTGTCAAAGTTGCAATACCCTTCTTTAGCATCTCCACATTAGTGTCATTCAAAAAGTATTGATTGCAATGGAATTGTGATGGGAAGGAGTGGAAAAAAGAGAGTATAATTGCATCAAAGGATTCAAAACATGGTGTACAAGTAGCTTGAATTTAAGATATTTCCCTTCTGAATTAAAGAAGGTTGAGAACTATGGCAAGAAGTCAAGGCATGGTGAGCCACTATAGAAGGCAAAGGGTGTAACCAAGAAGATGAAAGGGCAAGAAGTCTAAGGTTCCTACAAGTATGGGAATGCTGGATGTAAAGACCACAAAGGAAACTAAAATGCATTAAATTGCACGAAATATAATGCTCTTGATATGGAGGCTAGTGCCATGCATGTTGGAGATATGAATAATGAGCCTTTGGATCATGTGTCCGATTTGCATAGGTGCCTATAGGTCAGCAGGAAGTGATAGTGGCCAAGGATCCCTTACTCCGATGGAGTTGGAGACAATAGATGTATGAAAAGGGGCACTTATCACTTGTGTTAGGAATATATACTAAGTAAATCACTTACCACACATGGCATCATATAATGCTAACACTAGCATGAACTTCATTTTAGGGAAGGATTTTAGCATTAGAGGAATATTGATTCGTAATCCATGACATTAAATCTAAGGGAAAATGGGATGTGAGAAATGCAAATAAGGGATTGAAACAAGATCAACTAAATGAATGGCACAAGGCAGTGAATGGGAAACAGGGTTAACAATTTTAGATGAAGGGCTTTGTTTGTGGATGGACTAATCAAAAGACGTGCAAAAGAAAGACCCATTATCCCATTCAATGGAATCTGGTTCTCTATCTTCATATAGATCTTGTTCCACTTACTATTTCCATAAAAGTATACAAAGTACTTGATTAGGACAAAAATAGTTACACTATTCTAAAACTCTACGTGCCATTATATAGAGAGGCATGAAAGGAAGAATTACAGGAATATCCTTGAATAATAGAACAAACAAAAATAAGTCACATACTAACTCAACACTCTCCCTCAAGTTGAAGCATACACATCAAATATACTCAGCTTGGAACATGGTAACTCAAGATGTTTCTTGGAGAGTGCTTAGTAAAAATATCAGCAATTTAGTCTTCAGTGGCTATATAAGGTGTAGAAATCTTCCCAGCTAGAATGACATCTTTAATGAAGTGACAATCAACTTCTACGTGCTTAGTTTGTTCATGAAATGCTGGATTGTTGGCAATGAAAGTAGCTGCTTTGTTATCACAATACATGGGTGTTAGGAAATAAATTAGGATTTTATTAGTTGTTATTTTCATGTTTAGTCATGACTATATTTAGTAAATGGTGATTGTAACTAACTTATTTGCCTTTACGCTCTCTCTATAGAAAGAGTGCCAATTACCCTTTTCTAAATGAACAAAGTTACATTTTCCAAAACTCTACATGGTATTAGAGCCATTGATCTTGGTCTAGGGTTTAGGAGAAGTTCTAGAGGGGGGAGGCCCTTTGGCAGCGCCATCAACCTCTGGCGAGCCATCGGAGAGGCTCTCTCCTCTCCCACAACTCCTCTTCCTCTTCTTTCTCTTTCATTGTTGTTGCTACGCGTTGCCAGCCAATAAAGCCTCGTCAATGCCGCCTCTAGTCACCGATCACCGTTAAACTTGGAGGGGTGCATCGCTGACCCATCACCGACCGATCGTAACCCCTCCAACCACCATCGGTCGCCGGAGTCATCGTCGTTGAGCCAAAAAGGTCTCAGCATCGCCGGTCAGCGTCATGGATTGGATTGGGCTTTTTGACCCTCAAACCTCGCTCGATCGAGGGTTTGAGGGTACCATCAAGTTCTTGGGGAGGTACTCTACCAGACCAAAGTGGTCCGGACTTGCTCCGTCTCACCGGAGCTCCTCCACCGGCTACTTGGTCATTGTAGCGTTGCCCTTTGATTGGGAAGACCGGATCAAGGGTTTGGGTGTGTGGAGCAGTTCGAGGGGACTACGAGCCTCTTGGAGGACCAATGCTGCTGCTCCTCCCCTTCTTCCACGTTGATGTCCAACTGTAGCTCCCTCTCCAAGCGGTCTGGGAACCTTTGCAGGGGTTGGGAAGCAGTGGAGAAAGCCTTTAGGCCTTGGGTGTTTAAAAAAAGAAATTATGATTGAGTCCATGTTTTCTTTTGCTTTCTTTAAAGTTGAGTCATTTAGTGTTGGGGTATTTGTCGATAACCCCTCAAAAGTTGAGTTCGCAGTTGGGTCAGTCGGAGATAATAAAAAGTCTTATTCTCAAATGAAATCCTACACCTCTTTATATAGAGAGGGGTGTTTGAGAAAAGTACAACATAAGTCCAATAGGACAAGAATAATAACAAATAACTCTAAAACAGTAACAGAATATAACTAGAGTGCTCTACTAACACTCCCTCTCAAGATGGAGCATATATATCAATAATGCTCAGCTTGGAACAACACTTATCAAACGCGGTTCTCGCAAGAGGCTTTGTGAATATGTCTGCATGATTATCACACCTCATCTCCATTGGTCCCTCTATTTGAACATGAAGATCATGTAGCACTGATTTAACCTAGACCATCTCTATAACAATCTGAGCCATAGCTCTGTATTCTAACTCTGTACTAGATTTGGATACCACATGTTGCTTCTTGCTTCTCCATGTCACTAAGTTGCTTGCCACATAAGTGCAGAATCTAGTTGACTTCCTATTTGTCATGCACCCTGCATAGTCGGTATCAAAATAACCAACAACACTCATAGATGAGCCCTTTTGAAATAAACACCTCTACAAGGTGCTTTCTTCACATATTTAAGCACCTATATAGTAGCATCCTAATGTTGCCTAGCCAGCTTGTCCATGAACTGGCTGAGTTTCCCAACGACAAGTGAAAGATCTGGACAAGTAATAGTAAGATACAATTTACCAACTAACTGCTTATAAGATCTGCTATCTACATGCAGAGACTTAGCATCATAGAGATACCCTTTGAGATCTATAGGTATATTAACATATTTAGACCTCATCATTCCTGTTTCCTGCAAGATATCAAGGGCATATTTGCACTGACTAAGAACAATACCCTCTCTGCTACATGTCACTTCAATTCCAAGAAAGTATTTGAGCTCTCCCAGATCCTTCATTACAGAGGCATCAGCCAGCTTCTTTTTTACCTCAGCTATCCCAGCAAAGTCATCTCCAGTGAGAATTAGGCCTTCCACATAGACAAGGAGTACAACCACTCTCCGTTTTCCTTTCCTGACAAACAGAGAGTGATTAGCAGAAGATCGTATAAGCCCCATGACCTGTACCTTCTCTGAGAGTCTTTGGGACCATGCTCTTGGGCTCGGCTTTAAGTCATAGATAGCTTTCTTCAATTTGCATACACACTCTCCTTAACCTCAAACCTAGGAGGTTGTTGCATATAAGCTTCCTCTTGAAGATCTCCATACAAAAACACGTTCTTCACATTCTACTGATGAAGAGGCCAATCATAGTGGGTAGCTATAGACATCAAAATCCAAATAGTAGACAGTTGAGCAACAAGAGAGAAGGTATCAAAGAAATCTATACCATATGTTTAGGTAAATCCCTTTGCCACCAGTCTTCCCTTGTAGTGAGAAATTGTGCCATTTGGGTTGTATTTGACAGCAAAGACCCAACGACACCCAACTGTTCTGGCGTGAGGAGGCAAGGTGGTCAAGTCCCATGTTCCTCTAGAGTGCAGAGCAGTCATCTCATCCTCCATGGCCTGATGCCATTTTAGATCTAGCATTGCCTGTTGATGGGAGGTAGGAACGTGCGTTGCAGAGAGAACCGCAGTAAAAGTAGTAAATGATCTGCCAAGATTGGCAGTAGAGACTGTCTGTATTGTATGATATTGAGCACAACTCCGTGGAGCCTTCTGAATAGAATTGGAAGATCAAGATCCTCCTCAATATGCTCAGTAGCAGTAGGAGGACTCATTAAAGGGACCTGCACAAACACCACTGGGACAACTCACGTCAGTATCAATCCATACCTGACAAAGGGAGGAGATAGGTGGCTGAGGAGGTGGGGGTGTGTTCTTTTTGCCATGTATGCTGTCTGTATGTCACAGGTAGCCTATAGACCTGAGTGATCTCAGCCTTCTACCTCATGGGAGTCTTTGTGGTATCCTCACTATGTGTAAAAGGAATTTGTTCCAAGGGAACTGGTGGAACAGGCATAAGAGGCAAGCCTCCTTCAAATGTCACCTACTGACCACCTGTAGAGAAATAAGGAATGTGCTCATGGAATGTGACATCTGCAGTCACATAATGTTTCTTACCACGGGGGTCATAGCATTTATATCTTTTCTGGGTGTTGCTGTAACCTAAAAAGACACACTTCAGTGCTCTTGGAGCCAACTTGTCCCTACCATATGCCAGAATGTGCACAAAGGTTACACAGCTAAACACCCGAGGTGGGATAGTGAATAAATCCTTCTCAGGATAGAGGACCTGCCAAGGAACTTGTTCTTGTATAGTTGAGTTAAGCAACTTGTTGATCAAATAACATGCAGTTAACATTGCATCTCCCCAATACACCTGTGGCACATTGTGCTATATCAATAGTGTCCTAGCCACATCAAGCATGTAACGGTGGTTTCTTTCTACTACTCCATTTTGTTGCGACGTATGTGGACAGGATGTCTGGTGAATAATCCTAAAAGATCTGTAAAAGGCTGCCAACTTAGATGTACAGAACTTAAAAGAATTATCAGACCGTACAATCTTCACAATACTAGAGAACTGGGTCTTTATTTGTAATATAAATGTTTCAATCATTGATCCAACATTAGACTTATTTTTCAAGAGAAATAACCATGACATCCTGGGAAAATCATCCACAACAAGTAGATAAAATCTGTGATCTAGTCTATTTGGGACACGACTCGGTCCCCATATATCCATGTGCAGTAAATCAAAGATAGCAGTAGAGCTCCGAGATGAGCTCGAAGGAAAACTGGCTCTGTAATGCTTTCTCAGCTGGCATGCATCACATAATCTTCGTAGCTGGTGAAATATTCGGAATGACGCGTCGAAACCTGTCCAGTGAGGGGTGTCCAAGACGAGGATGCCACTGAAGAGTTGTATCAGCACTAAATGCAACCTCGTCCTGACACATAGCAGCAAATGGAGTCTAGATCAGGCGATACACCCCCGCTTCTCATGTCCGCCACCAATCATCCTACCTGTGAGTTTGTCTCGAAAAATATAGTCCAACTCATCAAATATCGCATGACAGTGCAAGTCTTTTGTAATTCTACTAACAGATAAAAGACTGATCGGAAATTCTGGAACATAAAAAACATTAGGCAGCATTAATGCAGGAGTCATTGCCACATCTTTGCCATGAACCCTATACTACCTGCCATCTACTACTTGCACAGATCTCCCAAGGAACATCATGAACTTGTCTAAAGCACGTCTTATCTCTACTGAGATGCTGAGATGCATTAGAATCCACCAACCACAAGGCACTATCAATGTTACCAGACCTGTAAGCAGAAGTCATACCTGAAGTGGCTAAGGCGGTTGTATTAGCAGCAGTAGTGGTTTCTTGGGTCAACTGGGAGAGGCGTTGGACCACAACATCATAGTCCGCACCGGATGCCACGCCGCTCACCTCCTCTAAAGAAACTGCCTGGTTGGCCATGGGAGGTCGACCATGCTTCGTCTAACAATAGGCCTCTGTGTGGCCAATCTTCCTATAGCGCGAGCAAATGGTGTGAGGTCTACTACTCGTACCCTGACCACCATGTCCTCTCCCCTAGTGGATGGAGCACCACGTCCTCCACATGCAGCAGCAACAAGCACAGGTGCCTGTCCAATCTCTGGCATGGATGGCCTAACAACCACCCTGCTCACATGGCTATAAGCCTCCTCTAGAGATGGAAGTTTAGCCAGGGTAAGGATCTGGAACTTAGTAGCCTCATAGTCTGGTCTAAGTCCATCAAGAAACTGTAGGACAACATACTTCTTCCTCTGTACTCTTTAAGTGGCACAAGTGCAGATAGGTCGACGGGCATTATACTTCTCAAGTAGTTCCTTTAGAATAGTATAATACTGCGAAAGTGACTAACCCTCTTGTTTGAGACTACCAATAGCATGATGAATCTTAAACACCTTGCTAGAATTCTTCTCATGAGAATACGTGTCATGTAAAGAATCCCACATTTCCTTGGCGGTCTTGTAGTACATAATCCCATCACCAATCTGAGGCTCAACAGAACTCATGATCCAAGCATGGACCATTGAATTATCTTTCTTCTATGTAACATTCTTCCCTGATTTATCTTGCGGCTCTAACTGCAACAATAGATGTTCCTTATCATGCCCCTCAACTGTCATGAGGAAAGTTTGAGACGACCTAGTATAATTGGCCTCGTTTAACTTGAAGATAGAAATAAAGAAGGGGATTTGTAAACCTCATTGTCCTTAGCGGTAACCGACGACACTTTCAAAGAACTTGGGGAGGCCATCGTGCCTCAGGATTGCCACAAGATGCCATAGATATAATCTGAAACCAATATTTAGATCTAACAAAATCACACAACAGAGAAATGTGATCTCTTGATCATGAGATCTAAGGTCAAAAAGACCCTAGAAAACATTCCAAGAGCCACGCACACCCTTTGAACCACGGCTTAGCGCATGTTAGGGTACGGAAAATACCCTAACAGTGCTTCTACAAGGTGGTGCGCCCGTTTTTCTTCAAGAGAATCATGCCACCAGCCCTATTAAGGCTACAAGAGGCGGCGCGATCTGCCGGAGAAGAGACTGCGGCGCTGCTGGCAGCAAGACAATGCTCAACAGACCTGCAGCAGGCCTGGAGAGGCGGTGGCAGCATTGCTGGCAGCGAGATTTGCCGGTGGCGGCGGCAAGCAAGGTCGCAGTAGGTCCGGAGAGGCGGAGGCGGCACTGCTGTCGGCGAGACTTGCCAATAGAGGTGCTTAGCAAGGTCGCAGGAGCCCCCTCGAGAGGCAGTGGTAGCCTTGCTGTGGTCAACAGTCACCGGCGACGATCGCCAGTGGTTGTTGCCACCGCAGCACTGGCCGAAGAGGCTTGCAGTAGTCAGTTGGGGCTGGTGGAGATGGGTTGCTCGCCGGTTAGGGTTTTGGTGGGAGGTTTCGGAGGTTTGTGAGGGGTGGGATATCACAACGACGATCTAGGATCGCTGCTCTGATACCAAGTTGGAAATAATGAAAAGTCTTATTCTCAAATGAAACCCTACACCTCTTTATATAGAGAGGTGTTTGGGAAAAGTACAACATAAGTTCAATAGGACAAGAACAATAACAAATAACTTCAAAATAGTAACATAACATAATTAGAGTACTCTACCAACAGGGTCCTTATATGTTGAGTTGAAGATACAAGATTTGAAGATGGGAGCCACCTCAAGATGTCGAAGTTTGGGCAGTACTCTCATGCACCTTAAGAGAAACCGAGCATTGATTGGTTATGTGGGGGCATGCAAAAAGGGGCACCGAGGGTTGAAGACACGAAGAGTGAACTACCACATAGATGAGAGTGGATCTTCACTGCCTTATGGATCCAAGACTTCGTCGTCTCCCGTGTCTTGTCTTGCGGGGGAGTGTTAGGAAATAATCATAGGAAATAAATTAAGATTTTATAAGTTGTTATTTCCATATTTAGTTATGACTATATTTAGTAAATGGTGATTGTAACTAACTTATTTGCCTTTGTGCTCTCTCTATAAAAGGAGTGCCAAGGACCCTTTTCTAAATGAACAAAGTTAGGGTTAAGGATTTTAGATGAAGGGCTTTATTCGTGGATGGATTAATCAAAAGAGGTGCAAAAGAAAGACCCATTATCCCATTTGATGGACTCTGTGTCTCTATCTTCATATAGATCTTGTTCCACCTACTATTTCCATAAAAGTATATAAAGTACTTGATAGGACAAAAAGAGAGTTACACTATTCTAAAGTCCTACATGCCTTTATATAGAGGCATGGAAAGGAGAATTGCAAGAATACCCTTGAATAATAGAACAAACAAAAATAAGCCATATACTAACTCAACACTCCCCCTCAAGTTAGAGCATACACAACGAACATGCTCAGCTTGGAACATGATAACTCCAGATGCTTCTTGGAGAGTGCTTGAGTAAAAATATCAGCAATTTGGTCTTCAGTAGCTATATAGTGTGTAGAAATCTTCCCAGCTAGAATGGCATATCTAATGAAGTGACAATCAACTTCTACGTGCTTAGTTCGTTCATGAAATACTGGATTGTTGGCAATGAAAGCAGTTGCTTTGTTATCACAATACATGGAAGTAAGACCAAAGGCACTCACTCCCAAATCCTATAGAATAGATCTGACCCATAACAACTCACAAGTAGTATGGGCCATCACCCTATACTTAGATTCAGCACTAGATCTAGAGACTACATTCTGTTTCTTACTTCTCCAGGTAACAAGATTATCACCAACATAGGTATAATACCCTGTAGTAGATCTCCTATCCTCATGTGCTCCAGCATAATCAGCATCATAATAGTCCCATACATTAAGATGACCATGCCTTCTGAAGGACAAACCTTTTCCAGGTGACTGCTTAAGATACCTCAAAACCTGGCACACACCATCTCAGTGTACTTCTCTAGGAGACTGCATAAACTGACTGAGTCTTCTAATAGCAAAGGAGATATTTGGTTTAGTCATTGTTAAATATAGTAGTTCTCCTACCATGGCATGGTACCTTGTCACATCCTCAAGTAGTGGACTCTCTGAATCTGCAAGTGGTATAGATGGGTCCATTGGGACACTAACTAATTTACAACCAGGCATTCCTACTTTCAATATGTCAACATATTTTCTCTGGGATAAAATAAGGCCACCATCAGTATGTTACACTTCAATACTTGAAAAATAATGTCTGCCCTAGATCTTTGGTTACAAACTATGAACATAGAAAATTCTTGGTAGCTTCTCCTTTATCACTCCCTGTAAGCAAAATGTTATCAACATACACAATAAGAATGACTAAACCAATGGTTCTATGCATAGTAAATACAGAATGATCAACAATGGATCTAGTGAAGCCATATTCTTGAATTGAATTACTAAACTTCTCAAATAACGCCTTAGGGCAATGCTTAAGGCCATAGGTGGCCTTCTTTAATTTGCATACCTTTCTACACTCCCCTTCAACAATAAATCTTGGGGGTTGTATGGAAACCTCCTCATCAAGATCATTGTAGAGGAAGTCATTTTTGATATCAAGCTGAAAAACTGGCCAATCATTATTAATGCCACTGAGAGTAGAGTCTGTACAGAATTAAGGTGTGCCACAGGCGAGAAAGTCTTGAAATAATCTATGTCGAAGGTCTATGTATAGCTTTTAGCAACTAATAGTGCTTTGAATCTTTCAATTATCCTGTCTGGATTACATTTGAGGGTGAATACTCACCTACACCCCATAATAGTAGCACCAGGGATAGGTCAACAAGTTCCCAGGTCCTTCTAGACTGAAGAGCTACCATCTCTTCATAGTTAAGGTCCATGGGGGCTCCTTGAAAGGT
This sequence comes from Thalassia testudinum, assembly GCA_037157565.1. Taxonomy (NCBI): domain Eukaryota; kingdom Viridiplantae; phylum Streptophyta; class Magnoliopsida; order Alismatales; family Hydrocharitaceae; genus Thalassia; species Thalassia testudinum. The sequence continues at coordinate 103,812,024 of JAZHRO010000024.1, read as the reverse complement.
GTCAAGATGAGTCTTAGGAATATGGTGATTGTCCACTGCAAGAGATGGACACATTGTTGTAGGCAAATGATCAAGTGCTATATAGTTTGAAATAGAATTCTTGGCGCATGATCTTTGGGATTTCCTCTAGGCAATAGGAAGATCAAGTTCAATTACTTTAGGTACTGTGGGGTCTAGACCTCCAGTGGAATCCTGCATGATTAACAGAGGATTGAGTAGGAATGGTAGAAAGAGGTTCCTTGACAGGAGCTATTGTGGATGGAGGCCTACGTTGAAAATGTTTTGGAAAGGTGTCTGTAACCTCGGGATCCCTAGGGAAGGTAACAGAGGGGACATCTGTCTGAGGTGCAGGTGGCTCAGGGGGTCCTGGAGGCGTAGTGGTAAACATAGGAAGTAGGACATTTTGTATAACATTGGGAGATTTCCCTAGTATGACATCTTTTCAAAAAAGGAAGCATCCTTAGTAACATAAAATCGATGTTCAAGAGGATCAAAACATCGGTATCTCTTTTGGATTCTAGAGTAACCCAAAAAAACACATTTAACTGATCGAGAGGACAACTTACCCACCTTGAACATGTGGATAAAGCAAACACAACCGAAAACCTTGAGTTCTCTAGAAAATAACTCCCGTCCAGGAAATAAAATAGAGTAAGAGATTTTTCCACCAAGAATAGAGGATGAAACCTGATTCATCAGAAAAGCTGTTGTAAGAACGACATCAGCCCAAAAGGTATTAGGAACATGCATATGAAACATAACTGTATGAGCAACATCCAGCAAGTGTCTCAACTTGCGTTTAGCCACTCCATTTTGTTGGAATGTATGAACATAAGATGTCTGGTGGATAATACCCAATGATTGGAAAATTTGAGTCAAAGTAGAGTTCATAAACTGAAGTTCATTGTTGGTTAGAAACATGCGAATAGTAGTAGAAAAGTGAATCTTTATTTCATTAACAAAATTCTTCATCAATACGGGGTTGACTTATCCTTCATTGTGAATACCCAATGGACATTGGTATAGTCATGCATAAGAACAAAAAAATAACGAAAACCCCCAAGACTCTTTACCCTGCATGGGCTCCACAAATCAACATGAATAAGAGAAGGGAGACTTAGTTCTATTATTACTGCTAGGAAAAGACACCTTATGATGCTTGCCAAGTTAACAAGCCTCACAAGGAAAGGAATCAGGAAACTGCATGTTTGGAAACTGACAACGGAGAATAGAACTACTAGGATGTCCCAATTTGAGGTGCCACTGTAGAGTAGTCGTGACGCAAGTAGAAGCAATAGAGGGATTATCTGGTGGTAGGTTCAGATAATATAGACCATCTTGCTCAAGTCCACCAATCTGCTTCATCGTTTGGAGGTTCTACAGGAAGAAAAAATGGTCATGAAACACTGCTTTGCAATTTAATGCCTTAGTAATCTGACTTATAGACTTTAAATTCAATGCAAATTTAGGTGCATGTATAACATTAGATAAAGATAAAGTAGTAGTCAAGGAGATGTCACCCAAGCCTGTCATGGGGGGTAAGGCACCATCAACTACCCTGACATAGACAGGTATAGTCAGTGGTTTAAGAGAAGAAAGCAATGTCACATCTCGTGTAATGTGGGAGAAGGCACCTGAATTTGCAAGCCATGATAGTGTACTAACACCTCTTGCACTAATAACAGCACTTGTCAACTGAGTCACAAAAGCACCAACAGTGGACGAGGCCTGAGAGGATACAAGTCTGTCATACTACTCCTTAGAAATAGTAATCTGGGTTTTGGCTTGATCTTCTCATGACAATACTGACTTCCATCTTCACCATAAGCAACCTGGTTGGCTTGATGCCCCTTAGGAAAATCATGCTTTATCCAACACTTATTAACTGTGATTTTTTTTGTGACAATGCTCACAGGTTAAACTACGACCTCTGCCTCGGCTTTCTACTCTCGCACCACGTCGTCTTCCCTTGCCTCCTGAAGTTTCCCTACCACAGCCAATTGCTGCCATGGTAGAAGAATCTGGAGGTGTGATAGGATTAGAAATCTTGAGACGCGAGAGCTAAGTATAAATCTGAGCAGATGTAGGAATCTCTTCCAAGGTCATAAGTTGATCTTTCACATGTTTATATTCTTGACTAAGGCCAGCAAGTAACTGAACAGAACGAAAGGCTTCACACTGCTTAGTAATGATAGTAACATCAGTAGATATTGGCTGATAAGTATCCTACTCATCCTAAAGATTCTTCATGGAACCATAATATTTAGCTAGAGACATGATTCCCTTACAAAAAGAATGTAGCTACTCAATGACTTAGTATAGGTGGCTAATGTTGCTCTTGTGGGAATGTATCTCATGAAGAACTTCCCACATCTTTTTAGTAGAAGCATAAGATATAACCTGCTTTGCTATAGGTTCCTTCATGCTTTTCAGCATACAGGTGGCAACCTAGTCATTATCAGCCTCCCAGTCTACGGTCTTGACTATAGGTTCATCTTGAGTCCGGATATATTTCTTGCGATGTGATCTCATAAATAAGGAGAAGGATGTAGACCATAGAAAGAAGTTGATATCATCCAACTCAATAGAAGTCCCTTACAAAAAAGATGTCTTTGGGGTAGAGATCTTCCCCACCGAGTCACTAGCAGGTTCCTTGTCCTCCATAATGCCCTATATGTAGATTTGAAAGGACTGAAAATATAAGAATGATCCTCTGGGACTAAATGAAGCCCCAAAGAGGTCGTTTCCTTCTAAAGACTACGTTGCCTAAGGAGAAGAGAGGGTGAGAATCACGTCACCCTCTCCACAAGATCACTGTTGTAGGGCCTCAGATGATTGTAGTGGAGGTGTTGCAAGCAGTCAACCGGTTGCTGGAGAGATCTTCGCTGCCTCTGATGCACCCCAGGTGACGGTGTAAGGCTGCTGGGGCCTTCTACCAGTGACATTGGCCTTACTGTCGATCTTGGAGAGCCAAGCGGTGGCAAGGAGGGGGCCGATGATGCCCTGAGAGAGAGAGAGAGAGAGAGAGAGAGAGAGAGAGAGAGAGAGAGAGAGAGAGAGGCTAGGGATTTGGTGGAGGGGAGAGGAGGCTAAGTTTGGGTGGGGTACTCGAGTATCGATTTAGGACCGTTGCTCTGATACCATTATAGGACAAAAAGAGAGTTACATTATTCTGAAACCCTACATGCCTTTATATAGAGGCACGAAAGGGAGAATTACAGGAATACCCTTGAATAACAGAACAAACGAAAATAAGCCACATACTAAATAACTCAATGGTACTCAATAAACCTATAAGATTTCAACTCTCGTTAACGAAGAAGCAAACAATTTAGGTAGACAATAAAATTTGTGAATATAAAGACCCCTTGATACTAAAATACCATCCACTTCAAGTTGGTGCCATATCTCTATAGTATATTTTACGATGTTGCATGGGCATTCATAACCCCTATCTCTGACCAGTCAGGTATGATGGTCACTGTGGTATATCAGCATTGTACTTCCCCCTGTAAGCTTGTCCAACATTCATCCCTATGGTAACCACAGAGATTTCGCCTACTAACAATGTTTTGGGTACTGATACCTTGGGAACTCAATACTATACTCAAACAAGAGAGAGTCCCTATTTGACGATAATCAGAATGTGATTGTAGATGAATTAGAATTTCCCATAGCCTTGATGAAGGCCCCCATAGCTGTCCATGTGTTCCATACCTAAACATGTCTATGACATGTCTTGGATTGTCAATTAGGAAGTTCTCTATGGCTTTCTCAACCTCTTTCTACTTTAAATGACCAGACTGTTTTAGATCCATAGCAGAGACAACCTTTGGAGGAAGAAGTGCACACTTCACGTGATACCTTTGTACCCATAGACCATCCTGATGCCACAATGGTGGGTTCTAAGTGGGTCTTCATTTTGAAACACATTCCTGATGGGCCCATAGAAAGGTATAAGGACAAACTAATGGCAAAGGGATGCACTCAGATGCATGGAACACTCTTCTTTAGTACCTTCTCATCGATGAATAGATTTCCTATGCTGTCAATTCTAGATGCAAGGAATACCTTAGGAGGCCGCATAGTCGTAGGTGGACCCCTCCTCGAACCATATAATGCAATGTGGTGCTATAAGCGGGTCTAGGAGAGTACTTGGACCGAGTAGGTGTTTACTCAACCGAGTAGTCACCTGCTTTTGAGATAGATCGACCAATGGGATCTTCTTGAAAAAAAACCCACGAAAAAAATAACTTCAGGGTCCCACGTAAAAAAAATCCACCTACAAACCAAACATCTTGGATCCCCGAACAAATTTTCCCCAAATAACCCCCAAATAACCCATCCCCCAACATCACTGTAAACCCCATATGATCGAAACCCATCGCCTCTAAACCCCAGCGACCATCGCCTCTCCATCGCTGCCCTAAACCTCAGTAGCTCATCGCCTCGTCATAGCTCTCTGGCACGCCGCGGCCACCGCCTCTCCATCGTCGCCATCGCCTACCATCGCCTCTCCATCGTCGACTGTTGGTTGCTGGTGCTTTTACGTTTTTGGGTGACCCCTTCTCATTGAATGACCTTCCTGGTTGCTGCTACGTTTTTGTCTTTCATCGAATGGGGTTACAAGCATATCCTGTCGAATGACCCAACGCAGAACAAGCATGTCCTACTTCCCAACTCAGATCATCCCGAGCTAATTTGGTCCACTTCCACCTCAACCCTTAACCCCTCCTCATCAAATGATCCAACGCAGAGGGTGTGTATGTCTCTCATTTATATTTTACATATTTGTTTATACTTTATGAATGTTTATCCATGTTTGTTTATATTTGTCTTTCATTTGTATTTTACACATTTTTTGTCACCTGTATGTCTGTCTTTCATTCTGCATTCTTGTACTAGTATTTCTCTTAGGTCTAGGCTTCCTAATATTGATTAAACATGATCAAGCTTTTGCATTTTTGTACTAGGTTATATAGTAATTAAAGAGAAGTATTGACTATATTTTTTAATTATACTACTTGAGACATTTGCATGATTATAACATTGCATATAACACAAAATTTAATAAATTAACTAATTATTCTATTTTTTAATAAAAAAATGCAAAACCGCATACTCGTTTGCATACTCCTCCGAATACCGCATACTCGTTATGTTGTAACCCAACTGATCACATACCGCATACCAACTTCCTGAACCTTGTATGCAGCAACCATTGGGTTTTAAGTCTGATAGGGAGGCATCCAAGGTAAGCAGGTTAAGAATGGTGATCTCTTTAAAAAAAAAGGTGAAGGATGGTGATGTATGGCCTTAATAGAGTCTTAGGACATGGTTTCATCAGCTATTTAAAATTGTCAAGACTCTTGGATTTTGTAGATCATCGATCACTCTCCATGTGTATAGAAAATGGTTTGATAACTAGTTGTCATATTGGTGTATATCGATGATATTATACCTGCTGGAGGGTGATACATACGGGATATTTGGTTAGGAAAAATGTCTAGCTACGAACTTCATCATCAAGGACTCAGGCATCTTCTTGAGATAGAGGTTGTCCGTGGTAAATGGGTTGTATTGCTATGCTAGAAAAAAAATGTGCTACAAGTATACTTCAAGAGATGGGAATATTAAGAGCTGGAACAGTGCATATTCCCATCTATACGAGAATCCACCCCCATGAGAGCATAAAGCTTGTTAATGCACCACAGTTTCTGAAATTGGCTATAAATTTTTCGTATTTGACCATTACTTGCCTAATCATTTCTTTTGTAGTTAAAAATTTAGTTCATGATAAGCTTAGTAATGGACATTAGGATGTAATGGTTGTGGTTCCTAATTACCTGAAGTCCTCTGCAGGGAAATGATGACTCCTATTCACAATGGGTATCTTCTTTGATACTATAGCTTTAACATATGATAATTATGCCAGGTGTCCCGAGGATAGGAAGTCTACTTCTGACTTTTACACCTATGTTGCTGGGAACCTTGTGATTCGGAGGAGGAAGAAACAATCACTTATCTCTAGATCTAGTGTCGAGTGTGTATTGAGCTAGGCATGGACGAAAACAATGTTGATGTGGATAAGGTTTGTGTTCTACAATTGACATCTTTTTAGTGACCTGATGGAGATGCCGTGCGATAACAAGGGTGCTTTCCACATTGAGAGACTAAACAGTTAATGTTGACTAGCATTTGTACTCGATTTCATTCATAAGAAACTCATTCACACCATCTAATTTCTCATTAAAAGACCAATAGATGACATATTTACTGAATTGATGATGCTAAGTTAAGCAGGATTTGATATCTATGCTCCAGGTTCAGTATTGACAGTATGCATTTTGTTGATTTTTATGTTTTGTTTAAGGGTCCACCCATATTCTTCCCAAATCCCTTGAGAACTGTAATTTGGTAATGAAGCATCTTGCTCATTTCTTCTAACTGATATGGATGCAAATATTTATGGATTGAAAATCTTTGTTACCATATCCTTAGAAAATGGACAATTCAAACTATTCATACATGGATGTTTATGCAGATTGTGTGCTGATGATTTTAAATATTATTGGATGAATGATCAGCCATTGAAGTATAATTCATGTATCTTACATACGAAAATTTATTTCCAAAATACTTGGAGAAGGTACAAAATGTTGCCAAGCATGAAATACAAATTTTTGTAATGATATGCATAATCCAAAACATGTCATGTCTATGGATGTATAAACTGGTCACCATATTTGTATTGGTTTCATATAGATATGATTTCATACTTATATTCTTTTAAATTTGATATGAAAGTGTTTCAGATGGATAATCACTGAACCTTGCATTTTCCTTATCTGTGGCATGTTACCATGTAATATGTGTTGCTCTACAGATCAGGTTGTGGGAAGCAGATCTAAATCGGGTTGAGATGATTCCTTCCCATCTCTATGAAGATTTTCCGTCCAAGGTGATTTCAGTGCTACTCCTTAAGAAATGACTGTACTGCCCTAAACTATAATAGAGTTTTTAAACTCTTCTGATTAAGGCTAGGACAGAGTGGATCCTACATGGAATATGTGGAAGATCTTTAGGCTTCTCAATTGATTGTTCGTTCAGGATGTTTTCGAAGCAGCCTGTGACTTTGCACGGGAGATAGGTGGTTTGCTATGGCAAGACTCCAAGAGGTTGCGGTTAATTGTATGTGGAGAAGCGCATCAAGATATGCGGGACTTCCTTCGACGTCAAAAATGATGAAACCACCTTCTCAAGATCAATGTAGCTGTTGGACATGCTCGGCATTTATGGAAACTAAAAGAGTGTGCAAGTGATTGACAAGCTTGGTTCCACACCGAAGCAGCGTCACTTGGCAAGGTTTTTTGCTTGCGTTCCTGTATTAATCTAATCTGTCTTTTTTCTCGTAAAGCTAATCGGTTACTTAAATTATGTACTCCAGTGGGATTGGTTCAGTGGATGACTTCTAACAGAACATTCCGTATCAACTTTTCCTTCCAAAAAAAGAAAAAGTAGAAAGAAACAACATCAAAAGCCACGCAGCATGTGTGATACGTTTGTCAAGAAGCACCGCGGTGATTGGGAGATGCTTTTCATTTGATATTCTGTTCTCTTTCAAAAAAAAGTTTGAATGATAATGTGATCATGGTTGGCTCTTTTAATACAATGAAATTTAGGTTGTGGTGTTTGGAGAATGGGAAAAACCAACTCATCATGTTTCGATGATTCTGTTGTCTGATTGAAAAGGTACCAACACATGTAAATGATGTCATATGATGCTCTTAAAGTTTCAAATATGTTGGTCTTGGATAGGATATGGTCGTCGAGTTAAAAAGTATGAATGTGCTCTTCATCTGCTAAGGAGTGTTATTGTGGTTCCTTCACTGGGAAACTTACACTCTTTTTTCTGTGTGCAGTTTTCGTTGATATCACATAGATGGGCTCTAATACTTTTTATACATGATTATTGTTATGTTAGGAAGCTCAAAATTTTGTAAACCATTTCATCCTTGGGCTTAAATTGTACGTAGTTTAGAATGTTAATCCATAAATGGAAATGGAATTTTTGATACCTTGCACATGATAAGGACGTTGAAGTTTCACCTTTTAAGAGTTGTACCAAGGGATGATTGTTATCATGTTGACATGTGAGATAGGCATCCTCTAGTTATTGGCTATCTTTAAATTTTTTCCTCTTTTATATGCAGAAACATCTGCTGAGCTTCATGTCTCCAGTCATGTGATTTGAGTAACTTGAGTTAACGATCCAATCATTGTTGCAGTCTAGTTCTTCAAAAAGCCTCTATTGTTAAAGCCACTTCATCACCTCCATTGATCGTCGCTAAGGCTAGTACATGCCAATCTCTTTCCCCAGAACTGTCTTGCTGGCTGTTTGACGTCATTACATTGCTCTCTACTGACTTTTCTTGAATTGACGGTCTTGTGCAAAATGTCATTTCCTTTTTCCATCAAAGCACTCACCAATCTTTTGTCAAGCAATGGGATTTAGTTTCTTGCCTTGGTTTGATTGTACTTGTCTGGCTTGAAATTGCATTGTCATTATTGCATTCTTAAAGGGATCTCCTTTTTCTTTGACACATAGTGAGTCAATTATTGTGTCATACCTCTTCTATTTGCAGTGAACATGGCTTCTTCACCAACTTTAGTGATACAATAGCCATTTGCCTTGCTAAAATCTTTTGTTTACAAGAGACTTTCTACCTCTGGTGGTTGAATGGGTCACCTGAATACAACTATGATAAAATCCCTGTAGTTTGGTTGTGAGCCATGCATGATTATCCTTCTCATTCCTGACTCATTAATCTTAGGTTTCAGACCCAATTGAGAGATTTCATGCCATATAAAGCATACCACTTATGACGTACTAAGAGATCATCATCTACTTGATCTCTAACATTTGGAGTTGCTCATCATCTTTGTGCAACAGTAGAGTGCATCTTGCACTTTTGCTGTAGTGTCCTCTCATAGGTACTAGATTAGTTCTCCCTCTGTAGTAATTTTCAGCACAAACATTGTCTATCTTGATTGATCTTCCATTTCTTTAATGCATTGGCCTTCTCAATTGGTGGTGGTGCAACTTCGTATCTTCCGACAACCTCTTAGAGGTCTTATTCTTATAAACAAGATCCAAAGTAGCTTGTCTTGTAGTTAAAGTTGTGGTTGTTCAATTTTTTGATTGGTGATGTCATATCAACACAGTTCACCTCGTACTTGGAGAAAGTCCACGACTTTTCTTCTATAGTAGTCTATTACATAGCCTGGAACATTGCATAGACACAATGTAAGGGTCCAAAATTTGAGTTTCTAAGTCATTTTGAAGTCAAGTACATCATTTTGAACCCATCGTATCTTTGGGTATGTATCAGGTCGAGTGCCTTGTAAAACATGAAAACTCGTGTTTCTAGTCAAATGTCGGTCACACCTATTTGGAATAGATCATATAAGGAAGCATGAGATTTGTCTCATGAATCATGTTTCGTGGAAATTCTCATTCTCATTCTCATTTAAAGTAACTATGGAAAGCAAGGAAAGTAGGTACTATTATTAATTATTCTTATTTCCCATTTATTAATTCCATTATGCATGCCTTTCCAATATTTTGGTTACGAAGCACCCAAATTGTATCCCTCAGAAGACTTGAGGAGATATCGTTGCAGTGTATCAAATAACAAAGTTGATACAGTACACCCTCTTAGTTGAGAGGAGGGCCTGCACCTACTTTATCATTTAATCGCCTTGGGTCCCAGCCTGGTGACTACAACTCGTGTGATACACATCTAAGGAGTTACCCTACATTGACACATGTTTAGTCATCTCCATTGTAGGGTTCAAAAATAGTAACATCAAGCTCCTCAAATAGTAACACGTACCCTCTCGCATTTAGCTACTCGGTTGGCTAAATAGCCTAATAATGAGTCATAGGGAGGATAGCTCAATCTTTGAGGCAGTCTTGCCTCTAAACAAGTGTAGCCAGCTATGTCGTTGATATTAGGTGCAAGACTATCAAATTGATCTCACAAGTTCTAGGTTTGCTAACCAATTTGCACCCATACTTTCCATCATTGGTCATGTATAGAAAGTAATTCTCATCCTTTAGCTATTGTATCTTTCCATAATTTACAATAATTCTGTGTGTCAAACAATTATTATGGACTTCCTCATTCATACTACTATTCATTGCATTTAGTAGACTTGGTAAGTAATTCCATTTATTTAACCTCAAGGGTTTGCAGGACTTGGTGTGTAGGCTTAGGAGACCTTAGGTAGGTATTTATAAAGTATAGGAATTCAGGTTTAAGCCTTAAGAGCCATTGGAATTAAAATTAAAATGTAATTATTCAGGCTAGAATGACTACAATTCATTAATACAAAATTTGACTGAATCTTGTTTGAAAATTAAGATAAGATGTCTTAAATAGATGAATCAATATGAAAATAATTATATACAACTAAAATAGGTTAAGTAGACATCTGAAAGAAAAATTGATAGTCTAAAAAATTGAAGTAGAAATCTAAAGAAAAAGGAGTTTCCAAATTTGAAGTATTTATTCAAACATGAGTAATAGTTGATTAATTAATCTATTGAATGTTGGATTTTAAAATCATGGGCATTGGTGAAGTTTTATAGCATGCCCATTTAGATATTTGAAGGACAACATAGAGGTCTAAAATCTTGAATAGTTAAAGATCAAGAATTTGGAGAGGAAATAATGTTTGGGAAGAAAGTAGATGTCTGAAATAATGGGTCAGGCATTTGAACAATCCGGTAGAATAATTTTTCGAAAGGTAGATATGTGAAGTAAAAAATCAGAGATTTGAAAAATTAGATTGGTTGAATTTTCAAAGTTTTAAAGAAGTAGAATTGAATAGATAGGTTCCAAGATGTGTCTTATGGGTTTTCATAAGATTATCAAGGTTATTTTTACATTCTAAAAATAAATTGAAAGAAAAACTTTAAGAAAACTTCTTGATAGATCCATATTTCTTTTTCTCATTTCTTTTCTCCATGATTGAGAACTTCATGTCTTTCATGTATCACTTGTTAATCCTCATAAAAGTATGGAATAATTTGTTATTACCAAAAATCATTTAACTTATGCTAACAATATTTGCCTCCCTTTTTTGTAATGACAGAACATACTTTGTTGTCTAAGGAGCTTCCTTTAACAATAAGCATTTATCATTTTTTGTTCCTTCTCCTTTTTGTCATTATCAAAAAGAATTATAGTTTTCTACTTACAAGAACTTCAACAATTGCTCCCTTTTAATTCTAGCTTCTTTTAAAAAGGTGCTATGGAAAACTCTCCCTTATTGTTCTTCTTCTCCTTAATTTAATATCTCCCTTTTAAAGAGAAATTAAGGCAATAAGAGATTTAACTTCCCAAGACAAAATTTTTACCCCTTTTTAATCCTTTAAAGTAACATAAGCTCCTCTCATCTTAATGCTTCTCTTAAATAGATCATCAAAATCAATTTCTTAAATAAAGAACAAAACTTACCAGAAGAGTGACATTTACCTCCAAATGAGGGTGAGATACCAAAAGAGTGTGATTTACCTCCAAAGAGATGGACTCCATCCTCCATATCTATGTGGTTGTCCAATCACTTTGACACTTCTTTCATGTACTCCATAGAGATAGCATCTTGGATCTATTAGGGTGTTTTGATGACCTACAAAACAAGAATTTACCAAATATTTCGGTACCCACATCTTTTTGGGCCCTTTAGGGTTAGTATTTCTCATCCAAGAGTGTATTCTTCTTGGATTCCATCCTCTTAGATTTGGTGTATGAAGATGTTTCTTAGTGTGTGCCAAGTTAGATTTGTTTTCTTTATTTTAGCAAGATCGTCAACTAGCTTATTCGAGTTTTCACTACGACTAGCTATACCTTTTTCAACAAAATCTATTTTATCTTTTAACACGGAAACATTTATCTTTAAGGAACTATTCTCGTCAAGGATTTTGGTTTTATCCATAACAAGAGCTATCTTTTCTTTTACAAACTCATGCTTTTCACTCTCAAGTGATCTATAAGAATTCATTAAATTCTTATTTTCTATTTTTAACAATTTACTAAGTTTATAAAGTCATTAAAAGGATCTTGTAATTCATCAAAAGTGTAAGATTATACCTCAAATTTGTTGTATTCTTCAATAACCATAAGACTTAGGTACGCAATCTCATCTCCATCACTTAAACTTCTATTCGAGTCTTTCTACATAGCTTTTGTCTTGTTTTCCTTCTTCTTTGAAGGTTTAGGCTCGGAGTCGACTTTGAATGCAAGTAATTTGCTTTTTGGATCTTCTTCAAGCTTTTTCCTTCGATGATCCATTTTAACTTATAACTCACCTTTGATGAAAGTTTTTCCAAGAGCTTTAAGATTGTTGATGATGAAAGTGAAATGTATGTACATGTCTTTCATGCTTTCTCCTACTTGCATTTCAAATTTTTTAAAATCTTGAGTTAGAATAAGAACTTTAGAATTTTTTACTTTGCTCCTTCATGTGTGATTTGCAGTGTTTTTAAATCTTATTTGTGGTGGTGCATTGCGGAATCCAATTGAATTTGTCAGGGTTGAGTGCAAAATATAAGGCATTCATAGCCTTGAAGTTCAGTGAAAGCTTTTTTTTATTATCCTCCGATAAAGCTTCTCTTTCAGGCTTCACGATTTGAAAAATAGTGTTTATTCACCCTCTACTTCCAATATGAATAGTTCATTCCATAAAAAAATAGAGGCTTGGTAATACAAAAATGGTTTAAGTTGTTAGTTGCCACCACCTTTGATGCCTTGGATCTCACTCGATTTTTACACCTAAAAAAAAATAGTAATGAGGCTCTGATACCAAATGTTAGTAGCACAAGAAGAGGGGGTTGAATTGTGTATTAAAATACAAATGCAAAAAATTGTGCAAATGAACACAAGAATATATAGAGGAAATCCTTATAGGAAAAATCTCTACCTAGATCTTCTAATGTAGGATTTTTCCATCAAAATCAATGAGAATCACTACAAACAATTTTCAAAACCCCTCTCCTAGACAACTCCTAAGGAGAGCTTTGCCCTTCTCTAAGAGAGAATGGGAAAGCTACAGCTTAGCTACCCAATAAATTAACCAAAAGAATATAAAGAAATGATCCTAAGAGCATTTTAGGATATAAAATATAATGTAAGGAAAGATTACTCAATTTTCAAACCTATATAGAGAAGAGATTGATCAGAGGGAGTATGTGCTCTTAGTTGTTGCAAGAGTTATAAGAATAAAGAGCACAAGAAGCTTTGAATAAGGAAAATAGTGAGAATTTCAACACTAGAAAGCTTTGTTGCTTGGTATGTAGGCTTAGAATACTTTAGGTAAGTATTTATTAAGTGTAGGAGGTCAAGTTTAAACCTTAGGAGACGTTGGAATTTAAATCATAATGTAATTCTTCAAGTTAGAATGGCTACAATTCATTAATACAAAATTTGACTAAATCATATGTTTAGAAATAAAGATAAGATGTCTAAAATAGATGAATCAAACATATGAATGAAAATTCGGAAAATAATTATACACATTTGAAATAGGTCAAGTAAACATCTGAAATAAAAATCAAAAGTCTAAGAATTTGAAGTATTTAATCAAACATGAGTAATGACTGATTAATCAATTTATTGAACGTTGGATCTTGAAATCCTAGATGTTGATGAGGTTTTATAGCACATTTAAGCATATGAAGGACAACATAGACATTTGAAATCTTGGATAGTTCAAAATATAGAATTTTAAGTCAAAATGATGTTTTGAAAGAGAATAGATGTCTGAAATAATGGGTCAGACATCTAAAAAATTAGATCTATGCATCTAAAATAAGGGGTCATACATTTGGAAAATTTGGTAGAATGACTTTTCAGAAAATAGACATGTGAAGTAAAAACATATGAAAAATCAGATAATTTAAATTGTCAAGGTTTCAAGCAAGTAGAATTGAATAGATAAGTTTTAAGATGTACCCTATGTGTTTTCTATGAAGGTTCGTTTTACATTCTAAAAATAAATGACAACAACAAAAACTTACGAAAACTTCTTGGGAGATCCATCTTTCTTTTTCTAACTACTTTTCTTCATCATGATTGAGAGCTCCATGTCTTTCCTGCATTACTTGATAGTCCTCACATGGAAGTACGAAATAATTTATCAGTATAAAAAACCATTAACTTTTGTTAATAATAGTTCTCTTCATGTATATCATTGTCTTGTGTTTCATTTCTCTTTGCTGAGTATTCAAGTTCGTAATGTTGATTTTTATTTCTTTTTGACTTGAGTACTTAATTATTAATTAATTATTAGTGATTGTGATTGTTCGATAACTATGAAATTGTGATAAATCGGCAGATTGATCATGGAATTGACTTATCTTGATTTCTTGCAATATATAGGTGTGGTTAACAAATGAATGAGATTAAATTTATTAATGTATTCATAACTTTTCATAATTAACTTGTAATTTATGAATTGATATATATGGGAGTTGATCTACCTTGTTAACATGCTTAGGTTATGTGATTGATGTTTAATTAAGTCCAAATATTTTTATTATTGGTTGATGTGATGTTATTATCAACAACAAATAATGGATTCATATTATATTGTTAACTAATGCTATGATCTCGTATCTCATATGTAAAACCCTAAATGAGGAGCTTACCTAGCTTGATTTAACAAGTAAGAAATGGATTTCAAACTTGGTCACCCCTTTATTATTATGATTGAATTACTTTCCTAAGTGACTTGATTATCATTATATGATGATAACCCAGCATGCAAGTTCATAAAAAATTGATAATGATGTTATTTGTTAGATTTGAGAAAGAAGGTTAACATGAAATTGTGGTATGATAATAATAATTCACTTATATTGGAATTCAACTACAAAGATAGATAACAACGAAAATGTTGAGTTATATTGGATAACCAATTTAGATCTGCTGCTCCCTAGCATTTGACTTCATTGCTAGTCTAACTCTAGACTGGTTGAGCTAGTCAAGGACTTGTTGGCCTCCCTAGGACTCATAGTTAGTTTTAATGGCAACTTGGATAGTGGTGTGTATGGCTTGAGGTTGGAGTAGTTCTTTTCTCGATTGGTGAGTGGAGGGATGGTTGTTTGTGGATCAATGTATCTAGCTATACAATGTAACAACTACTCG
Source organism: Thalassia testudinum (assembly GCA_037157565.1). Taxonomy (NCBI): domain Eukaryota; kingdom Viridiplantae; phylum Streptophyta; class Magnoliopsida; order Alismatales; family Hydrocharitaceae; genus Thalassia; species Thalassia testudinum. The sequence continues at coordinate 103,796,812 of JAZHRO010000024.1, read as the reverse complement.
TGATGACCCTAGGGTGTTGGATTGAGATGTAAAATGGATTGATCTTGTATCGATTGCACTTCTTGAAATATTGGATCGAGGTCACTTCATGCCTTCTAACATGTTGATTGTGGTAACAAGGGCCATAATTACTAAGGGAAATACACATAATAATTAGTGAATAATGGTCAATAGATAATGGCTTGGTGAATAGATTAACATATAAATATTACCCGCTTCTTGTGCTTTATTTTTATATTGTTCTATTTAGCTCTACTCCATCCAAGATCTAACTAACATATTCTTTAGGCTCCATACTTAGGTGCAACTAGATAGCTAATAAGAGTGATTGCGTAGGAGCATCTTCTTAGTTTGTATCCTCATGGTTTGCATTAATCATTTTTGGTCAATATCTGGTGCCTTATTCATTTAATGCCTTATGAATTTCTTATTGGCTACTGATGTTTTATGATTATGTGTTAAGTGACTAGTTTGTTTAGTATTTAGTATTTGGTGACTCGGGTTCTATTGGGTCTAACTGATTGGTAGGGCTTAGGTTGTTTGGATAATATTTAGCTTTGCTTAGAAATGTTAAGAACTTGATTGAATATTCAGGCAAAGCATCCCCTTAGAGTGGACCAAAAGTAGACCAATCCAAGCATAATCTATCCTTTTTCTAAACTAAGAAATGGATTAGGACATATTTGATTAAAAGGACCTATCCAACAACTTGCTTGGTAGAGATTTATGGAGCAATGGGAAATTGAGAGGTGGTGTTGCTAAGAGGTGATGAAAGCTTTAACTAGAGTATATTGACTCAATGGGTAGCAATTGAGGTAAAAAATCATGACCTATAGAAGTTTATTTCATACGAAACATATGTTTACAACATTAGAGCTTTTGTTCTAAGCAAATCGATCATTCCACTAGGATCATTTTGAGTTCAAACAACCCTTGGGAGCTTGAGCGAGAGTTTTAAGATCTCAAATTTTCCATAAATAGTGCCATTTGCTGAGCAAAATGGATTTCTATAGGTTTTTCTTATTTAATGGTTATAGCTAAAATCTTGAGCATTTATCTAGATTGGTTGTGTCGACTCGAGTCCCGGCAAGCGACGAAACCTGAGTCACCATATGCCAACAACCAACATAAACCACCCACAAGATTGCAGTCACCCAACACAGTCATAAAACATCAATGACCAAACATTCATTTATAATGCATTAAATGAAAGATAAATAAAGTGATGGCAACATGATAAAATTCACCATAAAGTAGAAAGTAAAAGTACTCTACAATTCAACTTGTTCTGGCCATAACTTGAGCCATACACCTCGGATTTGTGCAAAACAAGTGTCGTCGAAAAGCTTGCGATGAGAGGAATCCAACGGTACCATACATGGCAGGTTGACACGAAATATGCATTTTTTGGCAATTTCAAGAGGTGCTTGTACTAGCACCAAACCACAATTGCATTTATGACTTCAAATTGACCCAAACTACTTTGAAATGACTTGAAGCCTGGATTTTGAGATGTTACATTGTTTGTATTTAAATGATTACAAAATGCAATTTGGGGATTAGAATGGCTAGGGAATGATTTGCAACATCATTACTATAATGTACCAAAATCTAGGTTTTTGAATCATTTTGGAGTCGAGTACATCATTTCGAACTCATTGGTACCTGTAGAGTTCAAGTTGGGTTAGAGTACTTCATAAAACATGAAAACTTGTGTTTTTGGCCATAACTATTCTATGAATTCATCTCATTACAAGCTTTCCAAAGGATCTTGTTTCACGAGAATGCTAAGTTCATAGCTCAAGTTATATGCAAAACTAGTTGAATGGGTGAGAGGTGTAATTAAACCAAGATTTGGGGGCATTTTGGTTAATACCTAATTAATTGTAAACCTAATATGAGTTAACAGGCTTATAAAAAGCCTAAATTAGGTCTTTGCCTTGTGATTAGTGCCCTCTTGTTGCACAAGTCTTGAGAGAGAAGAGAGAAGGAGAGAAGAAAGAAGAAAAAAGGAAGAAGGAAAGAGGGAAAGGGGGGTGATTCCACGATACGTGTCAGCAAGGGGGGGTGTTTGCAGGCAGTCGTAGGATTGCGTACTGCTAACACGCAATGGCAACATTGTCAAGGCCAGGCCATGCATCAACAACAAGAGTAGGGAGATGAAGTCCCATGCATGCCCAACTGGAGAGGAAAGGAGAGTGGGGCATAGGAGCAAGGATTTGCACCTCATGTTGCGCATCTAGGGTGGCAACAATGATCCACGTGCCTTAGCACCCAATTAGAATCCAACATGTGTCAAAGCGTGAGGTGAGATGGTTCAAGTTGTCGATTCAACTAAATCAGCCTTGTTCAGACCACATTGAAGTATTTCATGTGGTTTGAGGGTCAAACAACCTTTGGTTTTCATGAATAAGTACTCATTGGAATCAATCACGATAAGTACTAGACATTGGTGAGTTCCAAAACCATATTTGAATATTATTGTACATGTTAAAATCCTAAATTATGTTGTAATAGGTATAGGGCTTGGTTCATGATATGTTTGCCCTATGAACCTAACTTAGAGTGTGCACGGACTACGAGGATGCTAGATCTGCATCATTAAGCCTTTGATGCATGTTTTGGAGTTGTCATAACCCCCTGACAATGCTAGTTAGAGTAGCCACCCTCTCCATTGTGTGATCTTTATCGTGGTTTATCTCTTCATGCAACATCATTTCATGTGTGTTTGGTTTGAGTGATTTTGATCATGGGTGCTTAATTGTTAAATTAGAAATGAATGTGATTGCCCAATAATGTTAAATTGTGATTAATGAATGAGGTGGACTTATGGAATTAATTTTCCTATTTTACATTTGTGAACTAGATGATAATTACTTGATTGGGATCATATCGGTTAATTGGTCTATAATTTGATTTAACTAAACAATGGTTGGTGATTTTCTTGATTAATTCATCATTAATGCTCTCAGACTTGTCAAACTTGAATAAATGACTCTTTTGTGCTTGCAATCTTAATAAAGAACAAAGGATTCTATGACCTTCATGATTAAACACTTATTTTCAGATCTGAATATTGGTTGTTAAATGTGTATTATCCTTATTAAATCACTAGATTCATATTCATGCACAAGAACCCTAATAGGGGAACCGATAGATAACAGATAGATGATGATTTGTCACTTAATGGGAAAATCAAGCTAAGGATATAATGACTACGAATTCAATTATCCAGTAATTAATTATCATTGTTAGATGACTAAGTTTAACGACTAAGATAGTAGGGTGTTTGGTTCGAGGTTGAAGTTAGTGGTTCTTTTCTAGACAAGTAGAGGAACACCTGTTTGTGAATCAATCTAGCTAGCACATTGATGGGAACACCATCATGAGCCATAACTAGCTCAATTTGATTGGATAAAGTCAATAAAAGCTCCTACATATTAGTCAGAAGGTTTCTAGAGCAGGGTGAGTTGTTTTGAGAAGAAAGATGAAAACATGGTTATTTCTGAAATTTTATCATCTTATCACAAATACAGAATAACCATAGGGTATGTCAGGGATTTATTAAAGGTCATTTAGTTATTAATATCTAATAAGTGGGTCCATGTAGACAGAAATATATTTTCACGCATTTCAAGAATTAAATGACATCTGAAATCCTAAAAACAGACCCGCTTAATTAACTGAGGTTCTGGTCAAGGTAAATTCATCTAAATCCTCTAAAAATCATAGAAAAATATTCTCTATGGTTTGACATCTTTGATTTGATTACCTGAACCCGTTTTGATCCAAAACAGAGTCATAGACAGACTATTGCCTTAATTTGGATTTTTATATAAATTACCCAGTCAAACGAGGTCAAAAAAAAATTCAACTTCACCATTGGATTCCTTAGGTCCAAATTAGGTTTGTATAAAAATTTGGACCCAATCAGAGATTGTCTTGACCTAGTTTTTAATTTGGTCCAGTCTTACTCTTTCTCTCACACAACCCCTCAACTTTTGAAATTCTTTGCAAATACCCCCTAACTTTGTCGTCTTCTTCGCAGAAAGGATCTCGCCGCCTCCATGTCCTTCTCCTACAACTCCGGCAACCTTCAATCAGAGTTTTCTCCCTGATTTCACGCTCAATCTCTTCCAAATTTGGAAGGAAGATTCCTAAGAGATTTCTCTACAAATCGAACCTATTCGTGGGCTCCAATTCTTTCCTAATCTCTCATGCAAACCCATGAGAGATGTGGGTATCCTACTTCGGCAAGCTTACCAAGCTTGAAAGCTTGGTCTCCAAGCTTTAAACCCATGCCCATGGCCTATAAAAGGAGCAGGGGCAAGAACCCTAGCTCCTTAGCAAATTTTGGCTAGAGAAATCCCTCTCTTCTCCCTCTCCAGCCACCTCCACAATTTGCTCTGGTGACCTCTCTCCGACCTGCTCCTTCGCACCTCCAACCATCAAATTGGAGGTGCGAACATCTTCCTTTCTTCCTCGCGCACCTCTCTAATCAAAGGGAGGGCATTCTTCTGCCTCAATCGTCATTGCCTCCATCAGCCACAATCAGAGCCCTCCGCCTATCTCCTCCGCTCCTAAGACCCTCTATGTCTTCCTCTTTCCCTCTACTTTTCTCTCCCACACTCACAACACATATGCGACCGCCAATCACTCATATCCCTCTCCGTCTTCTTTCACTCCGACCAAGCTCCGGTGAGGTCGTGAGCACACTACACACCACCAAACACGCCCGCTTCACCTCTAAAAGCACTGCCGTACTCCCTCCATCAAAAGCCCTCTCCTATTTCACTCCATTGCTCACCCTAGCTCCCCACCAAACAACCCCATTGCAGTTCACCTTCATCGACCTCGACGCACCACCACATGCACTCTCACACCAGAAGACCACCACCATCGCACTCCACGTGGTCCGACGATACTCTAGGACCTTTTGATTAGGGCCTTCACGCCCGTATTTGTGTTTCAGGGTACTTGCCAGAGCATCGTCGTTGCCACCACCTTCTCCGGCTTCAACTGCAGTTCACTGGCCACATTCATCCACGCTTTCATCTCCAGGTGACACGGCTCAGCTCCAGGTGCATCCTTGAGCCCTCAATCGAAGCCAACAGCTGTAGCTACTGCCCCAATTCCTCGAGCCAACCAGAGCAGCTTTGTGCAAAGGAAGCAGGAGAGGATAGTCCCACATCGTGTGGGACAAAATTCTGACTGCACATAAATTGAATTCTTCCAATCAGTCATTCGCCTCAGTGAGCATGGGGTGAGGTCCCTCTCTACGTGCGCACGCACGCCCTCGTCCGCGATCACGCCATGCGGGTCTGGGCTTTGAACTGATTACCCATATACCTAGATCCGATTAGCATATTTCTAAGAGAAGAGAACGAAAGGGAAAAAATGAAGAAGAGAGAGAGGGGGGAGGGGGGTTTTGTTGTGCTGCCTTCCTCTCGACACTTAGTGAATTATGAGGGTCTTTCGCCTCTATTGGTGTTGGTGCTGAGCTCTATTGTGCCTCTCCTTGAGGCTTGAGAAAGAGAGGCCATTACCTCTATTGCTAGTTCTGAGTGCACTGTGCACTTATCCTACGTGGCATTTAGTTGATTGATACTGTTGAGATATTTACTATTATTGTAATTAGGGTAATTGGTGATTCAAATTATCATTTTATCCTAATCTTTTTGCACTAACATTTTCTCATATATACATATCATTTGAGTTTGGAAATTTCATCATATATTGATATCTTGTGATAGATTTGTAATTTTGAGATTTATTTTGCTACTTGCTCCCAGTGACGACCTTGGATTTTATTTAAGTATAGATTTTATTTGTTTTTGCGCTATTACAACTCATACTACAACACAACGACTTTTAAAACACTGTTTCAGTGTGCTGAACACACATGTTTACATCACATAATGTAGCCATCGCTTCTCCTTGCAATGATACCCAGGTGATGGACCGAGCCCTAGAATGGATATGAGTCATCCTCCTAGCCAAGCGAGTGTCTTATATTAGTAGTACTTCTTAGGATATTGCATGAGATCGTCTCATGTCCCACAACATTGATTAGGATAATAAAAACTATAATCACTGAGGGAAACACACATAATAGCTAGTCATTAATAAATAATGAATAATTGTTGAATAAATTGTTTAATATATCAATAGTACCCATGTTTTTGCTATTTCATTTAGTCTACTCTACTTAGCTTTTGTTGATGTCTACTTTAGACTCTGATTGCATAAGTTAGGTTAATGCAACAAGAATAGTTTCAATATAAATAGTAGGAACAGCTGGGAACATAGAAGAACAACAAAACAGAAAGTGGTAGGCTAACATGAATGCATTGTAATACTTAATTAATTATTTAGAGTATAGTAGCATTAATTAGTGGACATTTAAAGCATCGATTCATTTATTATTTGTTGATTACTGGTCATCTTATCTTGTGATAAATCTGAGTTAATAGATTTAGACTCGTCTCTACTGGTAACACCCCTCAGATTGGACTGATCATGTGTCTTACTTGCCTCGAGGACCCACGATGTGGGATGCGATTTGCGTGCGACCTAAAAATAAACTTGAGGGTGGCTACATTATAGGCGTAAGGTGTCACCAACCATGTATAACTCTTCTCCTTACAACACCAATGGATAGAACACTCAATGTTTGGTCAAAAGGAAACCTCGAGGTTGCACCCAACTTGGCTATAAGCCTGAGTGTTGGTGCAAATGCACCATGATCATTGATTTTGATGATAATAGAACACTTTTTATTTGACATTTGCATTTGAGGTTAAGATTTCATGATTAATGCAAAGAGAAGCAAGTGTGAAGAAGCTCAAGCTCAAGACCATGATATACGAAGGAGCTTGATGGAAGGACAAAAGCATCAAGGAGCCTGAAGATGGAAGTTTTGGACTCAAAACTTGAAGGAGTAAGAGAAAGAAGAATAGGATAGAGTTTTTCTATTCAATGTATTTATATTTCATCTTTTATTTTTATTTCCTTAGAATCATGTTAGGTAGCCCAAAATATCATATCCTAGGTCCCAAGCACAATTACTCGACCTTAGCACACTTAGGCAAAAACTTAGAACTGAAATCCAATTTCAAATAAAAAATACACCTTAGTATTAAACGTCTAACATAGGCATCAAATGTCTGATTTGTCAACTTAAGTCGTCTGATCACTATATCAGACATCCAATATCCGTATATAAAGCCTTAACTTATTGAACATATAGACTTTAGTCGACTCATCTTTTTTCTAGACGTCTATACTTAGTTTCAAATGTTTGAAGATATTATCCGATGTCTAAATATAAGGTCGTTGGGCTTTCAGAATAAAATCTTCTCAAAACCCTTAACTAATATTTTGTTATTATTCTCAAATGTCTAGAACCCTCTCCAGACGTCTAATAAGTAGACATTAGGTTGACTTTATCTTGATTTGTCAGACCTAAGATCTTAGTTAGCCTCTCGAGAAATCAATTCTTGAGGGTTACCCTTAGTTCCAGGCATCCAATAACATGTCCAGACATCCTATAGATGCCTGATGGTTAAACTCTAAATCCCTATTTGGATCTGATAACTTCAAGGAACAGACCCGCTTAGTTTTAGACGTCCAATAATGCACGCAGATGTCTTATAATGAGAAATCAGATGTCCGACCCTTTGACACTAGATCTTTGTTTGGATCTGATAACTTCCAGGAAATCCACCCTACAGAATTAGACATCTAAAACTTACGTCAAACATCCAAGATACCTTGACCAGACATCTAACCAAATTATCAGTTGTTTGATATTGCTCTCAGACTCATTTATGACTTGATTTATTTTGGATTTTGACCTAATCCTTTGGGAAATGCCTCCAACGGGTAGAAGAAAGCTCCCAAGCCTTCTTGAACATTCCTAAGGCCTCTATAAATAAAGAGGACCTCTCCTTGGCAAACACACACCCTAGAATCAATTCTCTCTACCTTTCAACCCATTTTGTGAAGAGATCAAAAGAAGAAGATAGTGTCCTTGCTCTCCAAGCTTCATACAACTCATTTGAGAGCACCGACATTCGACGCATTCATGCTCATCCACTTCCACATTAAGGGAAGTAATCCTTGCCTATAGAAGCTTAGGTTAAATTTTATATTGGGCTCTATAGGTATTATTTTTGTATTTTGTTTTTGGTTGGGTGTTTGCGTGGCGAATTCCCGTCTCCTTTGTGGGACAAAATAATCTTCGTGAAGAAGAGGGGTTGAGGTACACTACCCTCAGGTTAAATTAGTGTGATTGTATTGAAGTTGTGTCACTCTCGTTTAAGTGACACATATAGTAGATTTGATCGACTAGGTCGATCGGGAAAATCTTAAGTCAGGAAGACTTAGGTGATGGTTTTTATCCTTGAGGTTTTCACCTAAAAATCTATTGTGCATTATGGTGAATGTTTGTGTGATTGCATTTTATTTGTATCATTTTTAATACCACACTATTTACCCCCTCTCTAGTGTGAAATATCATTGAGTTGCAGGGAAGCATTCAACTCCCTAGCCATAAACAATCATTGAGTAACCAGTGATTTGGGCAACACCGTTACCAGATCGTTTATGATATAATAATTGCAATTCTATATTTCTTGAATTCTAATTCACAGTTATAAAAGTGCTTGGATCACATCACTTCCAAATTGACTGCTAAACTACTTACTTTCTAATTCCTAACTGTGGTCACAATTAAGTTATTATTTACCACTCACAATGATGTCAATTTTACGCAAAAATGGAGTTCATTTCAAGCATGTGATGATAGGGCCACATCTAGTATACTTAAACATTTCATAATGCATAAAATCATGAAAAATAACTAATAAATTGTAATTAATCATCTTTAATCTAGTAGTTAATCATAATAGTCCATTATTAGACAACAGCAATATTTAAACATGCATTCTTACACACATTAATAAGTACGCGTAAGGATATGTGAATAAGGCATTATCTTTAAGAAGGAAGAAATCCAATCAAAATGGATAATCAATCATCTTATGCCATGGGTTTTAAGGAGGAACGTGAAGTTATACAAGAGACAAAATAATTGACAAGAGGTTGTGTTCTACCTCACGTGTGTGTGAGCACACACACATGAATCCCCTTTCATGTGATTTCACGTGAACACTCCCTCTAATTTGTGCATCGAAACTCAGAGTAGAATCTGTGTAATTTGATTGTATGGATGTGTTTGGAGCTCTGGAAAGCCCTTAGATTGGATCTTGGATCACTAGATTCTAGCCTTAGACAACATTGATTTGTGTGAAATAAGGATGATCGTTCTTAAATAACTTACAATCCCTTTCACAGGGACCAAAATGAACTTTTTGCACGCCTTCAACCCCTCTTCTCCTCCTTTTGGCTTCTTCGTTTTCTTCATGCGATCTTCGTGCACGACCCATGCATGCCAACGTAGCTGGACCTCCACCACACCGCCCACATCTTCGATGGCCCTCACCAACGTTTCACTGACTGTCGACGTTCCCCTCCTCGACCCCCCTCTTTTTTGTCATCATTCTTTCTCCTCTTCTCCTTCCTCGTTGGGTTGCATGTTGCACCCATGCACGCATGCAAGGGGAGAGGCTCCGCTGACCACCTCCCTCCATGGCCATTGTTTGACCTCCTTTACTAGCTTCACCCCTCCATTGGAGCCCCGTCGGCCTCATCTTCCCTTTGGCGGGCTCATATGCATAGAGAAGAAGGAACCCATACCTTCTCATCGAGTTTTCCCTTTAGTGGCCCTTGTTGCCCTCATGTCCATGTGCTAGCATTGTCGATGCAACCCATGGCTGCGACTACCTTCCTCTCGTTCTCTCACTCACTCTCTCTCTCTATGTGTCTCTTGTGTATATGAAAGAAAATGGGGAGAGGCTTGTTTTTCTTAGTTCTTTGATGGTGGCACGGGTAGTAATTTATAAGGTGAAAGAGAGAACTTGGAGGGGGGGGGAGAAATTAGGTTTAGAAACTTAGGTTCAGGATTTGAATTGATTAGGTTTAGGAAAATTTCATTTTTTTTTATTTTCAATAACTACGAAGACTCTTATTAATGCACTAAAGTCGATTTTCAAATATGTGTCGTAGTATAGTCAACTAAAGATTTTGGCCAATAGATTGTAGAGGGTACTAAAGGACTTGATCAGCCCAGTGCAATCCGCCTTTCTTCCTGATAGGTCTTTGCAGGAATCTTTCATTGTTGCACAGGAAGTTGTGATGGGGTGGCGTAGAAGAAGGTGTAAGGCCTATATGTGGAAGGTGGACTTTAGACAAGCATACGATTCTGTATCTTGGCAATATCTATGGGAAATTTTTAAGCGAAGGGATTCCCTTCTAATTGGATCCAATGGATGAAGAGATGCAAAACAACAACATCTTTTTCTCCATTGATTAACGGGAAACCATGTGGTAATTGGATTCAGCCGCAATGTGGAGTTCGGAAGGGATGCCCTTGGCTCCCTTGGTCTTCAACTTGGCTGTGGATACCCTTGCTAGGTTTGCTTGCAAGTTATCAGGTGTGGGCATGGTCAGAGGGTATTCGATGTCGAACTCCCGATCTTTGGCACTGATTCTCCAATATGCTGACGACACAGTTTTTTTTTGTGGAGGGTGGTACAAGGGAAGCTAAGGTGCTGTTTAGCATGGTATCTATTTTTGGGGAAATTTCTGACTTAAAGCTCAATGGAGACAAGTCCTCCCTAATTTGCTTCAGAATGGTGGGGCAAGAGAGCGCCATGATCTCTGAAATTCTACACACTCCAATCACTACTTTGCCTGTGAAATACTTGGGGCTGCGACTGAAAGATTTGAAACTGAAAAAAAGTGATTGGAAAGTCCTCTTCGACAAAATTGCTGCGAAGCTTGAGAACTGGAGTAGTCGTTTTCTATCGAAGGGGGGGAGACTGATTCTTCTTAATACTGTCATCACCTCCATTTCGATGTTTTATTTCTCCATGTTCAGATCTCCAAAATCTGTATGGAAGAGGTTGGATGTGTTGCGCAAGCGATTCTTTTGGAAAGGGGTTAAGTCTGAAGGGAATTTCCTCTAGCCGCTGAAATGGCGTGGGATGTGCAGACCAAAGAAGGAGGGTGGTATGGGGATACGATCATTGAAGGAATTCAATGATTCCTTGCTGCTGAAGTGGGCAATTAAACTTCTTGGTGGTGGCAGCAACTTGTGGACTGAATTGGTTATGGATTCATATGGAGTTTCACACATGGAGCGATCAAGATTGAAACCATGCAGACCTTCACCTTTCTGGAATTCAGTGGTCAAAGCTATGCAAGAGAACTGGCAGCACTTCAAGCTACTACTTGGCGATGGTGCAGAATTTATGTTCTGGACTGACCGGTGGTCTTAGAGGGGGCAGCTGTCAGGCATGTACCCACGAGCATTTGCTGCAGCCGCAGAGAAGACAACATCTATGGCTAGTTGCTGGGATGAGGACCGCAAGCTTTGGGCACCAGCTGGGTGCAACCTGCATGAAGGTGGCAGAGCAAGTGAAGAGATGGATAGATTTCTTCATGATCTGGATAGCTTCGCGCCAAAGGGTGGAGTGGACATATTTGAATGGTCCTATGGAAGTTTCACATCGGTTGCAGCATATAATGTTCTATTGCGTGCAAATGATCCAATTGACATGGAGGAGATTGATAGACAATGCGTAGGATTATGGAAGCTACACATACCCCTTAAAGTACAAATTTTCCTCTGGCTATATAGAAGAGGACTTGTCACGGGAGAGCTGCGACACAAAAGGATGGGAACCCAACTACAACATTGCCCCTTATGTGATTTCCCCACTGATAGTGCGAGACATCTATTCTCATCGTGTTTGGTGACTGACCAAATATGGAGATCTATGTGTGGATATCCCTTGCCAACATGGGAAGGCCTTTGGAGGGATTTTCAAACTCATGGGAAACCACGAGTAACTATGGCAGCCCTGCTTTGGAGTGTGTGGAGGGTTAGAAATGAAAAATTATTTAAGGGGTTGTCGGTGTGTGTGGGGAAAATTGTGTGGAGTTGTAACTCTTTTGTTCAGGCGTGGAGTGATTCTTTGTAAATTCTTATAGTTGATTTTTTAATAGAATAATTCTTGGTTTGCTATCATTTTCGATAACATTCCTTTCAATCTCAAAAAAATAAAAAAAAAAGTATAGTCAACTAAAGCAACAAAAATACTTAAATTTATAATATCGAATGCGAGTCTGAGGTAGTCTCCAGGAGCAAATAATACGCAATTTAGCCACTAATCAAGTGAATAAAATTATGCATAATAATCTGATTCAAAAAAAATATAATATGCAATGAATGACACTCTCAAATAGATAAAAACTTGAGTTCTCAATCTTCAAAAATAAGTGTTTATGGCAAAAATTTGATTTTCAACTAAGCTTAGTTTAGCCTCAACACTTAGGCACATTTCAAGCTAATCAGACGTCCACATTAGACCATTAGACGCCTTAAGTTTGCAGCCCAAAGCCCCTTCACAAAATCAGCCCAAACTTGGCCCAACTAGTACAAATCTCGAGGCAAAACTCAGCCCAATACCGAGCCCATGTGCACCTGCATGTGCACGAGCACGTGTGCATAGGTTCGTGGAAGAGGAGACCTGACCCCCAATGTCTTGGGTGAGCTATTGATGTGCAAAATTCTATTTTTGCCAATGTGAGCTTCATGTGTGCATGAGGTGGGACTTTAAAGTCCCCTTCTTCTTCATGCGACTTTGTCTTCTCCTTCATTCTTGCACCAAGGATGGCAGCTCATCAATTGGTCATGGATTGGCCATGGATGGCCAGTCCAACAACCAAGCCTTGTTCACCAGCCGATTTCGCACAAGGAGAGGGGTGTATTGTCGAGGAAGGCCGGCGAATGAATGTGGTCAACGTCGGAGAAGAAGGGGGTGTCTGGTCAAACACCTACACGTAAACATGAGCCTTGGCCCCAATTAAAACCACCAAAAGTCCAGCGCTATTCGTCGGAGGAAAGCCTTATGGTAATTGCATGTATGGATGTGTGTGTGTGGCCATTGGTGAAGCTTCAAAGGAGCTCCACCGGCGGCAATGGTGGAGGGTGTAGGGGTCAATGCATGGGTCAATTGACTTGGGCAAAAGGCTTGTGGGGGTGTGAAAGCTCTTTTGCCCAAGTCAATTGGGTTGGAGGAAGGTGGATGAGGAGAGACAATGAGGGCAATGGTGATGGCGATCGTTGGAGAAGGAGGAGAAGGAGGTGATAAACGGAGTAAGGAGCTACCTAAACCTAATTGGGAGAAAGGGGAGTAGAAGCCCTAAGGTAATTAAGCTAATGGATGAAGGAAGAGGGGTTGCCAGAGACACTGTCGGTGAGGAAGAAGGAAGGGGTTGATTAGAGTCAAAGAAGGAGGAGGAGCCCAAGCTTCATAGATGCATGAGGAAGTAAAGCCCTTTGCCTATTATACATGGCAGAGGGTGAGGAAGGGGGGAGAAGAAGTTCCAAGGTGGGTTCTTTTATGCAGAAGAGGAAGAAGAAGGGGGTTTCCAGTGAAATTCCACACATGGTCAAGTTGTGGGAGTTGAGATCTCTTTATAGAAGAGGAATCCCTCTAAATTGAGCCAAGAATAGTACAATTGGAATGTGTATTTGCCACACTTTTGAGCTTGATTTCTTGAGCTCGTCGGTGGTGGAACCAACCATGATTGGCCCCAATAAGATGCTCAAATGATCGGAATTGATCTCGAGATCAATATCACCAAATTTAGCAAGATTTGATCAGGATTTGATCCTTCAAATTGAGGATCAAATCTCGACGGAGTCGGGTGCTTGATGCTATTGCACTTATTTGGATGAGAGGAGGAAGATGAAGACTGGACCTGAATGCAATAAAAGTCGAAAGGTGGGGAGCTAGTTGCAATAAAAAACATAAAAGGTAGGGGGCCAGGTGTAATAAATAGAGATTTGCGTGTTGAAATGCAAACTAGGTCAAGATGGACTCTGATTAAGCTCAAATTTTGGGGTTAATCTAATTTGGATCCAAGTAATTTAATGGTGGCCTCATATTTGAGTTTTGACCAAGTTTTACTGAAAATTTTACAAAGAAGCCCAAAATAGAATAAATTCCTACCTAAGTCTTTGTTTTTGGTCAAAAAGGCTCCTTTGGTCAAAGTGAAGGTTCCAAACCTCTTAGAATATTTTTAAATGATTTGTAGTAGGTTTAGATTCCATTTATTTCTACTGAAACCTATTTAGTTGAAGTAAGGCTGTAATTAGGATTTTTTATTAATAAAATAATCCTCAAAATGTGAAGAACCCTATTTTAGTTAGGCCTACTTCTTGGGAATTTAGGTTCATTTGACCATTGGATAATCCCTCAATTATTCTGCATTCATGATTTCTCGATAAAATAATAGAATTAACAGGATTTCCCGTCTTTTTCTCGTATTCAGTTAGAACGGAAATATAATCCTCAGAAGCTTATTAAGGAGCATTTATCACTGAATTCTGACTAAATTAAGCTAGCTATGACGGATGATGGTGTTATTTTCATACCCCCATGCCTAACTTTTGTTAGTCTCTAGCAAAATCTTATGGACTAGACTAGATCTTTAGACCATATTCTTACTGTCAGGATGCCTGATCGTGCTGCCTCTCTAGAAATTAGATCGGAATACCAACTATAGGCATAGAGGTACTCAAGTACCAGCCAAGATACAGACTTGACAAGCCTCAGCTTTGGGTCTGCAACGAAGCTTTCTAAGGCTCCCAAAATCTACCTAGCGGTTCGTTGACCTTACCAGTTAAAGCACCCATGTGTACGTGCAGCAAGTTTTAGGTTCAATTTGCTAGTGTATTTTTGTTAGAAGAGAGATATATATATTTTTGAGAGTTTTCTCTCCTTTTTTTAGATTCCCCTAAATCAAACATCGGATTGGCCTTAAACACGGTTTATATTAGATTTCTCATCCCCATTATCAATCCTCGAAGTGTCTTTGGAAATCAATGCTTCGTGATAGCACCACACATGGAAACGCCCAGAACCGTGGCTTTCGACACTTTGTGATAGTGCCGCTCATAGCATTCTGTTATGACTTGGTTTCCAGATCCCTACAAGACCCGAGACTGGCTTGCTTCGACTAATCCTAAGACCTAGTCGTCCAACAAGAAATAACCAAAAGCAGGAAATAAACCACAATCACACATGCAATATAACTAAGCAGAAAAAAAAAGAGACATAAAGAAACAACAAAGCTAAAAGTCTTAACAAAGTAATACATGCCATCACAACAACAACGGAAAAGAAGATAGAAAGTAATAGGAATAGTAAAATAGATGTCTAGTACTCACTACAACAGCGGAAAACTAAAGAGCTGGAAAGAAACGACTATGGCTGGGCTCGGCTGGGTCCAATACCCTCTGTAGCCGGAAACTCGAGCTGTTTAACTCCTGGTCTTGAACAGGGTTACGAAAAGACAGAGTCAGCGAACTCTGAGTAGAGTAGTGTTTACATTTTCTTATGTGCAAGTATAGTAAAACAAGCAACCAGGTTTTATTCTCATTTCTATTTATCTCATCCATGTATTTCTAGTTCATTTATTTCACAAAAGATCCAAGTATTTCTTGATCTTGCTTGTTCGTCGTGGGAATGATCTTGATTGCAATCTTTTTCGTGGTGTAGAAGGTACACGTGGTGCTCTCCTGGCCGGGAGAGTCCCTCATGGTAGTCCTACACCCAGTCAACCACCCTGAGGTCACTATCGCGACGTAGTGGTGACTACGGCACGCATGATAAGCACGCGGGTAGCTACCCCGCACTGGCATGCGGTTAGTCGTTTTCGCTAGCGGGTATGCCTAAAGTACAGCACGAAACAGTATAGGCCTTGCCTTCTCAGAACAGGGGTCTCGCCCCTCCACAGTCCACATACCCTCATCCGACTACCCCGGTTTGCTCAGAGGGCCTAAAAGTGAGTGTAGGTTGGTTAGTTCTGACTCTGTGTCCCGTGGGGTGGCTAGCTCCCTCCTTACACTAGTAGCACACCTCGATACTACGTAAGCGAGGGCCAAACAGGAGTCGATGTAGAGTGACCAGTCCTACCCCGGGTCTCAACCTAAGGGGTGGCTGGCTCCCCCTTTACACTAAAAGGGACAGTCACTCTCCTTGGTACCGTATACACATGAGCCAGCACACTTCCTGTCTACATACCAGATTCCTTTTATACACAGGAGTTCTACTCCTAATTCACCGTAGGGTTCATACTCATATTCATCTCATTATCAATATCCGGATCACACTATCAAATTCTCAATTTTCCATCATATACAGGAAGTTCATGTTTTCATGTCTAAAAGAGTATCTCATAATTACACTAATACCATTGTTAACAAATTATTTTAAACATGCACTCAAGTAAATAGTATAACTCAAAATAGGCTCATACATTTCTACCCCATGGTTCATTCCACATCTTAGAGTTCAATCCAATTATTTCAAACAAGCACATTCTTATTTAAATATTAACAATTGAATTAAACCACTCTACCGGGTATCACGGGAGGAATGGGGCCTGGACCGCAGATCTCGTCGTCTCCGTGGTCCTCCAACACGCCACCGATTGGTAACCTGTGTAGGTTCGGCCCTACCAGGAGGGATGACGTAATAAATTGCGGAAATAATATAAAGCAATAAACAATCACACAGAAAGACAATCGCACAAAGTACACAAAGTATTTTTAGGTGGAAACCCAAACCGGGTGAAAACCACCACCTAACCCTCTCGAGTTAGGATTTTCCGATCAACCTAGTTGATCAAATCCACTAACCGAATCACTTTAAAACGAGGGTGATTCAACCTCAGTACAACCACACTACAAGTACGAGGGTAGCGTTCCTCAACCCCTTCTCTCCACGAGAAGGATTTTATCCCACGAAGGAGACGGGAATTCGCAAAGCGAATACCCAACCAAATAACAAAGATAAAATAAACAACAAGTCCTATAGAGCCAACAAAGAAATTATGAACCTAGCTTCTATAGGAATAAGGAAACTCCCCTTTGCAAGGAGTGCGTCGAGTTGATGACGCGGTGCGTGAGCCACGCGACGGCGCAACGTCGCTCTCGTAAACAACGGCGGGAGAGCGGGTGCGCGAAGCTTGATGCTCTCAAGAGAATGGAACTAGAGCTTGGAGAGCAAGGGCTTCTCTTGGACACAAAAGAGTGGAACTAAGTTGCTTAGGTGTGTCTCTTGTTTCTCTTAGTGTATATCTTGTGTCTCTTAGTGTATGTAAAGGCTCCCCTCTATTTATAGAGGCCTTAGGAAGGCTTTGGAAGGCTTAGAAAAGCTTCCATAGCCGTTGGGTACAAAGCCCAAGTGAATCAGCCCGAAATCAGGAACAATCATTGCTCTGACAGGCTTATCAGACGTCTAATTCTAGCATCAGACATCTGAAAGTTCACTTTAAGACATCTGATTCCAAGGTCAGACGTCTGATTTTGGGCGAGTCTCTTCCTGACTTGGATCAAATCTAAACAGGGTTTTTGTGCAAGTCCATCAGACGACATACAGGACGTCTGGCACTATGTATGGACGTCTGGAAACCTACTTTTACTGTGGGAATGGATTTTCCAAACGTTGCAACGGCTAGAAAATCTCTGAGAAGAGATTTTGGGTCAGCCGAGGCAAAACAGTTATTTATCAGACGTCTGGAAAGGCCTAAGGACGTCTGATAAGGCTCTAACGGTCATAATCTTGAGTGTTTGCTAAGCCAGCCAACGGTCCACTAATTGGACGTTTGGCAAATCCATCAGATGTCTCCTAAGACGTCTGGTCTAAGGTCTGGACGTATGATTTCATCAGACAGAACTACCTATGTCCAGCCTAACAGTTATCAGATGTCTGAAACAACAGTCAGACGTCTTAAAATACTTTATCAGACGTTTGATTTGGGAATTAGACGTCTGGAAACTCTGTTTGAACCCTATATTGGTTTTCTAAGTTCTCTATAGAAAACCTAAGTATCCTAGGATTGTGCAGGTGTTCCTAGGACTACTGTTAGGGTACTTTGAGGCTCTTTAACAAAATATTCTAAGGAAATAAAAAGAGAAAGCAAAATAAAGATAAAAGTACATGAAAGGATTAAACAAAATTCTATCATATTCTTCTTGTCCTTCCATCTTTAATCTAGCGCTCCTCACGAATCTCCTCTGTTCTCCATCGAGCTCCTCCAATCCGTCCTAGATGCGAGCTCGAACTCCGTCTAATCACATATCCATTTGCAATTGACCTAAAATCTAGGACTCAAAACGCAAATATTAAATGACACGTGTTTTGTTATCATCAAAACAAATGATCGTGGTGCACTAGCACCAACAACCTGTACCAACGACTAATTTACTTTAGACGAGCTCAAAACAGTAGGTACTCAACACTAACACGTAGAAAAACTCGAGTGAAAAACAACGGTACTTCGTTTGTGGAAATTTGATTCCGTTTGGGCCCTGAATGGGTAAAAAACACCCATACTGTCCAAAATCAAATGTCTGGGACTAGTCCCAGACGTCTTAAAAGATATCAGATCTTACCTCTCACTTCCTGCGGCTGCTTCAGACATCTAGACTCCTCTACAACCGTCTGAGGAGAGTTCCAGACATCTAACCTTCCTTCCAGTCGTCTGGAAGTGTCGTCGAACGTTTGGCGATGTGGTTAGATGTCCACAAGTGCCTAGAAAGGTGCACCGTGTGCCTTTCCAATGCCCTGCACCTGCGTACGAAATCGCAGACCTATTTTCAGCCAAACATTCCTGCGCTACGGTCTGCATGGCGGAAAGTAACGCAGGGAACATGTACCTCTGCGCGATAATATGCTTTCAAACATTCAGCTTCAGCTCCAGACGTTCTGATGCCTCTCTAGACATCTGGTTGACCCTCCAGACGTCTGATACTGGAAGACTTCTAGTATCAGGACCTCCTCCGTGATGCTGCTTTCCTCGCAGTGTTGCCCACAGCACGCTGCAGCAACCTTAGCAGCTGCAGAGGGCCGAGAGGCCGCCTCCTCGAGCCCTCCTCCTCGTGTGCATGCCTGCCGCCGCTCACGCGAGCTCCTTCAGGCTTCCACCGAAGCTCGTCCGAGCTTCCGCACGAGCTCCGCCGAAGCTTCTCCGGCCTTGGTCCTCCCTTTACGTTCTTCCTCTCTCTCTCCCTCTCGTTCTCCCTTGCTCACCCTCTCTCGCTCTCCCTCCTAACCCTTGCCACGGTTGCACAGGGACAACGACTGGAGGTGGCTCGAGTGGTGGGGGGTGGAGTGTAGATGGGGGGGTTTAAATAGGAAGGATTTAGGGTTCGGGGTGAGGGGATGGAGGAGAGAGAAAGACTCTGCACCCCGCTTGCACGCAGAGCGAAAAGAACGTACAATATTTTCCTACTTTCAAATGTTTGGCCCTTCATCCAGACATCCAGACAGACATCTGACGGTTAATTTAGATGTCTTAAACACCCCAAACAGGCACTAGGTCATTTCACATTTTGTAACTAACTTCAGGCCTTGGCAATCAGCATTTCGAGATAATGTTGCCCATGGCACCTGAACTAGCACAACGCACTTACATGCTCCTAGTAGGATATTTAGATATCCTAGGAGACAAGTGCCAAGGAGACGATATGTTATAACGTGTCCTCAAGGGGAGTTTTTACTCCACCTTTTTGTGGCGGGAACTCATCCAATTAACTTGTGCTTTAGAGCTGCTCCTAAGTCAAATTTTCGAGAAAATAATTTATTTCAGAGCAGAACATTTTATGGCATTATTATTCATTAAGTTCACTGAACTAGACCAGTGTGTGAATTTCAGGTGCCTAGGTTACCAAGTCTCGTAAGTCAAAGGACAGACAATGAGACCGAATAATCCCTAAGCCTTAAACTTAATATATTAGCCTCGTAACTCCCTCAACCTCTTAGTCTTGATCTTAACAAATATGTGAGTGTTTAAGCCCAAAATAGGCCTAAGAGACCTAAAATTGGTATCCCTCACTTATTTCCTTTTTCTCTATCACTTCAAGACTTAGTTTATTATTTGATTTGGTCTAGAACTTAGGTAGGTTCCATACTCAACTGTTAGGACTTAACATGATTTTCTTCTATTTTTACTCCTTTTTCTCTATTTTTCCCTCCTCTTTTTCCTCCTTAATAAAGATTTTTCAATTCAGCTACAAAGTTTTCTTCCCCTTTTCCTCCATTTATTATTTTTTTGTGAGAACCCTTCAAAAATTTGAATTTCCATTTGTTCTGCACTCTAATACGCCCCCATGCCTAAGTTTTGCAATGCCCTCATTGCAAACTAGGTGGGTTCAAATTCAGCTTAGTTTAGAGGTTAGAACAGGTTCAAAGGGTAGGTAAACGGGTCGGGATGACTGTTGCGAACGATTTCAAGCTTTGATATGAATATCAGAGCTAGAGTTGGTTGTTCTAAGGTTTGAAGCCTAAAGTACAATATAAATGTGGTTCAAAAAGAATAATAAGGTCTCAAATTTTTGAAATGACAAGTTGCCTCCCTTCAAGTGCTAAATTCAATGCCTTTAGCTGAGTAGAAAATGGTAAGAAGGGGTGATCAGATTAGAGGAATTTTGTAGAACAAGTACCTTGATGATTAGCCTGGTTGGTTCAACCAAGTGCTTGTTCAGATCATCTGGCTGATGATGCAGACCAAACCCAATCAGTCTGGTGGGCTGAAAAATGTGGATCAGTAAGTGTGGAGCCCACCAGGTGCATTCTGGTTCAAATAGATGGTGAAATGAATATTGAGGGTTTGGTTGTATTGGTTTAGCCAGATCAGAGTAGGGGTTCTCAAAAGATAATGGATGGGTGAAGAATGTAGGAACCCTACTTGTGGGATAAGAAGTGGTAAATAATTGTCAGTTTGATCAATGTCCCATTTATTGTCAAACTGTGGTAGTAAATCAGCTCCAACTAGATCGGTTTGAGGTGAGTCAAAGTAGAAATTGATTCTAGTGGAGTAATGTGGCGGGGGTTAGTCTCTGAAAGGCTTGGGTTCCGAATTAGGCTATGTGTCTGTTTTAAGCTTTGAATTAATGACTTCAGAATCAGAATCAAAGAATGAATTGTGCATATCGAGGTCATAAATTGGCTCGTAATCGTTTGGAAACAAAGATTCTCCTAAATTATAATATAGTTCAAAGTCAGTAGAGGAGAATCCGAGAACATGATTGTTTGAATCTGATTTAAGATTGAAACTTCCACCATAAGAAAAATCAAGATGCATGAAGTTATCAACCTGACTTTGGTCTAATCTAGCTTTAGATTCCAAGCTAACAGGGATATCCTTATTGGGTATAGGTTGGTTTTAGGGCATTTAGGGTAGATCCAATTTAGTCCCGACTCTCCATATTCCTCTGATTCCGTATTGTAAATCGATTTTACTTCAAATAAAGCAATACGCTCTTTTGAGGAGTCTGGAGAGATTTCTTCATCAAACATAGGCTCAAAATCATGTTTCAAATATGAGATTCCATCCTCGACATATTGAGCCTCGTAATCATCCTAAATCGATCCAAATCTAGATTCTAGGTTAGGTGTAGGAATTGGGTCACTAGAATATGAATTTGGCTCAGTTGGGATATCAGAACTATTCTCGAGGAATACCTTACCAAGATAAGGTGTGAGAGTTACATGTTCGAGGAGTTCTGAATGAAATTCATCACAAGTTTTTGAAAATCCATTTGCAATGAACTAGCTTCAAAATTTCTAATAGCTGGCTCATAGTTGAGAACACTTGTAATGGAATTCGACCAACCCATGAATTGATCAGGTATTTCATTCTACACAAAATCATAATCTAGTTCCATTTGGGCTTGCAATTCAGCATAAAAACCTCCATATTCAAACCCAGGCTTTGGGAAATCATATTGATCCTCAAAATTACCCCAAGATTCATAGTTGACTTCCGGGTGGGGGCCTGGGTAGTTTTTGATAATCAAGTTCTCCAGCTGATTTAGTAGATCCCCATGTCATCCAATGATATCTTGGTACTTTTCACAAGGTGGTGGATTTGACAAATATTGTATACCCTTAGTGCAATGCAATCTTCTTTCCGCATCATTTTGTTGTAAGAGGGTCTCTTAGGTTGAACCACATGTCATTTGTGTTACAATCATTTGGATGTGGTCCATGATGAGATTCTTCATCTTTGATTCACTAACCTGAACTCTGTTAACAAGGATTGAGGTTCTGTAAAATTCTTTGTTGTATCTGATAGCATCCTCAATCATACGATCTTTCACACTCTTACGGGGTTCAAGGTTAGTGGACATCTTTCCTATTTTGTCAGGTTGAATCTTGAAAACAAGTGGTGGATTAGGATGAAGAATCAAATTCAGGTCTAGATTTGAATTGATCAGATCATATCAGATTTCACCCAAAGATGATTAGGGTTTGACCCTGATTTGGATCAGACTCTAATGAAGGCCTCTAGGTCAGACCTAGGGACCTCTTCCTGTGTATGTGCACTAGAGAAAGGATGAGGGACTAGATATGAATTGGACCGAATCAAGGCACCCAAAAGAATTGGATGACTATGGCAAATTGAGGTTGATGGACCTTTGGATTAGAAACTCGCACACCTGAGAATTACTTGGGCAGCTAGGAAGGGAGAGCCCCGCAAAGACACCTACATGGTAAAGTATCCCCAGGGTTACGGGGTTCCTTGCCCGACCTTCCTTGTCATTGCAGATCCAAGTAGACTGGTATGAGTGAATTTAGCCCTTAAGTCTGCTAATTTTAGACCTAATTGTGCCTTGAATTTCACTCGAATTAGAAGTTGATTCAAATTGTGACCAAATTTGAAGGTTGGTTGATTTACAAAGTGAACCAACTTCACTTGACCTGCTTTAAAATTAAGGATGGAATTCTGGTTAAATCACCTGAATCACTCTGTTTTGGTTTCCAAACAGGCTATTAGGTCTCAACTTTTAAGATTCAAGTGATCTTAGAGCCTAACTTTTGGGATTTTGATGATTAATCAATTCAAATAGGGGGTTAGGTGGCACATAATAAGGGAAGATTTTTTTCCTTTTTAGTAGGAAAATGTGTTCTAGTCCTTGAAGCCTTAATGTAGAAACCCTAATTTAGCTCTATTCCCAAGTCTAATTGATTCCAAAGATGGCACCTTTGGCTCAAACAAGAAGGTGAATAGCCCAAGGTCCTTTATGTCCCTAATAGGTGCAAGTATTGGGATTGGTATCTCGAATCAGAATCAATCAAATCTGATCATAATCAATTAAGATAAATCAGGGATTTCTCTTGCCTTGAATGATGATTGCTAGGAAAATAACGTAGATTTGATTCCTAATTTTGTTATTTCCTTTTTTTATCTTTTCCAAGAAAGGGATTATGGAAGAGAATTAGCTGATTACCTGCTCCTAGCATGGTTGATCCGAGCTTGATGATCCTGAATGGTAATTCACCTCGAAACAACACAACAACACAAATAGAGCAAGTTAGAAACCAATTCAAAATGAGTATGACTAGTGGTAAAACTTCATGTTGCTCCCTAGCAACGGTGCCAAAATGCTAACGTGCTAAAGTCAAATTTGAAATACGTGTCATAGTATAGTCATCTAAAGTGACGAAAACACTTACATTTATAATCTCAAATGTGAGTCCAAGGTCTTCTCAAGGAGCAAATAATACACAATTTAGCCACTAATCAAGTGAATAAAATTACACATAATAATCTGCTTCAAAAATAAATATAATATGTAATGAATGACACTCTTAAATAGATAAAAACTTGAGTTCTCAATCTTTAAAAATAAATGAAGTGTTTAGGGAAAAAATTTGGTTTTCAACTAAGCTCAATTTAGCCTCAAACTTAGGCACATTTCAAGCTAATGAAACGTCCACATTAGACCATGAGATGCCTTAAGTTTGCAGACCAAAGCCCGTTCACAAAACCTGCCCAAACTCAGCCCAACCAATACAAATCTTGAGTCAAAACGTGGCCCAATACTGGGCCCATGCGTGCCCGCATGTGTGTGGGCATGTGTGCATAGGTTTGTGGAATAGGGGACCTGACCCCCAATGTCTTGGGTGAGCTATTGATGTACAAAATTCTATTTATGCCAATGTGAACTTCATGTGTGCACGAGGTAGGACTTTAAACTTCCCTTCTTCATGTGACTTCGTCTTCTCCTTCGTTCTTGCACTGAGGATGGTAGCTCAACAATTGGTCACGGATTGGCCATGGATGGCCAATCCAACAACCAAGCCTTTCTCACCAGCAGATTCCGCATAAGGAGAGGGGTGTATTGTCGAGGATGGCTAGCAAATGAACGTGGTCAATGCTAGAGAACAAGGGGGTGTCCGGTCAAACACCTGCACACGTAAACATGGGTCCTCAGCCCCAATTAAAACCACCAAAAGCTCTGATGCTATTCGCTGGAGCAAAGCCCTATGGTAATTGCGTGTATGATGTGTGTGCGTTATTGTCGGTGAAGCTTTGAAGAAGCTCCACCGACAGTAATGGTGGAGGGTGTAGGGGTCAATGCATGGGTCAATTGACTTGGCAAAAGGCTTATGGAGGTGTGGAGATGCTTTTTCCCAAGTCAATTAGGTCAGAGGAAGGTGGATGAGGAGAGATGATGATTGCATTTATTTCTACCAGAATCCCTTTAATTGAAGTGAGGCTGTAATAGGGATTTTTATTAACAAAATAATGCTCGAAATGTGAAAAATCTTATTTCAGTCAGTTTGGGCCCACATCTTGGGAATTTAAGTTCATTTGACCACTGAATTATCCCTCAATTATTTTGCATTCATGATTTCTTGATAAAACAGTAGAATTAACGAGATTTCCTATCTTCTCGTATTCAGTTTAGAATGAAAATACAATCCTCAGATGCTTATTAAGGAGCATTTATCACTGAATTCTGACTAAATTAATTTAGTTATGATGGATGATGGTGTTATCATCAACTCTCTTTCTAAAAAAAAAACTATGAACACTCTCGTAACGAGGTCAAATGAACTTTGATTCCCATGAAGCACGTATAGTTAGAATTGTTTGGAGACGAGAAATCCGATAAAATTCATAGATTTCAAAATGGAGGTCGTTTGCACAGTATGATTCCCAAGGTGGATCGCACACAGGTTTGCATGTGGTTTTCTTGTGTTTCGTGCATTTGCGATATGATCTCTGCACTAAATATGCCAGGATCCTCGTGACTCTAGAAAGCTAACTATACTTTCGGATCATCAATCCAAGGTCCGGATCGCAAAAATGAAGAGTACATGGGTTTCCTCTTCGATTATGCATTTTTAATTTGCACAAGCTTCGATTTATACACGATTAGTGGCATGGGGTTCATTTCAAGGTCTAGTGTCTGATTAAATAATCGGATCACCGATTTAGGTCATTAAAGTCCAACATTTTAATCTTGTGTTACATGTGATCAAACCTAAAATCAGTCCCATATTTACAAGCTTAAAAGCCAATTGATACATTCATTTCACCTTCCATATTTAACAAGTATTTGACGTTTTGAAATGGGGTTGCATCATCAACTTGTCCACATCAGTTGACATCTCATATTTGAGTTACATGATTACATCTTGAACTCGATTTTGATTAGCTTTGCGGAATTGATCGATACGTCCTCTATGAGATCTTCGTTTGGCTAAAGATGTTAAACTTAACAATTATTTGGAGGCAACCATACACAACTTTCATTATATATATTAGGATTAATTTTGCAGGTCTAGAGCTAGTCGATTTTTAATTCACTAACTCAACATTGTTCACGTGGTATCTCTCCTTTCTTACGCATATTTATGAGGACCTTGCATGGAATAGCCTTGGGGGGTGGATAACTTTTGCTAAGTTTTCTTATAAATCTAGTATCTAGAAATTTTTTTGAATTTTTTGTAAAAAGAGAGGGGGAGAAAGAAATAAAAAAAGGGCTTTTGCTTGAAGTTTTGTTAAGTTCTGCGTTAGGGAAGGATGATGCTACTTAGGTTCTAAGGATTCTCTGACCAAAGGAGTATATTAGAAAACTTTCACCTAAACTTTTCAGGTCGTGTTTAACTTAATCAAGTTTAGTATTTACTAAGATGTGAATTTGTTTCTAAATATCTGAGGATTTTAATTTGCTAAGGTATTAAGTCAACGAAATAGGAAGTACATGGCTTATTTTTCTTCCACCCTTTGAATTGAATGTTCTTGAACGTTGGGTATCTCACCTCTGCATTTACACATTGGCTAACTGATGAGAGACTCATCATAGCTTTTAATTTATTAATATTAGCTAGTTTTCTTAGTTAAATTACTCGTGAATAGCATTAATATAGGTTAATTATATAATAAGGGTAAAAATAACAAGGACCTTATTTATATGTTAAAATAACTAAATTAAGGTTTAATAAATGTTTACTTATGATTAATTAACAATTAAGGACTCAAATCTAATCATTTAGCTACATGTAAAGCATTATATATAACTTATAACCTAAGTTGTTAATTAGCTTAATAACATTAATTACTTAAATAAATATAGCTAAAAAGGATAAAAATGTAATTTCATGTCATAAATGTATTATTTATTGTATTTATAATAATATATAAAAATTTGAAAAAGAAATAAATTAAATCATTTAATAAAAGTCACTATTTGCATTTTAGTCCTTATTTTTCATGACATTTGAGTCCTTTTCATTACACATAGGTCCTTCCATATTTTCATTCTGGTCCTCCAAGCTTCTTCTTCCTTAACATGAACGGCCCACGACCGTTGGTGACCGTATCTCTCCTATCACCATCTCCTTGATGATGCACAGCCACCAGGGTTGTCGCCATCCTTTTGCTCACTTTCCCTATCACATCCAACAGATCGAATTCCCTAAACCCTAACTAACTCCAACAAGGTGAGTTCACCATCATCGGAGATGAAGAATCTTAACCTCATGTATTTGGACACGATTGCATCCAGGTACCTTCACCATAATCCTCTACTCCACCTATAAATACCCTCTAGGTCTCTTATTACTGAGGTCAACTCCCTATCCCTCTTCCCCTAACTGAGCTGATAATAGGCTATTCTTCTCCATCTTCGGTGACCTCTCACCTCTCTTTTGGATCAACTTTGGTGAAGCTGATCGTCTCCCTCACCTCCTCTTCCTCTCCACTGTTGTGATGGGGCACATGAGCGTTCTTCATTTTTCTGAATCGCCTTCAATTTCTCATTGGAGATATTTCTCTGAGCATCCTATGATTTCTTCACTCTGGTGATCCCTCGCTGGTCCTTCTACCTCCTTTCATCTAGGTAAACCGTAGCTTAACCTTAGCTTTTAGTTTAGAGTAGGTTTAGTTAGTTACTTAGATAGATTAGAGTAGTGTAATCTCAGATCTCATGTTTTCTTCTTCAATGCTGGCAAGGCTAAATCTGGCCTCACCCAACCTTCTTCCATTAAATCCACTCCATATTCATCTTCCTTACTCTTTCATGATCATTTACCACTTTCTTTCCTTCTTGATTAAGTAGTAATCACTAAACGCCTAATTTCCCCTTGAACTCTTGATCATCGCTGCCAATGGCGGAGGTTAGGAAAGTTTAATCCACTAAATCACTCACCTATTCACCATCGCATCAACTTTGGGGTCAATTCACCCCAATTTATTGAAGGTTTAACTAATTCAATTGCTTGTATGAACTCGAGGTTAATCTCTAATCAACTCAAGTTTACACACTTAACCTGAGCTTTTAATGATCAAATCGATGAGTTCTTGAGGTTACTGTTGATCTTAGGCATCTTTTAAGCTTTGTCTCAAGTTGTTCCTTGGAGTTTACACCTCTGTAAATGATGGGAACACCATCATGAGCTATAATTAGCTCAGTTTGATCTTATTAAGTCAGTAAAAGCTCCTACATATCCATCAGAAGGTCTTACGGGCATAAAACATTGATTTGAGAAGAAGACAAGAATATATGGTTATTTCTGCAAATTTACCATTCTTTCACAAAAATTGAATAACTGCGGGTTCTCTCAGGGGTGGAACAAAGGTCAAATGGTCTTAAGAGTTTAATAAGTGGATTAGAACAGATAGAAAAGGGTTTTCATGCGTTACAAGAATTAATGGACATCTGAAACTCTTAAAATAGACCTGCTTAATCTACTAAGGTTCTGGTTAGGATAAAATTCACCTAAACCTTCTAAAAATCATATAAAAATATTCTCTGGGATTTGGCACCTTCAATTGGACCATTGGAACCTATGTTGGCCTAAAATGGAGTTTCAAACAGACCTTTGCCATAATTTGGGTAATTATGCAAATTACCCAGTCAAAATAGGTAAAAACCAAAATTCAACTTCACCATTGGATTTCTTAGGTCCAAATTAAGTTTGTACCAAAATTTGGGTTCAATCTGAGATTGTTTCAACCTAGTTTGTACTTTGGTCCAAGTTTGATTTAACATCCCCTTGATGGATGCGATATGCCACGTACCAGCTTATGCGCGATTTTTGAAAGACATGTGTACACCTAAGCGTAAGTCACGAACCAAAGCCAGGAACCCAATCATACTGTCAGAGCAAGCCAGCTCCGTCATTTTGAGCAAACTCTCGCCTAAGGCAAATGACCCAGGCACCCCTCTGATCTCCTGTGCAATCGGTGATATATAATTTGATCGAGCTTTATTGGACCTAGGAGCTTCCATAAATTTGATACCTACATCCCTACTAGACTACTTCAAGGAATCTGAACTTAAATCGATAGAAATGACTTTGCGGCTAGCCGACCGATCTATTAAGTCACCAAAAGGAATTCTCGAGGATGTCATAGTTAGGGTACATGATTTCTATTTTCCAGTGGATTTCATTGTCTTAGACATGGATGCTCCTGAGAATGTGAAGAATACATCGATCATTCTAGGGAGACCCTTTCTGGCCACTGCTAGTGCCAATATTAATTGAGAGGAGGGCCAAATTGAACTAAAATTTAGGAGCAAGATGCTAAAAATCGACATCTTTAAGGCCCAACAAAGAATTAATTGTAGAGTTATAGAACAAATTTGTGATATCGAGGCTGTGGTTGACAACCTATGTATCGAGGAAAACCTGACTATTTCTGACCAACCACAAGAAGATCAAAACCCACAATTAGAGGAGTCTAAACCTAACCTAGACACACCCATAGCTCCTTCCTTTGCTATCGGCACCCACCTTAAACCACCTACTGCTTTTGACAACCCAATTATGGAATCAAAGCCTCTTCCCGATCATCTGAAATACGTCTTTTTGGGTTTTAATCTGACATTTCCTGTGATTATCAACTCCCGACTCATACCTGATTAGGAAACACGCCTGATTTCTATTCTCCAACAACATCGGAGAGCCATTGGATGGACTCTCAATGATCTGACTGGCATCAGCCCTTCATACTGCACACACCACATCTAAACAGAAGAGGGCTCACGACCATCCTGTGAAATGTCGAGACGCCTAAATCCAAATCTGCAAGATGTCATGAAAAATGAGATCATCAGGTGGTTAGATGCAGGGATCATCTACCCGATCTCCGACAGTTGTTGGGTGAGTCCAATCCAAGTTGTGCCTAAGAAGGCAGGGCTCACCTTCATCACAACTGAAACTGGAGAAACCATACCAACCCGTATAGCGAACTCGTGGAGAGTTTGCATTGATTACAAAAGACTAAATTCCTCCACAAAGAAGGATCATTTCTTACTACCGTTCATTAATCAGATTCTCGAGAAACTAGTAGGAAATCGATTCTTTTGCTTTTTGGACGGGTACTCCGGATGTAACCAGGTCGCAATCCATCCCAAGGACCAAGAGAAGACCACCTTCACCTAATCCTTCGGAACATATGCATTCTGAAGGATGCCATTCGGTCTCTGCAATGCACTCACTACTTTTCAACGATGCATGCTTGCCATATTCTCAGATATGGTAGGTGAATACCTTGAAGTCTTCATGGATGACTTCTCAGTATTTGGAGAATCATTTGATGATTGCCTCCTGCACTTAGTCCAAATCCTCAGGCGGTGCATCGATGCGAACTTGGTTCTTTCTTGGGAAAAGAGCCACTTGATGGTACTTAAGGGAATTATCCTAGGACATCTCATCTCTGAAAAAGGCATCCAAGTTGATTGAGACAAGGTGAATTGATTTCCAAACTCCCTATGCGTAGCTTAGTCAAGGACATCTAATCCTTTTTGGGGCACATCAGTTTTTACCCTTGATTCATTCCCGATTTCTCGAAAATCGTGCGCTCCCTGACTAATCTTCTATCTAAGGATGTCCCCTTTGAAATTTTCAAGGAATGCACTCAGGTATTTGAGATCCTATGTGATCGAGTTACCTAAGCACCTATCCCGCAATCCCCTGATTGGTCTCAACCCTTTGAGATCATGTGCGATGCATCTGATTATGCTGTAGGTGTGGTACTTGGGCAGAAAATAAATGAGAAACCTGTGGTCATCTACTACTCTAGCAAGACACTTGATGAGGCTCAGCGTAACTACACAGTTATTGAGAAAATGCTGCTAGCCGTAGTATTTGCCTTAGGAAAATTCAGATCATATCTTTTGGGTTCCCGTGTTATCATATACTCAGATCACACTACATTGAGGCACCTCCTTGCGAAGAAGGATGCGAAACCTTGACTAATCCGCTGGATCTTGCTATTGCAAGAATTTGATCTTGAGATTTGTGATAAAGCGGGAAAGCAGAACGTGGTAGCTGACCACTTATCTTGCCTTCCATCTGACAGTATCGAATCTTCCAGACCCATCACAGAACATTTTTCCGATGAGCACCTCCTGACTATTAGTACGAGACTTTCTTGGTTTGCTGATTTAGTAAACTACTTGTCATCACATCAGATTCCGTCCGATTGGCCGAAGGCCAAGAAAGACAAATTGATTTCCGATGCCAAGTATTACATCTGGGAAGACCCGTACCTCTTCCGCATTGGTGCTAATTAGATCATTAGATGATGCATCTCGGAAGTGAAAATTCAAGACATTTTGTCCTTCCGCCATGACTAGGTCTGCGGCGAGCACTTTTCTGGACATAAAACCGCAGCAAAAGTCCTCTAGTGTGGCTTTTATTGGCCCACAATTTTCAAAGATGCATACAATCACTGTAAGGCATGCACTCATTGCCAGACCTTGGGCAATATGAGCCACTGCGATATGATGCCTTTACAACTGATTCTCGTATGCGAAATCTTCGACATCTGGGGGATTGATTTCATGGGACCCTTCCCTATTTCGAACGGCTTTGAGTACATTCTTCTTGCTATTGACTATATGTCCAAATGGATCGAAGCCATTCCGACTTGAACCAATGATCATAAGGTGGTAATCAAATTCATTCATCAGAACATCTTTTCTCGGTTCGGGATTCCACATGCCATTATCTTTGATGGAGGAACCCATTTCACAAATGCTCAGTTCAGATCACTGATGACCAAATACGGGGTATCGCACTAAATCTCTACTCCTTATCACCCCTAAACCAACGGTCTAGCTGAGTTATCGAATCGGGAGATCAAGAAAATCCTTCAGGTCACTGTTTGACTTGACAGGAAAGATTGGTCATCCCGGCTTTCGGAAGCCTTGTGGGCTTATAGGATCGCCCACAAAATCCAATTGGGCATGTCTCCTTTCAGATTGGTGTATGGGAAGGCATGTCACCTCCCTGTCGAGTTAGAGCACAAAGCCTATTGGGTTGTATGGAAGTGTAATCTAGATCTTTCTAAGGTAGGAACCCACAGAAAGCTTCAAGTGAGCGAGATCGTTGAATTACGCATTGATGCGTATGAGAACTCATGAATTTACAAAGAGCGGGTTAAGACCTTTCACGATAAGAACATATCCAGAAAGATATTTCACCCTGGTCAAAAAGTCCTACTCTTTGATGCCAAACTCAAACTGTTTCTAGGAAAACTCAGTTCAAAATGGATTGGACTATATCTTATCAAACAAATTTTTGGAAATGGAGCTGTTGAAATCAGCTAACCTAGCCTTGATTCCGAACCCTTTATTGTGAATGGCCAACGACTTAAGCTGTTCATTGAACTCATCGACATGAACTTGGCTGAGGTATCTTTTGATCTCCATTCTCCCTAAGCTCATTGCGCCCGGCTGATGGTGTTAAACTCAGCGCTTAAAGGGAGGCAACCCATCATCTTTTTGAAAATCTTGAAACCCTTCTTGACACATCATATGTTGAACTCGTATTACACTCTAGGGTTTGTCCATTAGAACAACCGACTCCACCTCTAGTACCCGTACCCGAGCTTAAAATCGTCCGCAATAGTCACCCCAACCTGTCCACCCACCAAAAACCTGTTCTAATGTACGTTCTAAGCTGAATTCGAGCCCACCTAATTTACAATGAGGACATTACAAATCGTAGGCATGGGGGGTATTAGAATGCAAAACGCTGTGAGAATCTCTTCACAAGAAAGGGTTTCATAAAAAAAATACATATTCCAAAAAAAAGCAAAAAAAAAATTGAAAAAGAGGAAAATGGAGAAGGGAGGAAATTTTGAGTGAATCAATTGCATATCATTTTTTAGGAGAAAAAAGGGAGGTGATAAAAATGTCAAAAAGGAGCACAATTTGAAAAAGAAAAAAAGAGATAGTCATTAGTAAAAGATTAAGGAATTGACTTAGTTCTAGATCAAATTAAAAGGAAAGAAAATGAAAGACAAAAAGTGCTAAGAGACAAAAAGAGATTAGTATGAATGTTGATCTTAGGCCTCTTGGGCTGTGATTCTAGGCTTAAAAATTCAAGTATCCATTAAGATCTGGATAGTCCTCAAGAGGTTGAGGAAAATGCGAAGCTTAAGTATTAGGTCTAAGGATTAGGGATTATTTGGCTTCGTTAACTGGCCTTTGGTTTACGGGACTCGATAACCTAAGCACCCCAATCCACACATAGTTTGGTTTAGTGTGCTTAATTATCATAATCACGCAAATGCATTAAATCTATTCTGAAAAAAGTTACCTAGATTAGGAGCAGCTGATCAACACAAGTTGATTTGGACGAGTTCCCAGCACAGAGAGGTGGAAAATTTTCCTCGAAGATGTGCAATAACATACCGTCTCCACGGTGCTTGTCTCTTAGGATATCTAAATATCCTACCAGGGGCATGTAAGCACCTTGTGCTGGTTTAGATGCCATGGGCAGCATTATCACGAAATGTCGATTGCCAAGGTCTGGATTTAGCTACAGAATGCCATGGGCGGGATTATCCTGAAATCTTGAAAGCTAGGGTTCTAGGGGTTACCATGGGTGGTGCTATCTCGAAGCATCGATTGCTAGGGAACCTGCAAGGATTAATGGTGTGAACTAGGAATCCGATACAGACCGTGTTGTAAAGTCAATCCGAAGCTAGAAATAGAAAGAAAAGAGAGAGAAAACTCTCCAAAAACAAATAAAAAAATTCTTCTGTCTCTCTCTTACAAAAATGCATTGCAAACTGAACCTGGGATAAAACATGTTACAAGCACGGGTGCTTTAACAACGGAGTTCAATGAACCTTAGGTTAGTTCCTATAGGCCTTAGAAACCTTCGCGGCAGACTGAGGCTAGAGCTGGTCGGGTCCGGATCTTGGTTGATACTTGAATACCTTTAGGCCAACTATCAGCATTCTAACTTAATCTATAAAAGAAAGCACACAGTAGAAATCTGAGCATAAAAAGTCATGTGGTCTAGAATT
This sequence comes from Thalassia testudinum, assembly GCA_037157565.1. Lineage (NCBI taxonomy): Eukaryota > Viridiplantae > Streptophyta > Magnoliopsida > Alismatales > Hydrocharitaceae > Thalassia > Thalassia testudinum. The sequence continues at coordinate 103,763,047 of JAZHRO010000024.1, read as the reverse complement.
TGAGTTAAATTCCTTGAGATTTTGCTAAGGGAATAGAAAAAGCTAGGCATGAGGGTATGATGGGAACACCATCAAGAGTCATAACTAGCTCAATTTGATCTAATTAAGTCATTAAATGCTCCTACATAACCGCCAAAGGACTGTAATTCATTGCATAATCATTTTGAGGGAAAGATAAGAAAATAGGATTAAAACTATAATTTTACCATCATATCATGATGCAATACAACCACGGGTTTTACTAGGGGGTAATTAAAGGTCAAATGGTCCTAAAAGGCTAACAAGTGGGTTAGAACAGACAGAAAAGGGCTTTCGCGTGTTTTGAGAATTAAATAACTTCTGAAACCCTTAAAACAGACCCACTTAATTACCTAAGGTTTTCGTCATGATAAAATTCTCCTAAACCCTCTAAAATTCATACAAAAATACTCTCTAGGGTTTGGTACCTTCAATTTGACCATTAGAACCCATCTTAACCCAAAACAGAGTCTTAGATAGACATTTGTCCTAATTTAGGTTTTTGCATAAATTACCCAGTCAAACGAGATCAAAACCAAAATCCAACTTCACCATTGGGTTCCTTTGATCCAAATTAGGCTTGTACCAAAATTTGGGTCCAATCTGATATTGTCTTGACCTAGTTTGCAACTTGGTTCTGTCTGATCACACATATGCCCTTAACTTTCAGAATCCTTACAAAAAGGCCCCTAACTTTGTCATCATTTTCACAAATAGGACCCTACAGCCGTTAATCCTATTCCTACAAACTTCGATGACCTAAAATTGGCAAGCTCTCCTTGATTCCTTGATGAATCTCTCTCAGATTTGAAAGGGAAGTTCGTCAAGGAATTCCCTTCCTTTTGAGCCAATTCCCATGCCCTAAAACCTTCCCAATCTCTCATGCGAACGGATGAGAGATTAGGGTATCCTAAAAATCCCATCTCCGGCGAAGCTTTCCAAGCTTGGGAAGCTTGCTTCGTAGGCTCAAAACTACCTTTAAAGGCCTATAAAAAGATCTCCAGATTAGGTTATTCTTTTGACGCTCGAATTTGGCCTTGAACACCTCCAATTCCTCTCCTCTTTCTTGGCCGAATTGTTCCTCTACGTCCGGTGATTCTCCCTATCTCCATTTGTCCTCCATTCGTAATATCGGCAGTGGGGCTATCTTCCTCATCTTCTTTTGCGTTGAGCCGTACCCGTCGATGCCCCTTTCGCCGTCTTCCTCGTCGTTTCCTACCCACCGGAGTAGCTTCCTTCTTCGGCACCGGCCATACTGCAATCGGTGCCATCTCCGCTCCCCGTCATCCGCTACCTCTCTCAATCGACTCCTTAGCTTCCCCTCATCACAACAGCAACTCCAACACTCTGCTTCGATCCCCGCACAGCCGTTCGTGACTCCATCTTCCATCTCGTCAGCGAGCCTTAGCGGCTTCCACACACCGCCAAACCGGCCAGTCCCGCACTCCATACCTCCGCCTCAACCTCAAGAGCAAAAGCCCTAACTTTGTTAGGACGATTTCCTCTCCGAACGCCCCACTGAATAAACCCACATCTGGCCACCCTTCGCAAGATCGACAGACCTCATCACACACACACACGCCACACAACCACCACCGTTGCTTTTGTCGTAGTCCAGCGAAGCGTCTGAGCTTTTCTGACGTTGCCATTAGGCCTTATTTGTGATTTCAGGTACCAGCCCCTCCGCCATTAAAGCCAAGCTTCCAGCAAGCTCAAAGCTTGCTTCCCAGCCTGCAGCTCCAGGTCTTCGATCCCAGGTAGTACGGAATCCTTCCAGGAATGTAACCTAGGGGTCAATTGGAGCCGTTGACCGCTCCTTGCACGCGAATTGGAAGAAAGCTTCAGCAGCTGTGCACGCGAAGAAGGGGACTGAAGATAGTCCCACATCATGCATTTTGGAGCAGCTGCAGTAACGTAAATTGATTTGGTGATAGAGGCTTATCGCCTTAGACACATGGGGTGAGGTCCCTTACACCCCTCACGCTCTTCGTCCATGACATGCCCCTGCGGACCTGGTGCAAACCCAATTACCTGCCTAAGCCCTGTACACTCCTTAGCTACGACCCACGCCCACAGCCTTGGACCTAGGTGCACTCTAGGTCCGATTACCCGTATATCCTGTACTATTGAAGGCTCTGGGAGAGCGTGACCCAAGGAGAGAAAGAGAGGAGTGCTTGCGCGGGGCAGGAGAGGGTTTTGCTCTGGAGAAGTTGGTTGACACTTAGCCAAATTTGAGGATCCTTCCCCCTTTGCGTGAAGAACAAGAGCAGAGAAAGAAAGAAGAAAAGGAGGAGAAGGTAAAGAGAAGTGAAAGAAGAGAAGTAGAAGAGGAACAGAAGCAGAGAAAAAAGAAGAATAGAAGAAGAGACAAAACTGAAGAAGAAGAAATCAGAGAAAGAAGAAGCAGAGCATTGTTCATCAGACATTTAAGACATTTGATTATTCAATCAGACGGCTGACTTGAGTTTATTTCGTACATATTGAGTTCCACTTGCTATTATTGTAGGGAGTAATTGGTGATTCAAATCACCATTTTACTCCATTCTTTTTGCAGCCTGACACTTGGTATTATTGCTATGTTATTTTGAATCAATTTCTGATCATAATTTCTTATCTCTATTGTTTAAATTGCAATCTTGAGAATTGAATTCCTATTTGCTCCCAGTGAACGACCTCGAACTTTTCGAGTATAAATTTTATCTGTTTTTCAACAGATTTTGACTATATTGCAATGCAACGATTTAAAACATCGATCTCGAGCAATTAACACGAGCTGATTATGCCCGAAGACTTGAAGGGTCTAACTGTTCAAGTCATACAGTTTTATTCATTAAGATGAAAAATTTTCTAAAGCCCAAGTTCTCTTTCCTAATCATTTTTTTTAATAAATAAAAGGAAAACAAAAAGAATCTACGGAGCTAACGAAATAATTCAGAGTTGAATATCTACCCCCAATGACTATCTAATGCAATGTCCTCATTGTATTAAAATGACTTGAAACAATGTGGAGTAGAGTTGAAAGCACCTGAATTGCGTGAATAACTGGTTGCCTCCAAGATGAAAAGAAACTGTATACGGCTAAATTTAGTGCCTTCAGCTTGGCACACTATACAAAGAAGAAGAAATAAAGAATTCATAGTTGAAGTCAGAATCAGGATAAAAAGATTCACCTCAGGACCTACCAATAGATGTCCACAGATGTGGACTAGATTGTGGTGCAGACCCATACCCCATGGTTGAGTATATCTAAGGTTTTAGATAAAAATTATCCAAAAGCTATGATTAGCATGCAAGTGGGGTCGGGCCTGCGATTGTGAGGATGCAACCCAAGACCAAAAAGTCGAGTTATAAAGAAATCAAGCTCAAAAGAATAATCAATGAATGTGCACTTGGGTTGGACATCCTCTGAATCAAAGATGTTATAAGGGTCCTGGTAGAAGGTTGGTGGTTTCAGACAAATAGGCACCCTTAGACTTGGTCTTTTGCCTCCTCCAGAATTAGCTTCCCATATTATCATTTCCCAATTCCTATCCTCCACAATCAGGACTTCAGATTTCGGGACCTCTTGCATGATAATCGCCCCATTTAAAATTTCCAAGTCCACGATTGATAGTTGAATCAAAATTGACTTGGGTCTAGTGATCTCAAAATCGTCATTATGCTCGAAAGGGTGTAACTGAGGAATAGGGCTGTGAATTGAATTCTTCATACAATCAAGATCTGAATCCACCATGCTAGTCCCAACAAGATCAATTTTCTCAGTTGTTGGGCCATTAAATGATTCATCTAATTCCTCAGGCCCAGTCGTCTCACTGAAATCGTGTGCTGTAAACTCAGGTGAGACTTCACATAATGATTTTTCACCTTCAGAATCAAAGAATTTTAAATCTGCATTAATGTATGTCTCAAAATCATCTATCACTTTTTGTTCCATGGAGACATACATTTCCTCATACCCCAGTGTTTATGTGATAAATCGATATTTAAAAAAGTTGTTCCGCTGTAGTATAGCCAATAAATCACGAAAATAGATATAATTTATACTCGAAAGAAATCTGAGGTCGAACATGGGGAGCAAGTATTGCAATAAATCTCAAGATCACAATTTGAATAAAAGATATGAATAATTTCAACCAAAACTTAATCCAGAATGATGTATCAAGAATTCAAGTACCAATGTGCAAAAAAAAAGGGTAAAATGGTGATTTAAATCACCAATTATCCTTATACAATAATAGTAAATATTTAAATAATATCAACTATTCAAACTAAGTGCACAGTGCACTCCTTGTCAAGCAAATCAGACGACAGAATCTTTCCACCAGATGGCTTAAGTGCTTGAAGCTATAGTGCCAAGAGGGCATTCTTCTTCCTCTTCTCTTCTTTTGCTGCCCTTGCTCTTCTTTCTCGCTATTGGAGGTGGAAAACTATGCATTTGAAGTTGGATTCGAAAACCTGTCGTTCCAGTTCGAGTCGCGAAGAAATTTGTTCAACAGATAAAATTTATACCGAAAATCCATAAAGAAGTTCCGGGTCGAACACAGGGAGGCTACGTCAGTCTCAAAATCCGTAATTATATTTTTTTGTATTTTTGTTTAAATGGCGAAATAATCATAATGGAATCGATATAAACAATAAGAGAGTGAGAGAGAGAATAATCACTTGGTATTTGAATAATGTTTTACAACTAAGAAAGCGGAAAATGATTACATTAGAAAGCGGGAAACTATTACAATTAGAAAGCAGAAAATTCTACTCTAGAAAGCGGTAAAAGAAGGGAGAGAGAAGTTATCCTCCTCGATGAATGCTTGGAGGACGAGCCAGACGGAGGTGACGCCTAGAAGATGGAGGACGACGCGGGAAGAAGGACGAAGTCGGAAGAATGGGAACGAGGTAGCACGTTGTTGTCATCGCAGGATCCACTTTCGGAATGAGGGCGAAAACTTGGTTTTAGCTCTTGAGGAGCATCCTGGGTGTGGGACAAGCTTCTTTTATGCTTTGGAGAGGGAGAGAGGAGAAGGAAGGGATGCCAAATTCGTAGGGTAAGGGTCTCCTTTTATAGTTGTAAGGAGTGGGGGTATTTTGGACATTTCAACTTCAAAAATAATAAAGAGGGGACCTTCAGCGACGGATTTAAACGTTGCTAAAGGTTGGTTGTGGATGACGCGTGCACGCACTGCGTGCACCCGCTCCTCTTTCGTGCCTATAATGCCCACGCACGTTTGGGCGATATCAGTTGTCCAATCTCAAGATCGGACGGCTTAAAATCGTCCTCGCCTGTGCCGCTTGATCGCGCGTTAGATCGGGCGTTAGGCAGAGCGTCGGATCCCGCGTACGCCTGATTGGGTGATTAGGGCCGTTCGCAACCAATCACGCGGTCTGGATTTAGCACGCGCAGTGGATCGAGAATCGAACCCGCGCCCCGCGTGCACGTAATGCCTCGCGACCACTACGCTGTGCCTTCATTTGTGTTGTGTGGAGGTTTTAAGCGGTGCGCGCTCATGGCCTTTGGATAAAGATCCAACGACCTAGATCACTCTTTGCTACACCTTCGGAAGAGGAGAGCGGCGGGTCCTTGGGGCCGATCGGACAGCTGGGATGGCGCCATGTGGCGCCATCTTGGCCGTCCAACTTCTGTGTGTTGCAGACAGTGCCACGAGTGTCGGATTGGACCGATTTTCACATCGTTAGGTTGCGATTGTCAATCTGAACCCATTTGTGCGGTCAGATTTGTCGTCTAAGGTGCAGATTAAGACCATCTTGGCCCTTGATCTCTATGTTTCCTTGGACTATATCTGGTGCTACAGATGTCCGATCAGGGTGATCTTGGAGTCGTTGAACTCTCGTCGTTGCCCTGATCAAATTCGTATGGTTAGATCCTCGATCTGAAGCCCTGATTAACAAGTTCCCTGTCCCTATCCATAAAAGGAGACAATTAATCTACATTTTATACAAATTAACCTAAATGCAAGATGATGCATGTTATGTAATATTTATAATACGTGATGCAATTCTATGTCTAAGAACATGTGTAAATAGATAGTTTATGTGATATAAACTTGTTTACATCACACCCCCATGCCTATCTTTTGCTAGTCCTTGGCAAAATTACATGCTATTTATAAGAGAATTAAGTTGGATTTCTTGGGCAATAGTTATTTTCAACACTTAGGGATTTCAACTAGGACCTGAACTACAGAGACACAATAGCACTTGGGTATCTGCCAAAATGTAGACTGCCTCAAGTTCTCACCTTATTCAAAGAGGGATCCCTTTTTCTCTTTTTCTTCTTTTATAATTTTTTTAGATTTTTGAGTTTAGGGTTATAGAGTGGCTTTCTACGGCCACTAAACCCGTCCAAGACTCGATAAGAACCTTAAGTTCTAAGCATCTTTTTGTGAATGTGATAGACTCGTTGATCGGCAATCAGAACGGACTTCGGATTTCTACGCCCCTAGGTGACCTTAAAAAGAGTTCTGCCTAAAGGTGTATCTATACGGCTGGTAGCTTTCTCCCTACTTTTATTTTTTATGGGGTCAACACAAGGGTGAATCCAATGTATATCTCCCCGGCTTATTCTACTTCTCCGCCTCTTCCTAAGTGTTTTAGGAATTTTTATGTGCATTTCTTGAGTTGGGATATGGACAACTGGTTGATGAGCTGTTGCCACCAACAACTTGCCAGCCATACTCGTGCGGCGAAGTGTGGCTTATTTCTTTTGTTTCTTTTTCTTTCTTTTCTTCTTTTTCTTCTTTTTCTTTTCTTTTTGGACTTTCTTTTTCTTCTTTTTTTTCTTTAAGTAGGTGGCTTTTTTGGTCTAAGATTTACCTAAAGGAAGAAAGAAGAGAGTGGTCCTGTGACTGGGCTCTGGACAACCTACCTATGGGCTGTTACCCATGATAACTTGCCAGCCATATCACCTTAGAAGGTTCATTAGCTACCCAATTTCTGTTAAAACCGCTAAACAATAAGTTAGTGCGAATAGTGTGTAGATGCTTAGACTTACAGTTCCCTCAAATTAGAGGACGGGTTGATAAGTCATGTACTTATCACCCCAACTGATTTAATCAAATTGAAATCAAATTCAGGATGGTGAGGACTCGATAAACAAATCCACATTTTAGTGGATACCCGAGCTGATTAAGTCCGAAGACCTGAAGGGTCTTCGTGTTCAAATCATACAGTTTTATTTCTTAAGATTGAAATTTTTCTAAAGCCCAAGTTCTCTTTCCTAATTCCACAAATTTTTTTATATAAATTAAAAGAAAACAAAACAAATCTACGGAGCTAATGAAATAATTCAGAGATGAATATCCACCCCCCCATGCCCATCTAATGCAATGTCCTCATTGTATTAAAAAGACACGAAATAGAGTGGAGTAGAGTAGAAAGCACCTGAATTACGTGAATAACGTGTCCACTCTGAGATGAACAGAGACTGTATACGTGTTAAATTTAGTGTCTTCAGCTAGGCACACTATGCAAAGAAGAAGAAATAACTAATTCACAGGTGTAGGTCAGAATTATAATAAAAAGATGCAACCTAAGACCTGCCAGCAGATGTCCACAGATGTGGACTAGACTCAGTCTTTTGCTTCCTCTGGAGTTAACTTCTTAAATCAATATTTCCCAACTCCTATCCTCCTTCAGAATGCCAAATTTTGGGACCTCCTGTATATTAATCACCTCGTCTGAAATTTCCAAGTCGAAAAGATGTGACTGAATCAGAATTGATTTGGGTCTAGTTATCTAAAAAATGGAATCATTAGTAAGCTCAATGGGGTGAAATTGAGAATCAGGGCGTTGAATTGAATCCTTAATGCAGGGATTTGAATCTACCATAGAAGCCCTAATAAGATCAGTTTCCTCAGTTATTGGGCCATCATATGATCTATCGGATTCCTTAGGCCCAATTGTCTCACAGAAATTATGTTCTGTAAACTCACGTGAGACTTCGCAAATTGATTCTTCACCTTCATAATCAAAGAAATCTAAATCCGTATTAATGTGTCTCAAAATCACCAATTACTTTCTGATCCATAGAGACATATGTTTCCTCATACCCCGGCTTAGGGATTTCAGGTGAAGAAATCAGATCATCCTTAATTAGTTGCTCTAGGCCAATCTGGTAGCCTCGTAACACGTGTCCCCCCAACAGGTGCCTGAGTAGGTTCTGACATTGGCTCTCCTGAAGGGGGTTCATCCTGGGAATCATCTCATGATTGAGCTAAAGCAACCACAAATCTCATTCTCAATATCGCTAAATTCCCAAGTAAAACCTCACCTAGGTCCTTATCCTTAACATCCTAGAGCCAATCCAATAAATACTTGTTCAAATCATCAATCATTTCAATCAAGGGCTCCAATTCTTTAGTGCAAGGTATTGGCTGGGCTTCTAAAGATTGTATACTATTCCTCAAGTTAGCTAAAACCTTATCTTGGACATGGTTAACCTGAACCAAATGGCTTGGTTTAGGGTTGGGCGGGTTTGAGATCAGTGTAGAGGAGTTAACGAATTGAGATTCGTGATACCCTCCTTGATAATAGGTCATTTCGGGTTGTTTACAAGGTGATGATGACCTAAAGGCAATATATTCAGGGGATGGGTAAGGATCAGGGTATCCTTCTTGATTGTAGATTGTATTAGGTTGTCCATGAAGGGATGACGATCTATAATCGATGTGGCTCTGAAAAGGATAAAAATCTTGATGATGGTGTCCAGGGTCAGATCCTAAACACGAAAATCTAGAACTGTATCCCCAATCGGAGTTATCCCAACTAACAGATGGTTGATTATAGTACGAGTCGAGATAAGCATCATGTTGAGGATAAGTCATAATAGGAGGGAAAAAGCGGGAATGTGTATAATATGTGGAAGGATTCATGAAAGACAGGAGGAAGAAAGGTGCCCTGCAATACAAACAATCAAACCTATCCTTACATGGGCTAGCCTAAAGACCTACAGACTCCTAGAGCCCGTCTTGAGATAAAGAAATGATTTGATCTATTTCTTTCCGTTCAATCCAACCAGTTAGAGGGAGGGACTGGGGAGAAGGTTCTTCCTTTGGCTTGCGCCTTTGGTTCTTAGTGTACCCTCCAGCCGCGGTCGTTTGACGCTACTCTCCTAGCTAGCCATCAGATTGATCGGTACAAGCAGGTTAATCGTAAACAATCTCAGACTAGACCCCAAAGAGCGAATCAGTCCTAATGGCCAACGTCTACTTGATTTTATTTAGGCCTGGGATTATAGTGCTTATGGAATGTGGTGGGCCCTCAAAATGGGTTGTGCCCTTAATGATCAATGAGTATGTGTGAGTGCATGCACAACTAGGATTTTCAAGCAAGATTATTTGTGATGAGTAGATTTTAAGGTTCAAATCTTGCTTAAGCAGCTTTTAGGGTTTAGAATTCGGTTTAATTCAATCAAGTTTGAGGCAAACCAGGTTTTCAAGTACGGATGAAGATCACTTTCCTTTTGAAATCAAAAATAAAGTGGAGTGCCTGGTATTGACCTAAATTGGAAACCCTAAGAGGAAGCTACTTGGTGAGCTGATTTTAGGTTGAGTGGTGCGACCCAAACAACTCAAACAATTGACCACAATTGCACCACTGAGTTAGGCAGACAAAATGATTAACCTAGACTGATTTCTACTCTTTTATATGTTGATTTGTGTGTACCGATTCCACAGATCAGAATTTGGTTGAGTAGAAGAAAATCAATTAGGTTAAGTGCCTTGAATGTGGGTGTATGTAGTGTATATGTTGAATTACCCCATAAGAAATATCTTTTTGATTTTTTATATATGCGAGGGTGAAATGAATGTGGGTGGAAAACCAAGCAACCAAACTAATCCTAGGATTTATGCAAACACCTAGGTTAATTGAAGTTTGAATTAATATTGTGAAATGAAATCTATGGAGGGGGTAAAATAAGGAGCACTTACAGTTGTCTTCAACTACACTTTACTCTGATCTACCGCTTGATGATTCCCTGATTGAGGTATCTACAAAATAATAGACAAGTGATAAAGCAAGTTAAAAATAGTAAAGTGCGCGAAATGCAAAAAGAAGATCGAAATATCATTGCCTCCCTGGCAACGGTGCCAAAATGTTGGAGGCGGAAAACTACGCGTTTGGAGTTGAATTCAAAAACCCGTCGTTGTAGTTCAAGTCGCGAACAAATCCGTAAAGAAGTTCCAGGTCGAACACAGGGAGGCTACGTCGATCTCAAAATCCACAATTATATTTTTTTATATTTTTGTTTAAAAGGAGAAATAATCACAATGGAATCGATATAAACTATAAGAGAGAGAGAGAACAATCACTTGGTATTTGAATAATGTTTTACAACTAAGAAAGCGGGAAATGATTACACTAGAGAGCGAGAAACTACTACAACTAGAAAGCAGAAAATTCTACTCTAGAAAGAGGTAAAAGAAGGGAGAGAGAAGATATCCTCCTCAAGGAATGCTTGGAGGATGAGGCAGGAAGAAGGAGGACGAAGTCAGAAGAACGGGAATGAGGCAGCACGTCATCGTCGTCGCGTGATACACTTTTGAAACGGGGGTGAAAACTTGGTTTTAGCTCTTGAGGAGCATCCCGGGTGTGGGACAAGCTTCTCTTAAGCTTTGGAGAGGGAGAGATGAGAAGGAAGGGATGCCAAATTCGTAGGGTAGGGATTTCCTTTTATAGTTGCAAGGAGTGGGGGCATTTTGGACATTTTACTTCAAAAACAATAAAGAGGGGACCTTTAGCGACGGATTTAAACGTCGCTAAAGGTCGGTCGTGGACGACGTGTGCGCGCACTGCACGCGCCTACTCCTCTTCCGTGCCTATAACTCCCATGCACATTTGGGTGATATCAGCCGTCCGATCTCAAGATCGGATGGCTTAAAGTCGTCCACGCCCGCACTGCTTGACCGTGCATCAGATCGGGCGTGAGGCGGAGCGTTTGATCCCGCATATGCCCGATTGGACGATCAGGGCTGTCTGCAACCGATCGTGCGGTCTGGACTTAACACGCGCACGCAGTGGATCGAGAATCGAACCCATGCTCCGCGCGCACGCAACGCCTCGCGACCACTATGCTGTGCCTTCATTTGTGTCGCGTGGAGGTTTTAAGTGGCGTACGCTCACGGCTGTTGGATCAAGATCCAACGACCCAGATCATGCCTTGCCTCGCCTTCAGAAGAGGTGAGTGGTGGGTCCCTGGGGCCGATTGGGCGGTTGAGATGGCGCAACGTGACACCATCTTGGCCGTCCAACTTCTATGTTGCAGATAGTGCCACGGGTGTTGGATTGGACCGATTCATGCCGTTAGGCTGCGATTGTTGATCCAAACCCATCCGTGCAGTCGAATTTGTCATCTGAGGTGCAGGTTAGCACCATCTTGGCCCTTGATCTCTAGGCTTCCTTGGACTATATTTGGTGCTACAGATGTCCGATCAGGGCGATCTTGGAGTCGTTGAACTCCCGTTGTTGCCCTATCAGATCCGTATGGTTAGATCCTCGGTCTGAAGTGCTGATTAACAAGTTGCCCCATCCTTGTCCATAAAAGGAGACAATTAACCTACATTTTATACAGACTAACCTAAATGCAAGATGATGCATGTTATGCAATATTTATAATATGTGATGCAATTCTATGCCTAAGAACATGCGTAAATAGATAATTTATGTGATATAAACGTGTTTACATCAGTCGCTCAGTCTCCTTTCTTCTTCTCGCGACTAAGTGTCGCACAAGTGCCTACGAAAGCAAAGCCCCCTGACCCCGCGCTCTCTCTCTCTTCCCCTTCTCTTTCTCAATGTTCGGTCTTATGCTTGGGTAATTGGGTATTAGGGATCTGCGTACCCAGGACCAGGGCTACCGGCGTGGGTAGTAGCCGAGGTGTGGGAGCGGGTTATGCAGGTCGGTGAGTACAGGTAAGGAGGACCTCACCCTCATGTTAGGAGGTGAAGAGGCTGTGTGACTTTTTCAATTTATGCTGCTGCGACTGCTCTTCCCTATCCGAGGTGGGACTAATCCCACATCTTTTCTCCTCATGCACGGCTGTGAGCTGCTTGAGGTGTCTCCATCCAATTCGCGTAGGAGCTGTGGTCAAACACTCCAATTGACTGGGCGAAGGTGTTTGTGCTTCGATTCCGCATCACCTGGGACTCGCACTAGGAGCTGGGATCTCAGGAACACGGCTGGAGGTTGCTTGGAGTTGCTTTAGTAATGGCAGCAATGGTCGAAAAACTTGAAACACAAAGTATGGCCTTGCGGCCTTGTCAGAGAAGCTCAGTTGGATCATGAAGATGCGGCAAAGGCGTTGGTGGTGGTGGCATGCTACGAGGGGGGTTGAAGATGGCTCGCGAAGGAGGAGGAGGTCGAAAATTGATGGGTTGTTTGGTGGGTGGTTAGGAGGGGCAATCGTCCTAACTAAATTAGGGCTTTTGCTCCTGGGATGGAGGCGGAGGTGTGGGGATGAGCAGTGGCCAATTTGGTGAAGCGTGGTGGCCGTGCGAACTCGCCGGAGGTACGCCAGTAAGGTGGAAGATGGAGGGCGTGCAAATGAGTCGACAGTAGAAATGGAGTGTGGTTGGTGTGGTTGTGAAGTAGAGATGCTAGGGAACTTATCTAGGTAGATAGTAGATGACAGGGAGTGAGAACGACGTCGGTTGTGGTGTGGTCGGTGCCGGGAAAGAAGGTGCTTCAGTGAGTAGGAAATGGCAAGGAAGATAGAGGGAGAGGCGTCGGCTGGTATGGCACGATGCGGAAGAAGATGAGGAAGATGAATCGGCTGCTGGTATTGCGAGTAGATGAAGGATGGAGTTGGAGGAGATCACCAGACGTCGAGGAGCTATTCGGTTGGAGAGAAAGGAGGAATTGAGGGTAATTCCGATTGAATTCGAGCGTCGAAGGATCTGGCAGGCCCTGGGAGTCTTTATATAGGTATCAGGGGGTTGGTTGAAGCTTGGAAGCCAAGATTTCAAGCTTGGAAGGTCACTAGAGTTGGAAACCCAAATTTCTCATGCCAAATTTCTCATGCATTCACATGAGAAATTGGGAAAGATTTGAAGCACAAGAATAGGTCTAATTGAAAGAGAATTTCAAGAGGAATCTCCGGTTCAATTTTGAGGAGGTTTCATCAATCAATCAAGGAGAAATCCTTGATTGATTGTTGTCGGAGTTGTAGGATTAGGAGTTTTGTGCGGCAGGGACCTTTTTTAAGAAGAAGATGGTAAATTGGGGGTTTTGTGTAAGGAATTTGAATGCTGAGGGGCCATTTGAGATAAAGAAAATTAGACTTAGACCAAAATGCAAACTAAGTCTAAATAATCTCAGATTGGGCCCAAGTTTTAATACAAACCTAATTTGGACCTAAGAAATATAATGGTGAAGTTAGATTTTTGTTTTGACCTAGTTTGATTGGGCAAAAACCCAAATTAGGGTAATAGTCTGTCTGTGGCTCTATTTTAGGTCAAGATGGGTTCTGATGGTCAAATTGAAGGTACCAAACCCTAGAGAATATTTTTCTATGAATTTTAAAGGGTTTGGGTGAATTTTATCCTGACTAGAACCTTAGTAGATTAAGCAGGTATGTTTTTAGGATTTCAGTTATCATTTAATTCCTAAAATATGTGAAAACTCATTTTTGTCTGTGTGGACCCCCTTATTAACCATTAATGACTATATGACCCTTAATGAACCCTTGGAATACCCCATGGTTATTCTATATTTATGAATTATTGGTAAAATTGCAGAAATAACCTAATCTTCTTTTCTTCTCAAAACAATTCAACCTGCCCAATAGACCTTCTGATTGATATGTAGGAGCTTTTATTGACATTATTAGATCAAATTGAGCTAGTTATGGCTCATGATAGTGTTCCCATCATATCCCAATGCCTAGTTTTTGCCAGTTCCTTAGCAAAATTTTATGAATTGAACCAATTATCTAGGTCGGATGTAACCATCGAGGAGTCCTACTGAGCTGGATCTCTAGGAATCAGATCTTAATACTAATAATTGGTTTAGAGGTACTCAAGTACCAGCCCAGATCCTGACTTGACTAGCTTTCGCCTCTGTCTCCCGCAAAGGTTTCTAAGGCCCACAGGAACTAACCTAAGGTTTGTTGAACCCAGCGTTGAAAGCAATCGTGATTGAAACATAGTTAGTCCAGGTTCAGTTTGCTAGTGCATTTTAAGAGAGACATAGAAGGAGAATTTAATTTTTGGAGAGTTTTCTCTCTCTTTTCTTTTCACTATATTTTTCCTTAGATCCATCCTTGGATTGGCCCTAAACACGGTCTATATCAGATTCCTTGTCCCCACCATCAATCCGGGTCCCTAGCAATCGATGCTTCGAGATAGCACTGCCCATGGCAACCCCCAAAACCCTGGCTTTCAATTTTCTAGGGTTGGTTTGAGATCGGGAACAACTACAATTGGATCCTCCCAACCCTCCTCAGTAATGTCAATTGCTATGAAATTTGAATCTGAATTCATCTAGGTTGGGGTCCATAACAACTATGATCATCAAACTCGGGATTTGGGAAATTGTGTTGATAATTAGACTCACTCCAAGATGTTTTATTAACTTCTGACGGGTATTTTTGATCAATGGTTCTATATAACCTATTCAGCAATTCTCCCCGTATTTCTAAAAATTCCTGGAGTTTTTCTGGAAATGAAGGGCTTGACCAACATTGCAGACACTCATTGTTGCGTAATTTCACCAATTCACTATGTTATGCTAGTAGATTATCCTGGGTTGAACTGTGATTCATTTGTGTCCATATTATCCTTGCATGGTTTGCGATGATGTCTGTTGTTTTCAAAAATTTTTCCTGAATGTCCCTTTTATAATATTCTTCATGGTTTCTATAGGCATTCTCAATTATCTTTTCTTTCATGCTCATTTGGGACTTAGGTTTCTTAAACTGTCTTCCTATGTAGCCAAGCTACATTTTTGAATCAAGTGGTGGAATCAGGATGTAGAATCAAACTCAAAATTAGATTGTAGTTGATTTGACCAGATAGAAATCCTTAAGATGATCTGTGTATGTGCACTAGAGAAAAGATGAGGGACTAGATGTTGTTGGACTCAATCAAGGCACCCAATGATTTTTAGATGACTATAGAAGTTTGGGGCAGATGAAACCCCTAGATTAGAAAGTCATCCACCTGAGAATTACCTGGGCAGCAAGGAAGGGAGAGTCCCGCAATGACCCCTACACGGTAGAGAGTCCCCACGGGTTACAGGGTTTCCCCCACCCGACCTTCCTTGTCACTGAGGGTCAAGGTAGACCAGAATGGATAACTTGACCTTCTAAGTCTACTAATTTTAAGTCCTAATTTGTGTCTTTAATTCCACTTGATTAGAAGTTATTTGATTTATGACCTAATTTGGAGGTTGGTTGGTCTACAATGTAGGTCCACTTCACCTGACTTGCCCTAAAGATGGCAGAATGAAATCTAGGTCAAGACCTAGAAATCACCCTAAATTGACTCTCAAGTTATTAGGTCCAAGGGTTTTGGGGTTCAAGTGAATTTATAGCCTGATTTTTAGGATTTTTCTTGATTAGATCTTTTCAACCAAGGGCTTGGGTAGCACACAAATGCGGGAGGGTTTTCATTTTATCCAGGCAAATGTGAACTATCACTCCAGAATCCAAATGTAGAAACCCTAATTGGCTTTATTCTGCATCCAATTTGATCTCCAAATGTTTTCCTTGGACTTCAAATAAGAACTGCGTAGTCCCTAATAGGCACAGGAAATTTGGGTAGGGAATTCTAAATAGAATCGTCTCAAGCTTCAATCAGATATGAAATTTGTTCACAAATCAGGAAACTTGCCTTTTTAAATGATGATTATTATAAAAATAAGGCAGGTGATTCCTAATTGATTGTTTCCTTTTTTTATCTTCCTAAGATTAAGAGGTTGATTAGGGAAGAATAGAAAAGTTACCTGCCTTGGAGTGGCTATTTTGTGCGGAAGATCGCCTCGTGAAATACCTCGTAAAATCACAAGAAATCAAACAGGGCAAGTTAGTGCTCAAATATAATCAAAATATAGCAAGAGAATAGCGGTGAATTGCGCATTGCTCCCCAGCAATGGCGCCAAAGTGTCTACGCAATAAATCGGTGTTTGAAAAAGTTGTTACACTGTAGTATAGCCAATAAATTGTGAAAACAGATATAATTTATACTCGAAAGAAATTCGAGGTTGAACACGGGGAGCAGGTATTGCAATAAATCTCTAGATCACAATTTGAATAAAAGATATGAATAATTTCAACCAAAACTTAATCTAGAATGATGTATCAAGAATTCAAGTACTAATGTGCAAAAATAATAGGGTGAAATGGTGATTTGAATCACCAATTACCCTTATACAATAATAGCAAATATTCAAATAATATCAACTATTCAAACTAAGTACACAGAGCACTCCCTGTCAAGCAAATCAGACGACAGAATCTTTCAACCAGACGGCTTAAGTGCTTATAAGCTAAAGTGCCAAGAGGGCACTCTTCTTCCTCTTCTCTTCTTTCTCTGCCCTTGCTCTTCTTCTCACTTTGTCTCCTTTCTTCTTCTCGCGACTAAGTGTCGCACGAGTGACTGCGAGAGCAAAACCCCCCTGACCCCATGCTCTCTCTCTCTCTTCCCCTTCTCTTTCTCAATGTCTGGTCATATGCTCGGGTAATCAGGTATCAGGGATCCGCGTACCTAGGACTAGGGCTACCGACGTGGGTAGTAACCGAGGTGTGGGAGCGGGTTAGGAGGGTCGGTGAGTGCAGGTAAGGAGGACCTCACCCTCATGTTAGGAGGTGAAGAGGCTATGTGACTTTTTCAATTTATGCCATTGCGACTACTCTTCCCTATCCAAGGTGGGACTAATCACACATCTTTTCTCGTCGCACATGGTTGTGAGCTACTTGTGGTGTCTTCGCCCAATTTGCGTAGGAGCTATGGTCAAACACTCCAATTGACCAGGCGAAGGTGTTTGTGCTTCAATTCCGTATCACTTGGGACTCGCAACTGGAGCTGGGATCTCAGGAACATGGCCAGAGGTTGCTTGGAGCTGCTTCAGTAATGGTGGCAATGGTCGGCAAACCTGAAACACAAAGTATGGCCTTGTGACCTTGTCAGAGAAGCTCAGTAGGATTGCGAAGATACGGCAAAGGCGTTGGTGGCAGTGGCATGCTATAAGGGGGGTCGGAGATGGCTAGCAAAGGCAGAGGAGGTCGGAAATTGATGGGTTGTTCGGTGGGTCATTAGGAGGGGCAATCAACCTAACTAAGTTAGGGCTTTTGCTCCTGGGATCGAGGCGGAGGTGTAGGGATGAGTGGTAGCCACTTTGGAGTGTGGTGGCCATGCGAACTCACCAGAGGTATGTCGGTGAGGTGGAAGACAGAGGGCATGCGAACGAGTCGGCGGTCGAAATAGAGTGTGGTTGTGAAGTAGAGATGTTAGGGAACTTATCTAGATAGATAGCAGACGACGGGGAGTGAGAACGACGCCGATTGTGGTGTGGTTTACGTCGGGGAAGAAGGTGCTCTAGTGAGTAGGAAACGGCAAGGAAGACGAAGGGAGAGGCGTCGGTTAGTACGGCACAACGCGGAAGAAGATGAGGAAGATGAATCGGCCACCGGTATTCCGAGCGGACGAAGGATGGAGTCAGAGGAGATCGTCGAACGTCGAGGAACTATTTGGTCGAAGAGGAAGGAGGAATTGAGGGTAATTCCGATCGAATTCGAGCGTCGAAGGATCGAGTAGGCCCTGGGAGTCTTTATATAGGTATCAAGGGGTCGGTTGAAGCTTGGAAGGTCGCTGGAGTTGGAAACCCAAATTTCTCATGTGTTCACATGAGAAATTGGGAAAGATTTGAAGCACAAGAATAGGTCTGATTGAAAGAGAATTTCAAGAGGAATCTTCGGTTCAATTTTGAGGAGGTTTCATCAATCAATCAAGGAGAAATCCTTGATTGATTGTCCCCGGAGTTGTACCTTTAGAAGTTCTATGCAGTGGGGACCTTTTTGAAGAAGAAGATGATAAAGTTGAGGGGTTTTTTGTAAGGAATTTGAAACCTGAGGGGCCATTTGAGATAAAGAAAATCAGACTTGGACCAAAATACAAACTAGGTCTAAATAATATCAGATTGGGCCCAAGTTTTGATACAAACCTAATTTGGACATAAGAAATCCAATGGTGAAGTTGGATTTTAGTTTTGACCTAGTTTAACTGTATAATTTATGCAAAAACCTAAATTAGGGTAATAATCTGTCTGTGGCTCTATTTTAGGTTAAGATGGGTTCTGATGGTCAAATTAAAGGTACCAAATCCTAGAGAATATTTTTATATAAATTTTGAAGGGTTTGGGTGAATTTTATCCTGATCATAACCTCAGTAGATTAATCGGGTCTGTTTTTAGGGTTTCAGATGTTATTTAATTCCTGAAATGTGTGAAAACTCATTTCTGTCTGCGTGGAACCCCTTATTAACCATTAATGAGTATATGAACCTTAATGAACCCTTGGAATACCCCATGGTTATTCTATATTTATGAATTACTAGTAAAATTGTAGAAATAACCCAGTCTTCTTTTCTTCTCAAAATAATTCAACCTGCTCAATAGACCTTCTGACTGATATGTAGGAGCTTTTATTGACTTTATCAGATCAAATTAAGCTAGTTATGGCTCATGATGGTGTTCCCATCACTCAACTCAGGGATCTTAGGTGAAGAAATTAATTCATCCTTATTTGATTTCTTTAAAACAACCTAGTCAACCTTGGTCTCGCAAAACGTGTCCCCTCCCTACAGGCGCCTGAACAGATTCTAACATCAGCTCTTCTGTCAGGGATTCATCCTGGGAATCCTCCCAAGATTGGACTAGAGCAATCACAAATCCATCCTCAATTTCGATAACTTCCCAAGTAAAAACTCACCCGTGTCCTTATCCTTAACATCCTGGAGCCAATCCAACAAATATTTGTTAAGATCGTCAATCATTTTAATCAGAGGCTCTAATTATTTAGTACAGGGTGTTGGCTGAGCTTTTAAAGATTGTATGGTATTCCTTAAGTTAGCCAACACCTTATCTTGGCTTGGTTAACCTAAACCAAATGGTTTGGTTCAGGTTGGGTGGGTTTGGGTTCAATCTGGGGGAGTCAAGGAATTGAGGTTCTTGATACCTTCCCTTATAATAGGTCACTTCCGATTGTTCAAAGAGGGGTGGTGACCTATATGCATTGTAATCTGGGGGAGGGTAAGAGTTGTAATCAGGATATCCTTCTTGATTATAGATCATGTTAAATTGATCATTAGTGGGTGGAGATCTATAATCATTTTAGCTTGGAGAAGGATAGAAATCACAGTCATGGTATTCAGGGTTAAACCTTGAACATAGTGGTCTGGAATTGTATCCCTAATCCGAGTTATCCCAACTAGTAGATGGTTGCTTACAGCACAAGTTGGGATAATGATCATCATATTGGGGATAAGATGTATCAGGAGGGTAAGAGCAGGAATGCATGTAGAATGTGAAAGGATTCATAACAAACGGGAGGAAAAAAAGGTGCCCTGCAATATAAACAATCAAACTTGTCCTTAAGTGGGCTAACCTAAAGACTTACAGACTCCCAGAACCCATCTTGAGATAAAGAAATGATTTGATCTACTTCTTTCCAGTCAATCCAACCAGTTAGAAGGAGGGGCTGGGGAGAAGGTTCTTCCTTTGGCTTATGCCTCTGGTTCCTAGTGTACCCCTTAACCATGATTGTTTGATTCTACTCCCCTAGCTAGACATTAGATTGAATGAGAGAAACAAACTAATAAAAAATAATCTCGATCTGGGTTCTGAAAAGCGAGTCCAATCCTTAAGACCAACGTCTACTCTGTTTTAATTAGGGTTAGGTTTGAATGTGCTTTGGAATGTGATGGGCTATTTATCTGGGTTGTGCCCTTAATGTTTGATTAATATGTGTGTGCGTGCACAACTAGTGGTTTTCAAGAAAGATTATTTTTGGATGTGGTGAATTTTAAGGTTTAAATCTTGCTTAGTAACTTTTAGGATTCAACTTTAGGTGTATTCAATCAAGTTCAATTGGCACATTAGGTTTTGAAATCACAGGTGAAGATGTTTTCCTTTAAAGCTTAAAAAAATGTGGAGTGTCTGTTAAATCCCTAAAAGTTGAACCTATGTGGCAGCTACTTGATGAGTTGCTTTTAGTTGAAGTGGTGCGGCCCAAACAACAAAAATAATTGACTTGATGCACTACTTAATTAGGCACACAAGTGATTACCTGATCAGATTTTTATTCAATTATGTGTTGTTGAGTGTACCAGTCCCAAAGATTAAGCTACCAGTTGAGTATGAAGAATCAGAAGAAGTGTACCTCTATGAGATTTTTTTAAAATATTTCTTTATATGCGGAGGGTGAGGGGGGTGGAGGTGACAACCAAACAATCAAAAACTAACCTTAGGATTTATGAAAGCTCCTAGGTTAATTATGATTTGTGTTATTAGGTGTTGGAATGAAATCTAGTGGGTGGGGAGGTGGGGGTAAACTTACAGGCCCTTCAACAATACTTTACTCCAATCTACCGCTTTTGCTCACCTTATGAAAGTGCCTGCAATCACAATAAGAAAGGAGAGAAGTGAGGTAAAATATAAGTAAGTCGGAAAACGTGAAAAATCAAAGAGTGCCGCCTCCCTAGCAACGGTGCCAAAATGTTGAGTCAGAAAGATCTACACAAATAGAGTTTGAGTTTGGAAAACCCGTCATTGCAACGTGATTTGCGAGGAATAACCGTCAACAGATAAATTTTACCGAAACTCAAAAGGAATTCCAGGTCGAACACAGGGAGGCAGACATTTGATTAAAAATCGCATTTTTTTTATTGTCACGAAGCAAATTAACTGGTCGAATTGAATATAAACTAGCTATTTACTTAAAGAATAATAAATAGAAGAGAGAGAGAATATTACAAATAAAGATAAAATAGAGATAGAATAAACAGATATTTCATAACCACAGAATGGTGTCTATTACAACTAACCACTATAGTAGAAAGCAGGAAATTTTACAACTAGAAACTAGTAAATCTACTCTAAAAAGCAGTAAAAAGAAGGTGGAGAGAAGTTATCCTCCTAAACGGCTGCTTGGAGGACAAGTCGCATTGATGGAGTGCCCGGACGAAGGTGGTGAAATGTGGGACGAAGGAGAATGACGACGGACAATGGAGAATGGGGTAGGGCGACATTGCAGTGGGATCTGCTTCCCAAATGGAGGTGAGAGGACCATTGTGGAATGCTCCACGAATGGGATGAAAGGGTGGAAAAATTATATTTTTAACTCTAGAGGAACATCCCGAGTTTGGGACAAGCTCTTAGAGCTTTGGAGGGGGTGAGAGAAGAGAGGAAGGGATGACGAATTCGAGTGGTAGGGGTCTCCTTTTATAGCTGTAGAAATTGAGGGCAATTTGGTCATTTTATGCTTAAAAATATTAACTCAGGGTCTTTAGTGACGGATTTAAGCATCATTAAAGCCCCTAAACGTGGGCGTAGGTCACGCACACGTTGCGCCTCCTCTTCTCCCTGCACTTCAATGCCTACGCACGACATGCGCTCTCAGTTGTCCGATCGCGAGATCGAACGGCTTAGAAGCCATCGCACTCGCGCCTTCATCGCGCCCCGTCGCGCACCTGTGTGCAATCAGGCATTCAAACGTGTGTCATCGCGCATGTGTGTGATGAGGCACCTAGATTGCTCCACGTCGTGCACCTGCTGCCACACGATCCAAATCTGATAGAGGAATTTGGCCGTGCCTACGCTTGTGCTCAATTTGAGGCATGCAGGGGCTTGACCCTGCGACCTCTGCTTCGTGTGAGGGTGTTCACCCACTACGCCAAGTTGTCCTTTGAGGCACATTTTGGTTTTAAGCTCAGGTGCCCTCGGCCGTTGGATCAAGATCCAATAACTGAGGTTGATCAAGCTGCTGATGAGGGAGAGAAGGCAATAGGTTTTCATGGTCGGTGTGGGTGGCTGAGATGGTGCCACGTGGTGCCATCTTGGTCGTCTATCTTCTGTGCCTTGTAGATGGTGCCACAGATGTCAGATTGGATCGATTTTCGCGTCGTTGGGGCTATGATCGTCGATTTGAACCCATCCGTGTGGTCGGATTTGTCATATGATGTATGGATTTACACCATCTTGGCCCCTTGACCTCTGATCTTTCTCAGACTGCATCTGACGCTGCGGAAGTCCGATCAGGGCGATCTTGGAGTCGTTGAACTCCAATCGTTGCCCTGATCAGATCTGTACAGTTGGATTTTGAATCCGAGGCCCCAATTTAATGTTGCCCTATCACCAACCATAAAAAGGAGAAATTAACCTAAAATTTATACAATCTAACCTAAATGCAAGATGATGCATGTTATGCAATATTTATAGTGTATGATGCAACTATATCCCTAAGAACATGCATAAATAGACGGTTTATGTGATATAAATGTGTTTACATCATGATTGGAATCAAGAGACATATCATAGGACTTTAGATCTTAAGCTTTGCATGAAGATTGAAGTTCTGAGTTGCTAGGATTTGAAGCATGGAGCTGGAAGCATTACACTGGCACATGCATAGAGAAGGATGAGACTCCTTTTGTCCCACCTTGGAAGCTTACGGCCGTTTATTGCAGTACATAATGCATTGCCTAAGTAGTTGTTCAGTCGACAACGACGCGAGCGTGTGCGTGCGCTTATGCATGACATATTGACCATTGACCTTGATTGTGCATGTGGCTCTATGAGAGCGGCCTTTGGGCGCCAGGTGTAGGGGCGTGATGGTGATATGTGGCCTAGTAGTGGCATGATCCAACATTCCGTTGATCCTGTGAAAAGTCACTTGGATGAACCTGATCCTTGGTTAAAAGCACACTTAACACTTGGTGTTGGCTTGATTTGGCTAAGTGTTGAGGCTCTCTGTTAAGCCTAAGTGATGGTTGTGAAGGTTGAGATAAGTGAAATTAAAGAAGGCACCAAGCTTAGCTTGTAATTAAAATGTGCCTAAGTTGTAAATAAATGTGAATACTTCATATGTTGTTTCAAAGCAACATTTTTAATAATTTCTTTTTGTAATTCAATGCAATATCATTTCTTTTTGCTTATGGAATGGTTGCCTTATCTTTAATGTGTATTTCTTTGCAATTATTCATATGGTTAACATATTGTAGTTAATTAACTAGGTAAATTAAGTAGTTAATCAAGTAATTAGTTAATTATGTACCTTATTAGTACAGTAGCATATACTATAGTAAATCTTTATCATATTAAGTATTAGTATATTCTATGTTGTATAATGTAAGTAGTAATTTTAGTACTTGTAATTAAACAAGTATTAAGACTTAGCTTAATTAAGTAACCTAGTATCTATTAAATAAATAGCAAGTGATTATAACTTAAGTATATATGTAGTATGTAAGTAATTTAAGTAGTAATAGTTAACTTAGTAGGTTATGTTATTTAGTAATTATAGTAAGTAAGATCTATATAGTAATTATGTAAATAAGTTAAGTGTCAAATAGTTAGTTAATTATACTGATTAGAAATAGAGTGATTTAAAATAATTGGTGACTGATATGCTTAATTTAGTCTCTCATTGAACAACCTGGACTTAACCGGTAAGAATTTATAAAATGTGTCAATTACCTTACTCCTATACTACAACTTAAAAATGACTAACTAACTATGTATGGTAGTTGTATAGCACTGACTTGTGGGCATAATATAAATATAAAACAAAGTTTCAGAAAGATATAAAATCTTAGGCCTTAATCTCTTTGTATTCTCACTAATGAGATGATCTTAAATATGTTTTGGAGGAGTCCCTTATCTCTGCGAAATAGAAAAATAGAAAAAGAAGCCTGTGTAGAAAGGTTAGGTGATAATATACCTGTGTGTGTGTGCACACCTAAGAGAGGTTAGGTGCTTCTTACGTGGTCATCCTTAGACATCGGAGTGTAGGGTTGGGTTGGAAAGTGCTTCTTATGGCATTATCCCAAGGCATCAGAGTGTGGAGCCCTCCAAGAGATACAGCGAGGAACAATGATTCCTACATATAATAAGGCAAATTTGAGGTGACATACACGAAGTGATATGTACATTTGTGCCATGACAAAAACTTGGATATCTACAGAAAGCTGCCCACTTGTCACGTTGGCTATCACATGCATAGATGCTCAGTTCTTTTAATTCTATTCAAACCTTTAGGTGGATTTCTGAGTTGTAAAAACCTATACTTGAGACCCAAATCTAAGGTTGATTAGAGTATGATGGGACAAGGCAGTTTGTATTTTGGTCAATGCTCGAGTATAGTTGAGTTTTTGTGTTTAGATGTTGCGTATATTTTCTATGGTTAATGATGATTAAAACCTCCTTTATTATAAAACCCTACTTAGACATGTCAACATTATTATTATCTATTTTGCTTTCAACTTTGTGGCTATGTTGACTGCAAACCTTAGGAGACTACAAATCTCCACTAGGGTAACCTACAGGTTTAAAGTCTTGTTGATATGGTAAATGCAACTACAATTCTTCCGAAAGTAAGTTAAGTTTTTCAATTTTATTTTATGTAAAAGTTGGGCATGGGAATGTAATCACATCATAATTTTAGATAATTTATCCATCTATTTTTCTCTATTTTTCAAGCATTTCTAGGATTTTTATTTTTCATTTTTAATAATTTGATTTCTTTAATTTTTAATATAGGTGAGAGAAAATATGAAAAAAAATATCTAATATTAATCTTAAATGAAAGGACACAAGATGAGAAGAAATTTGAAAATGATGCTTGTGCAAATCATAAGAGAGAAATAAAAAAAATTGAAAAAAAAAATAATGCGCGCCTCTCGTCGGTTTCTCCTTTCCCGTGCCTAGCCATTCCACACACTTCCCATCTCCTTCACACGTCTCACTATAGCGCACCACAGCCCAAGTCCGACGCATCTCGCCCGCCCCCAACGCCAACTTCTTCGTGCCCACTTGCGCCCTCCAGCAGCGTGCCCGCTCTCTTTCCATCTCCGGGAGGGGCGGCGACCCAATTAGGAATAGGCACATTTGGGCTTAGGAAAGGAGAAAAGGAAAGAAAAGAAAGGAAAAAATCACACTTACGATTCCTACGCCTAAAACTCAAAGGAAAATCTCATTTCTAATGGGATTAGGAAAGTATCCTAATAAAATTACCAATTTAAAGGGTGACGAATTTTTCTTATTTCCAATTATTTGGCACTTGTGGAGGCAATAAATACCTCCCATGACCCCCCCCCTCCCCCACTTGTACAAACATCTGTATTATTTATTCTCCTCCTCTCTCCCTTTCCCTCTCCCTCTCCCTCTTGGGAATGGGGTACCCTGGTGCATTCTCGCCTATCAACTGTCGTAGTCAATGTTTGCCACCACCCTTAGCGACGTTACCATGGCGTCAAGATCCTTTACTCGCTCATTCTCTTTTTCTCTCTACTTACTCTATTTTTCATTGCAATCTTGGCATTTTTTTAGTATTAATAAAATTTTATTTTGGTAATTTGTTATTTTGATTTGCTTATAGTAATTAGCTTTCTAGTTTCTAATTCGCAGATACTTTGTTTCTCGCTTTCCATGCATTTTTTTTTGTTAATTTTTGATTAGTCTATAAAATTAGACATATGCTCATGTAATTTGCAAGATGGTAAAAAGTGTCATTATATGCAGAAATATGATTATTTATCAAAAATTACCATACTCTCAAAAATAAATATAAATAAGTATAGTAGGAGTCTAAGTCATCTTCAAGGAGGAAAAATTTATCCAAATTACTTTTTATTAATCTAAATTAATTTTTTTGGATTTTTGAAAACTTTTTTGATTTTTGAGAATTTTATAATATGAGATGAGAAAGATGCCTAATTTTAATGACTAACCCTACGTTAACAAAATAAAAGCATATGAAAAGTAAGAAACAAACAAACTAATTGTTAGAAGCTATGAAACTAATGTAAATAAGAGTAAAGCATCAAAATATAATTTTATTAATTTTAAAGAGTGGATGAGAGAGAGAGAGAGAGAAAGTGTAGGGAGAATGTCTCGACGTAGTGATGGTGAGTGGGCGGTGGCGTAACATTGACTACGGTGGTGGAAAAGAGGGAATTTGCTAGAGGTTCCCATGCTCAAGAGAGAGGTAAAGGGAGAAAGGAGAAGAAAATGGGATAGATGTGTAAAGAGGGGGTCATGGGGATATTTATAGCCTCTACAAATTCTAAAATCATTATGATTATGCAAAAATTTTTCCTCATTAATTTTGGGAATTTTGGGATGATTAAGAAACTCCAAATTCCATTAGAAATTGGATTTCCCCCTCATTTTAGGGATAGAAGTCTTATTTGGGTTTTCCCTTCCCTTCCTTTCTACCTTTTATTCCTCCATTATTCCTAGCATGAATGTTATTTTCTAATTCTGTCTCCACCTTCAAGTTTTTCATTTTGTTCTCTTTTATATGAGACCCATATTTGATATATTTTTCTCATATTTTCTCTTACCTACATTAAAAATTATAGAAATCAAGTTATTTAACAATGCAAAACAAAAATAAGAAAAACACTCAAAAAAATAAGCAAAGAAATTATGCAAGCTTGTAATGAGATTGCACCCACATATGTAAGTTTTACTAGTCCTCAAGCAAAAACTAAACAAAATTGGAAAACTTAACTCACTTTTACAGGAATCATGGTTGTATTTTCCATATGCAACAAGGCTTTGAACCCCTAGGCTACCCTAGTGGAGGAGTCATAACCTCCTGAGGATTTATAGCCGGCATACCGACAAAGTCGAAAACAAATTGATAATCAATGAGTCTGAGTAGGGTTTTATAAGTTGGGAAGTTTCAATCATCACCAACAATAGAAAATATACATGAAAGTTGAAAACGAAAGCTCAACAACACTTCAGTATCAACCAAGAAATGAATTTCCTTGTCCTGTTAGATTCCAATCAACGTTGAACTTTAGTCTCAAGTACAAGTTTCTATAGCTCAAAAATCCACCCAAAGGTTTGAATAAAAGCGAAAGGATCAAGCATCTATGCATGCTATAACTAGTGTGATAAGAGAGAGTTCAGGCGCATGGGCGGTCCCCCTTCCTTTGTCAACGGAGGCTAATCGCTGCAATGCTCTCCCTCTGCCAACCGTCGATTCCCTCGCCTCCTCGAAATGTCGCCGGACCACCCTCCTCGAGGCAACAGGTTTGAGGGCTCCCCTGTGAGCGGGTGATATCGGGACCATCAGGCACATCACGAGCGCTGTCGAACGAGGCTTCAGACAAAGAAGAAGGAATGTCGGAGCACTATCGCTGCAGTACATAGATGCTGTGTTGGCTGCTGGAGTGGACCCGAGGGGATCAAAACTAGGGAAGGTGATGTCGAGGAGGGGTGAGGCAATGGAAAGCGACTGGACTACGGTGGAGGGTTGGTGCTAGTGAGGTCAGGGGGACTCCCACGTTTTGCAGGTAGGAACCCGTGGAGCTAAGGGGGTGGTGGATCCTCCAACGTGGGGGGTAGCGGTTTTTCTAATGTGAGGAAAGAAGGGGTCCTTTTCTTTTGTTGTAGGGAGAGGGGCCATGTTGCTGCGATTTGTTGTAATGCCCTGGTTTTTCTCCAATGTGGAGGGCTAGGACATTGACGGCCTACATGTGGATAGAGATCACATGTGGCTGAGGGAGGACGAGCTTCCCATGCACGTGGCGGGGTGGAGCCAAACCCTAGAAGGCGTGAAGGTGGAGACCCATTGAGGGCGGGTGTGAGGGGTCCCCATGTGCATCGTGTACGTGCATGGGGGCATCCACCTCCACCTTCGTCAGTGGGCCCTTCCTTGGACGTCAAGGTTCGGGTCTCCAACGAGGTTCTTGCTGTGGAGGCGTGTCTTCAGGATGCGCTTGTTGGAGAGATCATGGTGGGTGAACCTACCTTGGAGGATCTCCAAGGCCTTGTAAGTTCCTTGCCTTTTGATGGGAACACCATCATGAGTCATAACTAGCTCAATTTGGTCTAAAAAGGTTGACAAATGCTCCTACATTTCTATCAGAATGTCCTAAGGGCACAAAATCCCATTTTGAAAAGAAGAGAAGAATACAAGGTTATTTCTGTAAAATTAACAGCATTCCACAAATATAGAATAACCATGGGATATTTTAGGGGTTTATTAAAGGTCATATGGTCATTAATGTCAAATAAGTGGGTCCATGCAGAACTAAACGAGTTTTCACGCATTTCAAGAATTAATGGACATCTAAAACCTTAAAAACAGACCTACTTAATTAACTAAGGTTATGGTAAGGATAAAATTTACCTAAACCCTCTAAAATTCATAAAAAAGTATTCTATATGGTTTGGTATCTTTGATTTGACCATCGAACCTATTTTGAGCTGAAATAAAGTCACAAAGAGAAAGTTGCACTAATTTAGATTTCTACATAATTTTCCCAGTCAAACTTGGTCAAAACCTAAATCTAACTTCACCATTATATTTCTTGGGTCAAAATTAGGTTTATACCAAAATTTGGGCCCAATCTGAGATCATTTTGACCTAGTTTGCATTTTGGTCCAAGTCTGACTCCTTTTCTTATAAAAAGACCCTTAACTTTAAAAATCCTTGCAAACTGCCACCCAACTTTGTCTTCTTCTTCACAGACAAGTCCCTGCCCCCATGGCAGGTGTGAACCCACACACCTGAGGTTTCAATCACGGATTCCTCCTTGGTTACTTGACTAATCCCTTCCAGAATTAGAAGGGATGATCCTGAGAAATCCCTAATCATCTAAACCTATTTTTAGTCTCCAAATCCTTCCTTGTGGCTCGTACAAATCCTTGAACCTCAAGCCTTCTTTCCCTAAAAATCTAAGCTCTCCAAGCTTGTTTCCAAGCTTGGAGATTCACCTAATGGCCTATAAAAGACCCTCATGAACAACCTCACTTCTTTAGCAAGCTTTTGAGCCAAAATTCCTCTTCTTTTCCTACCTTGAGCTCGCCCCAATCTTGACTCCGGCAACCTCCCTCCTCCAGCTTCGTTGCCGGCTGCCACATACTATAGGTGGCTGGTTCCTACTTCCTGTTCTCTTCTGCACCTCACAATACCAGCGAGGTGTCCTTTAACCCTCTGTCGTCACCGTTCTTCATCACCGGAGCTACTTCACCTTCTCCAGTGCTGGCTCATCACGGTCTATACCTTCTTTGCCCCTCGTCATCCGTTAGCTAGCCTCATCAACTCTACTCCATCTATGTATGATCACCGTGCTGCTACAACTCCGCTTCGACCATAGACTTGCCTGCACGTCCTCCGTCTTCCACCTCGCCGGCATACCTCCGACGAACTCGCATGGCCGCTACACTTCACCAAATTGGCCACCACCGCTCCCAAAAGCTTTGCCACACCCACGTGAGCAAAACCCCTCCAGAAATTGAGGGGATTGCTCGCCCTATCCTTCCATCGAACACAACCACCTCCACCTTCGTTTTTCATGTTTGCCAACCATCTCTGACCCCTCTCACAGCTCGCCACCACCACCATCGCCCTCACCGCGCCGCATCGAAGCCCCTGAGCATCTCTGACATGGCCATTGAGCCATTTTTCTCTTTTCAGGTGTTCACGGTTCATGTCATTAACAGAGCTTCTTCAAGCAACCTGTGAAGCCTGGTTCGTGCCGCACTTTCCCTCAATACCACGCCCAGGCTACGCGGACAACTCCCAGGTGTCTTCCCAGGCACCCAATTGCAACTACCAGGGCCACGAACATCACCAATTAGCTGCCCTCTCTACTGTTGCTTCGCGCAAGAAAAGAGCCGTGGGATAGTCCCACATCGTGGGAATTGAGAGCTTTGCAGCCACATATATTGATTTGTGCTGAGGGCTTATAGCCTCAAGCAGACCGGGGGTGAGGTCCCCACACACCGCTCACATAACTTGACCCGACCTACTTACGCCTCGGCTACTACCCACTGCCAGTATCCCTAGACCCGATACTGCTCATACTTGAATACCCGATTAGATACCCGATTATCTAATAGAGAAGAGGAGGAAATTGTGAGTGAGGGAGGGGGGGTTTTTCTCTTCAGCGAGGAAACCCAACACTTAGCCACTGTGAAGATTGGGAAGCCCCTTGTGTGTGAAGAAGAGAGGAGGGATTGAAGAGGAAGAGGAGCGCAGTGTAGCAAGGCTTAACTTAAGCCGTCTAATATTGTGATTTGTCATCTGATATCTCTGACATCAAGCATTGTGGCTTTAGTGTTTGCTTGCATTACGTGAATATTTGATTGATAAGCACTGTGCATTTATTTGAAATAATTGTAAGGGGTAATTGGTGATTTAAATCACCATTTTACCCCATTCTTTTTGCACCTTGTCATTGGCTTTCATATATATATATCATTCTTACTTGCTCATATTTGTGGTGATATTGTGATCCACGAGATTAATTACAACACTTGCTCCTTGTGTTTGATCTTAGATTTCATTCGAGTTATAAATTATATTTATTTATGTGCTATTCGGCTATATTGCAACGAAGTGATTTTGAAACCCCGATTTAGCACGTCAACATTTTGACGCCATTGCTGGGGAGCAATGCGCAATTTGATCTCTCTGATTACAATTTCTGATCTAGTACTTGCTTGCTTTATCTCTTTGGCTGTGATTTGTGCAGGGATTCATTGGACGAAGATAAGTTGCACATCAAACACTCCAGGGGCAGGTAATCTCATCTTCTTTTCCATTAAAGCCCCTGATTATGAAAAAAGCTAAAAAAGGAAAGAAATCAATTAGGACCAACTTGCATTCTATATTTAGATTCAATCATCACAAGTTGCCTGATTTGGTTCATTTCTAGAAACATCTCGAACCTGATTTCTACACCTATTTAGGGATTTAAGACACCTAAGGCTACGCACCTTCTTGATTGAGCCCTAGGTGCCAGATTCGGAAGAAATTAATTGGATCAAGTAGAGCCACATTAGGGTTTCCATTTCAGGAATTTAGAGACACACTTGCTTAAACAAGAATATATTCTCCCAAATTGTGTGTTTCCTAAGCCTTGCTTGAACTTACCTAAACAAGAAAACCCTAAAACCAAGCTCTAAACATCACTTGAATCCTAAAAAGCGGGACCTAATAATCAAGGACAAATTAGGTGAAGTTGACCCATCTTGTGGGGTTAACCAATCTTCAAATTAGGTCACCACTCACAAAAACATCTTAAATTTCAAGTGAAATCATAAGCATCCTCTCTCTAAAGTTAAAATTGGTAGACTTAAGAGGTTAAGTTATCCATTCTGGTCTACCTGGATTCGCGGTGACAAGGAAGGCCAGGTGGGGGAAACCCTGTGACCCGTGGGGACACTTTACCATGTAGGGGTCTTTGCGGGACCCTCCCTTCCTGGCTGCCCAGGTAATTCTCAGGTGGATATCTTTGTGATCTAGAGGTATCATCTGCCTTGAACCTCTATAGTCATCTAAAAATCTTTGGGTGTCTTGATTGGGTCCATCACACCTTCTGTCCCTCGTCTATTCCATCGGTGTATGTACGGGAAGAGGTTCTTAAGACCACCCTTGAGGCCTCCACTAGTTTTTCACTCTCATCGAGGCCAAGCCTCGACTTCCTTGTTTGTGCAACTACCCGATCATATCGACATCTCTTCCAACTCCACTTCTGAGCTCGAATCTCCAGCCACAACCATGGATCATCCAGAACAACCTAACTTTGAACCACAACAATTCTTTGATTTCAGAGATCGGATCAATGCCTACATCAACCCACCACCGCATCCTCAAATGAGAGATCACTATAATCCTGCTGTGGTGGAGATCGAACCTCGAATCAACATCCTGCGGGAGGACCCAAGGTGGAACTCAAGCCTAGTATGCTTCACATGACTCCAAAATTTCATGGTTTGAACTCCGATGATCCTTTCCAACACATCATAAGTCTGAAGCATCTGGCCCACACATTTGGGGCAGATTTGCATAATTGAGACTGTCTACTCTTGAAAATCTTCTCCTTCTCTCTAGCTGACAAAGCTGCCAATTGGTTTCAGACATACCCTCACCAGATCAACACATGGGAAGAACTTTAGACTGCTTTCTTACAAAAATTCTATCCCATTGGTCGAACTAATGCAATGTGGCACCAAATCACGCACTTCTCGCAAGGAGTGGGAGAATCTCTATACGAGGCATGGGATCGATTTCTAGATCTCATGTGCAAATGTCCCCATCACGGAGTCCCGAAGTGAGAACAAGTCCAATCCTTTTACGACGGGCTCCGTGACGACATCAAGCTTTTTGTTAATGCAACCTGTGGTGGTAGCATCATGGGTCAGCATGAAGATGAGATTTGGGGAATTCTCTAAAATATGTGCGAGAACTCTCTAAACAATGAGTCACTTGGTGCATACGACTGGACGACCACCCGCTCATTGACAAACAATCAGGGGGTACACGAGACCCGAGGCCTTTCTGCATCCGTTGACTTGGAGTTGGTAACTAGTCAATTGGATAAGGTCTCTACTATTGAGAAAAAGGTGGACGACATCACTCGACATCTACACAAGACCACCATTTCACCGCAAAGCACATATGCACACCCGCCCTCAGGTAGGGAGGCTGCACACAACATCTACCACTCTCAGGGGATGGATGCTTATCCACCCCCGTCTGATTCAGTCTTGGAGGAAACTCCAGGCCAACCTACCATAGTTGGGGGAACTCTGAATCCTCATATCCTGATTACTCTGGAGTTCCTCAGACTTGCGAGGACCTCCACACCATCCAGAACAATTCTTTCTCTAATACCTACAACCATGGATGGCGCAATCATCCAAACTTTGCGTGGTCGAGAAATAACCCAAACCCAAGACCTCAATTCCAACCCCGACCACAAGCCCTGCACCCATATCAGCTCAATTAGCCTAAGCCCAATCAAAATTTCCAACCTGGCCCACCTAAGGATGATCAGATGGCCTTAATCCTTCAAACCCTGGTTGACATTCAAAAATAGCACAAAGACGAGATCACAGAGGTCCGTAATCGGCTTGCATGGATGGTGAATTCCCGCCATCCTGGCACCCTTCCCTCCCAACCTCTGCCTAACCCTAATAATGTGTCAACCCAAAAACACATTGTAAACCAAATCCAGGGTCAAGCATTATATACCCAACTTGGTCCAACAACTCATACCTACATATTTTCTCCATCCACCTCAACTGAGCTAAAACACACCATGACTTACCCAACCCCACTCCTACATCAACAGCAAGGTTCGACTTTCTCCCCTACACCTCCCCACCATGATTATGCTATGATCAATGTTATGAGAGAAGAACAGAAACCTATCCCCAAAGATAGCCAATCCATTCCCCTATCCCAGGTCGTATCCCACCTCTAAACTAGAGGATTGTTAGAAATTGATATAACGGGACCTTTGAGGAACGCGCAAGTCACTATTCCACTACTTGATATCCTCGTTCTCAATCCCACCTCACCTGACTTATCCAAAAAAGAGATAGAAGAACCAACATAATACTATCTGAAAATGTAAGTGCCATAATTCAAAACAGCCTACCTCCTAAGAAATCTAATCTAGGCACCCTACTAATCCCCTACAATATTGGTGATACAAATTTCAAGCGGGTTGTACTGGACCTTGGCGCTTCAGTCAACCTCATTTCTACCACCCTATTTAAAAAATTACAGATCGGACAGTTAAAACCTGCTCATGTTACTTTGCAACTAGCTGATCGAACTCTGATCACACCGATTGGGATGGTAGAGGATGTGGTAATTAGAGTTAAGGATTTCAGCTACCTAGCTGATTTCTTGATTCTTGACATGGATACGCTACAACAGATACAGGATATGCCCATGATTTTGGGAAGACCATTCTTGGCTACTGCAAGAGCCATAATCAATTGTGATCAGGGTATATGATAATTGCCTCAGGAGATCAACGAATTGAAATTAATATTTTCGAGGCAACAAAAGGGAAACGCTCGGCAGAACAATTAGGTTTTATCTAGGACCTCATGACCATATCCTTGGTAGAGAACCTAGAGCCAAAATTAGAAACTTTTCACATCTTAGATAATCTTGAGTTGACCAAGAACAATAACAGAAGAATAGTGGAGGTTTTCACCTTTGACCTTGAAGACATACCCTTAGAATTCAGGAAACATGGTGACACACCAGATTCAAATCCTATGGACATAGAGACATTTCATTTTGAGGACCTCCAAGAATTAAGATTGTCAGACATTGAGAGTGACTTACACACAGAGTATGAATCCTTTATAGAATCAGAGTTAGACAATTCAAAAGGCACTCTCCAAGCATTCATTTTGATTGGGATGAGAATTATGGAGAGGAATCACTAGAGGAACCAATCTTCGAGTCATTTCTTGAAGAGATGATCTCACACTCTAATGAAAAGAATCAAAATGACTCATTGAGTATTGATTTAATAGGCCACAATGCACGAGAGGAACCACACATCTGGGATACTAGATCCTTCTCTGTTGAGTCCTGGACTCATGACAAACCTATTTCAAAATCCCATGACCACTACACCTTCCGAATGATTCCTCCAAAGATTTCAAGGAAGATCATCCAGAAATGAATCAACTTGACCCATATCAGAGACATCCTGGAATGACTCTTCACCGTGCTTTAATACTTATCTGTGGCCATCAGATTATCAACCATTAGATCACTCATGCAGCCAATCACATCTCCCTGAGCTTATTGCGCCTAGCTGATGGTGTTAAACTTAGCGATTAACGGGAGGCAACCCATCATCTTTTTGAAAAACTTGAAATCCTTTTGACATAACTCTTTGCTGAACTCATATTTCACTTTAGGGTTCATCCATTAGAACAGCCAACTCCACCTTTGGTACTTGTATCAAAGCTTGAAATCATCTGCAATAGTCACCCAGACCCGTCCACCTACCCTTTGACCCTGTTCTAATGTACGAACTACGCTGAACTTGAAGTCACCTAATTTATAATGAGGACATTGCAAATCGTAGGCATGGGGGGGGATTAAAGTGCAAAACACTGTGAGAATCAAATCACAAAAAGGGTTTCATCAAAAAAAAAAAATCCAAAACAATAACAAAAAATGGAGGTTGAGGAAAAAGAAGAGCCATTTGAGAGAAAAATGAGAAAAAGGAGGGAGGAAAATTGAAAAGAAAAGAAAGGAGCAAAAAGATAAAGAAAAAATTGAGTCCCTTCAAAATGATATAGAACTTACCTAACTTCTAGGTTGGATTGAATGATGAATTAAGACTTGGAAGGCTGAAACTTAAGGGATTAGTGGCGAATAACGACCTAAGGCCTCTTGGATCTGTTATAAGATTTAAACACTCACGTACTTGTCAAGATCTGGATTAGTCCTCAAGAGGTTGAGGAAAATGCAGAGCTTTTGTATTAGGTCTAAGGCTTAGGGATTATTCAGGACCATTAACTGACCTCTTGTTTGTAGGACTCAGTAACTTAAGCACCCTAAATCACACACAGTCAGGTTCAGTACGCTTAAATATGAAATCATGCCAAAAAGCATTTATGCTGTTTTGTAAATGGTCCTAAGATTTAGATTAGGAGCAACTCGAAAACATAAGTTGATTTGGATGAGTTCCTGGCATGGAGAGCCGAGAAATTCCCCTCGAAGATGGCAATAACATATCATTTCCTCGGTGCTTGTCTCCTAGGATATCTATATATCCTACCGGGGGCACGTAAGCACCTTGTGCTGGTTCAAATGCCATGGGCGACATTATCACGAAATGTTGATTGCCAAGGTCTGGATTTAGCTACAAAACGCCATGGGCGACACTATCCCAAAGTGTCGAAAGGTAGGGTTTTGGGGGTTGCCATGGGCAGTGCTATCTCGAAGCATCGATTGCCAGAGATCCTGCTAGGATTGATGGTGGGGACACGGAATCCAATATAGAATGTGTCTAGGGCTAATCCAAGATTAGATCTACGGAACAATGTAATGAAAAGAAAAAGAGAGAGAAAGCTCTCCAAAAATGAAAGAATTATTTTATCTCTTTTACAAAAATGCACTAGCAAACTGAACCTGGGCTAACCATGTTACAAGCATAGGTGCTTTAACCACTGGGTTTAATGAACCTTAGGATAGTTCCTGCAGGCCTTAGAAACCTTCATAGCAGACTGAGGCAAAAGCTAGTTAGGTCTAGATCTGGGTTGGTACTTGAGTACCTCTAGGCCTATTGTTGGTATTAAGAGCTTATTCCTAGAGTTGTGGCTTAGTAGGGCATCTTGACGGTTACATTTGACCTAGATAACTGGTTTGGTCCATAAGGTTTTGCTAAGGGACTAGCAAAAGCTAGGCATGGAGGTATGATGAGAACACCATCATGAGCCAAAACTAGCTCAATTTGGTCTAAAAAGGTTGATAAATGCTCCTATATATCCATCAAAAGGTCTGAAGGGCACAAAATCCCATTTTGAGAAGAGAAGAATACAAGATTATTTCTGCAAAATTAATAGTATGCCACAAATACAGAATAACCATGGGATATTTCAAGGATTTATTAAAGGTCATATGGTCATTAATGTCTAATAAGTGGGTCAATGCAGAACGAAATGGGTTTTCATGCATTTCAAGAATTAATGGATATTTGAAACCCAATAAATAGGCTCGCTTAATTAACTAAGGTTATGGTAAGGATAAAATTCACTTAAACCCTCTAAAATTCATAGAAAAATATTATATAGGATTCGGTATCTTTGATTTGACCATCAGAACCTATTTAAGTTGAAATAGAGTCACAAAAAAAAAGTTGCC
This sequence comes from Thalassia testudinum, assembly GCA_037157565.1. Classification (NCBI taxonomy): domain Eukaryota; kingdom Viridiplantae; phylum Streptophyta; class Magnoliopsida; order Alismatales; family Hydrocharitaceae; genus Thalassia; species Thalassia testudinum. Next base: position 103,726,151 of record JAZHRO010000024.1, on the reverse strand, counting down.
CTAATTTTGTTTTCTGCATAATTTTTCTAGTCAAGCTTAGTCAAATCTAAATCCAACTTTACCATTAGATTTCTTGGGTTCAAATTAAGTTTATATCAAAAATTGGGCCTAATCTGAGATCATTTTGACCTAGTTTGCATTTTGGTCCAAGTTTGACTCTTTTCTTATGAAAAGCTCCTCAACTTTCAAAAATCCCTGCGAACTGCCACCCAACTTTGTCTTCTTCTTCGCAGACGAGTCCCTGCCGCCATGGCAGGTGTGAACCCACACACCCGCGGTTTCAATTAGGGATTCCTCCTTGGTTACTTGACCAATCCCTTCCAAAATTTGAAGGGATGATCCTGAGGAAATTCCTGATCATCTAAACCTATTTCTGGTCTCCAAATCCTCCCTTGTGGCTCGTACAAATCCTTGAACCTCAAGCCTTCTTTCCCTAAAAATTTGAGCTCTCCAATCTTGTTTCCAAGCTTGGAGATTCTCCCAATGGATTATAAAAGATCCTCATGGATAACCTCACCTCCTTAGCAAGCTTTTGAGCCAAAATCCCTCTTCTTTTCCTACCTTGGGCTCGCTCCAAGCTTAATACTGATGACCTCCCTCCTCCATCTTTGTCGCCGGCCGCTATGTAGTATAGGCGGCCGGTTCCTACTCCCTGTTCTCTTCCGCACTTCGCAATACCAGCGAGGTATCCTCTAACCCTCCGATGTCACCGTTCTTCATCACCAAAGCTACTTCACCTTCTCCGACGTCGGCTCATCATGGCTAACGCCTCCTCTGCCCCTCGTCGTCCGTTAGCTAGCCTTATCAACTCTACTCCATCTACGTATCATCACCGTGATGCTACAACTTCGCTTTGACCATAGACTCGCCTGCACATCCTCCATCTTCCACCTCGCCAGCGTACCTTCAGCAAACTCACACGGCCGCTACACTTCACCAAATTGGCCGCCACCGCTCCCAAAAGCTCTGCCATACCCATGTGAGCAAAACCCCTTAAGAAATTGAGGGGATTGCTCACCCTATCTTTCCACCAAACACAACCACCTCCGCCTTCATTTTTTGTGTTTGCCAGCCATCTCCGACCCCTCTCACAGCTTGCCACCGCCACCATCACCCTCACCACACCGCAGCGAAGCCCTTGAGCATCTCTGACATGGCCATCGAACCATTTTTCTCTTTGCAGGTGTTCGCAGTTCACACCATTAACGGAGCTCCTTCAAGCAACTTGTGAAGCCTGGTTTGTGCCATACTTTCCCTAAATACCACGCCCATGCTATGCAGACAACTCCCAGGTGCCTTCGCAGGTGCCCAATTGCAGCTACCATGGTCTCGAACATCACCAATCAGATGCCTTCTCTATCGCGGCTTTGCGCAAGAAAAGAGCCGTGGGATAGTCCCACATTGTGGGAATTGAGAGCGTTGCAGCCACATATATTGATTTGTGCTAAGGGCTTATCGCCTCAAGTACACCAGGGGTGAGGTCCCTGCACACCGCTTACCTAACCTGACCTGACCTACTCACTCCTTGGCTACTACCTACTGCCGGTAGCCCTAGACCTGATACTTCTCATACCCGAATACCCGATTGGATACCCAGTTATTTAAGAGAGAAGAGGAGGAGGAAATTGTGAGTGGGGGAAAGGAGGTTTTACTCTTCAGAGTGGAAACCCAACACTTAGCCGCTGTGAAGGTTGGGAAGCCCCTTGTGCATGAAGAAGAGAGGAGGGACTGAAGAGGAAGAGGAGTGCATTGTAGCAAGGCTTAACTTAAGTTGTCTGATATTGTGATCTGTCATCTGATATCTCTGACATCGTGCACTGTGGCTATAGTGTTTACTTGCGTTACGTGGAATATTTGATTGATAAGCATTGTGCATTTATTTAGAATAATTGTAAGGGGTAATTGGTGATTTAAATCACCATTTTACCCCATTCTTTTTGCACCTTGACATTGGTTTTCATATATATATCATTCTTACTTCCTCATATTTGTGGTGATATTGTGATCCTTGAGAATAAATGCAACAGTTGCTCCTTGCGTTCAATCTCGGATTTCATTCGAGTTATAAATTATATTTGTTCATACGCTATTTCGGCTATTCTCAGAGATGGACATAGGGTCTATTCCAATCAGGAGATTAAATCTGAAGCCATTAAATATTATAGAGAAGCCTCTCGGGTAGCTAAGAGGGGGAAATGGAGAATGGTAGGGAGTGATGGTCCTAGGGTGACGAGTGAACAGGTGGCTCAGCTGACTGCACACATCACTGAACAGGAGACCCTACAGGCAATCAGAGAGTTAAATATGGAAGGTTCCCCGGGTCATGATGGAATACAAGTTTTCTTCTACAGAGAGATGTGGAGTGTGGTGGGCAAGGAAGTGATGGATGTTATCAGAGAATTTGAGATGGGGAATGCTGGGTTTGAGAGGATTAACAAGTCCTATCTTTTTCTCTTTCCTAAGTCAATGGGAGCGGAAAAATTTTCTGACTTTAGGCCAATCTCCCTTTCAAATTCCATTTATCTTGTCATCAGCAAGGTTTTGGCTAATAGGTTGAGAACTGTTCTACAGGGTCTGATCCATCCTGTACAAGCTGCATTCCTACCTAACAGATCACTCCAGGAATCTTTCATTTTGGCTCAGGAAATGGTTAGTGGATGGCATAGAAGGAAATGCAAGGCATTCATGTGGAAAGTTGATTTCTAGAAAGCTTATGATTCGATCTCTTGGTCGTATCTCTGGGAGGTTTTTAGAAGGAGAGGCTTCCCCCCCTTTGGATCCAATGGATGAAACGTTGTATCACTACTGCCTCTTTTTCTCCATTGATCAATGGGAAGCCTTGTGGAGGTTTGATCCAACCTCAGCGTGGGGTTAGACAAGGATGTCCTTTAGCCCTGTTGGTTTTTAACCTTGCGGTGGATGGGCTTGCAAGGTATGCTTGCAGATTGGCAGAGGTGGGTGTAATTAAAGGATACTCATTATCTAACAGGAGAAATCTGGCCCCCATTTTGCAATATGCAGATGACACGGTATTCTTTGTGGAAGGGTCCAAGCCTGCGGCACATGGTCTGGGGTTACTGGTAAAGATATTTAGGGATATTTCAGGCTTATGTTTGAACAAGGAAAAATCTACCTTGATCTGTTTTGGCATGAATGAGCAGGAGCAGATGGATTTGGAGAAGACATTGGGGTCACCTCGAACCAAATTGCCTCTGAGGTACCTAGGGCTGCCACTGAGGGCTGCAAAATTGAAAAAATCTGACTGGAATGTCTTATTCGATAAGTTTTCTGGAAAGCTGAAAGGATGGAGTAGTAAATTCTTGTCTAAGGGTGGAAGACTAATCCTTCTCAATTCGGTCATTACATCCATACCGGTCTTCTATTTTTAGCATATTCAGGGCTCCTAAGTCTATTTGGAAGCGATTGGATGTTATGAGGAAGAGATTCTTTTGGAAAGGAGCAGTTCATGAGGGCGGTTTCATGCAACCCATCAGATGGAGCAATATCTGCAGGCCAAAGGAGATTGGTGGTATGGGAATTAAGGCTCTCAAGGAGTTCAATGAGGCTTTACTGATTAAATGGGCCATCAGGATTTTGGACTGTAAGGAGGGTTTGATGGTAGATCTGATCAGGGATAGCTATGGGGGATCAAACAGCAGTCTGCAGAGGTTACAACCGAGGAAACCCTCCCCATTCTGGCGATCAGTGATCAGTGCAATCAGCAGGTATTGGCATTTGCTGCAGCCCAAGCTCTGAGATGGTAGGGATTTCAGCTTGTGGAACGAGCAGTGGTCTGGTTTGGGGGTGTTGAAAGAGGTCTACTCGAGAGCTTTTGCTACTGCTGCAGACAAGGAAGCCACAGTCAGCAGCTTGTGGTTTGCTGCAGAGGGCTGTTGGTGGCTGGAAGGGCTGGAACACTGCAGATCAGGCACTCGACTATGGGAGGAGAGGCAGAACCTGATGGCTGATCTACAGCAGGTGCATCTTAGGAGGAATGAGACGGATACATGTGGCTGGCAGGGTATTTTCTCAGTACAGCAGGCGTATGAGAAAGTCATTAGGTCCAACAGTGAGGTGGAATGTGATCCTGTGGACAGAAAGGTCTGGCTCTTGAGAGTCCCTTTGAAGGTTCAGATATTCTTGTGGCTTTGCAGACGGGAAGGTTTGATCACTGGTGATTTGAGGCACAGAAGGATGGGGACTGTTCTGAATGCCTGCCCTCTTTGTGGTTTACACTCTGATAGTGCAACACACATTTTCTCCTCTTGCCTGGTCACCGACAAGATTTGGAGGTTGATTTTCCTTGAACCTCTTCCCACCTGGGATTCGCTGTGGCAGAGGTTCATCAGTCCTGGCTGGCCATTAGGGGCTATGGCAGCCACTTTGTGGTGTGTGTGGAGGGCAGGTAATGATAAGCTTTTTCAGGAGAGACCGGTGAGATGTGAGAACATTGTAAAGGAATGCTGGTCCCTCATACATAGTTGGGGATCTCTTTTATAATACTTTTTTGATAAGAAATATACTTCCTTCTGGATTGCTATCAGTTCATGATAGCAATCCTCACTGTTTCAAAAAAAAACCATGATTTAGCACTTCAACACCTCTATTGTCGATGTCATGGAGGATATGTGTTTTGAACCCATCGAGGTTCGTGGTTTTAGGTTTGGCAAAGGAAGATGTGATTTTGTTGAAATTTAGATCTTGATCATTCAGTTTGACCTCTATGATTTGACGCCCTGTTTTGCCGTTTGATGGTGCATTGAGTGAATGACCATTGTAGAAGGTTTTTGATTGTGATGGTGTGGTGGAGATTTTTGGGTTGTCATTGCATTTGCACTCCCATGTTGTGGTATCAAGTGCGGTTGGAGAGTTTGCCTCCTTAAAGGTGGGTGTGCAGGTGGGTGTGATGGAAGGGGATGGAAGGGTGGTAAATGTTGATGTGCACCTGAAACATGGAGGACTGTTCCATGAGAGAGTGGTACTTAGGTGTGGAGGTTCCTCTTGGCTACTACACCTCCATGTGAAGAAGAATGCTCTGCCAAGAGTGCATACCAACAGTGGGCCGAAGAACCAAACAGAGTTGATGGAGGAAGATACCATGTAGTGGAGGCCGATTGTTAAGGATCAGAGGATCAGTGTTAATGGGAAAAAGAAGAGCAAAGTAGCGGAAGAATCTGTGGATGAAGCTTCTGGGATAGTGGCAGATGAGGGGAAGGGCACTATGGTGGTCCGTAAACAGGTGGTGGAGGCCACGTCCAAATAAGTGGTGAAGAATACTTTTATTCTCTCTACAGCAGAAGAGTCCAGGTACAATGTTGGGTCTTCTTCTCCCATTAGGGGAGGGTCATCGAGCAGGGGAAGCCATCAGCCCAGGAAGTGTGGACCTGTACAGGTTGACGTTAATTAGCTGGCGAAGGCTCTTTAGGTTGTGCATAGAGAAGAGGGAGTGTCTAGTTCCTCATGTTGAAGATCTTGACGTGGAATGTGAAGGGGTTAAGGGATCAGGGAAGGAGAAGTACCTTGTTGAGAAACTTGCAAGAGTGGGGGGTTGATTGTGCATGTTTGCAGGAGATGCATGTGGATGAATCGAGCCAAGAAAAATGGTAGCCGCTGGTAGGTGCAGATGATGGTTCCATGAGATGTATCTCGTCAAAAGGGTGTGTGGGGGTGTTTGTTAATGGTGGAATCCTAGGGTCCTCTAGATGATCATTGAGAAGGTGGGGCATTTTTCCATCACGTGCAAATTTACAAGATTGTCTAACAGTACATGCATCCACTTTACTTGAGTCTACGGGTCATGTATTTAGAGTGAGAGGCAAGCATTGTGGGAGGAGAAGCGTGACATGGTAGAGTGGGTGCAGGGGGCTGCTTGGTTGTTGGGAGGTGATTTTAATGCCACTCTTTCATCAGATGATTGACTGGATGGATGCATGGATTCCTCTACTTTTGGCTTCCAGAATGTGGTAATGGAACTGGAGCTTGTAGACATACCTTCTTCTAGAGCTGCATACACGTGGAGGGGTGAAGGTAGATAGGTGTCAAAAATTGATAAGTTTTTGTGTAATGTGGAGTTTATGGGATCATTCCACATGGCATCTATGGTGGCACTGGCAAGACCTTTCTCTGATCACACCCCATTAGTGTGAAAGAGTGGGGAAGGTGTGAAAGCAGGATCTTATTTCAAATTCCAGAAATCTTGGCTCAACGAAGAGGGGTTCAAGGACATGATATCATTATGGTGGATGGCTCAGGAGGGGGAGGTTCGGCTACCCAGAGACTGGCCTCCAAGTTGAAAGGACTGTGGCTACTATTGATGGAGTGCAAGAAAACAATGGGTGTATCGAAGGCTCAGAAAAGATAGGAGGCACTGGAAGGGGTGAGTCTCCTGGAGGTGAAGGAGGACGTTGAGGGTTTGAGTGCAGAGGAAGGGGAGCAACGCAAGACATTGCAAAATATTGTGGCTAGGGAGGATCTTCACAGGGGGATAGACTGGCGGCAAAAGTCCAAACAGTTATGGTTGAAGGAAGGTGATTCCAACACCAAATTCTTTCACATGGTGGCTAGTGCACGTAGGAGGCACAACCTTATCACCTCCCTTAGATATGGCGAACATGTGGCTACATCCCCCCTGGATATTTGCAATTTGGTGAACAACTATTTCAGAGATACTACACGTACAGGGAAGAGAGGCGTGTGGAAGCTATCTCATTTAGATATGCCACGGTTGGGTGAGGGAGAGGGACGTCACCTATGTAGGCGTATTGAGGAAGAAGTGGGGAGGCTTTGAAGGGGTTAAAGGATAAAGGGTCCCCTTGGTCAAATGGTTTCCTTGTGTTTTTTTATTTAGTTTTTGGCCGATAGTCAAAGCTGATGTGCTTGCAGTGATGGAAGAATTTCAACGAGGGAATTTTGGCATGGAGAGATTAAATAAATCACTTCTTTTTCTACTGCCCAAGAAGCCAAGTGCAGAGTCCCTGACTGACTTCAGGCCCATAGCCTTGTCAAATTCTATTTATATGATCATTGGCAAGGTCTTGGCAAATAGGATGAGAGATGCAATTAAAAACATCATTAGCCTTGCCCAATCAACTTTCCTCAAAGGGAGATCTTTGCAGGAGTCCTTTATCTTGGCCCAAGAGATGGTGTTAGGATGGGTTCGACAGAAGAAGAGTGCCTTTTTGTGGAAGGTTGATTTCTCGAAGGCTTATGACTCACTTTTTTAGCAATATCTGTGGGATATTTTCAAAAGGCATGGCTTCCCAGAGGAACGGGTCCAATGGATCAAGCGGTCAGTTACCACTGCTTCCTTTTCCCCTTTAATTAATGGGTGTCCTACAAGCCACTGGATCCAACCACAGAAGGGTGTTAGGCAAGGGTTTCCAGTGGCACCACTCCTTTTCATCTTAGCAGTGGACACATTGGCATGGTTGGCGTTTAAGGCATGTTTAGGAGGATACATCCATGGCTACACTCTCTCTTCTCAGCGAACTTTGACACCTATTTTGCAGTTTGCAGATGACATTGGTTTTACACTCTCTCTTCTCAGCGAACTTTGACACCTATTTTGCAGTTTGCAGATGACATTGGTGTTTCTGTAGAAGGTGGCCCCTATGAGGCAGATGTGCTTAAGCACGTGGTTGATATTTTCAGTGAGATATCGAGTCTAAGTATTAATGGTGCCAAGTCATCTTTGGTATGCTTTGGAGAAGTGGCTAAGCAAAAGGATGAGTTATCCCAGCTTCTATAGATGCCCGTAGTCACCCTTCCCATTAGATATCTTAGTTTACCATTGCAAGCCAAGAAAATGAAGAAGGATTGGGATCAACTCATTGAGAAGATGTCGATGAAATTGGAGGGATGGTGTAGTAGATTTTTGTCTAAGGGGGGACGTTTGGTGTTACTTAATTCAATCCTCTTTGCAATTCCTGTCTTCTTTTTTTCCATGTTCAAGCCACCAAACTCTGTGATTAAGCGAATGGATGTCATTTGTAAACGTTTTTTCTGGAAGGGGCCAACCCATAGTGGAAAGTTTTCTCAGCATGTTAAATGGAAAATGGTATGCACACTAAAGAAGAAGGGGGGCTTGGGCGTGAAATCCCTTGGGGAGTTTGGTGACTCTCTTCTCCTAAAATGGGGGGTGATTATTCTGCGTGGTGATGAGGGTTTGTGGTAGACCATAGTTCATGACTCGTATGGGAAAAATGTCAGGATGGTGGCAGATGTGCTTAAACAGCAGTCGGCATCTCCATTTTGGGAATCTATGTCCAAGACTGTATGTGATCATTGGGGTCTCTTCATGTTAGCCTTGGGTTGTAGGGAACAACTGCGGTTCTAGGAGGATGATTGGAGTGGGCATGGGTGGCTAGAAGATGGTTTCCCACGTGCATATGGTGGCTCAGAGTGTAAATAAGCCTCGGTTGCAGACATGTGGTAGCAATAGGTAGAGGAGTGGGATATTCCTTCCATGGGTGGCAACATTATTATTAGAGCTGGGGGGAAGCAGACTCCATGCGTCAGGTGTTGGTAGCCTTCACACCGAAGGAGGGGTTGGATAGCTTTACTTGGAAGAAAGATGTATATGTCCCCAGCACTGCCTATGAGCTTATTTCTATGATGCAGGATGATGATTCTAGGAGTGTCTATGCCTGCATATGGAAGTTGAAAATTCCACTCAAAATTCAAATTTTCTTGTGGCTGGCCAGGCATGAAGGGTTGATGATAGGGTCACTCAGGTGGAGAGTTTTTGGTGTTGCCAGTACATTTTCCCTCCTTTGTGGTTTTGAAGAGGATGATGCCAGACACCTCTTCAATACATGCCTTGTGACTAATGAGGTACAACATAGATTTTGCTCATCCCTGCTACCGGATTAGGAGATATTGTGGGAGCATTTCATGATGAGGGACAAGCCACATGAAACCATGGTTGTAGTTTTGTGGGTTGTTTAGAGGGCTAGGAATGATGCCATCTTTAATGGTGTCAATGTGTGGGTGGAGATAATCTGTGGGGATGTAGCATTGAGTGCCTGCTTGTGGCGTGAAAACTTGTAATCATCTCATTTTTTATGAAATGAATTTGGATTGCTACTATGAATAGTAGTAGTCCTATCTCTTTATATATAAAAAAAAGGTGTGATAAGTAGGCAATACATTGTAGAAAACTGAGTTTTCCTTGAGACACAAGACTACCCTTCACTCCTCATAAACCTTGACTTTTAATTTGTCTTACTACAAATTGGTAGCTTTTTTCCTCCTTTTTTCCATCTCGAGATCAATACAAGATTGAAATTAGTGTATATCTCTCTGACTATGCCATTTGGCATCTTTTCTTTTTTTTTCCTTTCTTCTTTTTTCTTGTTTTCCCTTTTTTTTTATTAGTCTAGCTCTCTTTTTATTTTCTACTCCATTTTCTACTCATTTTTTTAGGGTTGGTGGCTCTTCCAAATTTGGTTCAAAAGTGCCTCCTAAACAAGAATCCAGAGAAGATTAGGGTGTACGGTTAGGATATGAAATTTGACATCTAGGAAGAAATTTAGTGTAACATATCAACCATACCTACATGAATCTTAGAATTATATAACAAATATTGTTTGATTTTAAAGAATATGCCTCAGATCTTACACCTTTTAGAAAACCTAGCTTTCTATTGTTAATTGCCCATATGCTCAAGCTTAAAAAACATTTAATCCAGAGGGTGGAAGAAAAACAAGCCATGTACTTCTTACACCGTCGAGTTAATACCTTAGTAAATCAAACTCTTCAAAGACTCAAAAATAAATTTATATCTTAGTAAATACTTGAGTTATTTAAGTCTAAAACAATTTGAAGAGTTTAGGTGAAAGATCTCTAATATACTCCTCTGGTCAGCGAATCTTGAAAACCTATGTAGCATCATCCTTCCTTAACTCAGTACTTGACAAAACTTCATCAAAACTTTGAGCAAAACTATTTTTTTTCAAAAAAAAAAGGGCAAAATTTCTAGAGAGTATATATATATATATAAACTTAGCAAAAAATTAGCCACCCTCTCATTCCTATTTCATGCAATGCTCTTATTATACTCCTAAATATGCATGAGAAAGGGAAGATATCACCTAAATAATTCTAAGTTGGTGATGGTGACACCATCATTCGCCATAACTAGCTTGAATTAGTTGAAATCAAGAGACAAATGCTCTTGAATGATTGCCTAAGAACAATAAAACAAGGGTAATTCTGTTGTTTTAACATCACATAATAAATGCAGAGTAACCACGGGGTCATCTAGGGGTTAATTAGAGGTCAATTGAGCATAAAAGACTAAGAAGTGAGTCCACATTGACAGAAACAAGGTTTCATGCATTTTGAGAACCAAAATAGTACACAAAACCCTAATTATCACCTTCGCTTAAATTGAAGAGGTTCTGGTCAAGATAAAATTCATATAAAAATATTTTAAGAGGTTTGGTACCCTTGGTTTGACCATCTGAACCCATTTTGACTTAGAACAAAGTTTGAGACGGGAACTTACCTTGATTTGGGCGTATGTGCAAATTGACAAGTCAAACGTAGTCAAAACTCAAATCCAAGTTTACCATTAGATTCCTTTGGTGTAAATTATGTTAAGACCAAAATTTGGGTCCAATCAGAGTCTATCTTGACTTAGTTTGCATTTTAACCCCTAAAATCTCTATCCCTTACATTTAACCCCTAGGTTTCGAGCTTTTCACAAATGGCCCCTAACTTCATCTTATTCACAATTATGCCCCTGCCACCATGAACAGTGTGAATGGTGGTCAAACCCTAGCATCACCACCTTTGACCGACTTGAAATACCTGCAAATCAACACTAAATCTAACCAAAATTGGTGGGATTGATGTTTACACGATAGAGAATCAAATCAACCTCATTTCAGAAGTCGAGATTGATCCTCGAGCTCAGGCGAGCTTGAGAAATTTGTAGGAATTTAGGTTTCCTAATCTCTGACTAATTGAACAATTCTTCCCAATCTGAGCTCATATTCGAGCTCTATAAAAGCTCCCCGAACTCCCACAACAATTTGAGCCCGGTTACAAGCCAAAACAACTCTTCTTCCTTTCCTTTGGCCACCTTCGCCAAGGCTCCGGTGACCGTTCTTCCCTATTCTCCTACGGCCACCCAACGGCCAAATTGGGAGCTCCCCCTCCTTCCTCACCATCATCTGCCTTTTGCCAGCAACAGCGAAGGCCTCCTCCGCCTCTCCTCGTCGCCATCTCTCCCATCGAGGACTTTACCTTCTCCGTGACTGGCCAATCAAAGTTGGCATGATCCTCCCTCTCTTTGTCCCTTAGCTAGGCATCCTTCTCCCTCTCCTTCTCTAGATCCTCCCTACATCCTTAGATCTTAGGATCGACCGCTGCATCACCTACTCCCTCACCGTCTTCCACACGGTCGACATGAGCTCTGGCGAGCTTGTGTTGACGCTACTCCATGCCAAAATGAATGCCACCACCACCACCACCATTAGCTTCGCGTCACCTCCTAGACTAAATGACCTCAAGAAATTGAGGGTTTTAGTTCCTTATTTGGCCGACCAAACACCCCTGCCCTCGGTCACCTTCTTCGACTCTGGCTAGTTGCCACACACACTCTCACCACCCATAACCACCACTGGCACACTCGCCATGGTTCGGTGAAGCATATGAGCTTTTTAATTCGGCAGTGAGGCTGTTGATGAGTCCATTAAAATGGACCATTATTAAGCCTAAGTATCTTTAATTATACAATTTAGGTGTGTTAATAATGGTAATTAAGTTATAGAAGATTTGTACGCCTAATAATTTAAGTTATAACATTCTATAACTTCATGATTCTATTATTTTTATGTGCAGGTAATAAAATACACAAAGAGCAAGGGTGGGGGGATAAAATTCCCCCAACAACCGCAACTCTCTTTCCCCCCTCCCCCGCCGGACATTGGGCAAAACTTCTGGCGCCGCCTTTCTCAACAGCCATGACCGGGGATTTGGGAAAATCCCTAAACAACGCGGTGAGGGGAGAACTTAAAAAGAAGAGGCGGGGAGAGAAGAAGGGATCCAGAGAGAAAGAAGAAAAGCGTCCACTGTGCCGCACTGCGTCCTCTTTCCCCTTGCGGGGAAAAAGTCTCTCTGCCCGCACACCGCCGCCGGCGCATCCTCCTTGCGCGGTGCAGGCAACCGCGCGCCAGCCCCAACACCCTCTCCATCGCCTGCAGATCTGCAAAGCCACGCTGCCCACAACGCCCGCACGACCTCCTTGCTGTGTCCCTGCATTCCTCTCCGCCCGCTCGCTACTGAAGGCAACCGCGAGCCCCAGCACCCTCTCCTTGCTGCGTCCCTGCAGTCCGCACGCCCATCAGCAGGCGCGGCACCGCTCGCACCAGCGCTACTGAAAGCGTGTCCCTGCGTTCCTCTCCGCCCGCTCACTATTGAAGGTGCTAACTGCAGACCACCACCCCCACACCACAGCGGGCGCTCGCACCCAAGCCTGCGCCTCTCCGCAGCGTACCTCCAACCACCTGCAAGAGCTCCCTGCCAACGCACCAGCTCACGCGCAAGCCCGCACGCCACTGCCGCAGCAACAGCCGCCCTCTTGCTCCACAGGCCGGAGCTCCGACCACCGCCGCCGGCTGCCTCCGGCCACCTCCGCCGCCGCCGCTGCCACTGTCGGAAAGCTCTCGACTTTGCTGTCCTCTTGAGCCCTGCATCGACCCCCGCGGATCTCTCTCTCTCGCGAGGAGGAGAGAGGAAGAAAGCTCTATTTTTGTTGGAATTAGAAATTACATTCAATGCCATTGCCACCGATTTGATTTATTATTATTATATTGTGGCAGAATTGCATTCAAGCACTCAGTTCTTTCTAATTGCATGGTATTAATATTGGCTAGTTTAAAGATTGATTTTGGACTTGATTTAAGTACTAATTGTATTTAGTACACATCACGTGAAAATTGCACTAATTCATCCTAAATTTATTGAGGATTTCTGTGAGGGAAAACTGCACTTACACCCTTAACTTTTTAGGTTATTGCAAATCTACTTTCCTTCACATTTTAAGTCCAATTTGAAAAGGAATTTCGCACTATCCGAAATAACATTAAATAATTAAGTATTGATTGCACCATTGTCTTCCTGTGGACACGACCCGCTCTTCTATGAGTGGTTATTTTCATTGTTTTTGATTAGTCGATTTTTCCACCACTTAAATACTATAACGCTAAGCGAAAAGTCAACCGTCAATATTGGCGCCGTTGCTGGGGAGTCAACAGATGCAATAGATTTACTTTATTATTTTTGAATCTTTTGAGTTGCGAAATTATCTAATCATTTTGATTATTATGCAAGGAATTCGCCGAAGTGACGAGGCGCAACAGAGCAGCGACAGCAACCACGAGTTAAGCCACACGAGGAAAAGACAAGGGAGACCAAGATCCTGTTTCACAGAGGATTCTCCGTCGTCACAATTTAATTCTGTCTTTTCTCCCTTGTAATTTGGGGTTAAATTTTTGGGGGTTTGTCCCCGCATTCTTTAGCTACTAGGGCTTATAGTATTTTTGGTGCATGCATGATTATATTTTCTGTTTGCTTGCTTTTAAAACTAATAAAAAAATCGAGCTGCCTATTTAGAAGTTGCATGCCCTTAGGTGCGTGCATTTAGGGGTGATTGAGCAGCATATTAGATCTTATTATTGCATTGCAAGCATCTTAGCACGAAGATTGCTGGAGACAGGTATATCTTTCTAACTTTTGCATCCAGCTTCTGTTCACGCATTTGCATTCCAATTTAAATTCAAGACCACCAAATTATTTGAATTTACTAATTAAGTGGTCACATAACTAAAAGCGGAACTCATAATCAGATTCAACCCTAAAAGCAATTCACTTTTGATCTGATTCTAAGGGACTTGTCTGCGATTTCAAAAAGAAATTACAAAGATTTATGGTGTGTTGCACACTTTTGACACTGAGCACGCACATTAGGCACCGCACTAAGGCTCGATCCCTTAAGGCTATAGGCACCGATTTCTTTATCGGTGCAGACCCTCCTATTGTGCTTTGTGGTAGTGGTGATACTATCTTTTGATCAAGTGTTTTGATACTCTACGGAGGGGGACACCCCTTAAAGGAACAAAAGGGTAGTTAAGGGGCACCGCATACGCATCGCCTCAAAGGAAGGGTTCGCCCTACTTGCATCCCTTTGTTCATCCTTGGAGTAACTTCTCCCTTGATCACTTGGGAGTATCATCTAAGCAAAGTATAGGTCCTAGGGCACTCGAAGGTTGAATTAAGGCACGTAATTGCAGTGAAAAACTTGTTTGGCCATTTATTTTAACTAATTCAACATCCACAATAAAGAAGGTTAAGATTTCAAGTCCACACCCCTCTTATACCACTTACGTGGGAACGGAGGGATAAGTCTTGATCTTTTGACTTATCTTTAGAGTGGAGGTTTGACTTGCTCAATAATAATAAAAAAAAAATTTGTATGCTTGTTAGATGCTCTCTTGAGGGTAGTCTAGTGTTTGATCCTGAGCTCGAGAGAATTCTTAGGAGAGCTCACCTAGGAGAAGAAAAATAAGAAATGGCTGAGCAAGGTGCAAAGCAACAAAGGACCCTAAGGGACTATTTTATTCCTACCAACCAACCTGCACAAGCACTCAGACGACCGGCAGGGGATAATCCGTATGAGATCAAGAGCAGTACCATATCTTTATTGCCCTCTTTTTATGGTACTACTAGGGAGGACCCCTACCGGTATTTGGAGGAATTCACCGAGGTCTGTTCCACGGTGAAGCTCCAGGGCTTTACTGATGAAGCCCTAATGAGGACTCTATTTCCTTTCTCCCTAAAGGATAAGGCCAAGCACTGGTATCATACCCTCGATGCAAGGGTAAATGATTGCGCTACCCTTAAGGGAGAATTTTTAAAAAAGTATTTTCCTATGAGTAAAACCAACCATTACAGAAGAGAGATTATGGGTTTTACTCAACAAGAAGGGGAGCAATTTCATGAGACTTGGGAGCACTTTAATGACCTTCTTAGGTTATGCCCCCACCATCAAGTGCCAAGATGGCAGTTGGTCGAAAGGTTCTATAACGGATTATCTGAAAGGCATAGGCAAACCATTGATGCAGCCTGTGCAGGAACCTTCATGACCAGAACTGAGGATGAAGCCTGGGCATTATTTGAAACTTTAAGCGACAACTCCATACATTTGTCCTCTGCGTATCAAGAAAGAAAACCATCAATCTTGCAAAGGAAGATAGAGGCCCATGAAGCCGGGGCTTCTCAGGATTTGGCTTATCAGATTCAACTATTGAATAAAAACTTTGATAGGCTTTTAGCAAACCTCGGCATGAACCCACAAGCAGCCTCTATTTTTCAGGCTTCAAGAGAATGCTCCATCTGCCAAAGCACAACGCATGCCACTGCGGAGTGCCATCATGCAACCCAATTCCCTGAGTTGATTCAGGCCGACTTGAATGCGGCCCAAGGTTTCCGCCCCCCTCGCAATAACCCTTACTCCAACACTTATAATCCAGGGTGGCGGAACCATCCAAACTTCTCTTGGAAGCAAGCTGATGCTTTTAACTCAGGGAATACAAGACCCTTACCTCCCCAGCCCACATACCAACCTTCTTATGAAAACCCTCTTCCGAATAAGCCCTCTGAGATGGATGAACTGAAGGCCATGATGAAAGCGATGCAAGAGCATCAGAATATGGTTATCCAATCTCAGAATAAGATGATTATTGATATGCAATCCCAAATTGGTCATCTTACTGAGGCAGTTAGGCAACGTGATCTGGTGAACCTACCTAGCTCTTCTGAGGAGAACCCTAAGGGCAAGGGGGTTGTATTCAGGGAGCACGGCCAAGCAGTGACCGTGTTGAGGAGTGGAAAAAAGATTGACAAGCCTGATAACACTCCTACGGTTACATCTCAGAATTCCCCTTCCACACTTGACCCTACTTCCATCTCACCCAAGGAAGAGCCAAACCACTCTCCCTCACAAAAAATCATCCACAATGAGGATGTCATCCTACCACCACCCCTTTCCCGCCATGACGACCCCTCTACTCAGAAGCCGAGGGTGCCCTATCCAGAGCGCCTATCTGCTCCTGGGGAATCTTCTGTTGGCTCGTCTGGAGCCAAGGATAGGACGGAAGAGATTATGGATACTTTTAGGTATGTCCAGATTAACTTGCCTCTGTTGGAAGCAATTAAACAGATTCCGTCCTATGCCAAGTTTCTGAAGGACCTATGACTCAGAAGCGTCGATCTAGGAAACAGGTCCAAACCAAGGTCATCCTGCTTGACCACGTTAGCTCGGTTCTTCAGCATGGAACACCCCCCAAAATGAAAGACCCAGGGGCCCCGTATATTTTAGTGGTTATAGGTAACCAACACATTGACGAGGCTCTGCTCGATCTGGGTGCGGGGGTAAACATTCTACCGAGCTCTGTCTACGACCTGTTGGGAGGAGGAAAGCTGAAGCCTAGTCCAGTAATCCTCCAGGTTGCAGACAGATCACTTAAGACACCGCGGGGATTGTTAGAAGATGTCCTTGTGAGAGTGGAGGATTTCTTCCTCCCCGTTGACTTTCTGGTACTTGATACTGACCCGTCTAATAAGCCCACAAAGCCGTCCATTATTCTGGGACGTCCCTTTTTGGCCACAGCCAATGCCTCTATAAATTGTAGATCCGGGGCACTTAAAATGGGCTTTGGGAACAAGAAGATCCGGTTGAATATTTTTGATACTTACAAGCAACCCGGATTTGAAGATTGTTCTCAGATTGAGGTCGTTGATGAAATAATTGAAGAGACTACTCCAGCACTCTTATGTAGAGATCCCCTTCAGAAGGTCATAACTCAGGACCATCCCTTGATTAGTAAAGAAACTGAAAGGAAAATGCCCGAACTAGAAGAGTTGCTGGAGATACACACTAAGTCTCTGTCCCCACCCTGGACTGTGGTAGCTCCGCTGCCTGAAGCGGGGACATCTCAACTAAAACCCTCAATCTAAAAAGCTCCTGAATTGGAGTTGAAACCCCTCCCGAGCACATTGAAATATGCTTTCGTTGGCCCTAATAACATGCTCCCCATTATTATCTCGTCTGCATTATCTAACTTGCAGGAGGGAGCTCTGCTGGAGTGTTTACAAAGGCACAAGGAAGCAATTGCCTGGACAATTGCTGATATTAAGGGTGTTGATCCCTCTCTTTGCATGCATCATATTTACACAGACGAGTCTGTGAAGCCTTTCCGAGACATGCAGAGAAGGCTCAATCCTAATATGCGGGAGGTTGTTAAAAAGGAGATTATGAAATGTCTAGATGCAGGGATTATCTATCCCATTTCAGATAGTAAATGGGTCAGTCCGATTCATGTAGTTCTGAAAAAGGCAGGAATCACTGTGGAGGAGAATGACCAAGGAGAACTGGTGACCACTAGACCCTCAACTAGTTGGAGGGTCTGCATTGATTACCGCCGTTTAAACACGGCTACCCAGAAAGACCATTTCCATTTACCGTTTATCGATCAAATTTTGGAACGATTGGCGGGGAACAGGTACTTTTGTTTTCTTGATGGGTACTCTGGGTACAATCAGATAGCCGTTTTTCCTGATGATCAGGAGCGTACCACCTTCACGAGTCCTTATGGTACTTTTGCATTCCACCGAATGCCATTCGGGTTATGTAATGCTCTTGCCACTTTCCAACGTTGTATGATGGTTATCTTCTCTGATATGATCGACGAGTTCGTTGAAATTTTCATGGATGACTTCTCCATTTATGGCTCATCGTTTGACCTATGCCTTTTGCACCTTGATAAAGTCTTAACTTGTTGCGAAGAGGCAAAACTGGTGCTTAGTTGGGAGAAAAGCCACTTTATGGTCCAACAGGGCATTGTGTTAGGGCATGTAGTTTCCGAGAGAGGATTAGAGGTGGACATCGCAAAAATCGATTCCATCTCTAAGCTTCCATTGCCCGCCAATGTTCGTCAGGTTAGATCTTTCCTTGGCCATGCTGGATTTTATAGGCACTTCATTAGAGACTTCAGTAAAATCTCTAAGCCACTCTACGACCTGTTAGCGAAGGATGTCTCCTTCGATTTTGATGATAGATGTGGCGAGGCTTTCCAAGCTTTGAAGAAAGCCCTCATTACCGCATCGATTCTCCAAGCGCCAGATTGGACCCTCCCATTTGAGCTTATGTGCGATGCTTCTGATTTTGCAGTGGGAGCGGTCTTAGGTCAAAGGGTTGATGGCAAACCTCATGTGCTGCATTATGCCAGCAAGACCCTTACGGATCCTCAGCAAAACTACACGGTCACGGAAAAGGAATTACTTGCTGTAGTATTTGCTTTGGACAAGTTTCAGTCTTATCTTTTGGGATCCAAGGTTGTGGTGTTCACTGATCATTCAACCCTTAAGAATCTTCTGGCTAAAAGGGACACCAAACCTTGCCTAATTCGTTGGATTTTGCTACTCTAAGAATTTGACCTGGAAATTAAAGACAAGAAAGGAGTTGAGAATGTGGTAGCAGACCATTTGTCTAGGATTCCTATTGAGGCATCAAACCCCGCTAGCGGTATTCAAGAGACTTTCCTTGATGAGTCTTTAATGGCTGTGGAAACTAAAACTCCTTGGTTCGCTGACATAGTGAACTATCTGGTCACGTGCATCACCCCTAGTACTTGGGACTAGAAAAAGCGAGAGGTTTATCGCTAATGCTAAATTTTATCACCGGGAGGAACCCGAGCTTTTTAGAATAGGCCCTGACCAGCTGTTTCGCCGTTGCATCCTTGATGGCAAGAAGACTGCTCATAAGGTTCTTCAGTCTGGTTTTTGGTGGCCCACATTATTCCGAGATGCACATACATATGTGGGTGCATGTATACGTTGCCAGCAGATGGGAACCATTGGAAAAAGGGATGAGATGCCCCAACAACCTATCCTCCCTGTTGAAATCTTTGATATTTGGGGCATTGACTTCATGGGTCCCTTTCCTGTGTCCTTCGGATATGAATACATCCTTGTGGCTGTTGATTATGTATCAAAATGGATAGAAGCCATCCCCACGCGAACTAATGACCATTCTGTGGTCTTGGGCTTTATTAAGGCTAATATCATTTCTCGGTATGGGTGCCTAAGGATGATCATAAGTGATGGAGGACCTTACTTTAAGAATGTACACTTCACTAGACTACTCCAAAATTTGGGAGTAAATCACATGATAGCCACACCTTATCATCCCCAAACGAGTAGGCAAGTTGAAGTGTCTAATAGGGAGATTAAGAGAATTTTAGAAAAAACTGTCAGGCCTGATCGAAAGGATTGGTCTAAAAAACTAAATGACGCTCTTTGGGCCTACAGAACTGCATATAAGACTCCCTTGGGTATGTCTCCTTTCCATCTTGTCTACGAAAAAGCGTGCCACCTTCCCGTTGAAATCCAACATAAAGCATATTGGGCCATTAAAAACGTTAACTTAAGTTTGGATAAAGCGGGAAGAGCACGTATGTTAGAATTAAGTGAGCTTGAGGAGTTTCGTAATGAAGCTTATGAAACTTCTCAAGCTTACAAGCAACGTACAAAAGTCTTCCATGACAAGCACATCATTAGAAAGACTTTTGAGCCCAACCAGTGGGTCTGGCTTTTCAATTCTAGACTTAAATTATTTCCTGGAAAGCCCAAGTCCCATTGGGATGGGCCTTACGTTGTGATTAATACCTTCCCTCATGGAGCTGTAGAGATCAGGAACCCTATTTCAGGTGCGAACTTTAAAGTAAATGGCCAGTGACTTAAACCGTATATTACTCTTTCAGATGGCCAGGTTTTGGACGCACTACGGCTTGAGGAGCCTTAGCTCCTCCCACTCTCCTCCTCAGGTGATATTCTTCTATGTCTATATTTTTCCAATGAGGACATTGTCAGTCTTAGGCATGGGGGGATATAACCTGAGAATGTTTATAGTGTTTATAGAATTTATAAATACTTGCATACATATTTATTAAAAAAAAAAAAATATTTTCTTGAGCTGATTGGGTTAGTCCCTAGCAGAATACTTTTGTCATTGGAGGTTTTTCTTCTTGAATTATTTCTTAAGTTTAGAATCCAGTACATTTATTTCACGAGCACGTAGACTTGGTAATGGATCCTTTGGGAAAACCAATAAGCATTTGTAGTCTACTGAACCCTTGGACAGTTCATAGAGAGTCAGGCATACTATCTTCTAATAAATCCACCTCATATTTGTGAGAAGAAGTAGAGAGATTACTGGTGCGCTAAGTCTAGTGCAAGGACTCTTAAGTTCTGGATAATTAAATGATGATACTTCAGAGTTAAGCGTAGTTTTCACTCTCTGTTCCTAGGTGCGTACTTTGAGTGAATTCCTGAGAGTCACCAAATAAGGCAGATACACAGAGATTGAGTCTTAATAAAGCTATAACTATGGTGGATGGTTACGACCGTCCTTCATAGAGTCCTCAGCTGAAGGAGGGTAATAGTGTCAAAGGTCAGAAATACGTCTGTCCTATCCATTCTTTCCTGGTGCCCAGAATAGGCACTTCCACCAAATAAGCCACACAACTTCCTTTCGACCATCATTACCCCTAATAATGCCTCGTAAATAAAAGTCCGTATCATGTTGTGTTGATTGAAAAAGAAACAAAAACAAGATATATATATATATATATATATATATATATATATATATATATATATATATATATATATAAAGAAGAGAAGAAAAGAGAAAAGAAGTACAAAAAGAAGAAAAAGAAGGAAAAAAAAAGTTATATTAAAAGAAAAAAAAGTCGAAGTGTATGATGTAACACTGTTTCCAAGGCAGCAAAACACCTATCGCGTTCCACCAAATATGACCCATACCTACCTTCTAGTATTTCTGATCGCCTGAATACTGGTTGAGAACTCTAACTTAGTTGTAGAGTTATTAGGACTTTAATTGAAGTGTGGATGCCATGTGAGGCCACTAAATAGTGAGTGTAATTTCTAAATTTGGCAAGATTCGTGATCTCAGAAAGAAAGAAAAGAGAGTGCCTAGGAACATCAAGAGAGCACAGTTGTATAGCCTCCCTCAGAGTTGACTTGTCTAATAGTCTAGAGAGTTAGAGTCTGCAGTACTAGACTATATGTAGCACCAGTTGAGTGTGTACCACCAAATAAAAATCCATCCAGCTTGATATCTCTTACCTAAGCCAAACGCCAGGGTCAAATTACAGATTATCGTCTGCTTTATTCCCGAGGGAAGTAGTTGCCAATCTCGACAGAAATTTTTGCCAAGAGTAATGTATGAACTCCCAATGCGAATGGGCTTTTTCACTTGAATCTGTTACCTAGGCTATCAGCACTTCACATTTGTTTGGATTTCTAAAGTTTTGAAACAAGAAAAGAAGAAATCTTCTGATTATTTCTATTATTTTTGCTAGGGACTAGCAAATCTTAGGCATGGGGGTATTTGATGAGTCCATTAAAATGGACTATTACTAAGCCTAAGTATCTTTAATTATACAATTTAGGTGTGTTAATAATGGTAATTAAGTTATAGAAGATTTGTACACCTCATAATTTAAGTTATAACATTCTATAACTTCATGATTCTATTATTTTTATGTGCAGGTAATAAAATACACAAAGAGCAAGGGTGGGGGGATAAAATTCCCCAAACAACCGCAACTCTCTTTCCCCCCTCCCCCACCGGACATTGGGCTAAACTTCTGGCGCCGCCTTTCTCAACAGCCATGGCCGGGGATTTGGGAAAATCCCTGAACTAACGCGGTGAGGGGAGAACTTAAAAAGAAGAGGCGGGGAGAGAAGAAGGGATCCAGAGAGAAAGAAGAAAAGCGTGCACTGTGCCGCACTGTGTCCTCTTTCCCCTTGCGGGGAAAAAGTCTCTCCGCCCGCACATCGCCGTCGGCGCATCCTCCTTGCGTGCTGCAGGCAACCGCGCGCCAGCCCCAACACCCTCTCCATCGCCTGCAGATCTGCAAAGCCACGCTGCCCACAACGCCCGCACGGCCTCCTTGCTGCATCCCTGCGTTCCTCTTCGCCCGCTCTCTACTGAAGGCAACCGCGCGCCCCAGTACCCTCTCCTTGCTGCGTCCCTACAGTCCGCACGCCCATCAGCAGGCGCGGCACTGCTCGCACCGGCGCTATTGAAGGCGCGTCCCTGCGTTCCTCTCCGCCCGCTCGCTACTGAAGGCGCTAACTGCAGACCACCACCCGCACGCCACAGCGGGCGCTCGCACCCAAGCCTACGCCTCTCCGCAGCGCACCTCCAACCACCTGCAAGTGCTCCCTGCCCGCGCACCAGTGCACGCGCGCAAGCCCGCACGCCACAGCCGCCCTCTTGCTCCACAGGCCGGAGCTCCAGCCACCGTCGCCAGCTGATGAGAACCTCATCATGAGCCATAACTAGCTCATTTTGACCCAATACAAAGGATAAAAGCTCCTACATATCTCAAGGAAAAGCTTAACTCAGAGAATTCTGAGTTTGAGAAGAAAACCAGTCATAAGGGGTAAAAGTGCAATTTTACCAGTATAAACTGCATGCAGGGTAATTCAGGGACCAAACACAGGTCAAAACAGCTTAATAAGAATAAAAGTGGGATGAGATGATCTAGCAAGGGCTACAGCACTTCCAAGGAACCAAATGATAATCTGTAACCCTAAAACAACCCACTTCAATTCACAAGGTTCGAGGCAAAGTAAAAATAGAATAAACCCTCTAAAATTCATAGAAAAATAATCTCTAGGGTTTAGAACCTTCAATTTGGCCTTTAGAACCCATTTTGACCTACATTGAGAACCATGCCCAATTAATAACTTAATTTGGGTTTTTGCGCAAATTGATCGGTCAAACAAGGTTTAATATGAAAATAAAATTCACCATCAGATTCCTTAGGTCCTAATTAGTCATGTATAAAAACTTGAGCCTAAGAAGAAACCTCCTTGACCGACTTCACACTTTGGTCCTCATATATTTACTCTTTGGCCCTCAACTTTTGAACCCTCGCATTTTGGCCCCTAACTCTCCTTCGTTCTTTGCAATCAGGTCCCTCCTGCAAAACCCTGCCAGCACCATGCTCCGGCGACCTTGCGCGGAGCATGGCGCCGCGCAGGGTGAGGTGAGGGACCTGGCAAGTAAACCGGGGGTGCCCTGCGTCGTCAGCCGTCGCAGGAGCACCCCCCTGGTCATTGTAGGCCACCATACCGGCCGTGCGAACGCACGGACGGTATGGGTTCATGTTCCGACCATTCTCCGGCGAGGGAGACACGTCGTCTCCCTCCGCCTTCCTCCCTGCTTCATCCCTATAAATACCCCCCGCCGCTCCACCGACGAGGGCAGCTTGGATCTGACGGAGAAATCCCCAACTTCCTTCTCTTCTTTCTCCGGCAGACGCTCACCAGCTCCGGCGGCTTCCTCCCCCTCCACCTCTTCGCTCTGCCGCAATACCAGCAGCAGAGACTTCCTCCCCTGCTCTTCCCGCGCCACGCCGCACCCAGCTGGCGCCTCTCCGGCTCTCTGCTCGCAGCCGCCCCTCTCCCTGAGCATCGTCTTCTCCGGCGACAGTCGATACGACTGTCGCCCTGTTCCTCCCCCCTTCGTCCCTGCAAGTAAGCTAGAGTTACTCCCCTTCTCCTCATCTTTCTTTCCCCGCTTTCAATTTAGTCAATTAAGCCCTCTACCGACCCTGTTCACCCTCACCCTCTTCGCCTCCGACCACCCTCCGGCGAGCCGCTCCCATCACCTCAGCGACCCACACGGCTCGCCGACCACCGCAGAACCTCCGCCTCCTCACCCTGATCCTCTTCCGCCCCTCCACTTCCCACCAAACACCCTCTGCAGATCCACCGAACACACCCACTTCTTCGCTCACAGTTTGACCTAGGACGACCTGTTGGCCCCATCACGCCCCCTGCAGACCCCCTGACCACCTTCGCCGTGCCACGGCGAAGGTCCCCCGCCTGTCTGATTTGGCCGAGAGGCCGTTCTTCTGTGACCAGGTGACTCGCCCGCCGTCGCCATTACTGCGCAGGCAGAGCTGCTTCACCTGCAGGTGCAGGCACGCCTTCGCCCAGGTTTGACTCCCAGGTTGCGCAGGGACTCTCCGCGAAACGTCCCTGGTTCACAGATGGAGCGAAGGCCGCGCGGGAAGCCACGATCGCCCACTGCTCCATCCGCGACGCGCGCTCAATTGGGGTGGGACATTTAGTCCCACCTCGGAACTTCTCGGAGGCGCGCGGACGCATAAAGGCAAAAAGTGCCTTATGCTGTCTGCCTCCTGACCACGGGGTGAGGTCCCTCTCACCCGACCCGGCCTCGTCCGTGACCACGCTCCGCGGACCTGGCCCGACCCGATTAGACCGACCTGCACTCCTCGCCCACCACCGCACGCCGGTGGGCCTGGACCCGGGCCTGACCCGAACCCGATTACCCGGTAGTTCTGGGAGAGCTGTCCCAAGAGCGGTTTCAGAGAGAAAGAGAGACGCGGGGGGGGGAGGGTAGAGTAGGTTTTGCCTCTTGACGAAAAATTCTGAAGTGTGCAGGCCAAAGAAGAAGAAGAAGACCCGCGGAAGAAGAAGTGCAGGCGAAGAAGAAGGAGCTGCACTGTAGCAAATGCTCAGTTAAGTCGTCGAAGCACCGGGCCAGACGACGGAAAGTCAGCAGCCAGAGCAACACAGAAGGCAGGCTGAAGAAGAAGGAAGGGAGACTTAGTAGCCGAAGGCAGAAGCACCACGATTGCAGAAGAAGAAGAAGAGAGGTCAAGGCAGAAAACCAAAGAAGAAGAACAAGGAGCTCTGAAGAAAGAAAAACATCACCAACGCAGGAACAGCAGGAAGAAGAAGAGCATCACCATTGCAGAAGAAGATTATCACCATAGCAGAAACCAAGGAAGAAGAAGAAGGAGATCTGAAGAAAGAGAAAGAAAGAAGAACATCACAACAAATTCTTTCCCTTTCTCTTTATTTTGTAAAAGAAACATGTATATCTCTAGAATACGACTTGCTCCCTGAGTTCGACCTCGGGAACTCTTTCATTTTCCGAGTAAAAAAAAATTTATATTTGAAATGTTGGTAATAACCGGCTTTACTACAACGTTATAACAAAACTCACAAACCCGGTGAAAAAAACCACACGTTTCACCAGCCGCCTCCGGCCACCTCCGCCGCCGCCGTTGCCACCGTCGGAAAGCTCTCGACTTTGCCGTCCTCTTGAGCCCTGCATCGACCCCCGAGGATCTCTCTCTCTCTCGCGAGGAGGAGAGAGGAAGAAAGCTCTGTTTTTGTTGGAATTAGAAATCACATTCAATGCCATTGCCAACGATTTGATTTATTATTATTATATTATGGCAGAATTGCATTTATGCACTCACAGTTCTTTCTAATTGCATGGTATTAATATTGGCTAGTTTAAAGATTGATTTTGGACTTGATTTAAGTACTAGTTGTCTTTAGTACACATCACATGAAAATTGCACTAATTCATCCTAAATTTATTGAGGATTTCTGTGAGGGAAAACTGCACTTACACCCTTAACTTTTTAGGTTATTACAAATCTACTTTCCTTCACATTTTAAGTCCAATTTGAAAAGGAATTTCGCACTATCCGAAATAACATTAAATAATTAAGTATTGATTGCATCATTGCCTCACTGTGGACACGACTCACTCTTCTGCAAGTGGTTATTTTCATTGTTTTTGATTAGTCAATTTTTCCACCACTTAAATACTATAACGCTAAGCGAAAAGTCGACTGTCAGCTGTGCTCATGGATTTCAGGTTTCGTCGGAGCTTCATCATCACCATCAGTTCTCCGCCTCCGTTTGCTGCACCCCATCCACCTTCGACCCTACTTCAACCACTAGTAGCTGCGCATTGAGGTTATGAAGCTCTCGAGGACTTCAATTGAGTGAAAGCGGTGAGGCATAGTAGCAATTGGGCGAAGGGAGCTCGCAGCTTCATGTGAAGAAAGCTTCTCAGTTTTAGTCCCACATCGTGTGGGAATAAGCTAAGAGTAGGAAATAAATTGATTAGCTGCACAGGACTGCTTGCCTCTTCACACAAGGGTGAGGTCCCTCGTGCACGTGACCCATGCACCCTTACTTACGACCCGCTGCCTACGGGTCTGGACCCTGTATTCAACCTGATTACCCGATTAAATACCCGGTTAGGAAAGAAAGGAGATTTTGAGGGTGGGATGAGGTTTTTCCTTGGGATGCGTGCCCGTTCATGCCTAACACTTAGGTGATTCTGAGTTCACTTTGTGCTGAAGCTATTGGTTGCCTTGGGCCTTGTGCTTGAGGCTCTGTGTTAAGGCCTTGTGCCTTGTGCTCCTGAGGCTCGATAATATAAGGCGTCTATAGCACCTTTGCGATGCCTGATTAAGGGTTACTGTGGAGATATTAGCTCCTGTGCTGATGTGGATATTTGGAATAAGTGGTTTAAGACCACTGTAGTGATATTTGAGTTGGTTGAGAAATTGAGATATTTGGGATATGTGCTTAATGTGGGAGATTAATTGGTGATCTAAATCACCATTTTTAGAAATTTTCTATTCTTTTTATCCCAGTAATTTTTGAGATACATTTTGGCTAATCATTGAATATATTATTGAATGAATTATTCATTGAATATCTTTTTTATGCTTAATGATTATGCTCATTGCTATTAATTGTGATTAGTGTTGTGAATTCCATATTTGCTCCCTACGAACAACGTCGAAGTCATTCATATTTTTGAGCACTTATAAATTTAAATGTTGTATTGCTTTTGTTGACTGCACTACAACGCGTATTTCTTAAAACTCGACGAAAGTGACGTAACATTTTGGCACTGTTGCCGGGGAGCAACGTGCAATTCACCGCTAGTCTTATCTTTCTTGATTAATTTGATTTCTAACTTGCCCTATCCGTTTTGCTTTGATTTTGCGAGGTATATCACGAAGAGATATTCTGCACAATCAACCACTCCAGGGGCAGGTAAAATTTCTATTCTTCCCTAATCATCTCTTAATCTTGGGAGAGAGAAAAAGGAAACAAAATAAATTAGGATCCACTTGCCATATTTTCTTAGTAAAATTATTTAAAGGCAAAGTATTTCCTGATTTGCAAATTTGAAATCTGATTGAAGTTGAGATGATTTTTCATTAGAGATTCCCTTCCTGATTTCTTGTACCTATTAGGGATTTGTGCTAAATTTCACAACATCTTGGACTACTCACTTTCTTGTTTTAGTCCATGGTGTTATATTCGAAATTAAATTGGACTTGAAATAGAGCCAATTTGGGTTTCCATATCAGGGTTTGGAGGTGTTAGTACACATTTGCCTGAAATAAAGAAAATTAACCCTCCATTTGTGTGCCATCCAAGCCCTTGTTTGAACTAATTTATTCAAGTAAACCCTAAAATTAAGGCTCTAAATTCACTTGAACTTTAAAAGTTGGGACTTGATAACCTGAGAGTAAATTCAGAGTGATTTGGGTCTTGACCCAAATTTCATCCTCAACCTTAGGGCATGTCAAGTGAAGTTGTTTCATCCTGTGGACCAATCAACCTCCAAATTAGGTCATTTGAATCAACTGCTAATCAAGTGAAATTCAAGGCACAATCAGGGCTAAAATTGGTAGATTTAGGTCTCAATTCATACATTTCAATCTACTTGGAATCTCAGTGACAAGAAAGGTCAAGTAGGGGAAACCCTGTAACCCATGAGGATGCTCTATCGTGTAGGAGTCTTTGCAGGACTGTTGATGGATGATTGAGGAGATTTTAGATATGTGTTCATTGTAGTACACTCCTAAATTGCATAACAAAACATTTAAATTTATAAACTCAGAATCTAAAGGGAGTCCAAGGTTGTTCACAATGAGCAAATGTAGAATTCACACATTAATCTTCATTCAGAATTAATAAGCACAATAAATTGAGCACAATAACAGATATGCAATGAATACAATTTTTCAGATTAATATTCAATGTAATCCAATGATCATGAGACAAAAAGAATAGAGAAAGATAAAATAATGGTGATTTAAATCACCAATTATTCACCTTAATTAAGCATATATCTCATACTCAAATTATTCAAATAAATAAACAGTACCTTCAATCAGATAATTAATATTAACTTAGGTACTTAAATAATCTAACAGTGCCAGCATCAACCTCAATCAGGTATCGCCTTCACAGAACCAGATGACTTAACCTCACATAGCATAGTGCCTCACAGAAGGCACACACAAGCACAAGGCTCTTGAGAGAGCCTTCTTTCTTCTTCTTCTCAAGCCTTTCAAGAGCAAGGCTTTCTTCTCTTCAAAGGCTAAGTATAGAGCCTCTCTTTCTCAACACAGACCCAAGGCATGCAAAGCAAAACCCTCCCTCTTCCTCTCACAAATCCTCTTCCTTCTCTCTTAGATAACCAGGTACATAGTCAGGTAAGGCGGGTAATCGAGTCGTGAGCAGTGGCCAGACCCGCAGAAGTGATCGCGGGCGAGGCATGCTCGGGCAGGTGCATGTGGTGGGACCCGACCCCTCATGTATTGGGCAAGGGGCTTAGAACACAAATCCAATTTATGCCCAGTCACGAGCCTTCCATCTTACGATGTGGGACTGAACGTCCCATACTTCCTTCACGCGACATAGCTGGAGGTGAATCCCTCGAATTGGTGTGGTAGTTGCTGCTGCTTCTCTTCGATTGAAGCCCTAGAACGATTCCTGGGATTAGGTCGCAGTGTCTGAATGTGGCAACGAGGTCAGATGTGAACGGAACGCGACGGACAACGTTAGAAGATTGACGGTGATGGCGGAGCTTCAGTGGAACCTACAACTCATGAATACGAGCACTAAGCCCCAGTCTGATGGTTCATAAGGGTCGTCTGAGGACGAAGAAGGTGATGGTGGTGATTTTAGGGCATGTGGGTGCGTGCGGAGGCTAGACAAAGTCGAGGAGGGTGAGCGAATGATGGGTTGTTTGTTGGGAGTTTTGGATGGGTGTAACGTGAAATGGGAAGAGGGGTTTTGGTCTTGGAGGTGCGACAGAGCTAACGAAGGTGTTGGTGTGGTGTTTGGTGGTGTGTGGAGGGCGGATGGCTTCACCGGAGTTCAGCTGGAGTGAAGGAAGACGGTGGGGAAGGTAGTGGATGGTCGGTTGAATTGGAGTAAGAAGGGTCCTAATCTAAACTACGGAGAGAGAGAGGGAGATTTAGAACCTAACTAAGGATGAAGGGGGCAAGGGAGACGTTGGCTTTGATTGGCCAGCACTGGAGAGGATGAAGCCTTCGGTAGTGGAGTGGTGATGACGAGAGGGGTCTGGGGACTCCTGTTGTGGCTGGCGAGGAGCGAAGGAAGGAGCTGAAGATGATCCTGTTGCCTATGGTATGTGGCAGTAGGCAAAGAAGTCGGAGGGAGGAGTCGCCGGAGCTATGGTGGAGGTTGTTGGAGAAGAAGAATTGGTGAAGAAATGAGGCCAAAACCAAGCTAAGGAGCTAGGCAATGTGATGGAGGTCTTTTTAAAGGCCTTAGTGTTGTATGCAAGATTAGGAGATTTAAAGATGCATCCATTATAGTACACTCCTAAATCACACAATAAGACATTTAAATTTATAAACTCAGAATCTAAAAGGAGTCCGAGGTCGTTCAAGGGAGCAAATATGGAATTCACACATTAATCTTCACTCAAAATCAATGAGCACAATAAATTGAGCATTAAAATAGATATTCAATGAATACAATTTGTCAGATTATAATTCAGATGATGATGAGATAAAAAGAATAAAGAGAATATGAAAAGTAATGATTTAGATCACCAATTAGGTCCTCTAATTAAGCATGCATCTCATTTTCAAGTTATTCAAATAATCAATACCTTTAATCGATTTAATCAAATGTTAACTTAGTACTTAAATCATTCAAAGTGCTGAGAGTAATCAGATCAGATGATAGGAGTATAGCATCAGATGACTTAAGTGAGCATAAGCACAAGGCTCTTCAAAGAGCCTTCTCCTTTTCTTTTTCTTCTTCTTCAAAGCTTCCCTTTCCTTTAAGCACAGGGCTTACTTTAGAGGCTAAGTATACGCCTCTCTTTTCTTAGCACAAGGCCAATCCCTCAGAGAGAAAAACTCACCCCCCTTCTCTCTCAGAAGTCTTTCTTCCTCTCTTCTCTTTCAGACCTGAGGGTAATCGGGCAGATAGGCAGGTTATCGAATCCAGGTAGGGGACCAGACTCGCATGGTCGTGGCCCTGGGCGAGGTATGCGTGAACAGGTGAGTGGGGGACCTGACACCCCAGTGTCTTGGGCGAAGAAGCTATAGCATGAAATCAATTTATGTGTTAGGATTTTGTCCCACACGATGTGGGACTATCCTTCCTGCTTCCTTTGCTTGCACACATCTGAAGATGATGCTTCGTCAATTGGAGCAACTGCTGGTGCTGGAGTCTTCAATTGAGGACTTGGGAAGGGTCCTGGAGTTGGGTCGTGGTGTCTGGAGGTGGTAGTAGGGTCAGAGCACCTCGGAGGACGGCAAACGTGGTTGGAGAAGATGAGGGCGGCGGCGGAACGACGACGGCTACTTGAAATAAGGAATAAGGCCTCACGACCGCATCAGAGTAGTTCAGGAGGTTCGCCTAAGGACAGCGAGGGCGATGGAGGAATCCTCGTGGCGTGGGAGTGCGTGTGGAGGCCTAGTGACCTCGGGGAAGGTGTGTGGCGGAAGGCATGTTCAACGGGCGATTTGGATGGACAATCCCCTCAATTTATGGGGTTTTGTTCGCGGAGGTGTGGCAGAGCTTATGGAGCTGAAAGTGGGTTGTTTGGTGGCTTATGGCATCGAGGAGACCTCGTCGGAGCTCGGCTGGAGTGAAGGAAGACAGAGGGGGAGATTGGCAAACAGTGGTTGAAATAGAAGAAGAGGTTAGGAAGGTTTAGGAGAAGAGGGAGAGGTTGGACCTAACTAAAGGATGAAGTGGGGAAGATTTGGCATCGGCTATGATTGACCAGTGCCAGAGACGAAGAGAGCTCCATTGAGAAGAAGCGGCGACGACGAAGGGGAAGGTGACCTCTACTTTGGTTGGCGAGAGGCTTTGGAAGGAGAGGAAGGTCAAGGCCAAGCCAATTTAGCTATTGGCTGGCCTGAAGAGGTTGTCGAAGAAGGTCGTCGGAGTCGAGCAGGAGGATGGTCGGAGAAGGGAAGATCTAGAGGTTTTAAGGCTAAAACTTGACTAAGGAGTGCGGCTTCAAGAGAGCAGCTTATATAGAGCATGTTTAGGCCAAGAATTTCACCAATTTAACGCGTCTGATTGGGAATCAGAGTGATTCCTTTTCATGAATCCTAAAGCACCATGGAGCTTTTTAGGTCCTGATTGGGTCAATCGAGCAGGTGCAGATGGTAGAGGATGATCTGATCCTCGATTCCTCCAAATTTGGAGGGATTTGACGTTAGATGAGGAAAGAATCCCAATTACGATCCAATTGCCTATGGGTTTTGTTCTTCTGCATGCTCAAGAGGAAGAAGAAGGTGGTTGGACTCAACTGCAAGAGAGCTCAAAAGGTATGGGCTCATTTGTAATAAAAAGATGAAAGCTAAGGGCCTGGATGTGAGGAATAAAGATTTGGGGACTAAAATGCAAACTAGGTCAAGATGAACTGTGATTGGGCCCAACATTAGGTACAAACCTAATTTAGCCCCAAGGAATCTGATGGTGAAGTTGCATTTCAGTTTTGACCAAGTTTGATTGGGCAATTTGTGCAGAAACACAAATTAAGGCAGAACTCCATCTGAGACTCTGTTTGAGGTCAAAATAGGTTATAAAGGTCAAATCAAGGCTACCAAACCTCAAGGAATATTTTTTTATGAATTTTAGGAGATTTATATGAATTTTATCTTGATCAGAACCTCTGTAATTTAAGCGGGTCTGAAATTAGGGTTTTGGGTGCTGTACTTGTTCTCAAAATGCATGGAACCCTGTTTCTGTTTGTATGGATTCTCTTGTTAGGGTTTAATGCTCATTAGACCTTAGATTAACCCCTGTCAAATCCCATGATTATTCTGCATTCATAATATGCTATTAAAATTGCAAAATTAACCCTATTTTAGTGTATTCCTCTCAGAATGGATGTGTAGGGAATTATGACTCTTAAGTGATTATGTAGGAGCATTTGTCACTTGATTCTGACCAATTAAAGCTAGTTATGGCTCATGATGATGTTGTCATCACTCAGGCAAGCTTCTAAGCTTAGAAACAAGCTTGAGGAGCTCAAAAAAGTAAGGAAGAAGATCCCTGAAATCCTAAGAGTTCACATGAGCTTTTTGGTCCAAATTTGAGTCCAATGTTGGATTTAGGTGATAGGGGACTATTGAAGGC
Organism: Thalassia testudinum; assembly: GCA_037157565.1. Taxonomy (NCBI): domain Eukaryota; kingdom Viridiplantae; phylum Streptophyta; class Magnoliopsida; order Alismatales; family Hydrocharitaceae; genus Thalassia; species Thalassia testudinum. The sequence continues at coordinate 103,693,769 of JAZHRO010000024.1, read as the reverse complement.
GGAAAACTATGCGTTCAGAGTTGGATTCGAAAACCTATTGTTGTAGTTCGAGTCGCGAAGAAATCCATTCAACAGATAAAATTTATACTGAAAATCCGTAAAGAAGTTCTAGGTCGAACACAGGGCGGCTATGTCGATCTCAAATCTGTAATTATATTTTTTTGTATTCTTTTTTTTTTAAAGGCGAAATAATCACAATGGAATCGCTATAGACAATAAGAGAGAGAACAATCACTTGGTATTTAAATAATGTTTTTACAACTAAGAAAGTGGGAAATGATTACACTAGAAAGTGGGAAACTGTTACAACTAGAAAGTGGGAAATTCTATTCTAGAAAGCAATAAAAGAAGGGAGAGAGATGTTATCCTCCTCGACGAATGCATGGAGGACAAGCTGGACGGAGGCGACACCTGGAAGATGGAGGACGAGGCGAGAAGAAAGAGAACGAAGTCGAAAGAACGAGAACGAGGCAGCACATCATCATCATCATCGCAGATCCACTTCCGGAATGAGGGCGAAAACTTGGATTTAGCTCTTGAGGAGCATCCCAGGTGTGGGAAAAGCTTCTCTTAAGCTTTGGAGAGGGAGAGAGGAGAAGGGATGAAAAATTCGTAGGGTAGGGGTCTCCTTTTATAGTTGCAAGGATTGGGGGCATTTTGGTCATTACAATATCAAAAACATTAATATGGGACCTTTAGTGATGGACTTAAATGTCACTAAAGGTCCGTCGTGGGCGATGTGTGTGCGCGCTGCGCGCGCCTGCTCCTCTTCCATGCCTTAAACATTCACGCACGTTTGGGTAATGTCAGCCATCCAATTATGAGATCGGACAGTCGAGATCTTGCCTCATAGTGCCCGTTCAAACGCCTCTACTGTGCCTGTGCGTGAATGAGGCGTGCAGACGTGCGTCATCGCGCGCGTACACGATCAACGATTCCCCCACGCGCTACGTCTCCTCCCCTTGGCTGCTCGATCTTCATCTGACGGCCGAATTGAATGCACCCCACGCCTCGGCTAGATTGAGACACTTAGCGCAGCTCGAACTCGCGACCCCTACGTCACCTATAGGGGCATGACCGCTGCACTAAGGCCTCATCTTTATCATGTGGAGGATTTAAGCGTGCAGATCTGTGGCCGTTGGATGGGCATCCAACGGTGGAGATTCGTCGAGCGGGTGAAGAAGAAAAGTAGAGGCGGGTCCTTGGGGCCGGTTGGGTGGCTGAGATGGTGCCATGTGGTGCCATCTTGGTCATCCATCTTCTGAGTGTTGTAGACGGTGCCACGGATGTCTAATTGGATCGATTTTTGTGCTGTTAGGTTGCGATCATCGATTCGAACCCATCCGTGCGGTCGGATTTGTTGTCTGAAGTGCGGATTGGCACCATATTGGCTCTTAATCTTTAGGGTTCCTTGGTCTCTATCTGGTGCTATGGATGTCCAATCAGGGTGATCTTGGAGTCGTTGAACTCCAATCGTCGCCCTAATCAGATCCATACGGTTGGATCTTCGATCCGAGGCCCTGATTAACAAATTGCCCTATCCCTGGTCATAAAAGGAGATAATTACTATACAATTTATACAACTTAACCTAAATGCTTGATTATGCATGTTATGCAATATTTACAATGTATGATGCTAATATAATACTAAGAACATGCATTAATAGACATTTTTAGATATTTGGATGTATGCACATCAGGGACTTCCTCAAGATCATCCATTCCAATTTTGGAAGGGATTGGTCGAGAAATCAGGGAGGTATCGTTCATTGAAGGTCGGTTCTTCTGGGTTCACACTTGCCATGGTGGTAGGGACTCTTTTGTGAAGAAGATAACAAAGTTGGGGTCTATTTGTAATTAATTTGAAAGTTAGGGGCTTGGAGGTGAAGAATAGAGTTTTAAAGGACTAGAATGAAAACTAGGTAAAGATGAACTCTGATTGGGCTTAAATTTTGGTACAAACCTAATTTGAACTTAAGGAATCTCATGGTGAAGTCGCATTTGAGTTTTGACCAAGTTTGACTAGATAATTTGCGTAGAAATCCAAATTAGGATGGAATTCCATCTAAGACTCTATTTAAGGTCAAAATAGGTTCAGATGGTCAAATCAAGGATATCAAACCTCAAGGAATCTTTTTCTATGAATTTTAGAAGGTTTAGATGAATTTTATTCTGATTGAAACCTCTGTAATTTAAGCGATTTGAAATTAGGGTTTTGGGTGCTGTATTGGTTCTTAAAATACGTGAAGCCTTGTTTCTGCTTGTGTGGACCCTCTTATTAGACTTTAATGCTCATTAGACCTTAGATTAACCCCTAAAAAATTTTGTGGTTACTTTACTTTCATGATATGATGTTAAAACTGCAGAATTGACCCTATTTAAATATATTCCTCTCAGAATGGATGTGCAGAGAATTACGACTCTCAGGCGATTATGTAGGAGCATTTGTGAATTGATTCTGATTAATTAAAGCTAGTTATGACTCATGATGATGTTATCATCAGACTCTTCCTTCTTGGTTGCCCAAGTAATTCTTGGGTGTGTGGATTTCTGATCCAGAGGTATCATTCGCCTCGAAATAGCCTTAGTCATCCAAAATTTTTGGGTACCTTGATTGGGTCAAATACACATCCAATCCCTCATCTATTCTATAGTGCACATATACAAAAAAGGTCCCTAGGTTTGACCAAGAGGTCTCCATTAGAGTTGATTCTTTGGGAAAATATAATCTGATCAAATCAATTCAATCTGGACCTGAATTTGATTCTACATCCACCACTCAATTTGGAAATTCAACCTGAAAATTTAGGAAGAATGTTCAGTAAACCGAAATCTTGTATGAGCATCAAGGAGAAAATGATCGAGGCTACTCTTGGATATCATGATGAGTATTACAAAACCTCAGATCTATCTAGGAACGTTCAGGTTAATGTATCAGAAACAATAACCCTCATTATGAACTGTGCTAGAATGAAGTTTACAAAAATGATACATGGTTCAACCCGGGATGATCTTTTATCATAATATAGTGAATTGTGGAAACTGCATAATATTTAGTATATACAATGTCTGACGAATCCACCACTTTGGGAAATACATCAGGGTCTCATCGAGAAATGTGGGTATATGCTAAATACATTACAACAAGACATTGATCAGAGATACCCATATCCACATTCAGAAATTAATGAGACAACTTGGAGCAATATTGAGGGCCAATATGATTTCCTAGAGCCTGGGTTCGAAAGTAGAGGTTGTTGTGGACCCCAAACCCAGATGGAATCAGATTCGAACTTTGTATAGAAGAACATACCTAATCAAAATGTGGGTTGGGTGGATCCAGTTGTAGGTGTTCTTGATTATAAACAAGCCATAGAGAGCCCTGAAGCTGGTCCATCATTTCTTGATTTACCAAACACTTGTGATGAGCTTGAGTCAGAACCTCTTGAGGATGTAATTTCCTCACCTTATCCTATTAAGGTAATCCTCGAGAGTGATTCTGACATCCCAACAGATCCATGCCTAGGTTCTAGTGATCCAATTCCTACCCTTGACCTAGAATCTAGATCTAAGCCTATTTGGGATGATTATGAGGCCTAATGTGATGAGAACCAGATTTTAGATCTGAATTATGATTTCAGGTCAATATTTGATGATCATACTTCTGAAGACTCAAAGAAATGAATTGATTTTTTGGAAGTTGCACCGATTTACGACACAGAATCAGAGGAGTTGGAAGAGTTGGGATTTGAATGGATCTACCTTAGGTGCTCAGAACCCGAGCCTATCCTAATAAGGACACCTCTATGAGCTTAGAATCTGAGACTAGGTTAGACCAAGGTCAGGTTTATAATTCCATGCATCATGATTGGTTTAGTGGTGGAAATCTCGATCTTGGATCAGGTTCAGAAGCTGATTGTCACAAATTCTTTGATGATTTCGAATCATACTCTGATTTCGGAGAATCATTATTTCCAGACAATTACGAGCCAGTTTATGACCTCAGTATCCATGATCCATTTTTTGATTTTGATTTTGATTCTAAGGCTGATGATTTAGAACTCAAAGCAACCATACCTTCCAATCCAGATTTGGAACCTTTCAAAACCCAATCCCAACCCTGACCTGCCACCAGAATCAATTTCTATTTTGACTCACCTCTTTCTGATCCAGTTGAGCATGATTCCCCACCACAATTCAATCAGGAATCGAACACTGATCAGGCTAACAACCACATCTTATCCTTCTCTGATCATACCAGTAGGGTTCCTACATTCTCCACATATCCATTATCATTTGAGGACCCCTACTCTGATCAAGATGAGTCAATTCAACCAAACCCTATATTCATATTTCCACATCTATTTGAGTCACAAAGCATCTGGTGGGCTCCATGCCTATTGATTCACATCCATCAACCCACCAAATTGATTAAGTTTGGTATGCATCATCAGCCTATTGATCTGAACAATGATGTAGACACATCTATTTTACATAAACTATCTATTTATGCATGTTCTTAGGCGTATAATTGCATTCAGCATTATAAATATTGCATAGCATGCATCATTCTACATTTAGATTAGTTTACACAAATTTTAGGTTAACTTGACCTTTTTGTGGATAGGGGATAGGGCGTTATCATTTTGGGGCCTTGGGATTTATGATTAAACCGTACAGATCTGATCAAGGCTACAATCGGAGTCTAATGCCTCTGAGATCGCCCTGATCAGACCTCCGTAGCATTAGATGCAGTTCGAGGAAGATCAAAGGTCAAGGGGCAAGGTGGTACAAATTCATACTTCAGATGACAAATCCAACTGCACGAATGGGTTTGGATTGGCGATCGCAGCCCAATGGTGTGAAAATTGATCCAATCTGACATCCATGGCACCACTTACAAGCATTTGAAGATGGACGGCTCGGATGACGCCACGTAGTGCCATCCAAGCTGCCTAAGGTCACTCGCAGGCCTTCATCCGTCAGAGAAAATCCTAGTCGTCAATCGAAGATCCAACGGCTGAGATTCAATCTTAGCTGTGCTTCATAAAGATCTGGAGATAAAACACTCGAGTGATCTCGACTGTTGGATCGCTATCCAACGGTCATGATAGCTTGAGTGTTAAATACAAAATGTGACAAATGAGCGTCCTTAGTGCAGTGGTAGAGTGCTCATTTGTGAAGAGGGAGGCGCGAGTTCGAGCCCTTCCTCTCCTCAAATCAAGAGTGTGAGGAGGCGCTGTGAAAGTCGATTGTTGGATTCGCATCAAGTGGCAGCGGCGTCAACATGTGGCGCGCCCAAGTGCACTAGATGGGCGTGAGCACTAGACGCGTGTGATGACGCGCCATCATACGCGGGCGATGTGGGTGTGCTGAAGGAGAAGAGGCGCACGGCTTTTTACCCGTTCAATCTCTTGATTGGACGATTGATGATGATTCAAGGCCTTAATGGCTGAAAACCAACAGCTGCATGATGTAGCAGTGCGTGGACTGTGCGATCAGTGATGGATGGCTCACGTTCCACTTGAGCAACAGCAATGTGCACCTTTAGTGACACTTATTTGTGCCACTAAAGGTCGCATATTTATTTTTAAGGCTTGAATGACCCTTTTGTCCCCAATTTTTGCACCTATAAAAGGGCCACCCCTACCACATATTTCATCATCCCTTCTCTTCTCCTCTCACTCCTTCAAAACTCTACGAGCTGGTCTCATACCCAGGATGCTCCATTAGAGCTAAAGTAAAATAATTTTCCTATCTGTTCACCTCCTTCGTGGAGCATCCTGTGGTTGTCTTCTCGCCACCATTCGGGAAGCGGATCCTGCTACGATGCCGCCCAACTTCTTCCTCCGCCCTCTAGCTTCGTCCTCCCTCATCTAACATCTCACCACCCTCTTTAAGGCACCCCGTCAACGTGGCTTGTCCTCCAAGCAATCATCGAGGAGGATTCTCTCATTCCTCTCTTTTTATTACTTTCTCGTGTAGATTTTCAGCTTTCCATTTGTAGCAAGTAGATGTAATGGATATGATTCTATAGTTATAAAATATTTGTTCATTCTCTCCCTATTTTCTCTTTCTTTATATAATTCTATTTCTCTCTTCTATTGTTTATTATTTAAGTAGAATAGCTAGTGTAGATTTAATCGACCAGCTAATCTACTTCGTGACAATAATTTCAAACACGATTTTTAATCAAATGTTTGCCTCCCCGTGTTCGACCTAGGACTCACCAGAGTTTCAGTTATAAATTTTATTTGATAGTGGATTTTTTATGCAACTACAACAATGGGTTTTAGAACTTAATCTTTTAACGTACGAAATCTCGCTCATCAAACAAGCACCTGGTTGGACCAACCATACTACTCATCAAGGGTCTTGTTCTACAAATTTCCTCCAATCTAATCACCCCTTCTCCTTGATCACCTTCTGCTCGACTAAAGGCATTGAATTTAGTGCTTAATGGGAGGCAACCCGTCATTTCAAAAACCCAAGATCCTTTTGACCATCTTTTTGAGCTACACTCTATTGCACTTTAGGGTTCAACTTTAGAACAACCAACTCCTCCTTTGATACTTGTATTAGAGTTTGAGATCATTTGCAATAGTCATTCCAACCCATTCACCCACCCTTTGACCTTGTTCTAATCCTTAACCAAGCTGAATTCGTACCCACCTAGTTTACAATGAGGACATTGCAAAACTTAGGCATGAGAGGGTGTTAAAGTGCAAAAACAAATTGAAATTAAATTTACTGAGGGGTTATCACAAAAAAATACATATTGAAAATAAAACGGAGAAAGGGGGGAAAATTTTGAGAAATGATTGAAAAATCTTTCTTGAGGAGGAAAAGAGGGGGAAATACAAAATGAAAAAAGGAGCAAAAAAAGAAAGAAAATCAGTAGTCCTAACAATTGATTATGGGATCTACTTAAGTTCTAGACTAATTCAAAATAAGGATTAAATTACTGAAGTGCTAGAGATAAGGAGAATAGTAAAGAGTGCTGATCTTAGGCCTCTTGGGCTTGTTCTAGGGCTTAAACACTCACGTATTCATTAAGATCCAGATTAGTCCTTAAGAGGTTGAGGGAAGTGCGAGGCTGATGTATTAAGTCTAAGGCTTAGGGATTATTCAGCCTCGTTGCCTGACCTTTGGTTTGCGGGACTTTGTAACCTAAGCACCCAAAATCCACACACCAGTCTGATTCAGTGTGCTTAATGAAGAAACAATGCCAAAAGTATTCTATTCTGAAAAAAGTTGTCATGAAGATTTAGCTTAGGAGCGGCTCGAAGAGACAAATTGATTGGACGAGTTCCTGACGTGGAGAGGTGGAATAAAAAATACTCCCCTCGAAGATGTATAATAATATATCGTCTCCTTGGTGCTTGTCTCCTAGGATATCTAAATATCCTACCGGGGGCATTGACGTGTCGTTGTGCGTGTGTGTTAAGAAGTATCGTTATAGTTGCACTTGCAACGTCAATTTTAAAATAAGTAAACGGAGGGAGTCCGACTGTCGGTCTCAGGGAGGCGTGAAAATCAGAACTTCGCTTACCACTTGTTGTCACGGAAAGTGCGGAGTTTTGCTTGCGAAGGATGCGGTTTTGAAAAGCGAGAGAGAGATTAGGGTTAGAAAGTTCATTGTTTGATCATGCAACCTGAACAGAAATTAAAGTGACAATTGAACGGAAAATAATTTCATTAATCATGCACTTGTAGTTCATTGCTTACAACATTAAATACATGCTTCAAACAAAAGTAATGGAAAGCTTAAGAGAGAGAGAGAGAGGGTGGAGAGCGACGAGGCAGCCACGGCGGTGGAGGAGGCTCCGTCGACGGCTCGTCGTCTCCGGCGATTACAAGAGGGCCTAAAGCTAGCTAACAGAGGGGTGAAGTAGTTGCAAGGGGAGTGAATGCTTTGAATGAGTGGTTGGAGGGGGTTTAAATAGGGTTAAGGGCTTCCTAAAAGAAGAAGGGGCTTTAGCGACGTCCAGAGCGTCGCTAAAACCACTCCCAAAAGCGTCGGTGAAGCCCTCTACCCGTTGGTTAGCCGCCCGCCCTATTTCTTCTCCTCGTGCGATCCGCTGCTGCTGAACGAGAGCCGTCTGATCGAAGATCGAACGACTGAGAACCCTCGTCAGCTGTGTTGGGATCGTGCCTCTGGCGCGCGTGTGCGCGGGCGTCATCACCTGGCGTGCGCGTGGGCGCCCGTGAGCTGCGGTTGCGCCGCGTGGCAAAAAGTGTTTAAGTTCTTTTTGTATTATTTCACACTATTGACAAGTTTCTAATGCCTAAGTTTTCTTCCTAAATTTAATTTTTTTTTTTAATTTATTTATTCATTCAGACTGATTAATTGAGCTCAGGATTATGGAATTTACCACCCCCCCATGCTTAAGTTGGACAATGTCCCCATTGGCAGATACATGGATGCAAAAGGGTTCAAAAAGATAGTACCTGAGTGACGTAAACTACCAGATCAGTCTGAATCCTCTGGGTTTCCTCCCAGGAAGCGCTGAGTTTAACGCCTCCAGCTAGGCGGTGCACAAACAGGATTGGCTTGGGTCAAGGAGGTCTGTACAAAATCAACCAGACCCAAAATCAGAGGTCCACAGATGCGAACAAGGTTGTGGTGGAGTCCCATTCCTAAGGGGCGGGAATTCTGTATCTTGCATGCCCGTGTCAGATCCTCTCTTAGTCTGTGGGCATGCAAACAAGTTGCTGTGGATGAACGCACACCAAATATGACATGCCAGATACTAAAGATGTAGGTTTTATATTCAGCTCGTGTCCCCATAAAATTGTAATCCATAGAAAGTGTATCAATTCCAGTGCATTCGAGTTGCGGGATCTTTATTCTGGTAGGGCAGGTAACAAAGTCCAGAGTTTCATAATGAGCCCTACAATCAAGCATGAGGCCTCTCTCCAAAGATGAATCCATCTCTTCCGCAACTATGGTTTCATTGCTCATTCCCTCCAAGCCCTTGATCTCAAGAATATTTTCTTCAACCTCCTTTGTATCAGATTCACTGTTTGGGGTTGCATTAGAGGTAGGGTCATTTTCATCCTCTAGATCATATTCTTTCTCTCGGCCCTCCTCCAAATTTGTGATGGGGATTCCAACCGATTCATAATCAATTTCTTTGAAATTGTAACTCCATTCTCCATCTCCGATGTTGGCTGCTCCCATCGGATTGCTTCTCTTGGGCTGATTAGATTCGGATTCCAAGGCTTGTCCCCTCACATTCTCAGTTTCCTCCTGATGTTTGTTCGCAATGCTCCCCAAATTGTGTTCCGAGGAATCCTTACTGTCCTTATCCACTGAGTTGTCCAACTCCTGAGGGGTATCAATGGTGGACTGAACCAAATCAGGATGACTGGGTGTAGTCCAATTGATCATGGTAGGTCCTTGCTTTATGAATTCCATGAATGGCGTTGTGTGCAACAGCTTTCTCTGGCCTTCTTCCCCCAATTGTTGGAACAAATCCAACATGGCCTGTTGCCCTTTAACCAATTCTTGATTCTGTCTGTGTAGTTCTAACTGGAGGTTATCAAGAATTGACATGGTGTCATTTGGTGTCCTTTGGATTTCCTCCTTGAAATCTAGGTTAAGAGAGTATGGTTGAGGTTGTGGATCAGAACCCACACTGGTGTTTAGGTTCTTGGGTGGGTCCTCTATTCTATCATGTTCAGGGTCCAGTTCTTCAAGAGGAACCATTCTCTGTTTGGTCCTACTCCAAAATAGTTGAGGTTCTAAGTTCTTCTCCCAGTCAGATTCTTCATCAGGGGACCAAATCAAAGGTTGATGATCCTGGGCTTGCCTAGATTTCTGATCATTTTCTGATTTCCATTTGTCTAGAACTCCTTCCAATCCAAAGGTCAAGTAGGAAAGGTTGTTGAATTCAGATGACCTTTCTTGGTTATTATCCTGAGAAGGGTAGGGTTCTTGGTGTTCTCCTAAAGTGTAGGTCCTATCGTAACAGAGTGGGTAGGACCTAAATGAGGAGGCATCGTGAGGAGAATCGAGATATAGAGCCCCACGATTTAAATCATACCCTTGGGTGGATATGTTGGGTGTATTCCAATAAGAGGTTGGTGCGGTTTGGTCATAATTGGGGCAGTTAGGCCAAGAGGGATATTCAAGGTCGTATCCCCAACTTGGTGGTTGGTTAGCCTAAGTAGGCTGTGGGTATGGTCTACTTGGGTTAGCATATAAATCCTGTTGGGGGTAGTTTGGGTAATATGGATAGGCATTGAAATCCATGGTTTGGAAGAAATGGAGGGATGCAGGAAGAACAGATGAGAGAGAGTTGTGTACTCAACCAAGCAAATAAGCCTAGTCCTTATGGTGTGTTCCTTAGGAGACCTAGAAATCTCCAAAAGGGTGATTAAGCTCGTAAGCACTGGACTGCCCTTCCCAAAGCTAATCTGGCCAGGTTGATTATGAGGGGATTGCAGGGAAGGTTCTTCCTTTGGCTTGCGCCTCCGGTTCCATAGACCCCACAACCGCGGTCATTTGACACTGTCCTGCAGCCTAGTCACCAGATTCTACCAAGGGAATGAAAGTCAAGTGCCTAGTGGACAAAACCTCACCTTTTGAGACTTAACTCAATCCTGCCTAGGGCACGTCTACTCAGTTTTAAAGGGCTAGGATAGTGCTTGTGCTTAGGGTTATGTGATGAGGCATTGATTTGGGTGGTGCCTCTTAATTTTTCAATTTCAAAATGTGTGCTTCTAAAACATGGTTTTCAAGTAAGGGTTTTTTTAAGATGTGATGTATTTTAATGTTTCATCTTTACTTTAGTATTTTTTTAGGGTTGACGTGTCTTAATATTTTCAAACAAGTTTCAGTGGGCACATCAAGTTCTGCACACAATTTAGTGAAAGTAGATTTCCTTTTATTCTGTAGAGGCTCTAAAACCCTAATATACTCATCCTCATAATCATGCAGCTTCTATTAGATGAGTCAGTTTTAGGGTTGAGTGGTGTGGCCCAGGTCAACTCATGGTGGCTTCACAAACACTACTCAAGAAAAAGAAAAGAACACTCCAAGAATTCATTCAGAATGTTAGAGTGTATATTTTTTGTGGGGTGATGTGTTAAGGATGTGGGTCAAGCAATCATACACCACGCCAATTTTTTTCAGTTTTTACCATTTTTTTTAGTTTTTTCACGCAAGCAAGCAATCATGAGAGAAAGATTACTTACTATAGGTCCTTATAGCGCCTACTCCCTTGCTACCATCGTGGGATGCGTCGCTTCGCTGTCCACGTGCAAAATTCCTGCAACCATCAAGTAAAAAGGAAAATAGGGCATTAGACGATGTGAGGATGAATGTGGAATGGAGGTGATAAAACAAATCCGTTGCCTCACCGGCAACGGCACCAAAAACTGACGTGTCGTTGTACGTGTGTGTTAAGAAGTGTCGTTATAGTCGCACTTGCAACGTCGATTTTAAAATAAGTAAACGGAGGTGAGTCCAAGTGTCGATCTCAAGGAGGCGTGAAAATCGGATCTTTGCTTACCACTTGTTGTCACGGAAAGTGCGGAGTTTGCTTGCGAAGGATGCAATTTTGAAAAGCGAGAGATAGGGAGAGGATTAGGGTTAGAAAGTTCATTGTTTCATCATGCAACTTGAACGGAAATTAAAGTGACAATTGAACGGAAAATAACTTCATTAATCATGCACTTGTAGTTCATAGCTTACAACATTAAATACATGCTTCAAACAAAAGTAATGGAAAGCTTAAAAGAGAGAGAGAGAGAGGGTGGAGAGCGACGAGGCAGCCACGGTGGTGGAGGAGGCTCCGTCGGTGGCTTGTCATCTCCGGCGATTACAAAAGGGCCTAAAGCTAGCTAAGAGAGGGGTGGAGTAGTTGTAAGGGGAGTAAATGCCTTGAATGAGTGGTTGGAGGTGGTTTAAATAGGGTTAAGGGCTTCCTAAAAGAAGAAGGGGCTTTAGCGACGTCCAGAGCATCGCTAAAACCACTCCCAAAAGCATCGGTGAGGCCCTCCAGCTGTTGGTCAGCCACCCGCCCTATTTCTTCTCCTCGTGCGATCCGCAGCTGCTGAACGAGAGCCGTAAGATCGAAGATCGGACGGCTGAGAACCCTCCTCGGCTGTGCTGGGATCGCGCCTCGGGTGCGCGTGTGCGCGAGGTCATTGGCCGGTGTGCACACACGGGTGGGTGCCTGTGAGCTGCGGTTGCGCCGCGTGGCGAGATCTCAGCCGCCCGCTGCTGATTGGGCGGCCCAATTTCACCGCGCGTGTCCTCCGTCTTCGATTTCGACTCCGCGCGGCTCGAACCTGCGTCGCGTGCGTGCGGGCGTGCGCACTAACCGTTGTGCCACGCCCGCGCTTTGTCACGGCGACTGCTTGTGGGCATGTGAGTCTCGGCCGTTAGATCGAAGATTGATGGCCGAGATCTGATCTCGGCTGATGAAGGTGCGTCGTGCGGTGGAGCGGGGGGCTGATGTGGCGCAATATGGGCCGTCGATCTCTAGATCAACGGTTAGGGCTTCTTGGGCCCATTGTAGGAGCTCCGGATGTCGGATTTGGCCGATCTTGAGTCCGTCGGACTCCGTTCGTCGTTCTGAATCCATCCGTGTGATCCGATTGCTCATCTGAGGCCTGCTTTGATAAGTGCTTACACAAATGGCCATTAATACAATTTTATAAGAACTCTTGGTACATGATGCATGCAATGCTCCCATTCTACTTATGTTGTGCCTTTTATTCTTAAGATGGGCCATATTCAACATAATTATCACCCCCTTATGCAGTGTTATCAGGAATGTAAGCACCTTGTGCTTGTTTAGGTGCCATGGGTGGGATTATCCCGAAATGTCGATTGCCAGGACCTGAATTTAGCTACAGAATGCCATGGGCAGCACTATCCCGAAGTGTTAAAATCCAGGGTTCTGGGGGTTGCCATGGGAGGTGCTATCCCAAAGCATCGAAAGATAGAGACCCTTTGAGAATTGATGGTGGGGACAAGGAATTCGATACAGACTATGTTTAGGGCCAATTTGAGCCTGGATTTAGGGAAATATAAAAAGAAAAGAGAGCAAACTCTCAAAATGAAAAATCCTTCTCCATCTCTCTCTTATCAAACTGCACTAGCAAACTGAACTTGGACATAATATGTCTATGCACAAATGCTTTAACCGCTGGGGTCAACGAACCTTTGGGTAGTTTTTGTGGGCCTTAGAAACCTTCGCAGTAGACCCAGGCTGAAGTTGGTCAGGTCTGGATCTTGGTTGGAACTTGAGTACCTCTAGGCCTACTGTTGGTATTCTGATCTAATTTCTAGAGAAAGGCACAAGTCAGGCATCTGAACATCAGACACATGGCCTAGAGATCGAGTTCTTTCCATGAGATTTTGCTAGGGATTAGAAAAGTTAGGCATGGGGGTATGATGGTGAGACCATCATTCACCATAACTAGCTTGAATTAGTTGAAATTAAGAGACAAATGCTCATGAATGATTGCTTGAGAATCGTAATTCCACTCAGATCTATTTTAAGGAGAGGATAATAAAATAAGGGTAATTCTGCTGTTTTAACATCACATAATGAATGCAGAGTAACCATGGGATCATTCGAGGGTTAATTAGAGGTTAATTGAGCATTAAAGACCAAGAAGTGGGTCCATACTGACAGAAGAAGGATTGCACGCATTTCGAGAACTAAAATAGTACACAAAATCATAATTGTCAGCCTCGCTTGAATTGAATAGGTTCTGGTTGGGACAAAATTCATAGAAAAATATTTTAAGATGTTTGGTATCTTTGGTTTGACCATCTGAACCCATTTTGACCTAAAATAGGGTTTCAGATAGGAATTTGCCTTAATTTGGGCTTCTATGCAAATTTCCCAGTAAAATGTGGCCAAAACTCAAATCCAAGTTCACCATTAGATTCCTTGGGTCTAAATTAGGTTAAGATCAAAATTTGGGCCCAATTAGAGTCTATCTTAACCTAGTTTGCATTTTAACCCCTAAAATCTCTATCCCTCACATTTAAGCCCCTAGGTTTCGAGCTTTTCACAAATAGCCCGCTAACTTCTTCATCTTCTTCACAGTTATGCCCCTGCCACCATGAACAGTGTGAACAACGGTCAAAACCTGGCACCGCCACCTTTGACCGACTTGAAATACAACCAAATCAATACTAAATCCACCAAATTTGGTGGGATTGATGTTCGCAAGATAGAGAATCAAATCGACCTCATTTCAGAAGTTGAAATCAATCCTCGAGCTTAGGCAAGCTTGAGAAATTTGTGGGAATTTGGGTTTCCTAATCTCAAACCAATTGAGCAATTCTTCCCAATTTGAGCTCATATTCAAGCTCTATAAAAGCTCCTCGAACCTCCCACGACAATTTAAGCCCGGTTACAGGTCAAAACAACTCTTCATTTTCTCTGACCACCTTCGTAGTGACTCCTATGACCATTCTTCCCTGTCCTCCTATGACATCCCAACGACCAAATTGGGAACGCCCCTCCTTCCTCATTATCGTTCACCTCTCGCCAGCCACAGCGGAGGCCTCCTCCACCTCTCCTCGTTACCATCTCTCCCACCAGAGGACTTCACCTTCTCCATGACCGGACTTCACCTTCTCCATGACCAGCCAATCAAAGTTGGCATGATCCTCCCTCCATTCGTCCCTTAGTTAGGTATCCTTCTCCCTCTCCCTCTCTAGGTCCTCCCTACATCCATAGAACTTAGGATTGACTGTTGCATCACCTACTCCCACACCGTCTTCCCCACTACTGGCATGAGCTCTGATGAGCTCTCATTGGCACTACTCCACATCACGCACGCCACCACCACCATTAGCTTCGTGTCACCTCCTAGATTGAAAGCCCTCATGAAATTGAGGGCTTTGGTTCTTTATTTGGCCAGCCAAACACCCCCACCCTCGGTCACCTCCTCCGACTTTGGTCAGTTGCCACACACGTTCACCACCCATAACCACCACCGGCACACTTGCCGTGGTTCGGAAAAGCATCTGAGCTCTTTTAATTGGGTGGCGAAGCCATGTTCGTGAATTTTAGGTTTCGCCAGAGCTTCGTCATCACCACTAGTTCTTTGCCTCTGTCTGCCACACCCCACCCACCTTCTGCCCCACTTCAGCCACCACCAGCTACGGATTGAGGTTGTGAATCTCTCCAGGACTTCAATTGAGTGAAAGCGGTCAGGCATAGCAGCAATTGGGTGAAGGAAGCTCGTAGTTTCACACGAAGAAAGCTTCTCAGTTTTAGTCCCACATCGTGTGGGAATGAGCTGAGAGTAGTGAATAAATTGATTAGCTGCACAAGGCTGCTTACCTTTTCACATGCTGGATGAGGTCCCCCATTCGCGTGACCCAAGCACCCTCACTTGCGACCCACTGCCCGTGGGTTTGGACCATGTATTCAACCTAATTATCTGATTAAATACCCGGTTAGGAAAGAAAGGAGATTCTAAGGAGGGTGGGGGGAGGTTTTGCATTGGGATGCATGCATGTGTGCCTTAGGATGCATGCCCATTCATGCCTAACACTTAGGTGATTTTGAGTTCACTTTGTGTTGAAGCTGTTTGTTGCCTTAGGCCTTGTGCTTGAGGCTCTGTGTTAAGGCCTTGTGCCTTGTGCTCCTGAGGTTCAATAAGATAAGGCATCTGTAGCGCCTTTATGACGTCTAATTAAGGGTTACTGTGGAGATATTGGCTCCTATGCTGATGTGGATATTTGGAATAAGTGGTTCAAGACCACTGTAGCAATATTTGAGTTGGTTGAGAAATTGAGATATTTAGGATATGTGATTAATATAGGAGATTAATTGGTGATCTAAATCACCATTTTTAGAGCTTTTTTATTCTTTTTATCCTAGCAATTTTTGAGATACAATTTGGCTTAACATTGAATATATTGTTGAGTGAATTATTCATTGAATATCTTTTTTATGCTTAATGATTATGCTCTTTGCTATTAATTGTTATTAGTGTTGTGGATTTCATAATTTCTCCTTGCGAACGACCTTGGACTCATATTCGTGTTTTCTAGCACTTATAAATTTAAATGCTGTATCGCTTTTGTTGATTGTACTACAATGTGTATTTCTTAAAACTCGATGAAAGTAATGCAACATTGGTACATTAAGAAGTGTCTAGCTTTAGATCTAAAAAAATTAACCTGAAATATATATAAGCAAAACTGCGTTGGCTTACCTCCTAACAAGAGCTAAGTTTAATGCCTACAGCCAGACATGGTCCTTAATAAAGATGTATCATTCACTTCAGCTAAACTAAACAAAAGTCAAAATAGAAATGTATTCATGCAACTTAGATATGAGGTGTCCATCAATGCAGATCAATTGATGGTGTATACCGACTTCAAAAGATCAGATACTTGTTAAATAATGAATCTTGAATGCTTGTATCCAATGTCTTTCAAGGTCGAGTGTATGGGAAGTGATTTTGGGTTTAGTTACAGGAAATCTGAGTCTAAAGTGTTGAACACTTGATAAATGCATGTTGTAAAGTGTTTGTGTCCATTGATATTGAAGCTTAGGATGACAGCTACATGATTGCTTAAAACTTAGGACCCATGAACCTTGCACTTCACTTTAACTTGAAAGGACAATAAGGGTCCTCATAAAATGTGGGAAATTTAAAATGTAGAGGAAACCTTTGATTCGGTGATTCATCTCTTTTCAAACTCTCATTATTGATGAGATGATTTTCGCTTTGGAAGAATTTTCGCACATGAAATGACGTGTTGAAGTAGTATGTAAGTGGTGGAAAATCACTAAACAAAACAATTAAAAATAACCGCTCGAGAAGAGTGAGTCATGTCCACAGGGAGGAACATGCCTATTAAAACTTGTGAGGTTCTAAAACTAATGTTCACAAATTAATTCCTCAAGTAATCAAAGCAAAACCCCCCTTTAGATTAAGGAAATGATGAGAGATAAAGCTGGAATCGCATTTATGCTAAATGGGAGGGAGTTCAATGCAATGTTCACAATAATAAAACGTCAATAAAAAGTGGCAATGGCATGAAATGTAAATATTAATATAACCAAAAATAGAGGATTTGTTCATCCTCTCGCTGCGCGCATGGCAAGCCACGGCTGGAGGCGAGAGTGACGACTGAGAATGAGTGGGGCGAGGGCTTCGTGATGTAGTCGTTGGTGTGAATTGAGGTGACCGCAGATGGTGGGCCGACGAGGAGGAATGGCTGGCGGCTAGGGGTTTGTTGTTGGAGTTGCAGCCACGCATGGGCTACTGCTGGCGCTGCAGCTGGTGGCTGCACGTGGATGGCACGGCGAGGGCTGTTGGTGCGGTATGCGACGACGCATGGAGGAGAGGAAGACGCTGGAGGGTGTGTGTGGAGAGGGGTGGTGGCACTAGGGCCATGGGTAGCAGCAGTGAGGCATGGAAGACTGCTGTCGGTGTGCACGCGGACAGTCGCATGTGGCGCGCGTGGAGTGCCAGCGAGTAGTGTAGGCAGAGGTATTGGCCGGTGAGGTGGCGGTGGTGGTGCTGATCAGAGATGATGGTGGTGAACATGGAGGTGGTGGGTTTTTGGAGGTGGAAGAAGATGAATAGTAATAAAATAAAATAAAATAAAAAGAAGATGGTGGTGATAGTGTTAGAGAGGCATGGTGATGCACCCGCTTCGATTTGGCGATGCGTCCTGTCACGATGCATGCCCACGGTGGTGGAGCGGACTACCACGGTTGAGGTCGGTGATGGTGAGGCAGAATGAGCTTACGCTCTGCACAGTTATGGGTCGAGGTGGAGGCCTCCTCGAGCATGGCAGCGGCCCCTCTTCTCTTATAGTCGTCGTAGCAGAATTCAAATGGAGTGATGGCGAGATCCGCTTCTTCCGAGCCTTCAATGGCCTTCAATGGCGGCCAACTAATCCTACCATGAATACCATAAAATATTTGGAAAGGAACTAATGTGTAATTTATGCATGAACCCTTAAGAAAAGTTAATTCCTATTGCTATCTAAATAATGCACATACTATGTGATGCATGTAAACTAATTTATATACTAAGCTAATGTATGCTACTCTAAATAAGTTCTAAATGTATTTAGATATAAATATAATGCATAAAAGCAAATACATATGAACTACAATATTTACATCTTAATGCATGCTATTTATATAATATTATTAATCTAAAGTCTAGGCATTTAAGTAACTAATTAGCTCACAAATATGGGTTCATCAAATGCCCCTATGCCTAGTTTTTGCTAGTCCTTAGCAAATTCAAGCATGATTCCAAAACTCCAAATAGACTAGCCAACCCAATCAATCTTCCCTTAGAAACATGTTAAGTTACAGACTTTAGACTTAAGGTACCCAAGTAGAAGCCTAGTTATAGACTAGGTCGGCTAAGGAAAAGGTGCAGGCACAGGTTTCCTTGATTTGTAGCTCTACCATAGGGTTTATTGGTCCCAGAGATTAAAGCATCCATTAATGTGCAATGGTCTTATTTATTTAAGGTTGATATGATGGCCAACTTAGAAAGAGAGTAAGAAGGATTTTTTTTTTCTTTTGTAATATATATATTTTTTGTTTAATTCCTCTAAGTCTAACCTTGGATCGACTATCAACATGGTCTGTGTCAGATTTATTGTTCCCATCACCGAACCTCGAAGGGTGCCTGGCTTTCGATGTTTCAAGATAGCACCACCTATGGCGACCCCAAGAACCCCTCGCAATCGACACTTCGAGATAGTATTGCCTATGGATTTCTTAAGTGAATTCAGGCATGTGGCAATCAACACTTCGAGATAGTGCTGCCTATGGTACCTGAACCTCACAATGCACTTACATGCCCTTAGTAGGATGGATATCTTAAGAGACAAGCACCGAGGCGGTGACATGCTATCATCGCATCATCAAGGTGAGTATATACTCCACCTCTTATGCAGTAGGAACTCATCCAATTAAGTTGTGTTTTTAAGCTTCTCCAAAGTTAGAACTGAGAGAAGTAAATTTTCTTCAAGGAAGGAATTAAGGTGATCACTATTTACACAAGACCAAGTGTGTGTAAAATGTGGATGCTTAGGTTACAAGGACCCATAAACCAAAAGGTAGAAAATGATACCAAGTACTACTCTGCCCTTAACTCAAACCCTAGCTTTTCATCCTCAACCTTTTGAGGAATGGTCCACATCTTAACTCCTACTTGAGTTTCTAAGTCCAGCAAGGACCCTAAGGGTCTAAAGCTAGTAGCTCAACTTAGCTTCTAAAGTCAAGCACCTAGAGTCAACTTAGTCTAACCTAAAGTTCTGGTCTTATGCCTATGAATGTAGGGCCCAACCAGTTAAGCTCAATTCTACTGTAGGCCTAAATGCAAATTTTTTTTTTAATCAATTCAAATGTATGCAATGCAGAATGCATTATGTATAAATGCTATGTATATCCCCTAAGTACACCTCCCCATGCCTAAAATTTGCAATGTCCTCATTGCATAGAAGGGTATTATCTAGGTTAGAGTTGGGCTACCATTTTATTTTTTTGGTAGCCAAGAAGCCAAAGAACCTGCAAGTCTGGTTCCAAAACCAAAGAAATAGGCCCTAAAATTGAGCAAAGTAACACAAGCCTAGAAAATAGGCAACCTAGGATGTTGGCAAGCTGATGATGCATCTCGATAGCAAATGCTCGCTCAACCAGGATGGGAATGAAATCATCCCAGGCCACCGGAGGAGGTTCTAAATGATAAGTGGGAATAACGACCTCCAGGAGGGTAGGGGGAGGATGACAAGGATCCTCCAAAAAGAATGGGGAAGGAATAGTGTAAAGATATACCCCCAGGGTGATGGACTTGTAGATTCCCTACCAGGAGGGGGTGACGTAATAAATTGCGGAATAGAATATAAACAATCTCACAAAAAATTCAATCACACAATGTACACAATTATTTTTAGGTGGAAACCCAAACCGGGTGAAAACCACCACCTAACCCTCTCGAGTTAGGATTTTCCGATCAACCAAGTTGATCAAATCCATTAAACGAATCACTTAAACGAGGGTGATTCAACCTCAATTACAACCACGCTACTTTATACGAGGGTAGCGTACCTCAAACCCCTTCTCTTCACGAGAAGGATTTTGTCTCACGAAGGAGAGGGGAATTCGCAAAGTGAATACCCAACCAAAGTAACAAAGATAAATAACAACAATCCTATAGAGCTAATAAAGATTTAAACCTAACTTCTATAGGAATTAGGAAACTCCCCTTTGATGGAAGTGCATTGAATCGGTGATTCGGGTGCGTGAGCCATGCAATGGCACAACGTCGCTCTCGTGAACTATGGTGGGAGAGCGGGTGAGCAAAGGCTTGATGCTCTCTAGATGAAGAACTTAAGCTTGGAGAGCAAGGGCTTCTCTTTGACACAAAAGAGTGGAAATGCTTATTCTTGGTGTGTCTAGGTGTGTGTGTGTGTGTGCAAGAGGTTCTTCTCTATTTATAGAGGCCTTAAGAAGGCTTTGGAAAGCTTCCATAGCCGTTGGGTGCAATGGCCAAGAGAATCAGGCCAAAATCAAGATCAATTATTGCACTGACAGGGTTATCAGATGTCTGATCCTGGCATCGGACATCTGGAAAACCAATTTAAGTCGTATGGGAATAAAGTTAGACGTCTGATTTTAGGCGGAACAGGATTCTAGTGCAAGTCCATCAGACGACATACAAGACGTCGGGCACTATTTCTGGACGTCCGGAAACCTACTTTTCCTCGGGAATGGATTTCCAAGAGAGTGCAACAGCTAGAAAATCTCTGAGAAGAGATTTTCGGGTCAGCCGAGGCAAAACGGTCATGTATTAGACGTCTGGAAATGCTTACGGACATCTGATAAGGCTCTAACGGTCATATCCTTCAGTGTTTGTTAAGCCAGCCAATGGTCCACTAATTGGACGTCTGGCAAAATCATCAGACATCTTCTAAGATATCTGGACTAAGGTCTGGACGTTTGATTTCATCAGACAGAACTAAGTAAGTGCAACCTAAATGTTATCGGACATCTGAATCAACAGTCAGACGTCTTAAAACTCATTATCAGACGTCTAATTTTGAGATTAGACGTCTGAAAAGGCTGTTTGAACCCTATATTGGTTTTCTAAGTTCTTTACAGAAAACTTAAGTGTCCTAGGGTTGTGCAGGTGTTCCTAGGACTACTGTTAGGGTACTTTGAGGCTCTTTAACATGATGTTCTAAAAATAAAAAGAGCAAGGAAATAAAGACAAAAGTACATGAAAGAAATAAACAGAATTCTATCTTAGTCTTCTTGTCCTTCCATCTTCAATCTATCGCTCCTCGTGAATCTCCTCTGTTCTCCATCAAGCTCCTCCAATCCATCCTGGATGCGAGCTCGAACTTCGTCTAATCACGTCTCCATTTGCAATTTGCCTGAAATCTAAGACTCCAAGTGCAAATGTAAAATGACACGTGTTTTGTTATCATCAAAACAAACGATCGCGATGCTTTAGCACTAACAGGACTGACCATAGAAAGCATCAATCCATACTCGGTACCCCGATATAGGAAATATTGGTCTGTTAAGCCCCCCAATCAAAACAGTAGTGAGCATGTTTTTAAGCCAAGGATTGTCTAGGGTGTCCAATTTTCGAGGTTGCGGGATGGCCAAAAGATCTAGGTTGGGTTTATTCGGCTCGGTGTCCATCCCTAACAATCTTTCTAATTCCTCAATTACATCCCTAGCATCTCTTGTAATATCACAAGTATCTACCTGCTCTTCATTAGTGATCAGTTCAATGTATGGAGTCAAAATTTTACCTTCAGACATAGGCGAATCAGAGGGTGACTCCCAATCAAATGAAGGCAGGTTGGAAGCAATAGATTTAGGGATTACCCTATCAATCTCATCCCCAGGTTCTTGTTCTTTACTCAAATCCTTCCTAGAGTCTATATGTGAATCCACATTAATCTCAGAAGTTGCTTCCACGTTTTTCATTATTTCATCATGAGCAAGGATATCATCAATAGTTGCACAGAGGAAGCCTAAGTTGATCAAATCTGTGACATCCTCAGGGGCTAATTCTTCAAATAAGACATAATCACCCTTAGTGTCACTCCAAATCATAAATGTGGGTTGCTCACATAATTCATCTTCCTCCTCAACAAGTAATTCGTCATCTAGCCGAGGTCTAGAATCATCTAAAATCTTTGCAGATCCCCTAGGGTACTGTATCTGGGGTAAATGGTTCACACTGGTAACATCAGACTCCTCAGATAAGTGAATTTCTTCAGGGTCAGGTTCCCTAAAGGTGGGTTTAAGTTCCATTAGCTGCTCATCATCAAAAGGGAGGGTAGGATTAACAACTTGACTTCGACCCACTTCATTAAATGTCACGAAAATACTATTGTCTCGGTCGAAGTCTTCCAATTGTACCATCATTCCCATCTTTTGACTCCAATATAGCTCAACTGGGTACTTAACCTCAATGTCATCCTCAGGTTGCCACCTTTCTTCATCCAATGCATAGCTACTTTCATACATATCCTCCTCCCACTTAAGGCGTGGACCTCTCAAGGAAGTGGCATTTAGCGAGGAAGATTCAAAATCAATCCCATAGAAAGTAGCTATTCCTCCTTTCAGAATACCCAAAAATCCCCTCTAGCTTAGGGTGTGGCTCTCCCACGGGAGATGCATCTAGCGTAGAGGGGTGGAAGTCATCCTCAACAGTGTAAGTTAGGTGGCTAATGTCTTCTTTTCCTTGTTTGCCTGTTCTCAAAGATTCTCCTAATAATTCGATCATTTCATCTTGCATTTTTTGTATTTCCATCTTCAAGGAGGAGAGGTCATCATTACCATCAGGAGAGATGTCAGGCTCAGGCTTATAGTACCTAGGAGTTTCTATCCAACCGTTAAAATCATTCAGGGAGGGTGGGTTGGGTATTTCTATGGTGTGTGGGATATTGGGCATGACAAATCCCACTCCTAGGTTTTGCTCACTGATTTGGGGCTTAACAAGGCCAATACTCCTATAGTAGGAGTAAAAAGGATCTTAATGACTGTCATTATGTCCATCAAAGGATGGACCATCTTGGTGTATGGGATCAAAGATCGCAGAGTGGGGGTAAGGGTGTGGGCAAGATGTGAAAGGATGGAAGTCAAGGTGGTCCATTCTAACTCACACCACAGTCAGATTTCCCCAAGCAAACATAAATCAAAGGAATTTTTAGGTCTTTAATCAGTTAAGGCTTTTGAGATTTAAGTCCAAATGTAGGTAACAAATCAAGTTATCTAAATAGTTACGTGCCTACTTGTCGACCTACGATACGCCTAAGAAGACCTAACTAGGACTTAGGTGATCCTCCCTAAAGCCCAAAAAATTTAGTCACCACCAAACACGGCAAAGAGGGATGCAAGTAGGGTCAAGCCCTTCCTTTGAAGCGTTGCTTTTGCGATGCTTCTTAACTACCCTCAATCCGCAAGGCTTGGAGGCAACTCCACCTTTGAACTAAAGTTTGGGTCACTTTAAACCCTAGTAATAGGAGGCTCTAGTCCTAACGGTTCCAAACCTAAGGAGTGTCTTAGTGCGTGTCGTGGTGTAGGAGCATACAAGTGTGCATACACCACAAAAGGATTTTGAATTTTAAATCTTGAATCGCATGCCAAGTTTGAAAATCAAGTCGTTGGTTTTTAAATGTTCCTCCTTTAATTAGTCCTTTTTCAAGAAAAATATGTGACCACTTGTTAGATCTTTTCAAGACAGATTATGTGGTCTAGAAATTAAATCTAGATGCAAATGTGTGATCAAGATATGGATACAAAGTAAGAGAGAACATACCTTGCCTCCTGCAATCTTCAATGAGAAGCACACAAATGCAAGAAAAATCTAGAGGCTGCTCATACACACCTAAATAGTCATCCTAGGGCATGCAACTTCTAGCAGGATGTTTGTTATTTTTTTTTATGTTTTATATCTAACCTACTTATGCACAAACAAGAAAAAGGATAAACTAACCACAAAATAAAAAAAAACCTAAAGCTAAAGAAATGGGAACAGAATCCCAAAAAATTACTCGCGATGGGGTCTAAAATAATGGCTGGGAACAAACCCCTAAAATGTACCCCAGAATAAGGGTCTCACACCAAATGTGTGAGAAAACAAAATAAAAAAAATAAATAAAGTCTGAATCCTAACTACTGCATATCGGTAGAGATAATAATCACTCCAGGTATCCTCCTTCGATGATGGAATCAAGGTCCACCTTAGTCGTGAGCGCGACGGTTGTGGTGCTCCTTTTCCCAATGTGTGGTTGAAATGACCCTTCCCAAGGGTCATTTGGGCTTTTCTGAAATCTCAAGGACCTTTTCATAAATTCTACACACCAAAAGGACCCCATGCAGAGTATTTTTGGCTTTTGGAGGGGTTTACTGTAACTTCCAAACCCCTAGGACTTGTTCAGTGGGCTCCGGGAAGAAGGGAGGGGTTTTGCGGGGCTAAACCCGCAAACAACCCCAGCCCCACACCATATCCCACGCAACCCCACCCCGCAAACCCTATTTCCACCCCTATAAAACCCCCTTCCTCCATTTTTTCCTCCTCAAGTGGAGCATCTTCCTCCCCGATCCACCGTAGCCTCCCTACCTGTAGAGGGGTGTGCAGCCGAGAAAGGGAGGGTGTGAGAGGGAGAGAGTGAAGGAGATTGAGAAAGGGTGATGTTGAGAGGGAGGGGAGTAGCAGGAGGAGCTTAGGAGAGAGAGAGAGAGCATGAGAAAGGAAGAGTAGGGCTACTGTGGGAGTCATTATTGTAGTTGCAGCAGCACACAGCTCGAGAAGGGGAGCTGCTATGAGGAAGGCCCTACGTGCGGAGGTAAGCCACAAATCTTGTGATTATTAGACATCTGCAATGTTTGGCAGATGGCTGGAGGGATCATCGAACATCCAGAGGGAGCTCAGGATATCTGGAAGCATGCAGAGTACCGAGGTAATCTCTGCCTGAGGTGTATGCAGCATGGAAACCAAGTTTTCGCTGCCCTAGTAGTTGTTGAGTATGGTCTTAGTGTGTATATCTATGCAAGTGCGAGAGGTGTTGCGAAGGGTGCTGGTGCGACATTTGAGGTGCTTTCGGATGTCTGGAGGTGGTGTCAGATGTCCAACTACCCTCCCAGATGACCGAGTGTAGTGTCAAACATCTGGTAACACCCTCTGATGACTGTGAGAGGTAGCAGACGACTGGAACAGAAGTAGGAACACAAGGTGAGATTTCTGCACATGTTTAAGATGTCTAGGACTCACCCCAGACGTCTGATGTCGGTCTGGACACACTACTGCGGCCACCAGGCGGCTGGTCCAGCCAGACCAGCTGCCTGGCCTGGTTCAACTAAACTGGTAGGAGTGTTTGGGTAGGTTCAAGGCCCAAATGAAGTTGGATTTGTGCAATTAAAGTACCGTTGGTTTCCTTTCTGAATTTCCTACATGTTAGAAGTGTTTCCATGCAGTTTTTAGCCTAATTGACATACTCAAATATCGGTCAACTATATTAATGTTTGGTTTGACCAATTGTTTGGAATAGGTCTCCAGTCCGTAGTGCGCACGGGACCTGCGGAAACATTGTGATCCACCGTTCATGCCCCCATATCACCCATACCTTTTGGTAGAGTGGTCCTCTCTACTCCTGCTAAATTAAATTGTTAAGTGCATGCCAAATTAGAGATCTCTGCTTGAAACTGAGGACATGAAATGAACCCTAGGGTTGAGAATGGTGCATGTTTACATTCAAGCACTTGAACCTTGCTTGTTACAATTTAAGTATACATGCTGATGAATTCCATATTGTGAGTAATTGGAAAATAAGTTGATGTAATTGAATGCTTTTCCTATTGAATCACGAGCTGCCTATTCTATGACTAAGAAACCTAAATGTGAATAGAGATACATGCCACATATTGGAATGAAATGAGTACTATGCACGAACCCTACGGGGAATTACGAAAGTAATAAAAGTACAGTGACATGGATGCTTGATGTATGATGGAATACCTCGCCTATACAAGCATGTTGGTTGGTTGTTTGGACTTGGGTACAAAAAGTGAGTTGGCCCTCGTGTACGTGATACCGAGGAGAGCTATCGTCACTTTTGTGTAGGGAGAGAGCTAGCCTCCCCTTGGGTTGGGACCCGGGGTTAGGAATGACCTCCCTACACCAACTCCTATTGGGCCCACTGGGCAAACTGGGATAGTCGGATGAGGATATACAGACCGTTGAGGGGCATGGCCCCTGTTCTATTCTATACTGTACGTTAGAGCATACCTGCTAGCGGAAAGGATTGACCGCGTGCCAATGCGGGGTAACTACCCATGCGCTTATTACGCGTGCCATAGTCACTGCTACGCTGCAACCATGACCCCAGGGTGATAAACCAGGTGTAGGACTACCACGAGGTACTCTCTTGACCAGGAGAGTGCCAATAGGCATCTTGCATCATGGAAAAATTGCATCAAAATCATTCCCTTAGGGAACATGGGGATTGAATACTGATGTGGACCTTTACTAGAATAATTGAATCTTAACACATGATGATTATGAATGGAACCAGATGATAACTATTTAAATAAATGAAAATGTATCAATGGTTTACTACTTTCCTTTTATTATTGCATTAAATGTTCTTATGTTGCCACTCTACTTAGCGACTGAGTATAAGTTCAGGTTAGGGAGCTTAGCAGCCAGTACTACCGACTGCAGAGGGTGCTGGGCCCAGTCGAGCCCAACAGTAGCCTATTCCTTTTTGTTCCACTTTTGAGATACTTTTACTGTAGTGAGTACTTTTAGTATTTTCGAACTTATGTTGTTGCTTTACATCTTCTTATAGTTGTTGTGATGGCTAGCTAGCAAACCTTCCTTTTCTCCTGTAGCGTGTTGTCTTTCGAACTATTGTTACATTTATGTTGCTGCCTTTTATTTTAATGCTTAGCTACATTGCACGTGTGGATTACTGTATGATTTCTTGCATTTGGCTTATTTTTCGATGGATGGCTAGGTCTTGGGATTAGTCAAGGTGAGTCGTTCCCGGGTTCCATGAGGAGTCAGGTTCCGGTTGTAGCAATGGCCCAATGGCAACGTCAAGGGTTGCCTAATCTCTGAGGCTGGTGTGGCAAGTTGTAGGTGATACGCATACCTCGCACAAAAAAGATCGAAGTGAAGTATGCCTCAAACAAAAATAATGTGTGAACAATAAACAAATAAGTGCGAGTTTAACAGGCTTGTTTCCTCCCCAGCAACAACACCATTTGACGAGACAGTTTTCGCTTTGGAAGAATTTTCGCACATGAAATGACGCATTGAAGTAGTATCTAAGTGGTGGAAAATCACTAATCAAAATAATTAAAAATAACCACTCGAGAAGAGCGGGTCGTATCTGACGAGCGTTTGTGCATGTGTGTTAAGAAGTGTCGTTATAGTCGCACTTGCAACGTCAGTTTTAAAGTAAAGAAACGGAGGTGAGTCCGAGTGTCGGTCTCAGGGAGGCGTGAAAATCGGATTTTGCTTATCACTTGTTGTCACGGAAAGCGGGGAGTTTTGCTTGCGAAAGGTGTGGCTTGAAAAGAGAGAGAGAGAGGGAGAGATTAGGGTTAGAGTTATTTCTTGCTTGATCATGCAACTTAAACAGGAATTAAAATAAACAACTGAACGGAAAGTACTTCATTAATCATGCAGCTTTAGTTCATAGCTTACAACATTAAATACATGCTAAAACAAAAGTAATGGAAAGCTTAAAAGAAAGGAAGATAGAAAGGGGGGAGAGCGGCGAGGCAGCCACGGCGGTGGAGGCTCCGTCGGCGGCTCGTCGTCTCCGGCGATTACAAGAGGGCCTAAAGCTAGCTAAGAGAGGGGTAGAGTAGTTGCAAGGGAAGTGAATGCCTTGAATGAGTGGTTGGAGGGGGTTTAAATAGGGAGAAGAGCTTTCTAAAAGAAGAAGGGCTTTCTCCGGGACGTCGCTAAAATCATTCCAAAAGCATCGGTGAAGCCCTCCAGCCCGCCGATCAACCGCCCTCACCGTTCTTCTTCGTGCCCGATCGGCAGCCGCTGCATGAGAGCCATTCGATCGAAGATCGGATGGCTGAGATCTTCCCTTGGATGCACTCGGATCGCGCCTCGGGCGCGTGTGTGCAATGGGCGTCGTCACCCAGCGTGCGCGCACGCGTGGGTGCTCGCGATCTGAGGGCGCACCGCGTGGCGTGATCTCGGCCGCCCGCTGCTGATCGGGCGGCCCAATTTCACCGCGTTCTCCATCGTCTTCAATTTTACACACCGTGCGGCTCAAACCTACGTCGCATGCGTGCGGGCGTGCGTGCTAACCGTTGCACCACGCCCGCGCTTTGTTGCGGCGACTACTGGCGGGCGCACGGCTCTCGGCCGTCTGATCGAAGATCGAACGGCCGAGATTTGATCTCAGCTGAAGGAAGAGGTGGCGTGCGGTGAGTGGGGGTGACGTGGCGCAACGAGGGCCATTGATCATCAGATCAACGGTCAAAACTTCTTGGGCCCATTGTAGGAGCTCCGGTTGTCAGATTTGGCCGATCTTGAGTCCGTTGGACTCCGTTCGTCGTTCTGAATCCATCTGTGTGGTCTGATTGCTCATCTAAGGCCTGCTTTGACAAGTGCTTACACAAATGGCCATTAATATAGTTTTATAAGCAATCTTGGTACATGATGCATGCAATGCTCCCATTCTACTTATGTTGTGCCTTTTATTCTTAAGATGGGTCATATTCAACATAATTATCAACCCCTTATGCAGTGTTATCATACCCCCATGCTTACTCCTGGCTAGTCCCTAGCAAGGTTTATTCTAGCCTTTATTTTCTTTCAGAATTTAAGAAGTAATTGCTTAGACACTTCGTCACTTGTCAATAGGAGGAAGTATACCAAGATCTTAATCTACAAAGACTAAGCAGTGCCTGGGTGTCAGCCAAAATACGAATCACCTGAATCCTTGCTTTAATGTATATAACTATACATTTGTATATGTATATCTATATATATATTTTTTTAGAATTTTTTTTGGAATTCAGTGTGGGTTGGTAACCTTTTACGGCTACCCAACCCACCCAAAACTTGGTCAAAACCCTAAGTGCTAAGCATCTTGGTGTGAAGATTGTGATGGACTCACTTAACGGTAATTCAGACAGACTTCGGGTTTTTACGCCCCTAGGTGACCGGAAGAGGAAATATATTTGCCTGAAGGTGTATTTGTTCGATTGGTAGCTTTCTCCCTACGTTTGTTTTAATTGGGGTCAACACAAGGATTTTTCCAGTGTATATCTCCCCGGCTTGTACTACTTCCCCGCTTCTTCCTTAAGTGTTTTGGTTCTTTTTGTGCAGTTATTGAGCTGGGCTCTGGACAACCGACCAATGGGTTGTTACCTACGATCACTCACCAGCCATACTTGTGCGGTGAAGTGTGGTTTATTTTCTTTTCTTCTCCTTTTGTTTTTCTCATAGTTGGCTTCCCTGATCTCAAATGTACCTAGAGGTAATGAAGAAGAAATGGTCCCGTGGCTGGGTTCTGGACAACCTGCCAATGGGCTGTTACCCACGACAACTTGCCAGCCATACCACCCTAGAGAGTTCATTAGCTACCCAATTTTTGTCAAAATCTCCGAGGAGTGAGTCTGTGCAACAATGTGTGCAGATGCTTAGACTCAAAGTTTTTCTGAGTTAGAGGGTGAGTTAATAAGTTGTATACTTATCACATTATTTAGTAGGTGGATTAGAATAGCTTAAGGTTGTAAGGATTCGAAGCTAAATCCATATTTTAACAGACACCGTGGCTGATTAAGCCTGAAGGCCTGAAAAGTCTAAGTGTTTAAGTTATTTTTGTATTATTTCCCACTATTGACAAGTTTCTAGTGCATAAGTTTTCTTCCTAAATTCAATTATTATTATTATTATTTTATTTTATTCATACTGATTAAATGAGCTTAGGATTATGCAATTTACCACCCCCCCATGCTTAAGTTGGACAATGTCCTCATTGGCAAGTACATGGATGCATAAGGGTTCAAAAAGATAGTACCTGAGTGACGTAAAATACCGGATCAGTCTGAATCCTCTGGGTTACCTCCCAGGAAGCCTGAGTTTAACACCTTCAGCTGGGCAGTGCTCCGTGTCATCCCTCAACGAGGGTGACACTCTCCTTTGGGGGAACCTGGGCCAGGAAGTGCTTCAATCTTTGACCATTAACTGTAAAAGTGTGCCCAGTGTTAGGATCAGCGATTTCAATCGCCCCATTAGAGTAGGGCTTAACCACCCAAAATGGTCCTGTCCATTTGGACCTAAGTTTCCCCGGGAAGAGTTTTAGGCGGGCGTCAAACAGCCAGATTTGCTGGTTAGGCTCAAAGGTTTTTCTATGAATGAGTCGGTCATGGGCGGCTTTCATGTTCTCTTTATACAGTCGACTATTTTCAAAAGGGTCCCGACAAATTTCTTCGAGCTCAGATAATTGGAGCATCCTCTACACACCGGCTAACTGGGAATCCATGTTACATTACTTGACAACCCAGTAAGCCTGGTATTCCAATTCGACAGGAAGATGGCAGGCTTTGCCAATGACCAAGCGATAAGGCGACATGCCTATCGGGGTCTTGAAAGCGGTCCTGTATGCCCACAGGGCATCATCAAGTTGTGTGGACCAGTCTTTCCTGTTAGGTCCCACAGTCTTCTGTAAAATGTTCTTGATTTGTCTATTTGAGACCTCGGTCTGCCCATTTGTTTGTGGATGATACGGGGTAGCAATGCGGTGGTTCACCCCGTATTTTCTAAGTATGGCACAGAATTGGGAATGCATAAAATGGCTTCCACCATCACTAATCATGGCCTTGGGTATTACAAACTTGTTCTTCTTAACAAAGTCCATGATAGTCCTGTGATCGCATCGGCGGGTGGCGACGGCTTCAATCCATTTGGAAACATAGTCTACCGAGACCAGGATGTACTCGAAGCCGTTGGATGGTGGAAAGGGGCCCATAAAATCGATACCCCAAACGTCGAAGATTTTGACAATCAAAATGGGCTGGAGGGGCATCATATCTTTCTTAGTCATGGTCCCCAGCATTTGGCAGCGTGAGCAAGTCTTGGCAAAGTTGTGTGCATCCTTAAATAAGGATGGCCAGTAAAATCCAGACTGCAGAACCTTTGCAGCCGTTTTCTTTCCAGAGAAGTGGCCATCACAAGCCTAGTCATGACAAAAGGAAAGCACACTCTGAACTTCATCTTCGGGGATACACCTCCTGATGATCTGGTCAGCATAGAGGCGAAACAGCATAGGATCATCCTAGAAATAGTGCTTGGCCTCAGCCAAGAACCTGTCCCGTTGCTTTCTGGACCAGCTGTGCGGGGTTTGTCCTACAACCAGGTAGTTGACGTAGTCAGCATACCATGGCATTCTCTTGTCTTGCACAGCTAGAATGTGTTCATCAGGGAAAACATAAGATAGAGGTAGGGAGGGCCCAATGTGGTCTGGATGAAGTCTAGACAAGTGGTCAGCTACCACATTCTTCGATCTGGCCTTGTCTCGGATTTCGAGGTCAAATTCCTGCAAAAGCAGGATCCATCTGATGAGCCTGAGCTTTGCATCCTTCTTGGCCAACAGGTGCCGGATGGCTGAATGGTCAGTGTAAATCATCATGTGGGATCCCAGCAAGTACGATCGAAACTTTTCAAGTCCAAAGACTACAGCGAGCAGCTCTTTCTCTGTGACCGTATAATTTCGTTGGGCCTTGTCCAACGTTTTGCTCGCGTAGTAGATCACCATGGGCTTCTTATCTTGCCTTTGTCCTAGGACAGCTCCTATGGCAAAATCTGATGCATCACACATAATCTCAAAGTCCCGGGACCAATCTGGGGGTTGAACTACAGGTGCGGTGGAGACTAAGTCCCGGAGGGTGTGATAAGCCTGGATGCAATCAAAAGACATGTGGAATATGGTGTCGTTGGCTAGAAGGTCAGTCAAGGGTTTGGAAAGCTTGGAAAAGTCTTTAATGAACCTTCGGTAGAAGCCAACATGTCCTAGGAATGAGCGAATCTGTCGGACCGAGCTAGGTGGAGGAAGTTTGGAAATCAAATCAACCTTAGCTCGATCTACCTCGATGCCCCTATGTGATATGATGTGACCGAGGACAATTCCTTCTTGAACCATAAAATGGCTCTTTTCCCAACTTAACACCAGATTAACCTCGATACATCGTTTCAGGATTTTCATCAAGTTGCTCAGAAAATGGTCGAATGAATTCCCGAATACAGAGAAATCATCCATAAAGACCTCTAAGTATTCACCCACCATTTCTGAAAAAATGGCTAGCATGCAACGCTGGAAGGTCGCAGGTGCGTTGCATAACTCGAACGACATTCAACGGAATGCAAACGTGCCATACGAGCAAGTGAATGTGGTCTTTTCTTGATCCTCTGGAGCAATTGTGACTTGGTTATATCCTGAATATCCATCCAGGAAGAAAAAATACTTCTGCCTTGCCAATCTTTCAAGGATTTGGTCAATGAATGGCAAGGGGAAGTGATCCCTTTTAGTGGCTTCATTGAGCTTCCTATAATCAATACGCACCCGCCATGCGGTGGTGGTGTGGGTGGGGATGGATTCACCATGATCATTGGTGACAACGGTGAGCCCAGCTTTCTTTGGAACCACTTGAGTGGGGCTCACCCAGGGGCTATCGGAGATAGGATAGATGATGTCGGCGTCAAACCATTTGATAATTTCTTTCTTAACGACCTCCCGCATGTTTGGGTTTAAGCATCTCTGCATCTGGCAGGAGGGTCGTGCCCCATCTTCCAAGTAAATCTTATGGGTGCAATAGGTGGGGCTAATTCCTCTTAAGTCAGAAATGGTCCAACCAATGGCGGCCCGGTGTTCTGAAAGGGTCGCAACCAATCTGAGTTCCTGATCCTTGGTTAGATGAGAATTAATAATCACTGGGAAGGTCTGGTCAGGTCCCAAGAAGACATACTTGGGATTCTCGGGCAATGGCTTAAGTTCAGGTGCAAGTGGAACCACAGTCGATGGGAAGGGAAAGGGCGGGAGTTGATCAACATCGATCTCCTCAAATGGTGTTGTGTGATGGTACTCAGCCTTACAGAGGTCCACGGGTAGTGATGGTGACGGGTCAGAACAGTCATTACGGGTTTGGTGGTCTGAGACAGAACTAAGGGTGAGGCATTCCTCGACCAGAGTTTCCATGGGATCATGTTCCTCAACGCAATCGCAATCAAAAGACTTTGTCGCCCGGAAGATATCCAATTGCATTTTCCTATCTCCGAAGGCGGTTTCCATACATCCCGTGTCACAATCAATGTTTGCCTTAGTCGTAGCTAAGAAAGGACTGCCTAAGATTATGGGTGAATTCTGTAATTTTTCAGGGACTTCCATGTCGAGCACCAAAAAGTCGACCGGGAAATAGAAGTCCTTGACCTGTACAATCACGTCCTCGACAACCCCCTTCGGGGTTTTCACTGATCTATCAACCAGCTGGGTGGTGACAGGGGTTGGTGTCAACTCTCCGAAACCAAATTGGTGGTACAGGGTTGTTGGAATCAAATTGACAGAAGCACCTATGTCCAGGAGCGCTCTATCAAATGTCATGTCCCCGATATTGCAGGAAATCAGGGGTGCTCCCGGGTCAGTTTGCTTGAGCGGAAGGTTGCTTGATATTACAGAACTTGCTTGTTCGGAGAGTACAACCTTCTTAGGTGCTTGAGGTCTTGGCTTACGTTGGGTGTACAGACATCGTTTAGAAACTTGGCATAAGCCGGGATGTGCTTGACAGCTTCAAGGAGCGGAATATTAATCTGTACTTGTTTAAAGATTTCCAACAGCTCAGTTTCCACAACATTCTTCTTTTTCTTGATTGTTTCCAAGGCCTCAGGGTAGGGTGTCTGAATGTGGATTGGTTCTATTTCTGGGTCCTTGGTCGGTGCCTCTTCTGAGTCGGGTATTTCTGCAGGTGAAGTCTCGGGTAGAGTCAGCCATTTGGGATCCTGGGTTTTGGTGTCACTTCTCAAGGTCACCGCATTCGCAGAGGCATTGGGGCCATGGGTTGATCCTTGAGAAGACGAGGATGAAGAAGCACCAAACCCAAGGTGTGTTTGCGGGGCTGGCTGGACCATGTGAGCCTACCCGGGGTTGCCTTGGAGCCCTTACGAATTGGGGCCTCTGTTAATTATGTTTTGCGGGTTCGGTTGTGGCTGGGAAGGTAGGGATCCTTGTTGTTTATAGTCCAAGAGTTGGCTTAACTGTCCCTTTACCAAGGCCATTTCCTCTTGATGTTTCTGGTTCATGTCAGCCATCATCTTTGTTAGGGTGTCCATTTGGTTTTGTGGAGGAGGGGCCACCCTATTCTGATTATATTGGGGTCTAAATAGTGGTCCTTGCTGATAGGGGGCAAGTGTGGCTACTGGTTTGGCCTGGGATGGTTTTGGAATTGCGATGGTTTCTGGTTTGTCCAACCAAAGTTGGAGTGGTTATGCCAGCCAGTGTTGTAAGTGTTAGAGAAAGGATCAGGTTTTGCATAACCTTGGACAGCTTGCACATCTTCAAGGATAGCCGATGTCGATGGAGAGGGAAGAGAGTAATCAAGGGTTGAGGGAGCAAAGGTCCCTCCCTGGAACGTGGTCAGGGGTTGTTTCAGGTTCAGTTGGGTTAAGGGCTGGACCAGGTCAACATTGTGTGCTCCCTTTGCTAGGGAGAAAGTCTGTAAGGGTTCCTAGTCTGGTTCAGTAGCTCATCAATCTTTTTGTCCACCAGTTCCACTCGATCCATTTTCTTGGCAATGATGTCCATGTCAACCATTCCAGAATTTTTTTGTACCTCATAAATCCCACCACAGGGTTGACTGGACCTGTTAAACTAGGTCATGGAGGCATTGTTGAGTGAATTCTCGCTCATAGACTCAAAGAGCTCAAACACGCTCACCTCGTCCTTGTTCAGGAAGTTTCCCCCGCATGAGGCATCAACGAAGTTTCGTAGGTTGCTGTCCAAACCATGGTATAAAATCTGGGCCAATTGCCACATTGGTACTTCGTGGTGTAGGCATTTCCTCAAGAGTTCATTAAATCTTTCCCACGCCTCATGAAACTGTTCCCCACCCTGGAGTGTAAAGGTAGTGATAGCTCTTCTGAGGGCATTAGTCTTTCCTATGGGGAAGAATTTCTTTAAAAATGCATGCCTTAGTTCTTTCTAGGTGGTAATGGGTCTACCTAGGGTTCTAAGCCAATGAGAAGCCTTGTCTCTTAATGAGAAGGGAAACATCTTGAATAGAACAATGTCAAGGCTAATGTTCCTAGGTTTCACAGTTCGTGCTATGCGGTCGAGATCCTCTAGGTGTTGAAAGGGATCCTCATTTGAGCTTCCATGAAAGTGACTCTGGATCAGACTTAAGACATTCGGTTTCAGCTCAAAATCATCTCCCCCTTCGGGGATCCTAAGGTGTGGCTCGACTCTAATAGTGGAGAGATTATAGAAATCGTGGAGGGGCCTTGGCTGATCCTGAAATGGTGGTATCTCGAGTGGTGGTTGCTCTTGTACGCCTTGGAAAGGTGGTGGTGGTTGTTCTTGTGGGTTCTGTAACCGTTGTATGGCCTGCATGATGGTGTGGATTTGTTGTTGCTGAAGCTGGTGGTTTGCATTAATTTGGGCTTGGATGATGGCCATTGCGTCTGGTGGGGGGTTGATCCTCAGCCTCATCTACCCTAGGTTCTGCCATGTTCCTAACAGAATCGCGTCGCCTAGATTCTTGCCCCAAAACACACAACTCGGGATGCAGTGAGCATCTCCCGTGCATACACTAGAGAAGAACAGGAGGGGATGTGGAGGGCGACAGATGCGAGAAATGTGTTTCAATCAAGCACACAAGCCTAGTCCTTATGGTGTATTCCTTAGGAGACCTAAAAATCTCACAAAGGGTGATTAAGTCCGTAAACATTGGACTCCCCTTGCCAAGGCTAATCTGGCCAAGTTGATTACGAAGGGATTGCAGGGAAGGTTCTTCCTTTGGCTTGTGCCTCCGATTCCGTAGACCCCACAACCGCGGTCGTTTGACACTGCTCCGCAGCCTAGTCACCAGATTCTACCAAGGGAATGAAAGCCAAGTGCCTAGCGAACAAAACCTCGCCTTTCGAGACTTAACTCAATCCTGCCTAGGGCATGTCTACTCAGTTTAAAGGGCTAGGATAGTGCTTGTTCTAGGGTTATTTGATAAGGCGTTGATTGGGGTGGTGCCTCTTAATTTTCCACTTTCAAGGTGTGTGCTTCTATCAAAACATGGTTTTCAAGCAAGGATTTTTAAGATGTGGTGTCTTTTAGTGTTTCATCCTTACTTTAGTGCTTTTTAGGGTTGACGTGTCTTAATGTTTTCAGACAAGTTTCAGTGGGCACGTCAAGTTCTGCACATAATTTGGTGAAAGTATATTTCCTTTTATTCTGTAGAGGCTCTAAAACCCTAATATATTCATCCTAATGATCATGCAACTTCTATTAGATGAGTCGATTTTAGGGTTGAGTGGTGTGGCCCAGGTCAACTCATAGTGGCTTCGCAAATACCACTCAAAAAAGAGAAAAGAACACTCCAAGAATTTATTCAGAATGTTAGAGTGTACAATTTTTTGTGGGGTGATGCGTTAAGGATGTGGGTCAAGCAATCATACACCACACCAAATTTTTTCAATTTTTACAATTTTTTTTTAGTTTTTTCACGCAAGCAAATAATTATGAGTGAAGAATTACTCACTATCGGTCCTTGTTGCGCCTACTCCCTTGTTACCGTCGTGGGATGCGTCGCTTCGCCGTCCAAGTGCCGAATTCCTGCAACCATCAAGATAAAAAGGAAACAAGGCATTAGACGATGTGAGAATGGATGTGGAATGGAGGTGACAAAACAAATCCGTTGCCTCCCCGGCAACGGCGCCAAAAACTGACGTGTGCGTGTGCGTGTGTGTTAAGAAATGTCGTTAAAGTCACACTTGCAATGCCGGTTTTAATGTAAAGAAATGGAGGTGAGTCCGAGTGTCGGTCTAAGGGAGGCGTGAAAACCAGATTTTGCTTATCACTTGTTGTCACAGAAAGCGGGGAGTTTTGCTTGCGAAAGGTGCGGCTTGAAAAGAGAGAGAGAGGGAGAGATTAGGGTTAGAGTTGTTTCTTGCTTGATCATGCAACTTAAACAGGAATTAAAATAAACAACTGAACGGAAAGTACTTCATTAATCATGCAGCTTTAGTTCATAGCTTACAACATTAAATACATGCTAAAACAAAAGTAAAGGAAAGTTTAAAAGAAAGGAAGAGAGAGAGGGGGGCAGAGAGGCGAGGCAGCCACGGCGGTGGAGGAGGCTCCGTCGGCAGCTCGTCGTCTTCGATGATTACAAGAGGGCCTAAAGCTAGCAAAGAGAGGGGTAGAGTAGTTGCAAGGGAAGTGAATGCCTTGAATGAGTGGTTGGAGGGGATTTAAATAGGGAGAAGGGCTTTCTAAAAGAAGGGCTTTCTCCGAGACGTCGCTAAAACCATTCCAAAAGCATCTGTGAAGCCCTCCAGCCTGTCGGTCAACCGCTCGCACCGTTCTACTTCACGCCCGATCCACGACTGCTGCGTGAGAGCCGTCCGATCCTGAGATCTTCCCTTGGATGTGCTCGGATCGCACCTCGGGCACGCGTGTGCGCAGGCATCGTCGCCCGGCGTGCGTGCGCGTGTGGGCACTCACGATCTGAGGGCGCGCCGCATGGCACGATCTCGGCTGCCCGCTGCTAATCGGGCTGCTCAATTTCACCGCGTGCTCCTTCATCTTCAATTTTACGCACTGCTTGGCTAGAACCTACGTCGTGTGCGTGCGGGCGTGCACGCTAACCGTTGAGCCACGCTCGTGCTTTGTCGCGGCGACTGCGGGGGGGCGCGCAGCTCTCGGCAGTCCGATCGAAGATCGGATGATCGAGATTTGATCTCAGCTGAAAGAAGAGGTGGCATGCGGTGAGCGGGGGTGACGTGGCGCAATGAGGGTCGTTGATCATCAGATCAACGGTCAGATCTTCTTGGGCCCATTGTAGGAGCTCCGGATGTCGGATTTGGCCGATCTTGAGTCCGTTGGACTCCGTTCGTCATTTTGAATCCATCCGTGTGGTCCGATTGCTCATCTGAGGCCTGCTTTGACAAGTGCTTACGCAAATGGCCATTAATACAGTTTTATAAGCAATCTTGGTATATGATGCATGCAATGCTCCCATTCTACTTATGTTGTGCCTTTTATTCCTAAGATGGGCCCTATTTAACAGAATTATCACCCCCTTGTGCAGTGTTATCAGTGTCCACAGGGAGGAACGCGCCTATTAAAATGCACGTGGTTCAAAAACTAATGTTCACAAATTAACTCCTAAATTAATCAAAGCAAAAACCCCCTTTAAATTAAGGAAATGATGCGAGATAAAGCTGGAATCGCATTTATGCTAAATAGGAGGGAGTTCAATGCAATGTTCACAATAATAAAATATCAATAAAAAGTGGCAATGGCATGAAATGTAAATACTAATATAACCAAAAATAGTGGATTTGTTCATCCTCTCACTGCGTGCATGGCAAGCCACAACTAGAGGTGAGAGTGACGACGGAGAATGAGTAGGATGAGGGCTTTGCGATGGTGTCATCGACACAAACTGAGGTGACCGCAAATGGCATGCTGGCAAGGAGGAATGGCCGACGGTGATGGACCTGTTGTTGGAGTTGCAGCCGCGCGTGGGCTGCTGCTGGCGCTGCAGCTAGTGGCTGCGCGTGGATGGAGCGGTAAGGGCTGCTAGTGCGGTGGGCGACCACACATGGAGGAGAGGAAGACACTAGAGAGTGTGCACGGAGAGGGGCGGTGGTTCTACAGGGCGTGGGTAGTAGCGGTGGGATGCGGAGGATTGTTGTCGGTGTGCGCACAGACGGCCGCGTGTGGAGTACCAGCGAGGAGTGCAGGTGGAGGTATTGGTTGGTGAGGTGCCGGAGGTGGTGCTGATGCTGGTTGAAGATGATGGTGGTGAATGTGGAGGTGATGGGTTGTTGGAGGTGGAAGAAGATGAATAGTAACAAAATAAAATAAAAATAAGATGGTGGTGAATAGTGTTGGAGAAGCACGATGATGCAGCCGCTTCAATCTGGCAGTGGATCCTGTCACGATGCATGCCTACGGTGGTGGAGCGGACTGCCACGGTTGAGGCCGACGATGGTGAGGCGGAACGAGCTTACGCTCTTCACAGTTATGAGTCGAGGTGGAGGCCTCCTCGAGCATGGCAGCAGCTCCTCTTCTCTTATAGTCGTTGCAGTAGAATTCAAATGGAGGAGTGATGGCGAGATCTGCTTCTTCGGAGCCTTTAATGTTCATTGGCCTTCAATGGTGGCTAGCCGATCCTGCCATGAATAAAATAAAATATATGGAAATGAATTGATGTGTAATTTATGCATGAACCCTTAAAAAAAACTAATTTCTATTTCTAACTAAATAATGCACATAATGTGTGATGCATGTAAACTAATTTATATACTAAGCTAAGGTATGCTATTCTAAATAAGTTCTAAATGTATTTAGATATGAATATAATGAATGAAAGCAAATACATATGAACTACAATATTTACATCTTAATGCATGCTATTTATATATTATTATTAATCTAAAGTCTAGGCGTTTAAGTAACTAATTAGCCCACAAATATGGGCTCATCAAATGCCCCCATGCCTAGTTTTTGCTAGTCCCTAGCAAATTCAAGCATGATTCCAAAACTCCAAATAAACTAGCCAACCCAATCAGTCTTCCCCTAGAAACATGTTAAGTTATAGACTTTAGACTTAAGGTACCCAAGTAGAAGCCTAGTTACAGATTAGGTCGGCTAAAGATAAGGTGCAGGCATAGGTTTCCTTGATTTCTAGCTCTACCATGGGGTTTATTGGTCCCACTTCAGGGGCAACTAAAATTTCTCTTCTTCCCTAATCACATCATAATCTTGGGAAGAGAAAAAGGAAATAAATCAATTAAGATCCACTTGCCTTATTTTCCTAGTAATTATCATTTAAAGACAAAGAGTTTCCTTATTTGCAAAATTAATTTAAAACAAATTGATGTTGGTTTGATTTGATTAGAGATTCCCCATCCTGATTTCCAGTACCTATTAGGGATTTACACTAAAATTTCTCAACATCTTGGAATACACACTTTCTTGTTTGAGTCCAAGGTGAGATATTTTGAATCAAATTGGGCTTGAAATAGAGCCAATATAGGGTTTCCACTTTAGGGTTTTGGAGTGTTAGTTCACACTTGCTTGTAATTAAGGAAATTGATCTTTCTACATTTGTGTGCTACCCAAGCCCTTGTTTGAACAGATTTATTTAAGTGAACCCTAAAATCAAGGCTTTAAATTTGCTTGAATCCTAAAAGTTGGGACCTAATAACCTGTTGAGAACCAATCCAAGGTGATTTGGGTGCTTTGACCCAAATTTCATCCTCAACCTTATGGCAGGTCAGGTGAATTTGGTTCACTTTGTGAATCAACCAACCTACAAATTAGGTCACAAATTGAAATAACTTCTAAATCAAGTGAAATTCAAGGCACAATTAGGGCTAAAATTGGTAGACTTAGGTCTCAATTCATACATTTCGATCTATTTGGAATCGCATTGATAAGAAAGGTTGGGTGGGGGAAACCTTGTAACCCGTGAGAATGCTCTACCATATAGGGGTCTTTACGGGACTCTCCCTTTCTGACTACCCAAGTAATTCTTAAGTGTGTGGATTTTTGATCAAAGAGGTCCATTTGCCTCAAACAACCTTCGTCATCCAAAATTTTTTGGGTGCCTTGATTGGGTCCAATGCACATCCAGTCCCTTATCTATTCTTTAGTGCACATACACAGGAGAGGTCCCTTGGTCTGACCTAGAGGCTTCCATTAGAGTTGATCTTTTGGGAAAATCTGATCTGATTTGATCAATTCAATTTGGATTTGAATTTGATTCTACATCCTAATCCATCACTTGATTTGGAAATGCAACCTGACAACATAGGAAAAATGTTCAAGAAACCTGAATCTCGCATGAGCATCAAAGAGAAAATGATCGAGGCTGCTCTTAGAAATAAGGAAGAATTTGACAGGACCTCAGATCCCCTTAGTGGCATTTAGGTTAACGTATCAGAGATAATAACCCTCCTTCTGAACTGCACCGAGATGATGTTAACACAAATGATACATGGTTCGACCCAAGATGCTCTCATATCGGAATATAGTGAATTATGGAGATTGCATAGCACATAAGACTTACAATGTTTGACAAATTCACCACTTTGGGAAATACACTGGGATGTCATTGAAAAATGTGCAAATGTGCTAAATATGTTGTAACAAGCAATTGATTAGAAATACCCATATTCCCACTTGGAAATTAATGAGATAACTTGAAACAATTTTGAGGATCAATGTAATTTCCCAGAGCCTAGGTACGAAAATGGAGGTTGTTATGGACCCCCAACCCAAATGGAACCAGATTCAGATTTTTTGCAGAATGAAAAACCTAATCATGATGTGGATTGGGTGGGTCCAGTTGCAGGTGTTCCCGATTATGAGCTAGTCATAGATAGCTATGAAGTTGGTCCATCATATCTAGATTTCCCAAACAGTTGTGGTGAGCTTGATTCAGAATCTGTTGAGGATGTAACTCTTGCATCTTATGCTATTAAGGTATTCCTCGAGAATGATTCTGACATCCTAATAGAACCAAATCCAGAATCTAGTGACCCAATTCCTACACCTAACCTAGAATCTAGATCTGAGCCTAGTTGGGATGATCATGTGGCCCAATGCAATGAGAACCAGATTTTAGGCTTGAACTATGATTTTAGGCCTATATTTGATTATTATACCTCTCCAGACTCCTTAGAAGAATGAATTGATTTTTTGAAGGTCACATTGATTTACGATACAAAATTAGAGTTGGAAGAGTTGGGATTTGATTGGATCTACCCTAGGTACCCAGAACCCAAGCCTATGCCCAATAAGGACACCTCTTTGAGCTTAGAATTTGAGACTAGGTTAGACCAAAGTCCAGTTAATGATTCTATTCATCTTGATTTGTTCTGTGGTGAAAATCCCGATCCTGAATCAGGTTCAGAAACTAATTGCCACAAATTCTCTGATGATTTCAAATCATACTATGATTTCGGAGAACCACTTTTTCTAGATGATTACGAGCTAGATTACGACCTCAGTATCCATGACCCATTCTTTGATTCTGATTCTATGGCCAATGATTTAGAACTCAAAGTAGCCCTACCTTTGTCTCTCGAGCTACAACCATTTAGAAATTGATCCCAACCTCGACCTGCCACAAGAATCAATTTCTATTCTGACTCACCT
This sequence comes from Thalassia testudinum, assembly GCA_037157565.1. Taxonomy (NCBI): domain Eukaryota; kingdom Viridiplantae; phylum Streptophyta; class Magnoliopsida; order Alismatales; family Hydrocharitaceae; genus Thalassia; species Thalassia testudinum. Next base: position 103,651,369 of record JAZHRO010000024.1, on the reverse strand, counting down.
CTTTTTGATCTGGTCACATATGATTCATCGCCATGTTTTGATAGGGAATCGAACATTGATCAAATCGATAGTTACCTTTTGTCCTTCTCTGATCCCACCAGTAGGGTTCCTATGGTCTCCACATATCTATTTTCTTTTGAGGACCCCTACTCTGATCTGGCTGAGCTAATTCAACCAAAATCTCGATTCACATTTCCACATGTATTGGAGCCATAAAACATCTGGTGGGCTCTACACCTTCTGATTCACATTTCTCAACCCACCAGACTGATTGGGTCTGGTATGCATCATCAGCTTATTGCCTTGAACAAGCACCTGGTTTGACCAATCAGATTGCTCATCAAGGTGCTTGTTCTATAAAATTCTTCCAATCTGATCACCCCTTCTCCTTGACTACCTTTTGCTCGGCTGAAGGCATTGAATTTAGCACTTAATGGGAGACAACCCATCATTTTCAAAAACCCGAGACCCTTCTAGTCATCCTTTTGAGCTACATACATACTGCCCTTTAGGGTTCAACTTTAGAACACCCGACTCCACCTTTGATAATTGTATCAAAGCTTGAAATCATTTGCAACAGTCATCCTGACCCGTTCACCCACCCTTTGACTTTATTCTAAATCTATGAACTAAGTTGAATTCAAACCCACCTGGTTTACAATGAGAACATTGCAAAAATTAGGCATGGGGGCTATTAAAGTACAAAAAAATGGAAATTCAATTCTCTGAAGGATTCTCACAAATATATATATCTATATAATGGAGAAACATGAGGAAATTTTTGAGAAATGATTGAAAAATCTTTCTTGACGAGGAAAATAGAAGAAAATACAAAAAAATGTCAAAGAGCACCCAAAAGAAAAATTGATAATCTTAGCAATTGATTATGGATTCTACTTAAGTTCTAAACCAAATCAAAACAAGGATTAAGTCCTGAAGTGCTAGAGGCAAGGAGATAAGTAAGAGTATTGATCTTAGGCCTCTTAGGCCTATCCCTAAGGCTTAAACACTCACGTATTTATTAAGATCTGGATTAATCCTCAAGAGGCTGAGGAGAGGTTGAGGAAGGTGCGAGGCTAAAGTATTAAGTCTAAGGCTTAGGAATTATTTGGCTCTATTGCCTGCCCTTTGGTTCGTGGGACTTGATAACCTAAGCACCCAAAAATCACACATTGGTCTAGTTCAGTGCACTTAATGAAAAAAAATGCCAAAAGTGTTTTGTTCTGAAAAGGTTTGGCTTAGTAACAGCTCGAAGACACATGTTGATTCGATGAGTTCCTGGTGCGGAGAGATGGAATGAAAAATACTCCCCTCAAAGATGTGTCATAACATAACGTCTCCTTGGTGCTTCTCTCATAGGATATCTAAATATCCTACCGAAGGCATATAAGCACCTTGTGCTAGTTCAGGTGCCATAGGCAAGATTATCCCAAAATATCGATTATTAGGGCCTGAATTTAGCTATAGAACACCATAGGCGGCACTATCCCGAAGTGTCGAAAGTCAGGGTTTTGGGGGTTACCATGGGTAGTGCTATCTTAAAACATCAAAAGCCAGGGACCTTTCGAGGATTGATGGTGGGGACAAGGAATCCGATACATACCATGTTTAGGGCAATCCGATGTTGGATTTAGGGAAAACTCTCAAAATAAATATCCCTCTCTATCTCTCTTACAAAAAATGCACTGGTAAACTAAATCTGGACTTGATACATCTACGCATGGGTGCTTTAACCGCTGGGGTTAATGAACCTCTGGGTAGTCTTTATGGGCCTTAGGAACCTTCGTGGTAGACCCAAGGCTGAGGTTGGTCAGGTCTGGATCTTGGCTGATACTTGAGTACCTCTAAGACTATTGTTGGTATTATGATCTAATTTCTAGAGAAAAGGTACAAACAGCATCTGAACATTAAAAACATGGTCTAGAGATCTAGTTCTTTCCATAGGATTTTGCTAGGGACTAGCAAAAGTTAGGCATGAGGGTATGATGGTAATGCCATCATTCACCATAACTAATTTGAATTAGTTGGAATCAAGAGATAAATGCCCCTCAATGATTGCTTGAGGACTATAATTCCACTCTGAACTGATTTGAGAAGACAAGAAAAAAAGGTTAATTCTACTATTTTAACAGCACATCACAAATGCAGATTAACCATGGGATTACTCAAGGTTTATTTGAAGGTTAATTAGACATAAATGACCAAGAAGTGGGCTCACACTGATAAAATCAGGGTTTCACGTATTTTGAGATGAAAATAGGACTAAAAGCCTTAATTATCAGCCACACTTGAATTGAAAGGGTTCTGGTCAAGATAAAATCAATCTAAATCTCCTAAAATTCATATAAAAATATTCTAAGAGGTTTGGTACCTTTGGTTTGACCATTTGAATCCATTTTGACCAAGAATAGAGTTTCAGACAAGAATTTACTTTAATTTGGTTTCTATGAAATTTGGCTAGTCAAACGTGGTTAAAACTCAAATCCAAGTTGACCATTAGATTCCTTGGGTCCAAATTAGGTTAAGACCAAAATTTGGGCTCAATCAGAGTTCATCTTGACCTAGTTTGTAATTTAGCCCTTAGAAACTCTGTTTCTTACACTCAAGCCCCTAGGTTTCAAGTTTCTCACAAATAGCCCCCTAACTTTCTCATCGTATTTTTGAATAGGTCGTTGTTGCCATGAAATGTGAACATAACATTCACCATTGACTTCAAGCGAGGATTTCTTGCTCGATTCTCACTCAAATCTCTCCAAAATTGGAGAGGTTGTTCCTGAGACAATCCCCTATCCATTGAACTTGATCCCAAGCCTTGATTCGAATCCTAGAGCCCTAGCGAAACTCATGAAATCAGTGAGGTTTCCTTGCAAAAATTGCAAGGAATTCACACTGATTTCGTGTAGTTCAAGGTCTAATCAAGCTCTATTTAAGCTCCTTGGGGTTCAGCGACCCATTTGAGCCTAGTCATGGCCAAAATCAACTCTTCCCTTCTTCCTTCGGCCACCTCCGCCATGGCTCTGACGAGCTTCTTCGATCTCCTTCCTTCGACTATCCAACCACTAAATTGGGTGGTCCAATCTACTCCTCTCCATCTGCTTCTACCATACCAAAGCAGAAGTTTCCTACCGCTTCTTCCTCGCCACACACCCCCACCGGAGGAGTTCACCTTCCCCATGTTTGGCAAGTCACGCAAGCACGGTTCCCACCTCTTTCGACCTAATAGCTAGGTTATTTCTTCTCCCTCTCCCTCTCTAAGTAGGATTAACCCTTTATCTCCCCAATCCAACCAATGACCACCACTCTCCCCCTCTGTCTTCCCTGACTCCGACCACGCCTTTAGCGTGGTTGCCCGACCACATCTGACCACCAAACAACCCCACAATAATTCCAAAAGCTCCGCCTTGACTTCACCTACAAAAGCCCTAACTCTATTGGGTGTCTCACTCACTCCACACACCTACTGGACGAACCCATCTTCTGCCTCCTCCTCCAACATAGTCCGACCGCCATACACTGCCAATCACCTCACTACCACCACTGTTGCCTTCCTCACCCCATGACGATTCCCCTGAGCATATTAATTGGGCCTTAGGGCCATTTTGTGTACTTTTCAGGTGTTGCCAGCAAGCTTGCTTCCTCTGCCTCCATTTATTGTCGTCCAGCCATCATAGCCATTGCAACCACTTCCAGAAGAAGTGGCTTAACATTGCGATGTTGTCTAGACCCTCGATTGGGAGAAGCATCAACCGTAGCTCCAGCAATCAGTCGATTGGACTCACGTAGCTTCAGCAGCAAGTGAGGACTTATCAGGTGTTGACTAAACCGTAGCTCCTTTGTTTAGTCCCACATCGTGGCCACCAAATTCTGAAAAGCGTATTTAACACATTTGTGAAGAGGACTTATCGCCTCTCACACAGGGGGTGAGGTCCGCTTACTCTCACTCATTGTACACTCCTCACCTGAGATCACTACTTGTGGGTCTGGTCCCCTATACATGACTTGATTACCTGATTAGCGGACCGATTATTGACCCGGTACTGGATTGAGAGAGAAAAAGAGAAAATCTGAGGGGCGGAAAGGGGTGGTTTTGCATTATTGTACCTCAGGGTGCGTGCCAAGACTTAGGCACTTTTGAGTTGATCTGAGTGTGAAGGATAAGGCGTTTGTCACGCCTTAGAGACGTCTGATTTGAGGCACTGTGGATTTATTTGAGCTTGGTCTAACGTGGATAAGTGATTGAGAGTTACTATTGAGATATTTAAGATCTTGAGTATTGTTTGTATTAGCTCTTAATTGTAGGGCTTAATTGGTGGTTCCAACCACCATTGTTAGTCCTTTATTTTTATATTTTTGTCTTTAACTCTTGAGGCACATTATTACTTTTATTAAATATCATTTTAGTTGGTTGATACACTTGCATTATTTCTGATTATTATGATTAGTGATTGATTTGTTACACTTTCTCCCTGTGAATGGCCTCGAAACTCAGTTTTTTGAGCAATATAAATTTAAATGTCGCATTGATTTTCGTCGCTATACAATGACGCGATATTTTCCTAAATAAGATGATTTTCAATGCAAAAGTCCCCTGAGACAAGAGGAGGTGGTTTGAAATTGGTTACATCAAATTTGTAATCAAACCCAGGGATAAACGGTTCGACTTTTGGTATGTCAAGAGTTGATGAAAAGGTGAAGCTAACCAAGAAATTGTCATCCTATTCAAAGTGGGATTTGTTCATTTTAACCTTACTTAGATCAAGGAGTTTTCATTCAATTCAAAAATTAATTCCTCATAATCAAGACTAATGCTTGTATCATTTTCAAAATGAAATGACTCATATTCAGGTTCTATTTCCACCCAAAGATCCTTCTTTTGAATGCTATCCTCAAAATCCAATCCCTTCAATGAGACCTTTTCATTGATTGATCACTTTGATGAAGATTAGACTCCTCAAGTAAAGGGTCACGCTCTTCTTTATTCTCCACCTTAAACTCCTAATCCTCATATTCAGGCTTTTTATCAAAATCATTTGGAAACTTGTCTCAAAGAATCTTAAGATGAACGTATGGTTCAAACTTTAGATCACTAACATAAACCTTCTTAGAAGAAAGTAATTCTTCTTTATTCTCCTTACATGATTGTTCTCAAAAATCATGGTTTTGCTCTACCCTTAATTCACTTGATTTATCCCCAAGTATCTTGCATGATTCAATATTAATTTCATTGTGTTCCTTATCATTTAACTCAATTTTAGGTTTCTTATGTTTCTCTGTAGGTGGGCCTCATTGATCTTCGAAATGTTGATTTGGTATTCTTTTTTTTCATCCTCTTCAGGAGGTGCAATAGTGTTTGATTGATGCCATGCATCATCTTTTTGAGTTTCTCAGTTGTTTGAGATCTTAATTGTTCTTGGCATGAATCATTTTGCAAATTTAGATCTTGAGTCAATTCTAGATTTGAGTTTAGCTCAATAGGTGGACTTTTATGGATAGGGCTATCAAGTCTTTTGGAAAGTAATATGGTATCATCTGGATCTAATTCCATAAAAGGCACTGATCTATCCTTTGTTTTTCATCAAAAAAGTTCAGATGAAGGTTCAAGGTTAACAAGGATCTTAAAATCAAATCAATAATTTTCAGGTGAGCCTGAGAAATCAGATGATCTTTCTTTGCAATCAAGTAGAAAAGAGTTAGATCACATCCGTATTGCGAGGTTTGATATGTAAATTAAAATGTGAATTCAGAAAATTGAGTTTGATCATGATTTGATTCTCTACTTGCATATTGAGGTTGAAAATAGTATGGGTCATTTAAATAATCAAGCCAATCTTTACTAGGATTAATTGTGGAGAGACTGTCATAATACGATCCATTCAAGATGAGCTGAATCGTATACAGTTCAAGTGAATAATCAATTTGACTTAACTAACTAGGATTATAAGGTGAAGCAGTTTGATTGTACTCATAACTAGAGGTAGTTGAGTCAAAGCTAAGGTTGTTGGTTTAACCTTGATTTGATGATTCATAAGAGATAAAAGAGTTGGGTATCAACATCTCATGGACAAGCCCTAAATCAATGTTAAAGTTTTGGGAGAACATAGGAGATGGGTTTGCTTCTTGAGAAGGACTAAATGAATTTGGATGATCTCCTGGACAATTATTGTACTCATACAGATTCAAATTGTAATGTTTAGATCAGGAGTCATTTGCAATGGTACTAATAGATGGGTAGTATTCATACGAAGGGTTTGGTTAAGGGTTTGTATATTGAGGAGTCAATGAATTTGGATGATCTTTAGGAAAGTTATTGTACTTATATGGATTTATCAAATTTGAATTATAAAAAGTAGGTGATTCCTAAGGTTCAGGTGAGGAGTCATTTACAACAATACTAATAGATGGGCAGTATTTAAATTGAGAGTTTGGTTGACTTTGATTGTAGTAAGAATTAGCCATCTCAAGTGCACACTAAGCAATCAATCAAACAAATCTATCCTTAATTGATGTGTCACCCTAAAGGACCTAATCCTAGTGCCTTTAAGACCCAAACTAAATCTTATTAGCGGACCAAGTGGGAGGGACCCACTTGGATACTCTGCATGATGGTTCACCCAAGCAGTTAACGTGGTTATCGCATCGTCTTACCTTGTCATCGGTGGTTTCAAGTAGACAGAGCCTCAAGTTAATTCAATCCAAATCTCAAAGTACTAGGAAAATTAAATCCAGCCTAAGGGTACGTTTACTCAATTTTAAAGGCTTATGATTAAAGTGCAGGAAATGTAATGAGCCCTTTTAAGGGTAATTGCCTTTAAAGATCAATTTAATTATGTAGTGTAGAGCAATCAATCAATCAAGTAATCAAAGCTCAAAACATGTAGAAATTGAAGTCATGAAACACGACAAAACTAGGGCAAGAAAAACCAAAAGGGGATGATAAGAAGGACGATGGGGTATGAAAGTGTAGGAAGAAAGTAGATCATGAAGCCAAAGCGAAGAAGTGGCAGACTCGTTGATCCACCAACCAAAAGGCGAGAGTAGAGTTTAGAGTCTAGTACAATCACAAAAAAGAAGGAAATAAAACTCTCACCAAAAGAAAAAAGAAAAAAAGCTAATTTCTAATCCTAATCCTAATCCTAAAAGTGATGCCAAGATGCAAAACCTCCTTGATCTTCCACGTAGGCCCTATGAAGTCTACCTATATTGGCCACCACTGATTTCCTCAAGGAAGATGTACCTGTAAGATGCACAAACAACACAAAGGTAAATGCATTAGTAAACTAATATGCCAAAAATTAAATGCATAAGTTGGAGTAAAAAGTAATTTAGAACCATCGCCAAAAACTGCTTGTGCGATTCGCAAGATGGTAAAAAGTGTCATTGTACATGAAAACATGATTGTTTATTACAAATTACCGAACTTTTGAAAAGAAATAAAATAAGTACAGTCGGAGTCTGAGTTGTCCCTAGGGAGGCAAAATCGTTCAAATTACTTTTTACTAATATAAACTAATTTCTTTAGATTTTTGAGGTTGTTTTATATTTTTTGGAATTTTATAACATGTGATGAGAAATATGCCTAATTCTAATGCCTAATCCTAAATTAACAAAATAAAAGTGCACAAAGAGAAAGAAAAAAACTCATTTATTAGAAACTATGAAACTAATGAAAATAAAAATAAAAATAAATCACTAAAATAAAATTTTATTAATACTAAATAATGTCAAATTACAAGTGGAGAAAGTAGAGAGAAAAAAAATGAGAGAGAGAGAATGAGCAAGGAGAAGGTCTCAACACAGTGGTAGCGAGTGGGAGGTGGCGTGGACATCGACTACGGTGGTGGAAAGGTGGGAATTTGCCCGAGTTTCCCCATGCTTAAGAGAGAGGTAGGAGAAAGGATGAGAAGAAGAGAATGGGAGAGATGTGTATATGGGGGGGGGGGGTTATGGGAGTTATTTATAGCCTCCAAAAATCCTAAAATCATTTGGATTATGCAAAATTTATCCCTCATTAATTTGGTAATTTTGGAATGATTTAGAAACTCCAAATCTCATCACGAATGATATTTTCCCTTGATCCTACGGATAGGAGTCCTAATTGAGCTTTTCCCTTCCATCTCTTACCTTTTCCTTCTTTTTTTCCTTTATTCCTTTGTTATTCCTTGCATGAGTGTCATTTTCAAATGATGTCTTCACCGTTGAGTTCCTCGTCTTGTTCTCTTTCAAATGATACCCATATTGGATATACTTTCTCGCATGTTCTCTCAACTACATTAAAAATTTAAAAATCAACTTATTTTAAGATGCAAAATAAAAATAAGAAAAATACCCAAAGAATAGCAAAAAAAAAAGGCAGTGAAATTATGCAAATTTGTGATGTGATCAACATTCTTCTCTTCTGTTATTATAAAATTAAAAAAAATGAAAATCCCAAAAAATCCAAAAACAAAATGTTTAGATTAGTAGAAAGTAATTTGGATGATTTTGCCTCCTTAACGATAACTTAGATTCCTATTATACTTATTCATATTTCTTTGTGAGAGTTCAGTATTTTTTTGTAAACAATCATGTTTTCATGTGCAACGACACTTTTTACCACCTTGTGAATCTCATGATCAGACTCTATACTCAGGTGTAGCTGAGTAGCCATTTGTAGCAATTGCATTTGGAGTGATTAGTACAAGACCTAGCATAACATCATGAGACGGGTTGTGACAACAAGTGCCCTATTGTTAGCCTGTAGTCTCTTTCAATGTTTTGATAAAGAGATAGGACTGCTACCGTTCATAGTAGCAATCCAAATTTATTTCATAGTGTTTGCTTGTCATTCCATTTTTCTAGTGTCATGCTCGTAGACCTTTAGACTATCTTTGTTTTAGTTTTTGATTTTCTAAACTCTATTATATTCTCTGGTCAGCATTTTATTTCTTTATCCAATTATGTATTACTTTATAAATTGCTTATTGGTTATTGATGTTTTATGATTATGTGTTGAGTGACTGAGATCCTATTATTTGTTTGATAATTTGTATTTGACGACTCGAGTTCTATCTAGTTTATTTGATTGGTGGGACCTAGGTCGTCACAATTATGTTTCATTCACAGTGCATGATCTCCAGTTGAACAAGGTGTTCCTTACTAAGGTAGCCAACTATGAACAAGCATAACCCACTATGTGCAAAAACAAGGTTGAAGATCCAAACTAGGGTTCATAGCTTGCTATACAACGTCCATGATCAACTATGTAGGTAAATGATGATTAAAGGTAAAATCAATTTAGGTTATTTGATAACTTAGAAAAGTTAATAATATAATGCACAGTCAATTGTGTACAATAGCATAGTTGAATATATGACCCCATAAAAATAAAAGTAGGGAGATATATATTGGGTTCGCCCTTGTGTTGATCCCATAAAAATAAAAGTAGGGAGAAAGCTACCGGTCGGATAGATACACCTTTAGGCAGAATTCCCAGGGGCATAGAAATCCAAAGTCCATTCTGATTGCTGATCAATGAGTCTAGCACTTCACACAAAAGATGCTTAGAACTTAGAGTTCTCATCGAGTCTTGGGTGGGTTGAGTGGCCTTAGAAAGCTGCTCCGAAACCCTAAACTCAAAAATCCAAAAAAAAATAGAAAAGAAGAAAAAGAAAAAGATCCTTCTTTGAATAAGGTGAGGCTTGAGGCGGTCTACATTTTGGCAGATACCTAAGCATTGTTATGTCTGTAGTTCAGGTTTTAGTGGAAATCCCTAAGTGTTGAAAAATAACTTTTGCCCAAGAAATCTGATTCTAATTCTCTTATAAAAAGCATGTAGTTTTGCTAGGGACTAGCAAAAGATAGGTGACGAATTGATTTTCACTTTTGAATAAGATTATTAAGATGATTTATCGTTGTATTTTAAAGTGGTAGAAAATCGACTAATCAAAGTATTAAATTGAAAATAAACCACTCGAGAGAGCGGGTCGTATCCATAGGGAGGTAACGACCTATTAAAACTTGTACGGGTTAAAAATAGATGTTCATGAATTGTTTCCCCCAAAAATTATGTCGAAAACCATGTTAGATATGAGTTTGAATGAGAGCATAATATGAAATTGCATTTATACCAAACAAGAGGGAGCTCAATGCAATGTTCACAATAATAAAATAAAAATAGAAGTTTGCAATGGCATTGAATGTAAAAACTAATACCCTATTTACTGTAGCAAAGCAGGGGAATGGCTTCCCCTTGCCCATGCGCGAAGAGGAGACCAAGGCCGACGGCGAGCTTCTCGTCGGAGGAGCACCGAAGGGAGAGCTTTGCAGTGGTGGGTCTAGTGTGGTGTGAGACAGCCTGAGGTGGCTGGATGGAGGAGATGAGCAGCGGTGGTGGCTTTTGGCTGTAGCTTTTATGCGTGGAGATGAGGGGTCGCGAGCGTGGAAGCTACTAGAGGACGCAGTTTCTGAGAGGGAATGGTGCTCGTGACTGTTGCTGCTACACGAGGGAGGTGCACAGGCCGCGCAGGGGCGAGGAACTGGCAAAACGTAGCTGTTGCTATTGCACACTGTTGGCCACGCGGGCGCGAGGAAAATGGGTGCTAGTGGGCTGTGCAGTTGCTGCTGCTGGAGGACGCTGACCACAGGGGTGCACGCGAGGAGGGGCACGACTGCTGAAGCTGCTGGCAAACGCAGCTGCTGGAGATGCGGCATGCACAGGAGGCGCAGGTGTTGTGGAGCTGCTGCTGTTGGAGAGCTCCACTCACGAGCGAGCAGAACATGCATGGAAGATGCGCGGAGGTCGCGGATGTGCTCAGGCTGTGAGTGCACTGCTGCGCACAACAGTGGGGGGGGCACAGTGACATGCGTTGAGGGCTGGTGAGGAGGTAGCGGTGGTGTGTATAGCTTGATGGAGGTGTAACAAGGGAAAAAGAAAAGAGAAAGAAGTTGAGGATGTTGGTGGTGATGGTGGTGATCGTGGACAGGGGGTGGAGATGGAGTTTGGTGCTAGCTATGCAAGGAGGTGGTTACTCTAGGAGGTTATGGGTTCTTTAGCCAATAGTAGAAAAAGAAGAAATGAAGGGGAAGTGAAGATGGAGGTGGTACTGTTGGGAAGTCAAATGTCTGGGAACATTCCCAGACGTCTTAAATGAGCAGGGATGGTTGCTGGTGGTGGTTGCTAGCAGTGGTGGCTGGTGATAACTTCGTGGCCTTCAGGCATACGCTTGAGGTAAGCTGCACAAGACACTAATGGTGTGGTGGTTTGTCACCCTGCTTGCCTGTGATGGTGTGTACTTATGCACATGGTTGAGGCCGACAGTGGTGATGTGGAGGAGAGCTTGACTCTCTATGCAGTAGTGGGTTGGGTTTGGTGGCTTGTCGAGCTTCGTGGCTTCCTCTCCTCTTTTAAAGCTTCAGGAGAAGAGAAACAGATGGAGGAGGAACGCTCAAATTCACTTCCTCCGCTCCTCTTCACTGTCGCCTTCATTGCCAGATAATGTCATGTCGGAGAGGTGCGACTCCTGCTGCACGAAGATGTAATAAGAAATTAAATGAGGGTTATTTATTTATAAGCCCTTAAAAGAAATGTGAAATAAATTAATGCATGTAATGCAACCTAAAAGATTAACTATTCTAATGCATGCTATTCTAAATGAATTCTAGGTATGAATGCAATGCATGAAATATGCAAATAAATGAATAATTAGACTAATATATTCACATCTTATTGTATGCTATTTACATGCCAATATTAATCTAATTCCTAGGCATTTAAGTAACTAATTAGCCTAAAAATATGGGCTCATCAATAGGCATGGGGGTGTGATGTAAACATGTTTATACCACATAAACCGTCTATTTTTGCGTGTTCTTAAATGTATAGTTGCATTATACATTATAAATATTGCCTTACATGCATCATCTTGCATTTAGGTTAGATTGTATAAAGTTTAGGTTAATTTTCTCTTTCTGTGGTCAAGTACAAGGTGATATTTAATTGGGGCCTTGGATTGAAGATCTAATTGTACAGATCTGATCAGGGTGACGGTTGGAGTTCAACGACTCCAAGATCGCCCCGATCGGACTTCCGTAGCATCAGATGTAGTCTGAGAAAGATCTGAGATCAAGGGGCTTGGTGTTGTAAATCTGTACTTCAGAGGACAAATCCGATCACAAGGATGGGTTTGGATCAATGATTGTAGCTCAACAATGCGAAAATCGGCCCAATCCGACATTCGTGGCACCATCTACAAGTCAGAGAAGATGGACGGCCAAGATGGTGCAATGTAGCACCATCTCAACCGCCCAAACTGCCCATGGATCACCGCTGCACTTCCTCTCTTCAACCGGCCATCAGATTTAGGCCGTTGGATCTTGATCGAACAGCCGAGATGTGGCCACATCGCTCACTTGGACTTCTTCCTCTTTGAAGGGCGAACCTCCGTGCAATCTTGGCCATCAGATCTTCCATCAATGGCCAAGATCACACGAAGGCCGCACTCACTAATTCATAAATGAGACAAACAAGCTCCTCCAGCAAAGTGGTTGCTTGCTCGTTCGGGAAGTAGAGGGCACGGGTTCGAGTTCCCCGCGAGCCTCAATTCAGCTAGGCGCAAGGCGCGACCAAATTCGGCTGTTAGATCTTGATCGGGCAGTGGCGAATGCGTCAACATGGTATGCTCAGATGCGCAAGCGGGTGTATGTGCAATCAGACATGCCTGCAAACGACCGATTGCACGCGGACAAGTGCTATGAGGTGCTGGCATGATCAATCTTAAGCAGTCCGATCTCGCGATTGGATGGCTGAGGATCAATGATTGTGCGTGAGCATAGAGCGTAGAGGAGAAGAGGTGCGAGCAGGTGTACACTAACCCCACACTCAGGGCTTTAGTGACGAATAAATCCGTCATTAAAGACCCTAACATTAATGTTTTAAACATGAATTGACCTAATTGCTCCTCCATTCTTCACCTATAAATAGCCTTACGATCCCCACACTTTCTTCATCCCTTCCTTCATCTCTCTCCCTCTCCAAAACTCTAAAGAAGCTTGTCCCAAACCTGGGATGCTCCTCTAGAGTTAAAATCAAAATTTTGTCCACTTCTTACCCTGTTCGTGGAGCTCCCATGGTCGTCTTCTCACCCCTGTTCCGGAAGTGGATCCCACGATGACGACGTCCTGCCTCGCCTCCGGTTCTTCCCACTTCGTTCTTCGTCTTCCTTCTCTCTTCATCTTCCAGGTGTCACCCATTCTGGCTCATCCTTCAAGTAGCCAATGAGGAGGATAATTTCTCACCTCCCTTCTCTTACTACTTTCTGGATTAAATTTACCACTTTCTAGTTGCAATATTTTCAGCTTTCTAGTTGTAAAAACAATATCTCTATTATAAACTATTTTGTTCTCTCTCTCTCTCTTTAGTATGGTATCAATTCATTATGATTAACCCACCTTAAAACTAAAATTACAAAAAAATATATATAATTGCGGATTGCGAATCAATGTAGCCTCCCTATGTGTGACTCAAAATTCCTTTTGAGTTTCCATAAATTTATTTGTTGACGAATTTTCTTGCAAATTGCAATACAACGATGAGTTTTCCAAACTCAATCTTTTTGCGATGATTTTCTACTTCAACAGGTACCTTATTTGCATGATTCCTGAAATTGCACTAGAGAAAGGTGAATAGTGTGGTATGAAAAATAATACTAAATTAAAATTGAAGTACCACGAGAATTCAACCACAATGAGACAATGGATTTTTAAGTGGAAACGCAATAGATGAAAATCATCAACTTACCCAGATTTAGGATTTGCCCAATTGACCAAGTCAATCTACTAACACACTACTTGAATGAGGGTAATGCAACCTCAATACAACATGCGATGGGGACAACAGTTGCAAAATTTTTGCCTAAACATAAAGTCGGGAATCCACAAATCTGACACCCAATGCAATAAAACAAAACTGGAAAATAAATGAGCCTAAGAGCCCAAAAAATATAGATTAATTTATTTGTCTTAAAGGATCAAGAGCTTCCTTGAAGATGGAGAATGTAGCTATAGTGGAGTGATACTCAATGTGCCACAAAGAGGTTTGGAATAGGAGCACTTGAGCAATGGAACCTCAAGAAAGGTTGTTGGAGCTTAGAAGAATTTGAGTATTTTTCTATCTAAGCAATTGTGTTTTGCAATGGGATGGCTTGGGTTTATTTACAGATGTCCATGGAGCTTTCAGGAAGGCTTGGGAGAACCTAAGTAACCATTTAGACCAAATCCAAGAAGATTTGGTTGTAGTTAACTTGAGTGCAAAAGAAGTTTTGGATTGACCATATCAGACATTTGGGACAATTATCAAACATCTGGATAAAGATTATCAAATGTTTGAAAGGAAGAGGGACGTCTGGGTAGCCTTGGTAAAGCATTTTATAGGGTTCTGGTTTTGAGCCTAAGTCGTCTGGTAGCTATGCCAAGCATCTAATCCTATAAATGGGACACTTTGAAAAATTCTAGCTTGGCTCTGTTCAATTTCTAAGATGTCTGGTGATTATATTAGACATCTTATACTAAAGTCTGCTTTGACGACCAAATCTTTGGTTGAGTGCGAAGATCAAATTTGGTCTAACACAAAAAGATTTGCAACTTTCCAAACTCAAATGGTCATTTATCAGATGTCTGGATCAATAATAGACATCTAAAATGGTAGCCTTCAATGTACCATCTAAGTGGTTCAACTTTACTCAATTAGATGTCTGGTGATAGTCTTGAATGTTTGATTTTGAACAAAGTGTAAGAGTATTTTCCATGTGGCTTAGAAGAGAGAACATAGGTTATTAGACATCTGGAGGTGATATAGAACGTCTGATTTTTGGCTATATGACTTGAGTAGTTGCTCATTTGAAATTTCATTTTTAGGCACCAATTTTGGGGTAGTCAGATGTCTAATCAGTGTGTTAGACATTTGATACTATTGTTTGCTCTTGATCTTAATTTTCTAAATTTGAGTTAGGTATACTTAAGTCATGTTATATATATTTGGGGCTCTTTTTACAAGAGATGATCTAGACACATAAAATTAAAAAAATACAACTCAATTTACGATTACATGGATTGACTAAAAACTCAAGCAAGTTTCCTAAGAGACCTAGATTGTCATTTGATAGTGATGCACCTTCTAGTGAGTTTGGAACTTCCTTCTTTGAAGAGCTATCTTTGGCATTCGATGCAGGACCTACAAATTTTCTTATGATATACAAGGCTAATCTTAGTGTATTTGAAAATTCTCAAAATCATTTATACAAGGGGTTGTGCTTATACCTCTATTTTGATGCACCAAAATTATGTCATCTGTCATGACTAATCTTTCATACTCTTTCACTGACTCATGGAAAAGAAGCAAAGCTCGCCGTAGTCTTTCGTTGAGTCTTTTATATTTCTTTGAGTCTAGATTATTTGTAAGGAACCTTAAATTGTTTTTCACGCTAAACGTAATTTTCTGAAATCAAGTTTTTAGGTAAATTGATCGATCAATTAATTAAATGATTGACCAAAACTCTTTGATCGACAAATCACTTAGTTAATTGATCAAATTTATTCAAATTAGGAAGTTGATTAAGATACCTATAATTGACCAATTAGCTTAATTAATCGACCAATAGGTGATCAATCAAATAACTAGTTTGATCGACCAAAACACATTTTGATCGATCAAGCTACCTTAATTGATCAACCAAATATTCGAAAAACTTCCTTTCTAGGTCCATTTTCTAGTATAAATAGAGGACCTTGGTAGCCTTTTTCAAAACACAGTCAAGAAAGAAAAATCTCTAGAAAAAGAGCTCTCGTGCTTTCATCTATGTAGTGCTTCTGCGCTTCTGCTCCTACACTTTCAAAAGAACTTCGATCAAAAGGCCTCTACGAAAATATCGGTTTGATTTTCCATTGAGGTTCCATTCAGGTTGTTAAGAGAAGGGAAATTGTAAGAGGTTGTGCCACCATGGTTTCAAGTGGTGCGTTAGTAGATTAACTAGCATGACTAGTCGAGAAAATCCTAAGCTGGGATGCTTAGGTAGTGATTTTTACTCGAGAGGGTTTTCACTATAAATTTAGGTGCAATCATGTATGAATTTTTGTGACTTGAATTTATTTGCCTCGTAGTTAAAATTTTAAATTATCAAGCAATACTATTCACCCCTCCCCTCTAGTATACTGCTTTAGATCTGCAAGACCTTCAGGTCACACTAATAATCTCCCCCTTTTTTATGATTTTCAAAATATGATTAGCTTTGAGTTAGCTCCCTCTATCTATTTGACCACTTTGGATAAGTTCCAATTTTATTTCTAACCCAGTCATCCATGAATAGTTCAGCTAATTTCTCCCCCTTTTTGAAAAGCATAAAAAAAGGTCCATTGAGCAATAGTAAGATAAGCGAGGAAGTGAAAGACATGTTAACTGATAGTCAGGCAAGATATCAATTTATAAAAGAGGGGTTGCATAGAAAATATGGAAGTTACATAAACGTCGCATAATAGTCCATTTGACATATAGAAAAGGACATGCTAGGTTAAGGAATGTTGAAGCTTGTAGCCATATGTTGCCACAAAAATAAAATGATTGAAAGAGTATGGGGCTAAAACCCCTTAGTACACTACATCCAAACTAAAAGGAACAAACAACACAAACAAGAAATAAAGCAAGGTAAATTTATAAGATCTTGTTGCCAGTAGGTGCTCTAAGGACGGCGGCAGCAAGGAGGATTACGGGGTCGGTGTTCTCAGAGGTGTTCTCGAAGATGATGAATGTCCTAGCTTAGATGCTACAAATCTTGATGAAGCTCCCCCTATCGTTTAGTGAGATAATGAATCATGTCTGCATAATTAAATGGAATGCGATGGACAACATTAAAGAGGAGGTGTTTGTGGTCTTAGGAGCGGTAGTCAAAACCTCCAATTTTGTTGAGAAAGTCCCACTCGAAGATACGAGAGAGGGCCTTGGGAAGGGGATGGAGGTCCCCGAAGGAAATTACGGGAAGATGAGGGAAATAGTGGTTAGGTTTAAGTAATTTCTGTGAATTTCCTCAATATTGTATTTTTTTGAGAAATGAAGCTTAGGTCACATCTTTAATTAGGCATTTCTAGAAGCTCACAAATAAGGTCAATTTCTACTTCAATTTCAATGTCCAAGACTTTAGTTTTAAGGGTGAGTTCCTCATCATCCTCATCGACTTTTTCCACCATATTGGTTTAGAAGTGTATCAAGTCAGGGTAAATCACCTTATAATCGGGATCATGTTGGAAGGGTGGGTCAAAATAGGTGTGAAGGTGGATGGCTTGGAAGAGTTGTTTCAAGTCGACAAATGCAAAATCCTTCCAAATAATCACTTGGGGGTTCTTGACCTAGACATTTGCAAATCATTGAAAATGATGAATAGCTTCGGGTTCTATGAGGTGGTCTTCAAGGAAGGACCGTGGAGGAGCGAAGGAAGAGGCTTCCCTTGACTTCTTGTTGCGGGGTGGCATGAGGATATGGGGGTCTAGGATGTGGGCAAGGAAGGGAGTTAACTAATAGCAAGTTCACAAATCATCACACATCATCACACATCATCACACAAACAAAATAATCCCCACAAATAACCACACAACGTGAATCTCCACAAGAGATTCACCTAAATCACAATATTACTTCAAAAAATGCCTAAATGGTGGGGAAAGTTATACCTAAGCCTTTGCAAGAGGTAGGAGGGAGGCGGCGGTGGTGGTCGGAGCAATGACAACGATGGCTGGAGGCGATGTCAGCGTGGGGTGACGGAGGTCGTGCCAATTGTCTGGCTGTCGTTGGGGCAGGGATTTGTGGGGGAGGGCGTTGGGCAACTACCAGGGGCTATGGGTCTTGTTTGATGTGGGGATGGGGTTTTGATGTTAGGGAAAAGGATTTTAGTAAAGGGCATTGTGTGAAAAATTACTAAAAAAACCCTAGGAGACCAAAAAATCTCGTAAGGACCCTCTTAGAATAAGGTAGACAGGGCGTAATACTTTCTACAGTCAAACGTCTGGCTGGTTGCCCAAACATCTTACTCGTAGGGATAGGACTTGCCTCAAGGTCGAATCAGCTTTAGGTTTCATCTGATTTTCTATCAGACGTCTGATATTAGCTTAAGATGTCTGATGGTCAGGTATGGTCAGGTTCATTTGGGTTCTATCCACCAAGTATTAAGCCATCTAATCAATCTAGTCAGACTTTTAATGATCTCTGAACATTGGATGTCCATAATAGTCATTAGACGTTTGATATTGCATGTACTCCTTGAATTGATTTGAGGAGTTTCATTCTTGATTAAGTACATAACCCATCCATGTTTATGTCAAACAATATTAATACCTAACTCACTAAATCCTTCAAATATTAGATAACTTACATATGCCTAATTTTCTACAGATAAAATTAAATCGATCATAACTCAAGGGTTTAGTAAACATATCAGCTAATTACAACTTAGTATAAATAAATTCAACCTCAATCTCCTCCTTAAGTACATAATCCCGCAAGAAATGATGTCGAACTTCTATATACTTAGAGCGAGAATGATGTACGGGGTTTTTCGAAATGTTGATAGCACTAGTATTGTCACATGATATCTTTAATTTACTAAATTTCAAACTAAAACCCTTCAAAGTATTTTTCATCCATAACACTTGGGAACATGCAAGGGCAACAACTATATATTCAGCCTCCATGGTGGATAAGGTTACAAATGTTTGTTTTTTGGAATACCATGACACTAGGTAACCATATGGGTATGTAGGGTGGAACTCATACCATTATCAATTATTCACTCACTTGGTGTCACCTTCATTTAGTAAGTTTGGAGGTAATGGCTTTTTTTCCTTAGTTTATTTCATTTATTTTGAGATGGGAGGTTATATTACTTTTAAGGATTAAAAAAAAGGAGAAAATAGATGCTTATTGTTAGGGGGAGTTATTTCAAATTGATTAGCTAAACTTTTGCTTAAAAGGGTGAGAATGATCATAGCTTAATATTTGGTAGTTAATTTCTCTTGAATAAAGAAGTATAGACCAAGGGGGAGTATAAGTAGATTAAATCTTTTTGATATTAATGTCAAAAAGGGGGAGAAATATTTTTGCTTTATATGATTTTGTCATCATCAAAAATGGAGAGATTGTTGATGATAAAGTACCACGATCATTGATTTTAATGATAACAAAACATGTTATCTTTGACATTGTATTTAGAGATCAATATTTCAGGCTTAGGGATGGATGAAGCTTGATGAAAGCTCAAGGTTAAGCTCTATGAAAGGATGAAGGAGAAAAAGCATCAAGGAGATGAAGATAGATAGTTTTGATAGCTTCATTCTTTTTATTTTGATCTATTAAAATGTAAAAAGAGCCTTTAGCCTTTAAAATCTTGAAAATACCCATAGGACACATCTTAGAACCTATCTATTCAATTCTACTTCTTTAAAACATTGAAAACTCATTCTGTCAAATTTTTCAGATGTCTATATCTGCTATTTCAGATGTCTGATTTTCATTTCAAATGTCTGATTTTAAGATGTCTGACCATTTACTTCAGTTATCTATTTTCTTCTAGAACACCATTTCTTTTGGAAATTCTTGATCTTGAACTATCCAAGATTTAAGATGTCTATGTTTTCTTTCAGACATCTGAATATGCTATAAAAGTTCATCAACATTTATATTTTTCAAATCCTAATGTTCAAAAGAGTGATTAATCATCAATTACTTATGTTTCATTAAACATTTCAAAATTTCAGACTTCTAGTTTTTCTTTCAGATGTCTACTTCGAACTTTCAGACTTCTTATTTTTCCTTCAGATGTCTAATTCATCGTTTTCAGACTTCTTAATTTTCCTTGAGATGTCTAATTTTCATTTTCAGACTTCTGATCTATTTTTAACACATTTGATCCAGTCAAACTTTAACTAATGCAATGTAGCCATTCTACCTCAATTTATTGCATTTAAATTCAAATTCCAACGACTCCTAAGTCTTAAACCTGACCCCCTACACCTATAAATACTCACCAAGGGATGCCTTAAGGCTACACACCAAGCATAGAAACATTCTAGTACAAAATTCTTCCAATTCTTCAATTCTAAGCTTTTTAGTGCTATTGTGCTTTATTATTTTTAGCAAGTTCTTGAGAGCAATTCCACTCCAACTTTGATTCTCTGCATCTCATAGCATTGCAAAGGGAGTATCCTAGCCTACTTTATATTCTATATTAATTCAAGACTCTTAGGATTTTTTCATTATATTATTTTTATTAGTTTGTT
Source organism: Thalassia testudinum (assembly GCA_037157565.1). NCBI lineage: Eukaryota > Viridiplantae > Streptophyta > Magnoliopsida > Alismatales > Hydrocharitaceae > Thalassia > Thalassia testudinum. The sequence continues at coordinate 103,631,077 of JAZHRO010000024.1, read as the reverse complement.
TGGCTGCCCAAGCTGTGGGTTTCCTATTTCCTCTTAGTAGATGGGCAAGACTCTCCTTGCGAGTTGTCCAGGAGAGGGGAATTGTATTTTGAGAAACACCACCCTCGGATTAGTAGTGTGGCTTAGTGATTCCATTTGATTTGGGAGTAAAATCCTAAATTGGGAGAACTAGGTATAGGTTTTTCCTACAATGGTTTCCTTTCTAAATTCATGTGTCAATTTTGTGTGGTTGTTTAGATAGATTTATTTAAATTTTTGTTGCACAATTGAACCCCCATTCTTATGCCACTAACAATTAGTTCGTCACACCTATTCAAGATGCACCAACCTTAGAAATCACCATTACAATGAGGATCTACCTTCCCCTTCCATAAGGAGATTGGAATATCTCAATATGATGTCCAAGTTGAAGGATCTAGATAACAAATACAACAACGCACAAGCAAACACTAGAAGTGTCTTTTCATTAGGTGGGATAAATAAATTTAAAGCACAATAAAAATGACAAACCACAAAAGAATATGCATGATGTATAGTGGTTCCCCACTCCCAGGTACTCACTACCTAAAACTCTCATATTAGGATTTTTAACCCAATTGCCTCAACCCTAAAGGAATTGATTTCACTAACTGAGGTAATTACCGAGTCACCTCAACCCAATTACAAATTAATGCTACATTATCACAACCCAAGCAACGAGCTACAAAACTTAATACAATAAAGCACTAGTGTAAGAAAGAAAAAATCTCACAACAAAAAGTCCTAGGCCTCCCAATAATAATATTAGAATGATATTACCGAATTGAAAGCCTATAGATGTGCAACAAGTTGAATGTGAATCCAAGCATGTTTCCAAGAGTGTGTCTCAATGGAGGATGAATGTGTAGAAAATGTAGACAATGGATTGATTTTTGTGGAGAAATAGTGAAAGAACTCTCTTTTGAGCACAAATGTATTTCTCAGCATTTCTTGTGTTTAAACTAGGGTCCAAGGGCCTATTTATAGAGTTAGGATTGTAGGATTTCAAATACTAGACGTTTGAGTTTAAATCCCAACATTTATATCCTTAAATCAACTTAATTTGGCATTCACATCTGGTCCAATTATTAACTAGTACTGATACTAAAGGATGGGTACCAATACTAATGACTTATAGTTTTTGTATTTAAATAATAAAGTCACAGATAATACTTATGATGTACCGATACTAAGCATGAGTATCGGTACTTGTTCCTTCCAGATTTGGGTTTTGAGCACTTAACTCGAATCTATAACCCATTGGTGTCAGTACTAAGCTTTAGTAACAGTAAAATCAAAACCTCTAACTCATAGGCACCAGTACCAAGCTTTAGTACCAGTACTTGTGAGTTAACAAGTACCTTTATTTACATATTTTATTAATTTGTTGAGCATCTTTGAAAATTGATCATTTTAATCTATGAACTTCATACTTTGAAATCTTTCAAATGATCATGGATAAATGTCCTAGTTTTATCTCTAATTAATTTTATGATAACTAATTTGATTGTATTCATTAGGAGTCTTACATTCTACTAAACAAACAAAAATAAATTTAAATATCTTCTTCTTGCAAGCTAGTTCATTTGAATTTGTCTTTGTGCCCTTTCATCCTTGTCTCATTTTTTCTTTTCTTCTTTGCATTCTTCATCATCCTTTATTTGTCTCATCTCTTTGCATTCTTCATCAGAGTCTCAATTATGAAACAATTACTCAATTGCAATGTTAATATGAAATAATTTTGTTAACACCAAAACATGTTATGGAACATGGTTCCAACACAAGTCTTAACCAAATCCTCCATTTAGCGACTTTAACAATGTTGGGTAAGTCATGGATGTATTAATTAGTATCATCCCAGGTAGTAGACCTGCATCAATACAATAGTAAGATTTTCAATATAGCTTGTAGAAACTTGAGAGTTCTTATGAGATTTGGCTTACCAAATGATGCTAATCAATTAACATTTCCGTTAGGACTTCCAATTCTCCAATCACTAATATCATCCTCGTGGAAAGCATCCACCACCTTAATATTTTCGTCATGTGAACATTGCCGGTGAAAAACAAGGTCAAGGGGGTAGGGATATACTGGACACATCAACATTTTGTCTTAACTATCCACATCAGCTTCAATCAATTTTATCTTTTATTGACCAAGTATTAGATCAGTGGCCAACTCTATCACTTAGATCTTATCTTGATTAATTCATTCATATTTTGAAGGAAATACATTCTCTCGACTTTTGAACTCATAAATTCCCAAATGTGTTATAGTTGAGGACCAAGGACCGTATAGTTCATCTTACCTCAAAGACGGATAGCAAGAAGACATAAAAGAGAGACAGGAACCAAGTGAATGGAAATTTGCACAATGATCACCTCAAAACTTGAAACATGAATAGGTTAGTCTTATCTGGCAAAGGAGTTGATAGAACCCTTGAGTAGATTGCCAAGTGAGAATGATGAGAGACTACTCATTAACACATTGAAGGTCATAACTTAGATAGGTAGGTTTCAAAGTGGGTAGGAAGAGAACTGCACCAATCTCATTATAATTGAGATAATGATACCGTAATAAGCACTTATTAAAATTTCCCAGACTCCCTTCATAATAGAGTGTGGCCTTGTTTAATCAACCAAGGAACTCAAAGAAATGAAACGATTCTCAAGACTCTAAATCAAGACTCAATTGATGGTTATAAATTGTGATGCATTACAAACTCACTGGGCTTATTCAATATGTTCTATGTTTATGTGAGCCAACTTTGCTCTGATACCATCTGCTACGACTCGAGCCCCTACTCTAGTAGAGACTTGAGTCAAATTTTAAAACTCCTAAGATCTAGCCATCTAACATATAAATATAAAAACAATATTTATATGCACAACATATCACATCACATATATAACAATAAAACAAGTAGCAAACTGAACTAAATGGTACCAAAAGAAATAAGTCATAGCCATTATCATCCAATAGTGTAGACTTGGAACAAACGGTACTAAAGAACACTAAAGAAATTACTAAAAGGGAAGAAAACAAAATTGAAACAACCATAACTATTGAGTGGTTCTACTGACCAACTAGGGTGCTGCATTTGAACAAGCACCATTACCTCCTACAACCGCAAAATCCGGTTGTGGCTCACCAAAACCTGAGTACATAGCCCAATGGAAAAAATCAGCAACAGCTGAGTAGAGTAGTAGAATTAGCAAAAAGAAACACAAGGAACTAGAGTAAACTGCGAAACATAAGAAAGACATGCACTATTCTCAATATTTCATTTATTAATTTCACAAATTTATGCCTTCCCACTATTTCGGTCATCAAAATCATATCCCTCAAAAGTCTCGAGGAGATATTGCTGCAGTATTCCAAATAGCAGAATTGATATAGTACACCCTCTTGGCCAAGAGGGTGGCCCACACCCACTCTTCTACTTAGTTAATAGCTCCAGAGTCCCAGCCTAGGTGAAGTGGTGACTATGACTCATGTAATACGCATGCGAGGAGCTACCCCACACTGGAACATGGCCAGTCATCTCTACTAGAGGGTACGGAAGTAACAACACCAAGCTTCGCACAACAGCAACACATATCCCCTCGCACCTAGATACCTAGTTGGCTAAATAGCCAAACAATGAGTTGCAAGGAGGCTAGCTGACTCTTTAAGTCAGTCTTTGCCTTTAAACAAGTATAATCGATTGTGCCATTGATATCAAGCATGAGACTTATTGTTGCCTTTCTCACAAAGTTTCATGTTTGCCATTAGCCTAGCCATTCATTATTTCAATCTCAATCCATTTGCCGGACCATCAATGGTATCCATATATTCTTAATTAGTTCGTTAGTTCTTGAAATATCATTCACTTAACAAGCTCGCACATTTTATACATACATCATCATTACTTGAGATAATCGGTCACATTACTAAAGTACAATTGTCTAGATTCCATCAATTAGCCACATAGTTGTATTAAACTAATCATCATTGGATTTCATCAATTTATCCTTAACCATCAATCACAACTTCACAATTTCACAAGAAAGGTAGAGAAACCACTAACTAGGACTCTAGAACTCAGCAAAGGGAGACACCAAAAGATTTAGGCATGCTTTCTATCAAGTTTAACATCAAAACCAAAGTGGGAGAATGGCTACTATACCTAGGCTCACTAGGGTGTCATGGTGACTCTGAAAGGACAAGTTGAAGGCTCTTAGCATCCCTTAAGCCTCCTCGAACTTCGCACATGTCCTACGGTCATACCCTAGAACCAAGATGACAAGTTATGGGTTAATAAGCCATTGAGAAACTATTTTCGATTTATCACATCAAAACCATGGTCAAAATATAATTCTAAGGTTAGGGGAGCGTAAATTACAAAAATGCGAATCCAACAGTACCTTATTTAAGCAATTCTGAACTAGGCCTCAGATTGCCAATTCAAGCCAACCATTTCCCCTCTAGAATCGAACGTGTGTCACCTTGTGGTTGGCATGTGTGTGCTCCTGGGGATCACCGCCTGCGCGATCTCAGCTGTCATATTGCACATGCACACATGATAGCGTCCATCTGCACACACATCTCCTTTGTGCGTGCGCTATGTGTGCTCTGTGGCACACACCGCCACACTGTTGCATCTTCCCCCCTACATGCACTTGTGTGCACTACACATTTCCTCCACATGCATTCATTGTGTCACACGTGCTTTCTCCTCTCTTCTCTCTCTCTCCTCTCTTTTCTTCTCTTCTTTTTTTCTCTCCTCGAGATGTGTGTAGCATGGGGAAGGAAATAATAGCCCAAATTGCTAATTGGGACTTTATATAGGCTCCTAATCAAGGTTTGGATGAAGTGGGGCCCCCAAATGACAAAAATACCCTTAGGATACCAGTTTAGCTCTACCTTAATCTTGTTTGTATTATGTTTGACATAACGTAAGCTATGTGATGGGAACACCATCATAGGTCCTAACTAGCCACATTTAGTCAGCTTGGATTGTAAAAAGCTCCGACCTATTCATCTGAGGGTCGTAACTCTGTATTATTCTGATTGTAGAGAAGAATTGGAAATTAGGGTTAATTCTATAATTTTAATAGCACATCACAAATAAAGATTAACCATGGGGTCACTCAAGGTCTAAATGAAGGTCAAATGAGCTCAAAAGTCTAAGAAGTGGGTCCACACTGACAGAAATAGGGTTTTGCATATTTCGAGAATTGAAAAAGGACACAAAACCCTAATTATCAACCCGCTTAAATTGAAGAGGTTTTGGTCAGGATAAAATTTATATAAATCTTTTAAAATTCATAAAAAAACATTCTAGGAGGTTTGGTATCCTTGGTTTGACCATCTGAACCTAGTTTGACCGAGAACAAAGTTTCAAACAGGATTTTGCCCTAATTTGGGCTTATACGCAATTTGCCCAGTCAAACGTGGTCAAAACTCAAATCCAAGTTAACCATTAGATTCCTTCGATCAAAATTAGGTTAAGACCAAATTTAGGCCTAATCAGAGTCCATCTTGACCTAGTTTGCAATCTAGCCCTTTAAAATCCTATTTCTTACATTTAGCCCCTCAAGTTTCGAGTTTATTGTGTTTGGGTTCCTAACTTCTCTTCATTATTTTCAGAATGGTACCTACCACCATGGCAGTTTGAATGGAATCTGTAGAGCTCTTGTACCGACATTTGATCGAAGATTTGATTCAAGAAATCTCGATGAAAAATCTTAGAACTCTATAGAATTGATCCTCAGATCAATCCGTGTCGATCAGGGTCCTTTTCAAGGCTAATTATGGCCGGATTTCATGTTGTAGAGCTCTAGAAACTCGAGCTTTTCAGGTGTCCAAGGCACCTACCCAAAGTGCCTAGCTTGCCTTGATTGAAGCTCGGACTTTATCCTATTTAAAACCCTCATCGTCGCCTTGTGTTCTCTCATGCAATCTTCACCGGATCTCCCTTAAATTCTTCCTCCTCACCAATGTCAAGGATCACCACCAGAGTTCTTCAAATCCCCATCCTCACCTTCTGCCACGTACGATAGGTAGAGGGTTCCTCTTCTGCCTTTGTCTGCAAAGCTTCCCACGAAGCTTCAACCTTTCTAGCCCCCTCCTCTGCTCCGATTACTCTATCTCCTTCCTTCGCTTTGGAATAGCCCCGATAGCATCCTCCTCACTCCCTTCCTCTCAATTAGCTTAGGGTTTCAACTCCTCTCTCCTCCAATTTCATATCTAGAGCTTCTCCGCTACTGATTCCCTCTCTACCATCGTCTTCGATGCTGGCTACTTCGCCTTCGACCACCTTCACCGCCAGCATACCTCCACCCATCACACACCCCATAACCACCACCGTCAGCATCGCCACACCTTCGCGGAGCTCCCCAGCTCCTCAATTTCACCACTCATCACGTCCATCACCCCTCTCCATCACTGACGACTGAAGCTCATCCAAGCTTCACCACACACACCTGACCACCTGCACCTTAAATTTCTTTAGGGTTTACGTCCAGCGAGTAGTGCCAGACCTTTGCGCATACTTAATTCCGACTCTAGGGCCATACTTTTGTCACAGGTATCTTGCTGTCGCCGGTCGTCATGTCCATCTTTGACCACCGTCATCCAACCATCTCTGGTCTCGCTCCCACTTCTAATCAGCACAGACCAGCTTCAGGGGTAACTTTAGAGCATCAATCACATAAAGAAGCTATAGCAGCAGCATCAATTTCTCAACCCATCAACTGCGGCTTGCGGAGGAAACAACGAAGCAGGATACACTCTTTTAGTCCCACATTGGGGACGTAAAAGTGCGAGAAGGCGTATAAGTTGAATCCATGCTCTCAGCTCATCGCCTTAGAGAGCACGGGGTAAGGTCCTATGCATGCCTCATCGCACGTGCTATACATGCGCTCCCTCACGTGCCCTCACCCGCGATTCTGTCCACGGGTCTGGGTTGGTTCCGAATACCCGGATACTCAGGTCTGGCTTGGTAACTGAACAAAAGAAATCTAAGGAGGCGGGAGGGTTTTGCACCTCGGGAATTATGCCCCCTCTCCTGCGCTTGCGAGGCCCTTATGCCTTGTGCTTATGAGACCCTTTTGTCTCTCTCTACTATGTTGTGCCTTAGCATTACTAAGGCTATTGAGGTTAAGGCGTCTAAGCCTTTAACCTATCGTCTAAGGCCTTGCTCTGATTGTGTTGGCTATATTCTACGGTGACATTTGATTGAGATTACTGTTCACATATTTGAGATTGAATTAGAGCTTAACATTATGGTTAAATTGGTGGTTCAAATCACCATTTTTAATCCCATCTTTTTGCACTCTGATTCCATTACTCTTGAGAAGTTATGCTGATATACATTGAGCATTGTTTTGATTCTAAATGCATATTATTCTTTATATTGTGATTAGTGGATTGAATTGCTTACAATTGCTCCCTGCGAATGACTTCAGACTCATTTCTTGTTTTCAAGTTTATAAATTTTAGTGTTGTATCGATTTTGTTCACTGTACTACGATGTCTTTTCTTAAAACTTGACGGAAGCGACCAACACTATGCACATTGGATTCACGCAAAACAAATATCATTGGAAGCTTACAATTAGAGAAATCCAATGGTACTACATATAACCCTCTTTTAAGAAAGTTTGACTGAGGGTTGATTGAAAACATGTGTTTTTCGCATTTTTTGAGGCGTTCTAACCTACCCTGACCCTGATAGGTACCAATGGGTCCAAGATGATGCAATCTCCTCTATGACTTAGAATCCAAATTTTGACAAACATAACTCTCATGGTTCCTGATTTTGGTTCACGTACGCCTATGTCCTTAAATGTGTTTCATGCATAATTTTTGCTACACAACTCAAATTTTCGCGAAATAGAAATTATTGGAAAACTTATGATGGGAGGAATCCAATGGTTCCCTACATGAAACCTTCCAAGCAAATTTTAGTCGAGTTTTGATCAGGTTTGACTAAAACCTACATTTCTTTATTTTCATGCTACACTGGCTCGATTAGTGTCAACAAGTCCATCCTAGCACACTTAGTCTAGATTTGCGCTTGGATCTAGATTTTGGCTCATAACAAATCGAGACCATTGTTTATTGTATGGTACATGCCAATAAGGTGGTGGCAACCTCCTGAGTTGCGGTAACTATGACCCAATGGATTATAGATGAGGATGGGCAGAGGTTCTATACATCTATTAATATTGCAAGGTGCAAAATGATCACCTAAGGCTTTTGTCTTCTGAACTACGCCATAAATCTTCTAATCAAATCATGATTATAAAAGTACCGACTACTTGAAGACTATAATTGTCAAATGGGCTATAAAGTCATAGCTAGTATTAATAATCTTCTAAATACTGAGCCTCGATAATTGTAGAAAGCAAATCTAAGTCCGGTTATACGATTAGATTGGCCTATTTGTGGTACTATTGTTGTGCATCTACGATAAACAAGAGTAAATGGACCCATGAGAACTTGCTCTACACCAAATTCTAGGTGGATCCCAAGTTAGCAGATCATATTATTGATATACACATGGTAAATGTATGAATTAGAAATAGTCAAAAAGTAGGGAAATATATATATTGATGTAACAAGTGATGCAAGAAAATGTATGGGTGTTATTTTTGTACTGCACATAATATTGAGAATGTGGACTCCCTTGATAATTGATATTTAATGTAAAGAAAAAAAAGAACCTAAGATTTAGGAAAGTTAAATCCTAAACACTAAAGATTAAACCCTAAACCTTAAGGTGGAAAAATCACCTTTCAAGTGTAAAATCACTTGTCATAGGTGAAGAAAACACTTGAAATTTAATTTTGCACCATTGCAATCTTACTTTGCACCCATGCAAAATTATTTTGAAGGTGTAAAGTAATTTTACATAGGTGCAAAATCAGATCACACCTGTGCAAAGTGATTCCAAAGGTGATTTGAATAGTTTACATTCGTACAAAAATGGTTTGTTATTGATTCAAACAGTGGTGGACCTTATTATGTGTCAGCACTTTGTTTGCATAAAAAGGAGGGATGCAAGTTGAGATCACATTCATACAGCTATGCATAAACTTTTACGTCAACTTTTATGTTTCTCAACCCACATCCTTAAAAATGAAACATTCTAGCAACTCTAGGAAAAATATAGTAAATGTGGAATAAGAGAAATAGGTAAGTGCCTACCAAGGAGAATTCCTAATAAGAATCAATGGGCAAAAATTTGCCAGTGTAGCGATGAAATTACGTGGAAACAAGGTGAAACAAAGATATGAAAATCAGACTAAAAGTTGAAATAAATGAATAAAGCATAAGTTGGTAAATCACTGGAACGGTAGATCAAATAAATAAATAGTTGAGTTATTTTTATTGGATGTGGGTATATGAAAGTAAAAAGTGACGTAAAATGCAACATAAAAGGATGTGAACATGTGATCCTCACTTGATCCATCTTCTTTTTATGTAAAAAAGTACTGACATGTGGTGGGATCCACTACTATTGAAATCAATAATGAACTCATTTTGCACAGAAGTAAATCACTGAAATTACCTTTGGAATTACTTTGCATTGGTGCAAAATCACTTTGAACATATGCAAAACCACCAAATCACCTTTAAAACCACTTTGCACGAATGCAAAATCATTTTACACCAATATAAAACCATCATATCACCTTTGGAATAATTTTGTATTGGTGCGAAATAAGATTGCATTGGTGCAAAATCATCCCAGACTAATTTACCACAGTTGTAAAAGTGTTTTGCACCTATGCTAAACCACAATATCACCTTTGGAATAATTTTACATCGGTGCAAAATGAGATTGCACCGATGCAAAATTACCTCAAAATAATTTGTCATCAGTGCAAAATGATTTTGCACTGATGCAAAATCACATAGAATAATTTATCACCGGTGTAAAGTTATTTATCACCTGTGCAAACATGATTTATCATCTGTGCACTTTAGTTCAAAATGATGTGATGATTCTTTTCAATGTGGTGTGGCCTATCATGTAACAAACCTTATGTTATTTTGTTTCTTTACATTAAATACCAATCGTCAAGTGGAGACCATGCTAACAACACCTTGCATTAGATTTTGCATCACTTTATGTATTTCCCTACATTTTGGCTTTCTTATTTTCTTTACTAGTTCCTTAGTAAGCAGTTACTTAATGCTTGCTTTGACCACTATTTTACTCAAGCTTCAGTGGAGTGCTAAGAGAGTAACAATTGATGGCGGCAAAAAAGTTTGTGATTGTCAAAAACTAGCCTGCGAAGCAGGAAGACCTAAGCAAAGTCTAATGCCTGGTTTATGGAGAAGGTTAGCTAACTCGGGTTTGTAAAGTTGCAACAAGGGTTAACCTGTGTTTCTGTTTACTTGCAAACAGGGGTTAACCCTTGTTTGTGTTTACCGAATAGGGTTAGGAATGAGGGTTATCCTGTGATATGAAAATGAGGTGTTTACTTGGGAACAGGGGTTAGAATGGGGGATTTTGTGGCAAAAGATATCTTTACCCCTGGAATGATAGGTAAGTTAGTTGGGTTATTTTTTTAAAATATGGGAAATGGTAGGTAAGTTGAGAAAATTTTGTTTAAAGTATTTGGTTAATTTATGACTTACCGAAATGCAAAATTGGTAAATCTTCATAAATCAAGCAAAGCAAGGGGCAACACGAAATTGGAAGGGTTAAATATGTTCACTCATTGAAATCACATATCAATTGGAGCACCGAAATGTTCACTACATGGAGGTACTAAAAAAGTTACCTCTCCCTTGAAATGGATGACTGAACTACAACTCCACCAAACCAAACACAAGAGCACTTGTGCAACCCAGCCATCAACATCAATCCAAAACAAGTGCAAGGTCAAAACAAAAAGAAATTAACTTCAAATAGAAACGCAATGGTGACGAAGTGAAAACCAACCTTATTAGGGTTTCAAGTTTCTGTGGAGGAAATGGAAGGGAACAAGGTTCCTTTTATATGGGTAGGGGTCATCAACCATGGGCATCAATGCATTCAACCAACCTCATAAATCGACCATTCGAATCACTAAAGCAAATATTAGATCATGCATTCCTAAGATACAACAAGCGGATTTGCAGATAGCAATAGCAACAGCACCTCTAAATCAGACATGTCACAAATGGAGGAAGCAGCTCGGTAAAGACAAGGAGGTAATAAAGGCCACCAACTAACCTAGACACTATTTTCCTTTCGATTTCGAAGAACAAAGATGCAACATCAAATGGCGCCAAAGCCCTGCTAAGAGTGCAAAACATCTGCTCCCACTGTCATGACAACCATCGTTCCAAACGAGGATCACCGTGCCAAATCGTGGGTAGGGTTTCCGACAACGTCGCTGCAAAGGCGGGAGAAGGTCGTGCCAAAGGGGTGAGAAGGGCACGATCAGGAAAAGGAAATCACAAGAGGGGGCATTGAGGAGAGAGAAAATAGGTGTTAAAAGGGGGGTTGCGCTAACACCAGATAAGTAATTAAATGGGGGTTGGGTTACCCCTTGTGGTAAACAAGGGATAATCGCGAAAAAGAGGGGTAATCCCCCTCCATAAACTAGGCCTAAGAGAAGAGCCAACTCAACCTAGAAGCAAAAAAAGTCCCCTACCGCTCGGAAGACCACCTGGGCAAGTTAGCTAAATCTTCCACCCAAAGATGACTGATGAGGGGCAAAAGGTACCATTAGAATTAAAACTTTGCAAAAAGCCTAATGGATCCAATTCTTTGATGGCTTGATGAATCTGTCTACCCAACTATCCAAAACCCAAGTGGATCTGGGTGGACCCAACCCGCCAGAGGATTTGGTTGACCGAAGTTGAAGAGGCAGCCACAACATCTATGTCAATGCTAACGGTTTGCGCTACAAAGGCTATTTATATCTAAGTAATGGACGAGCTAGAGAATCCAAGAAGTTCGTCATGAATCGAAGAGTTGTGATATTTTTTGTATTATAAATAGATAAGAGAAGCCTTAAGAAAGGGGTTGACGCATTTTCTGAGAAAGAGAACAAGGAGTGATTGTATTATCAACCACCATAGTAGAATCTTGGGAGCATCACCCTACCCCAAGCGAACAACCCTTCGGGTGGAACTAGGTTACCAATTTCTTGTGCCTCTGTCTTTGTGATTATTTGTGATATTTTGTTGATTCGGGTCCCCTATCGATCAGGGCCTCGATCAATTGTCACCATCTGTGGGAAATGACTATCATTTGATACGTTTCCTTAATCTAAATCGAAGCAATGGCTCCTACAACTCAAAATTACTCTAGCGCTAGCCCCAAGAAGGTCTCCCTTGCGGAGTTCAGCATTTTGTGTCTAAGGAATTCCATTTGCATGCCGAACCTAGCAAGGAGAAGCCCATGTAGCCCAGCTGGCAACCTGAGCCTTCTCGTCTTGGAAATCCTCAGTGGGACTCTCTCCTCGTGTTGCAGGCAAGGGAAGAGGAGTACGAAGCTAGGCCGGTGGCTCTAAAGGTTGAACAACAGTTGGTTATGGATCAACTCTAGGAAATCAAGCTGATCAAGGAAAACCACCAAATTTAGTTAGAGGAGCCCTAAAACTCTAGTCCAACTGACGACCAACTGAAGTGGTGTCGTATGGTAGAAGAGGAGAATGCCTACCTACACGAACAGCTCGAGAAGCTAAAATGCGAGCTTAGCAGCCAGAAAGGGGAAGTTCCTCCTAGCATGCCTAAAGCTCCTCGTCCACCTTCATCAGGGGAGCAGTCTGGGGCCCACCCCATGGTAACCAGCGGAGGGGGCTCACTACTCGAGATCTTCCGTCAAGTCACCCGGGCAATGAGAGGCATACGCTCTTGGGCATATGTTGCTACCTACCCCTTCATGGAGGATGTAATGACAACACTTTTGCCAGAGAAATTCAAGCAGCACGTCATGGCCCAATATGATGGGATGGTGGACCCCAACGGTTTTGTGGGGAGCTACCGCTAGAAGATGCTTGTATACGGCTATCCTAACGAGGTGCTCTATTGAGTATTCCCTTCATATCTTTCCAGCATGGCTCACGAATGGTTCAATGAGCTGCCGACAGGATAGATTACCTGCTTCCAAGAGTTGGCAGATAAATTCTTCCAATACTTCGCAAGACAACGGGTTAGGGATAACCCAGAAAGGCTATCAGAGATCCGATAGAGTAAAAATAAGTCTTTCCGATCATATCTGGACCAGTTTAAGGCTCAGTACATCAAATGCAAAAGGCCCCATGATGCCATTGCTATCTAGTACTTCAAGTCAGGCCTCCTAACTTAGAGGTTCTAGTACGATATTGATGATTTTCCGCCTAGAGATATGGTAGAATTATGGGACCGGGCTACAAGGTTTGTACAGTAGGATGACTCATTTCGCTCCCATAGCCAGTTGGCGGATGGATACGAAGATGACTTTGGTCCTACCGAGGAAAAGAGAGTCTCGGGAGAACCAACTCCTATATCCATCTGCGGAGGCAGCCGCTTCAACAAACGAAAGGCAAACTTCTAAGATCAAAGAAGCGAAACGCCCAGCAAGGGTCGAAACAACAGGCCCTGATAGCCTAGATGGGAGTTCTTTGAAGAATACACTCCCCTGGCTATCAATCAGAAGGATGTGTTGGTGGAGGTATGATCCCCAACAAGGATCTTTTACCTCCACCAAAAGCCTCTCAAGAAAAAGGCTGACACTGGGCCCTATTGCAAGTATCATCGGGCCCAAAGACATGCTACGGAAGACTATCGGGATTTGTGTGATCAGATTGAGTCCTAAATCCAGTACGAAAACTTGGCCCATTGTCCAAGACATAAATCACATTTTAAAGTAAATCAGTCATAGTATAGCGCGAAGTACGTCAAAACAAATAAAATTTATGAGATGTGAGTCCCGGTCGAACTTAGAGAGGCAGAAAACATTTTCGATCTCAAAATTGATTTGGATATAAATACTAACTAGATAATAATCACAATATATATAAAGAGAATGTAGTCATGAGTTTGATCAAATAATTCTAGAGTTATGACTATGTAATGCTAGAACAAGAGTAATTGAGTTGCAAAAATAAACTAGAATATCACTATCTAATCTAGCAGAATAAGGGCACCACGGCTAGTCTGTGGTGGCCTTTTGGAGAGGCTAAGGAGAGCAACGGCGATCCACCAAGGTGGCTTGGTGGGCACTCCAGAGAAGAGAGCTAGAGATGGAGAGAGCCGGAGAAGAAGGTCAGAAGAATTGGAGAGGATATGGAGAAGTTTTGGTGGAAGATGATCTTCTGCGGGGGCCTTGGGCCATCTTTTATAGCTTTTATGAGGGCCAAGATAGGCATTTGAGCCCCCACAACCATGCAACAACCCTCTGGTAACCAGATCCGTTGATCGGGAGATCAATGGATCAGATTGCACCTCAATAGGCCTTCATTTGCACCTTCATCGCATGGATTTGTTCTGGGCTTGACACGTGGCATGCTCGGATGCTTGGATCTTCATCGCACAGTCTCGCACGCTTCTGCTTCAACGCCGCTCTGACTTTCTCTCTCCTCGCACACCTGCTCGCGCTTTAATCGCTCCTAATGCACGGGCTAAATCTTGGTCGTCCGATTGTGAGATTCGTTGAGCCACCGCCTTTGATTTTCAAAACGTGCGTGTGCGTGCACGTCATCACGTGCATCTCCATCCGATGCCAGCCAGCACACCATGCGGTCACTTCTGAACCGCCCGATGGCCATCCAACGGATGGATTTCATCCGCGCCTACACCTTCGTCAATTTCCCATTGATGGCAAGTCGACCTCGCATCCTACCCTGTTGTTTGAGCATGCGAGCCAACGTGCTGGAGGTGCATTTTGTTGTGGTTGCCTCTTCTTGTCTAGCTATCCTCAGCCGTTGGATGGAGATCCAACAGTTGAGGTGTGATCTCAGTTGGTGAGGTGCGTCTGGGGTTACTATTTAGGCGCGTTGTGGTCATTGGAGGATGATCCAAGGGCCCACAGTGCACGAAGTGCCTTTAGAAGTTGGGGGTGCGGTGAGGGGCAGTTGCGATGGCGCCACGTGGTGCCATCATGGTCGTCCATCTTTTCTCCTTTGTAGACGGTGCTATACGCCTCCGATCGGGATGATTCTTGCGCCATTGGATTGCGATAGCTGATCCGGATCTATCCGTACAGTCGGATTTATCATCTGAGGTCTAGATTCTCACCTATTTGCCTCTTGGTTCTTTCTCTTCTGCAAACTCCCTAGGATGCTACGAGAGTTTGATCGATGCGATCTTGAAAGCGTTGGACTTCCGTCTTCGTTCTAAGCAAATCCATGTGGTTGGATCAGCCATCCGCAGCCCTAGATTACCTGCGATTGTTAATGCCTCTCAATTAGCGCATAATATGACATTATTATTCACAAATCTAATAAATCAACTATGATGCAAAGTACGATGTGAATGCATGCAGAATGCATAAGTTAAGCTAGGTTCTAACTTAATTCAGGTGGATTAGGGCCTATGATTGCTGCTCAATCATCCATTTCGTTAGGCAGAATGAAGGCCAAGATAAGGGCAAGAGACTTATGGAGGGTCCGGAGAAGTACCATAAGGAGAAGCTTCAAGAGCTTCAGGGGGTTAATATGGTCCTCGTGGTAGACCAAGAGCCACAGGAGTTTGAAGCTCATCAAATTGAGCAAGTGGTGTCTCCATGGATCCCCCCTGCAAAATATCTCCATCAGGTCCTGCTAGTGAAAGCAACACCACCCTAGAATACTCACATCCTGCTACCTGAAACAATGGGTGTGGAGGTTGAGGTCATTTTCAAGGTCAATGCCGCTCCAAGTCAGCAATCTGCTCCCCCCGAGCAAATTCCTCACAATGTGTTCCCCACCTTTCAATGGGAAGAGAGAGGATTTGTCAAACAAGCAACCTCAAAATCGTTCTCTACACTGCTGAACCCGATAGAGCACCCAGACCCACTCCTGGTAACTCCCTATTGGTAGGGCAACTCTAGCCTAGGCTCCTGGTGGATGAAGGCAGTGCAGTGGATGTTCTATCTTGGAAAACACTGCTAAGGTTGGGGTTCAAAGAAGATCACCTATCCCCATCAACTCAACCGGTTGTGGGGTTTGGAAATCACAAGGTGATGCCGAAATGAGAGATAACCTTACCCCTATCTATCTGTGATGGAAACAAGCACCTAAATAGAACAACCACATTCATCGTGGCTGGATTGACGACGGCATTTGACGGCATCATCAGCTGCTCGATGACCCATGCCTTTTGGGTGATCCCCTCTTATTTCCAAGTCATGCTCTTTCAAACTCTACGAGGAGTAGGGATAGTGCATGGGGATCAATCGGCCGAGCACGAGGTCCTTCAGATCGAGTTGGAGTGGTCCTTCTGATCGAGTTGGAGTTGGAGTGGAAGGGATCAAATTTCCTGCAACATTTAGAGTACTTGGCGGAGGTGTTCCATGTCTTAAGAGACACCCACCTCCGTTTGAATCCTGACAAATGCGTCTTTGGCATTTCAGCAGGAGAATTTCTAGGCTTTCTGGTTTCTAACTAGGGAATAGAAGCCAACCTCGACAAAATTCAGGTGATCATGGCTCTAGAACCACCAAACACTCTGAAAGGTATGTAGTGGCTAGTCGACAAGATTGCCTCTTTAGGCCAATTCTTGTCTTGATTTTTCGACAAATGTTTTCCCTTCTTTGAATGTATGAAAAAGAGAAAAGGCTATATCACCGCCCATTGGACTCCTCATTGCCAGAATTCTCTAGAGGAGGTAAAGGAAACTGATGGTAACACCATCATTAACCATAACTAATTTGAATTAGTAGATATCAAGTAATAAATGCTCCTACATGATCGCCTGAGAGCCTTAATTCCATGCAGATCCACTTTGAGGAGAGAAGATTAAATAAGGGTTAATTATGTAGTTTTAACATCGCATCAGAAACATAAATTAACCACTAGGTTTGTTAGAGGTTAAATGAAGGTCAAATGAGCTTAAAAGACTAATAAGTGGGTTTACATAGATAGAAATAGGGTTTCACGCATTCCAAGAACCAAAACAACATACAAAATCCTAATTTCAAATCCACTTAAATTAAAGAGATTCTGGTCAGGATAAAGTTCATCTAAATCTCCTAAATTTCATAGGAAAATATTCTAAGAGGTTTGGTACCTTGGTTTGACCCTCAGACGAAATTCTACCCTAATTTGGGCTTCTGTGCAAATTTCCTAATCAAACATGGTCAAAACTTAAATCCAACTTCACCATAAAATTCCTTGGGTCTAAATTAGGTTTGTACCAACATTTGGACCCAATCAGAGTTTATCTTGACCTAGTTTGCAATTTAGTCCCTTAAAACTCTATTCTTCACACCTAAGGCCCCAGCTTTCGAAATCTCTTACAGATAGGCCCCTAGGCTTGTCTCCTTCTTCACACTTTGGTCCCTACCACCATGGTAGGTGTGAACCTAAGCCACCACCCTTCAAACGAGGAGATCTCGTTGATTCCTCAACTAAATCCTCCTAAAATTGGAAGAAACAATCCTCAGGAGATCCTCTACCAATTAAGCCCAATTCCAAAGCTCAATCACAAGTCAAAAGCTCTGACGAACTCTCAAAAATTAGTGGGTTCTCCTCACGAATTTCGCGAGGAATCCACCCTATTTTTGGTCAAATCAAGCCCTACCCGAGCTCTATAAATGCTCCTGGAGCTTCGGTTATTCTCTTTAGTCTAGTTTGGCCTCAACTTCTTCGAATTT
The DNA here is from genome assembly GCA_037157565.1 of Thalassia testudinum. NCBI lineage: Eukaryota > Viridiplantae > Streptophyta > Magnoliopsida > Alismatales > Hydrocharitaceae > Thalassia > Thalassia testudinum. The sequence continues at coordinate 103,613,293 of JAZHRO010000024.1, read as the reverse complement.
CTCTCCCTCTGGCCACCTCCACCATGACTCTGGCGAACTTCTCCAAATCTTCGTTGTTGCCCTCTGCCACATACGATAGGCAGAGGGGTCTTCTTCCTCTCCTTCATCCGCTCCTCGCCATACCTGCAAGGAGCCCTTAGACCCTCTCTTCCTCGCTGTCTCCTTCACCGGAGGACTTTACCTCCTCCATGTTCGACCATCACACCAGTGTGGATTTCTCGCTCTTTCAGCCATTAGCTAGGTTTTCTACCTCTCTCTCTCTCCTTAACCTTGATTTGACCCTTTCTCACCTCAATTCATCCACCACATCACCACTCCCCACTTCATCTTCCCTGACTTCGGTGCATACTCCGGCGAACCCACACCACCAACACACCGCACCAATCACCCAACCACCACCACCACTACCTTCTCCATGGCCTCTAGAATAAAAACCCTAACATTATTGGGTCAATCAACCATCCTACCATCTCCCCGATCAACCCACTACGATTCCTACATCCCTAACTTCGCCCAACCTTTGTAGTACTCCAAATGCCACGAAACCTCCACCGTTATCTTTCTTGCCTTACGACGATGCTCCTGAGCTATTCTAATTAGGCCAAAAGGCCATATTCTTGTCTTTAGGTATCACCGCTGGCGGTCCTCACCTTCGTCTTCGACCACCATAATCCGGCAACCTTCGGTCTCAACCCCGCTCTAAATCGACGTGGAACAGCTTCAGGATCAATTCTAGGTCTTCCCTTAGGCAACAGAGCTTGAGCAGTAGTCAAATTGACGCGAGTTTCTTCAGCAGTTGCACGGAGGGGAAAGTGGGAAACATAGTCCCACATCGTGAAGAACAAAGCCTCTAACATGCATATAAGGAAATCCTACTGAAGCTTTCCGCCTCTACACCGGGGGTGAGGTCCCTGCACCACACCCTTTACCACTCCTCACCTGTGGTACATGCCATGTGGGTTTGGACCCTACCTGGATCCGATACCCACCTAAAACCCGATTACCTGATTCTATGAGCTAAGTGGAGAAAATCCTGAGGAGGAAGGGGGAGGGTTTTGCTTTAGGATCCATGTCCTGTTGCCTTGAGATGCATGCCTGTGTATTCTATACTCAGCATCTCTTTGAGGTCTCTGCTGAGGCTTCGTGCCTCTGTGGTTGGCGTCTTGTAGTGGCTATGTGCTTATGCTAAGGTTTAACTCTTGAGGTCTCTAAGGCCTTATATTGAGGATTGGCAACTTTAAGTCATCTATACCATGCTTATGACATCTAATCCTAAGTACTGTGGACACATTTGGTGGCGTGGAATTGAGGCATTAGTTGGTTGAGACCATTGTTAGATTATTTGAGTAATTTGATACTTAGGATATCTGCTTTGATTGAAGGGAATGATTGGTGATTCAAATCACCATTATTTTGAGTTTTTATTCTTTTTATCCCATGATATCTTGAGATACAATTTGGTTGATATTGAATATATTTTCATTGATATTATTGTGATCATTATTTATATCATTGATTAGTGCTGTGAATTCCATATTTGCTCCCTGCGAGCGACCTCAAACTCACACTGTTTTCAAGCTTTATAAATTTAAATGCTGTTGCATTTTTGTTGACTATACTACAATGCATATATTTTTTAATTCGATGCAAAATGCATGCAATAGAAAATCTTAAAAATCTTCCCATTCTAACTACCCCTAAGGCCGAGGAATCTTTATTCCTTTACCTGGCGGCATCCATGACCGCCATTAGCGCTGTCCTAGTTAGTGAATGAGGAGGGCAACAACCAATATACTTCATTAGCAAGACCTATCAAGGTGCAGAAACTAAGTATACTGTGATCGAGAAACTCGAGCTAGCCTTGGTGACTACCACCAGAAAACTGCAACCATACTTCCAAGCACATTCAGTAGTAGTCTTATATGACTACCCTTTGCACCGAATGTTGCATAAACCCGCAGGGTCGGCACGACAGATAAAATGGGTCATGGAGCTAGTGGAATTCTACATTCAGTACTACCCGAGGAAATCAATCAAAGGTCAAGTTTTGACAAATTTTGCAGCGAAATTCACAGACCCAGATGCTTCCCTCTCTCTACCTTAGAGGTTGTATGTAGATGGCTCTTCCACGGAAGCTGGGTTTGGAGCCAGCATAAACTTAACCGCCCCAGACGGCATCACTCATAAGTATACTGTCAAGCTTATTTTTCCCATCTCCAATAATGTGTTTGACTAAGAGGCCATGTTAATTAGCTGGCATCTGGGTGGCTAAGTCAAGAGGCATCTCATCGCTGGAGATTTGTATGGACTTCCAATTGCTTGCCAACTAAGTTAACGACGAATACCAAGCTAGGGATCCACATATGATCCTATATGTTGACAAGGTCAAGGAGGAGTTGTCAGGTTTCAAGACCATCTCGGCCAATCGAGTATCTCGATCCGACAACCCTGTGGCAGACGCTTTAGCCTGCCTGGCATTAGCAATCTCGCTTGAATAGGAAGAGGACATATGCCTCCAAACATTAAAAGAGCTGATGTTACTCGCTCCCAGAACGTTCATGATAGAACAATCCATGTCTTCGATGGCACCTATCATTAGATACTTGAACACTGGAAAGCTACCTCAGAAGGAACCACGACCCAAGACATTCCACTTAAAAGCCTCTAGGTATACCTTGATAGAGGGGAAACTGAACAAGCGAGGATATTTCATTCCTTTGTTGCACTTCCTTGCACAAGATGAGGCATCACAAGCCCTACAGGAAGCCCATGGAGGCATATGTAGGAATCATGAAGGGTATAACACACTCCTGGCCCGGTTGTTTTAGGTGGGGTACTTTTAGCCCCCAAATGAAACAAAATTGTAAGGAGTTTGTGCACAAGTGTGATAAGTGCCAACGGTTCGATTTGCTGCACCACTTGCCGCTTAGAAAATTATTGCCTATCATGTCACCCATCCCTTTTGCAAAATGGGGAATGGATTTCATTGGCCCTTTTCCACCAGTGCCGGTTGAAAAATGCTTCATCCTGGTTGTAGTGGATTATTTCTCCAAGTAGGTAGAAGTCAAGGCCATGGCCAGCCCAATAGCTGACAAGCTTGTGTCATTTGTCAAGAAGAATATCATAGCTCGGTATGGAATACCACAAACCATTGTCACAGACAATGGTACCCAGTTTGCTTGTAAGAAGTTTGAAGAATTTTACGCAAGCTAGTACATCCCCCTGTGCTTCACGTTCGTGGGACACCCCCAAGAAAATGGACAGGCGAAGGTAACCAACCATACCATCATCTCAGTGCTAAAGAGATGGCTCGACTCTTCAAAGGGAGGATGGGCCGAAGAACCACCAAACGTATTGTGGGGCTACAGGACTTGCCAGAAGACTTCCACAGGTCACACTCCTTTTAGCCTGGTGTATGGCATAGTTGCCTATAGAAATAGTCCTTCTTATATATTGTACGCAACTGTATGACCCTAATACTAACGACGATTAAGTTTGCCTAGCCTTGGACTTGGTGGAGGAGCTAAGGGAGAAGGCATTTGAGTCAACGCTACGATGCAAGGAGGCAACTGTGGCCTCTTACAGCAGGTTGGTCCGCAAGCGGAAGTTCTCTGAAGGAGACAGTCCTACGGAAGAGTGAAGTCTCCATGCCAAGCAACTCGAGTGGAAAGTTGGATGCCTTGTGGGAGGGGCCTTACAAAATTCACAAGGATAGTCCATGTGACTTCTATGAGTTACAAACTCTAGGCAACAAGCCAATTCTTTGAACATGGCATGCGAATAACTTAAGATTGTACCATGTATAAAAAATTGAATAAGAGAGGAGACAAAACATTTTCTTTCGTTTATTGTCATTAACTGTCTTACATTCTCAAGTGAAGGCCATTTCCATCAAATGGCCCATAGAAAAAGGAAAAAAGTAAAAAAAGGGGGAAAAAACAACAATACTACAAAGGCAGAGTGCTTCACTCAAAGTCCTCAGGAAGATCAAATCAAGGAGTTGGAGGGGACGAAGAGACCGCATAGGACTGGCTTGCTGGATGGGAAGGCTGCTTTAAGGCTCTTAACGAACCTGGCTTGTTTGCCTCCTCAGGAGTCGGGCTCCCTGTCGACTCTTCAGGCAACAGAATTGAAGCTTTGTCCATGATAAGACCTTCAACTTTCTACTTGTCGAACTTGGACATAAGCTAGTCTATAAACCAACTGCACAACTCCTCTACGGTAGTGTGCTTGACTTCTAAAAGTGCCTGCACCATCACCGATGTATATTTGCTAGCCTCCATCGAGAAGAGGTCCTGACTTTCCTCCATCACCATCTCATGGTCCATCTCTAGTTGAGTAGAATTCTTCAGATCTAGTACCCTTTTGGCCTTGTCCTACGCGATCGAATGGGCCTTGGCAAGATCACCCCTTAGGCTTTCCACAACAGCCTCTGCCTTTTTCGGACATGCCTTCAAACTAGCAAGCTCATCTATAGCCGTGCCTAAGAAGAGGCGTTCCTATTTTAGAGCCACCTCTTACCCTTCCACTGCCGAGGAGTGGGAGACCCTTAATACCTGCACCTCTTCCTTTAGACAGAGTACATTGCTACAGGAAGTGTGCAGCTAGTTTGTCAAGTCTCGCAACTTCACAAGATCTCTCTTGTGAATGCTGATGAGACATTCCTCAAGCTTCCTGGCTAGAGACCCAGCTCTAATCAACCCCAGGTGGGCCTCCATCAGCTCTTGCTGCAGGTGGGCCTCCTTTAGTTATTGCTACAAGCGAGACACCTGGCTAATTGCCTACTACTACAACCGGAACTTCTTAGTAGCCTCCTCAACAGCCTTCTCCGCCTTCTCTCGAGCTGTAGTAGCTTCTTCGACTAAGCGGGCGAAGGTCTGTTGATTCGCTCTGGCAGTCAACACCCACTTCGCGGCCATGTCAGCCACCTCGCAAGAGACATTGGGATCGGTGATATCAGATGATACATCACCGATAGGAACAAATAAAGACCTAAGGGTCTCAATCTATCAAGAAGGAATGATTAGAGTTTAATAATCTAGTATCCTGCAGAAGCAAGGATAAAAAACATAGCAAGGAAAAGGACTCACCACACGAAGGCAGTAGAAGTAAACATGTTTGAAGTTCATCCCTCCTTTATGAGGGGTAGCCCAAATAAGGGCATCTTGCAGATGTCGTATAACTTGCCTTTCCAGTTGAGGGGCACCACTGGAGAAGTTGCCTGGACCGGGGTCCCTCGACTAGGCACAGGGTCCTCATGAGCCCCCTCTAGCATGAATCCCCTCACAGACCCAACCGTTTGGCCAATGATCTTGAAACCCCCCCCCCAGTCACTGGGATCCACTGTCACTTGTGCCCCCGTTGCGCTCTACCTAAAGTACAATTGGTCAAAAGCATTGTCACCCAAAAACCTCCGAACGTCGTCGCATCTTGCGCCACCTTCACAAAGGCGCCTAGAGGACCAGTTGGTGGGATGGGCAGACCAGAGCTTCCCCTCTCAACCACCTTGCTAAGAGTCTAGCGTGGGGAGTCGTCCAAAATAATGAGCTCAGGCGGGGTAGACCGATGAGGCGAATCTATGGGGGCATCCGTTGTTTTAGCCTCACCAGGGCTTGAGGAGACGGGTGTCGCCAACTCTTGTATTGGAAAACCGTGGCGCTCTACCTTTTAGAGCCCTTAAGGGAGACCTCCTCTTCACTACTCGCCACTTCCTTTTTCCCTCCTTGGGATGGGAAGATCCTCCCCTCACCCCGCTCTAAGGGCCTACCCCCCACCTCTCCCCGCTTAGATGCACCGTGTGAAGAACTGCTAGGTCGCCGCTTCAGAGTGTCTAGACGGACAAACCGTCCATAAGCTGGAAAAAGGAGAAATAACAAGTTATTCAGATGGTGAAGATAAGCTATCTAAAGCCACTACCCCCCCTCCCCCCCAACTTACATGGAGCGGGATAGGAATCTGCAACCCATGTCAACGCCGCCCAAACAATTTTCCTCCTCAGCTTTGATCGGGCAATTGGCCCAAAGCCCATTATCTTGTTTATATCCACATGAGCAAACAAATCAATTTCCTCGGAGCTAGGCAACAGGTCTCTTTTAGGTGGGCCTTGCCACTTATAGGGGACTACTAAAGTCTCGACATTGTGGAGGAAGAAAAAGTGACAGTCTTGCCCCTTCATACTATTAGGAAGATCAACTATTTTCTATTTGGTGTACCAGCTGTACAAGGTGTATGTACTAGAGGGGGGCCTACCCCTTTTTACCTTAAGGGGAATGAACCCAAAAATTAGGTAGAATACACCCAACTGGGGAGCAATTCCAAAGTGAAAATAGATGGAAGTGAAGGCGTTGAGAACGGACTAATAGTTCAGGCTAAGTTGAGAGGGAGCAAGATTGTAATGACAAACAAACGAGACCAAAAAAGGGTTCAAGGGCTGATGAGAGCGGGAGCGGGACAGAACCAATAGTCCCACATCGGCGAAACGCAAAGCGCAGGTGCGGTATAAATTATTTTTGTGTTATACGCTCTTTGCCTCCGAACGCACAGGGGTGAGGTCCCTCACCTTATCCCACGCTCGCCTCATCCGCGGTTTCACCTCGCGGATCTGGTGGGCTCCGACCCGACCCAACCTGAGCACTCCTCGCGCATCACCTACCTGCTGGTGCGCCTGGTCCCGGGTGCGAAATCTGACCCAATTACCCGTGGCTCTGGGAGAGCGTCCTTGAGTGAATTTCAGAGAGAGAGACGCGCGGGTAAAGGGACAGGGTAGGTTTTGCTCTCCTGTGCAGGCAGGCCGGGCGTTGAAGAAAAGAGACTTAGCTGCAATGAGAAAAAGAAGAGAAGAAGCAGAAGAAGAGGCTACGCAGAGAAGAGAAGGAAGAAAAGAGGGACTGCAGACAAAAAGAAGAAGAGGACAGAGGAGAAAAGAAGTAAAGGCAGGAAGAAGACCAAGGAAGAAGAAGCCTTCGCAGGAAAGAGAGAAGAAGAGAAAGAGGTTCCAGGAAGAAGAAGCCCTGTAGATCAGAAGAAAAGAAGAAGAAGAACCTACGAAGAAGAAGAAGAAGGCAGAAGAGAGAAGTAAGGAGGAAGATTGCAGAGAAAGCAAAGACCAAGAAAGAAGGCCAAACAGGAAGACTACACTACATTTAAGAAGTCTGACAAAGAAATCAGACGTCCAATTCTGTTCTCTCTCAGCAACTATTTTTTTTTAAATTTCTCTGTGAATCAATTATTTTTCTTTAAAAGTTGTATTCTTTTCTTTTTAAAAGTACTCAAATTGCTCCCTGTGTTCGACCTCGGATACTCTACTTTTTCGAGTAATAAAATTCTCTATTTGTTTGAACGCTTTGTCGGCTATATTACAACGTATTATCTTTTAAAACCCGATCAAGTGCAATAAACATTTTGGCGCCGTTGCCGGGGAGCAACGGGCACTTTTAAAGCTTTTGATTACAACTTTTTGGTCCAATATTTGACCTAACTCCTCTCTTTTGTTGTGCTTATTGCAAGGAAAGCAAAAAGGAAAGAAGAGCAGCTACACAACGGACACTCCAAGGAACAGGTAATTTCCATAAGCCCTCCCTCTTAACTCTCTCAAAATCTGAAAAAAAAAAGAGAGAACAATCAACTTAGGGCTATCTGTTTCATATTTAGTAACTCATCAAGTTGACTGATTTTCATTTCAACACATTTTTATCTGCTCATCCAACTAAGGTAACTAGGGCTAAAACTTTCTTGATTGAGCCCTAGGTACTAAATTCTGAGGCAACTAAATTGGACCCATTAGAGCCAATTTAAGGATTAAAAAGCTAGGGTTTTTAGAGACACACCTTATCTTAAACAAAGAAACAAATTTTCCCAAAAGAGGTGTGCCTAAACCTTGTTTGAAAAGATCTACACAAGAAGAACCCTAAGCAAATCAGGCTTTTAATCCATTTGAACCTTAAAAAGAAAAGGACCTAAAAGCTCTTAAAGGAACAAAAGGTGAAGTTGATCCCTTGGGTCAATCAACCTTAAAATTAGGTCACTTTTTCACTCAAAATACTTAAAAGTTTAAGTGGAACATTAAGCACCTTGATCTTAAAGTAAAAAAGGTAGACTTAAGAGGTCAAGGTCACCATTCTGGTCTACCTGGAACCGTAGTGACAAGAGAGCTCGGGTGGGGGAAACCCTATAACTTGTGGGGATGCTCTACCGTGTAGGGGTTTTTGCGGGACTCTCCCTCTCTGGCTGCCCAGGTATTTCTCAAGTGGACGACCTTTCTGACTAAGGGGTCCATCCGCCCCGAACCTCTATAGTCACCCAACAATTTTTGGGTGTCTTGATTGGGTCCAGCACCTTCTAATCTCATCACATCCTTCGGTGCATGTTCGGTAGGAGGTCCTTAAGGCCACCCTTAAGACCTCCTTTAGAAATTCATTCTCGTCAAGGCCAAGCCTCGACACCCTTGTTTGTGCAGCAACCCCACTACATAAATCTCTTATCTGATTCAGCTCCTGATTCTCCTTCTTCCATCATGGCACAACCCATTGAAGAGGAGAATAACCTTGAACACCAACTTCAACGCCTTAACGATCTCTTTCAGAACTTTGTAAACCCATAACAGCGACCTATGATGCGAGATCACTATAATCCCGCTGCGGTGGCGATCGAACCTCGAGTACGAATCCCGATTGGAGGACCTGATTCTGAACTGAAGCCCAATATGATTCATGCCATACCGAAGTTTCATGGGCTTAACTCTGAGGATCCATTCCAACACATTAAACAACTCAAGCATCTGGCCCAGACCTTCGGGTTAGATGTACAAAATCGGGATATCCTACTCATGAAAATGTTTTCGTTCTCCCTCGTGGACAAGGCCGCACACTGGTATCAAACTCAAACCCATCCGATCAACACATGGGAGGATCTTCAGTCCGAATTTTTGAAAAAATTCTTCCCCGTTGGCCGGACGAATGCCTTGCGCCACCAGATCACTCATTTCACTCAACAACCGGGAGAACCTCTTCATGAAGCATGGGATCGATTCTTAGATCTCATGCGAAAGTGCCCCCATCACAGAGTTCCTAAGTGGGAACAAGTCCAGTCTTTTTACCAGGGACTCCGTGAAGATATTCGTTTATTCGTCAATGCAACGTGCGGAGGAAACATCATGGGCCAACATGAGGACACGGTGTGGGAGATTCTCGAAAACATGTGCGAGAACTCCATAAATAATGACTCCACGGGCTTATTCGACAGGACGAATGCCCACGCATCGACGAATCTGAGAGGGACACATGAGATGCAGGACCTGTCCAATTCTGTCAACTTGAAACTGATGGCCAGTAGGTTGGACAAGGTTTCTATCATAGAAAAGAAGGTGGACGAGCTAACTCGGCATTTGCAGCAAGCCACCTCTGCGCAAAACTCTTTTGCATGACCTCCTCTAGCAAGGGAAACTATACAAAACATCTATCACCAATCTGCCAAGGGGATGGATCCATATCCACCCCCGTCTGCCTCTCGGACCGAAGTGACCTCCGATCCATTCTACTCGAGTTGGGGGAACTCTGAACCCTCGTATTCTGACTTTCCTGAGGTTCCTCAGAACTGTGAGGACCTCAACGCCATCCAGAATGACCCATTCTCCAATACCTACAACCCTGGATGGCGAAATCATCCTAACTTTCAGTGGGCGGGAAATTCTCAAAGACCACCATATCAACCCCATCCGCAAGCCCCTCGTCCATATCAGCCGCCTCAGCCTCGGCCCAATCCCACCTACCAATCCGGGCAAAACCAGGATCAACTAACTCTTAACACTGGCTGACATTCAAAAGACAAATGCGGCAATGCAAAAACAACACAAGGACGAGATCACAGAGGTTCGCAACCAACTGGCCCAGATGGCAAATTCCCGCCAACCTGGCACCCTTCCCTCTCAACCTCTGCCCAACCCAAATAACGTGCTAACCCAGAAGCGCGTTATGAATCCAAATTCAGGCCAAACACATTTGATTTATCAGGCCCCTGCTGCTCCATCGCCAGATGGGATGGAAGCTTCAACATCTTATGCGGGATTTCAGCAGCAGCCACCCCTCCTACCAAACCCAAACCAGAATCAGGCCGGATTAAATTCTGTAATAACACGTAGTGGTAAAACAACCCAAGACCCACATTATCCAAACCACTCCAAGCCTGATAATAGCCAAGACCCTAGGATAGTCATCCAAGATACTACTGTCCCAGATCAAGAACCTGGACCTATCCTAGAGGAACCAACTAGGATCCCATTTCCTGAGGCCTTGACCAAAGGAAAAAGGATAACTAAACCTGTGGCTCCCGAGGAGGATCTGGTCAAGCTCTTTGAACAGGTCCAGATAAACATCCCATTGATGGATGCAATTCGCCACATACTGGCTTACGCAAGATTCTTGAAAGACATATGTACCCCTAAACGTAAGCCGCGAACCAAGGATGGGAATCCAATCGTACTGTCAGAGCAAGCCAGCTCTATCATCTTGAGCAAACTCCCACCCAAGGCTAAAGACCCAGGAACTCCCTTGATTTCCTGTAAAATTGGTGAAACCCAATTTGATAGAGCCTTACTAGACCTAGGTGCCTCCATAAATTTAATACCTACATCCCTCCTTGACCACCTTGAAGAATCTGAACTTAAACCCACTGAGCTGACATTGCAGTTAGCCGATCGATCCATCAAGTCACCTAGAGGAATACTCGAGGATGTCATTGTTAGGGTACGAGATTTCTATTTCCTGATGGACTTCATAATACTGGACATGGATGCACCTAAGAACCCAAGGGACACACCAATCATATTAGGGAGACCCTTTTTGGCTACTGCTAGGGCCAACATAAACTGCGAAGAGGGCCAGATAGAATTAAAATTTGGGAATCAAAACCTGAAGATTGACATTTTTAAGGCCCAACAAGGGATTAATTGCGGGGTTATAGAGGAAATATGTGTTATCAAAGCCGTGGTTGATGAATTGCATATAGAGGACAACCTGATTATCCCTGATCAACCACTAGAGAATCAAAAGCCGCTAACAGAGGAGTGCGAACATGATCTAGACACACCTATGACTCCTACCATTGCTCCTGATACAAACCCCGAACCACCCGCTGCTGCTGAAAATCCTGTCATGGAACTTAAGCCCCTTCCCGAACATCTGAAGTATGTGCTTTTGGATTCAAATCAGACGTTTCCTGTGATTATCAACTCTCGACTCACACCTGACTAGGAACTCCGTTTGATTTCTGTTCTCCAGCAACATCGTAGAGCCATTGGATGGACTCTCGATGATTTGACTGGTATAAGCCCTTCATACTACACACATCGAATCTACACAGAAGAAGGCGCACAACCTTCAAGAGAAATGCAAAGACGCCTAAACCCTAACCTACAGGAGGTCGTGAAAAAGGAGATCATAAAGTGGTTAGATGCAGAGATCATCTACCCGATCTCCGACAGTCGTTGGGTGAGTCCAATACAAGTGGTGCCTAAAAAGGTAGGACTTACCATCATCACGACTGAAACCGGAGAAGTCATTCCTACCCGGATAGCTAACTCGTGGAGAGTCTGCATTGATTACAGAAGACTCAATTCCTCTACGAAGAAGGATCATTTCCCACTACCATTTATTGATCAAATCCTCGAAAAACTAACGGGAAATAGGTTCTTCTGCTTTCTTGATGGGTACTCCGGTTACAATCAGGTGGCAATCCATCCAGAGGACCAAGAAAAGACCACATTCACCTGCCCCTTCGGGACGTACTCGTTTCGAAGGATGCCTTTCGGTCTCTGCAATGCACCTGCAACTTTTCAGCGGTGCATGCTTGCCATATTCTCAGATATGGTAGGTGACTATCCGAAAGTCTTCATGGATGACTTTTCAGTTTTTGGAGAATCATTTGACGATTTCCTCCAACACTTGGTCCAAATACTCAGGTGGTGCATCGAGGTGAATTTGGTTCTTTCCTGGGAAAAGAGCCATTTCATGGTGCCTGAGGGAATTGTCCTGGGACATTTAATCCCGGAGAAAGGCATCCAAGTGGATCGAGCTAAGGTTAACCTGATTTCCAAGCTCCCTATGCCTAGCTCGATTAAGGACATCCGATCTTTTTTGGGGCACGTCGGTTTCTACAGTCGATTTATCCCTGATTTCTCCAAAATCGTGTGCCCCCTGACCAATCTTCTATCCAAGGATGTGCCTTTTGAAATTTCCAAGGAATGCACTCAAGCATTTGAGATCCTACGTGACCGAGTCACCCAAGCCCCAGTCCTATAATCCCCTGATTGGTCACAACCCTTTGAGATCATGTGCGATGCATCTGACTTCGCTGTAGGAGCGGTTTTGGGGCAAAAAATTTACGGGAAACCTGTGGTCATTTACTACGCCAACAAAACACTGGATGAGGCTCAGCGTAACTATACGGTTACTGGGAAAGAGCTGCTGGCCATAGTATTTGCCCTGGAAAAATTCAAATCATACCTTCTGGGTTCCCGTGTTATCATATATGTTTGTCGACGGTTTTGTACGGATTTAAAGCGTATCACGTTGTAGTATAACTGACAAAACGTCCAAACAAATACAAAGAATTTTTATTACTCGAAAATCGGAGTATCCGAGGTCGAACACAGGGAACAAATGGAATTTACTACTAGTCAAAATGTAATTGAACACTCTAATTTACTCAGAATATCAATTTAAATGTGAATATATGCAATTAAAAGTAATTAGGACAAAAATATGAAATTGGACGTCTGATCACAAGATCAGACATCTTAAAAGTATTTCTCCTTTTCTTCTTCTTCTGCAGTCTCTCATTTTCTTCTTCGTTTTGCTTCTCTCTGCTTTCTTTCTTGTCTTGCGAAGCCTTCTTCTTCTTCTTTTGATCTTCTAATCTTTCTTTGCCTCTCTTCTTCTCTGTGTCTTGCTCTTTTCTTCTGCTTTCCTTCTTCTCCTGCGAAGGCTTCTTTCTTTCTTCTTCTTCTCTGTCTTGCTCCTTTCTTTTCTTCTTTGGCTCGCCTTTCCTTCTTCTTCTTCTGTAGCGGCCAAGTCCTTCTTCTCCTGCGTTCAGCCTGCCTGCACAGGAGCAAAACCTACCCCTTCTCCCTCTACCCACGCGTCTCTCTCTCTCAAGCAAATCACTCATGGACGCTCTCCCAGAGCCACAGCCATAATCGGGTCGGATCGTACCCGGGACCAGGCGCACCTGTAGGTGGTGTGATGCGCGAGGAGTGCGTGCGTTGGCTTAGGGTCGTGGGTCGGATCCGCCAGATCCGCGTGGACAAGCCGCGGACGAGGCGGGTGGGGTCAGTGAGGGACCTCACCCCTGTGCTTACTGAGGCAACCAGCTTAAAGCACAAATACAATTTATAGCGTACCTGAGTGTTGCAATCCCACGATGTGGGACTAAAGGTTCCGCCCTGATTTCACGCGCGCCCGCAGACTCTCGTATGCAATTGCCCAAGCGGATGGCTCTGCTGGCGCTCCGTGCTGGGCTCACTCACCTCGCGACACTCGCGTGAGTCTCCTGCATCTGCAGCCTGGGAAGCCTGATGCCTGGAGCTTCGTTGGAGCTTCACCGGAGGTCGTCCATGGCGGCAGCGGCTCAAACACTGTCATACACAAAACAAGACTCACGGCCCAATCAGATTAGCTAGTGACCTTCGCCGTGGCACGGCGAAGGCGGTGGATGATGCTGCAGGCCGCAGGTCGGCCTAGGCGTGCGTGCCTAGGTCAACCTGTGGCCGGAGATGGTGGGTTGTTCGGGGGGTGACTGTGGAGGTCTGGAGTGGCAGTGGTGGGGTGGAGCAAGTTCCTGGTGGTGAGGCGGAGCTCTCGAGGTGATTGGCGAGCCGTGTGGAGTGGCGGAGTGGTGTGGGCGGCTCGCCGGAGGGCGGTCGGAGGCGAGGAAGATGGAGGTGTTTAGCGTCGGTCGAGGGGTAATCAGATGAGATAACAGGGGAAAAGAGAGAGGAGAGGAGGGAGAGGAGTTCTAACCTAATTGTAAGGACGAAAGGGGATGGAGGGAGAACAGCCGTACCTGCTGGCGTCGGAGAAGAAGCTACCCAGTGGGGGAGGACGGCGGAGACGACGGGGCTGAGGCGGCGTGCGCTGGTACTGCGCGACGCGGAGGGAGGTCAGGAAGCTAACTCTGCCACTGGTTTTGTGGAAGAGCGAAGAGGGAGGGGAGGGGGCCTCGTCGGAGGTAGCTGGGACATTTGGCCGGGCAGGAGGAGAGGAATTGAAGGGGGAAACTCGGCCAAATCAAGCTCCCCTCCTGCGGCAGGGTCTGGGGGGTGTTTTATAGGTGCTGGCCGCTCCTGTCAGCGCGTGGAGAGCGCGCAATTAGGTCTGCTGGCTTGCCGGAGTTGGAAGGAAGGTGGATACCCAAATCTCTCATGCGTTCGCACGAGAGATTGGGTTCACACCAGCGATTGTAATTGACTTTATAAGGAAGGGAATTCCTCAGAGAATCCTCCTTCCATTTCTGGGAGGGAATCTCTAAGGGATTAGAGAGCAATCCCTCTCCGAACCTCGCCGGAGCTCGGTTCTGCCCTAGCAATGGCGGCAGGACCGGTTTGCAAAGGAGGCGAAGAACCTAGGGGGCTCTTTGCAAAGGTATTCAAAAGATAGGGACCAATTTGTGATTTGGGTGTGCTAAATTGCAAAGTAGGTCAAGATGACCTCTCCTTAGGTCCAAATTTTGGTATAAACCTAATTTGGACCTAAGGAATCCAATGGTGAAGTTGGATTTTAGTTTTGACCTCGTTTGACTGGACATTTTGCGTAAAAACCCAAATTAGGTTAATTGATGAACTAGGACCCTAATCTAGGTCAAACTGGGTTCCAAAGGCCAAATTAAGTGTTCTAAACCCTAGAGAATATTTTTCCATGATTTTTAGAGGGTTTAATTGATTTTTATCCTGATCGGAACCTTGTTGAATTAAGCGGGTCTATTTTAGGGTTACCACATATCATTTATTTCCTCGATTGCACATGAACCCATTTCTGATTGACTCAACCTACTTTTTATCTCATTTAGACCTTTTGACCTGTGTTTTGCCTCTGAGAAATCTCGTTTATGTACTGCAATGGTAAAATTGCATTTTTAACCTTTAATTCATGTTTTCTTCTCAGAGCACTTATTCCTTCAGTTAAGCCTTCTTCTAGGTTATGTAGGAGCTTTTATCTTCTTTATTGGGTCAAAATGAGCTAGTTATGGCTCATGATGAGGCTCTCATCAATATACTCGGATCACACAGCTGTGAGGCATCTCCTTGCAAAGAAGGACGCGAAACCTCGATTAATCCGATGGATCTTGCTGTTGCAAGAATTTGACCTGGAGATACGCGACAAGGTGGGAAAGCAGAATGTGGTAGCTGATCACTTGTCCCGCCTTCCTTCTGAAATAATTGACCCTTCCGAACCTATTACAGAACATTTTCCTAATGAGCACCTCCTGACTATCAGTACAAGTCTTCCATGGTTCGCTGATATAGTTAATTACCTGGCATCACATCAGATTCCATCCGATTGGCCGAAGGCCAAAAAGGACAAATTGCGTTCCGATGCCAAGTATTACCTATGGGAAGACCCGTATCTATTCCGCATTAGTGCTGATCAGATAATTCGACGGTGCGTCGCGGAAGTAGAAATTAAAGACATACTCTCATTTTGCCATGACCAGGCATGCGGTGGACATTTTTCAGGACATAAAACTGCATCAGAAGTCCTCCAGTGTGGCTTTTACTGGCCCACAATTTTCAAAGATGCATATGATCACTGTAAGGCATGTTCCCATTGCCAGACTCTAGGCAACATGAGCCATCGAGACATGATGCCTCTACAGCCGATCTTGGTATGCGAAATTTTTGATATTTGGGGGATTGATTTCATGGGACCCTTCCCGATCTCGGATGGCTTCGAATACATCTTACTCGCAGTTGACTATGTTTCCAAATGGATAGAAGCCATTCCGACCCGAACCAACAATCACAAAGTTGTTATAAAATTCCTTCATCAAAACATTTTCTCAAGGTTCGGGATCCCACGTGCTATAATTTCCGACGGAGGGACCCATTTCACTAACGCTCAGTTCATGTCACTGATGACCAAATACGGGGTGTCACACCGAATCTCTACTCCTTACCACCCCCAAACTAATGGTCTAGCTAAGCTATCTAACCGAGAGATCAAGAAGATCCTTCAGGTTACTGTTCGACCTGATAGAAAAGATTGGTCTTCTCGGCTTCCGGAAGCATTGTGGGCCTATAGGACCGCCCACAAGACCCAATTAGGAATGTCTCCCTTCAGACTAGTGTATGGGAAGGCATGTCATCTCCCCGTCGAGTTGGAGCATAAAGCCTATTGGACAGTACAGGCCTGTAATCTAGATCTTTCTAAGGCTGGAACCCACAGAAGACTTCAAATGAGCGAGATCGATGAATTACGCCACGACGCGTATGAGAACTCGCGAATTTACAAAGAACGGGTTAAAGCTTTTCACGACAAACACATTTCTAGAAAGGCCTTTCATCCTGGTCAAAAGGTTTTACTCTTTGATGCCCGACTCAAATTATTCCCAGGAAAGCTAAGATCTAAGTGGGTCGGACCCTACCTAGTCCGATAAATCTTCGAAAACGGAGCCATTGAAATCAGCCCACTCAGCCACGATTCTGAACCCTTTGTCGTGAACAGTTAGAGACTCAAGCCGTTCATTGACATGACCGATATAGATTTGGCTGAGTCATCCTTTACCCTCCATTCCTCTTGAGCTCATTGCGCCTAGCCGATGGCGTAAAACTCAGCGCTTAACGGGAGGCAACCCGTCATTCTTTGAAAAACCCGAAACCTTTTCTGACATCTCTATGCGGAATTCATATTGCACTTTAGGGTTCATCCATTAGAACAGCCGACTTCACCTCAGGTATCCCTACCCGAGATTAGAAATCGTTCGCAACAAGTCACTTCGACCCATTCACTCACCACACACCTGTCCAAATGCATGAACTAAGCTGA
Source organism: Thalassia testudinum (assembly GCA_037157565.1). NCBI lineage: Eukaryota > Viridiplantae > Streptophyta > Magnoliopsida > Alismatales > Hydrocharitaceae > Thalassia > Thalassia testudinum. Next base: position 103,596,260 of record JAZHRO010000024.1, on the reverse strand, counting down.
AATCGAACCCACCTAATTTACAATGGGGACATTGCAAATCTTAGGCATGGGGGGGTATGAAAGTGCAAAATGTCAGAAAAATTCATATCAAGAAAGGGTTTCAATAAAAAAAAAAGACTTGAAGGAGGGGAGGAACAATTCAGGGTCATACAAATGAGAAGAGGAAAAAAAGAGTAAAATGACAAAAAGGAGCACAAAATGAAAATGAAAAGAAATAGTCATTAGTAAAAGATTAAGGGGTTAACTGAAATTATAGACCAAATCAAGAAAAAGAAAAAGTGCTAAGGAGACATAACAAGAGATTAGCGGGAACGCTGGCCTTAGGCCTCTTGGGCTAGATTCTTTAGCTTAAAAATTCACGTATCCATTTAAATCTGGATAATCCTCAAGAGGTTGAGGAAAATGCGAAGCTTAAGTATTAGGTCTAAGGCTTAGGAAGTATTCGGCCTCGCAACTGACCTCCGATTTGCGGGATTCGGTAACCTAAGAACCCCAAACTCACACACAGTCTGGTTCAGTGCACATAAACATCCAAATCACGCAAAAAGCGTTTAATGTTCTGAAAAAGTCACCTAGATTAGGAGCGGCCAATCAACACAAATTGATTTGGACGAGTTCCCGGTGCGGAGAGGCGGGAAATTTCCCTCGAAGATGCGTAACAACATATCGTCTCCTCGGTGCTTGTCTCTTAGGATATTTAAATATCCTACTGGGGGCATGTAAGCACTCTGCTGGTTCAGATACCATGGGCGACATTATCATGAAATGTCGATCTCCAGGATCTGAATTCGGCCACGGAACGACATGGGCGAGACTATCTCGAAATCTCGAAAGCCAGGGTTCTTGGGGTTGCCATGGGTGGGATTATCTCGAAATCTCGAAAGCCAGGGACCCTTGAGGATTGATGATGGGGACGAGGAATCCGATACAGACCGTGTTGAGAAGCTAATCCGAAGCTAGAAATAAAAAGAAAAGAGAGAGAAAAGCTCTCCAAACAAATAAATCTTCTATCTTTCTCTTACAAAAAATGCACTGCAAACTGAACTTAGGCTAAAAATGTCTCAAGCACGGGTGCTTTAACCGCGGAGTCCAACAAACCCTCGGTTAGTTTTTGTGGGCCGTAGAAACCTTTGCGGAGGACTAAGGCTAAAGCGGGTCAGGTCCAGATTTTGGTTGGTACTTGAGTACCTCTAGGCCTATTTTCGGCATTCCTACCTAATCACAAAAGAAAAGGAGAAGCACTTATCATGATTGGTGACAGACACTCTGGGTCTAGAACGGAAGTTAAAACCTTGGAATTTTGCTAAGGGACTAGCAAAAGCTAGGCATGCGGGTATGATGAGAGCCTCATCACGAGCCATAACTAGCTCATTTTGACCCAATAAAGAAGATAAAAGCTCCTACATAACCTAGAAGAAGGCCTAAATGATGGAATAAGTGCTCTGAGAAGAAAACATGAATTAAAGGTTAAAACTGTAATTTTACCATTGCAGTGCATAAACGGGATTTCTCAGAGGAAAAGCATAGGTCAAATGGTCTAAATAAGATAAAAAGTGGGTTGAGTCAATCAAAAATGGGTTCATGTGTAATTTAGGAATTAAATGACATTTGGTAACCCTAAAACAGACCTGCTTAAATTAACAAGGTTTCGATCAGAATAAAAATCAAGTAAACCCTCTAAAAATCATGAAAAAATATCCTCTAGGGTTTAGAGCACTTAATTTGGCCTTTGGAACCTAGTCTGACCTAGAATAGGGTCCTAGCTCATTAATTGACCTAATTTGGGTTTTTACACAAAATATCCAGTCAAACGAGGTCGAACCTAAAATCCAACTTCACCATTGGATTCCTTAGGTCCAAATTAGATTTGTACCAAAATTTGGATCTAAGGGGAGGTCATCTTGACCTACTTTGCAATTTAGTACACCCAAATCATAATTTGGCCCCTATCTTTTGAAAATCATTACAGAGAGCCCCTTAATTTCTCGCCACCTTTGCAATCAGGTCTTGCCGCCATTTTTAGGGCAGAGTTGACCTTCGGAGAGGTTTAGAGAGGGATTACTCTGATTCCTCAGAGATTCCCCCCCAGAAGTGGAAGGGAGATTCTCTAAGGAATTCCCTTCCATCTAAAGCCAATCACGATCTCTGGTATGAACCCAATCTCTCGTGCGAACGCACGAGGGATTTGGGTATCCACCCTCTTTCCTTCTCCGACGAGCCGGCAGAGGTGATTGCACGCCCTCCACGCACAAGAAAGTTCGGCCTACACCTATAAAAGGATCCCCAGACCCGACCGCAGATCTTCAGACTTGTTTTGGCGGAGATTCCCCCAAATTTTCCTCTCTTCCATCTTCGGCCAAGAAACCCGCAAGCTCCGGCGACCTCCTCCCCTCCTTCCCGTCGCTCTGCTGCCATACCAGTAGCAGAGTCCACTTCGCCTCTTTCTCCCGCGTCGCGTAGTACCAGGCGCACGTTCTCCTGACCTCGTCCTCGTCGCCGCTCCCTCCCTCAGGGTTCTTCTTCTCCGACGACGGCAGCTACGCGCCATCTACTTCCCTGCCTCCCTCCCTTCCAGAACACTCCAGATACCTTCTCCATCTTCCCCTCTCTCTTTTCCCCCTTTTATTTCATTTAATTACCCCGCGACCGTCGCTGACCACCCTCATCTTCCACGTCACCGACCGGCCTCCGGCAAGCCGCCCCCACCATTCCGCCCCTCCACATGGCTCGCCAATCGTCTCATAAGCTCCGCCTCACCACAAGGAACAATCTCCGCCCATCCACCATCCCTCTACGCCTCCACCACAGCCCCCCGAACAACCCCACACTTCCAGTCACAGGTCGACCTAGGAACACACACCTAGGGCGTCCCACGACCTGCAGCACTGTGCACCACCTTTGCCGTGCCACGGCGAAGGTCCCCAGCTGGTCTGATTAAGCTGAGAGGCTTGTTTTGTGTGTGACAGTATCGAAGCCCCTGCCGCCATTAACGACGGTTGAAGAAGCTTCGCAGTAGCTCCAGGCTTCAGGTGCAGCGGACTCGGGCGAGCGGTGCGAAGTGATCTGGTCCAGCAAAGAGAGCTGCAAAGCCTGCGGCCTTGGCAATTGCACGAAGAATCTTCTGCAGGTGCGCGCGGGAGCAGGGCAGAACCAATAGTCCCACATCGGCGAAACGCAAAGCGCAGGTGCGGTATAAATTATTTTTGTGTTAAATGCTTTTTGCCTCCGAACGCACAGGGGTGAGGTCCCTCACCTTATCCCATGCTCGCCTCGTCTTCGGTTTCACCTCGCGGATCTGGTGGGCTCTGACCCGACCCAACCTGAGCACTCCTCGTGCATCACCCACTTGCTGGTGCGCCTGGTCCCGGGTGCGAAATCTGACCCGAGGCTCTGGGAGAGCGTCCTTGAGTGAATTTCAAAGAGAGAGAGACGCGCGGGTAGTGGGATAGGGTAGGTTTTGCTCTCCTGTGCAGGCAGGCCGGGCGTTGAAGAAAAGAGACTTAGCCGCAAGGAGAAAAAGAAGAGAAGAAGTAGAAGAAGAGGCTGCGCAGAGAAGAGAAGGAAGAAAAGAGGGACTGCAGACAAAAAGAAGAAGAGGACAGAGGAGAAAAGAAGTAAAGGCAGGAAGAAGACCAAGGAAGAAGAAGCCTTCGCAGGAAAGAGAGAAAAAGAGAAAGAGGTTCCAGGAAGAAGAAGCCCTGTAGATCAGAAGAAAAGAAGAAGAAGAACCTACGAAGAAGAAGGCAGACGAGAGAAGTAAGGAGGAAGACTGCAGAGAAAGCAAAGACCAAGAAAGAAGGCCAAACAGGAAGACTACACTACATTTAAGACGTCTGACAAAGAAATCAGAGGTCCAATTCTGTTCTCTCTCAGCAACTATTTTTTTTTTAATTCTCTCTGTGAATCAATTATCTTTCATTTAAAAGTTGTATTCTTTTATTTTTAAAAGTACTCAGATTGCTCCCTGTATTCGACCTCGGATACTCTAATTTTTCGGGTAATAAAATTCTCTATTTGTTTGAACGCTTTGTTGGCTATATTACAACGTATTATCTTTTAAAACCTGATCAAGTGCGATAAACAAGGGCACACAGAGGCCATTCTCTATGGCATATTTACAAATTATAAACATATCCACCCCCATTGGACATAGGTGGGTCATGGACCCGCAAGGGTGGAACTCGACTCCATCGAGTCCATGCGCCGCCAGGAATTACTTAATGGTGGATCGACTGAGAAATTCAGAAGGAAAATTATACAACTCCTTCGTCTCGAGTGCAATGCCCGTGGAGGAAGATCCGAACTTACCCTTGCTCGTGAGTCCGGACATCGTCAAGCTTCTGCTACTCCTGACGCGATGTCTTTGGAGGAACAGAACCTCCCACGGCTCGCCAAAGGAGTGGAAGCAGTCTCATAAGGTGGGTCTACGAAAGTACAGGTGAGTAGGTAGGGCAATAACTCTGCCCCACCCACTATTTATAAACCCCTGGGGGGAGTTCACCCTCTACGAGGCACGGATTTCGAAAACAAAATCCTATAGTATGAGGTTCAGATTTCAAAAGATCCTACCAAATACGAAATGATCATAATCATCATTACGGGCATTAAATGCCCCTGCGCACGTTCATTTTGCTACAATAATAGTGATTGCATTACTGTCCATTGTGATATTTGAGGTAAATACGTCTTATGATTACGGCAATTAATAGTCCTGTCATACAAAAGGACAAAATTAATTCCCACAGTGATTGGCCACCATTTGCAGAAGTTAATGCTTACATCACATTTATACCCAGGATGTTAGTCTCTTAAGGCTAACAGGAACTCAGGCAGCAACATGCCTATGTTCCCTTTAATAAGGATTGGCTTCTTAAGGCTGACAGGAATTCAAGCGGTAACATGCCTACGTTCCCTTCAATAAGGGTTGGCCTCATAAGGCTGACAGGAATTAGGTGATAACATGCCCACATTCTCTTCAAATTTCAATGTTCTCATACCACATTAGTAATGCCACCTTGTTTGCCTAAAGTTAAAACATATGCCTCATGACAAATGATTACCCTGCATAGAAGGCAACCGGTACATCATTTGAGGGCATCATTGATGATAACGTCAACATCAGCCATAACTAGCTTTAATTAGTCAGAATCAACAGACAAATGCTCCTACATAGCTGCCAAAGATCCATAACTCATTGCATATCCTTTTTGAGAGTTAAACATAAAACCAGGGTAAATCTGCAATTTTAACATCATATCCTAAATGCAGAACAATCACGGGGTTTTCCCAAGATTTTATTAAAGGATAAATTTTCATTAATGTCTAATAAGTAGGTTCATGCAGATAGAAATGGGTTTTCACGCATTCCAAGAATCAATGGACATCTAAAACCCTAATTTTAGACCTACGTAATTAACTGAGATTCTGGTTAAGATAAAATTCACCTAAATCTTTTAAAAATCATATAAAAATATTCTATAAGTTTTGGTACCTTTGATTTGACCATCAGAACCCATTTTGACCTAAAATAGAGTCTCAGATAGACAATTGCCCTACTTTGGATTTCTACGCAAATTATCCAGTCAAACTTGGTCAAAACCAAAATCTGACTCCACCATCAGATTTCTTGGATCCAAATTATGTTTGTATCAAAATTTGGACCCAATCAGAGATCATCTTGACATAGTTTGTATTTCAGTCCAGTCTAACTCTTTTTCACACATATGCACCCCTAGCTTTTTGAATTCCTTACAAATGGGTCCACAGTTTTGTCGAATTCTTTGTAATCAGGTCCCTCCACCATTATCGTAGAGGAACTCTTACTCCGATGACCTTCAATCAGGGATTTTCCCCTGATTTCTTGACGAAACCCTTCCAAAATTGGAAGGAGAACTCCTGAGAGAATCCCCTTCCATTTGAGCCACTCATTGGGCTCTGGTTTGCACCCAAATCATCATGCAAATCCTTTGAAGTTTAGGGTTCCTTTATGTGCAAGGTTCACATGCTTCCAAGCTTGGTTGCCAAGCTTGGAATGCCTTCCTAAGCCCTTTAAAAGGACCCAGGTCGCATCGCCGACCTCCTTAGCTTGTTTTTGACCGGAATATCTCCTTCTTCCCTCCTCTCTAGCCGAATGCTCCACGAGCTCCAGTGATATTCTTCGACTAACTTCTTCGCCCACCACCACATACAATAGGCGGTGGGATCATCTTCCTCTTACTCCTCTGTGCGTCGCAATACCAGCAGCCACCGCCTACGCCCCCTCGTCGTCGCCACTACTCCCACCGGAGGCTTCATCTTCTCCAAGTCCGATGTACTTTCGGCAAGGAAATTCTCCCCTTTCATCCATTAGATTTAGGTTAGTTAGGTTCCCATAGATCCTTAGGTTAATTCTCTCCCTTTTAAACCTTGTTTCGACCCAGGTTTCCGCTATTCACCGCTTCACATCTCCAGCCACACGTTTGGTGAGTCCGCCCCACCTCCACAGGGCACGAACACCTCGCCGTCAAGTCCACAAGCTCCACCGTATGCCTTCGCACAAAACCCCTCTACTTATTTGCCATTCCATACACCCAAAAGCACCATTGAATAACCCACCTTCACGCGACCTACTCCAACCTCATCCGACCACCTCACACCCTCTCACGCCATAAGACCACCACCCACACATTCGTCGTGGTTCAACGAAGGTCCTAAACTTTTTTAATTGGGCCACGAGGCTGTATTCATGCCTTTCAGGTTTTACTGGTGCTCTACCATCCCGCCATCATCTCCGCCTTGTTCTTCAAGCTGCAAGCCACAAAAGCTCCAGGCCTTTTCTCCAGAAGGTGCGGAATCAACCCAGGAGTACGCCCAGGCTGTTAATTGGAGGAGACCACCTCCTCTTCACCTTCAGTTGGATGGACCACCCAGCGGAAAACATATGCAAAGATAAGGCCTGTGGGGATAGTCCCACATCGGTGAAGGAAAGACGCTCGCGCACACTTATTATGATTTTGTGAAGAGGGCTTATCGCCTAAGACACTGGAGGGTTAGGTTCACCGCTCATGCATGCACCCTCGTCCTCCATACACGCCAACGGACTTGGACCATACCCGAATCCGATTAATGCTCGATTACCCCTGCTTCTGAGAGAAAGGAGAGGAATCTGTGAGGAGGAGGGAGGGGGGTTTTGCTCCTACAGGCATTGCGCGACACTTAGTCACTGTAGAGATTTGGAGCCCTTGTGTTCTGTGAGGGAAGGGAAGCTTTGAAGAAAGAAAGCAAAGAAGAAGAAGGCTCTGTAAAGAAGCTGAAGGCTTTGAAGAGCCTTGTGCTTGCACAATAGAAGGAGACATTTAAGTCGTCTGATATTGAGAAGGCGACGTCTGATTGGCTAAAGTAGGGTTCTGACACTGTTGAAATATTGAAGTTTAAATGGTTCAGGCCACTGTGCATTTATTTCGTATCTTGAGTAGTTAATATATATGTATCTAAACTAATAATTGGTGATCTAAATCACCATTATTTTGTCTTAGATATCTTTTTGTCCTCTTAAACTCTTGAAGTACTCTTGTTTATCATTAAATATCATATTTGAATAATTATTATGCATTGAATATCATTATTGTGCTTAATTTCCTGTGCTCATTTATATATTCATCTCGATTAGTGCATAAATTACAATACTTGCTCCCTGTGTTCGACCTCACACTTCATTTTAGATATTCGAGTTATAAATTTTATCTGTTATCAAGCGATTGAGGCTTTACTACAACGAATGCATATTTAACACCCTTCAATAGCTTGGATCAACAATCATTCATATGCGAAGTTTTAATACCTGTACTATACTCTCTCAGCAGCATATGCTAGCTAGAGAGTGGGGGCATATGATGAGGGGCAAAAAATACCCTCAAAATTAAAACTTTGCCAAAGTCTAATGGATCCAATTCTCTGACAACTCAATGAATCTGTCTACCTGACTATCCAAAACCCAGGTGGATTCGGGCAGATCCGACCAGCTAGAGGATCTGGTTGACCGGAGTTTTAGAGGCGGCCACAACATCCACGTCAGTGCTAACAGTTTGCGCTGCAAAAAATATTTATAGCCAACTAACGGACGAGTTGGGGAATCCACAAAGTTCGTTATGAATCGGAGAGTTGTTACGATATTTTTTGTATTATAAATAGAGAAGAAGCCTTGAGAAAGGGGTTGATGCATTTTCCGAGAAAGAGAACGAGTGATTGTATTACCAACCATCATAGTATAATCTTGGGAGCATCCCCCTCCCCTCAGGTGTACACCCCTTCGAGTGGAACAAGGTTACCAATTTTTTGTGCCACTATCTCTGTGATTATTTGTAATATTTCGTTGATTTAGGTCCCTTGTCGATCAGGGCCTCGATCAACGACTAAGAGCATCTGATCCACGCAGCCGCTCGATCTTTGGGCAGTTGGAAACATGATGGTAACACCATCATTCGTCACAAGTAACTTAAATTAGTTAGGTCCAAGTGTTAAATGCTCCTAAATGATCGTCTGATGATCGTAATTCTACACTAAACTTATTTAAAAGGAAGATAAGAAAATATGGTTAATTATGCTATTTTAACATCCTACCACAAATACAGTTTAATCTAGGGGTTAACCAAAGGTCAAATGAACTTAAAAGACCAAGAAGTGGGCTTACATTGACTGAATCAAGGTTTCATGCATTTCGAGGATTAAAATGTCACTTAAAACCTTAATTATCAGCCACACTCAAATTGAAAAGGTTTTGGTAGAAATAAATTCAATCTAAACCTACTAAAAATCATTGAAAAATATTCTAACAGGTTTGGTACCTTCACTTTGACCATCTGAATCCATTTTGACTAAAAACAGAGATTCAGACAGGAATTTACCTTGATTTGGGCTCCTACACAATTTACCTAGTCAAACACGGTTAAAACACAAATCTAAGCTTACCATTATATTACTTGGGTTCAAATTAGGTTAATTCCAAAATTTGGGCCCCATCAAAGTCCACCTTGACCAAGTTTGCATTTCTACCCTTAAAATCCCTATTTCTCACAACTAGACCCCCAGGTTTCAAGTTTCCTTACATCTATGCCCCTAACTTTATTGTCTTCACATAAATGCCCTTGCTACCTGCAACTCCTAAATAGCAGGTCAACCCAAAGTTGGCCACCTTTGACTAAAGATTTCTCATTGTCAATCAAATCCCTCGAAATTTGGAGGGATTGACGAACAGAAGATCCCCTTCCATCTGGTACAAGTCTTAGATCCTAACTTGAAGATGAATGCTCAGGTGAACTTAGGATTCGTTGGGATTTTTAGTTGCCAAATCCACGACGAATCTCGCAAAATTTGAGCAATTCAAGGTCGTAACACCATCTATTTAAGCTCTAGCATGTTTACATGTGCTGGGCAGCCAAGTTCAGGACAAATTTCCTTTTTCTCTCCTTCCTCTGGCCATCTCCAACTTACGCTCCGGCGACCTCGCTCAACTTCTTCAGGCCTCCCAACGGTCAAATTGGGAGGTCCACTATCTCCCTCAAGTTCGTCCGCTTCTCGCACACATTAGCAGGAGTCCCTTCCCTCGTCTTCCTCGTCGTCTACCCCCACCAGAGAAGTTCATCCCCTCTACGTCCGGCGAAGCAAACCGTCATGGAATCTCCTCCCTTTCCTCCAATAGAGTAGGTCTCTCTCTTCTCTCCTTTATATTAGATTTTGGACCTTAGTTTTTAGGTTAAACCTCGTTTCCTCTCTATTCATCTCCTTCCTCGTGGTCGGTGAAGCTCCAACGAGCTTCGTTCAGAGGCTACACTTCACCACCACCAAAAGCCCTCAAGTTATTGAGGGTTCTAGTCCACACAACACCCGGCCAGACAACCCACCTCATGACCACCTCCACCGCCACTGTCCAACCACCACGAGCCACCAAACATCAAAACAACACCGTCGTCACACTTGCCGTGCTCCGGTAACCCTCATGAGCCTTTTAATCGGGGCTTAAATCTCGTATTCATGCATTTTAGGGTTTGCCGGATCTCCACTTCACATCACTGTCGATTGCCGTCCTTCGTCGTTTATCAACCTCAAAACCACCCCTAGGCACTACGGATCCCTTCCACGACCCCAGCTATAGCGTCAATTGAAGAAAGAAGCATAGCAATAGCAACAATTGATGGAGGCCTTGACCTGCAGTTGCACATGGAGTTGGACTGAGATAGTCCCACCTCGGGCAGTTTTAATTCTGAAATTCATACATATTGATTTGTCTGTAAGCTTCACACCCAAGACATAGGGTTGGGTCCCATTACATGCCCTTATGCACTCAACCCGGCTCGCCCACACCAAATGAGCCAAACTGGTCCCCTACTCTGCGCTAAGTCGGTCTAAACTGATTTGGGTTTGGAACAAAATTGGGTTTGGTCTGGGATTGAGGAAAGACTTTGTGAGAGAGTGGGGAGGGTTTTGCCCTCGAGAAATGTGCCTAAGGACTTAAACAAAATTGTGAAGGCTATTGGCTTGGGAACTTTAAGCTATCTAATGAGTAGCCTTGATGTCTGATTGGAGTTGATTTGAGTATTTGGCTATGTGTCTGATGTGGTTAAGTGTTGACGAGCTGTCTGACGCTTGTGACTTGAGTTGAGAGAAGCCTAAGTGTTAATTGATTAAATTGGTGGTTTCAACCACCACTTTTTGGGCTTTTCATCATATTTTTTATTATTGATCTCAAGATACAATTTGGATACTTATTGAATATATTTTTAGTTGATTATTCATTGCATATATTCTTCTTGTGAGTGTTGATTATTGTGCTCATTTATATACTTAACTAGTGATTGAATTCCAACTTTACTCCCTGCGAATGACCTCGGAACTCATGTTTTACGAGCATTACAAATTTAAGTGTTGTTATGCTTTTATCGTCTATACTACGACTCATATTTCTAAAACACGGTAGAAGCGCTCAACATTTTGACGTCATTGCAGAGGAGCAACACACAATTCACCACTATTCATATCATTCTTGATTATTGAGTTGATTTCTAACTTGCCCTATTTGCTTTGTTTTGTTGTTGCAAGGTGAATCACGAGAAGATCTTCCACACAATCAACCTCTTCAGGGGTAGGTACAATTTTCTCTTCTTCCCTAATCCTCTCTCAATCTTGGCAAGATAAAAAAGGGAAACAAATGAATTAGGATCCACTTGCCCTATTTTCCTAGTAATATCATTCAAGGAATATGTTTCCTGATTTGCTCATTTCGATTGAAATCAGATTGGAGTTGATGTGATTTGATTAGAGATTCTCCATCCTTCTTGTACTTATTAGGGATTCGTGCTAGAACTTCTCAACACCTTGGACTACTCACTTTCTTGTTTAAGTCCAAGGTGTCATATTTAGATTCAAATTGGACTTGAAATAGAGCCAATTAGAATTACACAATAGGGTTTTGAAGTGCTAGTACGCAATTGCCTACAATTAAGGAAATTGATCTTCCCTCATTTGTGTGCTACCCTAAATCCTTGTCTGAACTGATCTAATCAAATGAACTCTAAAATCAAGGCTCTAAATTCACTTGAACCCTAAAACTTGAGACCCAATAACCCATTGAGAACCAATTCAGGGAGGTTTGGGTGCTTTGACCCAAATTTCATCATCAACCTTAAGACAGGTCAAGTGAAATTGGTTCACTCTATGAATCAATCAACCTACAAATTAGGTCATAATTTGAAATAACTTCTAAATCAAGTGAATTTCAGGGCACAAGTAGGATTAAAATTGGCAGACTTAGGTCTTAATTCCCACATTCCCATCTACTTGAAACCGCGGTGACAAGGAAGGTCGGGTGAGGGAAACCTTGTAACTTGTGGGGATGCTCTACTGTGTAAGGGTCATTACGGGACTCTCCCTTCCTGGCTGCCCAAGTAATTCTTAGGTGTGTGGATTTTTGATCCAGAGGTCCATCTGCCTCGAACAGCCTTAGTCATCCAAAATTTTTTGGGTGCCTTGATTGAGTCCAATACACATCTAGTCCCTAATCTATTTCTTTAGTGCACATACACAGGAAGAAGTCCCTAGGTCTAACTTAGAGGCCTCCATTAGAGTTGATCTTCTGGTTGAAATCTGATCTGATATGATCAAATCAATCTGGACATGAATTTCAGTCTTCATCGTGATCTATCACCTGATTTGGAGATGCAACCTGACAACATAGGAAAGATGTTCACTAAACCTGAATCCCAAAAGAGTATAAAAGAGAAAATGATCGAGGTTGCTCTCAGAAATAGTGAAGAATTTGACAGAACCTCAGATCCCTTTAGTAGAATTTAGGTTAGTGAAACAAAAATGACAAACCCCAATTTCAGACCACATCCAAGTGATTGCAACACAACTAGCATGTGGTTCAACTCGAGAGACCCTTTTGCGAACATTTGATGCATTGAAGAGATTGCATTACACTAAGAGTTTACAATATGTGTCAAATCCGCAACTTTAGGAAAAGTACCAAGATAACTTTGGATGACATGGAGAGCTAATAAATCAGTTGGAAAACATGATTATCGAGAGGTACCCAAATTCCCACCTGGAAACTAATGATACATCTTAGAACAATTTTGAGGATCAATACAATTTCCCAGAGATCAGGTATGAAAATGGAGGTTATTATCATGGACCTCCAACCCAAATGGAACCAAATTATGATTTTGTGCAGAATGAAAGACTTGATCAAGCTATGGGTTGGGTAGATCCAATTACAGGTGTTCCCGATTATGAGCCAGCCATAGGAAGCTGTGAAGCTAGTTCATCAGCCCTAGATTTTCAAAACACCTATGATGAGTTCGATTCAGAATGGCTTGAGGATGTAACTCCCACACCTTATCTTGTTAAGGTATTCCTCGTGAATGGTTGTGACATTCCAATAAAACCAAGTCCAGATTCTAGTGACCTAATTCCTACACCTAATCTAGAATCTAGATCTAAGCCTAGTTGGGATGATTATGAGGCTCCATATGATGAGAATAACATTTCAAACTTGAATTGTGATCTTGAGCCCATATTTGACTATGATACCTCTCCAAACTCCTCAGAAGAATAAAATGACTTTTCGGAAGTCAAACCAATTTACGATATAGAATTAGAGGAGTTGGGATTTGATTGGATCTACTCTAGATGCCCTGAACCCAAGCTTATGCCTAATAAGAACATCCTTCTGAGCTTGGAATTTGAAGCTAGGTTAGACCAAAGTTAGGTTGATAACTCCATGCATCTTGATTTATTTAGTGGTGGAAATCTCGATCTTGAGTCAGGTTCAAAAGATGATTTTCGTAAATTCTCCTATGATTTTGAACCATACTCTGAGTTAGGAGAATCTTGGTTTCTTGATTATGAGCCAACTTATGACCTTAATCCTTTCTTTGATTCTGATTCTAAGGTCACTAATCCCGAGATCATTGATTCAAAATCATATTCCATAGAACTGGAAACATTCTGTTATGATCTACAGGAACCAAACATAGTAAGTGCCAAGAGTGTCTACAATGCAAAGTTTGAATCTTTTACCAACTTATATTTCCATGATCCTATAAGCAATCTCCAGGAATTTACATTTGATTGGGATGAACATCATGAAAAGGACTCTCTGGATGAACCGATCTTCGAGCCATTGCTTGAGGAGCCAATACGACACCCAGATATCGAAGTAGCCCTACCTTCTACTCCAGAGACAGAATCGTTTAGAAACCGATCCCAACCCTGACTTGCCACTGGAATCAATTTATATTCTGACTCACTTCCTTCTGATCTGATTGCATATGATTCACCACCATGATTCGACAGTGATTGGGACATTGATCAAGCTAACAGCCATATATTGTCCCCTCTGATCCCATAAGTAGGGTTCCTACATTCTTCACAGATCTATTATCTTTTAAGGACCCTTACTTTGATCTGGCTAAGCCAATACAACCAAACCCTTGATTCACATTTCCACATCTGTTTGAGCCACAAAGCATCTAGTGGGCTCCACACTTACTGATTCACATTCCCCAACCTACCAGACTGATTGAGTTTGGTCTGCATCATCAGCCAATTGATCTGAACAAGCACCTGGTTGGACCAACTAGGCTAATCATCAAGGTGCCTATCTTACAAAATTCTTCCAATCTGACCACCCCTTCTCCTTAACCACCTTCTACTCGATTGAAGGCATCGATTTTAGCGCTTAACAGGAGGCAACCCGTCATTTCAAAAACCCAAGACCCTTCTGATTCTTTTTGAGTTGCACACCTAGTGCACTTTAGGGTTCAAACTTTAGAACAACCGACTCCACCTTTGATACTTGTATCAAAGCTTGAAATCGTTCTTTTCTAGTGTTATTCCAAATGATGGATTAATTGTAGAGGAGTTCCATTCCATGCCTACCTACTTCCTTTCTAGTCACATCTCCATCACCCTCGATTATATGTCAGTATGCCAAACGTGACATAAAGATCCTCTTTGTGCAAAATCAATGCTAACAAAAGCAATTGAGATGGAAAAACAAGAAGAATGATCAAGAGTCAGATAAATGCCATTTGTCACAGACAAGATTAAATTGTATGTTGTCACAAGGAGGAAATAGAGGATATGTATCCCATCAACTTTAAAATCAAGCCTTCATATCGAATCCTTTTGTCACTCACTAATTACAAAAAGTCTCCTGGACCAATCTTACAGCATAATCCCCTGAGATGTAACCAAGTTAATTCCCTATAGAAGAGCCGTATTCAAAAGGCTATATATAGAAGGCAAAAAGGGGTAGAAGATCTAAGTCTATCATGATCCATAAGATTCTCAAGATTCGACATCAAGGGAAAAGAAAAAAAAAGATTGCCAGCACATCCATATGTAAATCAGATTAGTCGTTATGATGCTAACAAACCCTCCATCATCAAACCACCATGGAACTTAACCTTCATTTCCATCTTCCTCCTCACTCTCCTCACATCCTTGTTAATGACCTCTTGCATGGAGATCATCCATAGGCGTGCTAACAAGTCGATCGATGGATTCAACCATGAGCTATTCCACATCAATCACCCCAAATCCCCATTCCACAGCTTGAAGCTCATGGAGTTCGAAAGGCTCAATGGGCTAGCATGCCACTCTTCCAATAGCCAGCCACTCACTTATAGTCGCTCTTTCCTCAATGTTAGCATAATGAACCTGACATACATTCCCATTGGTAGCACCCTGGATGGAAGCTCCTACTTTGTCAAGTTAACCATTGGTACGCCTCGCGACGAAAGTGCTCTGACTTGAGTACCCCCTCCTCCTGGGAACCTCAAGAGATTTCATATGGACCCAGTGCACGCCATGCAACTTGCGCTTGTGGTAGCCCATCTGGATCTTCAACCCACAAAGTCCAGCTCATACATCAGCAACATAAGCTGCCGTCACCCCCTATGTGTCAAGCAGTGGTTTAGATGTAATCGATGCATGTTTTCCACCGTGCAAATCATTTACATTACATGTGTCCATTAAACTTTAAATCTCACCTTCACACCAATTTGTATGTTGGTTATCTAGTAGATGTACATTTTTCCATGCTAATTCAAAAACAAGGGATGGGCATAGCTTACTATAGGTCACCTAGCAGAGGAGACATTTGCAAGCCAGCCAATCCATGGTAGGTGGTGCAGCCTTCAACACGCTTTTGGTTGCGACACTCGCAAGTTCACAATGGGGAAAACCTGTATATGACTGCAGGGACCCTCGCCTTGGGAAACCTCCCTCACTCATTCGTAAGCCAAGCATGCCTCTACATTCACACCTTCTCTTACTACCTCTCGCCGAATCATCTCGTCACAACCTACTGATGTGCACACAACAAATTGACCTAAAATGCCTATTTATGCATGGTCATAGGTCTATAGAAGCATTCACCACTATAAATATTGCATAGTATGCATCATTATGCATTTAGGTTAGATTGTACAAATTATATATTCATTTTCCCTTTTTATGGTAAGGGGACAGAACAATTTCATTTTGGGGCATTGAATTGAAGATCCAACCGTACGAATCTGATCAGGATGACGATCGAAGTTCAACGACTCTAAGATCACCCCAATAGAACCTCCGTAGCATTAGAAGTAGTCCGAGAAAGATCAGAGGTCAAGGGCTAAGGTGGTGTAAATTTATACCTCATACGAAAAATTCAACCGCATGGATGGGTTCAGATCGACGATCGTAACCCAACGACGCAAAAATCTGTCCCCCGACATCCGTGGCACTATCTACAAGTTAGAGAAGATGGACAGCCAAGATGGCACCACGTGGTGCCATCCTAGCCGCCCAATACTGGCCCAAGCCTCCCGCAATATCTCTTCAAGCAATGATCAACGCATCTCAGCCGTTGGATCATCGATCCAATGCCAGAGATTTAATCTCAGACCACTTAACACATCTCTGAAGATGAAGGATGCTAGATCTCAACCGTTAGATCAAGATCCAACGATCATGACCATTTGCACCTTCAACCAAAATGCGACACAAAGGAAGGAGTGGCGCAGCGGTTGTGTGCTCCAACACTCAAGAGAAGGTGAAGGTTCGAGCTTCCGCGCGCCTCAAATTGAGCGAGTGGAAGGGTGTGGATGCAATTCGACTGTTGGATGCCTGATGGATGGTCGATGGAGCGGCAATGTGGCGTGTGGAGAGGCGTGGATTGCACACACGCGTGATGACATGCAAACACACACACAATTGCACGCGAGCGCACGCTTAACAGCCCAAGAAGTGGTGCGGGAGGCTTTTAAGCCGTCCGTTCTATTGATTAGATGGTGGAGATGATCTAAATGTGGGTGCACTCACAACGACTGAACGCAAAGAGACAAGGGTGCACACGTGCTTTAACGACGTGGGTCTTTAGTGACGTTTATATTCGTCCCTAAAGACCCTAGCATTTATTTTGTAAGCCTCAAAATGACATATTTGCCTCCCATTCCTACAGCTATAAAATGGCACCCCTACCACTCATTTTCATTACCCCTTCTCCTCTCACCTCCTCCAAAGCTCTACAAGCTAGTCCCATACCCGGGATGCTCCATTAAAGCTACAGTAAAATAATTTTTCATCTTCTCACCCCCTTCGTGGAGTATCCTGCGGTTGTCTTCTCACCGCAGTTCGGGAAGCGGATCCCACTGCAATGCCGCCCTATTCCATCCTCCGTCCTCCAGCTTCGTCCAGCATCTCACCACCCTCATCCGGACGCTCCATCAATGCGACTCGTCCTCCAAGCAGCAATCGAGGATGATAACTTCTCACCCCCCTCTCTTTTTACTGCTTTCTAGTATAGATTTTTAGCTTTTTAGTTGTAGTTGTAATGAACATTTTTATATGAAATATTGATTCACTCTCTCTCTTTGTATTATTCTCTCTTTTCTATTAATTATTCTTTAAGTAGAATAGTTAGCATAGATTAATTTCAACCAGCTAGTCTACTTTTGTCACAATACATGATTTTTGATCAAACGTTCACCTCTCTATGTTCGACCCTAGGCTCATCAGTTTCGGTTAAATTATCTGTTTGACGGATTTTTATGCAACTACAACGACGAGTTTTCAAACTCAAAACTTTTAGCGTAGAAATCACGCTCAACATTTTGCCGTCGTTACTGGGGAGGCAACGTTCTTTGATTTCCCGTGTTTTCCGCCTTACTTATCTTTTACCTCACTTGTTTCCATTCTTATTGTGATTGCAAGTACTTTCTCGAGGGGGGTGAAAGCAGTAGATTGGAGCAAACTGCAGTTGACGGGTTTGTAAGTATATCCCCACCACCCACCCACTAGTTTCATTTCACCACCTCATAACACAAACCCTAATTAACCTAGGAGCTTGCATAAACCCTACGGCTAGTCTTGGTTATTTGTTTATCACTTCCACCCACCTCACCTTCCACATATAAAAAAAAAATCTAAAAAAAATCCCACAGAGGTACACAACCTCTGCTAATTCTTGATAATCAACTGGTAATCCGATCTTTGGAATCAGTACACTCATCAACACATAATCGAGTAGAAATCAGATTAGGTAACCACTTGTGTGCCTAATTCAATGGTGCATTAGGCCAATTGTTTGAGTTGTTTGAGCCACACCACTTCATCTAAAAACAACTCATCGAGTAGCTGCCTCTTAGGATTTAACTTTCACTTCACATTCTTTTAAATTTTAAAGGAAGGCACCACCTTTGCTTTCAAAACCTGATGTATCAACTGAATCTTGATTGAATAAACCTAAAGTTGAATCCTAAAAGAAACTAAACAAGGTTGAATCCTAAAAGATAAATCATCAATTAACCTTGTTTGCAAACCATTGGTTGTGCACGCACACACATCGAAACTAATCTTTTAGGGCACAACCCAGATAAAGGGCCCATCACATTCCAAAGCACATTCAAACCTAAGCCTAACTAAAATTGAGTAGACGTTGGTCTTAAGGATTTCATTCGCTCTTTAGGGTCTATATCGAGATTATTTTTTGTTAATTTGCTTCTACTGTTCAATCTGATGTCTAGCTAAGGGAGCAGAGTCAAACGATTGTGGTTGGGGTATCAAAGGAACCTGAGGCAAAAGCCAAGAGAACCTTCTCCCCAATCCCTCCCTCTAACTAGTTGGATTGACTGAAAAGAGCCAGACCAAATTGTTCTTTTCATCGCATGACGGGTTCTAGGAGTCTGTAGATATTTAGGTTATCCTATTTAAGGATATGTTTGATTGTTTGTACTACAGGGCACCTTTCTTCCTACTACTTTGCTATGGATCCTTCCACATCCTACTTGCATTTCCACTCTTACTCTCCTACCACTACTTATTCCTAAAATGATTATTATCCTAACCACACTTATTCTCACCCATCTACAAGTTGAGATAATTCTAATTGGGGATACAATTATGGACCTCCATCTTTAGTGTCTAACCCTGGACAACATGATTTTGATTTCTATCCTTCTTCAAACTATAATACTTATAGATCTCTGCCTCTATATGATCAACACAACCCGATCTACAATCAAGAAGGATATGCTGATTATAACCCACATCCTCCCCAGGATTACACTGCATATAGGTCACCACCCATCTTTGAACAACCCGAAGTGGCCTATTATCAGGGAGGGCACCAAGAACCTCAATTCCTTGACTCCCCTAGATTGAACCCAAACCCACCCAACCTTGAACCAAACCATTTGGTTCAGGTAAATAAAATCCAAGATAGGGTGTTGGCTAACTTAAGAAACACCATTCAATCTTTAGAAGCTCAGCGAATATCGTATAATGAAAATTTGGAGCCTCTGATTCAAATGATTGACGATCTTAACAAGTATTTGTTGGATTGGCTTCAAAATATTAAGGATAAGGACCAGGTGAGTTTTTACTTAGGAAGTTGTTGAAATTTAGAATGAAATTTGTGGTCACTTTAGTTCAATATTGGGATGACTCCTAGGATGAACCCCCTTCAAAAGAGCCAATGTTAGAACCCACTCAGGCACCTATAGGGGGGACACGTTTCATGAGATTGGGGATGACCAAATTAGTCTAGAGCAACCCATTGAGGATGAATTGATTTCTTCACTTGAGATCCCTAAACCAGGGTATGAGGAAAAGTATATCTCTATGGACCAGGAAATGATCGATAATTTTGAGATATATATAAATGCGGATCTAGAACTCTTTGATTCTGAAAGTGAAAAATTGTTATGTGAAGTCTCACATGAATTTAAGGAAAATAATTTTAGTGAGATAAATGAGTCCAAGGAATTCAATGAATCATTTAATAGCCCACTAATTGAGGAGATTAATCTTGTTGGGGCTAGCTTGGAAGATTTAAATCCTGATTTCATGAAGGATTCAATTCATAGCCCCATTCCTCACACACACCCCATTGAGCATAATGATGATTTTGTTTTTAATATCACTGGACCCAAGTCAATTTTGATTCAAGCAGAAATTTTGTACTTGGATATTTTATATGGAGATGATGACACTTTAGACGTCCTGGAAACACTGATTTTGGAGGATAGGAGTTGGGAAATGAAGATTTGGGAACCCAATTTCAGGGCAAGTAGAAGTCTGAGTCTAAGGGTTCCTATTTGCCTGAAACCACCAACCTTTTACCAAAACCCTTACGACATTTTTGATTCTAAGGATGTGCAACCCAAGTACAAATTTATTTATTATCTTTTGATATGAATTTTTCTATTATCCGACCTTTTGGACTTGGGTTGCATCCTCACAAACCGTAGGCCCGACCCCGCTTGCATACTAATCTCCGCTTTTGGGTAATTTTTATCCATAACCTTAGATGCACTAGACCATGTGGCATGGGTTTGCACCACAACGTCGTCCACATCTATAGACATCTTCTTCTTGCAAGTCCAAAAATTGATATTTTTATTATGATTCTGACCTGCACTTTGTGAATTTTTTATTTCTTCTCCTTATTTGTATAGTGTACCTAACTGAAGGTACTAAATTTAGCACATATATATTCTGTTTTTATCTCGGAGCTAACCGGGTAATAATGAAATTCAGGTGTTTTCTTCTCTACTCCGCTCTTTTTCATGTCTTTTTAATACAATGAGGGCATTGCATTAGAAAGACATGGTGGGGTGGAAATTCATCTCTAAATCATTTTGTTAGCTCTATATATTCCTTTTATTTTCTCTTTATTTTTGAAAAAAGAAATTGAGTTAAGAAAAGAGAACTTAGGCATTAGAGTTTTTCAACTTTAGGAATGATACGATATGACTTGAACACATAGATCATTCAGGTCTTCAAGCTTAATCAGCTTGGGTGTTCACTAAAATGTGGACTTGATTCTCGAGTCCTCGCCATTTGAAAAATCAGTCCTAATTGGTTAAATAAGTTGGGGTGATAGTACACAACTTATCTACCTGCCCTCTATTTGAAGGGACTTATAGTCTAAGCATCTACACACTATTTGCACTAACTCACTTTTCGACAGTTTTAACGGAAATTGGGTAGTTAATGAACCTTCTAGGGTGGTATGGCTGACAAGTTGTCGGTGGTAATAGCTCATTGGTTGATTGTCCAAAGCATAGCCACACGACCATTCTCTTCCTGCTGCCTTTAGGTAAATCTTAAATCAGGGAAGCCACCTACTTAAAAAAAAGCGAAATAGAGAAATACCCAAAAAAAAATTGAGAAATATAAAAAAAGAAATAAGCCACACATCACCGCACGAGTATAGTTAGTAAGTTAGTGATAATAGCTCATTGACCGATTGTCTAGAACCCAGCTCATGAAATGCACAAATAATTCCTAAACACTTAGGAAGAAGTGGAAAAGTAGAATAAGCCGGAGAGATATACACTGGGTTCGCCTTTGTGTTGACCCCATAAAATAAAAAGTAGGGAGAAAGCTACTGATCGAATAGATACACCTTTATGCAGAATTTCTTTTTAAGGTCACCTAAGGGCGTAGAAATCCTAATGTTTTGATTGCCAATAAGTGAGTCTATCACTTCACATAAAAAGATGCTTAGTACTTAGAGTTCTTTTCGAGTCCTAGGTGGGTTGGGTAGCCGTAAAAAGTTGTCCTAAACTCTAAACTCAAAAATTCATAAAAAAAAAAAAAGAAAAGAAGAAAAAGAAAAAGAAAAAAATGCTTTTGCTTTTGAATAAGGCGAGGGCTTGAGGCGGTCTGTATTTTAGCAGATACCCAGGAGATGTGTCTTTGTAGTTCAGACCCTTAGTAGAAATTTCTTAGTGTTGAAAAATAAATATTGCCAAAGTAGTTTGATCCTAATTCTACTTATAAATAGCATATAGTTTTGCTAGGGACTAGCAAAAGATAGGTATGGGGGTGTGATGTGCACACATCAAATTGACCTAAAATGCCTATTTATACATGTTCCTAGGTCTATAGAAGCATTCATCATTATAAATATTGCATAGTATGCATCATTATGCATTTACGTTAGATTGTACAAATTATAGATTAATTTTCCCTTTTTATCGTAAGGAGACAAGACAATATCATTTTGAGGCCACGGATTGAAGATCCAACTGTACGGATCTGATCAGAATGACAATCGAAGTTCAATGACTCTGAGATCGCCCTGATCGGACCTCCGTAGCATTAGATGCAGTCCAAGAAAGATCACAGGTCAAGGGCCAAGGTGGTGTAAATTTGTACCTTAGACGACAAATCCAACCGCACGGATGGGTTCGAATCGACGATCGTAGCCCAACGACGCGAAATCGATATAATCCGACATCCGTGGCACCATCTACAAGTCATAGAAGATGGACGGCCAAGATGGCGCCATCCCAGGTACCCAACGTCGGCCAAAGCCTCCCGTAGCATCTCTTCAAGCGATGATCAATGCATCTCAGCTGTTGGATAATTGATCTAACGACTGAGATTTAATGTCAGGTTGCTTCACACCTCTCTGAAGACGAAGGATGCTAGATCTCGACAGTTGGATCAAGATCCAACAGTCGTGAGCGTTTGCACCTTCAACCAAAATGTGACACAAAGGAAGGAGTGGCGCAGCGATTGCGTGCTCCAACACTAAAGGGAGGGCGCAGGTTTGGGCTTCCGCGTGCATCAAATCGAGCGAGTAGAAGGGTGTGGATGCAATTCGACCGTTGGATGCATGATGGACGACCGATGGAGCGGCAACGCAACACGTGGAGAGGCATGGATTGTGCACACGTGTGATGACGCGCGAACACGTGCAATCGCATGCGGTGCGCCCTTAATAGCTGAAGAAGTGGTGCGCAAGGCTTTTAAGTCATCCAATCCATTGATTGGACTGTTGAGATGATCTGAACGTGGGTGCATGCACAACGGTTGAAGGCAAAGAGACGTGGGTGTACACGCGCTTTAACGACTAAAGACCCTAGCATTTATTTTGTAGGCCTTAATTGACCTATTTGCCCCCCATTTCTACAACTATACAAGGGCATCCCTACCACTCATTTTCATCATCCCTTCTCTTCTCCTCCCACCTCCTCCAAAGCTCGATGAGCTAATCCCATACCTGGGATGCACCATTAGAGCTAGAGTAAACTAATTTTTCATCTTCTCACCCCCTTCATGGAGCATCTTATGGTTGTCCTCTCACTGCTGTTCGGGAAGCGGATCCCACTGCAACAATGCCTTATTCTATCCTCCAACTTCGTCATCCTTTGTCCAGTATTTCACCACTCTCGTTCGGGCGCTCCGTCAACATAGCTCTTCCTCCTCCACGTAGCTGTCGAGGAAAATAACTTCTCAACCCCTCTTTTTTTACCACTTTCTAGTGTAAATTTCTAAATTTCCAAGTGTAGTTGTAACGAACATGTCTATGAAATATTGATTCACTCTCTCTCACTCTCTCTTTCTCTATATTATTCTTTCTCTTTTCTATTAATTATTCTTTAAGTAAAATAGCTAACGTAAATTAATTTCAACCAACTAGTCTGCTTTTATGACAATAATTCCAACACAATTGTAAACAAACGTTCACCTTGTGTTCGACCTGGAACTCACAAGAATTTCAGTTAAATTATCTGTTTAATAAATCTTTACGCAACTACGACAAATTTTCAAATTCAACTTTTAACATAGAAATCGACTCAACACCTACCTATGCTTCAGAAGTGACATAAGGAGGGATGCTAGCTTGAGCACATTCCAATCAACCCCCTTGAAGAGACTCCATGATCGTAGCACGTACTTCCTCGAGCTCAATAGGAGCTCAATGGCATTAGCATGAATGGTGTGAGGCTATGAATCCCATCAAGGGCCTTCGTCAAAATTAAGTGAACAAACGACACATGCATCGACACAGCAAATATGCTCATAGGTTTTTATTTGGTGGGAAGGATATTTTAACCCGAATTAAGAAGACGTAACCCAGGATAAGTTATTCTGGAATTGATGTGGGATAAACTTTTTTTGTAGATTATCCCATATGTTTTCACAGGTTAACATAGAAACTTTCCAAACAGTTATAAGTTAACCCACCAGGATAACCTTTATGACTTCCAAATAAAAATGAATAACCCAACTACAAAAAAATTATCCCATAAAATCTATCCCTCCCTCCAAACTAACCCTCAAGGTTCCCAAATAAAGCCTACCTCCACCGCATCTCAAACACTTGCTAGTGTTAGTGCGCAAGAAGCTTAGAGATATGATATGTTTGAATCACGCTACAAAAGGTTGGGGGCAACAACTTTCTAAACACGACACTTCATCTTCGACGGGCAAATTTTGTTATCAGTTTTCACAACTTGATGATTTGTTCTGCTAGCAAATGTTGCCTCAGGATGAAGCGGAATTCAGATTGGAAGGTGACCATCGGGACCAAAGCAACAATATCCATTTCTTGAGTTCGCTAAAGAGGAATGCGACGGAGAAGGGAATCGCCTGATGCAAGGTCACCCTAACACTGGATGATTGCTTGTATCTTATAGGCACATTGAGTGTGCATGCCTGGTGCATTTGTATTTCACAGACCAAGTGAAGAGTGAAATCATCTAGTTAAATAAATTTCACTTCTTTTGAATGCATTTAATTGTGTTCCAACATTTTACCATCCTGCTGAATCAAACTCCGTGCAACTAACGTTTCCATGAAAAATAATTTTCCTATAATTCAATCATAGTGAATGCTGCCTTGCAGAAAAGTACTCGGGACATTCATTCATGTCCTAATCATAATATTTTCGGTAATGGAATCCAAATTCACGGTATCCAGATACATTAGGGAAATTCAAATGGAACCTGAATGTAGCACACATTCAAAGCCCTTGTGCTCTGCACTATGGAAAATCATTCTTGGTATAATGATAACAACAACATTACAACACTTCATAAGAACTTTATTAATCTTGATAGGGTAAACAGCAAAGTCAACTTGATATAACTTTACCACACAGTTCATCATCTTAGCTGTAACTTAAAGAAGCACCACTCCTTACCCTATCCTTAATCCGCAATCTACTTTAGTCAGAACCGTTAGACACCAAATACCGGCTTGTGGCTCACATCTGGAGGCACAACAGGTCTTATGGTAATAGTTACTCATCTATAAGGACCTACCGGTTGTCTTTGGCCACGCAATAGAAGTTTCGCGTAGCAATGATTGAAATTACTAAATACATCGAATAACAAATAAACCCTGAATTTCGCACTTGACGGCCATGTCTGGAATAGAGGTGGATGATAATAATAGTTATGACATCTATAAGGGAAAAACACAATGGTATTGTTTGACAATCAGCTCATTGGCACTTTCTGCAACTTCAATAACTTTACATGATGTTTGGCTCACTATGTTTAACAATTAGTATACTGGTATGGCAGTTTCAGCATTAGGTATAACCATGAACGATTCAAGTTTTCCTCGACAAAAAGGTGAAAAAATGGAGATTTTCATCCGCTGAATTTCAGAGTGGCAATTTATCATGTTATACACCAAGCTAAAAAACCGAAATTCACCTAGATTTAGAGACATTAACTTATCTCGAAAGCAATCAACTAGCCATTCATGGTCAACAAAAATTTCAGAACTACAAAGTCCAGAATTTGAATAAACAAACCAAACGTCAAGGTGAATAAATGCTGAATAAAAGTGGATGTAGAGTTTATTGAATTTGATCACAGGCCTACTTTACATTTTGTACAACTGTCTCACGGTTCGCAAATATTAATAATAAATAACAGTCAAGAGTTTTGATTTTAGAACTCGAAGAAATCACTCTTGAATCTAATGAGTCGCATGGAGAATGCTCGTAAGCCAAAAATATATACTACCAGCCAACGCTAAAAAGCAGTACATCTACCAATAGAAGACAATTACTTCACGGCTAGTAGTCCTGCAAACAACGTTCAATGCATATTGGAGCCTGCAATTTCAGTTCATTAGGTAATGCAAAAGGTTCGTTGCTAATTAGCTAATAACGTTAGCATCCAATAAGAAGAAACTCTTACTCTGACAGCACCAGGGAGTTCACTTTTTGGCTAGGAGGGAAAGCAAAACAGGCAATAAGATCAAGAATAACATAACCTGCAAGAAGATAAATTATAAAGATAAGCAAGAAATTTTTCCTTTGCACATATAGCCATTTAGATAAAAATATGAGTAGAGTCGTCTTCACCAGCAGAATACTGAGCTTTGGCTTGTCTTCTTTGTACATACAGGCTTCTCTGCGGGGAAAAGAGATATTTTATACTGACAGCAAGCATAAAAAGAACACAGTGGAGCAAGAGAAAGTAACAGACCTTTTGTCTACAAGACCAGAATGAAGACAGGCTCTCTGAATAGTTTCTACCCGCTTCAATGTTAGAGATGAATTTGGATCTTCGTTGTTGATCTGAAAAGGAATGTCATAATGGATCCTTTCAGCTAAGCAAACTCTTACACACACACACAAACAGAAAATGGAAGCTTACATGCAAACGATTCTAGCCAGGTAAAGACAATCCTTCCAACCCAATTTAATCATCCTAAACCAAAAAGGGAGATTGGTTTGCAGGAGGGCGGGGGGGGGGGGGGGGGGGGGGGGGGGGTGTGTTCTAGTGGATTGCTGATTGCTTGGAAGGGATCAAGAGAATGTCTTCACGTGTGTATGATCCTTGTGAAGATAATTTGAAGGCAGAGCTTTGGGAGGAGCTAAGACAAGCATCAACTTTTGTGGATGGGACACCTTGGCTGGTGAGGGGAGATTGTAACGCTACACTCTTTGCTAGTGACCGACCTAATGGGTGCCGTGATAGATCCATTGAGGCTTTCACAGACCATGTGGCTGATTTGGAGCTCGTTGACTTGCCTGTGTCAGGTTATAGATTCACCTGGAGGAACTCCTCGAGCACCAGATTTAAGATTGGCAATTTCCTCTCATCTGTGGAACTTGTAGAGATATTTCAGATGGAGGAGGTGGTTACTAAACCACGTCCATTTTCAGACCACACCCCCTTGCCCTAGGAGATTAAGAAGGGGAACAAGTTCTCTTTAAATTTGAGCAGTCTTGGCTCCTAAAATCGCATTTTCAGGATTTGGTTTGTGACTCTTGGTTAGAGGTGCCACAAGAGTCTAGTGCCATTAGGACGATGCCATGAAGCTGAAAAAGCTGAGGTCTAAGTTGGATTACAAGGAGGATATGGAGAGGTGCACCAGAGATACCTTGTGATAGGCAGGTTGGTTACTAAAAGTCTTGGGAAGACCTTTAGGAGCTTTTGTCGTGCACTTGCTACTGCAGAGATACCTTCTACATATCAGCTAGTCATGTTCCATCCAAAGTGGCACCAAGCCATAAGGAAGAGATGGCCACACTCCAAGCTCGTGGCACATGGAGGCTTACACCATTACCTTCGGGAGCTACAATAGTGGGTTGTCATTGGGTGTCTGCATTCAAGTATAACCCTAATGGCTCCATCGCTAGATATAAGGCCCATCTGGTGGCAAAAGGTTTCACTCAGACCTATGGAGTTACCTATAGAGTTGATTTCTTCAACACTTTCTCCCCAGTTGCACGCTTATCCATTGTTCGTATACTTATTTCTATTGCAGTTTAGAAGGATTGGCAACTTCACCAGCTAAATATGAAGAATGCCTCTCTATATGGAGATCTTCAAGAAGAGATCTATATGTAGCAACATCCGGGTTATGAGGCTCGGGGGGAGTATGTGTGACGTCTACAGAAAGCTATTTATGATCTAAAGCAAAGTCCCAAAGCGTGGTTCCAAAATCTCTCTCAAGTAGTGGAGTCTATTGGCTTCCAGAGGTTATTTGCTAGTCATTCTCCATTTGTCAAGAGGGCATGGAAAGGAGTAGTAGTACTCTTTGTATATGTTGATGATCTCATAGTTACTGGTGATGACATGACAGGTGCTGCAAAGATAAAAAGAACCTTGGCAGATCAATTAGTTATGAAGGATTTGGGCCCATTACAATATCTGCCTTGGATGAAAGTAGCTCGCAACAAGAGTGGAGTTATTCTATCTGGAAATATGCTCTAGATGTGTTGAAGGAAGCTGGAATGCTGCATGCCAAACCACAAATGTTCCTATAGATCCAAAGGCACAGTTATATGACAAGGATGCAAAGACAGTGGATAGTAGAAGATACAGGTCACTTATGGGAAAACTATTGTACTTGGCCATCACTCGACCTAACATCCTCCTTTATCGTGGGCAAGTTGAGCTAGTTCATGGAGAAACCTATTAGGCAGCATTGGGATCCTGTTATGATAGTGGTTAGGTACTTGAAGAAACCACTAAGGCAGGGTCTACCTTTCACCAAAGGTACTTCTATGATTGTGGTCAGAGACTTAGATGCAAAATATGCAAGTAGCCATGATGATAAGAAGTCTACTATAGGCTTCTATACATACATTGCAGGGAATTTGGTGATCAGGAAAAGTAAAAAGCAGGTTGTGGTTTCCAAGTCTAGTGTTGAGCCTAATTCTAGGGCTATGGCCCAAACTTAAGTTGAGTTGATGTGTATAAAGTCCCTTTTGTGTGACTTAGTTGACAAACATAATAACGAGATATCACAAGCATTAAAATAATCAAATGAATACTTGGATTTACGTGAAAACCCTACTCACGAAGAGTGGGGAAAAAACCATGAGAGAAGTGCCCCTATGGGCGTGTTTCTCTTTGTTTCTTCTCAAAAGAATAAGTGGGGAGTACATGCCTATTTACAAGCCACCACACACTAACAAAAGTCCCACTCCATTATGTGGAATTAAACCACTACACGTTTCTCTCAACTCTCCCTCAAGTTGGAGCATGGAATGCTCAGCTTGTAACGAAAAGAAATCCACACTACACAACAGAACACAACTCTCTAGACATGTTCTTGCCTATAGGTGGGAACACAAGCTGGATCAACTGAAGGAATTGCTGTAGATGGCTCTGACAATAGACCTCTCCTCTAAAGACCTGATGCTGGTGGCTCCCCATTTAGTATCCCTGAAATGAGGTCTTCCTCTAAAGATCTCAAAGCTAGATCTCTAACATAGAAACTGGCTGGGCCCTTCCTCTAAGGATCTCAAAAATAGATCTCCCTCTCTGGAGACTTCGAAACTCTGGACCTTCCAGAGTTTGATTTCTCATGTAAGAATCAGCTACTCCAAAACTCTGTAGCAGTATCCGATGTCACCCATCGTACCTTGGGATAATAACAAAGGGACTCTCAAATGAGGGTGACTATAATGGGCTTCCACACTCCCCCTTTCTCCCATACTCATATAGGAGAAGAAAATGATAGAAGGAAGAAATAATGATCATAAAAAAATAGAGAAGACCTCCATCTTTTCTCTTCAATTCAAACACTTTTTTTTCTTTTGTTTTTTTTTTTAAATTTTTTTCACTTTTTTTACTTTTTCTCCCCTTTTTTCTGCTCTTATCTCTTTTTTTCTTTACTTTCTTTTCTTGATGTCTTTTTTTTTTCTCTTTGATTTCTTTTCCCCTTTTTTTAAGGACTAAACATAATAAACGTAACAATGGAACACATAAGTGACCTAAACACAATACATCCATTGCTATGCTCCTTCATCACTGCCAACATTGCATCTCCGCCAGAGATCGCTCGTCCAATCTCGTGCGAGATCCCTATCGAGATCTGCACTCGATCAGTGATCTTCATGCCGGAGAACTTGCAATCTCTTCTCCTCCTTGTCGTCTTCTCTGCCATCTATCACGTTGGCCACACCCACGCCACCATTGACTTGAGGTCTGCAACCGACCGCTCGCACCCTACTGTCGATCACCCTCGAGAGGCCACGACAACGTACCCTCGTGACCTTACTCGCCTAAGTCTCTTCCGCCTTCTTCTTTAGTGGCACCATCGTGACATCTTAGAAAAATGCCTAGAGGTGCATCTCATTCATCTCGTGTGCTCCTCGCCGATGGGCTGCTACTCCCAAGGCACCATCAGATCCAGTCGTTGCTGACTATGTGCACCTCCTCCATCGTTAGGCTGCCTCCAATGACCTCTTCTTCCACCGAGCGCCCACGTGAGCCTTAGCGACGCCGGCAACATCGCCGTTGCTCCACACAAGATCGTGTCGCACCATCACTAGATCAATACTACGAGATCGCCATTGAGCGTGAGACCTAGCGACGTCGTTCCTCCTCAAGCGTGAGATGCCCCTGCCATCGCTATCTTGCGCTGCCAAGTGCTATCACGAACATCCTCCTCTCGACTTCAATCAAGTTGCCAATCAAGGGGCTCCACCGAACTTCCTCCTTGCCAATTCTCATCACCAACGCTGCCTTGCCACTGGAGTAGATTTACTCGCAGTGCCGCTTCATCTCGTTCGATCTTCATTGCATGCATGGCATGGATCCTCCTCGAGATCCTTTTTCTTTTTTGGAAGATAACTCCAAGTACAAGAACAAAATAATAAAACATGATAATCAAATAAACTCAAGAATCGAACCATGTTGTCAAACATAAATAATGCGAAAGCATAATAACAAGATATCAAGTATAAAAATAATCAAAGGAACACTTGGGTTTACGTGGAAACCTCTCACGAAGAGTGGGGAGAAAACCATGGGAGAAGTGCCCCTATGGGCGTGTTTCTCTTTTTTTCTTCTCAAAAGAATAAGTGGGGGGACACACCTATTTATAGGCCACACACACTAACAAAAGTCCCACTCCACTATGTGGGACTAAACCACTACACATTTCTCTCAACAGATTTATGTGTGGAGATTGATGGGCCTATGGAACTACGATGTTATAATCGAGTTACCAACTATATTGCTAATAACCCCATATTTCATGAGCTGATCAAACATGTAGAGGTGGATTACCACTATATTTGGGATTTGATTCAAAAGGGATTCATCTTTACTACACAGGTTGCATCAGATGAGAAAACAATTAATGTGTTCACCAAGCCCTTCGACACTTACATTTGCAAGCTAAGCATAATTGACATCTATGCTCCAACATAAGGGGGAGTGGAGTTAATTATTTATTATGTTTGGGTGCTCAGTCATTTTCTTTTATCCTGTGGGGTTATTATGTAATTTGCTCTCACCTCTCTATATATATAGAGGCAGGGTTTCTAATTCATTTTTCCCAACTCTATATCGTACATTTTTCAAGATACCAACCATTGAAGTTTGGGAAGTGAATAAATTTTAAAAAATGTCTAGGGGGCGATTTTGGAGCACGAGCAAATCACAATCACGCCTACTATCGTAATTGAAGAAAATGAAAGTTCTTATTTTACTAAGCTAGCCTTACATTTCTTTATATAGAGAGAGGTTAGGGAAAAAAATATAGCATAAGTCCAATAGTAAAAATAAATGACAAAATAGCGCTTAACATAACGTAACACTCCCGCTCAAGTTGGAAGATATATATCATGCTTAGGTTGTTCCTACACTTTTCAAACATAGGGTGAGATAATAGTTAGGCAAGCAGTACGGAACAGACCTTGCTGAATTAGGCTCCTTGTATAATGATAATCCACTTCCACATGTTTAGTCCTTTCATGGAACATGAGATTGTTAGCAATATAAGTTGCAACCTTATTGTCACAATACATCTCCATAGGCTTCTCAAGAATAACATGAAAGTCTCGCAACAAAGACCGTATCCATATCATCTCCACTACTGTGTGTCATAGCGTGGCATTCTGATTCAGCGCTTGAGCGTGACACCACACTTTGCTTCTTGCTTCAAGTCATCAGATTCCCTGCTACAAAGGTACATAAACCTGTAATAGATCTTCTGTCTCCAACATTACATGCATAGTCTACATCTGAATAAGCAACAATAAACATAGGAGTTTTCTTCTGGAACAAAAGACCTCGACCTGGACACCCTTTAACGTATCTCAACACCTGCATCACTGCCTACCAATGATCATCAATAGGTTTGTCCAAGAACTGGCTTAGCTTACCTATTGCCTAGTGATGGTCAGATATAATAGCTTCCGCATCAGCTATCTATAAGCCTGTTTATCCATCAACCTCACTGAGTCATCAAAGAAATGAACCTTTGGATCCATAAGGATATAAACACCCTTAGATCCAAGCATGCCTGCTTCCTGGAGATGTCTAAAGCATATTTCCTCTGAAACATAATAATATCCTGCTTACTTGTAGCAATCTCAACATCAGGGAAATACCTAAGCTTCCCAAGGTCCTTCACAATAAATTGGCGTGCTAAATACTCCACTTGAGAAATACTAGCTGTGTCATCTCCTGTGAGTATAAGATCAACGTACACAAGTAGAGCCACGACACCACCACTGATTTTCCTCACAAATAGGGAAAGATCAAATGAGGACCTCTGCAACCCAACAACTGCCAATGCCTCTGATAGACGCTGAAACCAGGCTCGGGGGCTTTACTTAAGGCCATACATGGCCTTTCGTAGCCTGTAAACACAGTCCCCCTGAACCTCAAAGTCAAGAGGCTGCTGCATATGTATCTCCTCCTGAAGGTCGCTATAGAGAGGCATTTTTAACGCTCAGCTAGTGTAAAGATCATCCGTAGTGTGCCTCAACAGAAATAAGTATACGGTCAATGGAGAAATGAACAACTGGTGAGAAGGTATCAAAGAAATCCACCCCCCAAGCTGTCAAGGCGTTAGGTAGCTACAAGGCGACAAGCTCCTTAATCACCTAAGGCGAGAGGCGACAAAAAGGTGATTACCCAATTGAATTGAGGCAACAAATCTTTTTATTTCTTAAAATATTAAATGTCTAATAAACTCATATGGTAACATTGACTTTCATAAAAAACATATGATAATACTATTTAAGTGAACGAAAAAGTAATGATCCTATCATATTTAAGTAACAATAACATATATATTATATTATCATACAATATGTAAACATATATATTACATTTATAATTATAGGATAAAGCAAACAACCAAAATATATATCATATGTATCTACTAAAACATGATAGTGACAAGTATTTATTTTTAAGAAGAAAAGAAGAGTTAACAATGGATGTTAACCATCCACCGCATTAATAAAATGAACTAATTATATTGAAAATTACAAAGAATATTATAATAATAAAGTACTCCCTCTATTGAGACTCCCACTCCATTGAGTTTGAGCTAAATGCACTATAATAAAGTGAAGGCCTTCCTCAAGGTAGAGGCATCCACCAATGGCCCACAAATGCTAGCCCAAAAGGTTGTCTCCAAGTCGTACTCAAGACAATAACATGTATTATAATATGCTATATTTACAATACAATATAAACTTAAAACCATAACTTATACATATATTGTTATATATCATTAGACAGTTGTAGACAATAACAAATATATACATACATACATCGTTAAACTACAATATTTCATAATTATATCATTATAGACATACAATAATATATATGTATAACTTCTACATATGTCTTAATAGACAAATAATAGTCTAAGTTAGGAAGAGAAGGCAAAATTGAGCATATAAAAGCTGTCAATAGCAAATATATATGTATTATGTATATACAACAATATATAGCACAAATTTATCTATAATATATGTAACTTAAGACCAAATAAGAGTCTTATGTCTTACCTAAAGTGAATTAGGAGTAAGGCGACAAGGCGCAAGGCAACCCAAGCGACTAGGCAATAGCCTGGACAAAACCCCTAGCCTGGAATAGCTACAAAGCAACCTTTGGCTTTCTCGCCTGGCCCAGTAGCCCAATAGTTTTAGGCAATAGTCTTAATAACATAGTCCACCCCATAGGTTGGGTGAATCCTTTGGCTACAAGGCAAGCCTTATACTGAGAAATAGATTCATCTAGGTTGTATTTCAAGGTAAAGACCCACCTAGCACCAACAAGGTGTGCACCAAAGGATAATAGAGTAATCTCTCATGTGCCTCTATCACGGAAAACAGACATCTCCTCCATAGCAGACTTTTTCTTGAAAAAGCGAAGGGTGATTATCCGGATACCACCCCATTCCCCACAGCCCCCACAAAACAGCCAGGATCTTGGCCCGATTATGCTTGGAGCGAAAGGTGAAAGTACTGCTCCCCACATTTCCCCTGCGAAGGGAAGACCAGAAACTATCTGCATCCTGGTGGAAGATCCATCCTATCTCCATCTTTTGCCAAATCTGCTTCACAAACAAGCACAGGAGTAAAAGATGCTGCACATCCTCAACTGCCCCCTGCACAAAGGGCATGCCAAGTCGCCGGTGCCGGCCCATCTCGCTCTTCACTACTTTGTCATGATCCATCCTCTTCTCACCAACCATGCAAAAATCTTTACCTTCAGTGGGCACTTCACCGCCCATATCAGTCTACAATCCCGCATGAGATCAACATCTACCTCCGCCCCTTCCATCCCCAACCTGCGATAAACCTTCACCATCAAGAAGTCACCTTCCTCCCAATGAAAGCTATCAAAGCCATCACCCGACGCCCAACCCACCAACTCCTGTAGCAGTCGCTGGAACTCATCACACCTCTGGTCGGAGAGACCCCCTCGGAAGACAGGACACCAAGATCCGTCCCAGTACTCTCCAACTTTCGCCGAAGAATCCAACACACTACCCACGAGGCAAGGAAACCTCTCCCCTAGAGTGGATCCAGCCCCCTGCCAATCGTCCAGCCAGAAGCGAAAGGAGTCTCCCGCACCAAGCACCGGGTCAAAAAAACCCCGCACCCTCCCAGCCATCGTCGCCAAGCCCCTGAGGAAGGGAGATGCCCCTAGGGGGGGAGCACAGAGGTCCCCACGACACGAAATCTCCGTAGCAGCACCGCATAACGGCTCTGAACGACCCCTATTCCTTCCCCACCAGCCTCGCAATCCATTTTGTGAGGAGGTTGATGTTTGTTCAGTCCACCTCCCTGACTCCAAGGCCCCCTTCCTGTGCCGACTGACACACCTTCCACGCTACCAGCCTCACCCCCCAACCCGTGGCCCCTGTGGTGGACCAGAAGAAGTCTCTTATCAATCTCGAAACCTTCTTCTCAACCTGGCGCGGCAAACGGAAGACTGACAAAAAATAAGACAGCATGAAGGCTAGCACCGCCTTCACCAAGGTCAACCGCCCACCTCTAGATAGGAGCATGGAGGACCACCCAGCCAACCTTCGTTCCATCCTCTCTAGCAACGGGAGCCAGTCCTGCAGTCTCAACCGACGATCCGACAGGGGAAGGCCCAGGTACACCAATGGCAATGAGCCCCTCTCTGTCAACCGACGGTCCTCCATAGAAGATTTCCAGTGTGGATTCAGAAGAGCTTGTTGATATGTAGTCACTATCTCAAAACTAGAAACAACAGCAGTGAATGCATGAAACTCAACACTCAGAGAATCAGCAGAAACAACACTCCCAGCCACACGACACTAGGCACATGAACAGAGAGCCTTCTGAATGGTAATAGGCACATCATCATCCGTAGACATGGAGAGAGAACCTGGAGAAGCAATAGTAGGAGAAGCACTGTCAGCAACCTTAATACATACTTAAGCGAGGGAGGACGGCGGTGGCTCGATACGAACTGAGGGGAGTGTATCTTATCTCTATAACTGACAGGTAGCTGATACGTGGTACCCTTGAAAGTATTCTCATCTGGTGGTACCACTCTGAATGTGCTTGCAGGTAACTCTGAAGTAGTACTACTATAAGAGAAATCCTCCATGGCTACGAGTTAAACAAAATGGAATTTCTTAATTTACCAAGCCGTCCCTACACCTCTATATAGGTAAGGGAAAAGCTACACCATAAACCCATCACGAAAATAAAAATAGCAAAACTCTCCTTACTACAAAACATAACTCACACTCCCCCTCAAGCTGGAGCATATATATCCATCATACTTAGCTTATTTCTACACTTCTCAAACTGGGGGCGAGGCAGCGGCTTGGTAAACATGTCAGCAGTCTAGTCTAAGGCAAGTAGTACGAAGCAAACCTTGTTGAATCAAACTCCTGGTGTAATGACAATCCACTTCCACGTGTTTTGTTCTCTCGTGGAACATAGGATTGTTCACAATATAAGTAGCAGTCAGATTGTCACAGTGCATCTCCATAGGCTCCTAAACAATAACATGAAGATCCCATAACAGAGTCCTTATCCATATCATCTGAGTTGCAGTATGTGCCATGGCCCTGTACTCAGACAGCACTAAAATGTGAAACAACACTCTGTTTCTTGTTCCTCCAGGTCACCAAGTTCCCAGCTACAAAAGTACAGAAGCCAGTAGTAGACCGCCTGTCTCCATCACCTGCATAATCTACATCTAAGTAGGTAACAATAGATATAAGTGCCTTCTTTTGGAAACAAATGCCGCTACCTGGACATCCCTTGATGTACCTCAACACATGCATCACAGCCTGCCAATGAACATTAATGGGCTTATCTAAGAACTAACTTAGCTTACCCACGACAAGGCTAATATCTGACCTAGTGATGGTCAGATATAACAGCTTCCCCACCAGCTGTAGATATACCTTCTTATTTTTTAACTTTATTGTATCCTCAAAAAGGTGAATTTCAGAATCCATAGGAATATTAACATCTTTGGATCCTAAGATACTTGTCTCCTAAAGAATATCAAGGGCGTATTTCCTCTGTGACATAATTATCCCTTACTTGGGGCAAACTCAATGCCTAAAAAGTATCTCAGCTTCCCAAGATCTTTCATGACAAACTGGTGTGCCAAGTATTCTTTCACTTGAGATATACCCTCTACATTATCACCTGTGAGAATAAGATTGTCCATATACAAAAGTAAAGCCACTGTACCACTACTGATCTTCCTCACAAATAGTGAATGGTTAGATGAGGATCTCTACATCCCAATAACAGACGCCTCAGACAGGCACTGAAACCAAGCTCAGGAGCTCTGCTTAAGACCATAAATGACCTTACGAAGCCTGCATACACTCCCCTTAAACCTTAAAGCTAGGCGACTACTGCATATAGATCACTTCCTCCAAGTCTCCGTACAAGAATACATTTCTAACATCCAACTGATGTAGATGTCATCCATAATGAGCAGCAACAGAGATAAGAATGTGAACAGGGAAGAGTCGTGCAATAGGGGAGAACGTGTTAAAGAAATCCACCCCATAAGTTTAGGTAAATCCTCTGGCCACAAGGTGGGTCTTATACCTTGAAATAGACTCATCTGGGTTATATTTCAAGGTAAAGACCCATCTGACTGCAACAAGATGCACGCCAGATGGTAGAGGTGACAACTCCCAGGTACCTCTAATAGTGAGAGCAGACATCTCCTCCAGAGCTACCTTCCAGTGTGGATGTAGTAGAGCCTACTGGTAC
Source organism: Thalassia testudinum (assembly GCA_037157565.1). Lineage (NCBI taxonomy): Eukaryota > Viridiplantae > Streptophyta > Magnoliopsida > Alismatales > Hydrocharitaceae > Thalassia > Thalassia testudinum. The sequence goes on along the minus strand of JAZHRO010000024.1, from coordinate 103,558,981 downwards.
AAGGTAGGTATCTCAACATTGGATACTGCAGCTGTGAATGCATGAAACTCCGAACTCAGAGAATCAGCAGAAACACTCCCAGCAACACAATACTGTGTTGCTAGGCGAAGCCTGCATACACACTCCACTTAAACCTCAAAGTTAGGCGACTACTGCATATAGATCACTTCCTCCAAGTCTCTGTACAAGAATACATTTTTGACATCCAACTGATGTAGATGTCATCCATAATGAGCAACAACAGAGATAAGAATGCGAACAGTGGAGAGTCGTGCAAGAGGAGAGAACATGTTAAAAAAATCCACCCCATAAGTCTGGGTAAATCCTCTAGCCACAAAGCGGGCCTTATACCATGAAATAGACTCATCTGGGTTATATTTCAAGATAAAGACCCATCTGGCTCCAACAAGGTGCATGCCAGATGGTAAAGGTGACAACTCCCAGGTACCTCTGGTAGTGAGAGCAGACATCTCCTCCAGAGCTGCCTTCCAGTGTGAATGTAGTAGAGCCTACTGGTACAAAATAGGTATCTCAACATTGGATACTGCAGCTGTGAATGCATGAAACTCCGAACTCAGAGAATCAGCAGAAACAACACTCCCAGCAACACGATATTGTGCACAAGATCGCAGAACCTTCCTAATAGCAATAGGGATATCTTCATCAGTACTCATGGAAACAGGACCTGGAGAAACATCTATAGGTGACGGACTCTCAACCTCTACACCTGCTAACATTGTATCTGAAGAAGCCTCCTGAGTAGAAGTAGCCTCCAGGTTATCAACATTAACCTGAGTCTGTGGAATAAACGGAGAGGGCTTTGCCCTATAGACAACTGGCAACTGATAGGTGTGACCCTTGAAGGTCCTTTCATCTGCTGGTACTGACCTGAATGTACTGGTAGATGGCTCAGTAACCTGAGAAGGGCTACTACTATTTATGGATACACCAAATGGGCAATTGATAAGTGTGACCCTTAAAGGTCCTTTCATTTGCTGGTACTAACCTGAATGTGCTGGTAGATGGCTCAGTAACCTGAGAAGGGCTACGACTATCTATGGATACACCAAATGGTATAGGAACAACTGGTATAGGAGCATACTCTAGCACACTCTGCACCTGCCTAGCAGCAACAGAAAAATAGGGTACAGCTTCATAAAAGGTGACATCTACACTGATGTAATGTCTTTAGTATAGGGGATCAAAACATCGATACCCCTTCTATGTACGAGAGTAGTCAAGGAACACACACTTGACTGCTCTATGTGCTAATTTATCTTACCTAGATCCAAGAAGATGTACAAAAGCCACGCAATCAAATGTCTTGGGTGGAAGATCAAACAACTCATCATTTAGATAGAGCACCTGCCACGGTATTTACTTGGAAATCACTACGGAGGGCAATCTATTAATAAGGTAGCAAGCTGTGAAAACTGCATCTCCCCAGTAGTTGTTTGGCACACTATTATGGATAAGAAGTGCTCTGGCCATATCAAGGATGTGTCTGTGCTTCCTCTCTACAACCCCATTTTGCTGAGAGGTGTGAGGACATGAGGTCTGATAAATTATGACATGTAAGCCATAGAACTCCGCCAGTCGACGAGTACAAAAATCCAATGTATTATCAGATATGAGTCTTGATGCAGACATCAAACTGATTCTTTATCATCAATACAAACTTCTCAATTAGTGAACCCACTTCAGACTTGTTTTACATGATAAATAGCCAGGACAATATGGAAAAGTCATCAACCACAATCAAATAGTACCGATGTCCTACTTTATCAGGAGTCCTACTGGGACTCCAAATATCAAGATGCACTAACTGAAAATGCGAAGACGAACGTGGTCCAATAGCAGCTGGAAAAGAAGATCTATGGTGCTTCCTAAGTTGACATGCATTGCAGATGAGCTGTATAGTTGGGGATACATAAGGAATAAGCCTGCGTAACTTTCCAAAGAAGGATGGCCCAATCGTCTATGCCACTGTAAAACACTCCCTGAAATGGTATTAATCTGACACGCAGCAGTCATGGGACCCTACTGAAGTCGGTAAACGCCTTCTTCACATCCACTACCAATAGTCTTCCCTGTCATTCGATCTTGGAAAATACATCCACGCCCATCAAAGATGACACAACAATTCAACTGCTTGATGATTTCACTGACAAAGTAAATTCATAGGCAAATCTGGAACAAACTGAACACGATTAAGCTGCATAGAGGGGGTAGCATTAATTTTCCCCTAACCATTAATAGGAGCAAGTCGCCCATCAACCACCTATACTGTGCAACCTCGAGAGACAGGTTGAATCTACCCAAAATACTACAGATTACCAGATAAATGATTGGAGGCACCTGAGTCAATCAACCACGTTACACCAGTAGTTGAAAAAGTATCACCCACGGTAGTTCCTAACACAATCTCCGACTGGGATATTGCAATGTTCATAGAAATACACTGCCATAATCTGATTTCAAAGCACCACAGAAAGGGTACACACCCCTAAAGTTCTTCACAATCAGATCTGAAAATTGATAGAAAATGGGGAATACACACCCCAACAAACACCAAAAACCCAGGGAATACACACCCCGTAGTCCACAAGTAATATCTCCAAAACTTCACTGGGGAATACATACCCTAAGAATCAAGAAATCAGGGGAATATACACCCGAAAAATCATTAACGGGGAATACACACCCCAAATCAGATCAAAAGATCAAAGAAATCATACCACACATAGAAAGGTTCTCGATTCAAAACTTCATCCCACGATATTCAAGAACCTTACTACTAAGTTCTTGGAGACAAAGATCCCCCTCTCTGGAGACCTGGATGACGACAGGGAGAGGAAGTAGTGGTTGGGTGATGCAATTGCAAGTCGCACTACTACAGCACACACACCAAGGTGCAGTGGCACGCTATAGCAACTCCAGGCCAAGACGCAACCCCCTATGCAATGATAGTGCGCTGCAGTAGGGGCAGCAATCAACTCCTGTAGCGCGGCGGCGAGCTGCTGTAGCAGCGATGGCGATCGCTTGCTGCAGCAGCGACAGCGATCGGTGATGCTACTGTTGCTGCAGCGGTAGCGATGCGGCACCGACGTTGCCGCCGATGGTGGTGGGCTTGAGGTAGGGTTAGAGTTTTTTGGTGGTGTCCCCAACCTGGTACTCTGATATCATGTTGAAGAAAATGGAATTTCTTAATTTACCAAGCTGTCCATACGCCTCTATATAGGTGAGTGAAAAGTTGCACCATAAACCCACTATGAAAATAAAAATAACAAAATGCCCCTTACTACAAAACATAACTCAACACTACGGGAGGCACAAGCATAGGCACAGCCATCTCCACATCCCACAACTGATGAGTTGATGCGGAAAAATACGAAATGGACTCGTGGGATGTCACATCCGCACTAACATAATGTCTCTGATGTATAGGATCAAAGCACTTATATCTCTTCTGAATGCATGAGTAGCTAAGAAACACACTTAACCGCTCTAGGAGAGTTTATCATGACCAGGCCCAAGCAAATGCACAAAGGCAACACAACCAAATGTTTTTGAGGGCACTAAAAATAGATCTACATCTGGATACAAAATATTCCAAGGAATCTACTCATGAAGTACAGATGAAGGAAAACTGTTAATAAGATAACAGGCAGTGAGAACTGCACCTCCCCAATAAGTATGTGGTACACTATTTTGGATAAGCAAGGCTCGAGCTGTATCCAGAATATGGTTGTGTTTCCGTTATGCAACCCCATTTTGTTGTGACATATGAGAGCAGAAAGTCTGATGCACAATACCAAGTGACCTGTAAAATGATGCCAAATTCTTGGTGCAAAACTCCAATGCATTATCTATTCTGATAGTCTTAATGCACACACCAAATTGGATTTTGACAAACCACAAATTGCTGAATAATAGAGCCAACCTCTAATTTATTACACATCAAAAGTAACCATGATAGACGGAAGAAGTCATCAACAAATAACTAGTAATAATGACCCTGTTACTACTGAGTGGAATTCAAGTCATGAGAGTAGGCATCTTTCAGACCATCCTACATTTGTTTAGCTGTTTTGTAATACATGATTTCATTTCCAATACGGGATATCACACTGTTTAATATCCAGGCCCTCACCAATAGCATCATCTATATTCCAGGTTACATATTTCCCCGTTTTCTGCTCTAATGGTGTGCTGTAAGAACATGTTGCTTCTCATGTCCTTCCATAGTAACAAGAAAGGTTTGAGACCAACAAGGGTAATTGGTCTCATCCATCTTTACAATCGGTGCAAAAAATGGGTTCTTGTAGACCACACTACCTCCACTCTGTCCCGACATCACCTCTGTCTCTGATGATGATGAAGCCATAATGCAATCACAACACAAACACCTTCAAACAACTTCAAACACAGATCTGATGTTTAATAAAACTGGGGAATACACACCCCAAAATCCGCTCACACGCGATTTCAAAACTCCGTCAACGAATCAAGGGGAATACACACCTCAAAAATCTCATCAACAAGGGGAATACACAACCCAAATAAATTCAAAAGTCTAATTTGATCATGCCATTCAGTAGAAACACTTCAAAACATCTCCTGGAGGATCCTTGACCTTGGCAAGACATCACACCAAGGCCAAGAACCTTCCCAGAGACCTGAGCGACAGTTCTACCCCTCCCCCTACTGCTCAACACAGAGAGGAGATAGGGATAGTCGACGGCGCTGCCCCCTGCTCTTAGACGGTGGCAGCAAAGAAGCTGGTGGCCAGCGATGTTCCCGACAGCCGACAACGATGACAGTGAGGGAGAAAGAGGTTGGTGATGGGGTTAGGGTTTTTTTGGGTGGTGTTCCAACTTAGCTCTGATATCAAGTTGAAGAAAATGAAAGTTCTTATTTTATCAAGCCAACCCTACACCTCTTTATATAGAGAAAGGTGAGGGAAAACATATAACATGAGTCCAATAATAAAAATAAATGACAAAATAGCTCTCAACATAACGTAACAGTCGCTAACCCAACCATATGAAATGGCATAGACTTTTATGCCTCTATTTTTGCCATCTTAAGTTGATAGCAAGCCTAACATGTAGTTTGGTGATTTGCTTTAGGTACAAAGCGGATTCGGATTCGTGTATGGGTCCAATTGTTTTGGTCCCATTGGAATTGAAGGGCTCTACTTTTGATGCTAACAAGGGTTTCTCTTCATCCAACATCTTCATTGCAAAGGTGACAACTGGGGTGGCAACAACCGGTGACGATGACAATGCTGTCTTTGTTACCATTAGTGAGGGAAGCTCAAACCTCCCCACAAGCTTTCAACCCCCCACAACAACCAACGTATGTGTTGCGGTAAGAGGTGGGGATGAAGATGGACTTCATGAGCGATGACGCTGAGAAGAACGCATCATGCCATGCAAAGGGAAGGAGTTTAGGGTCTTAAGCATCTAGTATGCACATATATAAGGACTCACTCGTCTTCCACTATTTAACATCCTATCATGGATGTAAGGGAATTGCAATGCTATCTTGCACAATTATACTATTGAGTGAAGGGAAGACATTCTTTTGCTTCAAGAAATCAAGATTGAAGATTTGTGTTGGGAATAAAAGAGGCAATGTGGCAGCCAACTAGGAGCCCATTAGGGGCACTAGCTATTGAGTCCTATTGGTCCTATTTTGGTCATTGCTTAAGTTTCAAGTTTTGTTTATTTGTTAAGTTATTTTTAGAAAAGTTGTTTAGAAGAATTGTTTTGAGATTTGTTCTTTCTTACTCTAGAAAAGGTTTGTTTCCAAAGTTAAGAGGATATGTTCTCTCTATAAAAGGGAGCCTTCCTCTTGTAATTTTCTTTTGAGTTGAATAGAATAATTCTTCCACATCTTCCAACTCCATTCCCTCTCTCTCTCCAAGGCCGTCGGCCCCTCTTCTATAGTAACCGGCCACCACCTAGTCGCCGACCACCATCAACAACAGTCGATGGCTACTCCTACTCTCTCCCTGTTCCAACATGGAACAACCTTTCTTAGATTGTTTTTCCCACGCCTTGGAGCCTCCACGCTTACGCCATTCTTGACAATTTGGATGAGAAAGCTAGGAGAGAGATTAGGGGCTCTATTTTCCAGGGTTTTTGGACTTTAAATGTGATTGGAAGATCTGGGGAAGTACTGATGATGTGAAAGACCCATGTTTTTTACCTTGAAATGTCCTTGTTGAGATTATTAATAATGTGGGTTATTTTTCTGTTTTCAATATTGTATAGGGGTTATCTCTTGTAATTCTCCCAAGGGCACCTCTTTATATCAAGGGCCTTGGATTCAATAATAAAGGATTTCACTCATTTCAACTAACATGGTATCAGAGCGACGATCTTAGGCTAATGCTCGGTATCCCACCGAGACCTAGGCTTCCTCACCCTCCATTGCACCCCCTTCAAGTCACCTCCACTAGCACTGCCGACACCCCTGGCATCTCCACATGCAACGGCTACGTTGCTAGTGCTAGCAACACTGCCAACGAGCACAGCAACACCACTAGCAAGCCAATGAGCATAACAATGTCGCTGATGGCGTCTACTAGTGGTCCTCTACACCGCAGCAACTTCACAGTTGGTCTGCGGGGGGGAGGGGTAGCAGGATGCGCTAGGGACCTCTACGGCCTGGCATGCGACTATTCTTGTCCACAAAGACTCTTCGATCTACGATCTGAAATTACTGTTTTAAGACCTCTATGATTATTTTTTGGAGTTGATTGATGGTCTAAAGATCACTGTTTTAGATCTTCCTATTCTGGATTGTTGTGCAGGGTTCCAAGAATTGATATAGTGCTTTATGGTCTTCTTATGATCAGTTTTTTTATCTTTAGAGGCATCTCCTTATCTCCTTGCATCAAAAATTTGTTTTCCAGCAAGCCAATGAGGAAGGTATTCACAACGAGTGCAACCTCTTAGTTTGATTCATTTACCAGTACTTTTGTGGTCAAAACAGAAGGTATGATTGCCTTATCTATTCACTCACATGAGCCATCCTAGATTGCCGACTTAAGCACTTCTCATATCACTAGAGATGCCACCTTGTTTTCATCCATACATGCTCTTGTAAACCCATTTAATGTGATAGTAATTGATGGAGCTTTATCCCCAGTAACAAGACTTGGAGATGTTTCACTTACTAAGTCGCCGCCTCTTATGGATGTTCTACACGCCCCATGTTTTGCATTGAATCTTATGTCCATTAGTCAGATTACAAAGGCTCTACATTATGAGGCAATTTTTTATGATTGCTTCTTTCTTTTACAAGATCTCTAGACGATAAGCAGGTTGGTGGAGGATTTGAGCAAAATGGCTTGTACTATCTGCACCTTCCACCTTCATCTGATACTTCTACCCCTACTTGTGCCACCATTGCCTTACAATGGCACCTACACCTGGGCCAACCAAGTATCCATACTTTACGCAGTCAGTTCCCTAAGTTGAGTTTTCCTGAGTCATTTCGTTGTAATGCATGTCAATTTGGCAAGCATCATAGAATTCCATTTCTTTTTAGTAATAATACAAAAGTTGATAAACCCTTTGCTCTTATTCACGCGGATTTGTGAGGGCCATGTAGAGTCCAAAGTTTGTGGGGTTTTAGATATTTTCTTATCTTGGTTGATGATTGTACATGTGTTACATGTCTTTATGTTGAAAGAAAAGCCTAAAACACTCAATTTTCTTATGTTATTCGCATTTTCCGAAATGATAATGGACTGAAATTTGTGAATGCCTCTTAGCGTGATTTCTTCACACCTCATGGGGTTCTTCATCAAATGTTAGGTGTTCATACATCCTAACAAAATCGGGTAACTGTACACAAGCCATTTAATTGATGTGGTTAGAATTATAATATTTCAAATGAATGTTCCATCACATTATTGGGTTTGCTATTATGATTGTTGCTTTTCTTATTAACAGGGTGTCTTCGTCTGTTCTCAAGGGTAAGAGACCTTACACTTTGTTGTATCCTGACCAGGATGGTTTCTCTCTCATGCCTGCAATCTTTGGGTGTGTCTACTTTATTCATCTATTTAAAATTGATAAACTTTCTTCCCAACCAGTAAAATGCATATTTCTAGGATACTCGTGTACCTAAAAGGGCTACAGGTGTTATTGTTAGTTCAACCCCTCATATATAATATTTTGATGATTTTACAAAATGAAGAAAAATAGATAAAACATAAACATAGCATATTTCTCTCTGTAATAATATAATTGTAGGTTTCATGGAGTTTTTTAAGTTGGAGGATTAAAAGCGTGAAGACTAGGTAGCATCATAGGCTTTTTATGTAAACTTTCAAAGATTGTAATCTTTATTTTATTTGAGTCTAGAGATGCTATAAAGAGCCCCCAAACATAACTTATAAATAGCTAACCTAAGCTCTCTACACTTAGGATCAATTAGAAATAAAAACCTAACACTAAGACTTAAATCAGACGTCCATAACAACTGTCAGACATCTGATTTTCAACTTTAAGACGTCAGACAACTGTCACGGCATCGAAATCGACATTTCGAACCTTACCCTCGTTTAAGTAGTTGGTTAGTGGATTGATCACTTTGTGATCGAAAATCCTAAATCAAGGGATTGGCTTAGGTGGTGGTTTTCACCCGTCTTGGGTTTCCACCTAAAAATCTGGTCTCTTTTTGTGATTGAATTTTTTGTCTTACAATATTTTATAAATTCACTATTCACCCCCCTCTAGTGCAATTTCATTTGGTATCAAAGCAGGTTTTTCGCTTTTAGGAGTAGCATCTGCGGAAAGATCACATGGAGGGGAGAGTCATTTCCACTGGCAGATTTAAGGGGCAATCCACCACCTGACCACCACTCTTCGAAGGGACAAACTATACTTATTGGAAACTGAGATGAAGATGTTTGGAGAAATGCGAATCTGCATATGTCATTCCCAAGAAACCAGAAATAGGATACACAGTGGAGCAGATTCACCACCTTGGACTGAATGCTAGGTAATGAACTCACTCTACTGCGCACTCAGCTCGGAGGAATTCAACCACATTAACTAATGCACAACCGCCCACGAGATATGGAGAACCTTCGAGGTAACTCAGAAGGTACGTCTAGAGTTAAATCCTCTAAGATTAACGTGTTATCGCAGGAATTCGAAACATTTTCTATGAAGGAAAATGAGACTTGGGGACATGTACACCCAATTCACGTTAATCGTGAATAACCTCAAGTTACTAAGAAAGACATTTATAAAGGGAGAACTTCAAGGGAAGCTCCTTCGCTCCCATGGACCCGAGTGGGAGCAAAAAGTAACAGCAATAGAAGCCAACCAAGTAGAGGATCTAGACATGGAAAATTTACTTGGGAATCTTATGGCTTATGAATAAAAAATAGAGCAAAAAAAGAAATCTATCTCATCGGAGCCAAAGAAGAAGAATTTAACCTTCAAAGCTACGTCGAATGATGAGGTAAGTATCAATGATGAAGATTCGTTTTATTAGCTAAAAAGTTTAAAAAGTTTCTCAGAAATAGAAAAGAGATCAAGGAAAAGAAAAGAGAGGAAGAACCTCTAGTTTGCTATAATTGCAAGAAGAGAGGTCACACAAGGCAGGATTGTCCATTACTCAAAAGGGATGATGAGAAGAAATACAAGAAGCCTTCCGATTACAAGAAGATCTCCAAGCCCAAGGGATTCAAGAAAAAGGTGTTCCAAGCAACTTGGGATGACTCCACCTCCGAAGAAGAAGAGGAAACAAATGAAGAAACGGCATGCTTGGGACTAATGGCAACGAAAGATGCTTCTGAATCTGAATCTGAGGAACCTGAAGTAAACTCCTATTCTCTAGATGAATTACAAGATGCTTTTGATTTACTATATCTAGATCTTAAGAAAACAAAGACTAAAAGCAAAGCTCTAAAAGAAGAAAACTTAGAGAATAAGAAATTAATCAATGATCTTGAAGAGAAGAATCTAATTCTTACTAAAGAAACTACTGTCTTAAATATGCAAATAAGAAACCTAATGATTGAGAGTCATTAACAAATGATTTGTATATGACAATGAGTGAACAAAAATTTCTAGATAAAGAATTAATCGACAAAATCCATGTGCTTGAAAAATCAAACTCCTTTAAAAAGGATGAAAATAGCTTACTTAGAGTAGAGATTAAAGGACTAGAAGATAAACTAGACATAATGAAAATAGAGATAAATCACCTTAAAGAAAAATCAAATCAACTTCTTGAGGACCTAGCCAAATTTACAAAGGGGAAATATAACTTGGACAAACTCATTACCCATCAAAAACCTTCCTCGAGTAAATTTGGACTAGGCTTTTATGAACCTAGTCAAAGTGAGCCGAAAAAGGATACTCCAAAGGAGACCACTAACAAATACAGATCCACATTACAATGGATACCAAAAAGACAACTTTCACTTTGTTTTGTAAGGATGAAAGGATATTATAATGTCAAAAATTGGATATACAAAATGAATGATGGATGACTTAAATTAGAAAGACCTACAGAAACCCCAAGTCAGCAACGAAGATCTTTTATAGGAGGAAAGAGGTCTACAAGAAAGAAGACAAGGAGACCACCGCCATCAAGGAGGCCAATGGGTGATGGACTTCGGGTGTTCCAAACATATGATAGGAGACAAGCACCTATTTTTGGACCTCGAACCTATGGATGAAGGAACGGTTACATTTGGCAACAACCACAAAGGTCATATTATTGGCCTTAGTAAAATAGGTAACCCTCTCTCTCCCATCTCAAATGTTTCTCTAGTTAAATGACTAAAACATAATCTTTTAAGTATCAGCCAAATTTGTGATAAGGGATTTAAGGTAGTATTTACTTCGAAAATGTTTAAAATTATACATACATTAACCAATGAAACCCTTCTTAAGGGAACTAGATTTAAAGACATTTATATCGTAGAATTCGATAAAGATAGCACTTATGAATGTCTTGTAGCAAATAATGAGTTAAGTATATGGCACAGAAGACTAGGACATGTTCATATGAAGCTAGCTCAAAAAATAGCCAAGCATGAACTAGTCCGAGGTCTTCCTAAAGGAAAACTTTTAAATGAGCTTATCTGTGATTCATGTAAATTAGGTAAAATTATGAAATCTAGTTTTAAAAATAAAGAAGTTATATCGACATCAAGACCATTAGAACTACTTCACCTAAATTTGTTTAGACCAACAAAATATGAGAGCCTTGTGGATGCAAATATTGCCTTGTGATTGTAGACGATTTTTCAAGGTTTTCATGGGTCTCCTTGAGATCCAAAGGAATATTTTCCGTCTTATCTATTTTTTGTAAGAAGGTTCAAACTGAAAAAGGCTACCAAATCACTCGTATCCGTAGTGATCATGGGGGCGAGTTTAAAAATTCCTTGTTTGATGATTTTTGTCAAGAGCATGGTATTGTTCATGAGTTTTCTTTCCCCCGAACACCTCAACAAAATGGGGTGGTTGAGAGAGAACCGTACTCTTGAAGAGTGTTCGAACATTGCTCATAGATTTGGGGTTACCGAAGTACTTTTGGGCCAAGGCGATTAACAAAGCTTGTTACATGTTAAATCGCACCTTAATTCGATAAGAGTTGCGAAAAACTTGTTATGAATTATACTATGGGAAAATACCCAAAATCAGTTATTTTCAAGTTTTTGGATGTCGATGCTTTGTTTTGAATACCCGCTCTAATTTAGATAAATTTGATGCCAAAGGTGAAGAAGCCATCTTTATTGGTTATTCTTCACGTAGTAAGGCATATCGAGTCTTTAACAAGACCAAATTAATAGCGGAGGAAACCCTTCATGTTTCCTTCGATGAATCTCCTCACTCTTCCTCGATTGACCGAGTCAATATGGAAGATGAAGATGATTCTTCTATCGATGTGTCTAACATTCCAAACTCCAATATCCATAATCTTCTAACAGATTGGATATATCAAAGGGATCATCATGAAAGTTAAGTCATTGAAAGTGTTTCCGATGGCGTTAAAACCCGATCTCGATTTAGTTGCACTTTTGGTCTCTTCGCATTTGTATCTCAAGTTGAACCCAAGAGTGTCGAAGAAGCATGCTCCGAAGAACCTTGGATGATGGCCATGCAGGAGGAACTTAACCAATTCCAAAGGAATGAAGTTTGGGATCTAGTACCTAAGCCTAAAGGGCAAAAGGTAATAGGTACCAAATGGGTATTCCGGAACAAGTTGAATGAATCCGGTATAGTCATTCGGAACAAGGCTCGGTTGGTAGCACAAGGGTACAATCAAGAAGAAGGAATTGATTTCGATGAGACCTACGCTTCCGTAGCTCGAATCGAGTCAATTCACATGCTTCTTGTTTATGCTGCCTTCCTTGGCTTTAAACTCTTTCGAATGGACGTTAAGAGCGCGTTTCTTAATGGATTCATTAAGAAGCTTTTGTAAAACAACCTCCTGATTTTGAGTCCCATGATAAGCCTCATTTTATCTATAAATTAAACAAGGCACTATATGGTCTAAAGCAAGCTCCTAGAGCTTAGTATGAGAGGCTCGAAGACTATTTGTTAAATGCAAAATTTTCTATAAGGAAAGCTGATTCCACATTATTCATTAAAAGAAAAGGAAAAGACATTTTATTAGTTCAAATATATGTAGATATTATATTTGGTGTTACTAATGAATCAGTGTAGAAAATTTTCAGAAATTAGGAAGAATTCCAGGGCTTTGGACAGAAGCCTTGGAAGATAAAGGATTACGCATAAGTAGGACGAAGACTAAGTATACGGAATGCAAGTTTAGTAGTAGAGGGAACAATAAAGGAATTGATGTAAAATTGGAGAAGAGTGCATTCTAATGAAAGATATTTTTAAGTTCTTGGGATCCATTTTCCAACATGATGGTGAAATTGATGGAGATGTTACACATAGAATTAATGCAGGGTGGTTGAAATGGAGTGCTTCTGGTGTTCTCTGTGATAAAAGGGTTCCTTTAAAAGTCAAAGGAAAATACTATCGAGCTGTGGTAAAACCAGCCATGTTGTACGGTTCTGAATGCTGGGCTATAAACTATAGGCATGTACAGAAGATGTCTGTGGCAGAAATGAAGATGTTAAGATGAATGTGCGGTCATACAAAAAAGGATCGTATTTCAAATGAGTTTATTAGAAAAAAGGTTAGGGTGGCACCAATAGAGGATAAAATGAGAGGCACGTCTAAAATGGTTTGGACATTTACAAAGAAGGCCACTAGATGCTCTAGTTAGGAGATGCGAGAAGTTGGAGGCTGAGCCCAGTAAGAGGGAGCAAGGAAGGCCAAACAAGTGTTGGAAGGAAACTATTAAGTATGACCTCAATTACTTTAATTTATGTCCTGAAATGGCTGAGAATCGATCTGTGTGGAGGCAAAGAATCCATATAGTCGACCCCACTTAATGTGGGAAAAGGCTTGGTTGTTGTTGTAGGAAGGAAGAATTCGAAATGAGTTTCATGGGTGAACTCAAGTTTTTTTTGAGCTTGCAAATCACTCAACTCGAATTCGGAACCTTTGTGTGTCAATCAAAATACACAAAGGAGATGATGAAAAGATTTGAAATGACGAAAAATAAAGGGAAGAACACTCCTATGAGTGTCACAACTTCCCTAGACTTGGACGAATCAGGTACACCTATAGATCAAAAGCTCTATCGTAGCATTATTGAATCTTTACTGTATTTAACTTCCAGTAGACCTAACATTTTATTTAGTACCTGCTTATGCGCTAGGTTTCAATCAAACCTTAAACAATCACACTTAAATGCTGTAAAATGAATATTTAGATATTTAGTTGACACATCTGATTATGGCTTATTCTACCCTAGGAGTCCACAATCCAACTTAGTCACATATAGCAATGCGGACTACGCAGGTAGCCGCACTGATAGGAAGAGTACTAGTGGGATGTGCCAATTCTTGGGCAAATCACTAGTCTCTTGGTTCTCAAAGAAACAATCTAGTGTAGCCCTATCAACCACGGAGGCTGAATACATAGCCACCGCTCTAGCATGTTCCCAAGTACTATAGATGAAAAATACTTTGAAGGATTTTAACTTGATATTTAATAAAATAAAAATATTATGCGCTAATACTAGTACTATCAACCTCTCGAAAAATCCCGTACATCACTCCCGTACAAAACATATTGATGTTCAACATCATTTTTTGAGAGATAATGTACTTAAGGGAGAAATCAAGGTTGAATTTATTTGTACTAAATTGCAATTGGCTGATATTTTCACTAAACCTTTAAATTATGATCATTTTAATTATATACGTAGAAAACGAGGTATATGTAAGCTAAGTGATATTTGAAGAATTTAGTGACTTAATGGAATTTCTTTTGTCATAAACATAGAAGGAGCCTTAATTCTACCAAGTTAAGAGCCTTCAATCGCAGTTCAAACATCAAAATGCACATTCTACGCAATACCAGACGACTGATTAACACCAAAGATGTCTTATACTTAAAAATTCGACGTCTGAAGATATGGAACAGACGACAATTTTATCTCAAAAGAGCTGATAAAAGAGCTATTTCAGACGTCCGTCATCATTTACAGACATCTGGACCATCGTCCAGATGTGTTGACAGACGTCTATTTTTGCATCAGATATGTATAATGATGTCTGGATTCCGACGTCTAATTATCTAGTCAGACATCGTGTAAGTCGTCTGGTAAAGAAATCAGACAACCTGTAGCTTTAGAGTGAAATCCAGGAAGAACTGTCTGCAGAAATCAAACGTCTAATTTTAGCTTTAGACGTTAGGTCGGTCATCTAATACAGAAATCGGACGACAACCTGGAGAATAAACCATTTTCCAGGGAAGTATGTCTGCAGAAATCAAACATCTAAATTTAAAATTAGTCGTCCGATAAGTCGTCTGGTGATTAAAATAGACGACGCCTTCAAAAGGGTTAAAATCCCAAAGGGCCAATCCCGACGTCTGACATCTCTAGATGTCTGATCTGGCAAAAATCTGCCGCTTCGCATCTGTTCTCTGTATGGTTTGCAATGGAAATTTCCCCAACTCTAAGGGGAGACTTGCTTAACCCCTTGGGATACAAAATCCTAGTCGTAAGGTCCCATTTACCCATTCTCAAATCCCTAAGGCCTCTCTCTCCCGCCCAACGGACGACGGCGGCAGTTGGTGCTACTCCTCTCGCTGCCAAACGACCGCTCCGCCTCCTCGACGACTGACGGTGCTGCTGCTCCCCTGCGCGCGTGCCCCCACTCCTCCACACGTCTGGAGACCCTCCTCCGTAGGTATAACTTCTCAAACCCTTAGGGCATCTCCACAGTTTTGCTCAAGTCTCTTCAAAGCACTCATCGTCTTTTCTTTTTGATGATCAACTCGATTTCCTCTTCTATTGTGCCTATTTCTGCCCTAGGAGCTAAAACCCTAGAACAAAACCTATTTTTATGTAGCATAAATGTTCACCTTTTTGGTTGATAATGGCAAGGTATTACCTCAAGTGATTCAAGCCGACATCTTAGTGGCTTGAATTCAAAGGTATATTACCACAACATCATGGCAAGTTGTATTGCCTCAAGGCATACTGCCACACAACTTTTTCTTTTTTCCGGTATCATTGTTGTTTGCATGTATGGCATTGTTGGTTGAATAACTGGTGTGGCATGTTGTTTACATATATGTCTTTGCAAGTGTTCTATCCTATAACACCAAACCTCTCCTTCCAAAACCCAACCACCCAAACCACCAAAAATGCCTCCCCGTTGGAAGCAAGCCGAGGGCTCTTCCACCTCCTCTTCCGCCTGTTTGGCTGACCAACTGCGTGGCGACATCGCTAGACAGCAATTTCGTCGCTTCGCAAATGCCAAAGTCAAGTGCCCTCGCTTCATTGTATGGAATGACTTTACCCATCTAAACCTTCGGGAATATTTTGAAACTCTTTCATTATTTTGACCGACAGTTCCATTCTGGCGTTGGAACTATTGGTGTGTTTCCCGATCTTATCCGACTTTTCTACGCCAACATCGTTGAAGATTATAGCAGCGATGAACTTAAATTACATACCAGCTTATTTGGGCGTGAAATCCATATCACCTCTGATTCTATTTCCACCCTTCTTGCCATCCCTAATGAGGGAAATGACTTCAATGACATTCTGAGACAATGACTCAGAAGTCATAAATCAAGAATTAGTCCTACCTGAAAAATATGTCGAATATCTTGGCACCTTACCAAGCAAGAACCTCAAACCTCTTCCCCGTTTACTTTCGCATTTTTGGGTGGAACCTTCTAAACAAATCGGGAGGTTTTGACTATATCTTGAGCAAACACAAGATGCTCCTTTTTGCCGCCGTACGTCACATCCCCTTCAACTATTGCCGCCTCATTGTTCGTGTTATGAATGAGGACCATGGGGCATCTCTATCTTTTGGATCCATTTTATCCAAAATTTTTGCAAGCCATCGGATCTCCATTAATAACAAGGCAGTTGAAAAAAAGATTGAGCCCTACAACCGAGCCACAGCCGCCAAGATGCACATTCTTAGAGAGCATCTTGAGCCAGCCGAAGAGCCCGCTGAAGAAGAGCCCCTTCCACCCTTTCCGGATCTCCGTGAAGAACATCCACTTCAAATAAAAGCTCCTCGCTCAAGCTTTGACGAGGCATGGGATCCCGCCACGGATTCCCTCTCCTCCGACATCTCTCTGTTGTTGAGACGAACCGGCGAGATGTACACTTATATGGGAAGTATGCGCCGCAACATCGACGAACTTCATTCTAACGTTCACAATCTGCAGATGGGACAAGGACCTGCTCGTTGCCACCGCCGCCATGATCAAGAAGACTAGTTTAGTTCTTTTGTTTGTTTTCCTTTCTATCTTTCCATGTTGGCTTGTATTAAGGGGCCTTGACCCCATGCTTATATATTTCTTTGGGAACAATAGCTAGTATGTGCTTAGGGCACATACATTCCTTTCCTAGTTAATTTACTTTAATGATCTACCATTTTTATTATACTTCAGCATGCAGATTTTATTAATGATCTCCGCTTTATAAATGTCATTACATAACACTTGTAGTTTAAGTATCAACCCCTTTCAGAACCCTTCATGATGATATTAAAAAAGGGAGAAAGAACGTAGGGAATAACTTAGGGAATAATATAAAAAGTTACGAAAAATCTTCTCAAAATAGGTATAGACTACTAAGTACAACTTTCAGGGGGAGAAAATAAGAATCTATAGGTATATTTTGAAAATCATCAAAAAGGGAGAGATTATTAGTTCAACCCCTCATATATAATATTTTGATGAATTTACAAAATGAAGAAAAAGAGATAAAACATAAGCGTAGCATATTTCTCTCTGTAATAACATAATTGCAAGTTTCATGGAGTTTTCAAGTCGGAGGATTAAAAGCATAAAGACTAGTTAGCAATGAGTATTATCATAGGTTATAAGCTTTTTATGTAAACTTTCAAAGGTTGTAATCTTTATTTTATTTAAGTCTAGAGATGTTGTAAAGAGCCCCCAAACATAACTTATAAATAGCTAATTTACGCTCTCTACACTTAAGATAAATTAGAAACAAAAACCTAACATTAAGACTCAAATCAGACGTCCATAACAACTGTCAGACATCTGATTTTCAACTTTAAGACGACTAACAAGTGTTCCAGACGTTTAATTACCTTTAACTTTGTGTTTAGTTTGTGACTTCTTAAGCATCGGTCAAAGCAACCTTCCATCAAACGTCGATAGCCTCATCCAGACGTCTAATAGCTTGCCTGGACATCCTTAAAACAACCGTTAGACTCAAGCACCCATCTTCCTTCTGAAAATAACGGGCAAATTAAACTTTTAGACGTCTGGACATGTCTCCAGATGTCTACCTTTAGACCACTGCTCATTTATTTCTGTGCGAATCTCATTAGGAACCAAAGATCTACTGTCAGATTTCCAAGACAAGTTCTTTTTAGGTTTCCAGACGTCTAGGGAATCCTACAGGCGTCCATACTGATGCCTGTTCCTTGCAATCTAAAACCATGTTTGGATCTGGTCAAAACAGGAACGAATCCACGCATAATTAGACGTCCAATATTTTTATTAGACGTCTTATGTGAAAATATCAGACATTCCTGTTTCGATCCAATGAAACCAGTAAAGCCTGACTAATAGTATCAGACGACCATAGTTGTAATCAGACGTCTGATCCTAAAATCAGAAGTCTGATATTGCCGTCAAACTCAACATTACCCTGATTTGTGGTGGATTTCGTCCCAATCTCTTGGGATTTGCCTCCAACGGCTAGGAGACCTCTCTCAAGCATTCTTGAAGGTTCCAAACTTGCCTATAAATAGACTACAATCCCTCTTAGGCAACATACACCTCTTGAGATTCAATTTCCTTAGAAAATCACTTGCTCACTACTCTTAGCTTCCTTTTGCCCTTTTGTTGTGCCAACACTCTGATTAAAGGACAAACCCACACTCCTGGTGCACTTCGTTCTGCAAATTCTCAGGGAGTTCTCTTTATGCTTAATAGATAAGTAATCAAATTATTGGGGTACTCTATAGGTGTTGTTTCATTCTTACTTTTATAGTTTGGGTATCCGACCTGTCGAGTCCACGTCTCTTCATTGTGAAGGAAGAAACCTTCGTTTAGGGATCGGAGGTGGGATTTGTAATTGAAGTACACTACCCTCATTTAAGTAGTGTGGTTAGTGGATTGATCACTTTGTGATCGAAAATCCTAAGTTAAGGGATTGGCTTAGGTGGTGGTTTTCACCCGTCTTGGGTTTCTACCTAAAAATCTGGTCTCTTTTTGTGATTGAATTTTTTGTCTTACAATATTTTATAAATTCACTATTCACCCCCCTCTAGTGCAATTTCAGTGATAGCCGCATGACATGTCGATTTTGTGAGTGTTGATGCCACCTTTTTTTATGATTTTCCATATTTTCTAGCCAAGGGGACATCACCATCTATGCCCACGCCTGAGGAGATTTTGCTGCTTATGCCTACTGTTACACCTCCATTGCCTTCTAAGGCTCCAGAAAATCCAGAATGAATACCACCACCACCACTCTCTATGTGCACCTACCACGTAAAGATCCTACTCTACCATGACCGAAACCACTGTGTACAATAACTCCTACACAATCTTCTATGGATCCTGTAGACTTTAACGGAGATCAAGTACCATCTACAAATAGATCCAACTTGGACCTTCGTATTGCTCATCCGAAGGCCCCAGAGATCCTAGGCTTGTTATTCTATTTCCTAGCATATGTTACTTGATCATCTAGACTTTTTTCTAATGTTGTGGATAGTCATCAAGTACCTAGGACTTATGTTGAGGCACTCCAGAATCCGATATGGAAAACTACTATGGATAATGAGAAGCAGGCTTTGCGATTTCATGACACATGGAAGCTAGTGGATCTCCCTCCTAGGCTACTATTGTTGGATATAGATGGGTTTTCACCATCAAATATCTACCTGATGGAACAATTGAATGACATAAAGCTTGCCTTGTTGCTAAAGGCTATACTCAGGCCTTTGACATGGATTATTTTGAGACCTCTCCAATGACAGAATTGAACACTGTTTGTATTCTTCTATCAGTTGCAGTGAACCGTGATTGGCCAGCTAGACATCAAGGATGCATTTCTTTATGGTGATCATAGTGAAGAGGTGTATGTGCATTAGCCACCCGAATTTGTTATTGAGGGGCAATGCCAGAAGGTTTGTAGGTTGTGAACAGCTAGCTACAGACTAAAAGAAAGCCCAAGGGCGTGGTTTGATCAATTAAGCAAAGTTGTGCAACAATTTGGTTTTCATAGATCCTCGTCAAATCACTCTATTTTTTTCATGAAAAGGCTTGGAGATCTGGTAATTGTTATAGTCTTTGTTGATGATATTTTGCTCATAGGGAGCGACACGAAGAGCATACAAGCAACCAAGAACTTTCTACATTCAAAATTTGTTACCAAGGATCTAAGGAGAATTAGCTATATTTTGGGCATTAAAGCGCACCATTTGGATGGGATGTTAATGTTATCCCAAAGGAGGTAAGTTGTTGACATGCTAAGAGAAGTGGGGATGATGGGATGTAAGGCAGCTAACATCCTGTTGGACCCAACTACTCATCTAGCAGATTTTGACAGCCCTGTATTGGAAGATGGTACAAGATATCGTGACGTCAATGGCAAACTTCTTTAGCTTACTGTTACTCGACCTGATATTGCCTATGTTGTTGCTTGACTTAGCCAATTTATGCAGGAGTCACGAGAGGCACACTATGCAGGGGTGTGCCAGATTTTGAGATACTTAAAGAACAATTCAAAAAGAGGCTTAACTTTTTAGAAGCATAGCCACATGGACATATGGTGATACTCTAATGCTGATTATGTAGGAGCACATGAAAATAGAAGGCCCACCACTGGTTACTGTACTTATGTAGGTGGTAATCTAGTTACCTGGCGAAGTAAGAAACAAAATGTGATTTCTAGATCCAATCCAAAGTCAGAATACAAGGCGATGGCTCATACTACATGCAAGTTGTTTTGGGTTCGCACTATTCTACAAGATTATGATGTTCATGTTTCTGGTCTTATACCCATGTAGACCAAGCGCATTGAAGTAGACTATCACTTCATACAAGATGCTATGATGAACAGACGGATATCTACTCCTTATATTCCCACAGAAGATCAAGTTGCAAATATCTTCACCAAGCCTCTCTCTAGGAAGCAGCTAGAGTACTTGCATTATAAGCTAAACATGAGTGACATCTATGCTCCAGCTTGAGTGTTGAGATTATTAATAACGTGTGGGTTGTTTTTCTGTTTTCAACATTGTATGAGGGTATCTCTTGTAATTCCTTCAAGAGCACCACTCTATATAAAGGGCCCTAGAGTTCAATAATAAAGGATTTCCGCTTATTTCATCTAACAGTCCTTGGTGCAGGGGTTGGTGCTTATAGATTGTTTGACCAAAATTACTAATGGCACTCAAACTATGATCTCTAAAGTCTATGGGTCATGTGATGACAAAATACATGCAAAACTATGGGTAGATCTTTGACAGACCTTATAGTTTCAAGACGATAGACCTTAACTAGTGATGGGGTGATTTTAATGTGACTCCATCCCTTAAGGAAGGATCTGATGTTAGAGGAAACAGGAGTATGCAAGCCTTTGTCGACATGGTGGCAGAGCCTGAACATTGACTACTTGACTACAAGTTGCAGGTTTACCCAGAGAAACTCTTCTAGCTTAAAATGCACATTGGATAGATTCTTGGATTCGATTGGACCGATTGAGTAGTTTCCAGTGGTTGACGTGATCGTACATAAGAGGCCTCGCTTGAAGCACACGCCAATATTATGGAGCTCTGAGGAAGGGGCAACTTATACTTCCTACTTCAAATTCAACTAGTCTTTGCTATCGAAACCTAGTTTTAAAGAGATTGTGCGTAAAAAAGCGGGGGAGTTGCAGTCTCGTGACTTAGTTACTCCTACCTTTATGAAGGAAATTAAACATTTATGAGCCCATTTTGTAGAATTTGAAATCTAAGGACACACACTAGAAGGGGGTTGAATAGTGTGTCAAAATAATTTACACAATGGACAAAAATTCAAACCATGAAAAAGGCACAAGATATATAGTGGTTCCCCAACCTAAGTACACCACTACCTAAGCCTCTCAACTTAAAATTTTTAACCCCAATTCCCTCACCTTAAGGGGATCAAATTCACTAAACAAGGTAATTAACGAGTTATCTCAACCCAATTTATAAGAAATAAAAAGATTAAAATATAGCACAGGTGTAAGATAAGATGAAAAGATCTTACAACAAATTCCTAGGTCTCCTAACAAAAATTAAAAAGAATATTACCAAGTTGAGAGCCTAAGATACTAAGCGTGCAAAGAGAATGATGTTGAGCACTAAATGAATTCGCAAGCATGTTCACAAACTCGTCACAATATGATCAAAGTTGAAAAGGCAAAGCCAGCTTCTTAAAGTGAAGAATCAGTAAAGAGAGGCTTTTAAAGCACTATATGTGTTGTGTAATTTTTGTTGCAAGTAAAATGAGGTTTGGGACACTAATTCATAGAGATAAGAGCCAAGGGAATCGAGTACTAGTTATTGGAAGCTAATAATAGTCGATTAATGCCTTGATCTACATTTTTAAGAAGGCCTATTTGACCAAACAAAGAGTTGGTATCGGTACTAAATAAGGTGTACCGATACAAGGTACTCCTAGAATTGTTTTTGACTTGAATAGAACTTGACTTGTAACTAATAGGTACCAGTAATGTGCTTAACTACCAATACTTGTTACTTACAAGTTCAAGAAAAGTTTTCGAACTTCACGAAAGGCAACACTTGTAGCTAACATGTACAAATATTAAACTTTAGTATCGATACTTACTACTCACAGGTTTGCCATGACTAAAAAGACCAAACTTATAACCCATATGTACCAAGTGGGTGCATAATGAAGATGTCTCTTATCCATTATCAAGGTTCAAAATGTCGATTTCGACGATGTTTCAAAAATTTTCCAAGTATGCATTTCGCCGACATGCTGAAGGCACGTTGTGGAAACACCCGTGTTTTAACGTCAGATTATGATGATTTCAATGCCCTAAAAATAATCCATTTTAGAGGCATATTGATGCATGCCGACAAAAATGGTAGTAGTCAAAATGATTAAAATTTAAAAAATAACTATTTAAATAGATAAATATTTCTATTTAAGCCCTAAACTCCATCTTATACTTCCTGTTTAAATAGATGACTATTTCTAAAATTAAGGACTACAAGAAGAAAACGCTAATGCTAATTCAAACTTAGGATTTTACTTTTAGGAATTAAACAAAGGTTTCCTCAATTCTAAATTGTGATTAGACCTATATCTTCGTAATAATAGTAAATCTAGACTAGTGTGTAGATGTACTCTATAATTAGTGATAGATGTGGAATGAAATCAAATCACAAGAGAAGAATTGAGCAACAATTGTAGTTGTCTTGCATCAACCAAAAATCCTTTTCTTGAGGAGAAGATGAAATTAGGATGGAGCATTTAGGTAGGTAGAGGATTAAGGCAGAGAGCATGACACAGTTTCTCCACCAGTCACTAGAGTTGTCGACATCAACTAAGCATGAGTTGAAGCTTAGTAGAATTTCTTTTGAGGTAGATACAAGAGGTTTAGAACATAGTAACAACACAACGAAGAATCATGGTTTTAAAAATCACACCTCGAGGTGCGTGAGGGGTACGCCTCGAGGCGAGGCGGGCTAATTTCGCCTCGAGGCTATAGACGTAGCTTTGTTATGTAAGGCATGCGCCTCAACTCTCCGAGGCGATGTCGAGGAGTTGAGGCGCTGGCAAGTTGCCGCCTCGGTTGGATTGCTTCATTACTGGCCCCAACTCCTCCACCGTCAGCTGCAACTCCACCAACTCCATCACCGGCGCCAGCTGCAGCTCCATCGCCAGCTCCTCCACCGCATCCAAAGCAGCCAACTCCATCTCCATCGCAACTGCTCCATCTCATCGGCAGCAGCAGCGCAAGGTCCATTGGCAACGCTCGCTCCAACGCAAGCTCTAACGCAAGCCAGCGCAGGCTCGCTCACTCTCTCCAACACAAGCTCCAGCGTGAGCTCCACTCGCTCGCTCCAGCACAGTCAGGTGCAGCACTCGCCAACACCATCGCTCCAGCGCAGCCAGGTTGCTCCACCTCTCCAATAGCATGCATTTGAGAGGTAATGGATTTTTCTTTAGAGTTTAGGGTGGTAATGTGCACACTGTACACATTTGAGAGGTAATGTATACACTGTACACATTTGAGAGGTCATCTTTGAGTTTGTGAAATTCTTATTTCAATCACTGGAATAAGAATTTTTGGTCAAAAGGGGAGGTCATGTTTAAGTGAAATTCTTATTTCAATGTTTGTTGTAGAGTAAAAATGGCATGAATATGTGTTTTTTGCTTTTTTTTTTCATTATTAGTATTTAAGAAGTATATATTTATGTCATTTTTTCTTATTTTTCATCCATAACATGAGGCTTACACCTCAACCGCCTCAAGGCTTAGTCTCGCCTCAATGAAAGCAAACCGCCTCAGACCGCCTCACGTTTTTTAAAACCTTGCGAAGAATAAGAGCAACAGCAGCAACAACTATCGAAATGTTGAGTGCATTTCACCAATGCCAAGCAAATCTCAAGAGAAGAATGAGAGTAGCAACAATGGTAATGGAAAAAAATAATAGTAGTAGCAGTAGAGGAGAACAAAAGAACAGTAGTAGCAGTGGAAAGGAAGGGGAGAAGTTAAAAGAGAAATGAAGGTTTTAAATATCAGTATCAATATTGCATTGCTAAGTCAAAAAAGGGCTATATTGTTGATATCGGGGGGAATTTTGGCAAAATTACTCAAAATGACTTAACATGTCATAACATGAAGAAATGCCTAGGCCTTCGAAGATCAAAATAATGATTTAGAGATGTAAAAAAAAAAATTCAATTTTCAATGGAAAAGTCTGAGGTGTCCGAAGCACAATGATCCATAACCCATATCAATATTTTCCACGCTGGCAATATATGATACATCAATCCATAACCTGTGTAGCAACAGCAGCAATGCGACGCAATAATAGGCAGCAACAATGTGACGCAATAGCAACAATGGTGTGTGGCACGCGCAACAGTAGTAGTAGCACGTGCAACCAGCAAGCAACACTACGTGCAGCTCGACATACCATTGACAAGACGTCGAAATCCCTATGTCTCAACAATTGTACCGTGTCAATATGGTAACATGCCAAAAACCTTCATTTCGACGCATACCAACAACATTTCAATCACTGTCCATTTTGTGCCAATGCAAAAGATGTTTGTCACTTGTTCTTGTCTCACAAGTTCAAATAGCAGGTTTGGAGGCAACTTGGTTGTGACATGATGGGCATTAACTCCTTAGCAAACATCTAGTTTGAGTTGCAAAAAAGATACACATGTAGACCCTAAGCATGCAACAAAAAGTCTAGCAGGACTTTGGTCTAATTACAATGAAATGGGTGGTGTTTATAGGAGAGCATCCTCGGATCGAGAATGTTGCAAGGAAAGCTTTTTCTAATTTTTTTTCCCATCCATAAAGGTCTAATGGAAAGTAATCCATGTAGCCGACCACACTTAATTTAGGAAAAGGCTTAGTTTGGGAGAAGGCTTAGTTGTTGTTATTGTTGTTGTTGTAAAGGTCTAATGGAAAATGGATGACTCCCCAACTCCACTAATCATCCTTTACCCGTTCAAAAGAAAAAGACAAGATACACAACTTAGGGTTCTTTTAGAAACAAGAGTTCATAACTATGCTTATATTCATCCAAGCTTTCATGTTATAAAATAAGATTGTGAACCTACAAACCTTTGAATCATACCAAAAACCGGATAAATTCAACTATAGACTGAAATAAAGTGCTAATACAAAATAAAAAAATATAGAAGATACATGAATTACCTTGTATTTCAGCATTTGGGAGAATCCATAGAAAGAAGTGTAAACATCCGACATGGATTTTGTTTGGTCAATAATTTTGGCAGACAGACCTGGACATATTAGCTAGACAAGGTTAATTTCAATTATCTCACTTCAGGTATTTGTTCTCCTTGCAGAAGTAAAGAAAAAGAGGTAGCAATTGTCCTCTGTAAGGGAAATGAAAGCAAAGAAGATAATATTATAAAAACTGTTGAATTAAGTCATCTATCTCTTAATAATGTGGTTCACAGCATAAACCACCCACCCCAGGAGAGAAGAACCTAGCAGCCGGATCTTTGTACCAATTCTTCTCAAGCGAAAACAGTGGTTAAAGCCCTGCCTATAGGCCTTCACTCTTATAATTCGTGCACTAAGCAATGCAGGAGTAATAAATAACTAATTACCAATCAATAACTTGAATTGATAGTACAAATCATAAGCCCCTCTACTCTAATCAACATAGGGCTCAACACTACCATTATGATTATGCTATTACTTTGACCTCAAATACTACTTCCCCAATACAAGCAATCCCCCCCCCCCCCCCCCCCCTCCCTCCAAAAAAAATGTCATGAGAAGGGATCCTAATTATATAAACATTCTTTTCTGATAATTAGCAAGTTCTTCGAGTGGGTGATGTTGGAGTTGTTCACGGACTTCATATATTTTTTCAAACTGGTCTAAAGAAAAACACTATTTGCCTAGTCTGATATGAGTCAAAATGCTAGTGCCAACTTGGAAAAGCAAGAAACAGAAATACTGCACATTAACTGAGCACTATATGGGACAAAAACATTCTACACAGAACAATAGAGAATGTCTGCAACTTATGTTTCTTTTCTATTTCTGGTCCTAGCAAACAAGGGTGAATTCATAGTAGGGATTTTTTTCTATTAGACATTCCAACAGAACAATAGCATGCAGTTGATCAGTCGTATTCTTTCTCGATGCTTGCAAGATTACTATTCAGTAGCAAACCATGTTTAAAAAGAAAGGCAAGAAAAAAAAGGGAAAAAAGTGATGAAATCATATAGCTCTTACCTCGTCTCATTTTCACAACTCCTCTAAATACTTCATTATTGTTGTAGCATAAAGCCAGGGTTCCTATTGCCATGATCTGATGTAAAAAATGCACTGCATACATCAATCACTTGCCCCACTAAATCATTAGAGTGAACAATGTGAAGCCATAACATACAAGATTGGAAAAGAAACAGAAATGCAAGGCACTAAGAAAAAATACAGGCACAAAGCCACAAGAAACAACACAAGATGTTCCAATGTGCAATAAACTAACATTAGAAGTTTTAATTCAAACAGAAAAGGATTAGAATTGCCAGAGCAGAAAATGCATTGTCTTTTATTTCCTCAAGATCATTACAATAATAAGTCTAAATAACTGGAAAAATTATTCAACAACAGCTAGATAGGAACCACATGAAGCAGCTAAAGAAAGAAATGCAATCCCAAGTACATTTCTCAATTACCAACTACAACTAGAAAAAAAGCAATAAATTCCAATATCGTTAACCAAAATTAAACCAAGCTTTTTTCCACATTAAGGATGGGCTAGAAAATAGTTATAGAAGCGAAAATCAAATAAAAAGCAACCATCTCAACTCAAGATCCCCTACAGCAATGAAAATGAACCCAACCTGTGGAATGGCACAAAATCGAAAGATTGCACAATCCCGCAAAGCAGACATATATTCCAGGCAGTCTTCTACATGCCTCAAAGCATCAGTGATCATATCATTCAAACATCCCAGTGCTTTTTTTGAATGCTCTTCATATTTGAACTCCTAAATGAAGTAAAGAAGTGTCACAAACTATTACAGAAATTAAAGTTTGGCATTTCTATGCATTTTAGTTGGGCATACAAATATTGACCCACCACAGCATGTGATGAATGGACAAGCAATGAAAAAGAGATCAAACTGTAGCTCCAAGACACCAAAAGTAAATACCCGGGAACAGCAGTTGAATATATGAAGAAGGAAAAGTAGAAGGATAGTGGAATAGTGGCAAACCTCCAGTTTGTTTGCATACTTGCTCCATATTTCCCGAGGCCAAAACATTCTACATTTTGGTATTTCATTAATATCTTCCAAATAATCTCGAATAATATTTGTTTTCTGCAGTTTAATTATCAAAATTATCAAACAAATGTCAAATGTAAGTTCCATGTTGTAGTAAAAAAAGCAGGAAATTGAGACTTCATGAACAGAAGCACACTGACAATGTGTACCTGAAGAAATAGACCCATTGAATTTGAGAGGGAATCAGATGCAAGCTTTTCTGATCCTGAGGCATGAAAAAGTTTAGACAAGCCCAATCCAACGAGGCCTGCTACATAGTGGCAATACTCATCATAATCCTCAATTGTGGCCACCTACAAAGTAGATTATATTTGATGGGTAAAAAAACCATAAAATGAAACTCATTGTGCTTCATTCAAAGGTACTCTTTACATACAATTGAGTTCTACTTAGTATCCTGCAGTGGATCCGATATCCATGCAGTGGTTAAGGACATCCATGTGGTTAAGGAAGGATGAGTGCAGTGGCCACTCTCCATGCTACAATCTCATGTATTTGTTGTTTTTCTGAAAATGACAATCTCATGTGCTTATATGCAGTTGTACCGTACATTGCTTAATGCAAACTCAATACTACTAAGTGGACACCACCCACAAAGCTAAAAGGTAGAAATCAGCAGAATGTCGAAGCCCCAATAAATGGCACCTTCCTCAATTAGAAGGCAGTGTTTGGCAGCAGGTACATTCTAACCGGAATAGACTGGTGGTGGGTAGGGATAAACAGAGAAAAAGTATTTGGTTGAGTAATGAGGTAAGTAGTGAGTTGGATGTAAGGTTCGAAATGCCGATTTCGATGCTTTTTCGGTAAATTTTTAAATGCGCATTTTGCCGTCATACCAAGGGCATGCCGACCAAAATGACAGAAGTAATCAAAATGATTAAATTTTAAAAATAACTATTTCAATGGATGAATATTTTCATTTAAGTCCTAAATCTTATCTTTTACTTAATATGTAATATGCCGATACATAACTTGTGCAGCGATAACAGTAGAGCTACAACAGGAGCAACAACAATAGCAAGAGCAGTAGCATGTTGCCGGCATGCTGAGCTTACTAGCGGCATGCCGCTGAAACACTTACGTTTCAATAACTTGAACATGTCAACATGGTATATCTTCAAAAATTGCCATTTCGCTGGCACGCCACCGGCATTTAAATCACTGGTTGGATGTGACAGGTGAAACGATTTGTTGGAAGTTGATATTACTTAATTTCAGTTGGTTGAATGTTGGGATAAATAATAAATTTGATTAATGGGAAGAGATGTTAATCGGGAAATGTTTCTGGAAACAACAGTCACTGAATATCAGTGCTATCACCACATGGCAAGCAGAGGATTGCGAACTTGGAGTTGTAATGTTAAGCAATAGCAGGCTAGCTGGCAAGACGAGCCCACACAGGTGGGGTAATACAAGGGGTTATCCAGCTAACAGAATGCTACCGAAGGTGTTGTCCTCTTACTGTTATCCATTCAAATACACTTGATTACCACGTATCATGCTCAAAGAAGTCACAGCATAAGAAGAGTTGATGAAGTTTCTTTTCTTCTAAATTTTCTTGAAAGCTCATATTATCAAAAGTACGGAAAAAAGTTCTTTCCATCCACAATACTGAGATTAATCAGTTTCGACATTTATTATTAATCTAAACTTTCTCTAACATTAATGAGTATGTAAATCTAGACTGTACACAAACCAGTCTAATTGACTGACACATATTCAGATTGCAAGTTAAGTGGTTTCATATCCCATTAGAGCAGTGCTAATTGGATCAGTCAAATTAGAAAAAGATTTTCCTACACTTCTATGAGGGTGTTTCTAAGTTTTCGGAGGAGCATACTTAAAAGAATGCTCCTGCGAAGCTGATACCTTCTACAGTAATGCTTTTCAGATCAAACTCGTTCCCTATGTCTGCAATTTATAACAATAAAGTTAAAATATAGACGCTTCTGTCTCTCCTCCTTATCTGAATATACAAACTAATGATATGTCTACTTTACACAATTCTTAATTCAAGGGCAGCTGCAAACCCTATCACACATGGAATTCAGCGGCAAGCCTCCCCTCTCTTATCATTGTATTTTTTACTGGATCTCAACTCTTGGAGGGGCATCAATATGTAATTAACTCCAATCCTTGAAGAGATTAGCCTGTGCATCATTAATTTGGAACCTCCTACAAAGAAATCTGTAAAGGTGTAAAACACAGCCATTTAAATAAGCATCTGCATAAATATAAAACTACTGCAGATATCTGGGCAATATAAAATATTAATGTAAAAAGCCCAATAAAATAACATCGATTAAGCACCGCTGATGTCTAATCAATGTAAAAAAATTATGTAAAAAGCCCTATCAAAGTAAATGACAAGGCTAATTTTAGTCACAAACCATAGGACCCTGTATATTCAGTGAGGTCCAAGGACAATTATAGGCATGCTCCAACTCGAGGAAAAAGCATAAAGAAAAATAACATGAAAATGGTTAAGGAAAATGCATTTCGAATACTCCTGTTTAAGTTGGAGCATAGATATCAATCAAGCTTGTTGGTGTATATTAGTCCTTTTATTTCTATCTTATTGTAAGGACTATAATAATCTTTGTCGCCCAAGGATATTTATGTACTTTTAGCTCTACGGTCCCTCTCTATTTAAAGAGGACCTAGGATTTCTAATGGAATTGACTCTTTTCATCCAATTTGATATCAGAGCACCGGTCCTAGACCGTGGCTCTAGGTATCCCACCCCTCAAGGCCTTCTAAACCCTAACACCGAATCCCGTTCTCATCTCCTTCCTCGGCGGCAGCAAGGGTCTCCGGTGGCCCTCCAGCCGCACGTAGGAGCCCTAGCGGCCCCCGACGATGCCCCTGAGGCTCGATTCAGGCTCTAAGGCTTGATTTAGCCCTACGCAGGAGCCCTAGCGGCCGGAGGCAACACCCCTGAGGCCCGATTCAGCCTTTGCAACAAGGCTGCAGCGGTGCGGAAGCCTCTGAACCACCGAGCAGCGCTCTAGCGAGAGTTGATAGACCCAGCAGCAGCGCTGAGACCTCCTACAGTAGCTAGCGACGGCGCTACTGGTACAAGGGTCAGTGGTGGTGCTTTGCAGTAGGTGCTAGCGCCACTGCCAAGCATCTTGCAGCATCATGGCAGCCGTCTGAGGCTACGACCAGCGGGGAGCAGCGGCGCAACCACCTGTTGTAGCCGTAAGTGTGATCTTTGACCCCTGTGCAGCACCCGTGAGGGGCATATTGTCCTGATCTAGGGACTGCAATCCTATTCTTGTTGCAAGGAGGCTAGACTTCTTCAAGGCCTCCTTGGGTGTTCTCCTTGCACCCAGGTGAGGCTAACACCAGTCCAAGGAAGCCTCTTAGCAACTATGTAAATCTGAATCGGTTGGATTTTCATATTATTTGATGGTTTCTTTGTCCTAGACACTTGATTGAGGCTTCCAGATTGTGAAGATGGCTTCAGATGATCAGTCTGAGGTATCTTCAGGCTCTATTTCGGACACCGGGGTACTCAAGAACCTGTTCTTTGGTCTTGTTATGTTGGATGAGACCAACTACCCACGGTGGTCCCATACCTTTCTTGTGACCGTCAGGGGTCATAAAAATAGCCATATACTTACATATTCGGAGCCTAAGAACAAAACTGGCACAAATGTCAAATGGGATAATGATAATGCCATGGTTTGTGCATGGCTGATACAGACAGTTATTCCCAGAATAGGAGAGGAGATCATATATTATACTACAACGAAGGAGATGTGGGAGTCTTTACGTGATACCTATTCACATGCCAAGAACTCCGCATGTATTTTCCAAGTCTTTTACGACCTCTTCTATCTACGTTAGGAAGGATGAACGCTATCACAGTATTATTCACTTATGAAGGGAATGCCAGAGAGGCACTACTCCTACCTGTCAAGGTGTGCCTGTGAGTCCTGGAGGAGTTTCAGGAGATAGTTGGTTGTTTCCCTTTTCTTGGTTGGCCTTGGACCTAAATATGCTGCAGCCAGAGATCAGATTCTCACTGCTCCCGAGCTTCCTACCCTGGAGGAAGCACGTAGTAGACTCAGCAGAGTTACAGTGTGTTCTCCTACAGCTGACTCTACTGCTCAGTCGTCTGCGCTGGCTGCGATCCCTGGATGTGGTAGGGGTACTTTTTATCCTGGACGTGGTCGTGCACGTGGACGTTCTAATACGTGGAATAGGACTCCGTGTACTTACTGTGGTAGACTTCGTTACTCTGAGGCTACATGTTGGCAGAAATATAGTAGACCACCGATGGCCAATCAGGCAGCTGAAATCTCAAATTCAGCCCTTCCTACCTCTGATGTTAGCTCCTTGAGTATTGAGATTGAAACTTTGCGGCAACAAATTGCTCAGTTGACTCAGGCTTCCTCTCAGACTCCTGACACTGTAGCTATGGCCACTTCTTCAGAGACACCTGTGACTGGTATGTCATCACTTTTGTCTTTTAGTGAGTGGCTGATTGACTCTGGTGCATCCAAGAACCTATGCGGCAATAGAGGCTCTTTCTCCTAGTGTGCACCTGTTACACCTGCCAGGACAGTACAGGTGGCTGATGAGAGACACTCGCCACTTGTTGGCAAGGGAGATATGTCTTTATCTCTTACCTTGAGGCGTGCAGATATGTATTATGTGCCTGATTTTCCATTGAGTTTATTATCTGTTAGCAGTATCACCAGAGATCTAAACTACTGAGCTATTTTTGATGCGTCCTCTTGTATCTTGTAGGACAAATTCACTGGGAAGACGATTTGTGGAGGGCGTGAGGAACATGGGGTGTACCGTCTAAGCCATACCACTTTTACTGCTTCTGCTACTCAAGGCCTTGCTTCTGCTGGATTTCCTCTCCAGTGGCACCACCACCTTGGCCATCTATCCATTCATCACCTCAGACGTATTCTATCGCATATCCCCTCCACTACTGCTCTCACCTGTGATGCATGTCAGCTTGGCAAGCACCACAGGGCTAGTTTCTCCAGTTCTTTGTTTCATCTGTTGCTGCATCTGACCTGGTTCATACGGATGTGTAGGGTCCCAGTCGTACTCCTGATCGACTTTGGAACAAATATTATCTTGTTTTAGTTGATAATTTTTCTTGTGTTTCTTGGATGTTTCTCTTGAAAAATAAGTCTGATGTGGGGCGAATTATTGAGAACTTTATCAAGGAAATAAAAACTCAGCATTCGTGTTTAGTGAAGTATTTTTGTTCTGATAATGCCTTGGAGTTTTGTACTATGCATTTGCGCGATTTCTTTTCTAGTTGTGACATTATTCATGAAACTACTTGTCCTCATCTCTCAGCAAAATAGTGTTGCTAAGAGGAAACATCGTCATATTCTTGATGTTGCCCGCACCTTATTGATTCATCATTCGGTCCTCTCTTTACTGGGGTGATGCTGTTTTGATTGCATGTTTTTTTATTAATCGGATTCCCAATGTTGCGTTACATAAACGGATTACTCTTCAAGTCATGTATCATGATCGCCCCTTGGTTCACGTCACCCATCAAACTTTTGATTGCACTGCCTTTGTCCATTTGTTAGGATCGGGTCGGGATAAACTTGCACCAAGAGCAGTTAAGTATATTTTTCTAGGGTATACCCGAACACAAAAGGAGTATCACTGTTTTCATCCACTTACTTCTCGGCATTATGTTTCTGCGAATGTTACCTTTCATGAGGCTGTACCTTTCTTTTTTGTGACGGCTGCTAAAATGCCTCCTGAGGATGATATGGCACCTATGCCATATACACTCATTCACTTTGGGAACTTTCCTGAGATTCTTGTCCCTACTAGACCACCACTACCACCTGCTACGCATCCCTTTCCACGCCTGACAGGGCCACTCCAGACAAACATTCTCCCTTATACTACCTATGAGGGACCCCCACCTCCACCTTCACCATCAGCTTCTCAGGTGAGTCCTTTAGACACTGACGTATGTTTGCCATGTGATGGTCACAGGGACAGGACATGTGATGCTCCAGGCGATGATCTTGATATTCCAATAGCCATTCGGAAGCAACCACGGACTTACACTTATCCTACGCCAGGGGCACTTGCTGCTGACAGTCTATCTCCTAGATTTGTTGGATTTACACAGGCAATAGCTACTATGTAGATTCCAGCTACTTACCATGAGGCCATGCTTGATCCAAAATGATGGGTAGCCATGGTGGATGAGGTAGTCGCTCTTCGAGGCCGTAGGACTTGGGAGCTAACTCCACTTCTTGATGGTGCTGCACTTGTTGGCTGCCGGTGGGTACTTACCGTATTGCTAGGTACAAAGCCTGCCTCGTGGCAAAGGGTTTCACCCAGATTTATGGGATTGACCTCTTTGACACCTTCTCACCAGTTACCAAGCTTCCCACGGTCTGGGTATTGATTGCAGTGGCAATTCAGTTGGATTGGCCCTTGCATCAACTAGATGTCAAGAATGCATTCCTTTATGGTGATCTCCGATAGGAAGTCTATATGTAGCAACTACCTGGTTTTGAGAGACGAGTGCATACCAGTTACGAAAGGCCATATATGGCCTCAAACAAAGTCCTAAAGCCTGGTTTCAAAGGTTGTCACAAGTTGTTGAGGCAACTGGATTCAGGAGATCGACAATTGATTTTTCACTTTTTGTCAGGACTACACAAGGTACTGTGGTACTTCTTGTTTATGTTGATGATTTGATTATCAAAGGGGACGATGAGCAGGGCATTGCCGAGGTCAAGCGCATCCTTGCAGAACAGTTTGTTATGGACTTGGGGGCTCTACGGTATTTCCTTGGTATTGAGGTTGCTCGCAGAAAGAAGGGTGTGATTTTATCTCAGATGAAGTATGCTTTAGATATCCTACAAGAGGTTGGTATGCTTGGGGCCAAAGAGACTAATATTCCTATGGACCCCAAGATGCTACTTTATGATAAAGATGCATGGTGGTGGATAGTAGACAGTATAAACAGCTTGTAGGTAAGTTATTGTATCTCACTATCACAAGGCCAGATATTTCCTTTGTAGTTGAGAGATTGAGTCAGTTTATGACCAAACCAACATGTCAGCATTGGGATGCGACATTAATGGCACTTAGATATATCAAGAAGGCTCCTAGAAAGGGTCTTTTCTTCTCCAAAGGGTCTTCTATAACATTGGTTGGATACTCAGATGCAGACTATGATGGATGTCATGTGGATCGCAAATCCACTACTAGGTTCTGCACCTTAACAGGGAATTTAATCACATGGAGGAGCAAGAAACAGGGCACAGTTGCGGGATCCAGTGCCGAGTCTAAGTACAAAGCTATGGCTCAAACGACTGCTGAGATGATGTGGATCAGATCCTTGCTTATTGATCTACAAGTGCAATTTTTTTGCCCCATGGAGATGAGGTGTGATAATAGAGTAGCCAGTTTCATTGCTAACAACCCAGCATTTCACAAGAGGGCGAAGCATGTTGACGTTGACTGTTACTATACAAGGGATATTATTCAGAAGAGACTGCTATACACCAATCCAGTTGCATCTGAGGACCAGACTGTAGATATTTTCACCAAACCCTTGGCGAGATCTTCATTTGATACTTGTATGTCCAAGCTAAGCATGATAGATATCTATGCTTCAACTTAAGGGGAAGTGTTGGTGTATATTAGCCATTCTATTTCTATCTTATTGTCAGGGCTATAATAGTCTTTGTCCCCCAGGGACATTTATGTACTTTTAGCTTTACGGTCCCCTTCTATATAAAGAGGGCCTAAGGTTTCTAATGAAATTGACTCTTTTCATCTAATTAAGCTCAACTTGAAATTATCTCTAACATAAGATTTAAAATGCCAATTTCGACGCTGTTTCAATAAATTTCTAAGTGTACATTTCGGAGGCACACCAAGGACATGCTAACGTATACCAACAAAAATGATAGAAGTAGTCAAAATGATTAAAATTTTACGCAAATCACAAACTTAAACATGTTTATGTAAGAATAATAATGTTATATCCTAATATTCATATACAACATATACTCTATTATACTATGTTCAAGTTCAAGAATCAAATATCAAATAATTACTATGCAAATTAAATTAAGTCACGCAAAGATAAAAGATTCAAATATATAGCTTATAGTAAACTAAAAATTTAAAAGCTAAAATTTAAATATCTAACCAATTGATCTTAAATTAATTTAAGCTATAATAGTCTTTCACATTAACCAATTTAAATAAATCTCGATTAACATAACTATATGCTGTGTTAGCTATTTTTATTTATGTCACTCCTTATGAGTCACATTTAGATCTACTTGTATCATATTTATATATGAAAAATACAAGTTATCACCTTCACGTACGGGACCATGGGTTTCTAAGTTAGATGTTATCCTTGAAGTAAATGATAATTAATTCATGAAGTACACAAGCTCTTGGAGTTTGCAATTTTCAGATTTTATTCTCTTACGGATAGATGCAAATTCTTGATTTTCTAATGCTAACCCAAACTTAGGATTTTAATTTTAGGAATTAAACAAATGTTTCATCAATTCTAAATTATGATTAGACCTATATGTTCGTAATAATATTAGATGTAGAGTCTAGTATGTAGATCTACTCTATAATTATGGATAAACGTGGAATCAAACCTTAAGAGAGTTAGAGGCAAGGAGCAATGAGACGAGAGGGAGCAATAGCAGTGGAGATTCAATTCGAATAAGAACATAGTAGTAACGTGAACAACAATAGCAGTAGTAGAGAAGAATAGGAGAACAGAGAGTGCAAAGCAGTAACAAGTTGAAATACCGAGTCCATTTTGCCACTTCCTGACATTTCAATGAAATTTTAATGCCATTTCGTCAAAGTCCTTGTGTTTCAACATTATATTAATGTCGATATGGCCTAACCCCAAATATAGCTATTTCAACAACATTTCGATGGCATACTATCAAAATTTAAATCACTTACAAAAATTGTAATAGGATAAAATGATCAAATCTATTATTCTAAAGAGCCCTACACCTTTTTATATAAGAAAGAGGTGTAGGAAAATAACATCATAAGTCCAAACAAAAAATAGAAATAGAAAATAAAACACAGAAAAAAATAAAGACCGAAAAGAATATGTCAACATTCCCTCTCAAGCTGAAGCATATATGTCAATCATGCTCAACTTGAAACAACCGTCGAAAGTGGAACGTAGAAGAGGCTTTGTAAACCCATCTGTTGTTTGGTCTTAGGTGCAACAAAGGTGGTGCGCAACATCCCACATTGGATCAAGTCTCTGGTGTTGTGGTAGTCCATCTCGACATGCTTGGTGTACTCATGGAACAAAAGATTGTTGGAAATATATATAGCTGCCCGATTGTTACATCTCATCTCCATAAGCTCTTAAATTTGGACATGTAGATCTCGCAGTAGAGGCTTCACCCAAACCATCTCAATAATTGTCTAAGCCATTTCCCTATACTCTGACTCAGTGCTGAATCTGGAAACAACTCCATGTTTCGTGCTCCTACAGGTAACCAGATTCCCAACTACAAATGTGCAAAATCCAGTAGTGGATTTCCTATCAGCTAGACACCCTACATAATTTGCATCGGAGTATCCAACTACTGTCATGAGAGATCCTCTCTGGAAGAGTATCCCACGCATAGGTGCTTTCTTCAAGTATTTAAGTGTTGAAAGATGTGGTCTATTATAGTGGTACGTTTAGTACCACATAGTGGAGAGAGGAAAGTATGGTGTATGGGATCCTATAAATAGGTTGTGCCCTCATTTGTTCTTTGAGAAGAAAAAAATTATCAACCCTATCAAGGCCTTCTCTCGCAATTTTCTCCCTCCTCTTCATGAGTGACGTTTCCATGTAAACCTAAATGTTCATTATCATTTATGCTTAAATATTTATGTTACGTTTACGCATTAGTTATTAGTTATTAAAACAAGTCGATCTTGAGTTATTTTGAACAAAAAAATATTATCGCATCTTTATTCATCTTCTTCGACGAGATATCTTGCTATAGTGTTCATTGATGGGACTCTTATGATGGGGAGGTTGCATGCGATAGAGCAAACATCGGGAAGGAAGTACAGTGGCGTTGCTGCGTCTCGCGTGGCAGTACGAAAAGCACAAGGCACATGCGGCAATGCACGCATTGCCTCCATCGTTCGAGAAACACAAGGCGAAGACAATGGC
Source organism: Thalassia testudinum (assembly GCA_037157565.1). Classification (NCBI taxonomy): domain Eukaryota; kingdom Viridiplantae; phylum Streptophyta; class Magnoliopsida; order Alismatales; family Hydrocharitaceae; genus Thalassia; species Thalassia testudinum. The sequence continues at coordinate 103,521,122 of JAZHRO010000024.1, read as the reverse complement.
GAAGGTGAGATCGTGATAGGCGCATGAAGGTGGAGCAAGTAACGATGACGATTGCGAGGCGAGGAGCTCATCGCGAGGCACTACAAAGAAGGCGTGCAACATCAGAACAGCAACAACAAAGATGATGACGTTGATGGCAACAATCAATGGCAGCACCGAGGATGAAGCGGTAAGATCAAAGCGAGGTGGCAGCGATTTTGCTGCTGCCGAGGATCTACGGTAAAAGAAGAGGTGGTGGTACTCGACGAAGACGATGGCGTTGTGGCAAGGATCTCGGCGTCATCGCAAGTCCAGCGAGAGTCTCGGAGGAGATCTCGCGTGCGAGATGAGGCGATAAGCGAGACCTCAGGCGAAGATCGCGACGATGGCTTCTCTATGTTTTTTTCTGTCTTCTCTATGTTTATTTCTTCTCCTATTCAAGTACGGAAGAAAGGGGGTGTGAAAGCTTAACTTGTAATTCCAAGAGAGACTTCTCTTTAAGGTTCTCATATGAGAGACTCTTTCTTTGATGGTCCCTAAAGAAGAGGACCATTATTTTCGATCTCTAAAGGAGAAACCACTTTCTTTGAGTTTTTATGTGGGAGAGGCCTAGTCTTTGTCTCCATGAGGGGGCAACTCTTCAGAGTTCTCAAATGGGATGGCACCAGCACCAAATCAAATGTTTACAACTTATCTTCGGACTCCTACCTGCACCCTTCTACAAGCAAGTTAAAGATGCAAAGAAGCCGACAACATAAGGCAACCGCAACCCGACATCATTTGATTTGTGGTGTGTTTGTTTTTTGCATTGTAGAGTGGAGATATTTGTCATGCAAGCTAAGCATTCCATCCACCAACTCGAGGAGTGTTGATAGATGTGGCCTATTGTAGTGGTACGTTCAGTAGCACAAAGTGGAGAGAAGGAAAGTACGGTGTGTGGGAGCCTATAAATAGGTTGTTGTACCCTCACTTGTTCTTTGAGAAGAATAGAATTATCAACCCTATTAAGGCCTTCTCTCGTGGTTTTCTCCTCGCTCTTCGTGAGTAAGGTTTCCACATAAACCAAAGCGTTCTTTATCGTTTCTACTTTGATATTTATGTCACGTTTCCGCATTATTTATTTATTAGCACTAAGCACCTACATAGCTGCCTGCCAATGTTGCCTGGTCAGTCTATCTATAAAATGGCTTAATGTCTAGTCAAGTAATTGTCAAATATAGTAGTGTATCCACAAGCTGCCTGTATGACCAACTGTCTACAAGCTCTACCTCCTCGCCATAGAGATGTACCTTAGAGTCCATAGGAATGTTAGTTGGCTTAGACCCTAGCGTGCTTGTCTCCTGAAGCACATCTAAAGCATACTTGTGCTTAGATAACACAATTCCTTGCTTGCTTATGGCCACCTCTATACCAAGAAAATACCGAAGTCCCAGATCCTTCATAACAAACTGCTCAACAAGAGACCACTTGACCTCAGTAATTCCAAATTTGTCACCATCGGTAATAATGAGATCATCATCAGACTAACAAGACCACAATGCCCCTCTCAATCTTCCTGACAAATAGAGAATGGTCTAACGAAGATCACTGCAAACCCATCTTCTCAACCACCTCTGAGAGTTTCTGGAACCACGCACTCGAGCTCTCTTGTTAAGGCCACAGATAGCCTTCTTCAGCCTGCACACACTCACCCTAAACCTCGAACCCAAGGGGTTGCTCCATGTAGACCACCAACTAAAGATCACCGTATAGGAAGGTGTTCTTCATATCAAGCTAGTGAAGCATCTAGTCATAGTAGGCAACAACAGAGATAAGAATCCAAGCTATCGATAGGCGAGCAACGAGGGAAAAAGTATCAAAGAAGTTTACCCCATACATCCAAGTGAACCCTTTCGCCACCAATCATGCATTGTACCGTGAAATAGACCCATTAGGGTTATATTTCAGGGAAAAGACCCAATGAGATCCCACCAGTCGTGCACAAGCTAGAAGTGGAGTAAGCTCCCACATGTGTCGAGTCTAAAGAATTGCCATCTCATTCTCCACGGCTTGGTGCCATTTTGGATCAAGTAAGGACTACCGATACATGTAGCAATCAGTGCCGTAGTAAAAAGTCCAAATGTGGTCTCCAAAGTAGAAATCAAAAGGACATCATCCGAAACAAGATCACCTGGGCATGTACAATCACCACTAGTCACATAATGGTCAGATTCCTAAACACATACCTAACTCAAGGAGAATGGTGGGACTGAAGTGGGGGGGTGTGCTACCTGTAGGTAACTGGCAACTGATATGTGACAGATGGATCTCTAAATCCCTAATCATCACTAACACTATTAAGTGCAACAATAGTCTCAAGATCATCAACACCATTGCCAGGTGCTGGACTAGTCTCAGAAACTAGGATTCCATCCATGGGAACTAAAGGAAAAGGCATGGGTGCAAACTTTGCCTCTGGTGATAATTGCCATGCTGCCAAAGAGAAATAGAGGACTAACTCACGGAATGTAACGTAAGCACTCACATAGTGCCTACCAGTCACTGAATCAAAACATCGATACCCTTTCCGTGTTCGTGAATATCCAAGGAAAATGCATCTCACAACCATTAGTGCCAACTTATTTCTCCCTTAGCCCAGGAGGTGTACAAATGCTACACACCCAAACACACAATGTGGTAGCTAAAACAAATAACTTTCAAGATAAAGAACATGACAAGGAGTCCGTTCATGCAACACAGACGACAACATCCTATTGATAAGATAGCACGTTGTTAGAACTACATCTCCCCAATACAAGTGTGGCACACAATGGTGGATCAATAGCGTATGAGCAACATCCAACAGATGTTTGTTTCTTCTCTACTACACCATTCTGCTGTGAAGTATCGAGATAAGAGGTCCGATGTATAATACCACAAGACCTATAGAAGACAGCTAGTTTGGCAATACAAAATTCCAATGCATTATTAGACCTCACAGTCTTAGCAACAATAGAAAATTGATTCTTTATTTCCAATAAAAAAGTCTCAATAACATGTCCTCTGAGTGAGTAGGGCGCTTGTAGAATCTAAGGTTTACACTACAAGGGGATGAATAATGTACTACAGCAACATATAAAATTTGAAAAGAAAGCATTCACCATAAACCTGGAGAATTATAAACAAACCAGAGAGATGACACCTGAATTTAGAGTGGAAACTCTTTCGGGTAAAAATCACTACCTAAGCCTCCCAATTTAGGATTTCACGACTAGTCGACGCTGGTCAAATATACTAGCGTACCACTTGAATGAAGGTGGCACCTCTTTACAAGACCTCTTTTACACCTAAACAAGTGAAGAACAAGACTCCCAACAACTTGGGTCCCAAATAAAAGCAATAGATTATATAACAATATTTTCTATGGAACCTCAAATAGAAAAGCGTGCTTTAGAAGGCTTTGAGAGTAGGTGCAAAGGTGCAAAAATACTAAAGAGAATCAACATTTTTGCTTTCTAAAAGCTCTTAGAGGTGTGTTTTGAAACGAGGGTCGAGGGATCCTATTTATAGGTGTTTTCAGGCTTAAGTTAGAAGGTGTACGAATATGACGTTGGTCGATCGAAATTAACTATTGGTCGATCAAAATGAACTTTGATCGATTAAAATAATAATTTGATCAATTCTACGTTGATCAATTAAACTAAGAATTTGATCAACTTTCAAAATATGGCCGTTAGAAGGTTTTGATCGATTAAAAACATAGATCTGGTCAATCAATTTGATTTGGTCAATAGGTTGGTCGATCAATAGTATTGCAGACTTAGAGTTTAACCTAAGTTTGTTATCTATCAAAGTTCAAAACAGATCGATTGATATATTTGAGGTTCCTTACATCTATCTAGACTCGAATAAAAGAAAAAAACAACTCTAAAATGAGTAAAAGTCTTCTTGAATCCGATTTATCATGGTACATAATCATTCCTTTGATAATTGTTCTAAAAAACCTAAAATGATTAGTCCATAATAAAATATAATTTTGTTAAATCACAAGGGTATTAACATATCCAACATCAGACTTATTCTTCAATAAAAATAACCAAGCCTGTAATTACGTACTAGAGGGGGTGAATACCACAGGAAATAATTTACAAAATAAAATCCAATTGCACAAAATCAATCTCCTATAATAAGAAAAATTTTTAGGCAGGAACCCCAAGGGAAAAAACCACCACCTAAGTCACCCTGACATAGTATTTCCCGATCCACTTAGTCGATCAAATAACGTATCACTTAAACGAGGGTAATACACTCTCAATTATAGCCACACTACTTTAAATAAATTATACCTCAAAATTCTCTTCTCCATGAAGAGAATTTTATCTTACAAGGAGACAGAAATTTACAACATAAATGCCCAACAAAAATGAAAATACAATAACCTATAGAGCCACAAATATAAGTGTAAACTTAGTTCCTATAGGTGAAAAATTACTTTCCTAAGATGAAAGTGATGAGCTTGAGTGCGTAACATATCGATGATCTTAGATGTCAAGTATAAGGCTTAGAGAGTACGGACTTAATTTAATCTTCTCACTAAGTGTGTAGAATGGAAAGAATTGTTTCTTTTGTATCCTTGGCAAAGGAGGGGTTCCAATCTATTTACAGATGAGCCAGGAAGGTTCAATAAGGCTTGGGAGAAGCTTCCTAACCGCTGGGATCAAATCCAAGAAGATTTAGTCAAAATCCAATTGAGATAAGGAAAATAATTAGGTCTGACAGCAAAATTGGATGTCAGAGGCCAGATGAGGGTATATCGAACGTCTAATGAGAGTATATCGGACGTCTGATAGAAATATTGGATGTCTAATTCTAAAAGGTGATCTCCCTAGATTTAATTGGATCTTATGCAAGGTTCTTGTGTCAAAAGATCGAACGTATACTATTAACATATAAGATGTCTGGTAGTATGATAAGACGTTTAATACTAGGATATGTGGTTCCTAGGATTCTTCTTGATTTAATCAAATCCCAACAGTGTTTTTGCATCTTAATGTCAAACGTCTGTAGGATGTTTGGAGAACCTATTGGGCATCTGATACTAATGATAACCCTTGAGAATTGATTTCCTAAGGATCTCATGATTAAGGTTACACTGGTAAATCATGATTTTAGTCAGAAAGCTCCCAACGTCTCTTTGTTGGACATCTGAAGGTGTGTCTAGACGTCTGATGTGAAGTCTTTTAGTAGGAATCAGATTTCTCGAGTGTTGGAAAATCAAGTTTAGGTCCAACATAGAGATTTAGTATATAATCACTTGCAATGGTCTCCTATTGGATGTCTAGAAAGGTTATCAAACATCTTTAGAGGTTTATGGATGTTTGATCTATGGAATGGATGTTTGAATGGCAAATGCCTAAGTCTTGGCTTCCAGGTTTTAGTCACTGGACTGTACTAAGGATTGGACATCTTAAGCGTATTTATTCGACGTCAGATGATAGAGATAGACATATGATTTAGCCGACTATTTGTTGTTTTGGCTTTTCAACAAGATCTTAAGGTTTGCCTAAGTGTCCTAAGTTTAGGTAAGTGTGTCTAGGAACTAAGTTATTATATTTTGAATTCCTTTACATGAATCTAAAAAAATAAAAAGAGCAATACATTGAACCACAAAAATAATCTATCTTATTGTTCTTTTTCTTCATGCTTTGAGTCCAACACTGCACCTTCACGTTCCTTGATGCTTTTGTCCGTCAAGCTCCTTCATTCATCCATGGACTAGAGATTGATCTCTTTCACACTTACTTTCATCTGCATTCATCCTGAAATCTTAATCTCAAATGTAAATGTTAAATAACAAGTGCTTTATTATCATCAAAATCAATTATCATGGTGCATTTACACTAACAAAGACAACCAAGAGAAATCTACTATAACCAATAATAACAGTCACCCCATCAGTCGGGAATCTTACTCGGATTCTAAACATCCATATGTAATAGCTGAAACACAACTGTAGTTTCCGATCCAATGCTGGAAGAAAAAGAGGATCAGTGGTGCTTCCCTAGCTGGCATGCATCACAATATATCTCGATAGCAGGCAAAATATGTGGGATAATGCATCTAAGCATATCCAGAGATGGGTGACTAAGGCGACGATGCCACTATAAGGTACTCCCAGCAGTAGAACTAGCATCATCCTGGCAAGCAGCTGCAAGCGGAGTCTCAACTAGGCAATACACACCCCCCTCTTCATGTCTGCAACCAATCATTCTCCCCATTAGCTTGTCCTGAATGATACATCCACATCATCAAAGATAGCACGACAATCAAGCTGCTCTATAATCTTACTGACAAACAATAAATTCAGAGAGAAATCGAGGACAAAAAAATCAGATAATCTCATGGTAGGGGGTCACTACTACCTCCCCTAACCACCGATCTAAGCATGTCCACCATTAACAACATGCACTGTTCTTCCACAGGACACTAACTGTAATCTACCAAAGCATCCCTAATCTCCTAACAAGTGATGGGAAGCATCAGAATCTACCAAGACATTCCCGTAAAAGCCTGAGCACATATATCTATACTTGATGAGAAGGCAAAGGCAGCAGTCTCATGGATGGTGTAGTTAGCTCCTGAGTAAACTGAGAGAGGCATTGGAGTAAGACATCATAATTAGCTCGAGGAACAAGTACAACCTCTGACTGCTCCTTTGAAATCACTGACTTGGTTAGCAACTGGAGGTCTCCCATGTTTGGTCCAACATGAAGCCTTCACATGCCCAACCGTACTACAAAAGGTGCACGTAGTACGAGACCTACCAGACGCACCTCATCCCCTCCCATGTCCATGGGTGTAAGGTGCTCCCCGACCACCACATCCAGCAACTACAACAAGGGCAGAGATCTAACATGCACCATCTCCAATTTGAGGTATGGTCACATCAATCCGACTTAGACAACTATATACTTCCTCTAAGGTAGGAAGCTCAAAAAGCGTAAGAATATGTGAACGGGCAGCCATGTACTTTGGGCCAAGTCATGACAAGAACTGATGAATAGCAACCTCTTTATGGTACTCCCTTTGTGTAGCGCATGTACAGATCGACCTGCAGGCATTGTACTTCTCCTAAAGCCCTTTAAGAGCGTAGTAGTACTCAAGAAGAGCACTCCTGCTTCAACCAAGACAATTCATGAGTAATCCGAAAAATCCGAGATAAGTTCTCACGTGAGTGTGTCACAAGACTGTCCCACATCACCTTAGCCCTCAGGTAGTACAAAATCTCATCCCTAATCCGTGGATCACGCAATTCATCAACGATGCTTAGACCATGGCATTATCTTTCTTCTATGTGGCTCAGACTCCAATAAGATATGTTCCTTGTCATGACCCTCCAATGTCATAAGGTCCGAGACCACCTAAGATAATTGGTCGCATCCAACTTGATTATAGGACCGAAAAATGGACTTTTATAAGCCTTAGACTCAAGAACAATGCCCGATGTCACCTTAGAACTGCTAAAAGAAGCCATCACAAGCCCTATAGATTAGAAAATACACCTAAACGTAGATCTAAAACTACTTTTCAGATCATGAAAATGATTAGAATCACCAAATTAGGCCTCAGACATGGAAATTCAGGAGAATAGAGACCCGAACTCCGTGCCTAAGGCTACAAAGGGGTTCCTATACGCAACAAGGTGCGATGGGGCCAAAAATAGGCCCAGCAACACTTGCACATGGGACCTGCCACCGTCGATGGAAAGGACCACCCAGCACACTGCCTCGCCACCGGGGGGAGGCCTAAGCTACTGCTATTCCACCTGGAGGGCCTACTCCAACGCTAATAAGGAGAGAGGGGTGATGCCAGCAATGGAGAGGATAAAGAGAGAGGGGTTTAGGTGTTACGGTTTTAGAGGCCTTGTTTGGTGGGATATAAGAACCCAACCTAGAAACGCACTCTGATACCAAGTAGGACAAAATGATCAAAGCTATTATTCCAAAGAGCCCTATACCTCTTTATATAGAAGAGAGGTGTGGGAAAATAACATCATAAGTCCAGAAAAAAATAGAAACAGAAAATAAAACACAGATAAAAATAAAGATCGAAGGGGATATGTCAATAATAGTAATGGGTAGAAACTGGTTATTAAGACACCTGCATATTGACCTTAAATTATGATAACGATTAAGAATTATCAAGACAAAATATTGTTGACATTCCTGCATTTCAACATTACATGTGTGCTAATATCAACCCACATTAGAAAAAGGTCATTTTGCGAGCATGTCACAGGCATGTCATGGGCATTCAAAACAACGATTGGACATCGATCGGGAAACTACTTTGGTGAACATGTTTGTTGCTTGCTCCTTAGAAGAGACATGAGAAGTGTAGATTTGCCCACATTGGATTATGTCCCTAGTGTAGTGACAATCAACCTAATCGTCGGAAATTTGCGAAAAGAATTAGGTTTTAGAAACTCGTCGTAGTTGCGAAAATCCAAGATCACAACCTCTACATGCTTTGTTCTCTCATGGAAGGCAAGGTTATTTGCAATGAAAGTAGCAGCTTTGTTGTCACACTTCATCTCCATGGGCTCTACGACCGACACATGAAGATCCATGAGAACAGAATGAATCCACATTAACATCGTTATTGCTTGCGTCATAGCATGATATTTTGATTCTACACTTGATCTAACTATCACAATTTGTTTCTTGCTTCACTAAGTAACTAGATTTCCATATACAAAGTTACATAAACCTAAGGTAGATTTCCTATCCTTGGGGCACCTTGCGTAATCTGCATCTATATAAGTTATAACCACAGGTGTTCCCTTGTGGGAAAAGAGCAATCCCTTTCCAAGGGCATGCATGAGGTATTTCAATATCATAATAGTAGCCTCCTAATGTGTCCTCTAAGGCTTACCCATGAACTAGCTTATCTTGTTCATAGCCAAGAAAATGTCGAATCATGTTATTGTCATATATAGTAGCTTACCCACCAAGGTCCTAAAATGCCTTGCATCAGCAGGCTCAGAATTTTCAACATAAAGATGTAAGTTGAGGTCCATACCAATATTGGCAGGTTTAGCTCCGAACATGCCAGTCTCTTGGAGCAAGTCCAACACGTACTTTCGCTGAGAAAGCACCACTCCCACTGAATTTCGAGCAACTTCAATGCTGAGGAAATACCTAAGTGGCCTCCTTGTGGACAAAATGTTGCATCAACTCCTTGGATGCCACAATTCCCCGTGTATCATCTCTAATAAGGATAATGTCGTCTACATAGACAAGCATGACGACTCTTCCCCATGAAGTCACCCGGATAAATAGAGAACGATCAACAATCGAGCGCCTAAAACCTAGCTCTTCCACAACCTCGAACAACTTCTAGTACCATGCCCAACAACTCTGCTTGAGGCCGCAGATAGCCTTGTAACGCCTGCACACCTTATCACACTCCCCCTAAGACTTAAACCCAGGAGACTACTACATATATACTTCCTCTTCAAGATCGTCATAAAAAAAGCATCAAGTTGATGAAGGCCTCATTGGAAACGAGCTGCCACAAAGATGAGAATACGGACTGTAGGGAGTCGGGCTACCAAAGAGAACGTGTGTAAGCAGTTGATGCCATAGGTTTGAATGTAACATCTGGCAACAAGACAAGCTTTGTAACACTCAACAGAGCCATCTGGTTTATATTTAATGGTGAAGACCAAGCGGCATCCAACAATCTTTGAGCCCTTAGGGGGTGTCGCTAAGGACGATGTCCCCTTAAATTGCAAGCCAGACATCTCCTCCATAGCCTGTTTCCACTCTAGATCTCCAAGAGCCATATGGTGAGTGATGGGAATCTATATAGCTAAAAGTGCAAACAAAACTGTCGATGCTCAAGAGATAACCGAGCTAAGGAGACATACTTAGACAAGGGATGCAAGGCGTAGGGCCAAGTATCCTTGCATAGGGCAATTGAAAGATCAAGATTTGTCTCCAGTGGAACACCTATGTCATCAGAACTAGAAACTTCATTAATCAACCTCTAGGGCTGATGAAGGCATGGGCATTGGGGTGGGGGGGTCTTGGCATTGTAGTTGGTTTCTATCTTGGCTTATATGCATAAACCAATCGAAATCTTTGATCCTGCTCGTTATTTTGCACCATGGGTTGCTCAGGCTAGGGATCAAGAAAAGGAATCTAAGCCTCTTCTTCATGCAAAAATACTTCAACACGTGGCCCTGTAGAAGAATAGTAGGGTATGGATTCGAAAAAGGAGACATCTGCACTAACATAGTGTCATCACCCAATCTGATCATGGCATCTATATCCTTTTTGAGTCATGGAGTATCCCACAAAAATACATTTAACAACCCTAGGTGACAACTTATCTCAGTTAGGACCATGGTTGTGCACAAAGAAAACACATCCAAAAACCTTAGGTAGGACCATAAAGAGCTCTTTGTCAGGGAACAAAATAGAGTAGAGTACACCTTCATTAAGAAGTGAAGGGCATGCGATGAATTAAATGGCATGTCATGAGAACATCTCCCCAATAAGATGCCAGCACATTATGCTGGATAAGTAAGGTACGTGATACATCCAGGATGTGCTTGTGTTTCTTCTCAGCCACACCATGTTGCTGAGAGGAGTGTCAACAGCTAGTCTGATGTATAATCCCTTTGTCACAAAAAATCGCATTACGCATGGAGGAACAAAATTCCATTATCAGTTCTCACAATTTTCACATGGGCATTAAATTGAGTTTTTATTTAAGCCAAGAAGTTTTGATGACAGGACCAACCTCAAACTTGGACTTTAAGAGAAAGACCCAAGAAATGCGAGAAAAATCATCAACAGATACCAAGTAAAAGTGACAACCAAGCCTATCAGGAGAACTAGGACCCCACACATCAAAACATAGCAACTCGAACAAGGACTCTAAACTACCCCTCAGTCAATTCAGAAATGAGCTCTGATGATGCTTCCCGAGTTGACAGGTCTCACATTGAAACCCCTTAGTAGGTGGTATCTGGGGAATGACGCGTCTCAACTTTTGCAAGGATAGATGCCTAAACTATAGATGCCACAGAAAATTGGAACCTCCTCCAGATGGCATCGAAGCATGACTAGCATAGGAAGGCTACTCCTGGCAATAGACCCCCCCTTCCTTACAGCCACAACCAATCACCTACCCTATCAGTATATCCTGCAACACAAGAGAATGACATCAAAAATGGCACGGCAAAGAAGCCCCTTGGTAATACAACTGACACATAGCAAATTTAATGGAAAATCTAAAGCATGTAAAACATTTGTTAGTCGAATATTAGGAGTTATCTAAATCTCCCCCTACCGGTGATCGGAGAATTCCTTCCATCGACTACAATAATGGTCCTCCCAGATGAATCGAGATGCAATCGAGTAAACTATTATGTGTTGCCGTAGATGTAGCATGAGACACTTGAGTCCACAAGCCAATCTGTACTATTTACAATGATATATGAAGTAGGATCTATATTTGACATTTTGGCAATAGTTGCAATGTCACTCATTCCAGAAGTGGAGGATTGAGACCCGATAAAGAATTGAGTGACCCTTTACACAAGGTCATTAAACTCCACACGAATGATGGGGGCTAAATCAAGAGTTACCTCATCCACGACCACGTCCACGAGAGGCTTGCCCAGCCCCTCTGCCTCTACCATGGGAGACAGCCATAGTAGAAGTCTACTCCACCTACCTGGTGGATGTAAAAGAGACCACAAGCCTACTAAGCCTATTATAGGCTTCCTTGATGGTTGGAATCTCAGGCAATGTTAGCATTTAAGATCTTGCAGGTTCATAAGGATTTAGACTAGCGAGAAAGTGCTTAACCATGGTGTGGGCCCTATATAGCTTTTTAGACTCACATGAACATACTGGCGTGTATGCATTGAGTCTCTAAAAAGCAGACTTCAAGATGGAATAGTACACCCCTAGTGGATGACCATCTTGCCTCATATGAGCAATCTCATGGTGAACTTGCAAGATCTAAGTCACATTCTTATCTTGGGAATACATAAGGCGGAGAGTATCCCACATCTCCCTTGCAATTTTGCAGTACATCACCTCCGTTGCAATCCGTTTTACAATCATATTCATAATCCACACCTTGACCATTGCATTGTCTTTCTTCCAAGATGCATATTTGCATGTCTTTTCGGTGGGCTCCGTCTCTAGTAGGATGTGCTCCTTTACATGACCCTCAACCACACTGAGGATCAACTATGCTCATAGAGCATAGTTTGACCCATCAAACTTGACAATGGGTCCAAAAAAGGAATTCTTGAAATCCCCTTGCCCTCCTTCGCGTGAGGAGGAATCAATCACCTCAAAGACATCCCTTCCTACCGAAGCCCCTGAACAATCCAACTCAAAGGTATCAATAGAGTTTTAGCTCATATGGATGACCCTGTTAGAGAGAATCAACCTCAAGGGGGCACCTGAGTCTAACATCCAGTGTGGTGGAGTTCCAGTGAGTCGCCTACCACTCAACCGGCCTTAGAAAGAAGGGCTTGTTGCAAGGGTTCACGTAAACCCTTCTGATGCTTCAACAGACGAAAAACAAGGGTTGAAACCCTCGATTAGAACCACCGATGACAAGGGCAGCATCACTGATCGAATCGATTACGAACAGCAAGTGGCCAGCTAGTTAGTCGCCGAAGGGGGTCCGCCTAACAACCCAAGGGTTGGAGACCCCCTCACGAGTGGTTGCACGCCGATGGCTAATCAAAGGCGGCATCAATGGCTGAAATCAAGGCTGCAGTCAAGTTCGATGGTGCACTTCTTCATTGGCTACAAACTGTATCTGATAAAGAGCACCAGATGAGACCTAAGGCACAAAGATCGAAGTTGGTGGAGAAAGAAGAGGCATGAGAATCAAGGGGGTATCGTGCACTGGCCTAGGACCGCCGCTCTGATACCATATCAGAGTAAATGACAAGATTAATTTTATTCACAAACCCTAGACCTTATATATAGAGTAGGATGCCTCTACTTGGGAAAGCATAAAAAAAAAATAACACAGAAATACTTGAGGGAAAAGCATTCCAAACAAGCCCGATAAAATATTACTAAAACTTAATTTTATAACAAATTTACTCAAATGTTGATTATATGATAGCAAATAGGGAGCACACCTTAGTGTATCCATAGCTCACATATAAGAACCAAGTGCAAATAATTCAGGATGTATGTACAAAAGAAAGGTTACAATATTTAGCTTCTATACAAACATATAGTTAGCATGATCCAATAGTTTGTCAATGATCCATGGATTATGCATGTAATCTACACTTTTGCATGACTATTTATCTCTCAAAGTCTAACGCATTTATGACCTAGATGTGTATGGTTATGTGGGCATACGGATGCATGCTTGAATCTATTTATACATGCATTCATGAACACAAGGAATAACAATACCCTCTCCTGCCAATCCACCGAAACTAGGAAATTATGGAATACTGTTAGACTCTCTCAAATTGATCTCTCGGCAGCCACAAGCTCATCTAAATTAGTGTCACTTGCACAACAGGTCCTCTCGTCGATGTCAATGACTGATAATACTTCCTTTCATCATTCTTTCCAAGCTTCCATTACCACCGACACCTCCTCTAACCACTGCCACTTGTCCTCAAAAAGGTGTCACTATTATAGTGGAAAAAAATGAGTAAGTTGTCTTATTCCGTTGTCCAACCTCTCAATATATAGAGAGTAGAGTGCTCTACAAAACATAGGGAAGCAGATAAGGTGATTACTATAAAAGCAATTGCCATACAAGAGACCACAACTAAGGTAATTGCTATAAGGGCAATTGTCATTTAAGGGACGACAATTAAGGTAACCTAAAAAAGGAAATAACTAATAAGGAAGACCGTAGGGGATACCAATGTAGGGATATGTTAACCCTTCCCCTCAAGCTGGAGCAAAAATGTCAAGCATGCTCAGCTTGAAGCTGCATGTATCAAATACTCCACGTGGCAAGGGCTTGATGAAGATGTCAGCTAGTCTAGTCCTCTGAAGCAACATATGTTATGTGCAATACCTTACGCTAGATCAAATCTCTAGTATAGTGGCAGTCAATTTCCACATACTTGGTGCGCTCATGGAACATGGGATTATTGGAAATATACATGAAAGCCCTATTGTCACATTTCATTTCCATGGGCTCCTAAATAATGAACATGCAAATCCCGCAACAAGGATCCAATCCAAATCATCTCAGTAGTAGTCTGGGCCATGGTCCTGTATTCTAACTCAGCACTAGAACGAAAAACCACAGCCTGCTTTTTACTCCTGTAAGTAACCAAGTTACCTACCAAAAAAGTACAGAAGCCTATAATAGACTTCCTATCTACAATGCACCATGCATAATCTGCATCTGAGTATCCCACCATAATCATAGGAACCCAAGCATAAAAGAGAATACCATGTCTAGGTGATTTCTTCAAGTACGTAAGCACCTGCATCACAGCCTGCCAATGCTACTTGATTGGCCTATCCCTGAACTGACTGAGTTTGCCTACAACAAGTGTAATATCGAGCCGTGTAATGGTCAGAGAAACTAGCTTGCCAACCAATCGTTTGTATGATCTGCTATCAGCTGCCTCTACCTCCTCATCACGAAGATGTACCCAACAATCCATAGAAATGTTCGCTCCCTTAGACCCTAGCATACTTATCTCCTTAAGAACATCTAACGCATACTTGCATTGAGAGAGAACAATCCCATCTCTTGTCCTAACAACCTCGATCGCTAGGAACTATCTAAGCTGGCTCAAATCCTTCGTAACAAACTGGTGTGCAAAAAACTCCTTGACCTAACTTATCACAACCTCATCATCACTGGTGATAATCAGATCATCCACATAAACTAGCAGTGCTACCACGCCATTCTCTATTTTCCTAACAAACAGAGAATGATCCGAGAAAGATCTCTACATCCCCATCTTCTACAACACATCTGAGAGCCTCTAAAACCATGTTCCCAAACTCTACTTCGGGCCATAGATGACCTTCTTAAGCCTGCACACACACTCCCCCTGAACCTCAAAACCTAAGGGCTGTTGCATGTAAACATCCACCTGAAAATCACTAAAAAGAAAGGCGTTCTTCACATCAAGCTGGTGCAACTTCCAATCTCTGTGAGTCGCAACAGAGATGAGTACACAAATAGTGGCAAGCCATGAAACGGGCAAGAAAGTGTCAAAGAAGTCCACCTCATAAGTCTGGACAAACCCCTTCGTCACCAACATGGCCTTATACCTTGAAATAGACCCATCAGGGTTGTATTTCAAGGTAAAGATCGATCTGGAGCCAACCAGTCGTGTGCCTATAGGAAGTGAGGTGAGCTCCCAAGTCTGTCTACTCCAGAGTGTCATTATCTCTTCCTCCATGGCTTGAAATTACTTTGGATCAAGCATGGCCTGCTAATATGTAGACAGAATGCATGAAACTATAAGTGCTTGGCAAAATCTACCAAACTCAAAACTAAAGCTATCGATAGCCCAACTGCCTACAACACGATATCTGGACTCACCTCTATCTAAACATCTGTAGAAGGAACGTCACTACTACTATGATCTGCACTATCAGGAGGATCACGTTTGACTAAACTGTCACAGTCACTACCATCTCAACAATCTATGGAGCATCATCCGTTGGTGAGGAAGGTGGCCTCTGTAGTAATGTACGAGGTCTACTATAAGTGTGCATCGGACCAAGCAATCTCTGAAAATCATCCAAGGAGGTCGTGGAACCTGAAGAAGCAGGCTGAAATGTGGAGACCAGAATTTCCTTCAAAGAAACAGGAGGAAAAGGCATGGGAGCCACATCATCATGAGAACTCATATGTCTAGCAACTGAGAAGGTATGATCTCATGGAATGTCACATCAGCGCTAACATAGTGTCTGCCATGGAAAGGATCGCAACATCGGTACCCCTCTTGACTCCTAGAGTACCCTAAGAATACACACTTGACAATGCGAGGAGCAAGCTTGTCACGTCCTAGTGATGGCACATGAACGAAAGCAACACACTAAAAGCTCCTGGGAGACAGATGGAAAAGCTCACCATCTAGACGTAGTAGAAGAATCGATATTTACTCGTGGAGAACTAAGCTCGACATTCTGTTAATGAGATAGCACGTAGTCAAGACTACATCCCCCAGTATCTCTGCAGAACATTGCAGTGGATAAAAAGAGTACATGCAACCTTTAAAAGATATCTATGCTTCCGCTCTGTAATCCTGTTCTGCTGTGAGGTATAGGGACAACTAGTTTGGTGGATGATCTCTCGAGCCCTGTAGAACTCTGTAAGACTCAGTACAGAACTCGAGGGCATTATCTGTCCATATAATTTTCACGGTGGCAAAGTACTATGTCATGATCTCCAAGAGGAGTTTCTATAACACCTTCAACATCTGCTTTGTTCTTCAGAAGGAACACCCAGGACATTATGAAGAAATCATCAATAACTACAAGATAATAACGATGTCCCGTCCTATCTAGAACTCTACTCGACCCCCAAACATCCATATGAAGTAACTCAAAAAGAACCACTGATCCAGGAGAAGTACTAGTAAGAAAAGAAGATAGATGATGCTTACCTAACTAGCAGGCATCACACCGAATAGTAATGCAGAGAGATATGTGGAATCACCCTCCTGAAGCCATGAAGAGGCAAGCGACCTAAATGAACATGCCACTGTAAGGTACTCCTATCATCATACCTACTAGCCCCTGCAAATGGTTCCTGCCCAAGATGATAAACACATTCTCCTCTGTGCCTCTGGCAATAGTCTTTCTAGTGAACTTATCCTGGACGATACATCCAACATCATCAAAGATAACCCTACAATTAAGGTCTTTTATAATCTTGCTCATCGACAATAGGCTCATGGGAAACTCTAGCACATGTAACGCTTTCAACAACCGCAAAGTGGGTGTTACAGACACCCCCCTGACCAACAATAGGAGCGTACCTACCATCAGCTACCTACACTGTTCTCCCTGATACAACAAAATTGAGTGACCAAAAATAACTCTGATCGGCACAAAGATGCTGTGAAGCACCGGAGTCAACCAACCATCCTACACCATGGAGACTCGTCATGCTCCTGATGCATCAAGACTGCATATTCCGCCATCCCTGTCGCAATAGCGGTATCCAATGCCATCTCTGCTCCTCCTGAGACTGACATTGTGCCTAGCAAAGACCAAGGGATCAACCGACCAAACAGAACTCTCCAAACTCAAATCTGAAATCAACTTTTCAGATCTGCAAAATCATCATAACTCACAAGAAAGAATGTTCTAACATGAAATCCAAATAATTTCTTTCTTGAAAATCAAGTTAGAATCACATAGCAGTCCCTCTGAGGATCAAGCGACGCACGCTAAGGCCAGGAGGGACCTCTAGCGGCCCTCAAAAGGATTGTTGTTGCTCCCCTTGCCGGTGTAAGAGCAGTACAATCCTACCGGCGATGCCCCTACTACTGTTGCTACTGCAAATCACCGCCGCCACTGCCATTCATGTCAGCACTACTACTGCAGATCAAGGTAGTGGTGGCGTGAAGAGGCAAGGAGAGGAGGATTTAGGGATTTAGTGGATTGGATAAGAGGCCTATTTCAGTTGGATATCCGAGCACCAATGTAGGATGCCGCTCTGATACCAAGTGGGAAAAAATGAGCAAGTTGTCTTATTCCATTGACCAACCTCTCAATACATAGAGGTGGAGTAGAGTGATCCACAAGACAAAGGGAGGCAGATAAGGCAATTGCCATATAAGAGACCATAACTGAGGCAACTACAATAAAGGCAATTGTCATACAAAGGACCACAACTAAGGTAACCATCATACAAGGAAACAATAAAAAAGGAAATAACAAACAAGAAAGACTATAGGGGCTAACATAATAGGGATATGTCAACAATTATGATGCCACTTGAAACTGCATTGCAGTGGCAAAATTTGTAGGAAATGCACACTGTAAGAAATGGCTGAACTGGATAACTATAAATGATAGGGAATCTAAGTTTACCACTATCCTTTGCTTTTTCCCCAAAAAAGTACCACTATCCCTTGTTGGATGATAAAAGGGATTGGAAAAGAAGGTGGTAGCCATCTCTCCACTAATCCACCCATGTTAGGTGCTCTCCCCAATTTTAATATCACTCTTTGGATTAACCAAACGTTTAATCCAACAATAAAAATAGTTTCCATTCAACCACGAGGTCAAGGCTTTAAGTCGTTAAAAAATGGGGTAAGGATGCATGCAATAGGTACAAAGTGATTTGACCCTTTTCTGGACCCTGCAAATCTTCGGAGCTTCACGAACCACATCACCCTTTAACCCACCAGTTAACCAACCCATTTTTTTCGAGAGAGACCAGCATTTTTATTAAGTGGTTTTAATGCCACTATAATCTTTTATAATTACACCCCACAAAATCATTACATAATCTACATGTTGTTACCCCTCCGTGAAGTAGTCCATTATATCTAACATATGTGGTTTAAAATATTAATAAATTTGGCACAATTCAATGTTCTTAGTCATTTTAAGACTGAGAGAGCGAAGGTAAGCAAACGGGAGAGTACAAAAGAGGGTGATGGTTGTGAACTCATTGAGTCTAGGAGACATCGAAGAAGAAGGCCTCCGATGCATAGATGGGTGACTCAGCAAGCCTCTCAAGATCATGGAAAGAACTCACGACCCAAGGAAGACACTGGTGGCTAGACTCTGGTGGAGAGCAAGCATCACAGTCAAAGAGGCATCTACTTAACCGTGCACTGTGTTGTTTCTATTGCCTCGCCTCTGGGCACTTGGCACGGCAATGCAAGGGAAACCTTGTTTGTCGCCTCTGCCATGGCCATGGCCACATGCCTACTGAGTGCTCGAAGAATCTGATGGCTACTTCCGCTAATAAGCACATTGTGTCTCACGAAGTCTCTCTTATTGCACACAAAGCGATACATGGCTCCTTGATTAAAAGGGATGAGACCTTCACAAGAGTCCTCAGGTTTCTGCATGCATTAGGAAAGAATAGCATCAAGTTCTCAACCTTGGGCGGCCACCTTCTCGAGGTGCCTAAGAACTTCATCTTCCCCAATCCCTTTATAGGAATGGTCACAAGGTTGGAGGGCAATGACATCTCTTGGGTTGAGGAGCCCCTCATTACTGTCTCCTTGAGCTTGTCTCCATCATCAAGCTACACAAACACCAACCAAACTACTACAACTCCGACAAAGGTCAAGCCGCCACCAACCAATGTGTCGATGAATGAGTGCATGGGCATTTTGGGAATTCTGCATCTGACGAAAATTTGGAAGCTAAACGATTGTTGGATTCTCGATCCCACTATTATAAGGCAACGACAAACTTGGAAGGCAATGCATCAATTATGAAGGGGCTACTACCATCCTTGTGGGGTCCACTGAATGTGGACCCTACAAGGCTTCATCGACCAAGATGGGTTCGAGTGATCCAACTCCTAACATTTCAAATCTTCTAAATCTAGGTTTCAACCTTGGACCCAATTGTGCATCTCCAGGCAATAGTGTCGAACTGGTGTTACACCTCTTTGCTTCGAATTCACCGCACACAATGGGGAACACCTTTGCCCAATCAATGTTCGAGGCCTGTGTGGATCTGGACTCACAACCCAACGGGCATCGATCTCCTCCCACAAGCCACAAGGAGGCAACATCAACCTCCAACTCAAATCCATTGTATCATCACGAGGAGGTGACACCAACCTCTCTAGAACTATCGCACCACCACAACCGCGGTCTAGACCTACCGCATAGCCCCAACCCCTCTCCGGAACCACAACGCTGCCCTAACACCTCTCCAGACCTATTGCACTGCCTTGAGTCCTCTCCGAAACCACAACACCACCCGAGCACCTCTCTGGAATCAAAGCACTATCCAACCCCTCATCGAACCTACAACACTGCCCCTACCCCTCTCTAAACCTATTGATTGGCCCGACTCCACTCCAACCCCGCAACACCACCTCCACCCCTTAGCATTAGAGATGGGATCAGCTATTGTGATCGATTGCCACCGCGGGCCGATGACTTTTGTGTTACCAAAGGTGTCACTAGCCTCCCCGACCACTGGTGGCCATTCGCCTCCCTTATCCAAGATAGTTTAGAGTCTAGCTTAGATTTATGCAGATGGCCACAACCACACCACTTGACTCCCTGATTTTTTGTAAAACTTGAATTGGTCTATCATTGGCTAGTCACTTCAACCTCTAAGTTGGCAGGTAAAGACGCAAGTGTGGATTGTCAAGCACATGGTGCCTCTATTGCTCCACCTACAGCCACCCCAAAGACAGGTGAGACCACAGATAAGACCAAGATCACAGTAATTATTGGACTGCATGTCATTTTGTCATGTATCACTCACGATCGTCCATGCAAGACTAATGCAGGTGTGAGGAATAGTAATAAGCTCAAATGAAGATCTTAACGTGGAATGTCATGGGGCTCAAAGATCAAGATAGGAGGGGTATCGTGAGTCGCTACATTATGAAATGGAAATCGAACATTGCCCTATTGCAAGAGTCTAAATTGGAATAGTGTAATAAGGCCATTTGGAGGAGGATTAGGGGAGGCAGACTCGAGTTTATCACCTCAATTCAATAGATAGATTAGGCGATCTACATAGGGGATGGAGCAAGGGCATGCTCTAAATTTCAAATGTCCTCAAAGAAACTTTCCCTACTGCAGATGACTTCCAATGGAGGAATGATGGTTTCTCCTTCAGAATAATTGTCTACAACTCCTATGCCCTAAAGGATAAACCAACATTTTGGGATGAACTATCGCAACCGGTCACAAAAGATGTCTAACGCTACACTAGAGACCCCAATGCCATTCTTAGCTTTAAGGATAAGCCTAACAATCACGAGGGGAGGGACAAAAGTTCTGATTGCTTTGTAGATTGTGTTTCCATGGTGGGAGCCATTGAGCCGAAGGTCCTGAAAAGCTGTTTTTCTTGGAGAAGCTTGAAGGAAAGCAATCACAGATGCTAAATGGATAGATTCTTTTATTCCATTGCCTTTAGCGAGAGATTCCCTCTCAGCCTAGCCAGAGCACTCCCACGTCCATTCTCTAGTCATACCCCTCTGAAGTGAGACTCAGGATAAGATTTGAGGTATGCAATGTACTTCAAATTTGAGCGGACCTAGCTAATTGAGGAGGGCTTCCATAGTAAGGTGGAACGATGGAGTCAATGTCACTTCAATTGGGCACCAACAATAGTATACCATAAGAAAATTCGCTTCCTCAGATACAAACTCAAGGAAAACTGAAAGGAGATCAAGGAGACCAGGAACAGAGTTAAAGAGGAGGCAGTGGAGGGTATCTGCAGTCATTGTTCTGAATGCCCATGGCATGCCTACGAAATGACCTTTTTCTGATTTAAGGCACTATTGACACACATGTAATGTTGAAATGTAGCAATCTCAGCAATTTTTTTCAAATATGGATAATATGTCAATAAGTTTAGAGAAATGGGTGGCATTAGATACAATTCTTAAATCATTACCATCTTTTAAGGTCAATAGAGGTGTCTCAATAACCAATTCTACCCATTACTATTATTGTAAGTAATTTAAATCTCGATGGCACGCTGTCGGTATGTTGCCCAAATGTTTATTATTGGGGTTAGGTCATATCGACATCAATTTAATGTCAAAACACAAGGACTTCGACGAAATGTCGTCGAAATTTACCGAAATGTCAACAAGTCCCACTTTCAATTCTCACAATCTTCTCTATTGCTACCCCTATTGCTCACGTTGCTGATGCTGCTACTGCTACTCCATTCTTATTCGAATCAAATCTCTGTTACTATTGCTCCTTCTCATCTCACGACACCTCTCCTTCGACTCTATTGAGGTTTGATTCCACACCTATCAATAAGTATAGAATAGATTTACATTCTAGGCTCTAGATCTACCATTTTTATGAACATATAGGTCTACTCACAATTTAGAATTTAGGAAACATTTGTTTAATTGTTAAAAATAAAATCCTAAGTTTGGGTTAGTATTAGAGAATAAAGAATTTGCATCCATCCATAAGAGAATGAAACCTTAAAATTGCAAACACTAAGAGCTTCTTTACTTTATGAATTAATCATCATTTACTTTAGGAACAACATCCAACCTAGAAACTCATGGTCTCATATTTGCAGGAGACAACCTATATTTTCATACATAAATATGATACAACTTGATCTAAAAATGCGTCATAAGGGCAGGCATAACTAAAAATGGTCAACACAACACTGAAAGTTATGTTAATCTAGATCTATTCAATTGGATTATTCTGTCACCTGTGTATTGCATGGCTGATGTGAAGCAATCAACTGTTACCTCTTAGGTGAAGATTATAGCCTCTATTTTGATTCAAGCCACAGGCAATAAATTGGTTAATGCCTCAAACTATATTCTGTGGTCTTGTGCCTTCCAGATCTTCGCCGAAGAGCTGAACAAGTTACATGTCCTAATAAACAAAGCTTCTGACCACCGCGAAGGATCCAAGTACAAGAAGCGGGAGGAGAACTTCCTGGTGATGAACCGGTTGATGAACAACATTCAACCAGACCATCGTTGTGAATGCGTTGTACATGGATAGAGTAAAGGAGATCTAAGATACGCTTGAGAAGCGTTTCTCCCAGAAGACAAGTAGCACGAGACTTGCTGATATCTACTTGAGGATCTGGAATACTAATCAAGGCAATATGCCCTTGGTCAAGTATTTTACAATCCCCGAGGGCTTCTTTGAGGAGTTAGGCATCTATCAACCTACCTGTTGCAACAAGCAAACATCTGAACGCGCACAATGGCAAGCGTACAAGTTCCTAGGGGGTGTTAGCCCTACGTACCAATATGTGCATGATCAAATCCTAGCATCTAATAAAGTGTTGGATCTGAAGACAATGGCAAGGTTCTGAAGGTTTCAATCTCACAATCCTGGAGTCTAACTTGTATCATAAGATAGAAATCGAGGAGCCACCAGCATCTATGCCTACTGTCACTGAGTCTTTTGCACTAATAGCAACGAGAATACTTCAGGATGTGGCCGTGGTCGAGGATGTAGTTGTAAAAGAAGCTTCAATCCGTGCATCTACTATGTTCAAATCAATTACCTATCCGATAAGTGTTGGGATAAGTTTCGTTGCCTAGCATGAGCGAACAAGTCCGTAGTGGCTCTGGAAGAACCTCCCTTCACACAGGCTCAACTAGAGTCCTTCCTTACTCCGGGCAATGTTGATCCTCCTGTATGCCACATCTACACCCATCTAATGGTCTGAAATTAATTTTTCAGATATGTGTGTGGCCCTATTCATGATCTACATGGTTTGATTCCTATCTGTATGCCACAAGGATATCCTAAGCAACTCAATGGGGCGATCATCCACCATGATTTCCTCTTCTAACATGCAGGGCATCTCTATTAAGTTGGATGGCACCAACTTCCTTCTATGGTCCATGTCAGTTTTCCAATTCGTAGGTTCACATCAAAAGAAATATATTCTCACACAGGAGCTACCAGCCATGAAGACAGATGATTGGGAGGCTAACAATGACTGGGTGGCTACTTGTATGCTAAATAGTATGAATAAGACAATAGTGAAGCAAGTTATGTCCTATGCATCGACCAAAAAGATGTGGAAAGTGTTACACGAAATTCATTCCCACAAGATCAATATCACTCACCTTTATCATGTTGTGGAGGAGCTTACACACTCAGGAAAGGCACCATATCCCTGACTAAATATTATCGGACCATGAAGAATCTATGAGACGAGCCGGACATTCACCAGCCCATATCATCAGATGTTTCAATTATGACCAAGCAGTAAGAGGCCATTAGATCCATACAGATGCTCTCCAGCCTTGGACCGGAGTATAAGGCCATAAAGGATCAATTTATGACTATGGATGTGATTTTCACCTGCTCAAATCTATGACCACTTATCCAGATTGGAGATTTCAGGTCTGATCCCTTTGTCTGACTCTGCCATGGCATTTGTTGGCCATGGTCGTGGAAATCCTGGTTCTACAGGTCATAGTGGTCGTGGCTATGGTGATGCTCGTGGTGGTTGCAGTCATGAGATAAGCAACATTTTCTATGAATATCTTCATTGGAATAGGCACGCCGTTGAAAAGTGCTAGGTGAAGCATGGTTATCCTCAAGGGATGAATCCACGGGCAAATTAGATTTCTGCAAAGGATGCTTCTCAACCTCAAGATGATGATAGCCAGGTTGCTATCTCCAACATTGAATATGAGAGATTTATTGCTTCCCAAGCTTCTACATCTACAGGGGTGTCAGTATTCCAGACCACAGGTACAACTGCAATGTCAACTAGATCTCATGCTCCAGCCTCAGGTGCCTCTTCTCATATTATTTGTGATGTTCAACTTTTCTCTTTCCTCAAATATCTTGCTACCCCCTTCAAGGTTTAGGTAGCAAATGGGGGATTATCACTTGTTGCAGGCCTTGGGAATATTTCTGTCTCCTTCTCTGCCACTATCTAATGTAGTGCATACACCTAAATTACACTGAATTTGACATCCATTAGCCAAATTCCTAAAGATGTGAGATGCAAGGTGATTTTTCACGATTAGTATTTCTTTTTGCAGAACCTCCAGATGATGAAACAGATTAGTGGACTTAAGCAGAACGACCTTTACTACCTTCATGTTCCACCTCCATCCACTACTATTGTTGTGTTTGCCACTATTGCTATTCAATGGCATCCATGCCTTGCACATCCCAGTATCCTTGTTCTCCATCACCAGTTTCTTGACTTAAAGTTTCCTGATTCATTTCCGTGTGAGGCTTGTCAACTTAGTAAACATCACTGGGCTTCTTTTTTTCCTTCCCAAAATAAATGAACTAAGTCTATTTTTGGTCTTGTCAATGCTGACGTTTGGGGCCTGTCAAGGTTCGTAGTGTCAGGGGCATTTGTTATTTTCTTGTTGTAGTTGATGCTTGTACCTGCATGTCATGGGTGTTTATGATGAAGGAGAAATCTGAAGTCCTTATACTTATTCAAATTTTCTTTCAGGAATAAGACTCAATTTTCTACAATTACAAAAAAATTTGGAGTGATAATGGACTTGAATTTATTAATGCCAAGTTAACACAATTTTTTCAATCCATGAAGGTTATCCACCAGACGTCGTGCGTTCATACCTCTCAACAAAATAAGGTCGTTGAACGCAAGCTTCGTCATTTATTAGATGCAGCATGCACAATCATGTTTCAAATGAATATGTCACCTCAGTTTTCGGCAGGTGTTATTCTTACCACCACCTTTCTTGTTAATTAGGTGACCTCTTTTGTGTTAATTGGTAAGGCATCTCATTTGGTTCTTTTCCCTAGCAGAGATCCTTTCCCAATTTCTCCCGTTGTTTTTGGGTATGTCTGTTTTGTTCACCTATTTAAGATTGACAAACTTTCCCCTAGGTCTATCAAATGCATTTTTTTGGAATATTCTAAAACTCAAAAGGGGTATCAATGTTATGATCTTGTGCCGCATAAGTTTTATGTTTTTATTGATATCATTTTCTTTGAAGAGATTCCCTATTGTCCTAAGAGAGGGGACTCCTCCACTTAGGCTATACCATAGGAGGTTCCTCTCCCTATGCCTACTATACCACCACCAGATCCCTTTAAGCCTTCACCACCACAACCAAATGAACATGAACCTCCATGATCATTATACTATCCTAAAACCCCAACATGCCAGGGTTGATGTTAACAAAACCCTTTTTGATCTAATGATTTTCATGAGTCATTTTATAGGATTTAGGGTTGACAAGGTAGATTGATGGAGGGATAAGATGGCATAAGACAACCTTACATTGGATGCCTTTTACTTACTTTTAGATGATGTAATGCAACCTAACTAATTGGAAATAGGCATTAAAATCAATTAGAAATAATTAGGTATCACACACAAAACGAAGCAACCGAATTTTCAAAATCTAAGTTTTTTTTTTTTATTCAAAAAGAGTGAGGGTTTAGCAACCAATCTAAACAAATTCACTTAGTTTAAAAACTATGTTTAATCAAGTACTTGTTGCAAGTGTCGGTACTAATCACCATTACCGATACCTACAAGGCACAGGTTTGAGTCTTAACTCAAACTGTGAACAAATACCGGTACTTATGATAAGTGCCAGCACATGTGCTTACAATTTTGAGTTAACATATTCTGAGAGTTTGCCTAAACATAACAAGTACCGATACCCATCTTTTGTAGAGATACATGTAAGTTATAGTTTTAACTCAATACTCAACCTGTGAGTAGCAAGCATGAGTACCGATACCTGTTAAGTAATTGGTACTCTCAATAAGTGCTGAGTACCAGTACCCAAGATCAATATCAGTACCCAGACTTTATTTGTACTGGCTGCAGAAAAACTGAGCAGCTAATACCGGTACCCATACATGAGTACCAGTACCAACTACTCGTTGAATCAAATCTGAACGGCTAACCTACCTTAATTACCATTTGAATCACTCTTAATTTCCACCCAACGACTATAGAGCGTGGGTGGGTGTATTTTGGCTTATAAATAAACCCTACTTAGGCCCTTTTCTACACACAAAATCATTCTACTCTCTCTTGTTCTTAAGATTTCTCTTACACTCAATTTCTAGCAAAAAGAGAGAGGATTCTTGCTTAGTGTGCTTGTGTTTTAAGATCCTACACAGGTAACTCATACTATTGAGAGCATGGATCTAGATCCTGCAATTACTCATCAGAAGGCCCAAAGATCATATGCTAGATATTCTATTTCTCAATTTATGTCACTTAAAAATTTACCTGCAACAAGATGGCATCTTTCTTTAGTAATTGACAACCACCAAGTTCCAAGGAACCACACTAACGCTTTTCAAGATCCTTCCTAGACTCATGCCATGAAAGATAAGATGGCAGCATTGCAATCCCGCAAGACTTGGGAGCTTATGGACCTAACCCCAGCCCCCAGGTGCTACAGTTGTAGGGTGTAGGTAGGTGTTTACCCTCAAGTGTCGTCCAGATGGATCCGTGAGAGATACAAGGCCCATCTTGTTGCCAAAGGATATACCCAGACCTTTGGAGTGGACTACCTCAAGACGTTCTCTCCGATGCCTGTCTAAACTTTGTTAGAATTTTACTATCTATGGTTGTCGATCAAGGTTAGACTATTCATCAGCTAAACATCAAGAATGCCTTCCTTTATGGTGATCTAAAGAAGGAGGTCTATATGCAGCAGCCTCTAGGTTTTGTGATTCAAGGGAAGTGTCAAAAGGTCTGCAAGTTGAAGTAGACGATCTATGGCCTGAAATAGAGCTTAAGGGCATGGTTTGAGAGATTTGGTAGAGCAATTTAGGAACATAACTTTACTAGATCTTTCGACCACTCTATATTCACATTACACAGAACTTCAGGCTCGATTATTCTGATTGTCAATGTGGATGACATCTCACTTAGAGGAAATGACAAAGAAGGCAAAGTGAATACCAAGATGTTGTGGCATTCACAGTTTGTGACCAAGGATCTAGGTTCGATTAGCTACTTTCTTGGTATTTAAGTGCAATATATTGATGGCAGGCTTACCGAATCTCGGAGGAAGTATGAGTTGGACATGTTGAAAGAGGTTGGTATGCTTAGATGTAAACCAGCTTGTGTGCCAATGGATCCATCATTACATCTAGCAGACTCTTAAGAGTCCAACACTATTGTAGGATGTGACTAGCTACCATGCACTGGTTGGAAAGCTCTTATACTTGACAATTACTAGAAATGACATTGCATTTGCAATGGGATAGATCAGTTTATGTAGGCATCCAAGGAGGTGCACCAGGATGGAGTTCGCCAAATACTGCGATATCTCAAGCATACCCCTGGGAAGGGACTCTCCTTCCAAAAACACGACCATCATGATGTTTGGGTCTGCTCTAATGTGGACTATGTTGGGGCACAGAAAGATAAAAGGTCTATCATTGGATACTGCACACATGTGGGGGGAAACCTTGTCACATGAAGAAGTCAGAAGGTGTTGTCTCCAGATTTAGTACAGAATTTGACTACAGGGCAATGGCACGCACAACCTGCGAGCTATTGTGGGTTAGATCTATTCTACAAGATCTTGGTGTTCAGATTTCCAGTCTCATCCTTATGTTCTGTGACAACAAAGTTGCCTCCTTCATTGCTAATAATCCAACATTTCATAAGTGAACCAAGCATATTGAAGTGGACTGCCACTTTATTAGAGATGCCATTCGAGCCAAGAAAATTTGTACACCCTACATTGCAACTGAAGATCAAATTGCAGACATCTTCACCAAGGCACTCTCCAAGAAGTATCTTGAAAGTCTATGTTCCAAGCTGAGCATGTATGATGCTTATGCTCCAGCTTGAGAGAGAGTATTGAGGTGCAAGAGTATTTGGTTATTTGTTAATGTATAGGGGTGCACTCTGTTATTTTTCCCTTTTTATCTCTCTATACAAAGGTGCCTAGGGCTCCATGAAATAATAATTCCACTCATTTTTTATCCAACACCCTCCTTTGTAGTTGAGTTTTCCAATTAATAAAGTTCTAGTTTCCACACGAACTTCACTGCTTTCCTACTCGATCTACATGCCTCTCCTTTTCTACGTCCACATCTATCATCAGCTTTTCCACTAGAACGAGCAACATCTCTAGCATCATAGGGGACACAAACCCAGGAGGCTTAGCTTAGAGGAGGTTGCTTCTCTCTCCCAACCGTCCTCTAAGGAAGAGCTGAAGAGGTATAGCAAATGCCATGCTCCTTAAAGCAAGAGGGTTCCCTAGGTCGATGGGTTTCCGATCTTCTTTCTAAAGGAGTTTTGGCATCTCTTAAAGGCGGATATTATGGCAATCATTCAATACTTGACAGCCAAAGGCGACCTTGGAAAACTAATCAATTCTTTATATTCCTTCAACCAGAGGAGGGACACAATAGAGTTTGTTGATAACTAAAAGCCGATGGCATTATCAAATTCCATCTATCTGTTGATCACCATTAGCACACAGACTAGATGGTGTACTTGATCATTCGATTAGGCATGTCCAATTAACCTTCATCAGGTGTCGCTCCATCATGGAGAACTACATCGTTGCCTCAGAGATCGTACCTGTGTGGAAGGGAGATGGAATATAAGTGTTTAACTGGAAGATTGATTTTTCCAAGGCCTACAACATCTTGATTGGAATTTTCTATGATCCACTCTTTGACTTAGAGGATTCAGTCGAAGAAAATGACTTGTCTTATTTTCAAATGAAACCCTACACCTCTTTATATATGGAGAGGTGTTGGGAAAATTACATCATCAGTCCACCAGGACAAGAAACATGACAAATAACTCCAATAACACTAATAAGTGCCCTACCAACACTCCCACACAAGTTGGAGCATATATATCAATGATGCTCAACTTGAAACAATACTTATCAAAAGCAGATCTGGCAGTGGCTTCGTGAATATGTCTGTAATCTGATCTTCAGATGATGCAGATGAAGTGTAGATAATTCCACACTATATCAAGTGTCTAGTATAGTGGCAATCAATCTCAACATGTTTTGTTCGCTGATGAAACATTGGGTTGTTGCAATATAAGTAGCAACACGATTATCACATCTCATCTCCATTGCTCCCTCTTCCTGAATATGGAGATCATATAGAACAGATCTGACCTAAACCATCTTTACAGCTGTCTAAGCCATAGCTCTGTACTCTAATTCGGTGCTAGACCTAGATACCACCTGCTGCTTCTTACTTCTTCATGTCACTAAGTTGCCTGCCACATAAGTACAGAATCCAGTTATTGACTTCCTATCTATTATGCACCCTGCATAGTCGACATCAGAGTAGCCAACAACACTTGTAGATGTGCCCCTCTGAAATAAAACACCTCTGTCAGGTGCTTTCTTCACATACCTAAGCACCTGTATAGCAGCATCCCAATGCTGCCTGGTCGGTTTGTCCATGAATTGGCTAAGCTTTCCTACTGCAAGCGAAAGATCTGGACATGTAATAGTAAGATACAATTTATCGACCAACTTCCTATATGATCTGCTATCTATAGGCAGAGACTCAATATCATAGAGATGTCCTTTGGTATCTATAGGAATATTGGCAGGTTTGGACCCCATCATTCTTGTTACCTGCAAGATATCAAGAGCATACTTCCGCTGACTAAGAACAATGCCCTTTTTGTTATGTGCCACTTCAATCCTAAGAAAATATCTAAGCTAACCCAAATCCTTCATCACAAAGGCATCAGCCAACTTCCTTTTTAGTTCAGCTATCCCAACAACATCATCTCCAGCGATGATCAAGTCATCCACATAAACAAGAAGTACAACCACTCCCCTTTTACTCTTCCTGACAAATAAAGAGTGATCAGCAGAGGACCTTACAAGTCCTATTACATGTACCTCCTTCGAGAGTCTCTGGAACCATGCTCTTGGACTTTGCTTCAAGCCATAAATTACTTTCTTCAATCTGCATACACACTCCCCCTAAGCCTCAAACCCAGGCGGTTGTTGCATGTAGACCTCCTCCTGAAGATCTCCATACAAGAACGCGTTCTTGACATCCAACTGATGAAGAAGCCAGTCACAGTGAGCTGCTACAGACATCAAAATCCGAACAGTAGACAGTCGAGCAACCGGAGAGAAGGTATCAAAGAAATCTACCACATATGTTTGGGTAAATCCCTTTGCCACCAATCTTGCCTTGTAGTGAGAGATCATGCCATCTGGGTTGTATTTAACGGTAAAGACCCAACGACACCCAACTGTTATGGCATGAGGAAGCAAGGTAGTTAAGTCTCACTTTCCTTTAGAATGTAAAGCAGCCATCTCATCCACCATGGCCTGACGCCAGTTTGGATCCAGCATGGCCTGCTGATGGGAGGTAGGAACATACGTTCCAGATAGTGCCACTGTGAAAGCAGCAAAGGAACTACTGAGGTTAGCAGTGGAGACTATCTGTACATTATGATACTGGGCACAGCTATGTAGAACCTTCCGAATAGCAATTGGGAGATCAAGATCCTCCTCACTATACTCAGTAACAACCGGAGTATGAGACTCATCAGAAGAACCTGCACAAGTACCACTAGGAAAACTCACGTCAGTATCAACACATATCTAACAAGGTGAGGAGACAGGTGGTTGGGGTGTAGTAGGGGCGTGTTTTTGTCGCCATGCATACTGTCTGTATGTCACAGGTAGCCCATATACCTGAGTATTTTCTGCTCTCTGCCTCATAAAAATCTCTATGTCAGGTATATCCTCATGATGTGCAATAAGGATTTGCTCTAAGGGAATTGGTGGAACAGGCATAGAAGCCAAATTCCTCTCAAATGTCACCTCATGACCATCTGTAGAGAAATAAAGAATGGGCTCATGAAATGTAACATCTGCAGTCACATAATGTTTCTTACCACGTGGGTCATAGCATCTATATCCTTCTAGGTGCTACGGTATCCCAAAAACACACACTTCACTGCACTTGGAACCAACTTGTCTCTACCAAGTCCAAGAATGTGAACAAAGGCAACACAGCCAAACACACGAGGTCGAACAGTGAATAGATCCTTCTCAAGATAAAGAACCAGTCATGGAACTTGTTCTTGTATGGCTGAGTTGGGCAATCTATTGATCAAATAACATGCAGTCAACACTGCATCTCCCCAATACACCTGTGGCACATTATGCTGGATCAATAATGTTCTAGCCATATCAAGCACGTAACGGTGCCTTCTTTCTACTACACCATTCTATTGCAACGTATATGGACAGGATGTCTGATGAGCAATCCCAAGAGATCTATAAAAGCCAACCAACTTAGATGTACAGAACTCTAAAGCATTATCAAATCGCATAATCTTCACAACAGTAGAAAACTGAGTCCTTACTTGTAAGATAAATGTTTCAATCACTGATCCAACATCATATTTATTATTCAAAAGAAATAACCATGACATCCTGGAAAAATCATCCACAATAAGAAGATAAAATCTATGACCCAGTCTGTCTGGGATACGACTCAGTCACCATATATCCATATGCAGTAAATAAAAGATAGCATTAGAACTATAAGATGAACTAGGAGGAAAACTGGTCCTATGATGCTTTCCCAGCTGGCATGCATCACACAAAATTTCTGTAGCTGGTGAAATATGAGGAATGATACGTCGAAGCCTGTCCAGTGATGGGTGTCCAAGATGTCGATGCCACTGAAGAGCTGTACCAGCACTAATGCAACCTCGCCCTGACACAGCGGCAATTGGATTCTGGACCAGGCAATACACACCCGCTTCCTCATGTCCGCCACCAATCATTCTCCCTATGAGTTTGTCCTGAAAAATACAACCTAGCTCATCAAATATTGCACGACAGTGCAAGTCCTTTGTAATTCTACTAACAGACAAAAGACTAATAGAAAATTCTGGAACATAAAGAACATCAAGCAATGTCAGAGTATGAGTCACTGTAACATCTCCTCTGTCATGAATCCTACACTGCCTGCCATCTGCTACCTGCACAGATCTCCCTAAGGGAACATTATGAACCTGTCCAAAACACGTCTCATCTCCACTGAGATGTTGAGATGCATCAGAATCCATCAACCACAATGTACTGTCAATGTTACCAGACCTATAAGCGGAAGTCATACCTGAAGTAGCTAAGGCAGTAGTATCTGTAGTAGTAGTAGTAGTAGTAGTAGTAGTAGTCTCCTGGGTCAGCTGGGAAAGACACTGGATCATAGCATCATAGTCTGCAAGAGACCATGTCGCTTCCCTCCAAAGCAATAGCCTAGTTGGTCATAGGAGGTCGACCATGCTTTGTCCAGCAAGAGGCCTCTATATGGTCGATCTTTCCACAATGCGAGCAAATGGTGCGAGGTCTGCCACTTATACCTCGGCCACCACGCCCTCTCCCCTTGGTGGATGGAATGCCACGTCCTCGTGCGGCAGCAACAAGTACAGGGGTTTGTCCACTTTCTGACACGAATTGCCTAGCAACCACTCTGCTCATGTGGCTATAAGCCTCCTCTATAGATAGAAGCATAGCCAGAGTAAGGATCTGAGACCTAGCAGCCTCATAGTCAGGCCCAAGTCCATTAAGAAACTAAAGGAAAGCATACTCCTTCCTATGTGCCCTTTGAGTGGCACACGTACAAACAGGTCGGCAGGCATTATATTTCTCAAGAAGCCCATTTAGGGTGGCATAGTACTGCAACAAAGACTAGCCCTCCTGTTTGAGACGACCAAGTACATGGTGAATCTCAAACACTTTGCTGGGATTCTTTTCATGAGAATATGTATCGCGTAGAGAATCCCACATCTCCTTGGAGATCTTGTAGTACATGATCCCATCACCAGTTTGAGACTCAACGGAATTCATGATCCATGCACGAACAATGGAATTATCTTTCTTCCATGTGGCATTCTTCCCTATTTTATCTTGTGGCTCAATCTCAAACAGTAAATGTTCCTTATCATGCCCCTCAACGGTCATGAGGAACGTCTGAGACCATCTAACATAATTGACCTCGTTCAACTTGGCGATGGAAACAAAGAAAGGAAATTTATAACCCCCGTTGTCCATAGCGGTAACCGATGACACTTTCGAAGAGTCTAAGGAGGCCTTCGTGCCTTAGAACTGCCACAAGATGTCACAAGTGCGATCTAAAATCAGTATTCAGATCTGACGACTTCACAATCAGAGAGAAGTAATCTCTTGAACACGAGATCTAAGGCAAAGAAACCCTAGAAAACATCTCAAGAATCACAGAGATCCTGTAGATCAGGTTTTAGCGCATGTTAGGACGTTAACACGTGTCCTAACAGCGCTTGCGTAGGCTCAATCGACCCCAAGAGCCATCAGCCGACCTGCAGGTAATGAGCGGCGGAGGTGGCGACGCTACCGTGGTAAGAGGCGGTGCTCCGACAACAGGAGGCACTATCTGCTAAGGCCTGCTAGCTATGCTAGCGCTCAAGGAAGGCGATCTACAGCTCAAAGACAAGGAGTAGCAGGCCTTGCTAGGGTGCTCGAGGAGCAGCAACACCTGCAACGGGCACCAGCAGCCACTACGACCGCAACAGTAGCCTCCTAGGGCCGACGACGACTGGAGGATGGCCAGCGGCGACTCCCGCTGGTGTGAAACGGGAGTTAGGGTTTTGGTGAAGGGGTACGGAGGCTCATGAGGGGTGGGATACTAGACCGCTGATCTAGGATCGCCACTCTGATACCAAGTCAGAGAAAATAACTTGTCTTATTCTCAAATGAAACCCTACACCCTTTATATAGGGAAAGGTGTTGGAAAAATTACATCATGAGTCCACTAGGATAAGAAACATGACAAATGACTCCAATAACTCTAATAAGTACCCTACCAACATATTCCCCTTAGTTGGATTCGGACCATTCGATGGATGAAGATCAACAGCACCACCTCTTCCTGTTCTATCCTAATTAACAGGAGGTCTGAAGGTGGTTAGATGTGTCCGAGCGGTGTAAGACGGGGTTGATGCTTAGCCCCTACACTTTCTTCTAGTAGTGGACTTCTTTGCAGATGCACGCTAGGTCCTTTGCAACGAGGGTCACCTAACAAGCTTTAGTTCTAGCCATGGATGTTGAGAGAATGAAATTGCTTACTTTATTTTCAAGCCCTACCACTCTTTATATAGAGAGAGAGGTGGGTACAAAATTACATAACCCCATTAGGGAAAAAACATAATGGATACACCAACATAATAATAAATAGCACTCAACACTTCCTTAAAGCATAAATATCTATCATACTCAGTTTGGGCACACAAGTATCAAATGAGGATCTTACCAATGGCTTGGTAAATATATTAATAGTCTAAGCCTCTAAAGCCACATGGGAGGTAAAAATGAATCCCTTCTGGATCAAATCTCCGGTATAATGACAATCTACCACCACATGTTTGGTGCATTCAGGAAACATAGGGTTGTTTGCAATAATGTGACAGCTCGGTTATCACACCGCAATTCCACAGGTCCATCAATCTGTATATGTTGAGAGAATTGGGTTGTGGATTTAGTGCCACATCAGAAGATGTAGACTTTGTGTGAGTGATTTAGTACTCCTCACATATTTCCTTGAGAAGAAGAAATACAAATCAGTGCCCTATTGGGGCCTTCTCCCGTGGTTTTCTCCCCACTCTTCGTGAGTGGGCTTCCCATGTAAACCCAAGTGTTTTGTAATGCTTATATGCTTTGATAGTATTGCTTCCGCATTATTTAAATATTTCAACTTGGTATCCAAGCGATTCGTTTCTTGGGTTATCTTGCTTATTTGATTTATCTTTGTTCTTGTGCTGGATCTATCATCCACTCCTTGATTCATTCGAAGGAGCCGATCTAGAGGCCTTGATCTTACGCAAGGAAGAAAAGGGTGTAGCCCTGTTGATGTTGGTGGCACTTAGGCGATCGCTGGCGGCTGAGGAGGAGGGCGACCCCCTTGAGGGCATGATCGTGCAGATAAAGCAAGCATATAAGGAGGAAGAGGTCGTGACCGTTTAGGATCGCGTCTCAAGCGTGAAAGAGGAAGATGGTTGCTCCGGTGAAGAAAAAGCGGAGGTTTGTGGTCGTTGCATAGGATGAACGTCAAGCGTGGGTGCATGCGGCAGTGTCGATAGCTGCAATAGCAGCTACAGTGGCCATGATCGCAACAGAACCCTAGCAACGGCGATGACTCGACCTCCAAACTCCCATCCCCTACGACGCCACGCTTCTCCAATGAGGCACCGCAAAAGATGGCTAGCGACGATGACGAGGTGGACGCAGCCGGAGCGGACGAGGCGACGCCAGAGGCTACTCGTCATGCTTGAGGGCACACATGTGTCGCACTACATCACGAATCAGGAGCATGAAATCAGCAGCGATGGCAGCATGGATCTCGGCATTGAGCAATGCAAGATCGAAGCGAGGATCTCTAGTGAGATCACACGAGGGTAGGTGGCGCTAATCAAGTGTTGCCGTTGGAGGAAGGAGAGGATTACGACAAGGACAAAGGGGGAGCTTGGGGCCACATCTCTATGAGGTGATTCGAATCCTATTAAGATTTCCCCTTGTAGCCTTGCTTTATGTCTCTTTTCCTTTCCCCTTCTTTGTTATTTATTTGTTTTACAAAAAAAAGGAGGAAGGTAAAGAAGGAAGAAAATAAAAGAGAAGAAAAGAGAAAGAAAAGGAGAGAGAAAAAGAAAAAATAATTAAAAAAAAGGAAAAGATAGAGAGAAAAATCAAAAAAAATCAAAAAAATCAAAATTTAAAAAAAAAATGATGATGAAAAAAAAAAGATGAGGTTCATGTTTAAGAGAAGAGGTGGAGAAATCTTCTCTAGTTTTTATTATTTTATTTCTTCTCTTATTTTATCTCCCATATGAGGATGGGAGAAAGGGGGAGCGTGGAAGCCATTATAGTCACTCCAGTTTGATAGTCCCTTTGTTGCAGTCCCAAGGCACGATGGTTGGCATTAGATACCACTACGGACATACAATCCTAAAGTAAGATAGCATCCTCCAGTAGTTGAGGTGACATCGAATACCACTATGGACTTGTTTAATAGTTGATCTTCACATGAGAAACCAAACCCTGGGAGGTCTAGAGTTTCGAGGTCTCCAAAGAGAGGGAGATCCATTTTCGAGGTCCTCAGAGGAAGGGCCCAATCAGTTTCTATGTGGGAGATGTAGCTTCTAGGTCTTCAGAAAAAGACCCTTTTTAGGGATACTCAACCGGGAGCACCAGCACCAGGTCTCCAGAGGAGAAGCCATTGTTAGAGTTAGCCATAGTTCCTTCACAGCTCCAGCCTATGTTCCCGCCTGTGTAGAGTGGGTTTCTTTGTGTTACAAGCTAAGCATTCCATGCTCCAGCTTGAGGGGGAGTGTTAAGAGAATTGAGTTGTGGGTTTCGATGTGGACTTTGTGTGTGAGTGCTGGCCTATAAATAGATGTGTACTCCCATATTTCTTTGAGAAGAGAAATAAAAATCAGTGCCCTATTGGGGCCTTCTCTCGTGGTTTCTCCCCACTCTTCGTGAGTGAGGTTTCCACGTAAACCTAAGTATTTTGTGATGCTTATATGCATTGATATTATTGCTTCCGCGTTATTTAAATATTTCAACTGGTAGATCAGTTAACAGGGCTTTCACCCACATCATCTCCACATAAGTCTGAACCATGGCTCTATACTCAAACTCTACACCAGACCTATAAATAGTAGTCTGCTTCTTACTTTTCCAAGTCACCAGATTCCCTACAACATACGTACAAAAGCCCGTTGTAGACTTCCTATCATCATGACTGCCTGCATAATCTACATCAGAATATCCAACTATTATCATAGATTCTCCTCTAGTGAAAAGGAGACCCTATCCTAGTGCTCTCTTCAGGTATCTGAGCACAATCATAGCTACATCCCAATGCAATCTAGTAGGCCTCTCCATAAACTGGCTCAACTTTCCTATTGCAAAGGAAATATTAGGTTGAGTGATTATCAAATACAACAGTTTTCCCACCAGTTGTCGGTACTTGCTATTGTCAACCAACTCCACATCACTGTCATACAATTGTACCTTGGGATTCATGGGAATGTTTATTGTTTTAGCTCCCAACATATCTGTCTCTTTTAAAACATCCAAGACATTTTCGTTGAGATTGAACAATATCACGCCTACTACGGGCCACCTTTATCCCAAGGAAATATCGCAAGGGCCTCAAATCCATCACAAACTGATCTGGAAAGTCTACCTAATCTCAGCTACACCTGTCACATCATCACCAATGGCAATCAAATCAACATACACCAGAATAACCATTACCCATTTTCCTGTTCTTTTGACAAATAAGGAATGGTCTATAGATTACCTGAGGAATCCCACTGACTCTACCACCTATGAGCTTCTGGAACCAAGCTTTCAGGCTCTGCTTGAGGCCATAGATGGCCTTCTGCAATCTACACACACCCCCTCTAAACCTCGCAGCCGAGGGATTACTGCATGTAGACCTCCTCCTATAAGTTACAATAGAGAGGCATTCTTCACATCCAACAGATGAAGAGGCCAATCTCTATGTACTGCAACAGAGACCAAAATGCAGACTGTAGACAAGCGTGCCACTAGCTGGAATGTAGCGAAGAAGCCAACTCCGAAAGTATGTGTGAAGCCCTTTGGCACCAAGTAGGCCTTGTATCTCACAACTGACCCATATGGAATGTACTTGAGTGCAAACACCTAATGACAACCCACAAAAGTAGCATCTGCAAGCAAGGGCATAAGCTCCCATGTCCCTCTAGCTCGTAGTGCGACCATCTCCTCTATGGCTTAATGCCATTTTGGATGGAACATAGCTTGCTAATATGTAGCAGATATCTCATAGGTGGCGAGAGCACGACAAAAACTCCCAAAAGAGTTCCCTAGGCCATCAGTAGAGAGACTGCTAGTAACATCATATCTGGCACAAGTCCAAGGGGCCTTCCAAACAACGATCAAAAGATCAAAATCTGCAATCATATCAGCTGGGGAATCATCCGTAGAAGAAAGCTCGCATGTTTGTCCTATATACAATCACCACTAGATAATATATCATCAGTGGTTAAATCCTTAGAGCTCACCTAAACAGGGGAGGAAGGTGCCAGTGAAAGGGGGGTAATTGCATTGTAGTATGTGGCCTCCTGTAAGTGAATGGGATCAATACATCTCGGTGGAGTGGGATTAGTAGTGGTGGTAGTGGGAGGCATATCAATAGGTAGCTCCTTTATAGCAATAGGGGGAACTAGCATAGGAGCATAGCTCATCTCCATAAATAAATCTCGCCCTGATGTAGGAAGTAGGCAATGGACTCATGGAAAGTGACATCAGCAGACACAAAGTGCTGAGAGGACAATGGATCAAAACACCTATACCTCTTGTGAGTCCTCGAATACCCCAAGAAAACACATTTAATCCCCTAGGTTCCAGTTTATCTCTCCTCGAAGTAAAGTCATGGACAAACGCTACACAACCAAAGACCCAAGGAGTGATAGGAAACATCTCTCAGGATGGATACAACAGTTGCCATGGGATCGGCTATGAATAGCGCATAATTGGGCATTCTATTGATCAGAAAAAACTGCATCACCCCAATATAGTAAAGGAACAAAATCATGTATCAATAAAGTATCAGCAACATCAAGCAAGTAGCGGTGCTTCCTCTCAGCAACACCATTCTACTGAAAGAAGTGAGCACATGTTGTCTGATGAACAATACCATAAGATGAATAAAATGAGCATAGCTGCTAGGTACATAACTCTCAAGAATGGTAGAAAACTAGGTCGATCCACCATCAAATTTATTTCTCAATAAAAGTATCCAAGAAACTCTAAAATAATCTTCAACAATAACCAAGAAATAACGATGACCCAGTCGATCAGGAATCCGACTAGGCCCCCACACACCTATATGATGTAACTGAAAAGATGAAGTAGACCTTGTACTCTGCAAGGAAGGAAAACTAGCACGGTAATACTTGCCAAGTTGACAACTATTGCAAGTAACGATAGTCGTAAGAGAAATGTGGGGCATGACACCTGAATCTACCCAACGAGAGGTAACCAAGGCAGAGATGTCACTAGAAAGGAGATCCAATGGCAAAAGCAACCTCCCCCTAACCAACAGCAGCAGCAGAGATAGACTAATCAGGCGGTATACCCCCCCTCCTTCACGTCCTCCACCAATCATCCTCTCTGTAAGCTTGTCTTGCAAGACACAAGATTGTACATCAAAAATGGCTCCGCAATTCATC
Source organism: Thalassia testudinum (assembly GCA_037157565.1). Classification (NCBI taxonomy): domain Eukaryota; kingdom Viridiplantae; phylum Streptophyta; class Magnoliopsida; order Alismatales; family Hydrocharitaceae; genus Thalassia; species Thalassia testudinum. The sequence goes on along the minus strand of JAZHRO010000024.1, from coordinate 103,481,244 downwards.
TCCTTGGTGATTCATAGCAAATTCATAGGAAAATTAGACAACTGCAGTATAGATGACAATGGAATCTCTCCCTACCTGCAACCTCATCTACAAGTAGAGGGAGCACCTCTACCATGACCTGGGACAACAACAAAAGCAAAGGTCTACCCAGTAGTGTCAAGTGTAGAGAGTTGCACCGCAATCCTACTCAGACAACTGTATGTGTCCTCTAAGGAAGGAAGCTCGGATGGGGTTAAAATCTGAGAACGACCAGCACTGTAATCAAGGCCAAGACATGACAGAAAGAGAGATACCGCCAATTCTTTCATGCAATCTCGCTGAGAAGAACAAGTGAAAACAGATCAACAAGCATTAAGGACTTCCCTTACTGGTGCATACAAAATAATTCATGATAGATCTGAGTTAAAATATTTAAATAATACGGAAGCATAAATCAAAGTAATAAATAATCATGGAACGCTTGGGTTTACGTGGAAACCCAACTGACGAGGAGCGAGAAGAAAACCACAAGAGAAGTGCCCTATGGGCATGTTTTCTCTGTATTTCTTCTTAAAAGTAAATGGGAGGAGTACATGTCTACTTACAGGCCACCACTCACATACAAAGTGCACACTTTCCAATGTGATACTAAATAACCACTCAATTCTCTCAACACTCCCCCTCAAGCTAGAGCATGGAATGCTCAGCTTGTAACACAAAGAAACCCACTCTACACAAGCGAGAACATAGGCTAGAGTTGCTAAAGGAATTGTGGTTGTCTCCGAAGATCTGGTGCTGATGGCTCCCCATTCAATATCCCTGAAAAGGAGCTTCCTCTGAAGACCTCGAAGTTACATCTCCCACATAAAAACTGACTGGACCCTTCCTCTGAGGACCTCGAAAAATGGATCTCCCTCTCTTTGGAGACCTCGAAACTCTTGACCTCCCAGAGTTTGGTTTCTCATGTGAAGATCAGCTAATAAACAAGTCCGTAACAGTATCTGATGTCACTCAACTGCTGGAGGATGCTATCGTACGTTAAGACTGCAACAAAAGGACTACCAAATGAGGATGACTACAACAAGCTCCCTCACTCCCCCTTTCTCCTATACTCGTATAGGAGAAAATAATAACGAGAAGAAAATAAAACCTAAAAGGTTAGAGAAGACTTCTCCATCTCTTCTCTTAAACATAAACATCTTTTCCCCTTTCTTTTTTTCTCTTTTTTTTCTCATCTTTTTTTTTCTTTCTCATTTTTTTGGATTTTTTTTTCTTTCCTTTTTTTTTCCTTCATCATTTTTTTATTTCCTTTTCCTTTTTTTTCTTCAATATCCTCTGCCCTCTTCTTTTCTCAAAATAAAAAAACCTAAAGGTCTTCACATGCTCAACACCGATCTTCCGTAAACATCGCCTAAATGACTGTCGCTATCAGCGCCTCCTCGAAAGCCACCAGCGGCCGCATCCACTCCTCGTCACCAGCGTCGCGACCCTCAGGCATCGCATGCGCCGCCTCCTCACCAGATCGACACTGCGTCCTCGTCTCTGCTGGTCGCCGCCAACATTGTCGAGGTCCACACCGCCAAGATCCACGTTGCAGTTCTCACCATCTTCACGCGAGATTCGCCATATGCACATCGTCGTGAACTTCGCTGCTAATGGGATCTTTGCCCGCGATCCTCGCTGGAGATCATTCCTTAATGAGCATCAACACCAACTTGAAACCTCTAGCTCCGCCCCAGCAAGATCCCTTCGGTGATCTCAACGATGACGCAAGGGTCTAAGGTTCCGCCATCCTCCTCACCGTGCGACGTTGATCTCGCAACGATGGAGACGCGCCGAAGAAGCGATGGCGTCGCCACCTCGCATCGCCCCTTACAACCACCGAAGAGAGGGGAAGCCTTCTCCACCACCGCAAACCCCTGGACCCGCACCACCTGATGCAGCCCAGCAGATCACCGCCACGTCACCTCTACAGCCTTCGGTGTGCCACAGCTCCGCCTCTGCGGTGGGTGCACCGCTACTCTCCCTCTTCTTCATCCTCCTTGATGTCATTTTGGCCTCTCCAATCCTCCTCTTCCGGATGAACAAAAGGAGACTTAAAAAACAAAATAATAATAACGATTTAAAGATCAAATAAACCTAAGAAAGAACTGCTCTGATACCAAGTTAAATATTTAAATAATGCGAAAGCATAAATCAAAGCAATAAATAATCATGAAACGCTTAGGTTTACGTGGAAACCACAGGAGAAGCGTCCTATGGGCGTGTTTTCTCTGTATTTCTTCTCAAAGGTAAATGGGAGTACACGCCTATTTATAGGCCACCACTCACACACAGTGCACACTTTCTAATGTGGCACTAAATAACCACTCAATTCTCTTAACAATATGAAAAATGAGAGTAGAGTTCTCCTAGGAGTTTGCCTCGCTAAGGCTCTCCCACATCATCTTCGCAATGTAATAATACATGATCTCATCCCCGATTCTAGATATAATGCAATTCATAATCCAAGCCATCACAATTGTGTTATCCTTCTCCCAGGCATTTGTTCTAAGTGTGGGCTCTGGTTGAGTTAGGATATACTCCTTCCCATGGTCCTTCACCGTCATCAAAAAAGTCTGCGATCATCGTGAATAATTGGTCTCATCTAACTTGATCATCGGATCAAAGAACAGGCTCTTATCAAGCATCGTCTCCATCAATGCATCTAATGTCATTCTCAAGGAAGAAGCCATCAGACTAGAAGAGGCCATCACATAGCCCAAATCGCACACAGAATCACCTTCAAAAGTGATTTCAGACCATAAACACATTAAATCTGAAAGGACTATTTCATATCATGACAAATAGATCTAGGGGAACCGAAGGTAGATTGGACCACCTAGGAGCCCAGATCCAGTGACCAAATGCTACAACAGGCATTGCTGCAACCCCTAGCGATGCTCCTCACTGCAACAAGCGACAGCAGCGCAGGAGGGTGCATGGCAATGCTACAGCAGCCAACGTGGCAACTGATGACGCTCCCAGTGACGCTGTGGCACCTTACAGCGATGTTACGCCAGTCGGTGGGCCACTCACAGCAATCCCTCGCAATGGTAGCTACCCCTTGCAACAAGGAAAAGGCCCTCCAAGAGCCCACCGACTGGCCTGATGGCCTACAACGGCAGCAAGAATCCCGAGAGAGCCACTAGGGTTTTTTTGTGTAAGGAACAAAAGAGATATGAGGATCAAGGAGGGTCCCAGCCCCTGGTCTAAGACTACGCTCCGTTCCCAAGTTGAGAGAATGAAATTGCTTACTTTATTCTCAAGCCCTACCTCTCTTTACATAGAGAGAGGTGGATGCAAAAGTACATAACCCCATTAAAAAAGGAAAAATAATGGACACACCAACATAATAATAAATAGTACTCAACATTAAAGGCACCATTTTCCCTTTTCTTCAGTATGCCGATGACACCATATTATTCATGAAGGCTCTAAGGTTGAGGCAACAATTACGAGATTATTGTTAGAGGTTTTCGATAAAGCCTCCAAGTTGAAAATCAACCTCTACAAGTCTAGATTTTTATCCTTGGCGTGACTGCAAAGGAACACACGTGTTAGGGAGGCCCTCGAAGTACGACAGCTTCAAACACCCTTCAAGTACTAGAGGTTTCCTCTAATCCAAGGTCGCATCACTGCTAGAGATTAGACTCTGATCGTTAAGCAAATGGAGAAGCATCTGTAAGGTTGGGTTGTCTGGTTACTTTTCAAGGGAGGAAGACTCGTCCTCCTGTCCTTGGTCCTGTTAGCGCTTCCTATCTACTTGCTCTCTTTGATGAGGATGTTGGATGTTGTTTTGAGGAGAATTAAGTCGATTTGGAGGAGATTCTTATGTCTTCAGGACAAAGTAACACTTATATCCCTTTAATGGCCTAGGATGAAGTTTGTTTGCCAAAGAATTTGGAGGACCGGGGATGTTGAACCTCTGGCTGATGAATTTTTCCTTGTTGACCAAATGGGTCCTCCATCTCATAAACCCCAACCTACCTTTTTGGAAGGTGATCCTTTGTGAATCTTACAAGAGTACCATCGACTAGGATGAAAGGCAGGCAGTGGTCATAGGAGGCTCTCATTGTTGACATAGTATCCAAAAAACAATAAGCAGTGACTTAAATGCCGACGAAATGACGAGTTTTGAAGAAATGCCATGTCGACAAGCTCAAGTTGTCGAAATGCAGATGTTTTGCTAGCATGCCGCCGGTAAGCTCGGCATGCCAGCAACATGCTGCTGCTCTTGCTATTGCTACTGCTCTTATTGCAGCTCTACTACTGCTGCTGCACAGGTTATGTATCGACATATTACATATGAAGTAAAAGACAGGATTTAGGGCTTAAATGAAAATATTTATCCATTGAAATAGTTATTTTTAAGATTCTAATCATTTTAACTACTTCTGTCATTTTTGTCAGCATGCATCGGCATGCCAGCGAAATGCGCATTTGAAAATTTATCGAAACAGCATCGAAATCAACATTTCGAACCCTATTAAGAAGAATGTACCCCATTGCAAAGCAACTTTAGGCGATGGATCCAACTTTAGGTTTTGGCTACACGAGTGGTCCCCTATGGGGAATTCGTCTAAGGTGTATCCCAGATTGGTCGCTTTCACTGAGTGTCCTCTAACATCAGTGGTGTTGGTCACCTTCCCTACCAATGTCGCACTTCAAGGCATGTCTAGAAGACCTTACTTTGCTCTTGCATATGCTACATAACATTAAACCCAACATTAGTTGAGATGGTTGGGTTTGGAATTATAGACCTTTTGTTAAAAAGGCATACCTCTGATACTTGCAGATTTCCCATGTGGATCAGAAACTAGCAGTTGACTGCCTCAAATTCTAGAAAGTGGGCATGCCACTTAAAGTCAAGACCTTTATATGGCTTTTGAGGCGAGGAGGCTCATTACTAGGCGCTTCAAAAGGCATTGGGCTCCTAATGCAGAAGAAAATTGCATCCTCTGTGGAGGTGTCCCAACGAACATAGAACACCTTTTCTTTACTTGCTTTTTTTCAATGGAGTGCTATCTTCCTATGAAGCGAGGACTATTAACCGCAATTCATTGTGAAGCTTCTAGACTAGTCTTAATAGCCTCCTTTCTAATGAGGGGCCTATTAGAAAGGGTCTAAAGCACACATTCTCCTCCCTTTGTAATATTTGAAGCCTTTAGTGTCCTTTAATTAATTTATGGGGGGTTAACATCTCTTGTTAACCCCTCTTTTCCTTTAAAAAAAAATTAAATAAAGTTCTCTTCAAAAAATATATATATTAATAAATTTGTATTAAAAGACCCTTATTTTTTCTTTATTTTTCTCTTGGTGTTTTGTCATCTCTCTCCTCCCCATCTTCTACCACCATCTTCTCCCTCCTAAGTCCTAAAAGTTACCTCTTCCTGCAACCATCCTCCTTAACCCCAGCTCCCCATCTTTATCGCCACCTTTTCCTCTCCCCTTACGTCTCACCAAACCTCACCCCTCACTACCCTTAGAGAACTCATCCTCATTCTTATGGCAACTACATTTGTTGGGAGAAAATGTCATTAGGTTAAATAGGAGATCCCTGGTGCCTTAATATAAAGAGGCACCAAAGGATGACATTATATAGACACCCTTACATAAAAAAACCAACTACAAATAACAATAAACATGACTCAATACTCCCCCTCAAGCTGAAACATAAGCATCAAACATGCTCAGGTTGGAACAAAGACTGTGTAGTCGCTTCTTGCTTTGGTGAAGATGTCTGCAAGTTGGGCTTTAGTACGTATATAGGGTGTATAAATCTTCCCTGCTGCAATAGCCTCCCTGATGAAGTGACAATCAACCACAATGTGTTTAGTTCTCTCATGAAAGACAAGATTGTTTGCAACAAAAGTGGCAACCTTGTTGTCACAGTGCATAGGAATAGAACCAATGACTTGTACTCCAAAATCCTCTAGGATAGATCGAACCCAGAGTAACTCACACGTAGTGAGCCATAGCTCTATACTCTGATTCGGCACTTGACCTAGAGGCAACTGCCTACTTCTTACTTCTCCAAGTAACTAGATTCCCCAAAAAAATGTGCAATACCCAATAATGGACCTTCTATCCTCATGTGATCCAACACAAACAGCATCTAAGTAACCACACACATCCAAGTGCCCATTATTTTTAATATAAAGTCCTTTCCCTAGTTCGCTTTTCAAGTACCTGAGGATCTAGCAAACTCCATCCCAATGGACTTCTCTTGGTGACTGCATGAATTGGCTCAACCCCCCAATTGCAAAAGCAATGTCAGGTCAAGTAACTGTCAAGTACAATAACATATCTACCACGGCACGGTATCTAGTCACATCCTGTAGTAGGGGACTATCATCATCTGCAAGAGACAGGGACACATCCATTGGCACAAATGTTGGTTTGCACCCTAGCATACCAATGTCACTCAATATGTCAAGAACACACTTGCGTTAAGACAAAACAAGCCCTTCAGTATGCTACACTTCAATGCCAAGGAAATAGTTGATAAGTCCTAAATCCTTGGTTACAAACTGACTGTAGCAACTCTTTCATTTCTTCTATGCCTTTTCTGTCACTGTCAGTCAGTAGAATATCATTAACATAAACAATAAGTATAATCGAACCTATCTTCCTATGCATTGTAAAAACAAAACGATCAACTGAGGATATAGCAAAACCATACTCCTAGACAACCTTGCTAAATCTCTCAAACCAGCTCTAAAACTTTGTTTTAGTCCATAAATAGCTTTCTTTAGCCTGCATACTTTCTGACGCTCCCCCTTGCTGGGGACCTGCTGGCTGTTACATGTAAACTTCCTCCTCCAAATCTCCATAAAGGAATGCATTCCTTATATTGAGCTGGTGAACAGTCCAACTTTTTTTTACCACGAGAGAGAGTAGTATTTGAACAAAGTTGAGGCAAGCCAGAGGAGAGAATGTCTCAAAATTATCAACCCCAAAGGTCTAAGTATAGCCCTTAGCAACAAAGTGGGCTTTATACCTTTCCCCAATACCATATGGACGACATTTGAGAGTGAAGACCCATCTACACCCCACAACTGTAACACCTGGGGGTAGATCAACCAATTCCCACGTGCCACTGGACTGCAAAGGCACTATTTCTTCCTCCATAGCCAAGGTCCAAGATGAATCTTGGAATGTCTCTTGATGGTCCCATGGTACCTGGTAACTATCAATAGCCAAAGAAAATTGTCATCCAACAGCAGGCATACTATCAAGTGACATAAAATGTGATACAGAATATTTTACACAAGACCTTGGAACCTTCCTTTATGCAATAGGAAGGTCCAAAGTAGCACTCTCAATAGAAGTAGGTACCTAGTCCTCAGACGAGTCATCAGCAACTAGTGTAGACTAAGCAAAAATGGTAGACAAAGGTTCATCCACCTGAGCTCCATCCCAAGGCCTATGCTGAAAATGCTTAGGAAAAGTGGTCATATCAAATGCCTCTGGATGACACAAGAAAGGACCACAATCAGGCTGAGTGATCCGTTGTATAAGTGGCTCAAAGGGCTGTGGTGGTTCAGAGGGCATAGGAAGAGGATCTCCCTGAGGGTGAAAAAAAGTAGACTGTTCTTTCATCCACAAGAACAAGAAAGTATCGAAATCCTCTAATACTCTGGACCCTACATGGGCCTCAAACATCATCATGAATTAAATCAAATACAGACTCAGTCTACTTAGTGTTAAACAGAAAAGAAGACCTATGGTGTTTGCCTAATTGGCATGCTTCACACCGAAAAGACTCAGGAAACGATAACTCCGAAAAATGATGGCAAAGGACAGGCAGACTAAGGTGATTAAGGCGAAGATGCCACTGAAGAGCAGTAGTGGCAAAAACAACGTCAACAGTAGGCGAAGGTAGAACATGGAGGTAGTAAAGGCCATTCTGCTCAAGTCCACCAATCCGCCTCATCATTGAGAGGACCTCCAAGAAAAAATACCAATCATGAAATATGGCTTTGCACTACAAATTCTTTGTAATTTAACTAATAGACATCAAATTAAGAGCAAATTTGCGAGCATGCATAACATTAGAAAACAGCAAAGTAGTGGAAATAGAGATATTCCCAAGACCAGTAACTGGTGACAAACCCCATTTGCTACCTTAACCTAGAAAGGGGTAGCAAGATCCCGCGGGGAGGAAAACAGGGAGGTATCACCAGTTATGTGAGAGGAGACACCTGAATCCGCAAACCAAGCAAGGGCTTACGATCTAACCGACATGGCTAAGGTACTTGCCGATCTCTAAACGAAGGCTCCCACTGAGGTAAAGGCCTAAGGAGGCACTGATGCACTCATAGTTTGCTCTGGAAACAGAAATCTGACTGCCATCCTCATGCACCTGAGAAGTATCCTCTGTAGAAACCTAATGGGCATGTGGGTCCATACCTTGTGGATATCTGTGCTTCACCCAGAAGAAGGAACTCTAACGTCAACTACACCCACCACGTGCACCATCAGAAGCACGACTGCCTCTGCCACCAAAATGTCCCTTTACCACTACTAACAGCTGTCATAGCAGAAGCATTAAAAGTAGGTACAAGATCAAACATGTCAAGCCTAGAGAGACGAGCATAGATCTAGGAAGGTGTAGAGATCACATCCATGGTCATAAACTGATCCTTCACTACCTTGTACTCAGGACCAAGCCTAGAGAGAAACTGAATGGAGCGAATAGCCTCTCTCTGCTTGGCTATAACTGCTACATCTGTAGAAATAGGCCGATAGACATCCTACTCGTCCCACAGATTTTTCATGGTGCCATAGTACTTAGACAAGGGCATGGTACCTTTCCGAAGAGTATGAATGTCCTCTACCACATGATATAATCTGGTAATGTTGCCCTTATAAAAGTAAATCTCATGCAATACCTCCCACATCTTCGTTGAAGCATAAGCCATGAACTATGTGCTGATAAACACTAGTTTATCATCATTCTTATGTCCTAAAATAGATCTAGCTCTTAGGATTTTAACTCCGCAAACAGGTTTTTGGGTTACATTTAGGCATGCATTGCATAATTTTTTGTATTTTTGACACATTTATTTAAGTGTTAAGGATGAACAGATATCCAGATCCATAAAACCCCAGCATTCAGGAAGGCAACAGGTGAAGAGGAAGCTCAATTTAGCTGGAACCCAGCTAAATCCAGCTCATCACAACTGGATATCAGCTCACCTAAGTTAGGTTTAGCTCTCTCTAGCTCCATTCAACTCATCTTAGCTAGATAGTAGCTCAAGGTAGCTCAAACTAGTTGAGTCAAGCTCATCTTAGCTCCAACCAATTCACTGGGAGCTTAAGCTAGCCCAACTTAGTTGACAGGAGTTCACCTCAACTCCAGCACAACTCAACCCAGCTTTAAACAAGTTGAGACCAACTCAACTTAGCTCTACTACTCAAGCTGAGCTGCTAACAAAAGAACTAGCTATCTAAGCTGAGTAGCTGAACTCTTATGAAGACATCTTCAGCAGAATTAACTCTGGGAAAATTCACTTCAATTCCAGATGAACTACAGACAGCTCCTCTCAAACCCTAGCTCCCCTCTACCTCCTCTTCTACTCATCTACTAGCTAAGCTAGCTTAGCTAAGCTCCACCTCCATGGCATCTAAAACCTAACCTTAATTTCTACCCTCTCCATTTAGCTCCGCCACTAACCCTACTTAGTCCACCTAACTAACCTACTCCCAATCCACTTTGGCACCAACACACACACCACCCTTCAACCCATTACCAACACCAAAAGGCACTTCATTTTGGTGCCCAAAACACCCAACCACATCCCTCCATCTTGGCGCCAAAATGCCCTTCATCCTAACCCTACACATCACCCCACAAATCATCTTAGCCCTCCACCTAACCACCTTCTAGAAACCCCCTAGTTGTACCAACCCATGGCAACCTTTCAAGGTTGGCACCACCCCTTAACCACAATAACAACCCCCTTCTAGCAACCCTTAGGTTGGCGCCAATTCACTATGGCCCTTGGATCCCTATAACCACCTTTAAAAGCTATCCTAGCCTTCCCTTGTGTCCACGCCAACCTATCCCTTTAACCATATTAAAGTTGGTGCCAACCTTCCTCCAACCACACCTACCCACACCTGTCCAAGTGGCACCAACAAACCCTAGCCCTTTATCCCACAACTACCACCTAAAGATCTAATCCTAACGCTACATCCACCTCCATGCCAACCCTTCTAAATCCAAAAAGAGTTGGCGCCAACTCTACTCTACCCCATCATAACCACCACTCAACACAACCCTACATCCCACACCAACCCTAATCCACCCTTCATCCATTAACTTCCTAATCCTAGCCGTCTACAACACCATTCTACCCTTAACCCTAGTTAACACCAACCTCCACCCATCCACTCTATTAATACCCCACCTAAACCACCATTAACTTGCACCTTTGGCTACACATACACAAGTACATACCCCCACCATTCCACAATAGCCCACAACCAAGAGAAGGAGAAGAAGAAGATTAAGGAGACACTCTGTTTCCTTGATGTCTTCCCTTTTTCCCTTCTCTCTTGTGCCCACGCCAGCTAGAGGTCAAGCCAAGCAAGGACATCTAGAGGAGGATCTTTAGGGTGGTTCACGTCCACCCTAGGAGGAGTTTTTGCAGTGGAATTCTTCCACTCTAGGAGAAGCTAGGGTACACCCATAAAGGGCTTGCCAAGGAGGACAGCATCAACTTGGAGGCACACATCAAGAAGGGAGTAGGAGGAATCCTTTCTAAGCCCAAGAGCAGCTAAGCTTGGAGCAAGGATTCTCTCCTCTTTACCACCATTACCAGGAGGATTTTTGTTTTATCATTTTGTATTTGAATTTCTATAGTAGAAGCATTCCTGTAAAACAAATTTTCTCCATACCTAAAACTTGGCATTCTACATTTTTGTTGCATTCAATTAATTGCTTTTCACTTTAGTGCACTCACACCCTCTCTAATTATCCTAGGCCTTCACATACCTAAGGTGAACATAGAGAAAAGTTCTTCCTCTCACTTAGATTTTAGTGATTAGGTGTAGTTCTTCGCATTTCCCTATTCAATTACCCGTTATTTCAAAAATCCAAAAAATCTTATATTCAAAAATTACAAAAAGTTGATTTCCGACTTGTCAAGCAAGAGTTTTCAAAATTGCAATCTTATCTCCTTAGATGACCCTAGATACCACCATTATCTAGGTTATAAATTTAAAAGCGATTGCGGATTCGCGTGTTGCAACAACTCAAAAACGTAATTTTATCAAATCACACTTTTTTGTCATCATGTGCCAATAGTTTGGGTCATGCTATTTAGGAGGCATGTTACCACCCAATCATTATTAGCCTCCCAATCCGTCGATTTCACAACAGGCACATCATCATCAAGATATACTTTTTCCTGTAGGACCTGACAAACCGAGAGGTAGACCAAGGCAAAAAGTTGGATCTATCCAACTTAATAGATGTCCCCTACATGTGAGGGGGAGCGCTTGTGGTAGATAACTTTTTCACTAAGTCGCTCACGGAGTCCTTGTGGTCCCCCATAATGTCTGGAGTCAAGATGCACGAAAAACTAGAGTTTCAAAGGCTAGAAATCAGATCATAAGGTCTGAAAACTGCAATTTCAGACCTGAGTTAATTTCAAATCAAGCATACAGGTCACCAACAAACACTGATTTCAAATCATATATCTTGTAGCACCAAGAAACAATATTTTTGCACATGCTAGGGCATAGATCAGGCCCTAGCGGTGCCTTCCAACAAGTAGAGCTCTTATAGAATAGTCTTTTAAAGGTAGATCAGGGACAAATACTCCTTCCTAGCCCCGAATCTCGGTCAACAGCGTTGCTACAGGGCAAAAACCCTTGCAACACCACCACCAGACTGCCCTACAACCGCAGGTGATGCTGCACAGGGATCAGGCGACGGTGTTGGTGAATGTGGGGGCCTAAGCGGCGCTGCTTAGACCTTCAGATCACCGGTGGAAGGAAGAGGAAGTCTGGGTGATGGCACAGGGAGATCATCGGACCCCCTCAACCCCTCCTATTGCCAACGCGGTGAGGGATCTCCACTAGTGGTGGCGCCTAGCAGATCGAATCTCCTTGCAGACCCATGCTAAAGGCCCTTTGTAGGCCCACACTAGCTTATGCTACCGATGGGAGACCGCTAGAGACATTGGCAACAACCAAAGTGCAGGTGTTAAGGTTTTCGTGGAGGTGTAGGGAGGCTAGGGTTGGTCAGATACCAAACCACCAATCTAGGACCGCTGCTCTGATACCATGTTAGGAGAAAATGTCATTATATTGAAATAGGAGACCCCTAGTGCCTTTATATAAAGAGGCACTAAAGGATGAAATTACATAGACACCCTCACACAAGAAAACCAACTACAAATAACAATAAACATAACAACATTAGTGAGCCTACACAAGCACTACATGATGAAAGTAGCACCACTATCAAGAGTTACTACGATGGAGGGCAACCCGATCAACTTCACGACAAGCCACAAGAGCTTCCAAGTGCTAACGAGCACCTTGTAAAAGTTGAACCTCTAGTCCTTTGTACGGCATCCATCTCATCGTCGACTGCTATGCCAAAAGACGAGGCTAACGTACTCCTCGAGGATTGCCTATGCCATCATAAGCACCTCCAAGAAGGCCTCATCAAGCATTTGTTGCACTAACTCCAACTCAAAGTTGTGAAGGAGCATGTTCGAGTTGTAGTTGGTTTTTTAGTCTGTTTCGTTATGTAAGGGTATTTATGTAATTTCTCCTTTGCCTCTATATATAAAGGCACAAGGGGTCCTCTAAATAAAGCTTATGTCATTTTCTCCTAACATGGTATCAGAGTAGCGGTCCTAAACCAATAGTCTCATATCCCACCAACCTTAGCCTCCAACACAACCACCAAAACCCTACCCACAGCACCACCACCAAACCACCCACAGCCTCAAGCGATGCTGCTGGTGATTAGGTGGCAACACCGAAGTCAAGGGGAGGCCTGAGCGATGCAAGGAAGAGGAAACCCCTAGTTGACGATGCTGGGAGCCCAAGCATGGGTGCTCGGCCCTCAAATCGTGGGTGCGATGACCCAATGTCAACGACGGCGGCGCAGACCCCTAGGCAACGACGTTGGGGGCCCAAGCACTACTTGGGTGCTTAGGCTCTCAGATCGCTAGCGCAAAGGTGCATGGGGTTGACATTGCCAGTGGGAGGCCACCGGAGGTGGGCTGCGGTGCCAGGGAGGCTACCAAAGATGAGCAACGACACCCGGAGAGGAGAGTCTAGGGTTCTTTCTTCTGTGAGTACTGTCAAGCCTCTACATCAATAGGAGCCTCTATTCAAAGATCTGCAGGTACTTCGTCCATGGCAGTTAGATCCCAAGCTCCTGCTTGGCTTGCAGATTCAAGTGCCTCTTTTCACATAATTGGTGACACAACCATGTTTTCCTCCATTCGAGATCTTACCACCCCTTTCCAGGTTAAGGTAGCAAATAAAGGTTTGTCACCAATTACCAGTCTTGGGAATATCTCTATCTCTACTTTGCCCTTATCTAATGTTATGCATGCTCCTAAGTTTGCTATGAATTTGATGTCTATCAATCAAATTACGAAGGATTTAGTTTTTCATTACCAGTATTTCTTCTTGCAGGACCTCCATACAATGAGGTGGATTGGTGGACGACTTAAGCAGAATTGTCTCTACTATCTTCACGTACCACCTTCACCTACTGTTGATGCTGTTTGCATGACTACTTCCCTTCAATAGCATCTCTACCTCGATCATCCTAGACTGCATGCCCTTTGTCGTCAACTTCCAGAGTTGTTTTTCTTGAGTGTTTTTGGTGCGAAGCTTGCCGAGTGGACAAACACCATTGATCTTCGTTTCCGTCGCATAATAAACAGACTGAGTCTGCTTTTAATTTGATTCATGCTGATCTTTGTAGCTCATGTAGGGCCTGGTGTAGTAGAGGTTTTCAGTACTTTCTTGTTCTTATGGATGATTGTACTAGGATGTCCTGAGTCTTTATTATGAAAAAGAAGTCTGAAGTTTTTTATCTTGTTAAAAATTTTGTTCAAGAAATAAAAACTCAGTTTTCTACTATTATTAAAGTTTTTCAGAGTGATAATGGCTTGGAATTTGTGAATGCTCAGGTTACACAGCTTTTCCGATCTTTGGGTATTATTCACCAGACTTCTTGCTTTCATACCTCCCAACAAAATGGGGTAGCTGAACGTAAGCTTTGTCATTTGTTAGATGTGGCTCATACCATTATATTTCTAATGAGTGTTCCTTCATCCTTTTGGGCAGATGCCGTCTTAACAGCCACACACTTGGTGAACCATGTTTCCTCCTCGATCTTGGGAGGTAAAACCCTATACTCTCTTCTGTTTCCCAACAATGACATTTTCTCTCACTCTAGTGATTTTTGGCTGTGTGCTTTGCCCACTTATATAAAGTTGATAAGATCTCTCCTCGCTTCGTGAAGTGTATCTTTCTGGGTTACTCCAAGACCCATAAAGGGTACAGGTGCTATGATCCTGTGTCACGAAGGTGTTATGTTTTTGCTAATGTTATCTTCTTTGAGGAGATTCCTTACTACCACAAATAGGGGGAGCAATCCATCTCTTCCATCCTTAAGAGGTTCCTCTTCCTTTTCCCTTTGAGCCACCACAACCATCTGAGCCACCTATACATAGGGTTGGACAACCTGATCCTGGTCCTTTTCCATGTCATCGAGATGTTCCTAATACAGATACATTTCCTAAGCACTTCAAACACAGGTCTATAGATGTCCCTCAGGTGGATGAACCATTATCTACCATTTCTACTCAATCTCTACTAGCTGCTAATGATTCATTTAAGGATCAAGTACCTACTGCTACTGAGAGCACTACCTTGGATCTTCCTATTGCACAGAGGAAGGCTCCATGATCGTGTGCTAAATATTATGTATCATAGTTTATTTTTTGACAGTTTGCCTACAGTTGGATAACAATTTTCTCTGGCTATTGATAGTCAATAGGTACCACGAGACCACAATGAGGCACTCCAAGATCCATCTTAGACCTTGGCTATGGATGAAGAGATGGCAGCTTTGCAGTCCCATGGCAAGAGGGATTTGGTTGATCTACCCCCAAGTGCTACAGTTATAAGGTGTAGATGAGTCTTCACCCTCAAATGTCATCCAGATGGTACTCTGGAGAGATATAAGACATGCCTTTTTGCTAAAGGCTATACTCAGACTTTTGGAGCTGACTACTTTAAGACATTCTCCCCAGTGACCTACCTTAATTCTGTCAGAATTCTGACTCTTGCGGTTAACAAGAGCTGGACTGTTCACCAGCTAGATATAAAGAATGCATTTCTTTATGGAGACTTTGAAGAGGAAGTTTACATGCAACAGCCACCAAGTTTCCCTAGCAAGTGGGAGTGTCAAAAAGTATGCAAGCTAAAAAAAGTTATTTATGGGCTGAAACAAAGTCTTGGAGCCTAATTTGAGAGGCTTAACAAGGTAGTCCAGGAGCATGGCTTTGCCACATCCTCTGCTGATCATTCTATTTTTATACTACATGGGAAGACAGGTTGTATTTACTTATTGTTTATGTTGATTATATATTACTAATTGGCAGTGACAGGAAAGACATGGAAGAAACAAAAGTGTTGTTACAGTCACAGTTTGTAACCAAGGATCTAGGTCTCATCAACTATTTCCTTGGCATTGAGGTGAAACACACTGAAGGACTTGTGATGTCTGAGCACAAGTACGTTCTTGACATGTTGAGAAACACTGTTATGCTGGGATGCAAACCAGCATATGTGCCTATAGATGTGTCCTTGCCTCTTGCTAATGGTGATAGTCCCCTACTGCAGGATCTCACTAGATACCATGCCATGGTGGGTAAGCTATTGTATTTAATAATTATTCAACCTGACATTGCCTTTGTAGTTGGGAGGTTAAGCCCGTTCATGTAGTCACCTAGAGAAGTCCACTAGGATGGAGTTTGCCAGATTCTCAGGTACTTGAAAGATGCACCTGGGAAAGGACTTTATCTTAAGAACAAGGGGCACTTGTATGTGTGTCACTATTTAGATGCAGATTATGCTAGAGCACATGAGGATAGAAGGTCCACTACAGGATTTTGCACATTTATTGGGGGAAATCTAGTTACGTGGAGAAGCAGGTAGTTGTCTCCAAGTCAAGTGTTGAATCAGAGTACAAAGCTATGGCTCAGACTACTTGTGAGCTACTTTGGGTTAGATCCATCTTAAAGGTCTTAGGAGTACAGGTTACTGGTCCTATTCCTATGTATTGTGACAACAAGGCTGCTACTTTTATTAGGAACAATCCTGTCTTCCATGAGAAAACTAAACACATTGAAGATTGTCACTTCATCAGGGAGGCTATTGCAGCAGGGAAGATTTATACACCTTACCTTTGGACTGAAAACCAACTTGCTAACATCTTCACTAAAACACTCTCCAAGAAGCAACTTCACAATCTTTGTTTCACGTTGAGCATGTTTGATGCTTATGCTCCAACTTGAAGGGGTGTGTTAAGTTGTAGTTGGTTTTTTAGTTTGTTTCATTATATAAGGGTATTTATGTAATTTCTCCTATCAGAGCTCTACCATGAGGAGCTTGAGGATTGATGGGTGGTTACCGATGGCTGATTTTAAGTTGAGTAGCATCTTCTTGGAATGGTCGTTATTCTTGCATTGGTGGTGATGGAGGGAGCATGAGGCAGTGAAGATGTAATGCTATGACAAAGTGGTGGCCACCTGCAAAGCATTAAGCAAATCACAAGCGTCACCATCGCAACTGATTAGGAATGCATATAAGGAGGGTGCAAC
The DNA here is from genome assembly GCA_037157565.1 of Thalassia testudinum. Classification (NCBI taxonomy): domain Eukaryota; kingdom Viridiplantae; phylum Streptophyta; class Magnoliopsida; order Alismatales; family Hydrocharitaceae; genus Thalassia; species Thalassia testudinum. Next base: position 103,464,349 of record JAZHRO010000024.1, on the reverse strand, counting down.
CATGGCTAGGTGGTATAAGGATGATTATTGAAGGTCAATAACAATCCACTCCATTACTACCTCTAAGAGGGGAAAAGATTACAAGAGTTGCATACAATAGGGAAAAAGAGCTAAAACTTCCCTTACAAAATTTTCATGCCAAGCCCTTTCCCAATGGAAACTAACACCATTTCTTCAACACCAAATCGACCAAAAAGCTACACATGGCTTAATCCACATAAGTGAATCCATCTAGATGCCACTTCTATATGTTGCCCAGAAATCATCTAAAGAGCGAAACCCTACAGTGGATAGCTAATCCCAAACTATTCTCATAAAATCACAAGTGAGGAAGATTACTCTCACTTGTAATGGGTGTTATTCTTTAATTAGGAAGGATTACAGCAACGATGGCAAATTACAACACATCCCCCCAACCTAACACTAAGAAGAACAAAGGATGATATTTCCATAAATGGCATCGTCCCTTTGAAAAGAACTTCATTTCTTTATAGCCTAAACTATTGCTAAAACCTTGGCCCATTCCTATTGGATCTAAACCTGAGAAACCCATATCCCTTATGCTCATTTGAAGAAGAGGGCTAAAACCACATCACATTCAAGGAGTCTATGCAATAAATAACACTTTTATTCCAAACTGCTAGTATAAAGTTGTGGTTAAAAAATAGAGTATCTTCTTTTTCAAAAAGAAGGACAGCTACAAAAGAACAGTAGCCATCTGCTTCAGTAGTAAAAAGAAAGGATTACAAAAGCTGTGTCCAGAGAGAAAAGAGAGTTAGGACATCCCTTATTACACTTTCTCGCCAAACCCTCTATCCACGGAAGATTGCCCATTTCGTTGATGCCCAGTGCACCAGAGAATGGTGCAAGCCTTCACTCTTATCGATCTGGACATTGCCTTGGAAAGCTGCCCAAAATACTTCAAAGGACTAGACCTTTATGCCTGGAATGGAGAAGTGGTCCCAAATTGACTTAGAGAAACTGCAGTACAGAAACAAATGAGTCATCCTCCTTTATAGCCCCACACAGAACACGGGTAACATCATTCTCCGACGCCCATCTCCTCCTTCTGACCAATGTGACAAGACAAAATCAACGAAACAACAGCAAGAATAATTTGACTTTGAACGAAATTTTGAACTTCCAAAAGCAAGCACAATCCTTGGCAATCTCAATGTTCTCCTGGTCCACATCACCCAAAATGACTCTATAGGCCTTCTTAACAGAAAACCAACCTCTATCCCAAATGAGAGAGTCAAAACATTGTCATTCAAGGTAAGGCTGTCAACCATAGAGAGAAGGCTCTGCAAATCAGTGTTGTAAAAGTCGGTAATCGATATTTAGTTGATCATGCCATTGACTAAGGAGTATACGGTATACAGGGAAGTAGTCAGGAAGTACCCAGTCGAGCATTTTTTAAATATTCAAATATTATATATATATACACACACACACATCAAAAATTAATATCAAATACATTACAAATTTAAGAATTAAATCAAGGTATAACCATTACAAATACATTACCAAGGATAGAGCAACATCAACCAAGAATTAATATATGCTTGAATCAAATACATTACAAATTTAAGCGTGTAGTAGTAGCAACATAAACCAAGGTATAAACCAAGTTAATAAACCAAGGTATAAACCAAGGGCAGAGAGGCATAAACCAAGGAACTAAGATGCATTAATAGCTTGGGCAGCTTGGGTCACATAGGAAACCGTAAACCCTAAACCAAGAACTAACGTGAGAGAGAGGTCAGACCGTCAAAGGAGCAACAATAGTTGCAGTACCAGCAGCAGTAGCAACAGGCTCTCTCATTACAGCAAGGAGTATGTTACGCTATTATGAGGGTTTATTTGTAATGTTTTATTTCATTTGGACTAGTGTTATATTTTTCCTCACCTCTCTCTATATAAAGAGGTGTAGGATCGGCTTAGTAAAAATAGGAAATTCTATTTTCTTCAACTTAGTATCAGAGCACCAAGTTGGAGACTCCACCAAAGAAATCCTAACCCTACCTCAAACCCCTCCAGCGCCAGACATCGACGCCGCCACAGCAGCACCACCGCTTAGCCACTCGGCACCGCCACAACAGCAGCTGCGCCACCGCTCAGTGCTACTAGCGCTACAACTATTGCTCCATCTCCGGGTGACTCTGTTGTAGGGCAGCAGCAAGAGCATCGTCGCTTGACAGCAGTAGGGCAACAGTGTCGCCCAACTGTAGTAGAGCAGCACCGTCGCTCGACTGCAATAGGGCAGCAGCACCGTCACCTGACTGTTGTAGGGTAGCCACACCATCGCCCGATTGCAGTAGGGCAACGAGGAGTCAGGGGGGGCGATTCAGGCTATCGGCAGCCGCCTTCTCTCTGTCACGTTTCCGGAAGTAGGGAAGGGGCAGTAGGTCGTGGATCCCTCTCCGATTGTCTCTAGGAAGGTTCTTGTTGTCTCGGTGATGGAGTTCTAGATCAAGAACCTTCCTACCTGTAATATGATTTTCTACAGACTTGTGGTTTGACTTTGGGATGTTTATTCTCCTTATTAATGATTCTTGGGGCGTGTATTTCCCTTATTGGATAATTATTGGGGTGTGTATTCCCTTGTGAGGTACAGGAGATATTGTGTGCTTGTTACGAGGTGTGTATTCCCCAGATATTGGTGTTTATTAAAAAAATTCAGATCTGCAGTTTGTGCTTCTTTCTGTGTGTTTGGAGTTAGCATGGCATCACCAGCAGAATCTGAGGTATTTTCAAGGTAGAGTACAGAAAGTGGCGTGTACAAGAGTCCTTTCTTTGCTCCGATTGCAAAATTGGATGAGATCAATTACCTCTGTTGATCTCAAACCTTCCGTGTTACTATGAAAGGTCATGAGAAGAAACATGTGCTTATGGAAGCACCACCCAAGCAGAAGATAGGGAAGTATGCAACATGGAATAGGGATAATGCTATGGTAAGAGCTTGGATTTTGAACAGTGTTATTCCCTGCATTAGAGATGAAATTATGTATTACACCTCGGCTAAGGAGATGTAGGATGGCATGAAGATTGCCTATTCACATGAGTTGAATTCAACTCAAATATTCCAAATTCACTATGATCTATGCCATCTTAGGCAGGAGGCAATGAGTCTGTCATAGTATTATTCTACCATGAAGGGATTGTTGGAAAAATATAATGCTTGCAGGCCAATGTGTACATCCACCACATGCAGGGATAACAGGAAGGGATTGTACAATCGATATGTCCCTTGTAGGGCTAAGTGATGATTATTCAACAGCTCGCTCTCAGATTCTGACTCTTTCTAAGCTTCCTCCTATTGAGGAAATTTATAGGAGACTAAGCAGGCTGCAAATTCAACCTACTCATGATACATTTATCGCCAATACATCTTCTACCCATGCAGCTATTAGCACCCGTGGTAGTCGGGGTGGCTTCTTTCGTGGGAAAGGCAAAGGATGTGGTGCCGAAACATGTGGCAAGCCGACATGCACCTATTATGAGAGGATTGGCTATGTTGAGGCCAAGTATTGAAACAAACTTGGAAGGCCTACTCTAGTCAACTAAGCTACTATGACCCCTACTCCTATGTCTTCTACCGAGCCTCTCACTCTTGCAAATGCTGATTATGATGCAGTGGTACAGCGTCTGGCACAGTTGACTCATGATCAACCACAGACTTTAGGCACAGCAACATATGCCTCAGCTTCAGGTATGAGCAATACTTGGTTGATAGATTTAGGTGCTTCAGATCACTTGTCTAAGGACCCTCAGTGCTTTAGAGATATACAAGAGGTTCCACTAGAGCGTTCTGTTCAACTTACAGATGGTAGGCATGCACCCATTTCTAAAAATGGGGGGTGTCTGTTTCTCCTACTCTACACTTGTCGAATGTGCATTATGTTCCTAATATGGCTATGCAGTTGCTCTCTATTAGTACTATTACAAAGCAATTGAATTGCCGAGTCATTTTTTATGTTGGTTGTATTTTCCAGGGCTGCATGACGGGAAGGACGATTGGTAGTGGACATGAAGAGGGGGTGTGTACTGGCTAGTGTAGAGTCCAATTGCAGCAGCTTGTCAGACAAGTCCTGCGAGACTGCCTTGCAGTGGCATAGACGGCTAGGCCATCCGTCCTTGGACAAACTACGCTCGCTCTTTCCACATCTGCCACCAGCCACAAAGATTCAGTGTGATGCCTACCAGTTGGGAAAGCACCACAGATCCAATTTTCCAGTTTCCACGCATCCTAGTAGTTCTACTTATTTTGATTTGTTGCATTGTGATGTTTGATGTCTTAGTCGTATGGCAGATAAACAAGGACATCATTATTATTTGATTCTAGCGGATTTTTCTCACCTTTCATGGCTATTTTTGATGCATATTAAATCATACATTGGTACTGTTATTCACCATTTTGTGGTTTTTGTGAAGAACCAGTTTGGTGTATACATTAAAACTATTAGAACTGACAATGCCTTGGAGTGTTGCACCAATAAGCTGGCTAGTTTATACAGTTCACTCGACATTATACATTAGACTTCCTACCCCCATACATCACTGCAGAATGGGGTTGCAAAACACAAACACAAACACATTCTAGATACTGCTTGAGCATTACTCATTCAGGATAGTGTACCACATACCTACTGGGGTGATGCAATACTTACAGCCTGTATCTTATTAATAGGCTTCTTCGACTATTAACCATGAGCAAATGCCCTGGACAGTGTTGTATCCTGATACTGAATTGTTTCCTATGCCTCCTAAAACATTTGGTTATGTAGCTTTTGTCCCTTACTTAGACTTGGTCGAGATAAGCTTGCCCCTAAAGCAGCCAAGTGTGTGTTTCTTGGCTATTCACACACTCAGAAAGAATATAAATGTTTTGATCCCATCTCTAGAAAATACTATATCAGTGCGAACGTCACATTTCATTAGTCTGTTTCGTTTTTCTCCACATCGAGGTATCAATTACGAGATGTGGAGATTACTGTGCCTCCTGTTTCTATGGATGACTTTGCCAGTACTAGCAGAGAGACTACCTCCTCAGCACAGCCTATGAGCACATTCAGACTTGTACGACCATATGAGAAGACATTTAAAGGCACTACATATCAGATACATGTCAGTTATAGAGAGAACCACACACACACACACACACACACCCCTCTAGTAATCACTGAACCACCATCATCCTCCCCTGTTCAGGTATATCTTGATCTATCAAACAGTGCTTCTCCTGTTGATGTTTCCTCGGGTTAGGTATCTATGGATATTGATGATGTACCTATTGCCATCCACAAAGCTCCTCGCTCCTATGCCCAGTACAATGTTGCAAGGCATGCGGCCTCTACTGATACTTTGAGTTCTGAGTTTCATGCATTTATTGCTACAATTTCTAGCTCGACGCTTCCTACTTCACATCAACAGGCTTTACTTGATCCACACTAGAGGTCCACTATGGAGGAGATGTCTGCTCTCCGGAACAAGGGCACCTGAGAGCTCACTCTCTTACCTGCTGGTGCCCATCTTGTTGGAGCTAAATTGGTCTTTACCTTGAAATACAACCCGGATGGGTCTATTTCTCCGCATAAGGCTCATCTTGTGGCCAAACGATTCACCCAAACCTATGGGGTGAATTTCTTTGACACCTTTTCGTTAGTTGCTCGCCTCTCCACAGTCTGTGCACTTGCTTTTGTGGCAACACACTATGAATGGGTTCTACACCAGCTGATGTCAAGAATGCGTTCTTATATTGGGATCTTCAGGATGAGATATACATCCAGTAGCCTCCGGGTTTTGAGGTTCAGGAGGAGTGTGTTTACAAGCTTAAAAAGGCTATTTATGGCCTTAAGCAAAGTCCCCGAGCCTAGTTTCAGCGCCTGCCAGAGGCCTTTGATGTGAATGGGTTGCAGAAGTCGTCTTCTGACCATTCCTTGTTTGTAAGGAAGACCAATTGTGGTACTGTGGCTTTACTTGTTTATGTGGATGACCTGATACTCACAGGTGATGATGCAGCTAGTATGTCCCAGGTGAAGGAGTACCTAGCTCGCCAGTTTGTTATGAAAGACCTTGAGAGGCTCAGGTACTTTCTTGGCATTGAAATTACTACAAACAAGAAGGGTATTGTAATGTCCCAGAGGAAGTATGCACTAGACATTCTTAGAAGGCAGGCATGCTTGGGTCCAAGGGTGCAGATATCCCTATGGATCCAAAGGCATATTTATTTGATGGCACAACAAAACTAATGGACAAGAAGGCTTATGACAGCTAGTGGAAAAGCAATTGTATTTGACCATCACAAGGTCGAATATTAGTCTCGCAATAGGTAAGCTAAACCAGTTCTTAGATAAACCTACTACTGATCATTGGCAAGCAGTGATGTAGGTACTGAGATGTATCAAGGAGTGTTCAGGTCGCGGTCTTTTGTTTCAAAGGAACGCTCCTATGAGGGTTGTAGCCTATTCTGACGCTGACTATGCTTATGATATTGGGGACAGAAAGTTCACTACAAGTTTCTGTACATTTGTAGCACGAAACCTTGTGACTTGGAGGAGTAAGAAATAAAGTGTGGTGTCACGTTCGAGTGTTGAATCAAAGTATTGCGCCATGGCACACACAACAGCGGAGATGATTTGGATACAGTCATTGTTGCGTAACCTACATATTACAATTGATGAGCCTATGAAAATGTATTATGATAACAGGGTTGCAACCTATATAGCGAACAATCCCATGTTCCATGAGTAAACTAAGCATGTGAAGGTGAATTGTCATTTCACCAGGAGCCTTATCTAGTAAGGGTTACTTCGTACTGCTTGCTTTGCTTCTTCAAATCAGACAGCATATATGTTTACTAAATCGTTATCTCGCCCTATGTTTGAGAAGTGCAGAGACAAGCTGAGCATAATGGATATATATACTCCAGTTAGAGGGGGAGTGTTACATTATTATAAGGGTCAATTTGTAATGTTTATTTCATTTGGACTCTTGTTATATTTTTCCTCACCTCTCTCTATATAAAGAGGTGTAGGGCCGGCTTAGTAAAAATAAGAAATTCTATTTTCTTCAACTAAGTACTCATCATGGCAGCTTAGGTGACGCAGCAAGGAGTACTCATCACCTCCTCGCCCTTGGGGCTTGGGCAATGCAACAGCCTAGGAGGTCGCAGCAGCACCTTAGGTGATCGAGTGCTTAGGCGATGGAGGGTTTTTGCTTGGTTGAAGAGTCTCACGTGAAAATAAACAGTGTTAGGGGAGTGATCGGGAGGGGATCAAGTGGAGTTTTATTTGACCTAAAAATATATATATACTTCTATACCTATTTTTTTCTCTATGCAAAAATCAGCCTTATACTCGGCCGAGTAGTCAACGTTGCCAACTATAGGGCCAACTATGGACTATTCAGTCAGGAGGGTACCGCCTAGGATTACTCAGCCAAGTAGGTCGATTTTTACATCACTACTGGAAATTAGCAACACGTGCCTCAAACAAACCTCTACCCACAAGTGGAGCCCAGGGACTAGCAATGATATCCTAAATTGCCCGAACCACCTCACCCTCATCCTTTGCCAAAGCATACAAGCGCGACAAGAGATGAGCAAACACACCATTTCCAGAGCAATCTTCCCAAAACTTGAACATCCAACCATCGCCCAACTCCAGTCAGAAAAGATGGGCAAATTGAACGACATGCTACAAGCTACGCCAGAAAGCAGAAGACTCAAGAATCCTCGTATTCATAACATGGAGAGGGGAGCTATAGGAAATCACAAAGAGACAATGCCAAGCACTATAACTGTTGGAGAGGAACTTCGCAACCCACTTTAACAATAAAGCATTATTAAAACAATCAAATTGGAAAATACCACGGCCACCCTGCTTGACCAACCTATAAATTTCATCCTAGGCCACAAAATGAAGAAACCTATCAATCAATTCAGTTCCCTTCCAGAAGAACTTCCTAATCCCTTCAATCCGCTTGACAATCTTCTTTGATAGGCCAAAAAACAGACAAGTGGAAGACCAAGATGGTAGATAACACCGACTTCAGCAAAACCAACCGTCCCCCCTTAAAAGAAGTCTCCCTCTCCATCTCATAAACTTCCTCTCCAATTTCTCCACCAATAGGAGCCAATCCCCAGCCGACAATTGCTTTCATTTCAACGTGAGTCTAAGATAAGTAAATGGCAAGACACCAGGGATCGTGCAAAGGACCTACAATCACCTGTCAATCTCCTCTCCATCCATGTTAACAACTAGTCTAGAAACAACACCAAAAATTCAAACTATGATAGCCAGGCTCACAACCTCTTGACCCTCCCTCTATAAAGATCGTATTGTCAACATACTATAAGATAGGGGTGAGTAAGGCTCCATTCTACTGTGTAGAGAAACCTCTAAATAGACCACCATCACAGGCTTTGAGTATTAAATCTACTTCCCATCCACAAAAGCCACAAGTAAGATTCGTAAAGGTGCCTATTTGGAATTGAATTCCATAGCAATCACCTCTCCCCAACACAACGAACAAGCAAAAATATGTACCTTCAGAGGACAATTAGAATCTCTTATCTGCTTGTAATCCCTAATTAAAAATTGATCATTAGCAAGATAACCAATCTTCAACCATCCATAAACATTATAATTATAAGATCCCCCAAGTGTTAAAAGAGACCATTAGAATAATGACTCAAACAATGGTAATTAATGGGCCCTCGTATTCTAATATAATCCACTAAGCAAATTCTAACAAAACAACCCAAAAGAAGGGTTCAACTACCTTACAACAACTGGCGAGACCAACAATCTTCCACCATGACTTCTTTAGCTAAGGCCAATATAAATGGTTGAGGGGATAATTTAGTAAAACAACCCTCATCTGTCCAACCATTCTTTTCAAAAATGGAAATCCTCCCAAAGCCAAGTTGAGGGGACTCCTGTAAAGTGTCGCCACTTCCTTCCACAAACCCAATGCACCCTTGAAACTACTAGTCTACATTCACCATTGAGATAGTGTTCAAAAAAAACAAAGAAAACCCTAGCCTCAAGTCCATGACAATCCTCAAATTGTCCAACCCCATTAGCCAAAAGCACCATAAGTAGTAGGCAAACGTCTCAATCCTAATGCCCCTTGCAGCTCCATAGATGATGTCCGAGGCCACTAACAAAATCCCCCTACCATTTGCACCTAATTTCGTCCAAAAGAAATCCTTTGACAAGCCTTTCAACCTTTTATCAACCTCAATGGATGGGGCAAAAACTAATAGAAAACAAGTTGGAATGGCTAAAAGGACTAACTTGAGGACCAAAAATCTTCCACTTGATAAAATTTGCAAACCCTAACGCTATAACCACTTCCTTGTCTAATGAAGGAATTAAATCTCTCAAAGTGGCTTATCAATATTGGCAAGCCAAGATAAGTGACATCAGTCTAATTTATTATCCCAATTGGCTTAATCTAGGGCTAATTCCTCAATAAAATTTATAAATATTACATTTAGAGCATGCATGCATATTTGAGCTTTACATTTATCATATAAATAATTATCTCCTAATTTTAGGTCCCTTGTGAATAATATAAGTGATAAGTCTCAAAGTGATTTAAAGAGCTGAGAGATAAAGCTAGATAGGATCAGAAGCTATAGTTGAGCTAGGAGCTGATTCAGGAATAAAGATGAAATAAAGAAAAATTGAAGATACAAGAACAAAGGAGGAAAGAGAGGAATTAGGATAACCTACCCTATCCTAGAAACCTTAGGATAACCATATCCAAATACCTATACTAAACCAACTCAACCTTAGATATTTGAGTTCAAAAGCCAAAAACATAGATAGCATTATCCATAAACCTATCCACCCTATCCATAGACCTATCATTCAATCCTTAACCCTAATCCACTTATCTAATACCCTATCCCTAGCCTAGAAACCTATTTACGTCCATACCACACTTAATTAACTCAATCTACGTCAATTGGGTTAGTCACTAGTCAATTAGGTCCATGGGACCTAATTAGACTAACTCTCAGTGATCAGATTCATTTGAGTCTAATGAAATCCAACCTAAACCTATTAAACCAGCCCTTATCCAATTAAGTGCACACTTACTTGATTAAGTGCACCTGAATTCAATTAGGTTCACCTAGAACCTAATTAAGCAAATACCAACCCATACTAGTTTAAGTACGTTCAATATTACCTAATTAGACTAAGCCTTAACCTATTTAGATTTCCCTTAACTCAATTACACATTTACACACACAATTTGACTAGGACCTACCTATTTAGACCCAACCCACTATACTTAGGGTCATCCTAGCCTAATTAGGAACCTATTCTCACAACCTATGTCTACAAAACCTAACCCTAACCCTACCCACATAAAACCCACAAAAATCCTAGCCTAATCCTCTTAAGTTGGTGCCAAGTTAAGAAGATTTTATCCCTTAATGGCTGGCCAAGAGATAAGATCTTATCTTTTGGTAAGATTTTATCCCTTGGTAGCCACCCACCTAGGTTGCCTAATTTTAGAAAACCCTCATCCCATCCTAACCCTACAACTTAAATCCTAAGGCCCTTATTCAACAAATCCAAAGCATCACTTCTAATTAAATTTAAACCATCCAAATTAGTTATCCTAGGCACTCTAAATCAACCAATAGGAAGCCACCTAGATTCCTATAAAAAGACCTAGCCACCAACTCTTAGAAGGCACTCAATCTCTTAGATAATTAGCCTATCTAGCCCTCCTCTACCTTAATGCACGTCCACTCATAGTGTTCCTCTCTGGGCTCTATCTTCTTCCTCCCGGTGCCCTGGATCTGAAGCTCCACCAGAAGCTTCCTCAAGCACCCCTCAAGCGACTCTGATCTCTTCTTCCTCTCTCTATTCTTTTATAGTTCTATTTGCTCCTTGTGAGACATTTTTTATAGTTAAAATAAATTGCAGTATTCATTTGATATGTATCTCTATTACTACTATTATATGTACATCTATTTAATATCAATATATTATTATTTTATTCTACCATATAATAAGTGCGAAAGGTTTTAAGTAGTGACTACCTCCCTGTGTTCGACCCAGACCCTTTGTAGTTCGGTATTATAAACATTACTTGATCATTTTATTTACACGCTGCGACGATTGCATATTCTTAATCGCGTAGATTTTAGTGAACATCAATTTAACGCCATTGCAAGGGAGGCATGGATTTATTTATAACCTTACGATTTTGTACTTATTTTCTGGTTACTAATCCGCTTTGCTTCATATTTGTCGGCTTGTGTGTAAGTATCAAAAATCTAAAGAAGAAGCACGACAAACGAAAGAAAAGTGGATTCAGTCATCTTAAGGTAAGTGTATCTATCTTAGGTTTCTTTCGATATAAAAAAAAAATTAAGTGTTTTGCTTGATCCTTAGGTTAGAAATATTTACTTTTGCTTGTTTGCTTTCTTGAAAAAAAAAACTCTTTTTAGTGGGCATTATCTCTTGGAAAATAATAAAACCACATCCCTGAAATTCAAACTGCACCAAATTTTGATTTTCAAAAATTATTTTCCAAACTTATAAATGTCCAAAATTTTTCAAATTACACCTAGACGTAGATATTAAAGTCAGGAAGATCATGTCCAAATTTCATACCCATCTGACTTATACTGAAATTTTAAAAATTCTTAGACTACACTACTATCAAATCTACCTTTTCGTAAATCACTATTTAAAAACTCAGGAATTTTTATACTACTCCAATTGACATGAAATTCACAACGTTAGATTCTTGTCATAATTTCTAATCTTGAAAAACTCTTAAAAAAATATTTTAAGCATGTTTGATCACACGAAAAAAATCAAGCACTGACTGAGTGTCAAAACAGACTTGAAGACCCCAAAGCACTATTAAATCTGAAAAAAAATATAAAACATGCATTAAAAATTCTGAAAAGAACATTCTGAGAACCTTAGTTAGTGATGCATTAGAACCATTGATTGTCTTGATTGTGTTGCACCATATTTAGCCTATTGTACTTAATTCCATCATTTAACACTCATTAAAGTAGTGCACACTTGCATCTCCATACTTAAAGGAAATTTATCAAACAATTAGGATTTCCAAAACCTTTTGTGTACCTCACTAGAACCATTGTTTGGATTTATTTAACCAAGTGAACCCTAGAATACATTAATACAAGCATCTGAACCTTAAAAGTAACTACATCAATTAAGCATGTATTGTGAACCCCTTGTTTGAGCACTACACATTTCAAATCAATTTCTAAAGGACACCAACCAATTAAACAACACCACATCACATTCCTTGAGCACATTCTACCTAACCCTAAAAAAGAGTAGATGCACCCAATAGGTTGGATTTAATTATTCTAGTACATTTAGGCTAGATTGAACTCAAGTCAGGACCTTATCTACCTGGGGCAACTACTGCCAAGATTGGACGATGCAGTAACCGCATCAACCTTTAGTGGGGGTCTGTCATGCAAGTTCTCCTAAGGGTCCCTCTGAGTTGATTAAAGGCTGAGTTGATTCAATCTACCTATTTGTGCTGGGATTAGGTCCCCTAGATGCAACCCCCTAAGGGTAGAATTACTTGCTTGAACTTTTTAGCTAAGAGTCAATCTAATTTTCTCTTCTCAATTCTTTTATCTTCCTTCAGTTCCAAATCATGGATTTCAATGGTTATTCCTCTTACTATAACTATCCCCAACATGATTCCTACTCGAACCCAAGTAGACCTTATCCACAATCTACCTAGGATAACGCCTTCCCTGGTTAGGGATACGCCTCAGAACCCTTATACCTAGGATATCCATCATATTCCCAAATCCCCATGTTGATTATCCCAATTTCGCACAACCCACTCCATCCTCTTATTGGGATAGCCCCACAACACCCACCCAGGGATATGATCCTTATCCTTGGTATTCAAATCTTGATTATGACCCCCTTGTGCCGACTCTTCTTTTAGGTCTAGCCTTGACTTCAATCAATTTGGGTCCAAAGATAATGACTCAGATGATGGATATTCCAATTTGGGTGAGGTTAGAAACACTATAAATCATTATCCTCAGCCCACTGAAACCCAACCTATGAACCATGGACCACTTAAATCAACCAATGGATCCAACGTAAATTCAACCCAAGGTGGAACTAATCAACTATTTATAAACTTCAATTGGAGATGTACCAACACAATCAAAAGTTGATTGAGGATAAACAAAAATTGATTAATGCCTTCCAACAATTGGATGAGGAGGGCCAAAGAACCTTCATTGAGGAAACCCCACTCTTGGAATTAATGAAAGGCCCTATGATGATTGATTGGACTAACCCAGATTGCCCTCAACTGGTTAAGTCCAAGGTTGATTTAACCATCCTTCTTAAGATGGATAATGATTTGAAACCCTTGGATTATGATTTTAAGGAGACTAACAAACATTAGGATACTAAAATGATTGAGTCACAAAATCTAAAAATAAGGGTTGATATCTCTGGATAAAACCTAGATTCTACTGCAATTGGTTCCATTACGGAGATATTTTCAAAAGATGAGGCTTGGGAATCTGATTATGAGATTTTTGATGTTGAATTGCTTGAAGACCCCATCCCGAGTTTAGAAGAGGGCAAAAGTGACAAATCTAAGTCTGATTCGGATGATGAGATTTTCATTGGCTCTACTTCTACTTCAACCTTGGAATCGGATTCTAGTTTAGAAGAGGTTGAAGACAAAGAAATTATTTTGAGGCCCAATAATATAGAGGAATCAAATATGAAAACCATGATATGGTATGGAGGGTCAAATTTTTATTTTGAGAGAACTCTGGTTTTTGACTTTAAGGCCCATGATAAGATTGTCGATTCCCTTAAGGACCCAATGGATTTCAAGCCATTGCAACCTGATTGCGAGCTCATTTTTGACAATTTTATTGATTGGATTTTCAAAGGGTGACAAGCTGATTATTTAGCCAACATCTATGGTGTCCAAAACTCTAGATTCAGGTTGCATCCTTCAAAACTGAACCCCCGTCCGCATGCTCAATGAACTACGAACGACAATGTGGGCATGCATGATACACCATTTGCAGCATTACCGTCCCTTGGGGATGGATCACCACCATCACCAAGTCAGCATCTGCAGGAAAATGATCTTAAGCCCCAATGATTATATCTTAACTCTAATCCTAACTCAACCCATTAATTTGATAATTCCTTCATTTTTGGGATTTTGGTCTAGCGAATGACATAAAACTTAGCGCTGGCAGCGAGGCAACCCAATACTCTATACAGGCATTGAGATTTTTGTTTTTCTAAGCTGACCTGGAATAACAAGTTCAGTCAAGTGATATCCCCTCCTCTTGCTTATTGCAGTTTGATTATTTTTATTCTGCATACATTCCAACGAGCACATTGTAATAAATAGGCATGGGAGGTGGGGATTTCATGTTTTATTTTATATGTCAATATTCTTATATATAGTATTCATTAAAAAAAGTGTTTTAGTGTAATTCTTAAGATTCAAGCTAGGTAGAGTCAAGAATTCACGATTTTGAGAATTTACTAACTTTACGAAATGGGAAAGAAAGTCTTTCCACCTAAATTTCTCGAATCCTTTTAAACTTAATTTCTCGAGTATTTACCTAAATCTAAATTGATTTTTCTGAGACTTTGAAAGGAGTCTGAAAAAGCTAGAATTATTAAATCAAAGGGGTGATGAATGAATGACTTATCATTTCACCCTTTGGTTTGGATTGTCTTTGAGTTCCAAGCATCTTCACTTATACTATGCACTGACTTATGGACAATTTTGTTGAATCCTTAGTGGTCAATAAACTTTAGTCTTAAGGCAAAACAAACCAAAGGACTTTGTCATGTTTCTAGCTCTAAAGATTGTTCATGTTTGTAGTGGAAAGCAAAACAGATGGAGAGCCACTCACCTACAAAAATGATTCGGAGAAAAGCCTTGAAAAAAATGAGAATAAAAAATACGACAAAAATATATATCCCACCAAATAAAAGCATCTCATTGCTTATGGATGCTACCCTTTCCATTTCCAAAATAAAAACACCTCCCTACATATGGGTGTTTATCCTATAGAAAAAAAAAGAAAAAAATACAAAGAATTAGGAATAAGAGACCTAGAGATCCAACCGGAGAGATATATAGTGTGTTGACCTCAAGGTAAAAAAGAGATGAGGAGAAAGCTGCAAATTCCTAGTATGGCCTAACCGAAGATAAGTTGTCTTAGAAAGTATAAAAACATTCCAACTCTTATTGAAACTAGGAATCAACTTGGCTGAACGTCTAACGAGTCACATAAAAATCACACACAAGATGCTTGTTTCTCACATTCGATTCAAATCTTAGGAGGTTGATTTAGTCAGAGAAAGTCACTTTGACAACCAAAGTCTACTAGCTAATAAGATTTCTAATCTGATTTGGGAGGTCCGAATTTGAGTCGATACTTTAGAACTGCTGAATCTTTATTGTTAAGGATTTGTCAACAATTTCCTTTCGTTAGTGAAAAATCTTATTAGGATTTTTTATTGAAAGGAGCTTGATTCCTTAACAATACATTTAAAACAAATTACTTTTTAAAATAAAGAAAACCCACATATTCTGATTGTCGCATGATTTCCGCAGGTTTTCGCATATTGATTTTGCTAGGAACTTGCAAAAGATAGGCATGGGGGTGTGATAACAGTCTAATCTATTACCCTAATTGGCTTAATCTAGGGCTAATTCCACGGCAGAATCATGCATTTGGTTTATAAATATTGCATTTAAAGCAAACATGCATATTTGAGCTTTGCATTTATCTTATACATAATTATCTCCTAATTTTAGTCCCTTGTGAATAATGTAGGTGATTTGAAGAACTGAGAAATAAAGCTGGATAGAAGCTATAACTGAGCTAGGAGTTGATTGAGGAATAAAGATGAAATAAAGAAAGATTGAAAATAGAAGAACAAAGTAGGAATGAGAGGAATTATGATAACCCTACCCTATCCTAGAAACCTTAGGATAAGCCTATCCCAATACCTATCCCTGAACCAATTCAACCTTAGATATTTGAGCTCAAAAGCCAAAAACATGGATAGCATTATCCATGAACCTATCTACCCTATCCATAGTCCTATCCTACTATCCCTAACCCTAATCTACTTATCTAATGCCCTATCCATGGCCTAGAAACCTATTTAGGTCCATACCACACTCAATTGCCTCAGTCTGAGTCAATTGGGTTAACCATTAGTCAAGTAGGTCCATGGGACCTAATTAGACTAACCCACAGTTGATTAAACTCATTTGAGACTAATCAAACCCAACCTAACCTATTAGACTAAGCCCTTACTAATTGGGTGCACACTTAATTGGGTGCACCTGAATTCAATTAGGTTCACCCAAAACCTAATTAAGCAAATACCTACTCACACAAGTTTAATTAGGTTTATTATTACTTAATTAGATTAAACCTTAACCTATCTAGATCCTCCTTAACACAATTACACATTTACACACACAATTAGACTAGGACCTACTTATTTGGACCCAACCCAAGACTTAGGGTTAACTTAGCCTAATTAGGAACCTATTCTCACAACTTATGTCTACAAAACCTAGCCCTAACCCTACCCATATAAAACCCACGAAAATCCTAGCCTAATCCTCTTAAGTTTGTGCCAACTTAAGAAGATTTTATCCCTTAGTGGCCGGCCAAGAGATAAGATCTTATCTATTGGTAAGATTGTATCCCTTGGGAGCCACCCACCTAGGTTGCCTATTTTTAGAAAATCCTCATCCCATCCTAGCACTACAACTTAGATCTTAAGATCCCTATTCAACCATCCAAATTAGTGATCCTAGGCATTTTAGATCAACCAATAGAAAGCCACTTAGATTCCTATTAAAAGACTTAGCCTCCAACCCTTGGAAGGCACTTAGTCTCTTAGATAATTGGCCTACCTAGCCAGCCTCTACCTTAGTGCACGTCCACTCATAGTGTTCCCCTCTGGACTCCATCTTCCTCCCGATGCCATGGATCTAAAGTTCCGTCAGAAGCTTTCTCAAGCATCTCTTAAGCGGCTCTGATCTTCTCTGTCTCTCTATTCTTTTATAGTTCTATTATTATAATCATTGATTAAATTCATATTTGTGGGACATTCTTGATATTAGAAAGAAATTTCAGTATTCATTTATCTGTCTTTAACATTATTATCTATGCATCTATTTCATATATATATATATATATATATATATATATATATATATATATATATATATATATATATATATATATATATATATATATATTCTACTTTACTATATAATAACTACAAAAGGTATTAAAATAGCAACTGCCTCCCTGTATTCAACCCGAAGACCTTGTAGTTAGGTATTATATTAATTGATCACTTTATTTACGTGTTACAACGATTCTGTATTTTTAATTGTGAGGATTTTAGCGAACATCAATTTGGCTTGACATTGCATATTTTATTTTCTATGTCGGATAATCCCTATATATAGTATTCATTTAAAAAAAAGGGTATTTTAATGTAATTCTTAAGATTTAAGCTAGGTCGAGTCGAGAATTCTCAATTTTGAGAATTTACTGACTTTAGGAAATACGAAACAAAGTCTTTCCACCTAGACTCCTCAAGTCTTTTTAGACTTAATTTTCTCGAGTATTTACCTAAATCTGGATTGATTTTCTTGAGACTTTGAAAGGAGTCTGAAAAAGCTAGAAGTATTAAATTAAAGAGGTAATGAATGAATGGCTTATCGTTTCACCCTTTGGTTTGGATAGTCTCTGAGTTCCAAGCATCTTCACTTGCATTATGCACTGACTCGTCTTATGAACGATTTTGTTTAGTGCTTAGTGGTCAACAAGATTTAATCTTAGGGTAAAATAACCCAAAAGACGTTGCCATGTTTCTAGCTCTTAGGACTGTTCTTGTTTGTAGAGAATTGCATTTAGAACGGATAAAGGAGAGCCACTCGCCTAGAAAAATGATTTGGAGAAAAAAATATACTCAGCCTTGAAAAAAATGAGAAAAAAAATATGAAAAAAATATATATCCCACTAAATAAAAGCATCTCATTATATATGAATGCTACCATTTCCATTTCCAAAATAAAAAGACCTCGCTACATATGAATGTTTATCCTATAGAAAAAAAAGAAAAAAATATGGAGAAGAATTAGGAATAAGAGACCTAGAGGTCCAACAGGGGAGATATACACCTAGTGTGTTGACCTCGGGGTAGAAAAGTGGTAGGAGAAAGCTATCAAGTCTTAGTATCGCCTAACCAAAGACAAATTATCTCAGAAAGCATAGAAACATTCTAAGCCTTAGTGAATACTACGAATCAACTTGGTTATCCGTCTGACAAGTCACATAAAAATCACACAAGATGCTTGTTTCTCACATTCGATTTGAATCTCAGGAGGGTCAACTTAGTCAGAGAAAGTTACTTTGACGACCCAAGTCTAATGGCTAATAAGATTTCTAATTTGATTTAGGAGGTCTGGATTTGAATTGATACTTTAGAATTATTGAGTCTTTACCGTTAAGGATTTGTCTGCAATTTCCTTTCATTAGTGAAAAATCATATTAGGATTTTTGATTGAAACTGATTCGATTTCTTGCCACCACCTTTAAAAAAAATTACTTTTGTAAATAAAGAAAACCCACGTATTCTGATTCTCTCATGATTCTCACAAGTTTTTCGCATGTTGATTTTGCTAAGGACTAGCTAAAGATAAGCATAGGGGTGTGATAACAATCTAATCTATTACCTAATTGCCTTAATCTATGGCTAATTACTCAGTAGAATCATGAATTAGGTTTATAAATATTTCATTTAGAACATACATGCATATTTGAGCTTTGCATTTATCTTATAAATAATTATCTCCTAATTTTAGTCTCTTGTGAATAATGTAGGTAATAGGTCTCAAAATTATTTGAAGAACTGAGAGATAAAGCTGGATAGGAGCAGAAGCTATAGTTGAGCTAGGAGTTGATTGAGGAATAAAAATGACACAAAGAAAGATTGAAGATAAAAGAACAAAGGAGGAAAGAGAGGAATTAGGATAACCCTACCCTATTCTAGAAACCTTAGGTTAACCCTATCCCAGTACCTATCCCTGAAGCAGCTCAACCTTAGATATTTGAGCTCAAAAACTAAAAGCATGGATAGCATTATCCATGAACCTATCCACCCTATCCATAATCCTATCATACTATCCCTAACCTTAATCCACTTATCCAATACCCTATCCCTAGCCTATAAACCTATTTAGGTCCATACCACAATTGACTCAATCTAAGTCAATTGGGTTAGCCACTAGTCAATTAGGTCTATGGGACCTGATTAGACTAACCCTCAGTTGATTAGACTCATTTGAGTCTAATTAAACCCAACCTAAACCTATTATACCAAGCCCTTACCCAATTAGGTGCACACTTGATTGGGTGCACCTGAATTCAATTAGGTTCAACCAGAACCTAATTAAGCAATTACCAACCCACACAAGTTTAATTAGGTTCATTACAACTTAATTAGACTCACCCATTACCTAATTTGAATAAGCCTTAACCTATTTAGATTGTCCTTACCCCAATTACACGCTCACACACACAATTAGACCAGAACCTACCTATTTGGACTCAACCCATTAGACTTAAGGCCAACCTAGCCTAATTAGGAACCCTTTTCTAGAACCTACACCAACCTATAGCCGACCACCATCAAAGACCCTAACCTTATTCCTTGGTGGCCGACCGCATAAGAAGATTTTATCCAGTTTGGTGGCCGACCGCATAAGAAGATTTTATCTCTTAAAACCTAACCACCTATTTTTAGAAACCTACCATCCTATCCTAGCCTTACAACCTAAATCCTACGATCCTTATTTAACCAATCCTAGGCATCACTTTTTATTTACTCTAAGCCATCCAAATTAGTGATCCTAGGCACCTTAGATTGACCAATAGAAAGCCACCTAAATGCCTATAAAAAGACCTAGCCTCCAACCCTTAGGAACGAATTGGCCTCTTAATAATCCTTAGCATAATTAGTAGTACCTAGCCCTATAAGGCACACCCACCATCCCTCTACCCCCATAAATTCTTTGGTCCTCTCTTCTTTCTCCCGACGTCCTAGATTTGAAGCTCTGTCAGAAGCTTCCTCAAGCATCCCTCAAGCGGCTCTAATCTCTTCTTCCTCTCTCTATTCTTTTATAGTTCTATTTGTAATCTCTTATTAAGATTAGATTTGTGAGACATTTTTTATAGTTGAAATAAATTGCAAATATCAAATTAATTCATTTGATATCCGTCTCTATTACTACTATTTTCTATGCATCTATTTGATATTAATATATTATTTATCATATTATACTATATAATAAGTGCAAAAGGTTTTAAGTAGCGACTACCTCCCTTTGTTCAACCTAGACTCCTTGTAATTCAGTATTCTAAATATTAATTGATCATTTTATTTATATGCTACAACAATTGCATATTCTCAATCGCGTAGATTTTAGCAAACATCAATAGGATATCTTACAAAGTTTCCAACATCTAGGAACACTCTCCTGCTTTGCCAATTAGCCATCCCAAAAGGAACAAAGATAGACTTTGCAAAATTAATCACGAGACAAAAAGCTACACCAAAAGAACTCTAGGAGCCATTATAACTATCTCACCTCCACCATGAATACTTCAATAAAATATCACTAGAGAAGAGGAAATGAAGTACCTTACGAATTTGGGGCAAAGCCAAGGAGAAGATTTCCTAAACATGTAGAGAAGGTACACTACAAGAGCATTAGTAGGGATAGCAGAAACGGCAAAGGTGCCAATGACAACCATGTCTAACCCCCCAAAAGAAGCCTTTAAGAAAAGCCTTTAAGAAAAGAACCAAATAAAGAGCTAGATGAGCAAATCAAAAGCCTTTAAAAAATCAACCTTCCATACAAAAGCCCTTTGTGCCACACCACTACCAATACAAGATAATTAGAGACTATCACAAAACCATCATGTGCTAGCCATCCTATCAGAAAAGCACATCAAACTGATTAAGTTCCCCATCACAAGTTTAAGCATATTTGCCAACACCTTCACAACCTTCTTTTTTGGACAATAAAAATAATAAGATGCTTAATGAGGCTCATGTTCCCCTCATCACACTAATGTACCATAGCCATCACAGATAATATAGGTGAAGGGTTACACCATTCATGGTAGGAAGAAACCAAGCAATACTTTCCACCTTTACTAATAGAATCCCTATAAAAAGTGGAAGTTAGTCATACTTTATGAAGTGGCCGAATAAGCATCCTACAAGGGCACAGCTAGCACACAAGAGCTGGCACCAAACAGATTCCTCTGTAGGCCTTGTTGATCCATGTGGTGAAATCTAAGACCTACCAGCTGAAAAAATTGGAGAGCAAATCAAGATGCATGGGAAAGCCTACCAATATATTGCAGATTTAGATTCCTTTATTGCCCATCTCAAGAGAGGAATTTCCAAACCACTCAAGGACTTGTAGTTATGGATCCTCCGAATCGTCTTCCTTGACCAATCTCCAAAACTCATTAAGAAGAAAACAAGAACACCAATTAAACATAGGGATTATTTCAACTCACCAATGGCTTCTCGAACCTCTTAATGAAGGATGTCATCAGCACAGCATATTGTTGCTTGAAAAGGTTGGGGACACCAGTCCAACCCATTCCTAGAAGCTGTGACCATGCCTCCTTGTGAACTAATTAAAATGCAAAGCTATGGAGGCTCCTATCACATCCCTACGAAACAACTCCATTTTTCAATAAAATCCCTCCTGTGAAGTCAATGGTTGCTAGCATGACCCCCAAGCTTAGTACTTTAGGTACATTCCTCGGGCCTTATAGGAAGCATGTTTATGAGACATGGAAAGAAAGCAAGTCAACCCTTTATCTTAAATTGCTAGATTGGTAGAGAAGATGGGAGGGAGATCTGAGCCAAGATATCTTTATGCTTGAGATGGTCCAAAAAGAGGATAAAAGGAAAGAGCAGTTGGGAGATCAGTTTCAAAGATTTTGGTCTATATGTTCACTTAATTTTGCCAACAGCAAACATTATGTATAAAGCATTGCCTGCCATCAGTTTCTACACTTTATTACAAATTTTGAGAGGAAACTATCAGCAACATGGGTGACATCAAAATGGCAAGCCTTATCAAGAAAGGTCAAGATAAATTCCACTGGCAAGAATGTACTGTGCTAGGAGTCAACAAACATTTAACATTAAGCGGGCATCATTTATGTCTTAGCATCAGATTAACTGCAATTTTGTAGTCTTCAAGTATTTGTAGCATATGGTAAGGTTTAGTCGCAAACCTCCTTGCATATAAATTTTGCCATTCCTGCACCCATTCGTTTCGTAATATCCTCAATTGCTTCTTGATAACTGAAATTTCAGGAGAATACAAATCAAAACATGATTTGAACAAAGATATATCAAAAAAGGAACACTGAAGCAATTCCTAAGCACATCTAATACCAGTAAACTTGATCTAAAAAAAGAACCACAGTTATTTAAATGCTATTATGACAATATGTACCACAAAAAAGTTACAAAAAACAGGAATGTACAGATTTGAGCCAGGTGGGTAAACAGATGCAAAAAAGTAGCATCCAATCATTATTAATTTTTCCAGGAGAATTATCATCAAGATCACAAGTGGGAGAAGAGATCTAGTGGACAAAGTGGGGAAGCAATTGCATGGGACCCTAGCAGAAGCTGCCATTTGAGGCATCATTCAGGTTTGAGATGAAGCATTTCCATGTTCAAGTGTTCAGTCCCTTGTCTTTGCAGGGTAGCCTTCTGCACCCTTCTACCCTTTTTGTTTCTCCTTGGTCGTCAAAATTTTCAAAAAGCATGCTAAATGACACACTTCTCCCACCATGCCTTCTAATCCCCCTCCTACAAAATCATTTGATTTTAGACTCACCCCCTATCCTTTTTTTGAGAGAGAGAAGAAAAGAAGATTTTGGGAGGTTGGTAATCATCCAAGCATCATTAATAACTAAATAAATGGAAGGGACTTCCAGAATGTCAAGCAACAACCCCAACCGACCACACGCCTCCCTTACAATGTTCTCAAACTCTAATCCATTCATTTCTTAATATCGCAGAATGCCTTTGAAGCCAAATAAACCACAAGGTAGCAACCACTTTAACCCAGCCAACCGTGTCAGCATGAACCAAAGAACAGAAGGAAGCCCACCACATGTTGCGAGACGTAAGATCAGCCCACCGAACGCACACACCCTGCCAGACCTCCACAAACAAGTGGCAAGAGAAGAAAAGATGATCCAAGCTCTCCTCCGCAACTCCACAAAAGACACACTCCAAATCTAAATTTAGAGCCCATCTCGACCAAAGCACCTTCGTAACTAACTTTTCTAAATAACCATGAAAAAAATTTGACTTTCAAGGGTAAAGGCATCTTCCAAATCAAAGAACAATCCTCCCAAATCAACGGCACCAGATCCACCTCCAATGAAAGCATCTTAAAAGCCTTTGAAATACTAAACCTCCCCTCCTTCCAGGCAAAACCATCCATAAGGTCATCACCAACAAATATCACATGCACCATCCCTAATAAACCCTACAACTCCACCAAAGAGAGACTCTAAAAGACCCGACTGCAAAATATGTGTCCAAGCACTAGAGGTGGCATCCCAAACATCTGAAACGGAAGCATCCTTAACAGGCGTCAAACCAAACAAACGCAAGAAGAGATCCGAAAGAACACCGCAACCTATCCAATTATCCTTCCGAAATCGAAAAGAGCATCCTTTACCAATCTTCAGAGCAAACAAATTTGAGGCAACACTCCGCTGTATAAAAGGCTCCACAGACCTCCAGAAAGCAAATGATTGAATTGCCCAAGAACCCTTGTACACTACATCCACAAGATCACCATACAAATCCCTAAACAATTTGTCAAGAAGGCTATCACCAACATACAAAAGTCTAACCACCTACTTCATCAACAGTGATTCATTAAACTTCTCCAACGACCTAATCCCAAGCCTGCCTCTACTCTTTGACTCACAAATCTCCCTCAAAGGAACCAACTGCAAGAAACAACTGTCATGATTCACTCCTTTCCAAAAAAATTATTTTCTACTAATCTCAAGTTGGGAAACAATATTTTTAAGCGATCTAAACATAAAAAGATAAAAACTGGGACTGCCGACAAAATCGCCTTTATCAAAACCAGTCTCCCTCCTCAAGATAGAAGCCTCTTGCTTCAACTAGCCAACCTCCTATTCATCCTCTCCACCACTCTTCAATCAGCAGCCACCAACCGCTTCCCCCTCAAAGGAAGGCCCAAGTAATTAATAGGAAGTCGAAAGACAGGCATGTTGAGAGCCACAGAGATAGCACCCTCCCCCACCCCATCCATGTGAAAAGCGACAACTGCACATTTCCTCCCATTAACAAAAAGACCAAATATATCACCATTCTAATCAACAACGCTACATGCTCTGTCAAAGAAGACCTCCCTAAATGAAGAAAATCATATTATACGCATATTGCAACAAAGGGGTAAGCAAAGAGCCATCAAAACCCAAAGAAAAGCCAGAGAAAAGACCCCCCTGCAAGTCTTAAAGGCCAAAAAGGCCAACATATCAACAGCAATGATTAACAAGGGTGCCAGCCAACAGCCTTGCTTAACACCCCTCTGCGGTTGAGTCCAAGATCTGCATGGTCTCCCATTAACAAGTACCCAAAAAGAAAGTCATCGTGATGCATCTCTTCATTATACGGATCCAAAACTCAAGGAAGCCCCTCTCCTAAGAATCTCCCACAAACAAGCCCAGGCCACCAAATCATACGCCTTCGAGAAATCAACCTTCCACATAAAGGGTGAAGTGCCAAACCTGTTCCAAGCAGCAACCATCTCTTCAACCAGCACAAACGAATCACAGAGGTACCTTCCAGAAATTGAACCGCTATCCTGGATGTTATTAATCAAAAATTGAACCCCTTATTCAATATGCACAAATGTACTAAGGGTGAAGATGTCCCATCTGCCTCTAAATTCTTCCCAGCATCTCTCCAACACATTTACATCTACACCACCCCCCTCCCAAATAAAAAAATAAAAACAAAGCCCAAAACCCCATCCTGTTCTGAGCCACCTATCTTATGTCAGCTCATCCTACATTCAAACATCATTCTCATCTATGTTTAGCGAATCCCTCCAACGAGGAGAAAGCAGTCACCAACAAGCCTCAATCCCTTTCATCCAAATGCAAATTATCACAGCTAGAGCTATTTTACCTTCTTTACCTCCAGTAAGCTTTTACTTATGCCATGAGAAACACTGCAATTTTTTGTCCAATCACTCTCAAAAAGACAATAGGGTCTCACAGAAATTATATGAATGAATTCCCTCCAAAGTGGCATCAGAACAACAATTCTTGCTTGGCATCATATGGTCTCTCTCTTCCTTGTTGACAACCATTTATACAACTTCATTCTTATCTTTCTTCCTCCAATCATTGGCTGAGGAAGGTTTTTCCACACTGCAGCACTTCAGGGAGAAAGGTTACCAATGATAGGAGGTGCAGCAATGCCAGTACAGGCATGCCAGGGGGCACAAGGAAATTAAGGAGTCATCATGGAACCAACAAAGGCAAAATAAGCCTGGTGCTATACCTGCAACACTGCACGCAAGCACTGCAGCAGAATAGTGTAGTCCCTGCACACGTGAGAGCATGTTACAGCTGCAAGAACACACATCCCAGCCCCCCAAGAGAAGCATGGGCTACTGCTGGCGGCACACACACTCCTACACTCCACAAGTTTCATCTTTGATGTGTACATTTCTTTTCCTTTGTTTTGAAAAAAATAAAAGGATGATCACATAGGATTAATGATCATCCCACTGCATTAATGAAAAAAGGGATTACATCAAGAACACATTAAATGCTCGCCCAGAAACCCTTTAGAAAAGAGACATCGTTACATGCATTGTCCACCAAAGATCCCTCCCCACCCCCACACACAAAAACTACAGCATTACACTGCAGCCAAAGCACCCAAAGAAAGACAAATGGTGTTGCCCGCTCCCACTTAGATCTGAATGTACCAATACAGGAGGACTGCCAAGCCTGCTCCCAAGTGGAACAAGATGGCCACCACCCACCTACTTAACCGTACACAAACCTCCAAAGCAAAGGGGAAAGTAAAAGACAAGTGATCACATTCCTCAACTACGTCACCACATAACACACAAGTAGGATCTGATTGAGGGGCAAACTTCAGCCCATAGACCTTACTCACCAATCTTTTTCTCCTTAAATGCCAAGCAAAAATCTTCACTTTCAATGGCATTGTAGTTTTCCAAATAAGTCTGTAGTCTTTTGCTCATGTTCCCAACTACATTGCCCTTAGGAGGTAGAAGCCTTATATAAGCTGACCAAACTAAGAATGAATCATCCTCACATCAGCTCTAGGTGAAAAAGCCATCAGATCCTCCTAGAGATGCAAATACTCCTCGACTATCTGATCAAAAAGGGTAGCGCAAACTGTCAAAGACCAAGACTATTCATCCCAGCTTTCTTCCACTAACACCATGGGATTTGAGGTCAAGCCATATAAACATGGACAGGCATCTACCAAAGGGCCACGGTGCCCAGTCATCCAACCAGAAGGAGAAATGCCTATCATCTCCTGAGTCTACAAAGGAAACAGAAACGACAACCAGCAGTTCATACAGCAAATCTCTCCAAAATGCAGTCTCCCTTTCTTGGGAGCATCTTGTCTGCCATGATAAGCTGTAATAACATCAGAAAAAAGGCTCATCTCCCTTCCCATGTTATTAATGATCTACTTGATAAGGAGGGATTGGTTCATAACCACCAAATCAAGTACTCCTAAACCTCCATCAGCAACAGTAACAGGCCTGCAAACATCTTTCTAGGCAAACATAGATACACCTCTACTACTATCGGAAGCCTCTTTCCAAAAAAATCACTGTGTTATTGTCATGGGCACTTCTGTAACAAAGGCAACTATATTTGGCTTGAGTGTAATCTGTATCAAGCCTGCTGAAGTCGTTACATCAGAGAGCTACCAGCCTGTGGTATCCTCCATTACGAGTAGATAGATAACAAATCAAAGCGGCATATCAATTCCAATTTTCACCTGAAGTAACTCGCACCCCTTCCAGCCTTCTATTCCCTTCTTTCCCATTCCCATTACCAACTAATTTTTGTTATCCCCTTCCATATTTCTTCCTTCTTAGTTGTGTTGCTGCAATAATAAGACGCTGGCGGTCACACGAGCTCAGAGCCTTGAATAATAAACAAATCCCATACTAGTTTGTTACTGGAAACTGAGGAAAAGGTAAATGGCCAAGGTGGAGGTGCCGCAAGTGTGGGCTCGATGCCTCAATAGGAGAATGCACAACATGAGCCAAGACTGGCGAATTGTGCAAGTAGTATACCCTACCTTCCTTACAACCAACACCAATCTTCTTCCCAATTAGGACATCCAGCATCACAAAATGCAAAACATCAAACATAACCTAACAATTCAACTCCTTTGTTATCCTACTAATAGAAAGAAGACCGAGTGGAAAATCAGGTACATGCAAAACGTCAGAACATTGGTAAGTCTTAAAGAGGGGTAAGCTACCTACACATTCAGTTAGCTAGTAATAAGAGACTGACTGCACCTCTTTATATAGAGAAAAGGTGTAGGAAAATTATACTACATGCCCAATTAGAAAAATAAAATAAAATGCTACACAATAAAATATAAGAAATAAGGAAAGTAGGAAATATGTCAACATTCCCCCTCAAGTTAGAACATAGATATCAATCATGCACAGCTTGGAACAACATGCATCAAAAGCTCCACGTGGCAAAGGCTTGGTGAAGATGTTAGTCGTCTGATCCTCAAAAGCAAAAAATGTAGTACATAATACTCCTCGTTGTATCATATCTCTGGTGTAGTGAGTCTAGTGACAATCCACCTCTACATGTTTTATCCTCTCATGAAACATTGGATTATTAGCAATGTAGGTGGCCACCTTGTTATCACAC
Organism: Thalassia testudinum; assembly: GCA_037157565.1. NCBI lineage: Eukaryota > Viridiplantae > Streptophyta > Magnoliopsida > Alismatales > Hydrocharitaceae > Thalassia > Thalassia testudinum. The sequence continues at coordinate 103,436,214 of JAZHRO010000024.1, read as the reverse complement.
TGCATTTTCGTAGGACCATCAATGTGGACATATAGATCTCATAATAGGGACTTCACCCAAATCATCTCAGTACCAATCTAGGCCATAGCCTGATACTCAGATTCTGCACTCGACTTGGAGACTACCCCTTGTTTCTTACTCTTCCGAGCAACAAGATTTCCAGCAACAAAAGTGTAGAAGCCTATGGTGGATTTCCTATCTACTATACTCTCTACATAGTCAACATCCGAATATCCCATAACAGTCATGGTTGCTCCTTTGTAGAAAAGTAACCCACGACCAGGTACTTTCTACAAGTATCTAAGCACATGCATAACTGTCTGCCAATGTAATTTGGTGGGTTTATCCATAAATTAACTTAGCTTTCTAACTGCCAATAATAGTTAAGTATAATAATTTCCCAACCAGCAGCCTGTGTGAGTAATTATCAACCACTTTTGCCTCTTCGTCATATAAATGTGCCTTGGGATCCATAGGAATATTAGCAGATTTGGATCCCAGCATGCTTGTCTTCTTAAGTACATCAAGTGCATACTTGCATTGCAACACAACTATCCCATCCTTACTAGTTCCAACCTCAATTCCTAGAAAATAGCGTACTAGATCTGTCATAACAAACTGCTCTGCTAGGAATATTTTAAATTCTGCAATTCCAACTTTGCCATCCCCTATCATAATCAAATCATCAATATAAACTAAAAGAATCACCACACCTTGCTCTGTCTTATTAACAATGAATGATCAGAGGAAGATTTCTGCAAGCCCATCTTTTCAACCACTTCTAAGAGTTTGTGAAACCATACTCTTTGACTCTCTTAAGTCCATAAATAGCCTTCTTCAATCTACATACACTCCCCCTAAACCTCAAACCCAAGAGGCTGCTGCATGTATACCTCTTCCTTAAGACCATACAAAGGAAGACATTTTTTACGTCAAGCTAATGAAGCTTCCAACCCTTGTGAGCAGCAACGGAAACCAGAATCTGGATCGTAGACAAGCGAGCAACAGGGGATAAGGTATCAAAGAAATCCATCTCATATGTCTGAGTGAATCCCTTAGCTACCAGACAAGCCTTATACCTTGAAATAGACCCATCTAGGTTGTATTTCAAGGCAAATACCCAGCAACAACCAACCCTCATGTCAGGTGGAAAAGGAGTAAGCTCCCATGCCTGACGGTCTTGTAAGGCAACCAAATCATCCTCTATGCCCTTCCACCACTTTAAATCAAGCATGGCTTGCTGATATGTAGCTGGTAAGTCCATGGCTAACAAAGTTGTAATGAACAAGCCAAAAGATATCCCCATCTTGTCAGTGGACACTACCCCTGCTACTCTATAATGTGCACAAGAACGTGGTGGCTTCCAAATTGCTATTGCAAGATCATCCTCAAGATTAACATCACCTACACCAACATAATCACCACTAGCACAAACATACCTGGCCCAAGGAGGAAGGTGGCACAGTAGTGAAGGGGGGGAGGTGGGGGGGTATGTTGCTTGTATGTCATTGGCAACTGATAAGTAATTGGAGGGTCTCTATATCTATAACCATCACTAGAAGATGCACGAGGACCAGGAGATGCCTCAATCTCCATCATAATCCTATCCATTGGCACAAGTAGGATAGGCATGGGAGCAAATTCTCCCTTAGGAGATAACTGACAAGTAGCTCAAGAGAAATACGACACTGCCTCATGGAAAATCACATCTACACTAACATAGTGCCTCCCTATCGCAGGATCATAACAGCGATAACCCTTCTGAACATGGGAATATCCAAGGAAAACACACTTTACTGCACGTGGCGCTAACTTATCCCTTCCTGGGCCCATCAAATGCACAAATGCCGCACATCCAAATATACATAGGGGTAATTGAAATAACTCAAGTTAAAGTATATGTCACAAAGTTTGCTCATGTAAAACAGATGAACGCATCCTATTAATAAGATAACAAGTAGTAAGAACTGCATCACTCCAATACAAATGCGGAACACAATGTTATATTAATAAAGTATGATCCACATCCAACAGGTGCTGGTGTTTCCTCACTGCCACACTATTTTGTTGCGAGGTGTGTGGATTGGAGGTCTAATGCACAATAACATATGCCCTATAAAAGCCAGCCAATCATGTGGTACAAAATTCCAAAGTATTATGAGATCTAACAATTTCCACTATGGCAACAAACTAATTTTTTATTTCCAATAAGAAATGCTCAATAATTTATCCCACATTAAACTTATTGTTCATAAAAAACAACCACGATAAACGAGAAAAATCATCCACAATAACTAAATAATAGTGATGACCCTGGTATCCGACTAGGGCCCCAAACATCTAAATGAACCAACTCGAAAATAGCAGCAGAACTGGGACTAGTAGTGGATGGAAAAGATCTCTGATGCTTCCCTAACTGACACACATCACAGTGTATCGCAGTTGCTGGTGACAAATGTGAGATGATGCATCTGAGCTTATCCAGAGATGGGTGACCAAGACGACGATGCCACTGCAAGGCACTTCCATATGTAAAGCTAGAACCACCCTGACATATAGCAGCAAAAGGCATCTGGACAAGGCGATGCACACCTCCCTCTTCATATCCACCACTAATCGTCCTTCCCGCCAATTTGTCCTCAAATATGAAACTATCATCATCAAATATGACTACAATTAAGCTACTTTGTAATCTCACATAGATAAATCAGGAATAAAAAATACACCAAACAATACCATGGTAGGGGCAACAAACACCTCCCCCTGATCATCGATCTGTGCATGCCTCCTATCTACCACCTATACTATCCTTCCCAGTGGTACAGTCTGTAATCTCCCAATGCATCCTTGATCACCAGATAAATGATGTAATGCACCAACATCTACCAATTAGGACACATCAGTACCTGACGATGAGACAAAACAACAATCTCATTAATGATGGTCGTCTCCTGAGTCAACTGAGAGAGGCATTGAACCACAGCATCATAGTATGCACAAGAAATAGTATCAAACTGCTTAACAGAAGTCACAAAAGCCTAATTGGCGATCAATGGTCTCCCGTACTTAGCCCAACATGAGGCCTCAACGTGTCCATCCTTCCCAAAGAAGGTGCAAGTGGTACAGGGCCTCCTGGACAAACCTCGTCCTCTCCCCCGACCACATGTTGAAGAAACACCTCTACCTCCTCATCCAGTCACAGCAACCATGGCTAATGCCTGTCCAGCACTCTCTCCAATCTAAGATAAAGGCACAGCAAGCCTACTTAGTCGACTATAGACCTCCAATGTAGAAAGCTCAAACAACGTGAGGATCTGTGAACAGGTAGCAGCATAATCTAGGCCAAGTCTGGACAAGAATAAATGTACTGCGAACTCCTTAAGATAATCTTTTTAGGAAGAACAAGTGCATACAGGCCAACATGCATATATTTCTCTAAAAATCCTTTCAAAGCAAAATAATATTGAGAGAGTGGGCAACCCTCTTGCTTCAACTCAAATAACTCATGATCTACCTAAAAGACTATACAGGAATTCCTCTGATGTGAATAAGTATCTCTAAGACTATCCCACACCTGTTTTGTCATCTTGTAGTACATAATCTCATCTCCACCACATGGAATAGCACTATTCATCAACCAAGCACGTACCATAACAATATCCTTCCTCCAAGATGTATTTTACCATGTCTTATCAGTAGGCTTTGGCTCCAATAGAATATGTACCTTATTGTGCCCCTTCACCGTCATAACGAATGTTTGAGACCATCTTGGATAATTAGTCTCATCAAGTCTGATTATGAAATCAAAAAACTCTTTTAAGTCACGTTCTCTAACATGGTACCCGATGTAACCTCAGATTAAGAAGATGAAGCCATTGTGAGCCTACGAACGAAGAAAATATGCAAAAACCAATATCTAATATTAACTTCATATCATATCCATTAATAGGAGATTGGCAAATACTCATGTATTTTTAGGTAAAAGACAACCCAAAAAATCATGTTACAATCCCCAACAGCCTTCACAAGATTAGATCATCCCTGCAAAAGTCAAGAACAGCATAAACAAGACCTGCACAGCTAAGGATGAGCATTGGGCCAGAACCCAAGTCCATTTAATAAGTGGGCTAAAAAGGTACCAAAAGACTCAACCCAAAATAAAATTTTTTAACCCAAGTCGAATCAGATGCAAAAAAAATAGGCTCAAGCTAGATTAGGTTGGCCCATTTATTCATGGTCTTGTTTATTTTACTTATGCCTGCAAAACAATATATAAGTGAGAGCTTTGCATCAATACTTATTTTAAAAGTATAGGCAACAATATGATTTGATACAAGTAAAAAAAAAATACTTGTAAAGGGATAATTATCACCTTCTGTTATGTAAATGACAAGGCTATTATATTTGCCTTTTGTGTAGATTAAAAGATCTTTAAGTCTTCGTAAATACATGTGCAACGAAAATGATCCAGCTACTTACATTACAAATATTTGGGTTGAATATCCTACATATATAGCATATGACAAGCCAACCAAATATAATCAAGTAGAGAAAAATTACAATAAAAAATAAAAGTACTCATCTTATATGTATATATTTAGTTCAAATTTCCATGTCTATAATTCCCTATGACAAGAAGTCAATAGTTCATATCTAGTTCGAACGGAATTGTAGGATTACATTGCACAACTTACAATTACAAGGAGCACAAGAGTTACAACTTTGTTGGTGGGAAAATGAGCGGTCTATGTTTACTTAGTGTTTAATGTAAATGCATATACAATATAAATTTTGATAAAAAGTATGAATATATATACATATATGATATATATTGATGTAATTGGGCCAATTGGCTAAGCCTTAAGCCAAGCCTATAAATGGGCCACATGAGCCGAATTAGGTTTGGGCCGCCTTAGCCCAAGGCCTATCTCATTTAATAAATGGGTCATAGTAACACCAAAAAGCCCGACTCAAGTTAATTTCGAGTTCAAGCTTGGGCCAGCCCAATCGAGGTGGGTCGAACAAACCCGACCTAATGGTCATCCCTACGCACAACCATTGGGGGACCCCTCCCCTTCACCTAAGCTGCTGACAGCGAGCCTGCAGCACCAGCGCTGCCTTGTAGAAGTGGCATCGACGACCGCAAGCCCTACTCCAACGACACTAGAGATCGTTGATGCTACTAAGGCGGTGCCGACAACTGCTGATGGCTCTACAGTCGCCACTAGTGGCTGTTGTGACCGTTAGAGGGTTAGAGTGGAAGGTTTCGGGGCTTAGTTTCGGTAGGATATCAGAATTTGGCCTAAGACCATGCTCTGATACCAAGAGAGAATAAATCAACTCATTATTCCAATAAACCCTACACCTCTTTATATAAAAAAGAGGTGTGAGGAAATTACACTAGATGTCCAACAAGAAAAACAAAATAACATAGCACATAATAAAACATAAGAAACAAGCAAGGAAAGTAGAAAATATGTCAACAACTACCATCAACAAGATTTACAAACTTCTCTCCCGATATAGCATGTAGACTCTTAAATCGAAAAGCATCTCCACAAAGATGGCATAAGGCAACAGAATCAAGGAGTCAATCTACAGGAACGAAATTTCTTGTAATAACAAAATATGCAAATTTCCTGTAATGTTGTCTACCTTATTGTTGCTAAGGTCTTGCCAAACAGGCTCAGAGATGTCCTCGAAGACTTGATCTCCCCTGTGCAAACAACCTTCGTACCGGGAAGGGGAATATTGGACGAGTTTATCATCGCTATGGAGGTTTTGGCTGCTTGGAAAATAGAGAAGAAACAGGCGTTTCTGTGGAAGGTAGACTTCAGCAAGGCATATGACTCAGTACAGTGGGATTTCCTGTGCACATCCTTACCGAGGAGAGGCTTCTCCACGATGTGGATTGGCTGGATGAAGAGATGTGTGATGACGACATCTTTCTCGATCTTGATTAATGGGAACCTGGCAGGAGGTTGAATGCAGCCTAGGAGAGGGGTCAGACAGAGGTGCCCTCTAGCTCCTATGCTGTTTGTGCTGGCGGCGGATGCCTTGCAGGGCAACTCGTAGGGCATGTGATAAGGGTCTGATTAGTGGTTTCCAGGTTGGAGAGAATTAACAGACGGCAATCCTGTAATATGCTGATGATACCCTCTTTCTGGTTGAAGGAGCGAGTCTAGAGGCTAAGAGGATGAGAATCATTCTGGAGCTCTTTGGCGCAACGTCTAGGTTGCAAATAAACTACCAGAAATCGACGTTTGTCCCGATGAACATGGTGGCTGAAAAGGCGGAGTCGATGGGTGGAGCACTTGGGACAGAGGTGGGATCTTTGCCATTGGTTTTTTTGAGCCTTCCTTTATCAGATAGGAGGCTTAGACTGCCATATTGGCTTCCTTTACTGGAGAGAATGGAGAAGAGATTGGCAAGGTGGTCAGCTAAACTGTTGTCTAAAGGTAGGAGGCTTGTTTCGGTAAAGGTTGTTCTTACATCCATTCCATTATATTTTCTATCTGTTTTTAGGATACCGAGACATGTAGAGAAGAAGATTTCCAGGTTGATGCACGATTTTTTCTAGTCTAATGTGGGGGCAGCAGGAAAAGGGGCGAGGCTGGTGGCCTGGGAGGAGGTTTGTAGGCCGGTGCAGGAGGGGGCCCTGGGAGTTAGAGAGGTGGAAAAAGTGAATGTTAGCCTCCTCAAGAAGTGGATTGCCAGACTTGTGGGCCGTAAACAGGGGTTGTTTGATGACGTCATCAGGAGTTGCTACAAATCCTTTATATCTTGGGAGCCTTTGGAGTTACCTCCTTCAGGGGCATCTTTCTTTATCAGGGGACTAACAACGATGGCAAGGAAGGTGCGGACATTCTTTACTCCCACATTGGGTAAGGGAGATGTTTTCCAATTCTAGCTGGATGATTAGCAGGGGGTTGGCCTGTCTCTCAGTGCCAGATATCCTCATCTTTTTGGGAGTGTGGTTGACCCATTGGCCTCGGTGGGAGACTTCTGGTCCAGGGCTTGGTGTCCAGTCTTTCGGGGGGCCTCTCTGACAAGAGGTGTAAGGATTTCCAGAGGTTGTTGCAGGAGTTGGAAGGATGGGAGCTAGAGGAGGGTGGTGACGCATACTCCTGGGAAGAAGGTGAATTCTTAGTGACGAAGGTCTTCCGCAAATTGAGTGGCGGCATGGCCAACACAGACATCGATCTCCTAAGAGACTACAGGCTTCTCTAGGAGGCGGAGTGTCCACTGAAGGTTAAGATTTTCACGTGGTTGATGAAGAGGGGGAGGATCATGACGAGGAGATGGAGAGCGAGGTGGACCTAGATGGATGACGTGAGTTGTCCCCTATGTGGAGGAACGGAGGACATTCAGCACCTCTTCTTCCAGTGCCCTTTTCTAAAGTAGGTGTGGCAGAGGATGGGGATCGACGAATTGTACATCAGGATGTGGCTAGCTTTTGGTCATCTTTCCAAAGGGGAAATGCTCAAGAGGGGCATATCTCTTTTAGATCCAAGAAGGATCGAGCTAAGATTTTGACTATTTTACGAGGTGTTTGGCTGGGCAGGAATGGGGTACTTTTTAGGGGAGAGAAGCCCTATGTTGAGAATTTTTCTTATTCCATTATGTCCCAGGTGGAGTTCTGGAGATCCCATATGTCACTTCTGATGGAATGAAATGATCATGGATGGTTATCATTTAGATAACTACCCTCTCACCCTTCAAAAAAAAAAAAAGCAATATGAATACCTCTGGATTGCATAGTGGCAACAACAGGTGTAGTTGTGGAAGGTGATGACCCAATAGTAGATGAGGCTATGGCAAATTGGTGTTGTAGAAATTCATCATACTTTGCTTTGGGAAAAGACATCATTCCTGTAGTAGAGCTAAGTACCTAAAGTTGAACAACAGCTGCAATGACTCCTTTAGAAAGATAGGGTGTGTCGTAGTGGTACGTTTAGTACCACATAGTAGAATGAAAAAGCGTGGTGTGTGTGGGAGCCTATAAAAAGGCTATTGTACCCTCATTTGTTTCTTGAGAAGAATAGAACAAGCTCGCCATGTCGGGGCCTTCTCCCGTGGTTTTCACCCGTTCTTCATGAGTAGGGTTTCCACGTAAGCACAAGTGTTTTTTATCATTTACATTTTGATATCATGTTATGATTCCGCTTATTCATATTATTTAACATGGTATTAGAGCCACTGATTCTAGTGGTTCAGGGTTTCGAGAAGAAAATCTAGAGTGGGAGGCCCTCCAGCAACGCTGCCAATCTCCGGCAAGCCACCGGAGAGGCTCTCTCCTCTCCCAACTCCTCTTCCTTTTCTTCTCTTATTCTTCTGCTTCTACTGCTACTCTCGTCGCCAGTGAAAAAAGAGTCGCCGACGCCACCATTGGCCCACCACCAACGAGAGACCACCATAGGGGTGGTCATCAGTGGCCCAACCTCCATGTCCACCATCTTCGAGGGTTGTCGAACCAGCCACACGTCACTGATGACCCCATCCTCGACCAGCGTTGCCAGAGACAGGAAGCTCAAATCGAGGTTTTAACCCCTCTAACCTTGCTCTATCAAGGATCCAAGGGGACCACATGACTCCTTGAAGGACATACGTTTGCAGCCCAAGGCAACTTAACGAAGAAGAAAGACAGATCAGCGTAAACATGTAGATGGGGTGCACTCTCACGCACATGGAGTGTTTCAACTGGCTCTTGCAGCGTAGGAGCAATGGCAGCGAAGGTAACCTTATACACGTTCGGAGAAACCAAGTACAGTACACTGGCTCACGAGGTGTAGTAGCTAAGGTTCGAAATGCTGATTTCGACGCCATGCCGATGAAATTCTAAGTGTGCATTTCGTAGGCATGCCGAGAACACGCCGTGGAAATGCCCATTTTTCGATGGGCATGCCGATGAGCATGCCAAAAGCACGTTGTGGGAATGCTCATTTTTCGATGGGCATACCAATGCATATCGACAAAAATGATAGAAGTAGTCAAAAAAACCAGCAGCAACCTCGGCATGACCATCGATTTCGCCGACATGCCGACGATATCCCAACATTTCGACAACTTTACTATGTCGGTATGGACTTTTCCCAGAAAAAAGTCATGCCAACGACATTTAAATCACCGGTAGGAGCAATGGCACCCGTGTGACCTTATGCACACTCAAGAAGACCAAGCCTCATCATCTTCAGACTCTTGGACGTGGGAGTAGCAACATCCAAGCTTTAGTCATGATTTCTCACATACCCAGTGCCTTACGTAGGACGTACAAGTAGAAACATGACTAGTTGAAGCTGATTATTTTTCTATTACCATTGAATAACATTGATCCAAGTCTTCATTATCTCTCGCATCTCGACTTGCAGGGGAATGTTAGGAAATAAATCAGGATCTAATTAATTAGCTGTCAAGGACCCTATCTATGTAAGGAAATAAATGAGGATCTAATTAGTTGTCAAAGATCCAATTAGTTAGGTGTCTTACTCATTTTAATCCATGTTATTTTTAACAAGTTGGTATATCTTTCCTTTACACTACCAAACCCTCTCTCTATATAAAGAGAGGTTTCGCTTTGTTATTTAACAAGAACAAATATTCTACAAAAAATTTCCACATTGTATCAGAGCAAACTGTTCTTGGGTTCTTTTTTTTAAATATTATTGTTATATCTTTGCTTTTGTTATTGAGTTTTGTGGAGGAGGTGCCAACAAGGGCATCTCACAAAGTAGCAGCAACAGGAGTGTTGAAGTCAATGAAGGCGTTGTAGCATCGTGGGAAGCCCAGGCGGGGCATAGCAGCATTGTTGGGTCCGAGGCGATGACTGGCAAAGCTGCTAGGGCTCAGCGACAGCGCTAGCGCCTTTCCATGGTTTCCATGCTGAGCGAAGATCGGGCGAGCACTACAATCGACAAAGGAGGAGCCCTTTACTGCATCATTCACGATAGAGTGTGGAGTAAGAGAGAAAGAGAGAGAAGCAACGCTGCAGAAGATGGTGTGGCACTGAGAACAATGGCGAAGATGGCCAAATCGATCTTGTAATAGCAATGGCAGAGATCATGTGAGATCTGGCTCGATGAGGAGGCTCAACAATGATTGCGGCAAGAGTCTTGGCACGAGGAAGATAGAGACTCAACAATGATTGCCGACTGCGGAAGGCCATCTACAGCCTCAAGCAGAGCCCCAAAGAATGGTTCCAAAGGTTGTTTCAGGTTGTGAAGGCAGTTGGATTCAGGAGATCAACAGTTGATTTCTCTCTTTTTTGTCAAGAGGACTGGACGAGGTACTATGGTGCCTCTTGTATATGTTAATGACTTGATTGTCATAGGGGATGATGTGCAGGGTGTCACCAAGATTAAGCACATTCTGGCGAAGCAGTTTATTATGAAAGATTTGAGGGATCTACAATACTTTCTTGGTATTAAGGTTGCCCAGAGCAAGAAGGGCGTAGTTCTATCCCAGAGGAGATATGCATTGAATATTATAGGAGGTAGGCATGCTTGGGGCCAAGGCAGCCAACATTCCTATGGACCCAAAGATGTCACTTTATGATGAAGATTCACAGTTGGTGGACAACAAGCAGTGCAAGCAGCTTGTAGGCAAGCTGCTATATCTGACTATAACAATGCCTGATATCTCCTTTATGGTGGGGAGAATGAGTCAATTCATGGCAAAGACAACAAGACAGCACTGGGATGCAACATTGATGGTGCTCTGATACATCAAGAAGGTTCCTGCAAAAAGGTATTCTCTTCTCCAATAGGTCTTATATGACTTTAGTTGGCTACTCTGATGCAGAATACGCTAGATGTCACGCATATCGAAAATGCACTACGGGGTTCTGCACCTTTTTTAGCAAGGAGTCTGATCACATGGAGGAGCAAGAAACAAGGCATAGTTGCTAGGCCGAGTGTCAAGTCTGAGTATAGGGCCATGGCTCAGACGACTGCAAAGATGACATGGATCAGATTCCTACCCACTGATTTGGAGGTACAGTTTTCTAACCTAATGGAGATGCAGTGTGATAACAGAGCAGCTACTTTCATTGCCAACCCAGCTTTTCATGAGAGAACAAAGCATGTAGAGGTTGATTGCGATTACACCACAGATATTATTCAGAAGGAGCTGCTATATACAACACCAATCATGTCTAAGGAGCATATTGCAAATATTTTTAACAAGCCTTAAGCCAGATCTTTGTTTGATTTGTGTATCCAAGCTGAGCATGATAGATATCTATGCTCCAACTTGAAGGGTAGTGTTAGCGTATGCACATTTTTTATATAAGGGGTTCTTTGTTATTCTTTATTTCTTGTTAGTGCTATACCGCAACTTTCCACCTCTTCATTATATAAGAAGAGGTAGGGCTTAATAATATATTTATCTTATTCCCTCCAATTATATATGCTCCAACTTGAGATAAAGTGTTACAAGTCATTTATTGTGGGTTGTACCTTTTTCTATTTTGCCTTTTGTATGGGATCCAGCATGTAATGATCCCATTGTCTCTATATAAAGACATCGAGGGTTTCTCTGATAAGATGGAACATTACATTTCCATCTCAACAATATTACAAAATAATGTATTATAATCTATTACATACATAGTTATCTGTGATAACCTATAAATTCTAACTTATAACATGCTTAAAAATTATGATTATGTTATGCGTTGAAACACTGGTACATCTAAAAAAATGCAAAGTCATTGCTGGAGGAAGTGGAAATCTCAAAATAAAGATAACGAAGTCATTGCATGGTTATATTGCATAAAATTAGATATGACAATGTAATTTCTGTAGAAAACAACTAAGGGGTGATAAAACTACACGATTCAAGTACCACCTAATTAGCGACGATAAGAATCTTTCAAAATGTCAAGATTATCCGGATGATATGCATGAATAACAAATGACAATGAAATTTTGTAGAAAACAATTAAGGGGTAATAGAATTATACAATTCAAGTACCACCTAATTGGGAGCAATAGGAATGTTTCAAAATATAAAGATTATCCAGATGATGTGCGTGAATTAATTGTCGAGATGATGATATCAAGGCAAAAGAAGGCAATAAAACAGAGGTCCAAAGACGTCATCCGTGAGACCTTGTTTAATGCCATGATTATTACAATGTACACTCCGATTCCGATGAAGAATACGAATATTCAAGTAATGTAGAAGCCGATCCAAGGAAAAAGAAATGACACAAACAAGCAATGAGAGATTCACTTAGAAATGAGCAAAAACGACAAGTTCTTGCAGGTGACCGACAAGCACAGAGCATGAGATTTGATTCTGGTGGTTTCTTCAGATCTGGTAGCAAAACATTATTGATGTTAATGCTCAGGCTAAAACGAGAGTTAAGACTCCTATATGATATCAAATATTGAACAAATACTTACCTATAGAGAAGGAAGATTTAGATCAATATATCTCTAAGTTGACTCTAAGACCACATTATAGAGTTACAATTATTGTTGATAGCTAAACTAATTATACAAGGAGGCAAAGCACTACCTTCCTTGCATATTGTGATGGCAGGTCCTTTTTTTTAAAATCGTTAGATGCATCGGATAAAGTTAAGGATTATAAGTATCTTTATTCATTATTGAGGAATGTAATTAACGAGGTTGGAAAGGAACATGTTCGGATTATTACGAATAATGACAACTTCAAGCAGGTGGGAAGAAAGATAATGCAATCAAACTTTTTGGATGGTGTATGTGACTCATTGGATAGATTTAATTTTAAAGAAAGAAAGATTGTTTTATCTATTGTGGATAATGCATCAATGTTACATCATTTATTTATAACCATGAACATGTTTTGTCGTTAATGAGTGAACATTGCAATGATGAATTAATTTGTCCTCAGATAACACGATTCACTACAAACCACATTACCTTGAAAAGTATCTTGAACAATAAAGTTGGGTTAAAGTCAATGATAAATTCTAACAAGTAGTCTGACATTGCAAAAAGGTACAAGGTGGAAAATAGGTGGACTTAATAAACAATGTGAGATTTTGGAATGATTGAAACAGCATTGCTTATATTATGAAACTCCTCGTATTAGTTTTGAGAATAGTGGATAGAGATAAGACGTCAACAATGGGATATACATACGAGACAATGGAAATTATCTACGAAAAGGTGGCAAAAGTAGCGGAAAGGTTTAAGGAATCTTTCCTAAAGATAATAAAAAAAGGGGAACATGTTATTGTACCTACTCCACCTTCCTGGTAAGTATATTTCCCACTATCAAATTCAAGTAATTTTGCGATCCTTCAATGATTATTTCTCCTATTGTAGGCTATTACTTCAATCCAAAATATAACTATAAGCATTACCTTGGCATATGTAAGGAACTCATTTGAGCCATGCAAAAGGTTGTTGAGAAACTCTTTATTACTACTACTATGCAAATAGCCTACATAAATGAAGTATGCAAATTTAGCTTGAATAGAAACATATGTTTATTGATAAATAAGATATTTGGCATATGTTCATATTATAGATTAAATTTTTTAAAGAGAAGATGCTATCTTTTGGGAGTCGTATGGTGAGCACTCATCCTAGTAATAACCAACCCCTCTTTAGTCCCTAATAGTATTGATTCCGTGCATACTTATATCCAATTTATGACTCCAATATATTTTTTTCACAGCAAATTAGTGAAATTTGTATGCAATAAAAGCTTCAAATTTACAAGTGATGGTTAAAGTGTTAACACAAACAGCACTTATTGGTGGTTGGGAAAAAAATAGGTGTACATTTAATCTCATCCATTTGAAAAGAAGAAACAACCTTGGAACTAAAAAGCTTAATGACCTTGTATGCATCCACTACAGCACGAGGTTACATACGAGGCACATCAAGCAAAGTTATGATAAGAAGGAAATGGCTAATCCAATGATCTGGCATACACCTTTCAAAAGGGAGATGATGTCTGAGAAAGTTTGATAGATGACATTAGAGGAAATCCAGGGAAGGGCATATGGCAAGATCTAGTCATCATACATTTCCTAACAGAGTATTGAATTAAGAGATGAAAAATGCCAATCATCACAATCTACTTCAAAGGATGGCTCAGATGTGGAGATGATGATGCGGATGCAATCCTAATAACAAAAGGATTTGAATCAAAACAGCCATTCGACAGAGGAAGATGTGGTAGTCAAGTGCAAAGTGCTAGAACCAATGTCCATGGCAAACGTATTTCAACTTCAACACTCATAGATTGCGAGGGATATCGAAGTCATGATGCCTACAAGGAGGCTTTGAGCTCCTCAATCGGTTCCATGAGAAATGGTGATCAGATTTTTTAGTTTAGCACCAAGATATGAGACGGCACTTTGTACAATCAATCTCAGTACTCGCAATCCTTTGCACCACCACCGCCTTTGTATCCATCATATCCATCATAGAATGGATCAAAAAATGTTGACACTTCTGAGAGTGAATATTCTTACTCATATGGCACTTCTAGTGGATATAGTTTCTTCCCAAATTATTTTTCTCCTCAGCCCCAACCTCAAGCTCACCAAATGCCAGGATCACCATTATCATCACAAGGTACTTCGAGAACAATAAGATCCTCCCAAATACATGCAACTCGCTGTACTTATAGTTGACAACTATATACAAATAGCAAATATCCATATCTTGGAATTTCGCTCAGTGTAAATGAACATGAGTACAAACATGTCATGGATTATCAAACAATGTATTCATATATGTCATGGGAATATTACCGTGAATATATTCAAGCTATGGATCATCACTACAGGCATCAACGATGGCATCAACTAAGTGGCGACAGTGGTGATGGAAGCAATATGGACATGGTTCCAATAAAACACTCTTGGTTCTTTTGCCATCCCATGCATCAATTGGCTGGGTATTCAAATTTCAACTTTTAAATTTTTAGTTTAGTTTACTACATACAGTTATATTTGAATCTTTTATCTTTGCATGCCTTAATTCAATTCAATCAGTAGTTATTTAACATTTGATTCTTAAACTTGAACATGGCAGACTTCATGTTCATATGAATATTAGGATATAACATTCTTATTCTTGCATAAACCTATTTCAACTTATGACTTTCTTAAAATTTTAATTATTTTGACTACTACCATTTTTGTCAACATGCATCGACATGGCTCCAACATGCCCTTACCATGCCTCAAAAATAGACTATTTTCGAGGCATCGAAATCTATCGTCGAAATACGGACATTTCCACAATGTACCCTCAACGTGCCTCCAAAATACACTTTAGAAATTTATCAAAACGACATCAAAATTGACATTTAAAATTGTTAGCATATGTTTTTATTCTATTTCTTTATTGTACAGCTGTGGGGTTTGCTCCTCATGGGCATCTATGTACTTTCACCCTTTTTGGTCTCTCTATATAAGAGAGCCCTAGGGTTTCAATAATAATTTGAATCATTTTATCTAATTTGGTATTAAAGCACCGATCCTGGACCGTGACTCTCGATATCCTACCCTCAAGGCCTCCAAACCCTACACCCACGACCTCTTCTCCCAACGGCGACACTAGCAGCATCGGATCTTCTCTAGCAACGCACACGCAGTGAAGCACATCCACCGCTGGCTCGATTTGCGTGCAACCGCGTGTGGCGACGCTCAAGTGCCCGATCTAAGCGCTGCACCACGTGCGGCGATGCTTCGGGTTGCATGATTTGACCACAGGTGCTCTGACGACGCATTAGCAGCACTGCTACAGGCAGCAGCAGGTCCGACAATGCACCAGCGGCGGCGCTGCAGGCCATAGTAGGTGCTTTGGTGATGCTTGGCGACGATCTGCTGCTGCGATGACGTCGTGACGCGACGTCATCTGCAGTGCTTCACCTACGGTTGGAGGAGTTGATAGCCCGTTTCTAGGGCTACTTCTCTTCCCTTACACGAGAGAGAGACACCTAGATCTCCTTGGGGCCATCTTGAGTGTTCTTCCCCACACCCGAGCGAGGCTAGCATTTGTCCAAGGGGGTCTTCCAATGAAGATGCAAATCTAAATCAAATTTCTTCTAGATTTGCTAGTGTTTCTTTGACGTAAATATGGATTTCTTCTGTGTGATTGATGGATGCCTTTGGATCAGTTCGTTTCATTGATTGATGAAGAGTTGTTTAGCTCCCTTTGGACATGTTGAACTCACCGAGAATTGTTGAGTTCATGATGAAGGCCACTATGGAAACAGAACAAGTCAATCTTAACAGAGACCATCGTGTAAGACAATATCTGAATAGACGAGGAGGCCCTTCTACATGAGGTAGGGGGCATCGTCATCGACAAGGTAGCAGGCAGTAGGCCACAGTTATGTTCCCTAGCAAGATCGGTCATGTTCAGACTATGACTGAAGCTACAGAGCGGGCCAATGGGATTGTTAAGAAAGGGGATGAAACTGTTGTGTCAAATACTTTAAATACTACAGCTCTTGCTTCTTCTGCAGAAAATATATGGTTAATTGATTCCGGGGCATCCAAGCATCTTAGTGGAGACTGAGAGTACTTCAGCATGGTGCGTGATGTTCCTCCTGGCAAGACAGTTCAGGTGGCTAATGGACATCTTTCTCAGGTCTATGGCGAGGGAGAGGTTACTAATATCTCCCACCTTGAGACTACCCAATGTTCTATTTGTTCCTGATTTTCCGATCAGTTTGTTGTCAATTAGCAGGATTACCAAAGAGCTCAACTGCAGAGCAATTTTTGATGATGTGGGGTGTGTTTTCCAGGACAAATTCACAGGGAAAACTATTGGTGATGGATATGACGAAGGTGTATACCACTTAGCTCAGTCTCCATCGGCAGTAGTTGGACAAGCAATTGTGGCATACAAGGCAAGGACAGCACTTCAGTGGCACCGTCGGTTGGGACATCCCTCTCTAGATCGACTAAGACAGGTTATTCCTCATTTATCACCTACTACTGATCTTCCTTGTGACGCTTGATAACTAGGCAAGCATCACCACTCCAGCTATTCTTTTAGCGCTACAGTTGCATCATCTGCATGTTTTGACTTACTCCACATGGACATACGGGACCCGAGTCATACTCCAAACAAGCAAGGATTCCGCTTCTACTTGGTGATCGCTGATAATTTCTCCAGACTATCATGGACCTTTTTGCTTCGTAGTAAGTCAGATGCAGGAAATACGATTGAAATGTTAATTAATCAGATCAAGACTCAATTTTCTATGGTTGTAAAGATTGTTAGAACCGACAATGCACTTGAGTTTTGCACTAGGAGACTGACCGAGTTCTACAGCTCCCTAGGCATCATACATCAGAACTCCTGCCCCCATACTTCCCAATAGAATGGCATGGCAAAAAGGAAACACAGACATCTCTTAGACATGACTCGAACATGTTTGATGCATCACAATGTTCCATCTTCCTACTGGGAAGACGTCGTTCTGACTACTTGCTACCTAATCAACAGGATGCCTAATTCGATCCTTCATGAGCAGATTCCATATCAGATACTGTATCCAGATAGAGATTTGTTTGTTGTGCCTCCTCTGGTTTTCGACTATGTTTCATTTGTTCACATTATTGATCCTGACAAGGACAAGCTTGTGCCTTGTGCAATCAAGTGTGTATTTTTGGATTACAGTGCCACCTAGAAGGGCTAAAAATGTTATGATCCCATTGGTAGATGTCACGTTTCATGAGGAGGTGCCTTATTTTTCTATAAAGGGCCATCGGATGTCTACTTCAGATGCGCCTGCACCGATGCCCTTTCCCCCTATCCAGTTTAACGATATTCTTGTTTCGACTCCCCCATCTCCTGCTTCAGATTCCAAGGAGTTCGTGGATGCTTTTGAGAAGCTACATGGCCCAATGCGCATGTACAGTTGACCTCACTTGACTCTACAGAGGCCAACTCCATCTACACCACAGGTTGTTAGACCGCGGTCACCACTTGAGACAAGTACTACATCTTCCTCTATGCCACCAGACTCTCTTGCATAGGTGCATGTTGACTACACTGAGCTACCTGTTGACGATGGTCCTACAAGTCACTCTATGGTACCTGATGCTACTGAGGATCTTCCTATTGCTATTAGGAAGGCTCCACGCTCTTGTGCTTGCTACCACGTTGCAGGTGATCTTCCCAATGCCCATCTTGGGATGTCGTCTGTCTAGTTTGCTTCTGCCTTGTCAACTACAGAGATCCCCATTACCTACCAACAAGCCATGCTTCATCCAAAATGGCAAGATGTCAAGGGAGAAGAGATGGTTGCACTTCGAGGTTGCAGGACCTGGGAGCTCACTCCACTTCCTGACAGAGCTACTATTGTTGGCAATAAATGGATATTCATAGTGAAATTCAATTCAAATGCGGTCATTGCTAAGTACAAGGCACGTCTAGTAGCAAAGGGTTCACGTAGACCTATGGGGTGGATTTCTTTGACACCTTTTCACTAGCTGTCAAACTTCCCACTGTACAGATATTGGTAGCAGTTGCAATACACCTTGATTAGCCCTTACACCAGCTAGATGTGAAGAATGCATTCCTCTATGATGATCTCTAAGAGGTAGTTTACATGCAGCAGCCACCAAGCTTCGAGGTTCAAGGGGAGAGTGTTTGCAGACTACGGAAGGCCATTTATGACCTTAAGCAGAGCCCCAGAGCTTGATTCAAGAGGTTGTCACAGGTTGTAGAGGCAGTCGGATTCAGGAGATCGATAGCCGACTTTTCTCGTTTTGTCAAGACAAATGGATGAGGTACTATGGTGCTTCTTGTTTATGTTGATGACTTGATTATCACATATGATGATGAGCAGGGTGTTACTAAGATTAAGCGTATCCTTACAAAGCAGTTTATCATGGACTTCGAAGCTCTATGGTACTTTCCTGGCATTGAGGTGGCTCGCAGTAAAAAGGATGTTGTCTTGTCCCAAACAAAGTATGCATTAGACATCTTGCAGGAGGTTGATATGCTTAGGGCCAAGGAGGCCAATATTCCTATAGACCCCAAGATGCCACTCTATGATGAAGATGCACAGTTGGTGGATAGCATGTAGTACAGATAGCTCGTGGGCAAGCTGCTATACCTCACTATCACAAAATCGGATATCTCCTTTGCGATGAGGAGACCAAGTCAGTTCATGGCCAAGGCAACACGTCAGCATTAGGACGCAGCATTGATAATACTCAAATACATCAAGAAAGCTCCTGGGAAGGGTCTCCTCTCCTCCAAGGGGTCTTCTATGACCTTGGTTGGCTACTCTGACGCGGACTACGTCGGATATCATGTGGACCGCAAATCCACTACCAGATTCTACACCTTTTTCACAAGGAGTTTGATCACTTGGAGGAGCAAGAAACAGGGCATTATTGTGAGATCCAGTGCCGAGTTTAAGTATAGAGCCATGGCTCAGACGACTGCAGAGATGATGTGGATTAGGTCCCTACTTACTGATTTGCAGATACAGTTTTCTCCCCCAATGGAGATGAGATGTGATAACAAGGCAGCCACCTTCATTGCCAACAACCCAGCATTTCACGAAAGGACGAAACATGTTGAGGTTAATTGCCACTATACCAAGGACATCATTGAGAAAGGATTGCTATATACCACACCAGTCACATCTAAGGAGCAGGTTGCAGATATTTTCACCAAGCCCTTAATCAGATCTCTATTTGATTCATGTGTATCCAAGTTAAACATGATAGATATCTATGCTCCAGCTTAAAGGAATGTTAGCATATGTTTTTATTCTATTTCTTTATTGTACAGTAGTGGGGTTTGCTCCTCAAGGGCATCTATGTACTTTCACCCTTTTTGGTCACTCTCTATATAAGAGAGTCCTAGGTTTCAATAATGATTTGAATCATTTCATCCAATTAAAACTCTAGGTAATTCTACAACTACAAGCAACCAACAAATCATCCTACATCATTGCGCCAACAAAGCCTCAAGAACGTCTTGGCAAATACAAAGACGGATTTGGTTCCTCTAGAATGTGATTAACAGCAATCCAGTAAGACTAATGGTACTCAAGCAAGGCTCTGATAATGTACAAGAGTGGACCAACAATAGCCCAAACCCAAAATGAAAACTTTAGCAAGGTCCAGTGGTGAAAGGTAGCCAGATCTAGGGTTTCATCATTAGATCTTATCACCCTAGACCTAGCAGCGTCAAATTCAATTGAATCCGACTAAGATGGTGCTAGAACTTAGTGTAACAAGAGGGAAGCCACAACGACATGGAAACAACGGAGCACAGGTCAAGGTCGCTCAGTCAGGTGCTTAGCTAGGGTTGATTAGCTAAGAGAAGGGAAAAAGACGTATTAGCCACGGCTTCAAAATCATGTAGTTGGGGAGAATGGAATAGCATCACTAGAAAACCCTAATCCTCTTTTAGATAACGGACTAGTGGAGAAATTACAAGAAAGTTCCCAAAAAAGTATAAAATTGACAACATAAGAACCATAAATACTCTAACAAAGGAGATGTCTTGCCGATTATTTTGACTAAGCCTCAGAAACCATCGTGTATTAGAAAAGGACTAGAAAGAAAGCATTTATGTGGAAAGTTGACTTTACAAAGGCATACAATTATATTGACTAGGACCTTATGGTCCTTGTCTAAACGTGGATTCCTAAAGCTACGAATCCAATGGATGAAGCATTATATTACAACAACCTCCTCTATATTATTGAATGGAAATCCGATGGGTGGTTGGGTACAACCATGTAGGGGTGGACGACAAGGTTGTCTCTTGGCACCTCTATTGTTTGTGTTGGACCCTAATGCTTTAGCAATTAGGTTGGGCCTTAGGTTTTGCTTTGGTCCATGTGGCTACAAAGGAATGGGGTTGTTTTTTAATCCAATTGGTCTCTATGGCAATAGTGAAGATTTGTAGCGTGGCGTGGACTCTTCTACGTGGAGAGAAAATGTAGCAGCATCAAGTTGCTGTTGGTGTTGGCACACACAAAACAGAGAGGAGAAAGTGCAGCCAGCGATGAGAGAGAAGAAAGGAGAGAGGAGTTGTAAAGATAATTCTTTAATATTGTAACTCAAGAAACAATTAATTACATAGGGTCTCTTTATATAAAGAAGCGTTCCTAATCTCTAAAACAAGAAAATAGAACCTAATTGTTAAGAGAATTGAGTGGTTGTTTAGTGCAACATTGGAAAGTGTGGACTTTGTGTGTGAGTGGCGGCCTATAAATAGGCATGTACAACCATTGGAAGCTTTTCCCGTGGTTTTCTCCCTACTCTTCGTGAGTAGGGTTTCCACGTAAACCCAAATGTTCCTTTGATTGTTTTATGCTTTTTGATATCTTGTGATTTTACTTCTGCATTATTTAAATATTTCAACTTGGTATCAGAGCAAGTTGTTCTTAGATTATTATTAATTTTTAGCATCTCCATTTCATTAGTCTTGGAGTTCTTTGTTGAGGAGATGGAGTTCGATGGCAAGAGGCACCACAGTTGTGTTTACGGTCATGTTGGTGATGACATTGGTGGTAGCCGTGTTGGTGGTTGCACCACCATCGGAGGTAGATCTGCTCCTCTGGATGGCGAAGGCGATCAGTGTGCGACAACGGCGGTGAAGGCTGAGTACACGATCGAGCAGCAATCAACGGGCCCCCATGGAGGGGTCAACGGCGTGGAGGTGCAACAGAGCCACTTTCGACATCATGGAGGCACGGCCGCTCACTCAAGAGCATGTAGCAGCGAGCGATAGTGGACAAGATTATGGCGATCAATCGCGGGCACGCGTGCTGTCCTTCAGGATCTCGACGATGGTGTGGACTGCAAGATCCCTGCATTAGCAGCAAAGACGGAGCCAATAATGTGGCGAGATTGTAGCGTCAATCGTGATCTTTGGGAGATTGTGAGATCTTCGCATCTGCAGCGGCGATATTATTAGGGTTGTTCTGAGCCCTATGGAGAGAAGGCGCATGGTTCCCCCCCCCCCCCCCTCCGTTCTCTCTTTATTAGTTGAACGTTAAGAGAGGGAAACAAAAAATAAGAAAAGAGAAACAAAAAAAATAAGGGAAGAAGGAAAAATAAAAGAGAAAAGAAAAAAAATGGCGTGAAAGAAAAAAGAAAACAAAAGAGAAAACAAAAGAAGAAAAAAAGAAAAAAGGGGGAAGGTAAAAAAATGAGGTTTATGTTTAAGATAAGAGATGAAAAAGTTTTCTCTAGCCTTTCAGGTTATATTTTCTTCTTGTTGTTAGTCTTCTCCCATACGAATATGGGAGAAAGAGGGAGTGTGGGAGCTTGTTGTAGTCACCCCCATTTGGGAGTTCCTTTCGTTCATAGACTCCACATGAGAAACCCAACTCTGGGAGGTCCAAAGTTTCGAGGTCCTCAGAAAAAGGACTCATTTCAGATTTCTATGTGGGAGATCCAATTTCATGAACTCCAAAGAGGGGGATCCACCTTCGAGGTCTTCAGAGAAAGGTCCAATTTCAGGGATACTGAACAGGGAGCCACCAGTACCAGATGGTCAGAAACAGCCACAGTTCTTTCAGCAGCTCCAACCTACGTTCCCTCGTGTAGAGTGGGTTTATTTGTGTTACAAGCTGAGCATTCCATGCTCCAACTTAAGGGGGAGTGTTGAGAGAATTGAGTGGTTGTTTAATGTCACATTGGAAAGTGTGAGCTTTGTGTGTGAGTGGTGGCCTATAAATAGGCGTGTACTCCTCCCATTTATCTTTGAGAAGAAATACAGAGAAAACATGCCCATTGGGTGCTTCTCCCGTGGTTTTCTCCCCGCTCCTCGTGAGTAGGGTTTCCACATAAATCCAAGTTTCCTTTGATTGTTTTATGCTTTTTGATATCTTGTGATTTTACTTCCGCGTTATTTAAATATTTCAACTCTAATCATATCTCCAATCAACCAAATCAGTAACAAACCAAATCCCTCTAATTACTCAAGCTACTCGACGCATAACTTGCTAAAATAAGTAAACTTAGACTCAAAGCAACTAGGCTTGACACCTGGACTCCAAGGCTGGTGGCCCACCTTAACCGACTGACTACCACGTGGCACTTCCACGTAGCCCACTGTGCCACGTGGTAGTATCACATGACCTTTTATTCCTCACACTCCCTCTCAAGTTGTGGTCGGGAGGACAACGACTTGCTCTTTGATTTCGTGAGGCTAGATGCCCCACACTTGCTTCTTGCCCAAATCTTTGATAAACGAATCTCCTAGATCAACCGCTAGTCTTTTTACAACCTGGAAAGTTGTTGCTTCTTTTGGCAACCTCAAAAGTCGTGTGGGCCGCAGTGTTCTCTTCTTTAAGTGATAAATTAGCGTGCAACCTCATACATGATATTTGAAGTTCATTTTTTGAAAAAACCTCTTCTTTTGCAAGATAATAAAAAATCAGATTAAAGAACTCCATAGAACAACCATACAGAATGCACACCTCTTGACTTCCTCCTCAAGTTTCTTCTTCTTAGCCACATCTTTTGTCTCAAACATCTCCTCCAAGAGACAATGCAACTTGTCTTGATTGCACATGAATATCTTGAAGGTACGAGCCCGCAAGACATAGTTGGATGCCCCTTGCAACTTGATTCATGAACAACTACCTTTCCTTCCCTGGTGGCAATCTGATTCTCGCTTTTAGCCATCCTCATCCTTGAAAAACGAGCCTTCCTCTACTTGTACGCTCCATGTAAGGTGCTAAATGCGTAAGGTAAGCCACCTACCGAAGTCCCCATTTTGTCTCCTCGGGCCTTGCCTGAGGCACCAAGTTCCTTCGAGGAGTTGTTCGAGATAACTCACAGGTCAACGACAGATGCCTCAAAAATCGACGCTCTAATGCACATAGTTATCATGCACACAATAGGGCTATCCAACAAAAAACCCACACACAAATTTTATACGTGACTTTTCTCTCCATTCTACATGCGTGGAAAATCTCCGGGAAGAGCCTAGATCGAAGGCTCTAATACCATGTGAAGATTTGTGCGCTAACATGGTGTGGAGACTCTTCCACGTGGAGAGAAAATGCAGCAACAGCAAGCTGCTATTGGTGTTGGCGCACGCAGAACAGAAAGGAGAGAGTGCAGCCGGAGGTAAGAGAGAGTTGTGAAGATAATTCTTTAATATGGTAACTCAAGAAACAATTGATTACATAGGCTCTCTTTATCAAGGTTCAAAATGCTAATCTCGATGTCATGCTGATGAAATTTTAAATGTGCATTTCGTATGCATGCCAAGGGCAAGCCAATGCATGCCGACAAGAATGCCAACAACGGACCAGCAGTAGCCTCGACATGTCCATCGATTTCGCCGGCATATCAACCATGTTGACGATATGCCGACGATATCCCAACATTTTGACAACTTTACCATGTCGGCATAGGCTTTTCCCAGAAAAGGCCTTGCCGACGACATGTCGGCGACATAGCGTTGGCATTTAAATCACTGCTCTTTATATGGAGACATTCCTAATCTCTAAAATAAGAAAATAGAATCTAATCATATCTTCAATCAACCAAATCACTAACACAACAAATCCCTCTAATTACTCAAACTACTTGACACCTAACTTACTAAAATAAGTAAACTTGGACTCAAAGCAACTAGACTTGACACCTAAGACTCCAACTAGGGCTGGCGACCCACCTTGACCGACTGGCTGCCACATGGCACTACCACATGACCCACTGTGCCACGTGGCCTTTTATTCCTCACAGCAATAATGTTTTATCTCTAGCCAAGGGCTTCATTCAAGACTAAGGTGGAGCCTGATTTTTGCTTTTGCTTTTGATCATCTTGTAATCCCATCTTTTTATTAATGCAATGAAGGGTCACTAACCTCGAGAAACCTTCCTTTTTTTGTATTTAAGAAAGAAAAGGATGATGACCAAAGATCAATAATCATCCAAAGAATTGGATTAAATAAAAGGAACAATCTTACAGGTTTTATAGCCATAAATCTAACAAGAAAATAGTCTGCCTTACAACATTTTCAACCTAAGTCCGCTCCCTTTTACAGACAATGCTATTCCGATGCAACCAAATGCAGCATATAGCCAAAACACCCTTCACCCATCCTAGCATATCAGCATTAACCATTCTCTTACGGAGCACCAAAAATTGTCTATTGAAGATAAATACACTCCCTGCAGCTGAAGCTCCCTCTAAACATCCACGGAGAAAGCATAAGACTAGAAGATATGTGAGATGCCCCCATGAACGTGGCAAAAGGGGCACGCCACATCAAGGTTTTCCCTCGACAAAATCTCAAGCCTATTACCAACTTACCCCTTCTCAACAACCACATAAAAATTTTAATGTTCAACAGTAGAGGCAACTTCCAATCTTAGCACAATCCACCCCAATATTGTTTGCCATAGTTAATAACTTGTAAGCCTTTGCCACGAAATTTCTACCACGACCAAATATCTGCCATCCTTCCAAAGCAACTTATTAGGCTCATTAAGATCTGACCGCAATTCATAGATCAATGCCATCAGATTCTGAAATTCCAAACTTCTGACCTACAAGAAACCTGATTGGAACACCAGCCCCCAAGAATTGGGCACGCCATCCCATGCATCAGTAATCAGTTCATCTTTATTTACCACTAGAGGAAATAAGCAAGGAAAAAGGCTGGACAACACATCATTTCCTGACCAATCATCCTTCCAAAACTGAAGTAATCACCCATGCCCAAGGCAGGGTAAAAATAAGGTGCAACTCTTTGCAAGACTGGAACCAAAGATCTCCACAAAGCTGAGTCACCATGATGGTTAACCACCCTTTCCACCATGCTCACAGTCAAACTGTAGGAATCCCTCAATAGTCTATCCCATGGACTATCTCCATTACTGAAGAGCTTAAACACCCACTTCAAAAGTAATGCATCATTGAAGTTGCTAAGACATCGAATCCCCAGACCCCCCTTCCTTTTAAGCTGACACAACCCCTGCCAGGGCACCAACTATAGAAAACACCCCTCATGATCAAGACCCTTCCAAAAGAATCTCTTTTGTATAATCTCCAACTTGGTCAGAATCTTTATTGTTAGTTGAAAATCGACAGACAGAACCGACTTCAGAAGTACAAACTGGCCTCCCCTTGACAACAGCTTTCCAGCAATTCAACCTCTTAGTAACCCACTCCACTAAGCAATTCCAATCAACAGCAACCAAACACTTGCCCCTCAGCACAAGTCCCAAGTAGATGATCGGCAAATGTACTAAAGAGGAGTCAAGAACTATGGATGTGGCCACCAGCTCTTGCCCTTCCAGATTGAATAGGATAAAGCCAGACTTTCTACAATTTATTCTCAGACCCAAGATCTCTCCAAAAATCCTAACCAAAGAGGGCAGGTTTTCCACCTCAGTTGCACACCCTTAATGAAAAAAGTCATGTCATCGACGTATTGCAATATTAGCATAAGTAGGGAGCCACCATCCCACAATCTGAATCCAAAAATAATTCCACTAGAACATGCCTTAAAAGCCAAAGCTACCAAAGTATTCACCGCAATGTTGAACAAGAGAGGCACCAATAGGCACCCTTATTTGATGCCTTGTTGCGGTTGTGTCCCAGATGGAGAAGATCTGCTGACACACATCTTAATTAATTGAACCCAAAGCTTTGGGAAACCTCACCTTCTTAGGATCTCCAACAAGTAAGACTGAGCTACGGAATCATACACTTTCAAGAAGTTGACCTTCAACATAAAGGAAGGTACCCCAACTGTCCTCCATGATGTGATCATCTCCTTTGCCATAACAAAAGACTCCTAAAGTGACCTACGCATCACGAAAGCAAACTGGACTGGGCTAATCAACTTTGGCAAAACAAGGCGCAATCTGTTGACCAACATGTTGACCACAATAAGGTAGACTGCATTAAACAAAGCAATTGGTCGATACTCATCAATAGACTACACCCAAGTCTCTTCGAAAGTAGGAAAATATAGAACATGTTCGGTCTCTCAAATTCACGATTTCCTGCAAAAAAATGCAAGCAACATGGCCATAAAATCTACCCCCACAATCTCCCAAAGCTCCTTGTAGAACAACACATATAAACCATCCAGCCTAGGAGCTCCTTCCACTTTTAGACCATAAAATGCCACCAAGCCCTCCTCCTCGAACACATCTCTAAGAAAATCATTCCCCAAATACTCATCCAAAGTAGGCAAATCAAAAGGCCCCAATCTCCATCCCCCTAATGGTTGCCTCCTAGTAAACTCATGAAAATGGCTCCCAACGGCTTCACAAATCAGAAATAACAAAAAATGGTGAAATTGCACAACATCTTTGCTCTACATGAAAAGGTTTAATTAACTACATTATTGGTCAATTCTACCCCCTCATGGGAACAATCCAAGTTCAGTTAAATAATCTAAACAATGCGGAAGCGATAATATCAAAGCATAAAAGAATAAGAACACTTGGGTTTACGTGAAAACCCCACTCACGAAGAGTGGGGAGAAAACCACGGGAGAAGGCCCCAATAGGGCATGTATGTCTGTAATTTCTCAAAGAAGAATGAAGAGGTACACTGCCTATTTATAGTTGGCCACCACACACCATACAGTCCTACACTAACCAATGTGGGACTAAACTACACACAGTCCAACACTCCTCAAGCTGGAGCATGCAATGCTCAGCTTTACCACACTTGAGTCCTACTCTACAAAATGGAACATACACTCTCAGCCGGTCCTCGTCTGCAGGCGGGTATGCTGATGTCGACACATCAGCGAGGGCAGAAGCTGCTGAATCTTGTAGCTAACAAATGGCCTCTCCTCTGGAAACCTCAACACGTGCTGGTGGCTCCCCATTCAGTATCCCTATAACGGACCTTCCTCTGAAGGCCTCAAAAGGTGAATCTCCCTCTTGAAGTTCACAAAACTGGATCTCCCACAAGGAATCTGAAATGGGCCCTTTCTCTAAGGACCTCGGAACTAGATCTCCATCCTGGAGAACTTGAAACTCTGGACCTCTCAGAGTTGTGGTTCCTCGCGTGATGAACTCGAACAAGGGACTCCCTCCTGGAGGATGACTATAATAGACTTACACTCTCCCTTTCTCCCATACTTATATAGCGGAACAAATAAAAAACAAAGAAATACACATATAGAGGAGTTTCTCATCTTCTCTTGAATTCTTTTTTTTCTTTTTTTTTTCTTTTTTTCTCTTTCTTCACCTTTTTTTTTCTCCTCTCTTTCCTTCCTCTCTATTTTTTTTATTTTTTCCTCTTTTCTTTCTCTTGTCTCTTCATTTTTCCTTTAAAGCACCTGCAGGCACCCTCGGTCACCCTTTAGGGTTTGGGAGAACCCAACCACAGAGCAAGATCTCCCGCTACCAACTACCACTAAGAGGACGACCGCCACCACTGCCGCCTCATCTCCCTAGCGCGAGATCTCCACCGCGAGGATCTCCTCCACCTTCTGCATCGACTTCTTCACCACCCTAGGAGGCATCTCCAGTATCCTCCTAACCTGGGATGCATCTGCGTCAGTGGTCTCCGATGTCAGTCGAGGACGGGATCTCCATCAGTGGCCTCCGAGGGAACATCGAGGCCACCTCCTCTGCGTCGATCACAGCACCCGACATGCTACGGGATCTCGAGGACACAAGGATCCATGCTCAGCGACTGGAGCAATGCGAGTCGGCGATGGGGTTCGACCACCTCGACGCCGTCCGTGCCTTCGGCCTCGTCCCCTCCGACCGCCTCCTTCGTGGCTCCACCGTCACCCCTCGCGCAACCTCGCTGCCGTCCTCACGTTTGCAGCAGCCTCTGCAGGGGTCCACAAGACCTCTCTCCGTCCTCACCGACCTCCCTAGCGAAGTCCCCACCTTGCAAAGCGAGGCTGCCCTCACAGGGTCCCACATCAGGGACACAAAAGCCTTTGCAGATGTCCTCAGGCTTTCCACCAAGCTCCTCAACAGAGCAAGCTTCTGCATCGCGGCAGACTGCGAGCCCATCGCTAGGGCTCCTTGCTTCGCTCGATCTCAACGCCTCCATAAAGATGAAGGCACTGATCTCTTACGGTTTGCATTACTACTGGCATTGATGTCAGAGAACAAATAGAGATTTGACATAAAATGAATAGAAACGAGTTAAATGCCAAATAATAATAGATAGATAATTAACCCAAAAATAAACCCACCATGATACCAAGTTAAATAATCTAAACAATGCGGAAGCAATAATATCAAAGCATAAAAAAATAGGAACACTTGGGTTTACATGGAAACCCCACTCGCGAAGAGCGGGGAGAAAATCACAGGAGAAGGCCCCGATAGGGCATGTATGTCTATAATTTCTCAAAGAATAATGAAGAGGTATACTACCTATTTATAGCCATCACACACCACACAGTCCCACACTAACCAATGTGGGACTCAACTACACATAGTCCAACACAACTTCATAGTAATTGGTCTCTAGTGGTTAATCAAATTGGGGAAAAGATTTGCATTTACCGTGACAACATACCAATTGTGGCAATGTTGCCTTCAACAATTATGGCAAATTAGGCTTTCTTTGGTTCTTCCATTACGAAGGACCTTTAGAGGGTGTTCTTGAGGCTAGCAATGTAAGGAAGCACTTAGAAGTTCTACTCGTGATTAAGGAGTCTCGCTCTCACTTCTTTACAAGGGGAAACTCCTTGCAAGGTGCTCAAATAAAATGAGGTGAAAACTTTTCTCATCCTTGCATTGCTCTACAAGGGCGGTTCAATGGCCTTGCTATTCCAATTATGATGGTGCCCTAAGTGAACATCCTCCTGCTTCAAAGGTCACTTAAGTCAAGGTAGTCAAGGTGTCCTTCGAATATATGATGCCCAAAGGTCTTCTCAGCTATTACTGCTTCCTTTAGCATCTTTATTCACACGAGACCCTCAAGATGCAATGTCTAAATCTATCGTAAGACATGATGCAAGTAGAGCATTGTCATGGTTCTCATGTTCCAAGAAGATCCCCTTCATTGGGGAGGATCGACGACATTGCTTTACTTGATGTTGGTGAGGGGTCCACAAGGATGTGGCAAGGTCATTCCTCGACAATAGGTGGGTTCTCTGACTGCCAGTAGCAACAATGGTGGGTTCGCAAGACAAAGATGCCAAAGGTGGAAGGAGCACACCAGTTGCGATCACATGTCTAAAGCATCATAGTGGAAGTTGCATCGAGATTTCAAGAAATATTCTAGAAATGGAAAGATAATCACATTCATCTCCTTGTACAATGATCAAG
Source organism: Thalassia testudinum (assembly GCA_037157565.1). Taxonomy (NCBI): domain Eukaryota; kingdom Viridiplantae; phylum Streptophyta; class Magnoliopsida; order Alismatales; family Hydrocharitaceae; genus Thalassia; species Thalassia testudinum. The sequence goes on along the minus strand of JAZHRO010000024.1, from coordinate 103,405,985 downwards.
AATGCTTTGTTGGATCTCTCATAAGCCTCGAGTACACATCTACACATGCTAATCTCATCTAAGTGTTTCCGAGTTATATTTCATATCATGAGGGATTCAATTATTATCCCCAATCAAGCAACTCATTTCGCATATGATTTAGATCTTTTGACCTGAAATCAAGATGAAGACTTATAGGGGGTCGCCTCACTTGATGGAGCACAAGATATATATCCTATCGTGAGCCATCATGTCAATGATGCCATTGCTAGGTTGACATTAGGTCACTAGGATGAAGTGAAGACAAAGATATAAAGGAGTGATGCTCCCCATATTGACATGGATGATGTGGCTAGAGGTGCTTATCTAGTGGATCTCAATGGAATTTGTCGTAGCCAATTAGCTGCACATGAAAGGGCACACACAAGTTTCTCATGAAAGTCCTATGTTGAAATGTGAGGGGGTTATGTGAACCCTTAAGACACTACATGATTGGATGCCAAACTTGGCTTTTCTCCAAGAATTGAAGTTGGAGTTGTGTGAGCAATAATGGATTATATTATCAGTAGGATCCATCTTAATCGCTTCTTGACATTCAGTTCACAAGGGCAGTCGAATGGCCTCATCGTGGCTTGGAACAATGAGTCATTTCTTTAAGAAAGACATTGGACTGGCAAACATGTCTTGGTAAAGTAGTGTTTAAGCAGAAGGATAGTTTCACCTTCAAGTCTGCATGTGTTTAACACAATTGCTCCTTTTCCAAACAACCCTTTTGTTATTGGTGGCGACTTTAATGTTACATTAAATGCAAAGGATACACCAAATGAAGGGGGAGATCAAATGTGGGATCTATGTTGTTGTGGGAGATCATTTTAGAGTTGCATTATAGGATTGGAGTTCGGCATATTACCATTTTATTTAGAACAGCACGATTATCCCATCTTCAACATCAAAGAGTAACAGGTTCTTGGGGTAATGGAGTCCATGGAGGCTTTCCCCTGTGAGAATGTTGAGGTGCTTCACAGATCGTTCTTGGATCATATGCCATTAATCTAGAAATAAGAATCGACTTTAAGTCCAAGCACTCTTAGTTGTTGAAGCCAAACTTCAAGGACAAGGTAGAGGACCAGACGAGGTCATCTCCATCGAAGGAGTCAGCTATTGCTACCCTTGCAAAAAAGTTGCTCAAGCTTAGGTCACATCGGATTCTCTTATAGGAAGACCCTTGAAGTAGATTGAGCTAAGAAGATGCTGGAGGCTTCAAAGAAAATTCAAGAGTAAGACAAGGACGAAGACTCCAGAGACTTGATAGGTGTAAAGGTTAAGGAGAGGAAGGTGTTGCAACAGGTTCTTTTGACACAATCGGCGCAAGCTAGCTCTTTGACAGCAAGAGTGCTTCCAGCAATTTCAAAAGGACAGGTTAGCTCTTTGACATGATTGTTTGAAGAGTTGGAGGTCAAGGAGGCTTTGCTTGACCTTAATGCAGAGAACATGACAACTCTGATGATTTCCTACTTCCTAGTGCTATTTTTCAAGGAGTTCTGGCTGGTCATGGGACAAGATGTAATGGGGATACCACATGAATTTGCCGAGGGAAATAAAGGATTTGAAAAAATAAACAAATCCTTGCTATTCCTACTTCCCAAGAAGGATTCTATCGAGCGGATTGAGAACCACAAGGCCATCTCTCTTTTAAATGCAACAAATATGATTGTGGCAAAGGTGTTAGCTAACAAACTAAGGGAGCTTCATGATGTGTTCTATCATATTCAACTGGCATTGATTAAGGGACACCGTTTGGTTGACAGTGTGGTTTTGGAAACTAAAATTGTTAGCTACTAGAAGAGGATGGGGACAAAGGAGTTCATTTGAAAGGTTGACTTCTCCAAGGCATACGACTCACTAAACTAGGTCTTCCTATGACAATTCTTCATAGAAGAAGGTTCCTGGATGTTGGATTGCATGGAGGAAGCATTGCATAACCACTACTTATTCAATCTTGATTAATGGCAGACTTGAAGGTGGTAGATTCCACCTGCAGAGGAGCATCAAACAAGGATGCCCACTAACTCTATTGTTGTTTATTCTAGCAGTTGATTATCTAGCCTATTGTTCTTGTGTTGCTTGTGATGGGGGTTGCATTTAAGGTTTTAGCTTGAAAGGAGTGATAATAGGCTGACAATACTATTACCTTCATTGAAAGGGGGAGAAAAGGAAGTAGCAAATGTTCGATCCTATTGGAGTTATTTAGTGATTTTTCATGCCTAAAGGTCAATAGGGTGAAGTCATCATTTTTCCTTTTGCCACGATGGAGTCTAAAGCTGATAGATGTACTTATGTTCTACACACTCCTAAAGGCTCCTTGCATCTGCGGTAACTTGAACTATCCTCTCTAATCAGCCCATACATGTATTGAACTGGGATACAGTCACCAACCATGTTGAAAGAAGACTAGAGGGGTGGAAATCTTATCTTCTATCAAAAGGTGGATGATTGATTCTGTTTAAGTATGTCCTATCCACAATCACTATTTTCTACATATCAACCTTTCTTATGCCTAAGTGTTGAACAGGTTCGATTATCTTCAAAGGCATCTCTTTTGGAAGGACTTAGGAGGGAACAAAGGGGATGGCCTTGATGGTGTGGGATGAAATTTGTAGACCTACCTCTGAAGGGGCTTGGGAGTTCTTGGCACGCGCACTATGAATTATTCATTATTGACAAAGTGAATTGTAAGATTCATGGGTAACGATAGCGGGCTCCTTTCATCAATGATGGATATATGCTGCAAAAAAAAAAAAACTAGGAAGGAAAGATGCTTCCAGTAAAAGCAATGTCAGTTATTTGGAGAGGATTGATATGGTGATGCCTTTGTAATGCAATTCTTTTATGATGACATGGGCGATGGGTCAGATTTTCTTTTCTGGTGGTTGGTTGCCTGTTGGAGTATTAGCAAAAGGTTTCCTAGACTATTTAGTTTGCAATCCAACTCTTTGACTTCAATGGCTAACTACTAGGACTCAAGTACACAAGCTTGATCCCTCATCTTTGCAGGGAATTTTTCTAAGCAAAGAGCACAAGATTTTTTACAGTTTCAAGACATTCTTTTTCGTAAAAAGTATACAGAAAGTAGGCTAACAGTTGGGCATGGAAGGTGGCCACTTGAAGGCAGGGTTTTTTTAAAAAAAAAGAAAAAGGAAGATTAGCGGAGGTTAATAATCATCTGCAAAACTTCATTAATAAAAAAAGAGCATACTTACAAATTTTGGAGGCAAGGATCAGAATAAACAGTAATTTCCCTCACACATTCTCAGCCCAAGCCCATTCCCCCTTGAGGATGACGACATTACATTGCCGCCAAATGCACCACAAGGCCACAAACACTTTGACCCAATCACCAGCATTAGCAGCAACAATCCTTCTGAAAGAGACCCAAAAATTCACTGAAGGGGAGAGATCAACATCACGCATCTGCAGCACCCTCCAAACCTCATCCGCAAACCCACAGGTGAAAAAAAAATGCTACACGTCCTCGTTACCTTCACTACAAATGGAGCACATTACATCATGGTCTTCTGACCACTTCGATCTAAAAACCTTGGTCACCAATTTCACCCTCCTCAATAGTAGACAAACAAAAATCTTAATTTTCAATCGCACTGGGATCTTCCAAATAAATGAACAATCGGTACAAAGCTCAGAAGTGGGCCCCTCACGCGTAAGTCTCTTGAAAGACCTTCCCATTGAGAATCTCCCATCATTCCAAACAAATGTATCACACGTCCCACTATTTGGTCGAACACCATCCAACACACCCAGCAAGCTCTAGAACTCCGAAAAAGTAGCCTCAGAAAGACCAGGGAGAAACACCAGGGACCACAAGCCAGAGATCTCACCCCATACCTCCACACAACATCCTTATCAGGGCAATGGCAAACACACGCGGAAAGATCTCAGAGAAAGCTCGACTCCCCATCCAATCATCTCTCCAAAATCTAAAGGATTCACTTCCCCCTAAAACAGAAGAAAAAAAGGAGTGAATCCCCTACTGCATTACCAAATTGACACTCCCCTAAGCAGCAAACAGTTTCTCATGGTCGAACTGTCCAACCACAAAGTCCAACAATGAACCATATGAATCGCAAAGCAACACCTCCACCAACCCATCACCTCCCCCAAGAAATCTGACCACCCACTTCAAAAGTAAAGCGTCACTGGAAGCCGAAATGGACCTAACACCAAACCCACTTGAAGGCAAGGTTCACCTACATATCTTTGCCAAGACAAGCAGGGAAGAGAGTTAAGACCTTATTCATAGATTACAGGCTTAGTTGGAAGGCGAATATGCCCCTTAAAATTAAGATCTTTTCTTGGCTCGGAAAAAAGAGAGATGTGACCAAGGTCTACCATCAAAAGATTGTGCTTGATTCTGATGCAATGTGTTGCCTTTATTGTGGACACATGTTCTTCTCTTGCCGTTTCTTTTCAAAGGCCTTCTCTTGCCCTTTTGCAACACCTATTTAGGAGAAGTGTGGTGTCCCTTGGTTGGACTTCTCTTATTTTAATGCCTTCTAGAGGGACTTTGGTAGGAGTCCTTTACGTTCCAAAAGGGAGGAGACTAGACCTTTCGTCGTTTCATGGTCTATTTATCTCTAGAGAAACATTGCTGTTTTTAGGGAAACAAGGGCCTTTATGGAGAACATCTGTAGGGATGTGCAGTTTTTGATGGGTTCCTGGACCTCCTTGTAATGGGCTTTATTTGTAATTTTCTTTCGGAACAATGGATCGAAAAAGAAAAACCAAAAAAAAAAAAAAAGATAATGATAACTCATTACTAAATATACAAAGTAAGAGGTACAATGATTCTGACTCCAACAAATGCTACAATTTCTAACTAAATAGTTTCTGTAGGTGCTAAATCAATCTAATACACAGAGAACCCAATGGAGATTTAGAGCGTGAATCAATGTGGAAACCTCTACAAACATAACAGAGATTAGAACACTTATATGCACAGGTTGCACAATTGTTGATTTCATATTAAATGGTATGTGGTTGAAAGTAAAAACTAGAAAGAAGAAATGAGGATGAGGCAGTATCCTTGAGCTAAAAATTTGAGAAATTTGTAGACATTCATAGAAAAGTTAATTAGCAAGCACCCAATTCAAATGATAATACATAATCATTTTCATATAGTGAAAGCCAAGGATGCAAAAAATTGGCTGAATAAAGTGATTACTCAGCCAAGTACTTGTAGTCGGTTGAGCAGACTATGCGGCAAAGTGATCCAATTACTCCCCCATGTAATTAACCGACTTTTGCATGCAGGTACTTTACTCAGGTCCTAAAACGAAACACAATTACTCCTTAAAACCCCTCATCACAATCACCCCCCCATCCCCCAACTTTGAACTTATGTGATTATGTAGATTTTGTAATTTTAATGATTATAATCATTTTTTGTAATTTTATTGATTGAAAACTTTGAACCTATATTATTTATTTCTTTTGAACTCATGATTGGTAGCTTTTTTTCATTATCTTAAACTTCCAAATGAAATCATTTTTATGTAATGATATATTTTACTTGTTGAAATCCCAATTCTATTAATGGCTTAGAAGTAGATTGTACAAGTAAATACATCTTATTATTGTATTTTATGAATTTATATTTAAATATTTAAATGATATTCAACCCAGTAATCCCCGAATACTCCCCACATGTTGTATACACCTTATGGACCCAACTGACTAAATACCAAGTGCCTTTTGCAACCTTAGTGAAACCAAAGCACCTTAAAGACTTGCCTGGATAACCTATGGAAGTAATTACCCCAGTGAAGATATAGATAAGCATATGCTCCTTAGAATGAGACCATAATTTCTAGTAAGGATCTCAAAGGATGACATTACATCTTCAAGGATAAGTAAAGCCTAAAAGTATCCTTAATACTGAACACATTGCTTTAATGGGGTATAATGCCAATTTCAGAGTCAAGAATCGAAGTCTAAAACATAATTCTTCCTTAAAAATTCAGGTCTCAGAATGTTAACTAGAGAACTAGTTGATGGAAGGTAAAAAGATATTATGAGCTCACAAGATTTGGATGACAAAAAAGTGGAACCTATGGGTTTCTGGCATGGGCAACAGGTCCCTATCTCTAGTGTACTATGAGGAGGTATGAAAACCCAAGAAGCCCGGTGGTCTTGGTGACTTCAATCTACTTGTAATGAATGAAGCTCTGCTCACCAGTCCTCCACCTGATGGGGACCGACCTGCCACTTTGGAAGACTATTTTACATGAGTTTTTTTTTAGAGAAAAAGGGAAGATTAGCGGAAATCGATAATCATCCAAACATCATTAATATGAAAACAAAAGGAATGGACTTACAACATATCGAGCCACAATTCCGACAGACCACTTGCCTCCCTTACAACATTCTCAACGCATACCCAGTCCTTTCTAAAGATCGCATCATTCCGCTGATGCTAGATTGACCACAAGGTGGCAGTAGCCTTAACCCAACCCACCGTGTCTACATGGACCAAAGACCGGAAAGAACCCCACCAACTGTCAGATGATGCAAGGACAGCCCTCTGAACACATACGCACTGCCAGACCTCCACACAAAACTAACAGGCAAAAAAAAGATGATCCAAGGTCTCCTCAGCAACCCCACAAAATGGACACAAAAAGCTCAAATCCACAGCCCATCTTGACCGCAAGACCTTTGTAACCAACTTCTCTCTTCTAAAAAGCCACAAAAAGATCTTGACTTTCAAGGAGATAGGCATCTTTCAAACCATAGAACAATCCTCCCACATCACCTGCACCAGCCCCTCCTCCAATGAAAGTAACTTGAAAGCCTTTGAAACAGAAAACCTCCACTATTTCCAGGCAAACCATCTACATGGTCATCACCAACAGAAATCCCATGGAGCATCACCAACAAACCCTGCAACTCCAATAAAGAAAGCTCTGAAAGAGCCAACTCCAGAACAAGTGATCAAGAACCAGAGGCAGCATCCCAAAAATCTGAAACAGATGCGTACCTGGCAGGCATCAAACCAAACAAACGAGGAAAAATATCTTAAAAAACCCCACATCCTAACAAATTATCCTTCCAAAATCAAAAGGAAATACCACTACCAATCTTTGGAACAAAAGGATCTAAAGAAAATCCATGTTGTATGGAAAGCTCAACCGACCTCCAAAAGGCAAACGGTCAAACCAACCTAGATCACTTGTTCACCACATCCACCGGGTCACCATAAGAATCCCTCAACAGTTTGTCAAGAAGGCCATCACTAGCATACAAAAATCTAACCACCCACTTCACCATCAGCACTTCATTAAACCCCTCAAACAATCTAATACCAAGTCCACCTCTCTTCTTTGGTCTACAAATCTCCCTCCAAGGAACCAACTGCAAGAAACGGCCATCACGATCCGACCCCTTCCAAAAAAATTACCTTCCGGCAATCTCAACTTTGGAATAACCTTCTTAGATGGTTTGAACATAGAGAGATAAAATACCGGGACAGCTAACAAAACCACCTTAAGCACAACCAACCTTCCACAAGAGAAAGAAGCCTCCGACTCTAGCCAGCTAACCTCCTACCCAATCTCTCCTCCACCACCCTCCAATCTACCGGCATTAACCTCTTCACTTTCAAAGGAATACCTAAATAAGTAATGGGAAGCCAAATGACAAGCGTGTTGAGAGCCATAGAGATCACATTCTCCTCCACCCTATCCATGCCAAAGGGGACAGCCGCACATTTTCTTCCATTAACCAAAAGATAAGAAATATCTCCACACATTCCTATCAACTACGCCACATGCTCCGCCTGAGGAAGGCCTCCTTGAATGAAGAAAATTGTATCATTTGCATGCTACAACAAAGGAGTAAGCAAAGATCCATCAGACCTCAACGGGAAACCATAAAACAAATCCCCTCTACACACCTTAAAGACTAGAGATGCCAAAGTATCTACAGCAATGATAAATAATAATGGCACCGGTGGATAGCCCTTTCTAACACCCCTCTATGGCTGAGCCTAAGAACTAGATGGCCTTCCATTGACAATCATTGAAAAAGAATTCGTAATACACCTCTTCATCAACTAAACACAAGGCTCAAGAAAATCCCTTCTCCTAAGAATCTCCCATAAATAAGGCCAGCAGACCGAATCGTATGCCTTCAGGAAATCAACCTTCCACATAAAGGCATGGGAACCAGATTTGCTCCAGGAAGCAACCATCTCTTCAACTAAAACAAAAGAATCAGAGAGAGACCTTCTAGAAATGAACACATACTAAATAAGGGAAATCAATCCAGGGAGGACCAAGCACAGCGGATTAGCAAAACCTTAGTCACAATCAAGTAAATAGCATTTGACAAGGCAATCGGTCTGAAATCACTCAAAGAATCCATGTCCTCCTTCAGGAGCAAGAAAAAGTAAAAGCAATTAAGCCTCTCAAAACCAACATTGCAATGAAAAAATTCATGTATCATCACCACCACATCATGCCCAACAAGATCCCAAACTCCCTATAGAACAACACCTGGAGATCGTTCGAACCAAGAGAACCATCAGCCATGAAGCCACGCAAGGCAACCAAAACCTCCTCTGAAATTTCCCATAGCAACTCCATCCAAGCCTCCTCTTCCAACCTCCCCGTATCCAACAAGCCCAACCTCCATTCCCTAAGAGGTCTCCACTTAGTAAAACCCTGAAAATGCTCCATGACGGCTTAACAAATATGCTTTGTACTATCCAGAACCTCATCACCAACATGCAAAGAGAAAATCATGTTGGCTTTTCTTCTAGATCTAGCAGCCATATGAAAAAACCTCATGTTGCAATCACTCTCCTAAGCCACAGTTACCTGGATTTTCAGCTCCAATCCATCTCCATTTTCTTATCCTCCTCCCAAATAACATGCCGAACACCAATCCTCTCCAAGTCTCATCTCTACTCCAGTTGTCCAAAACTTTCTTTGTCATCAAGCCTATCCACGACCTCCAAAGCTGCCTTCCTTACACTATCATGCCTCCTCATAACCACCTTCCTGAAATCAATCAATGCCTCCCAAATCTCCTTGATACAGGCAACCGAGATACACATAGTAGAAGTGGAAATAGGGGCACCATACCACTTCTCCCTGATGAAGTCACGGAAATCAAGTTCCAACAACCAAGACTTCTAGAACTTGAAGTATGTCGAAAAGGACCCAGCGTCACCACTATCCCACACTAAAGGCGTGTGGCCAAAAAAAGGTCTAACTAATGTCGAAACCGCAACCCTATAAGAAGCTTCTAGCAAAGAAATATTGGAAAAAAATCGATCTATGAGGGAAGCCTAACCAGAGCCATTCCCCTAAGTAAAATATGCCTTTGAGACCAGAAGATCAAGCAACTCGAGCTCATCAACAAGCTGACTAAACTCAACTAAGACCCATCCACCAACCTCAAAGCCAATCAACTGCCATAAGAGCAACATTAAAATCTCCCCCTAACAGCTAGGGGAAACCATCAATAAACTTCGACGCCTGTCTCAACTCCTCCCAAGCTAACTCAGAGGAATCGTAGACACTAGAAAAGGCCCATCTCCCACCATCAGAAATCCAAGAGAATATTGCAGTGCCACCATTGAAGCCAATCTAGAGCTCGAGAGACGATAAAGACTACCCTTCCACATGAGAATATGTCTGCCAAATCTACCAATAGCATCAATGACTAACATATTAGAAAAATAATCACCGCATATACTCCGCTTGGAAACCTCATCTATCCCTTCTAAACGTGTCTCCTGCAAAAGCACAATATGCACTCTCCGCTCTGCCAAATACCTCAACAAAACCTTCGAGCCAAATCCCAAAGACCCCTCACATTCCACCTTAGTACTCTAACCATGAGTTCCAACAAGGTCCCTACCAAAACATGAACGAGGCACCTTCTTGAGATTGAGCACCTTGGCCACTCGAATCTCCACATCTTACCCCTTATCTTCACTAACCACAGACTTGGCCTTCACAATTTCTCTTATAACACAAGCGGTACCTCAGACTGCTCCCCACGGAAATAGATCGGCATGTCCCGTACTTCGCAGACCCTGATGCGGACAAGAACCCACAACTCCTGACCATAGGAACCTTGGAAAAATCCCGTTGAAACTTCGAATCAGCCCTCTGTGCAGCAACCTAATCCTGATCAGCAGAAGCAGCTTCAACAAGAACAGGCAGTGGTGAAATGCCAGCCACCCCAGCACCTGCCCCAGCATCACTAGGACCAGCACCAGCCTCCACTCGATCCTGACATCCCCCCCTGCCAGCCTCCTTGCCAAGACAGGCAGCAACACTGCCAACCAAAGAAGAAACCTCTGCTGCAACAGAAGCATGACTCTCATAGTCACCCAGAAAAGAGACTAAATTCCTACATAAATAGGGAGCAGGAGTAGGCCCAGCAAGAGAAGAAAGAAAGAAAACATCCAAGTTATTGGGTCCAAAAAGAAATTGGTTCAAAAAAGAATTAAACAGATAGTCACCAACTCTGGATCTGTTTCCGAATCTGAAGGTACCCTGTTCAGCGCCCAAGACAATGCTACGTGGGCCCAAATTGAAATCTGCCACATCAGCAGCAGCATCAACCATGCAATCAGTGTGATTTGCATTAGCAACAGAAACAGCCTGTCATTGGAAACCCTTTCCAAAAATTGAGGAACCATTTTTGGAAACATCATCAGCGTGATCAAACTTGGGATTTGGACTGCCAACAGCATCAACGTCTACGCAATCAGGGTGAATTGTGTTGCCAACTAGAACAACCTGTCATTGGAAACCCTTTCCAAAAATTGAGGAATCATTTTTGGAAGCATCAACAGCGTGATCAAACTTGTGATTTGGACTGCCAGCAGCACCAACCTCCTTGCAATCAGGGTGAATTACATTTCCAACAAGAAAAGCCTGTCGCCCAAATTTGTTTCTAAAAATTGCGGAACCAATTTTGGAAGATCCAGCCATGTGAGATTCAAAATTCAAATCCCTCCAGATAATTTTAGGCTTCCAAATCTGGCAAGAAATCTTCCTCACTGGAGCAGGAGGCCAACCACCATCACCTCCAGCCCACGAGCAACAGCTTCAGCAAAAGAAGCTCCAAGGAAGGGCCCACAAATAGTCATTTCGAACAAGACTACCCAAGAGCACCCATCAATCCTCATGATGGCCTTCGTAGGCAAAGATCATCCACGAACAACCTCTACTTCCACAAACACCCAAGACATGTCGCCATCAAGAAGGCCAACCCCTTTGCACCACCTAACTCACGTGAATAAAGCACATACCTTCTCCACAACCTCCCGACTCCTGAAACGCAAAGGAAAGCCAACGATCAAAAACTGGATGGTCGGTCTAATAGGTGCGCGATCATCAAGAGCATCATCATACAACAAGGGATGTCTCCAACGAATCACCCCTCCACTAATCGCCATCTCCACAAAGTGCAAATGCTCAACATCCTCTTCCAATAACCCGAATAGAAGCAACCCTGAAGAGAGGAAAGAGAGCTTCCAACCATCAAATACAAGACCAAACTTCTCTAAAAAACTCCTAACCTCCTCCAATGAAAAACAACCACTAACCAAAACAACAACTGCAAAACGAAGCACTTCATCAAGACATGCACTTGAAGAGACTTCGCCAAGAACCACCTCAAGAGTGGGAGGGGCCGAAGGAGGAGGAATTTTCCTCCTCATGCAACTCCACTGTTGATGACCAACTCCCTTGTACATCACACAAACCACCAGATTACGACAATCCGCCACCACATGCTCACAACTCCGACACTTATAGCACACTACCGTATGACAGCCCCTCTCCAGAGAAGATTGTCCCCTCCTACGCTGCCCTATCATCTCTCAATGCTTTGAGTATATTGCCAACCTATATTAAGAAAAATGATGCATTCCTATTTTATGTGAGTTATACGCCGACACCGTTGACTGGGGGAGAGGAGGATCTCTACAAGGGGATCTTCATAGTTTTGAAAGGGGCTATATCAGACCTTAAGGAAAGCTAGGCCTTACCACCAAAGCTTTTTGGGTGACGGATCTAGGTTCAAGTCTGAGCACATGATTGGTCTTCAACTTTTGTGATTGCGCATTTGTTTCCTAGACCGACTTCCATTGGTACTAACACTATGGTTGATGTGGCTGATTGCTTTACTAATAACTATTGGACACCTTCCCTGCCATTATCGCTTTCTAATATGCTAAATTGGAGAGACCTTGTAAAAGATCAAGCTAAGCGCTGCTACAGACAGTTGAATCTGGACACACGGACAATTCTCTACTAGAGAAACTTGCATGTGCTTCATGGAGAAGCACAACCCTATCGATTAAAGGTTAATTGCAGATTGTAGGAGAATTTGGAAAGCCCATATCCCCTCTAGGTGAAAGTATTTTTATGGCCACCAAGGAGGAGAGTGGTGATTCATGACTATCAAGGTTTCAAAAATCGCAGTCGGTATTCAATCGATGAGGTCATCGATTAAAGAGTATACAGTATGCGGGTAATTAATTGATTTGGGATTGTATTTAAAAACTTAAATATAATTATATATACTATTATACATATTATATATACATATATACAAACTGAAAATATGCATGTATGTATTAATAAATTTTTTTTACATGCATATTCTTTCAAGGAGACTCGACAAGCAACAAGGGAGGCGGTGGTGATGGAGGACTGAGGAGAATCGGAGAGAGGGACATAGGTTTAGGGTTTCATTAGGATTTGAATGTGGGGGGAGGGGGATAGACGAGTCAGGCGGGGTCTTTTTCTCTTCAACATGCCAATCAAACACAAAAAATCGAACTCCCAATATTCGATCAAACGATTAATCAGATAATCAACTAATTAATCGGCCCACCTAATTATAAGCCCAAATATTAATATGCAGTTCGGTTCCCGACCGCATACGATTAATCGGCCGCATAGATCGATTTTTGTAGCCTTGGTGACTATCACCTTGACATTGATCCTAGTTGTCTTCTTTATGGCAAAGGGATAGAGGAGACCAATCACCTCCCTCCACTTGTCCTTTTACACAAGCATGCTAGTTGAACTTGGTGAATCACTACTTCACTCCCCAAAGACAGATTTTTGGTTGAACATCCACGATGCCCTTCGTAATTGCAACACAATAAGAAGAGCTTTTATTCCTATCTAGTGTATTTAGCATAAGCGTAATGGCAATGTCTTTAGAGGGACGAAACCTCCGTCGATGGGGTTTTGCATCATATAACTCCTATAGCTACTCTATTAATAAACTCAAGTGGGCTAACAACTTTTGTCAACCCTTGTTTTTCTCCTCAAACAAAAAGCAGAAAAAGATACTAATTAAATTAGTATAATTACATATTGTCCATTCATGATAAATTACTCAATTAACTACTAGGCAGGAATCTCACACAAGGAAAAAAACAAATTATAGTCATAAGGGAAAAGCTAACCTTCTATCAAGCTCTAAAAAAGCATTGGAAACATGGTGAAATTCATCCATCAGGATCTTGTAGTCCTTTGTACCACCTGTAGATTTTATTTAAAAAAAAATCAGATATAAACAAATCACAGGGAAAAAATGACTTACAAGGTATCCGTTCAATTTCAACAGAAATGAATGAGATGGAAAATCAATTTAAATTCGCATTCTCTGGGTCATGCTTCTAATAGGAACTCCACTCATACAATCTTACACATCTTTGTATTTGCAGCTTGGGAAATGGCAAATCATTCCTGAATGAAAAGAATATTTTCTGCTAGGTATCCAACAACAACAACCAAGCCTTTTCCCACACTAAGTGGGGTCAGTTATAGGTATCCAATCTAAAAAATTACACTCATGAGGTGTCTTCTTTTATATCTAAAGCATCGTGGAATGGATAAATGGCCCTTCTTTTTGCAGAGCATAGAGTTTGTGCATTTCGTGTGTGTGTGTGTGTATGCATGTGCAATTGTAGTGGCTGGGGAGGAGAAAAAGCAAATGTGGATTCCATAAGTCACCAAAACTATGCATTTTCCAACCTTCATAGGACTGGCTAATTAGATTCTTCACATCCATTCCAGTTTATCCTTGATTACATAGCCTTTACGCTAAATTTAAAAAAAAAAAAATCATGCTAAACAATTTCTTCCGACATTTTTTTCCTCTACCTCTTGCAAGACTTCTCATGCAACCTCTACACGTTCAAAACAGCATGTTTAGGCCTGTTACAAATGCTCCTAAGCCACCTTAAATGTTTTTGTCATTTTTTACCTTCTATTTGTTCAACACTGATTTTTTCCCTGAAATGTTGAGGGTCTCAAGTAACCATAGCATCTTCACTCCTCTCACGGACATCTCTTGTAGATGCTTATGGTTGATAATACTAGATGCCTGAGGCTAGCTGGAGTTCCAGACCATCTGATTAATCTATCTTGGCAGTGAATTCCTAAGTAGATGCAAGTTTCTTCCTCTATGCAGCTAGGGAGCTTAAACAGTTTGGTTTAGAAAGGGGTGGTACGACAGTGATTATTTTATAAGTATGTTGACGATACGGTTTTATATTATTTGCGAAAGGATCTACAATAAAAATGTGTAAGTTGAAGAAAACAAACTTCCTTAGGTTGCTGAGAAGCCCCTGCACCTCTATATTGTTGTGGGAAAAGTATATCATAGACCCACTAAACAAAATAAAATAACACAGCATCCCTTACAAACATAAATATAACTCAACACTCCTCAAGCTGGAGCATATATATCCATCATACTCAACTTGTTTCTACACTTCTCAAACTGGGGACGTGGCAACGGCTTGGTAAACATGTCAGCAGTCTGGTCTGAGGAGGCAAGACAATTAGTATGAAGCAGACCATGTTGAATCAAACTCCTGGTGTAATGACAATCAACTTCCACATGTTTTGTTCTCTCATGGAACATAGGATTGTTTGCAATGTAGGTAGCAGCCCGGTTGTCACGCTGCATCTCCATAAGTTCCTGAACATCAACATGAAGATCTCGTAATAGAGATCTGATCCATATCATCTCAGCAGCAGTATGTGCTATGGCCCTGTACTTAGACTCAGCACTAAAGCGTGAAACAACACTTTGTTTCTTGCTCCTCCAGGTTATCAAGTTCCCAGCAACAAAGGTACAGAAACCAGTAGTAGACCACCTATCCCCGACATCACCTGCATAATATGCATCTGAGTATGCAACAACAACCATAGGTGCCTTTCTCTGAAAAAGAATGCCTCTACCTGGACATCCCTTGATATACATCAACACCTGCATCACAACCTGCCAATGAACCTCAGTGGGCATATCTAAGAACTGACTCAGCTTTCCCACTGCAAAACTAATATCTAGCCTAATGATAGTCAGATATAACAGCTTCCCCATCAGCTGTCGATATGCCTTCCTGTCTTTTACCTTCACATTATCCTCAAACAGATGAATTTTAGGATCCATAGGAATATTTGCATCTTTGGATCCTAGCATGCCTGTCTCCTGAAGAATATCAAAAGCATATTTCCTCTGCAACATAATTGTCCCTTGCTTACTTATAGCAAACTCCATGCCTAAAATATCTCAGCTTCCCAAGATCTTTCATGACAAACTGGTGTACCAAGTATTTCTTCATCTGAGATACATCCTTTGCATCATCACCTGAAAGAATAAGATCATCCATATACAAAAGTAAAGCCACTGTACCCCTACTGGTCTTCCTCACAAATAGTGAATGATCCGATGAAGATCTCTGCATCCCAATAACAAACAATGCCTCAGATAGGCGCTAGAACCAGGCTCGGGGGCTCTGCTTAAGATCATAAATGGCCTTACGAAGCCTGCATACGCACTCCCCCTGAATCTCAAAGCCAGGTGGTTGTTGCATATATATCTCTTCCTTCAAGTCTCCGTACAGAAATGCATTTTTAACATCCAAGTGATGTAACTGCCATCTATAATGATTCGCAACAGATATAAGAATTCGAACAGTAGAGAGTCGTGCAACAGGGGAGAACATGTCAAAAAAATCCACCCCATATGTCTAGGTGAATCCTTTAGCCATTAAGCGGGTCTTATACCTTGAAATAGACCCATCTGGGTTGTATTTCAAGGCAAAGACCCATCTGGCTCCAATAAGATGTGCGCCAAACGGTAAAGGTAACGGCTCCCAAGTACCTCTGGTAGTAAGTGCAAACATCTCCTCCTCCATAGCTACCTTCCAGTGTGAATGTAGTAGAGCCTACTGGTACGAGGTAGGTAACTCAGCACTAAATACAGCAGCTGTGAATGCATGAAACTTCGAACTTAAAGAATCATTAGTAACACCACTCCCAGCAACACGATGCTAAGTACAAGATCGCGGAGCCTTCCTAATAACAATAGGAATATCTTCATCAGTACTCAAGGAATCAGGACCTGAAGAACTATCCTCAGGTCACAAACTCCCACCAGATACATCTGCTGACACTGTACCTGAAACAGTCTCTTGAGTAGGAACCACCTCTAGGTTATCAACACTAACCTGAGGAGTCTGTGGAATAGATGGAGGGGGTTCTGCCATATACACAACTGGCAACTGATAGGTGTGACCCTTGAAGGTCCCTTCATCCACTAGTGCTGGTCTAAATGTGCTGGTAGGTGACTCATCAACCTGAGGACTACTAGTATTTGTGAATATACCAAATGGTATAGGAGCAACCGGTACAGGCGCACTCTCCGGCATACTCTGCACCTGCCTGGCAGCAACAGAAAAATAAGGTACTGTTTCATGAAAGACGACATCTACACTGATATAATGCCTCTGATGTAGGGGACCAAAACACCAATACCCCTTTTGAGTACAAGAAAAGCCAAGAAATACACTTGACTGCTCTAGGTGCTAATTTATCACGCCTAGGTCCAAGAAGATGTACAAAAGCTACGCACCCAAATGTCTTAGGTGGAAGATCAAACAACTCATCATTTGGATAAAGCACCTGCCATTTGGAAAGGAAGATCTATGGTGCTTCCCAAGTTGAAATGCATCGCAGGAAAGTTACGTAGTTGGGGATACATGAGGAATAAGCCTGCGTAACTTTTCCAAAGAAGGATGGCCCAACCGTCTATGCCACTGTAAAGCACTCCCAGATGCAGTACTAACCCGACATGCAGCAGCCATAGGACCCTACTTAAGTCGGTAAACTCCTTCATATCCACTACCAATAATCTTCACTGTCATTCTATCCTGGAAAATACATCCACGCTCATCAAAGATGACCCTACAATTCATCTACTTAATGATCTCACTGACAGAGAGCAAGTTCATGGATAAATCTGGAACAAACTGAACATGATTAAGCTGCATAGAAGGGGTAACATTAATTTCCCCATGACCACTAATAGGAACAAGTCACCCATCAGCCACCTGTACTATACAACCCCGAGACAGGTGGAATCTATCCAAAGCACTCGAGATTCCCCGATAAATGATTGAAAGCACCTGAATCAATCAACCACGTCACACCAGTGGTTTGAGTATCACCCACAGCAGTTCCTAGTCAATCTCTGACTGAGACACTGCCATGTTTACTAAACCATACTACCTCAAACAAAGTTCAACGTGCCACAGAGAAGGGTACACACCCCTGAACTTCTTCACACTTCAGATCTAAAAATTGACAGAAAATGGAAACTACACACCCCAACAAATATACCAACCAGGGAATACACACCCCAAAAAACTCCATTCATACGCAGTCAATACTCAAGGGGACTACACACCCCAAAAACATGCATCAAAGGGAAATACACACCCCAAATCTAATAGATAAGATCTGAAAATACCACCACATCATATTTCCGGAAGATCCTTGGCTTTAATACTCCATCAACTACGATCCAAAGATCTTTTAATCAGACACAAGGCAGAGATGTACCCTCTCTCTGCTGCCAAACACCAACAGCAGGAGAGAGCACAAAAAATCAGCGGCTAGGCCTGGGCGGTGGTGGCAGGTGACCTAGGCGGTGGCCTGCAGCAGCTCTTCCCGACGCTATGACCTCCTACTGCTGCTGCCACCAGCAACGGTGGCCTGCTGCTGGCAGCAGCAGTGGCCCGGTCTGCTGCTGCTGGCGGCGCCCATGGCCTGCTGCTCGCCTACTACTGCAATAGCTAGCGGTAGCAATCGATGCTGCTGCTGCGATGGTTCGACGTCGACGTGGCCGCTGGTGGTGGCGATGGTAGCTCCGGTGAGAAGGCTTAAGATAGGATTAGGGTTTTGTTTTTGGTGGAATCCTCAACCTTGGCTCTGATAACAAGTTGAAGAAAATAAACTTCCTTAGGTTGCCAAGAAGTCCCTACACCTCTATATTGGTGTGGGAAAAGTACCTCATACACCACTAAACAAAATAAAATAACACAGCACCCCTTATAAACATAAATATAACTCAACAAAGCACTACTCTGGGGCACATTGCAAATGGCAATAGCCAATTCACTAGCCTCAATAGAACATTAGTAACTTCCCAGTCCTCTGGAACACCAATAGGCTCCTATTCACTGTCCCTGTGAGAAGCATCAGACACAAGCATATCAGTATCATCGACACAAACCTGTGTGGGGGAGGATGATATGGTGCTAAGGCAGGAGAGGGGGGTACTGTGACTCGTGGTTTGTAAGTCACCAGAATCTTGTACACAAATGGTTGTCCCTTGAATCTACTATCTGTACTCTCAGGTGGCTGACATGGAGAAAAATCTCCAAACTATATAGGAGGAGCTGACATTGGTGACGTCTCAAGAATAGCGGACATTCACTGAGCAGTGAAGGAAAAATAAGGTATAGCCTCATGAAAGGTGACATCCGCACTAACATGGTACCGTCTGGTCAACGGATCATCTCACCTGTATCCTTTCTGAGTAGAACTGCAACCAAGAAAAACACACTTCACTGCCCGTGGTGCTAGCTTGTCCCAACTAGGTTCATTAATGTGGACAAATGCAACATAGCCAAAAATGCAAGGTGACACATGAAACAACTCTCTATCTGGATACAAAATCTGCCAAGGGATCTATTCAGACAATATAGAGTTCGGCATTCTGTTGATCAAATAGCAAGCAGTAAGACACGCATCGCCCCAATAAATCTGAGGAACATTATTATGTATCATCAATGTTCGAGCAACATGTACAAGATGTCTATGTTTCCAAAGAAGGATGGCCCAACCGTCTATGCCACTGTAAAGCACTCCCAGATGCGGTACTAACCCGACATGCAGCAGCCATAGGACCCTGCTTAAGTCGGTAAACTCCTCCTTCATATCCACTACCAATAATCTTTCATGTCATTCTATCCTAGAAAATACATCCACGCTCATCAAAGATGACCCGACAATTCATCTGCTTAATGATCTCACTGACAGAGAGCAAATTCATGGATAAATCTGAAACAAACTAAACATGATTAAGCTGCATAGAATGGGTAACATTAATTTCCCCTTGGCCATTAATAGGAGCAAGTCGCCCATCAGCCACCTACACTGTACGACCCCGAGAGACAGGTTGAATCTGTCCAAAGCACTCCAGATTCCCGGATAAATGATTGAAAGCACATGAATCAATCAACCACGTCACACCAGTGGTTTGAGTATCACCCACAGCAACTCTTAGTGCAATCTTTGACTGAGACACTGCCATGTTTACTGAATCACACTGCCTCAAACAAAGTTCGACATGCCATAGAGAAGGGTACACACCCCTGAACTTCACACTTCAGATCTGAAAATTGACAGAAAATGGGGACTACACACCCCAACAAATATACCAATCGGGGAATACACACCCCAAAAAACTCCACTCACATGCGGTCAATACTCAAGGGGACTACACATACCAGAAACATGCATCAAAGGGGAATACACACCCCAAATCTAATAGATAAGATATGAAAATACCATCACATCATCTTTCCGGAAGATCCTTGGCTTTAATACTTCATCAACTACGATCCAAAGATCTTCCAATCAGACACAAGGCAGAGATGTGCCCTCTCTCTGCTGCTAAACACCAACAGCAGGAGAGAGAGCACAAAAAATCAACGGTTAGGCACAGGCGGTGGTGGTAGGTGGCCTAGGCGGTGGCCTACAGCAGCTCTTCCCGACATTGTGACCTCCTACTGCTGCCGCCACCAGTGGCGGTGGCCTACAGATGCTGCTAGCAGCAGCGATGGCCTGCTGCTGTTGCTGGTAGTGGCAATGGCCCTACGCTGCTGCAGTTGGCGGCGGCGGTGGCCTAGTGCTACTGCTGCTACTAGCAGCGGCGATGGCCTACTGCTAGCCTGCTACTGCAGCAACTAGCGGGAGCAATCAGTGCTGCTACTGCTACGGTAATGGTCCGACGTTGGCGTGGCCGCCGATGGTGGCGGCGGTAGCTCCGGTGAGAAAGCTTAAGGTAAGGTTAGGGTTTTGTTTTTGGTGGAGTCCCCAACCTTGGCCCTGATACCAAGTTGAAGAAAACAAACTTCCTTAGGTTGCCAAGAAGTCCCTACACCTCTATATTGGTTTGGGAAAAGTCAATCATAGACCCACTAAACAAAATAAAATAACACAGCACCCCTTACAAACATAAATATAACTCAACAGTGTAAGGCCAGAATTTTGCTTGAGAGTTTTGGAGAGTTCCAGGCTCCAGCCTATGTGCAAATTTACAGAAACCCAGATTCTTGCTATTTGGAATGTCTCATGAGGAGGCCATTTTCCATGGTGAAACCTTGGGGTCCTAATGCTTCAACTATCTTTAAAATATCTTGGTTTCCCCCTGACGAGGGGGAATATTACATCCAAGGACTGGATACAGTCATTAAGAGAATGGTGAAACATTTGAAAGGATGGCCAACTAGCTTGCTTTCCAAGGGAGGAAGGATGATTCTTCTTTCTTCCATTCTTTTGGCCTTGCCAACGATTCCCTCCTATGTTCTTACAAAAAATGATTATGTCAAACAAAAGTTCCTCTAGAACATCAGGTGTGTGCATCATTTAAAAAAGCGTGCCTCAAGGCGCTTGAGGCGTGCGCCTCGAGGCGAGACGTGCCAAATTCGCCTCGAGGCTTAAGCCTCAGCTGTAGTCTGTGAGGCGTGCGCCTCTCTTTGTCGAGGCGTGGCCGAGGCGCTGAGGCTCTGGAGAGGTGCCGCCTCAGGTATTTTGCTTTGTAAAATGGTCATGTGCTAGTCACATGACCATTTTTTTGACCTAAGCTTTGACTCTAACCCTAAACCTAAAATACAAACCTCAAAAACGTGAGCAGCCTCCAACGCACCTCATCGCAGCCTCCACCAGCAGACCGATAGCTCCTGCTCCACCGCATCGCAGCCTCCACCGACAAGCAGCTCCACGCAACACCAGCAACGCGAGCAGCTCCATGCAGCGCAACGCAGTGCTCCAGCACCAGCAGCGCGAGCACGCAGCAGCAGCACAGGCCCCAGCTTCAGGCTCCAGCGCAGCGCAAGCTCCACACAGCGTAGCGACAGCGCAGGCTCCACGCAGTGCAGCTCCAGCAACGCAGCGCAATGCAGCTCCAACAACATAGGCCCGAGCGCAGGTCCAGCTCCTACGCAGGCCCGAACGTAGCTCCAGCTCCAGCAGCAATGCTCCACTCTTCAGCAGGACGCATTTGAGGTTGAGGTTAATATGTTGAGGTTGAGATTAGTATGTTGACTATAAGTTTAGGTCATTTCATTTAGGTTTATTTGATTACCAATCTCTTTTATGCTTTTAGACATGGTGCTAAAGGCAAGAAGAGGAGGAAAAGAAGGATCCACTGGCACTGGCAAGTCTGATCCTGGATGGAAGTATTACACGGAAATTGACCTTCAAGGATCTCAAAGGGAGAAAGGATATAAGTATGTGAAGTGTAACTTCTGTGAGAAAACTATCACAGATGGCATTGCAAGACTGAAGGAGCACTTAGCGAAGACACACAAAAAAGTGGGAGCATGTGCAAAGTGCCACCTGAAGTTGAAACTGAAATTAAGGCCTTCTTAGCAAAGAAGGAAGTTGGTAGAAGAAGAGCACTTGAAGAAATGAAAGAAATTCATCGCATAGGTACATATACAGTAAAAGGTCCATCTGGCCATGATGAAAATGCACCTACAGGATCAAGTGGTGCACAAGTGGTGAAGGGTCCTATGGATTTATTTGTTGCAGGAGTTGAAGAGAAAGTATGGCCTGGAAGTGATGGACCTGATAATGCTCCTCAATGTCCTCCAAAGTAGATTACTTTGAATTCTTCTTGGAAGAAAGATCAAAGAATTAGAATGTGTCGTAGTATTGGTAGATTCTTCATTGAGAATGGATTGTCATTCAATTTGGCCACCAGTCCATCTTACTGGCAAATGCTTCAAGATGTAACTATGGAAGGGGATTCAGAGATCCTACAATGCATGAGTTACGAACTTAGATTTTGAAAGAAGTCAAGACAATAGCTACTATGATGGACCAAGCGAAAGCGTCTTCGGAAGAGATTGGATGTAGCATAATGTCTGATGGTTGGACAGATACAAAAGGACGCACCTTGATTAATTTTTTGGTTAACAACCCAAAAGGTACGTGGTTTCTGAAATCTGTTGATGCCTCTGATGAGATCAAGAATGCTGACTATATCTTCAAATTAATGGATGATGTTGTTGAAGTGGGTGAAAGCAATGTTATCCAAGTGATAACAGATAATGCATCAGCTTATAAAAAAGCTAGAGAGAAATTGATGGAAAAAAGGGAACATTTGTATTGGACTCCGTGCATTGCTCATTGCATTGACCTTATGTTGGAGGATATCATGAAGCTACCTCTTCATGACTCTGTTTTCAAGAAGGCTAAACAAATAATTAATTACATATACGCACATACTTGGGTGGTGGCCATGATAAGGAAGCATGTAGGAGGAGACTTGGTGAGACCTACCGTCACTCGGTTTGCTACTGCTTTCCTTACCTTGCAGAGATTGCTAACAGCAAAAGATGCTCTTAAGTCTTTTTTCACCTCAAAATGGTAGAAGTGTAGCAGTTATGCATTGAAGGTTCAAGGGTAAACTGTACAAAATATTATCCTCAAAAGTAGAACATTTTAGCCTGGTGTAGCCTATGTGATAAGGAAAATCAAACCGTTGGTGTTGGTTTTAAAAATGGTAGACGCTGAACAATATCCACCTATGGGATTTATTTATGAGGCTATAGATAGGGCTAAGGAAGCTATTGCTAAAAATTTAGGTAATGATGAAAATAAGTATAAGACAATCTGGGACATCATTAACACAAAATGGGACAGGCAATTGCACACATACTTGCATGCTGCTGCCTATTTTCTGAATCCCCGATGCCAATATGAACCAACTTTTAAAGTTGATTCAGAAGTAAAGATGGGCTTGTACTCATGCTTCCAAAGGTTGATTCCTGACAAGGATGAGAGTTGAATGTGGATCTCCAAATAGATGCATTTATTAATGGAAGAGGATTATTTGGATGGTCCAATGCCGTTGAGACTCATTTTAAGAGGAGTCCTGGTAAAGTTCTTTCAATTATTCTATCATTTAAATTAATAAATTTTGTTAATTTTTTCCTATATACTATAAACAAAATTTCCATTACAGCGGATTGGTTGAGAGCATTTGGTGATGAAACACCTGAATTGAAGAAGTTTGCCATGCGCATTTTAAGTTTGACTTGTAGTGCATCTGCATGTGAGCGAAATTAGAGTGCTTTTAATCAGGTAAAAAGTCTAAATTTACGTTTTAAATTTAGAGTAATATATAATAATTAGGCTATAAAATTTAATGGTGAACTTTTCATTGAGTAAGTCCATACTGAGAGAAGGAACAGGCTGAGACAAAATAAACTCAATGACTTGGTTTATTGTATGTTCAATTTGAAATTGAAACACAAGGAGGTGAAGAAAAAGACAATGGATAATCCTCTATGCTTAGAGGAAGTGGACTCAAATGATGAGTGGATTGCTGAGCTACAACTTTGTGAAACAGAGATTGATGCTTATGAGGAGCTTGATGCAACTGTAGCTCTAGAAAAGGATCCTATTGATCTTGAGCAGTTAATAGGAGCAGAGGGAGGAATACAAGTAAGAGGAAGTAGAAGAAAGAGGCAAAAGAGAAAGGACAAGGGTAAAGGTAATATGTAATTTTTTATTTTGCTGAACTATAATGTTTAAAGTTACAAACTAAGGTTTAACTTCTAAGAAATTGTTTAAAATGACTTATCTTTTAGGCAAAGCTGTTATTGACGTTGAGGAGGAAGAGTTCCAAGAGAGTGATAGAGATACTGAGGAAGATGTTGATAATGAGACTAAGATGAAGTTTATGGATGACTCTTGGGATGATGCAATCAACCCTAGCGACAGCATTGATGAGCTTGACAGTGTTCAAGGAGGAGACTAGAGTCTACAATGTGTTGTAGTTCTTTTGAGTTTTTGATGTGGATGTTTCATGTATCTTCATTTTAATCTATGTTTTAACTCTTAAGTCTCCCAATGGTTTGGGAAGTTGATTTAGTTTGTGTTTTTATTATGGTTTCTAATCTTCTCTATTATATGGATGTTTATCTTTTCATTTAAACGTCATCTCTCGTTTAGTTTCGTTCTTTTAATATTGTGATTGAGAAAAAATGTTATGAAACTGTGTCATTTATATTATTATTTCCTTATTAGCACTTGATAAGTATATATAATTTTATTTTCTATATTTTTTATGCAAATCCTGAGACTTATGCCTCGACCGCCTCGAAGCTTACGCCTCGCCTCGATGAAGGCAGGCTGCCTCGGTACCGCCTCGCGTTTTTTAAAACCTTGGGTGTGTGCAATGGCTCACTCCTTTTGGTGGCCTGGAATGAGGCTTGTAGACCAAAGGAGTTTGTGAACTTGAACTTTGAACCTCCTTGTGATGAATGAGGCTTCACACACTAAATGGATCCTGCATATTATCAAGCTCCAACTTTTTTTCTGGGAGGGGGCCCCTAACAACCTTTTTGAAAGAAGGTGCTTTGCAACTCTTATGGCGATCCAATTGACTAGGAGGTGAGGAGAATGCATTGCTGGTGTAAGGGGTTGATGAAGCTTTTAAGGTCGAGCCACATTATAGGAATACACTTGGAGATTGCATTAGATTTCGCTCCTGAACTCACCACTGGTCTCCATTTGGTAGTAAAGATATACCCTGTCTGGCTGCTTTGACATCCGTTGTTTCTATTTATATGGTGGATTTCTTTTTTTTTTTGTTGAGAGAAAAAAGGAAGATTACCTGAGTTCGGTAATCATCCTGAGAATTGTATTAAGTTAAAGGAACGGACTTACAGATTTTGGAGCCAAAAATCAGGCAAAAAGTTCACCTCCCTCACCACATCTTCCACCCAACAACACTACAACAACAACCAAGCCTTTTCCCACACTAAGTGGGGTCGGCTATATGGATTCTTTGCCTCCACACAGATCGATATTCAGCCATTTTAGGACATAAATTAAAGTAATTGAGGTCATACTTAATAGTTTCCTTCTAACACTTGTTTGGTCTTCCTCGCCCCCTCTTAGCGGGTTCAACCTCCAACTTCTCGCATCTCCTAACTGAAACATCTAGTGGCCTTCTTTGTAAATGTCCAAACCACCTTAGACGTGCCTCTCTAATTTTATCCTCTATCAGTGCCACCCTAACCTTTTTTCTAATAATCTCATTTGAAATACGGTCATTTCCTGTATGACCACACATCCATCTTAACATCTTCATTTCTGTCACAGACATCTTCTGTACATGCCTATAATTTATAGCCCAGCATTCAGAACCGTACAACATGGCTGGTCTTACCACAGCTCGATAGTATTTTCCTTTAACTTTTAAATAAACCCTCTTATCACAGAGAACACCAGATGTACCCCTCCATTTCAACCACCCTGCATTAATTCTATGTGTAACATCTCCATCAATTCCACCATCATGTTGGAAAATGGATCCCAAGTAATTAAAATCATCTTTCATTGGAATGCACTCTTATCCAATTTTTACATTAATCCCTTCATTGTTTCCTCTACTACTAAACTTGCATTCCATATACTCAGTTTTCGTCCTACTTATGCGTAATCCTTTATCTTCCAGGGCTTCTCTCCACCCAACAACACTCCTCTCTAGAAATCTTGCCATTCCATTATAGCCGGAGGCACCAAATTGTCTCAAATCCTTTCACCCAGCCTGCAACATCTAGGTCGTAGTGGTCCTGAAACAACTTCCAAATGAAAGAGAAGTTGGAGACATCAATCATCCAAAGCTGCAAGGTCTAACAAACATCCTTGGAGAAGGGGCATCCAAAGAATGGTCCAAATCTTCCTCATCAGCTTGACAAAAAACACATGCAACATCCATATCCTCCCTCCACCTTCGCATAAAACATTTCGTTACCAGGCGTTTTCGCCTAAACAACCACAAAAAAAAATTATCTTCAACGAAAGCATACATTTCCAAATCTTTCTTTGTACCATTATTTTCTCCATCCGACTAAATTAATCTTGCAAGGGGATGCATGGGTACCAGCACTTCCATCGACTCTATTCGATGCTAGATGGAAGATCTCATCTTACTCCAGACTTTGCACAACAATCAGTTGAGAGATGGGAAAGATGGCTAGATTTGGAGACATGGTGTTTTTTTCTGTTAGGAAGGTGCATCCTCTATGTGGAAGACCATCCACCTCTTGATCCATTGTTGAGTATATTTGGAAGTGTTGCCTTGCTTTGAAGGGTAGATTTTTCTTCTGGATGAAGAGTTGTTACTTATGATTTTAGACAGAGACGGGCCCATAATGTTGATAAACTGTGTGCCCTTTATTCCATGGGAGTGGTCTTTTTTTGTCTACCCATTTGCAAAAGAACGCCGGTTGGGCACTAGGGCTTAGTAAGTCAGCTTCACTTCTCCCAAGGATCTTTTAGAGAGCTTAGGTGGTGCTCCACTAACACCAATATGCCTACTAGAACCTTCATTTTGATCTAGTACATTTGGTTGCGACATAATGGCATTATCTTTAGAGGAGAGAGCACTTCAAAGGATGATGTGATTGTGTGATCTATGACTACAGCCAGTCTACAGGTCCCCCTTTGTAATGCCTAGTGTAATTAAGCTGCTGTTTCAATAAAACTCCTGAAAGGTTAATATCCTTTGTTAATCCTCCTTTTTACTTTGGAAAAAAAAATAAATACGGCTATAATCCTTCACGAGTCTTGTACTTGTCTGATGTGCCATCTATCCTCTATTTTATGGGAAATAAATCCATGACAAGATATAGCCTACTAATGTTCCTTAGAAATATCACTAGTTGCCAAGCTGAAGGCAAACTTCCTTTAAGTGCCACAAAGATAATCATAGGAAACAAAGTTTCATACAAGTTGTAATATATATTGTCATCTCCCTTGTGGCTTGTGTAAAGCAATAGGTATATTTTCAAGTCAAACTATAGTTCTACCTTATCACTACCTTATCATCCTCATCCTATGCATGAGTTAGGTAAACAATCAAAAGAAATATTCTATGAAATAGAATAGCGGGTGCATGACCGTTGGGCCTTTCCCTAAGCAATGGGAAGGTCCAAGTCAGATCCCTCAATAGAAAGAATTACCCAATCACCATTCGAATCCGCAAGATTAGTAAAGGGTTGAGCAAGGTTGGTAGACAGTGGGTATATAGTTCTGAGGGAGATGGAGCGAGAGAGAGGAAAAACGAGAGCAAGAGAGAGGCTTCGAGAGGAGGGAGGAGGGAGGTAGCGAGAAGAGAGAGACCTCGTCATCTACGAGATGGCCATGGTAAGGACCCCGGAGAATGGAGGGTGGTCGAGCGGAGGAGGAGGAAGGCAGAGGACCACGCTACGGCAGATCGAGGGAGGGTCGGTGGTGAGGCGAAGGCTCGCGATGCGGCAGATCTGGGGAGGGTTGATGCTGACCGCTACTTCAAGTGCTTGGGGGCTAGCCACTGGGCAAGGGACTACCAGGAGCCCGTGCAGTGCTGGGGATGTGGGGGCCTTGGTCATCAACAGGCGCGGTGTGGTGGTTCTGGACGGTGGAGCAATGCACAAGGTCCGGGTGTGGGACGCCCTCCGCCACCACCACAGGTGGGGGTGCCTCTGGCGGAGGTGGAGGCTCCTTGGTCGACAAATGCAACCGCCCTCCATAGCTTGGTAGGCGGTGATCTTGTAGGTGAGCTGACTTCGGACCAACTGTGGATCTCCGAGGTGATGGAAGCCCTCTGCGTTGAACCAAAGGGGTTTGCTGTGAAGGTGCTTCCCTAGGGCAACAGGGGGGTCCTTGTGGTGGAGCTATATCTAGCGAAGATGGAGATTTGCTTCACGGTCTCCCGGTTGAGGTCGGGTACAGTGGCCTAGCGAAAGACATCCGTCCACGATGGAGCACGGAGTGAGCGTGCACCGGAGAAATTACCGGTGGTACTGGTGGTCGAGGGGATACCGTGGTACCTCCAGACAGTAGAGGTCCTCCAGGCGATGCTGTCCCCGTTCGCACTCCTCCGTTAATGTTGGGGAACCAATCCCTCGGCTAGACCACTTGAGGCAATGGTGGAGTTGAAGGTAGGTGCGGTGGTGATGGAGAAGGTGATCCTTCGCCATGGAGGACATCTGTTGGTGGTCTCCTACTCTCACAAGAGGACCTCCAGGAGGATCGCCTCGTATGCGAAGGTGGCCAAAGGAGCAGTGAGCTCGGACGGCACAACGGCAAAGTCACCGCATACCCGAGCTAGGGTTTCATGCGTTTCTCGGGAGTCCAAGCGTCTGGAGGCTGACGTGGAGACGGTTCCGCTGATCGAAGCACAACAGTCGTTAAATGCGGCTACCTCGGAGGAGACGATGCGTCTGGAAGCAGAGGAGACGCAGATTGCGACCCGATCAAAGGAGCGGGAGGAGGCAATTTCGGTGCGCCGTGATGAGTTGTCGGGACCGAAGATTCTCGAAGAGGAGGGGCTGCTGCCAACCCCCTCTTATGAGATATCAAGCGAGCGAGTCGAATCCACTCCAGATCCGAATGGCGATGATAGTTCGAACAATGCGGAGGATCAAGACCCAGGTCTGATGAAGACCGATTTGGGCCACATGGCTCGGACCCCCCCCCTCGACAAAGCGACCGGAGTTGACCGAGAAGGCTGCGTCGGTCCTCGCTGCGATGGTGGATGCTGCCGCCAGAGGAGGTCAACGCTGGTTTGCGCGGAAGAGGAAATCTCCACCAACCCCCCCCCCCCCCCTCGATGGGGGAGAAGGGGACTGGGGGCCTAGGAGCGGAGGTGGTGGCGCCAGATCTGTGTCGTGCTAGAGGTTTGCCGCGATGCCAGGCAAAAGGTGTACCCATGACAGCAGGCGACCGCGTGGTCATCCCTCTGTCAGGGTAGAGGCCGTATGTAGTGGATGGTAGCCAGGGAGGAGCTCTTCGATACAAGCGAAAATGTTGATATCGAGGTTCATGCCGGGGACAGAGAGTAATGGAGGACAACCGCGATAGCTCTCCACAGCCATCAGAGATAGCAAACCTGGACCTTGATGATGAGCAGGTTCTTCAAACCGCGAAAGCATGTGGCTTTCGCTTGAAAACGAGGGAGACATCCACTTGTTCCTCATGAACGGCGTGCTTACGTGGAACGTGTAGGGTCTCAATGACCCGTTGAGAAGGAGGGCACTAGGGCACTATATTTGCTTGTGGAAAGCAGATGTTGTGTTGCTGCAGGAGTCGAATCTTGCTGATTGTGATGCTAGAACATTGAGGGAGATTGAAGGCTCATGGATGGAAGGTTGTCGTTATTTGGAGCAACTGGCTGATCTGGGGGCCAGATACTGGGGTGGCGGGAAGATGTCTTCTCCTTGGATGACTGCTTTAAGGTTGAACATGTCATCTCGGTGAGGTTGATACAGAAGACGGGTGGTGCCAGGATGGTGGTCACGGGGGTCTATGGACCGTCAGATGCGCAGGCAAGAGGGGTGATGTGGGAGGAACTCTCGATAATAGCAGTGGGTTGCCATGGGTATCCCTGGTTGCCATGGGTGTCCTTGGGTTCCGATGATTTTGTTGAGTTCGTAGCCATACATGGCCTTATAGATGTGTGCCCAACATCCTGTGCATACACCTGGAGGAATAATTGCAGTCAGATGTCTAGGATTGACAAATTTCTGTCCAACGTGGAGATGACAGAGGCCTTCCCCATGGCGGAGGTGTCCCCTTTGGAGAGACCATTCTCTGATCATACACCCCTGATGCGGCGGCCTAATGAGGGAGTGTTCTTCGGCACTTACTTCAAGTTTGACATATCTTAGCTGCTCGAGGAGGGTTTTCGGGGTATGGTGGAGGAGAGATGGAGCTCTTTGGTGGTGGAGGGATCGGCTGCGATTCATCTAACAAAGAAGTTGTCTATGCTGCGGGACCATCTCAAAACATACAAGGAAATCCGAGCAGTCAGAAGGGGCAGAAAGGAAAGAGGCTTTGACGGAAATCACCAGGATAGATAGGCAGGAGGACCAGGCCCCTATCTGGACTGAGGACAGGGAGGTCAGGATGAAGATGTCACGTGTGGTGCAGGAGGACCAAAAGGCTGAGGTGGAATGGAAGACAAGGTCAAGGCAGAAGTGGCTTAAGGAGGGTGACTCTAACACCAGGTTCTTCCACCAAGTGGCTTCAGCCAGGAGGAGGAACTGGATAGAAAGACTATTGATTCATGGGGAGGAATTTTCAAGAAAGGAGGAGGTGGGCAGAGCTACGACAGACTACTTCAGAGAGTTCACAGGTAGACGCAACAGAGGTGGTTGGAGATGGAAGGGGAGGATATATGATGTGTTACTGATGCCCAAGCAAAGAGGGTTATGACCGGTTTCTCGGAAGACGAGGTGAGGCGGGTGGTTTGGGGGTTGAATGTGGAGGGATGCCCTGGGCCGAACGGCTTCCCTGTCTTCTTCTTTAGGGAATTCTGGTCTTTGGTAGGGACGGATGTGATGGAGATGTTGGAGGAGTTTGCGGCAGGAAACAGGGGGTTTGACAAGCTGAATAGATTTTATATGTTCTTGTTGCCTAAAAAAGAAGGTGCAGAGGAGATTCAGGATTTCCGTCCGATTGCGCTTTCCAATGCTATCTACCTTATTGTTGCCAAGGTCCTGGCAAACAGACTCAGAGATGTCCTCAGAGACTTGATATTCCCTGTGCAGACAGCCTTCGTACCGGGAAGGGGAATATTGGACACGTTTGTCATCGCTATGGAGGTTTTGGCTGCTTGGAAGAGGGAGAAGAAACAGGCATTTCTGTGGAAAGTACACTTCAGCAAGGCGTACAACTCAATGCAGTGGGAGTTCCTATGGGCATCTTTACAGAGGAGAGGCTTCCCCATGATGTGGATTGGCTGGATGAAGAGATGAGTGACGACATCTTTCTCAATCTTGATTAATTGGAACCCGGTGTGAGGTTGGGTGCAGCCTAGGAGAGGGGTCAAACAGGGGTGCCCTCTAGCTCCTATGCTATTTGTACTGGCGGTGGATGCCTTGGTGAGGGCGACTCGTAGGGCATGTGATAGAGGTCTGATTAGTGGCTTCCAAACTGGAGGGAGTGACCAGACGGCAATCCTGCAGTTTGCTGATGATACCCTCTTTCTAGTTTAAGGAGCAAGATTGGAGACTAGGAGGATGAGAATCATCCTAGAGCTCTTTAGTGCAGCGTCTGAACTGCAAATAAACTACCAAAAATCGACATTTGTCCCGATGAACATGGTGGCCAAAGAGGCGAAGTCGGTGGATGGAGCGCTTGGGACAGAGGTGGGATCTTTGCCACTTGTTTATCTAGACCTTCTTTTGTCGGATAAAAGGCTTAGACTGCGAGATTGGCTTCTTTTGCTAAAGAGAATGGAGAAGAGATTAGCAGGGTGGTCGGCTAAACTGTTGTCTAGAGGTGGGAGGCTTGTTCTGGTGAAGGCTGTTTTGGCATCTATTCCATCATATTTCCTTTCTATTTTTAGGATGCCAAGACAGGTAGAGAAGAAGATTTCCGAGCTGATGCGTGACTTTTTCTAGTCTAATGTGGGGGCGGCAGGAAGAGGGGCGAGGCTGGTGGCCTGGGAGAAGGTTTGTAGACTGGTGCAGGAGGGGGGCCTAGGAGTTAGGGATGTGGAAAAAGTGAATGTTAGCCTCCTCCCGAAGTGGATTGCCAAACTCGTGGATCGTGAACAGGGGTTGTTTGATGGCGTCATAAGGAGTTGTTACGGGTACTTTATCTCTTGGGAGCCTTTGGAGTCACCTCCTTCAGGGACATCTTTCTTTCTCAAGGGCCTAGCAGTGGTGGCAAGAAAGGTACGAACATTCGTTTCTCCCACGTTGGGTGAGGGAGATGTTTTCTGATTCTGGCTAGATGATTGGTAGGGGTTGGCCTTTCCCTTAGCGACAAATATCCTCGTCTCCTTGGGAGCGTGGTTGACCTGTCGATCTCGGTGGGAGTTTACTGGTCCGAGGCCTGGTGTCCAGTCTTCCGAGGGGACCTATCTGATCAGAGATGTGAGGATTTCCCGAGGTTGTCGCAAGAGCTGGAAGGATGGGAGCCAAAGGAGGGTGGTGACACATACTCCTAAGAAGAAGGTGATTTCTCAGTAGTAAAGGTCTTCCGCAAATTGAGTGGTGGCATGGTCAACACAGACATAGATCTTTTGAGAGACTGTAAGCTCCTTTGAGAGGCGAAGTGTCCGCCGAAGGTGAAGATTTTCAGGTGGTTGGTGAGGAGGGGGAGGATCATAATGAAGAGGTGGAGAGCGAGGTGGGCCCAGATAGATGTCGTGAGCTATCCTCTTTGTGGAGGAGCGGAAGAGGACATCCAGCACCTCTTCTTCAGTGCCCTTTTGTAGAGCAAGTGTGGCAGAGGATGGGGATCGACTGGATTATACATCGGGATGTGGTTAACTTTTGGTCATCTTTCCGCAGGGGGGATGCTCGAGAGGGGCATATCTCCTTTAGATCCAAGAAGGATAGAACCAAGATTTTGGTTGTGCTGTGAGGTGTTTGGCTAGGCAAGAATGGGGTGCTTTTCAGGGGGAGAGACCCTATGTTGAAAATTTTTCTTATTCCATTTTGTCCTAGATGGAGTTTTGGAGATCCCAACTATAATTTTGATGTAATTCTTTCTTGTGGAATGAAATGATCATGGGTGGTTATCAATTGGATAACAACCCTCACACTTTTCAAAAAAAAAAAAAAGTTGGTAGACAGTGGCTCAGTAGCAGGTATAGGAGTCCTGCGGTGAAATGTCCATAGGCAAAAAGTAGAGGGCTCTACTGCAGCATCCGATGGTACTGTGTTTAGGTCATGGGATGGCTCAAAGCATTCTAGAGGCGACGCCAGTGGCATGGAAAGAGGGATATCCTATGGTACATGAGGAAAGTGGCTTTCCCTTTTTTGTGAGTAAAAGGGAATGTCCTCAAAAAATATAACATCAGCAATGACATAGAATCTATAAGCCACCATATCATAATAGCGATATCCCTTTTGGGACCTTGAGTATCCCAAGAAAATAAACTTCGCAAACCGGGAAGCCAATTTGTCCACCTTGAATAAGTGGAGAAAACAAACACACCAAAAAGTCATAAGGCTAAGAATAAAAACATCTCGATCAAGAAGCAAAACAGAATATGGAATCTTACCCTTAAGATAGAGGGAAATACCCTTTTAATAAGAAATGCAACCATAAGAACAGCATCAACCCAAAACTGGGAAGACACATGCATCTAAAGCATCAAAGTCTGTGTCGCATCAAATAGATGCCGCAGCTTGCGTTCAGCCA
Source organism: Thalassia testudinum (assembly GCA_037157565.1). Lineage (NCBI taxonomy): Eukaryota > Viridiplantae > Streptophyta > Magnoliopsida > Alismatales > Hydrocharitaceae > Thalassia > Thalassia testudinum. The sequence goes on along the minus strand of JAZHRO010000024.1, from coordinate 103,372,146 downwards.
CCCCACTCTGTTGGGAGGTATGAATGCAAGAGGTCTAGTGAACAACCCCCAAAGAGATAAAAAACAAAGATAAACTAGCATGCACAAACTCAAGCCCATTGTCACTCATGAAAATGCGAATAGTAGTCGAAAACTGTCTTTATTTCATTGAAAAAAATTTAATGAGTATAGAAGTTTCCAACTTTTCTTTCATCATATAAACCCATGACACAGGTACAACCATCTACCAAAATAAGAAAATATCAAAAACCCCAAAGACTACAGACCCAACATGGTCCCCACAAATCAACATGAATAAGGGCAAAAGGTGACCCAAGTTTCTCATTTTGACTAGGAAATGTAAACCTATGATGCTTGCCTAATTAGTAGGCCTCACACTGAAATGACTCTGAAAGTTGTAACTCTAAGAACTAATGACACAAAACTAGAATATTGGGATGACCCAAGCAAAGATGCCATTGTAAGGCAGCAGTGGCTAAGGCAACAGCAGTAGAGAGATGTGGGTGGTAGGCTAAGATAGTACACGCCATCCTGGTCAAGTCCTCTACCAATCTGCTTCATTGTCTGGAGATCCTGCAAAAAGAACTCATCATGAAAAACTGCCCAACAATTTAATGCCTCAATAATTTGACTAATAAATATTAAATTTTAAGCAAACTTAGGTGCATGCATTACTTCAATCGAAGGCAAAGAACTAGACGAAGAAATATCTCTATAAGGCCAGTCATAGGGGAAAAGGCATCATCAGCTACCCTAACATGAAAAGGTATGGCAAGAGACCACAGGGAAGAAAATAAGATAGCATTGCCTGTGATGTGGAAAGAAGCACCTAAGTCTGCAATCCATTCTAAGGCACCAATATTGGCAAATATAGAAACAATACCTGTAGGATGACCTACAAAGGCTCTAGATGTAAACATAGACTGGGAAGTCCTGAGTCTGTCGTACTCCTCTCTAAAGATAAGAATCTGGAAACTGGTAGGGTCGTCTTGATACTGACTCTCCTCTCCTGCAGTAAATACCTAATGTGTCTGAGGCCCCTAAGGGAAACCATGCTTAATCCAGTAGCGATCAATAGTATGGTTCGTTATATGGCAATGGTCGCAAAAAAGTGGGGTGCAACCTAACCATGCCCACTGCCACCTCCTGTAGTAGCACAACATCTCCCCCTTCCTACAGGAGCCCCTCGACCACGACCAAAGGATGCCATGGCAAAGAAATCAAAAGACAAGACAACATCAGATATCTTCAGGCAAAAAATGAGCATAAATCTAAGCTAGTGTGAAAATCTCCTCCAAATTCATAATATGGACTTTCACTGCCCTAAACTTAGGACCCAAGCCTACTAGCAACTACACAAATCTAATGGCTTCCCACTTCTTAGCCATCACAAACACATCTAAAGAAAAAGGCTGATGAATGTCCTATTCATCGCAGAGGTTCTTCATATTCCTATAACATTCAGCAAGACTCAATGTTCCCTTCTGGGATAAATGTATCCCCTTAATGACCTAGTAAAGACGAGCAATATTACTCCGATGAGAATGAATCTTGTGGAGTGCTTCCAACCTTCTTGGAAAACGAGTAAGACATCACATGTTTTGCTATGAATTCTCTTATACTATTCAGCATACAAGTCGCCACCCAATCATTACCAAACTCCCAATCATCTATCTTGACAGCTAGTTCATCCTTTGTCAGTATATATTTCTTCCAATGAGAGCCTACGAATCGAGAGAAAGCAGTCAACTACAAAAGAAAGTTAGTTCCATCCAACTTGATAGAAGTACCCTGCATATGAAATGGTGCGCTCATGGCCAATAACTTCGCCACTAAGTCGCTAAGGGTCTCCGTTTGGTCACCCATGATGTCTTGAGTCTTAGGAAAGGAGAGAGGTCTTTTTCAATAAAAAAATCAAATCATATAGCAACTAGAAACATGAACAAGATCTGCAGTAGTTTTTAGACCATCAATCTACTCCAAACCCCTCCTAGAGACCTAAAACCTTCAATTTTAGACCATAAATCAAAGAGAAAAATTGTTGTAGGGAAGAACAGCCACACACTAAGACAAAAGGGAGTCCCTAGCGACGCTACCCCCCTGATCATGGCCTGTTGCGCTATTGTGGCATGGAGGAGACCACCCGCGAAGTTGACTGCCGTTGGTGGTGATTGCTGCTAGCAGGCACGGTCATTTGGGGACTGCTACTTGCCAGCAGTGCCTAGAGAAGAGGAGAGGGAAGGTTGGCAACATCAATGAGGGTTGGTTGCATCTGTTGGAGGAGAGAGAGAAGGATTTAGGTAGTGGTGTTGGAGGCTAGGGTTGGTAGGACATCGAAGCCCTAGTCTAAGGCCGCTGCTCTGATATTATGTTAGGAGAAAATGAGCAATTTGTTTATTCCATAGCCCTAGGATCCCTATATATAGCGAGACCTCCAAAGGGCAAATTACATGAGAAACCCTTACATAATAAGGAAAATACAAAAGACACCAAAATAGACTACGACCAAAATAGAATACGACTTAACACATATATTCTATTCCAAGTGTATAATTTCGTTCATCAATATGTGTTATCATGTAGATTAAATATTATAAGGGCAAGCTATTGACATTTGGTTCTCGAAAGGCACAAAATGCAATCAAAACTACAAAACCTGGTAGGTAAACAAAGGCTCGATGTTCATAATATGAGAATCAAGATTTATTCAAGCAAATGACTAATGAGATCCCTCCTTTTCTTTCCTCGACAATTAAATGGAGGGGCTTGTATAGAATAGATGCCCCAAATTTACCACAAACAGCTATAAAAGTATTGTCACAAACAGCATCAACAGGTGGTTGTGAAAGGAATTAGAGTACTTTTAACCTCATTTACTGCAAACAAAGGAATGGTCTAGGAAGTGACAGGTTGCAAGATCTTGGATTCATTCATTATAATACACAACTAAAGATGAGACATAAAAATGAGGGTAATAACAAGAATGAATACACAAATCCTATCAATGTGGCTTACACTTTCAACCAGGCAGATAGGCAAATGATAAAGGGGTTGGCGTACTCTAGGCATGGATAAATAGTAATGGAGGAAAACTTGTAATGGATCAAGAGGCAAGGCCTGATTTGGAGGTAGCACAAAAGATTGGTGCTGACGTTGATGCCCATATGGCTAGATCTGGTTGTTATACCTATCATGTAAGGAAATTAGAGACCATTTGTGAGGAAGGTACTCAGGACAGGAAGCTCCAAATCATAGGGTGATTCAAAGGGTGGAGATGATAATTATTATGTAATGCAAGAGGCACAAGAATCTGTAAGATCAGGTAGTGGACGAGCATATGGTGGTGGCCACCAAGCAAAGAGCGCAAGAAATTACAATGAACATGGAGAGCACCAATGTACATGGAGAGCATATATGTAGCACGAAACCAATGGATTATGAGAGGCACGATGGTACAAATAGCTACATGGACGATTTGAGTGCATCGATTGGTTCACTAAACATTGGTGATAAATCTTTGGCATAGGATCTGCATATGGCATGGAATCTCATAACAGTTCACGTTCACAAGATGATGAGAGACCTTTTAGTGGTTTCACACAGCATTTTACACCACCAGCTCCTTCAATTCCATCACCGCCACCATCATACCAGGCCTATCCTTATCCATCCTATCCCTCATATTGTGCTACTGGAAATAAGGGATATGGAGACACTTTTGCTGGTGATTCATACTCATTTAGTATCAGTGGCTACGGTATCTTTTCTAATTATTTTCCACAACCAGTGCAGCAAACCCAACATTCTAGGCAGACTACGACATCACCATCATCATCACGTGCTTCAGGAGCAGCTGGCTCCTCAAGACAGTCACACATGGCTCAGGATTCACCATATACACAGTAGATATACCTGTCTTGGGATATTAGTCAGTACAGGCAATATCTACTTGACAATCATATTATGTATTCATACATTGCTTGGGAAGAGTACTGTGATTATATTCAAGCCATAGAATGTCACAACAGACATGCTTGATGGCATCAACCAAGTGGCAGCAGCAAGGATAATGGTAGCAGTATGGATATGGATACACCAAGACATTCCTATTTCTGGTGATGGCGGCAATATTCACCTTTTTCTATGAATTACTCTTAATCCTAATAGATGGTGAATATTAGCTAGCAGGCATGCTTGTTTAGTTGTTTAAATTTTGTGGAATGATGCATCACATACTCAATGCTCTTATCATATGCTTGTGCTCTTATTGTATGTATTATGGACTGGTGTTGTTTTATTAGATGTTTGTACTCTTATTTTATGGTGTACCCTTATATTGTGGACTGTTGTACTCTTATTAGAAGTTTGTGCTCTTATAATCTTATTCTATGTACTCTTCTGCTGTGCAATGATTGAAATTTGAATTAGGGTTGTTTATTTAGAAACTACATGTTAAATGTGCTTGATTAACTATTTATTCAGTTTAACTACCATTGTACATTTTAAGAACATTCCAGTGAAATTCCAAGATTTCCTAGACATGCTTGGCATGCCTCCATAATACTTATTTTCTAGGTCCTCAAAATGATCGAAATCCGAGGTCAACATTCCGTCATTTTTGCAGCATGCCTCCGACATGCCAACGAAATGCACACTTGTGGAATCATTGAAATGATGTATGTTATCTTTTGTATGCTTTTTATTTTTAGTGGTATGTTGAGGGATATACTTGTAACTCTACCCTTTGGTTGCCTCCCTATATAAAGGCACCTAAGGTTTTCTAATAGAATCATTGACATTTCAACCAACATGATACCAGAGCAACGATCCTAGACCGGCGTCCAGGTATCCCACCCCGAAACCTAGGCGCCAAACCCTTCCACCCAATCCCTCTCCCTTTCTAGGGCATCACCGGCCCCTTTCCATCTCCGGTTGGCCCTCCCACCAGTAGCAGCGGCGTCGCCACCGGCAAGAGGGACACAACCCCACCCGCAAGAGGTCTTAGCGGCGCTACCAGCGACAACAGTGCTGCTGCCAAGGCCACCAGACCTCCCCAGCGCCACCGCCATGGCCACCGAACCTCCCTAACGCCACCTGCAAGAGGGCAACAACGCTCCCAATGGCAACAACGACACCGCCACTAGGGCAACCTAAGCCCTTGGTGGCCATGTAGCAACAGCAGAGCAAGTGCTACAGCACCACATAGGCCTCGGGTAGTCACCTATGATCTGATTTTGCGTCTATTCGCAGATCTATGAAGTTTTCAGACCCTTATATGATCTTACTGAAATATCTTGATCTTTGGTTTCCCACAAGTCAAGTGATATGGAAGACAAGAAGGATGCTTCTGGCGACTCGGCGGGGAAGATATCTACCCCGAGCGCACCTTCCTTTATGCAAGGAATCTCTATCAAGTTGAATGGTACCAACTTCCTTCTGTGGTCTACCTCTTTTTCACGATTTGTGGGATCACACCAAAAGAAATATATCTTGACACAAGATGAACCTGCTATCAAGTATGTTGACTGGGAGGAAGACAATGATTGGGCGGCGACTTGCATGTTGAACAGCATGAAGAAGCCTATTGCAAGGCAAATTATGTCATATGCATCTACAAAGAAGATGTGGGAGGTTCTTTATGAGATTCATTCTCATAAAAGCAACATCAGTCGCCTCTACAGGGTAATCGAGGAGCTACATTCCTTTCGGAAGGGAACTATGTCCCTTACCGAATAGTATGGCTCTATGACGAAACTCTAGGATAAGCAGGATACTTATTAGCCGATCTCCACAGATGTCACTATTATTGCAAAGCAACATAAGGCCTTTTGTTCTGTTCAATTGCTTGCAAGTCTTGGTCTTGAGTTCAAGTATGTTAAAGATCAACTTATGACATTTGAGGAGATTCATACACCTATGCAGATCTATACTCGTCTGTCCAGACTTGAGATCTCTGACCCTATCTCAGTCGTTGATTCCTCGGCCATGGCAACTACAGGCTGTGGCAAGGGAACCCCAGGAGGCAGGGGGAGAGGACGTAGAGCGAGAGCAGCAGGCCGTGGCAAAGGACGTGATTTGTTCTATGACCATTGTCACAAGACAAATCATACAATTGACAGGTGCTGAATAAAGCACGGATTTCTTCAGAGCCATCAGGCCAATTAGGTCACTTATGGTGGAGATAAGAGTCTACATTATCAGGAGGAAGAGCAAGTTAGTCCTCAGGTCACTATCTCCAAGGAGGAATATGACAGACTTGTTTCTATTCAAACTACTTCCATTGCAGGTGCTTCTGTGACTCAAAGGATAGGTACTGCTGGTAGCACCAAAGGTGTTCGTAAGCCATCTTGGCTTGCAGACTCAAGTGCATCTTCCCATATAACAGGAGATGTTACCCTTTTTACTTCTCTTAGACCATTGACTACTCAAGTACATGTCAGAGTAGCTGATGATGCCTTGTCCCCTATGACAGGCCTAGGTGACATTTCTCTATCCACTACAAGCATTAAGAGAATTGTGTGTAAGTGGCCATTTAGCACCACATCGCCTGTTGTGGGAATGTAAATTGTGTGGTGGCCTATAAATAGGTATATACTCATTTCTTTGAGAAGAGTAATACAGAAACTCATCCTATTAGAGCCTTCTCCAGTGGTTTTCTCCCCAATCTTTGTGAGTGGGGTTTCCACGTAAACCCAAGAATTTTCATTGCTTATGCTTTAATATTTTAATGCTTCTGCTTATTTACATTATTCAACTTGTCAAGAATTGCGCAAGGTAGAGCATGAAGGCTCCCTTGACGTGGGAAAACAGTCCAAGAATGGATTGTCCACGTGTGGAGCAGGAAGAGCAACCATGGGTACTTTAAGGAGGCCAAGTTGTCTGGGTGGCCAGCTAATGTCGTCGACTGAAGGTGAATGGCTGACAATGGGTGCTCGGCTGCCTTGGATGGTAGCCAACCATGTGGAAGAAGAGAGAGAGATGAAAAGAGCCTTGAATAAATGTTTTTTTTTTAAAAGGAAAGGGTAATTATCCAGAGTGATAACTACCCAAATATATTAATTATATATCAACAGCCACCATCAGTACAAATAGCAGACCCCAAGGTCCCTCACTCACAAGGATCCACTCCAAATATTAAACAAAGAAATAACAGACTCAACAAAATTCTCCACATAAGGCCTCTGGCCCCTGAAGACCACAGCATTCCTGCCCAACCAAATGCCCCATAACACCGCCAACAGTCTGGACCTCTTCTTCTTTGTACGGAAGACAATCCGTCCAGCATCACCCCCTCCATTTCTGAAGCTGTGCCAAAAATCTTCAAAGGATCAACAATCCCACCACCCCGCTCCCACCTAGCTCCAAATCTGCACCACAAACGGGCAAGTGAAAAAAAGGTGATCAATCTCCTCCTCCCCACCTCCACACAAAGGGCAAACCTTGCTCTCTGCAGGAGCCCACTTTGCCCTCGAAACCTTGGTCACAAGGCTTCTCCTAAGTAGCCAGACAAAAATCTTAACCTTTAAAGGACACGTAGCCTTCCAAATCTATCTGCAGTCTCTCACCAAATCCAGTTCAACCATGGAACTTCCATTGGACAGTCTCCTATAGGCAGCCCCTACCGAGAAATCACCTTCATCCCAACCAAACATATCTGTACCGAAAGTTGGTTGCAACCCTTCCAACTCTTCAAGCAACATCCGAAAGTCATGAGTTCTCGCATCTGAAAGGTTTCCTACAAAGCGCGGGCACCACCCACCTTCCCATACCTTGGCCGCAGATGCCTCTTTGTTCTGGGACAAAGCAAACAATCTCTGAAATCTTCTAGCAAGCACACCTTGTCATGTCCAATCATCCAGCCAAAATCTGAAGATCTCTCCCGTTCCAACCACAGGAACAAAACAGCTCTGCACCCTAGGAGCCACCACCGACAAACCTTTCAAAGAATGAGAAGCATCCCTCGGCTGAAATATCAGGATATCCCACCGCACCGGGCCACCATAAGCGGTCCCGAACACCTTGCCCACCAAATCCTCTCTACATTCCAAGAGGCTCCCCACCCATTTCGTCAACAGGCTGTCATTAAACCTCCCCAAGTCTCTCACCCCGAGTCCCCCCTCTTCTACCGGCCTGCAGACCTCCTCCCACGCAACCAACCTGACACCCGATCCACTCGTCCCCTAGTTGGACCAAAAGAAATTCCTCATAAGTCTCTCTATCTTCCCGACAACCTATCGAGGCATCTTCAGGACAGAAGTAAAATACGACGGCATCGCTGTCAGGACCACCTTGAGCAAGACCAACCTTCCACCCCTTGACAGAAGCCTAGACGCCCAACCTTCCAGTTTCCCCTCTAGCCTCTCCACCAGGGGAGCCTAATCTTTCACCAGAATCCTGCCATCCGTCAATGGTAAACACAAATATCTGATTGGAAGCTTCACCTACTCTGTGCCGAGACCTAAGCTACACCCCCTCGCCTCCGCCTCACTCAAATTGAAGGGGACAAAGTCAGATTTAGACAGATTGATCTGCAATCTCGAAGCCTCACCAAGCAGGAAGAGTAGAATCCACGTTCTCCTGGCTTCCACTTCCCCACCTTCAATGAAGAAAACCGTATCATCCGCATACTGAAGTACCGGAATACTCGTCCCACCACTCAAGGAGAAGCCCTTCATCAAGTTCCTCTCACACGACCTCTTAGCCACCCTCGCCAGTGCATCCGCTGCAAACACAAAAAGCATCGGGGCCAAAGGACACCCTTGCCTCACCCCCCTCCTCGGCTGAATCCAACCCCCTGCCGGGTTTCCATTGATAAGAACCGAGAAAGACGTCGTGGTGACACATCTCTTCATCCAGTCAATCCATATCGGCGGGAAACCCCTCTTCATCAAGGATGCCCAAAGAAATGACCACTGAACCGAGTCATAAGCGTTGCTGAAGTCAACTTTCCACATGAAAGCCTTCTTCTTACTCCTCTTCCAGGACGATAGGATCTCCAAGGCCAACACATAACCTTCCAAAATGTTTCTGCAAGGGACAAAAGCCGACTACACCGGGTCTATAATCCCAGCCAGCGTCCTCCTCAATCTATTCGCCAGAAGCTTTGCCACAATTAAGTAGATAGCATTCGAGAGGGCTATCGGTCTGTACTCCTGGATCTCCTCAGCACCCTCCTTTTTCGGCAGCAGGAACATGTAGAACTTGTTTAGCCTATTGAAACTCAAATTTCCAGCTCTAAACTCTTGCACAACCTGCATCACATCTTCCTTCACCACCGGCCAGAACTCTTTATAGAAGGCAACCGAAAAACCGTCCGGCCCTGGACAACCGTCAGCATTCAGTCCCCAGATTGCCTTGCGAACCTGATCCTCTTCAAACGAACCCGTCAAAAAATTAGCTTTTGTCTCCCCGATCCGCGGTACCTCAAACCCCAACCATCTCCATCTTCCCCCCGTCTACACCCAGTAAACTCTCTAAAATACCTCGCAATAGCCCCCCCCCCCCCCCCCCCCCACCCGCCTCTCTTCCCACATACCCCTCCCCATCCACCACCAACCTGTCAATCCAGTTCCTCCTCCTTCCTGATGCAGCCATATGAAAAAATCGAGTGTTGGAATCGCCCTCCTTCAGCCACCTCTGCCTAGACCTCACCTTCCACTCCATCTCCACCTTCCGGTCTTCCTCTTGTATCACCTGAATCTGCATTGCTCTGCAAACCCTGTCACTGTCAGAAAGGACACCAATATCCTCCACCATGTCCAACCGTGCAATCTCACCAAGAGCCTCCTCTCTCCTCTTCCCGCGTTCCTCCCTAATCTGCTTCATACGGATCTTCAAGAAAGATCTCAAATCCCGCAACTTAGCTTCCAATCTAACAGCCACCGAGCCATCCACATGAGCCGACCACCACTCCTCTACTAGCCCCCTGAACCCCTCTTCCAGTAGTCACGCCCTGTCGAACTTAAAATACGTACCATATCTCCACTCCTCGTTCAAAGCCCACAACAAAGGAGTGTGATCCAAGAACGGCCGCTCCAGGGATCTAACCTCAGCCATCGGGAACAACTCTACCATCACTGTTGAGGCGAAAAATCTGTCAATCCGGGACCGTTGTCCTCCAGAACTCCTCCAACTCGCCTTGAATAAATGTTGCAAATATTATTATGACTCAAATTGATTACAAAAGGGAAGACTCTCTTTTATAGAAAGAACATATCCCACTTAACTTGGAAACAAATATTATCTTCTAAAATAAGAAAGAACTTGTCTAAAAACAAACCAAACCCAAAACTATTTCCTAAAATAATTTTTCTAAAAATAGCAAACTAGACTCAAAAGCAAGGCCCAAACTTGGTCCCTTGGACCCTCTAGCCGCTGGCCCTGTTAGGACTTCTAGACGCTACCACATGCTGGCTACCACGTGGCTTACTTTATTCCCAACACTCCCCCTTGAGTCGAAAGTCAGGAGGTCGACTTGGCCTTCAACTTGTGAGGTTAGACACCCCATTATTCATCTTCCTCGAGAGTCATGCTCTCGGTCTTCTCCTTGATGAGTCAACGGTGTAGCCTCTTGCAACCTCCGAAGTCATTGCGTCTGTGGCAATCTGAATAGTCATCACGACGACCGCTGTTGACTTATCTTCTCAAGATTGACAGACATGAGAGCAACCACACATGAGGTACCGATAGCCCCATGTGGTGGTCTTTGCACCTTACCTAGATCTTTAGGAAAGGAACTTCTTGGATCAACCACTAGTCTTTCTGCAACCTGGGAAGTTGTTGCTCCTTTGGGCAACCTCGAAAGTCATTGCGTGGACTTTGATGTCCTCTCCTTAACATCTTTTCTCCGAGAAAATATCCTTTTTTAAAGAAGAGTAAAAAATCGGATACAAAGCGTCAATATACAAATAACTTGATAGATCTTCTCTTACTTCTTTTTCTTCTTGCCTTCTCCTCTTGATAGCGTGGCGTCGCCGACCATCTTGGAAGCTTCCACCATCTTCTATGGCCTTCCTTCTCCATGTAAGACATCGAATTTGTCGAGGAAGACTTTCTCTAGAGACGTAGGCCACCAACGTGCGATCCACAAACCCACACGCATAAGAAAGCCTAGATCGGTGGCTCTGATACAATGTCAAGAATTGCACAAGGTGGAGCATGGAGGCTCCCTTGGCATGGGAAAACAATCCAAGAGTGGACTGTCCACGCATGGAACAGGGAGAGCAGCCGATGGCTACTTTGAGGAGGTCAGCTTGTCTGGGTGGCCGACCAATGTGGCCGGCTAAAGGTGAATGATCAGCAATGGGTGGCCAGCTGCCTTAGAAGGTTAGCTATGTAGAAGAAGAGAGAGAGGAGAGGAGCTTTGAATAAATGTTGGAAATATTATTATGACTCAAATTGATTACAAAAGAAAAGACTCTCTTTTATAGAGAGAACATATCTCACTTAACTTGGAAAAAAATATTATCTTCTAAAAGAAGAAAGAACTTATCTCTAAAAACAAACCAAATCCCAAACCATTTCCTAAAACAATTTTTCTAAAATTAGCAAGCTTGACTCAAAACCAAGATCCAAACTTGATCCCTTGAACCCTCTAGCTGCCAGCCCTGTTGGGCCTTCTAGACGCTGCCACGTGAACTGCCACGTGACTTGCTGGCTGCCACGTGGTTGTCCCATGTGACTTGGCTTATTCCCAACACAACTATTAATGTTGTCTCTTCTTTTAAGGAACCAATAATCATTAGTAGTAATAGTTTTCCCACAAGTAACACTAACCATTCAATCTGACCCAAAAAAAAAAGGCTTGCATTTCAAGCATTCAAGTCATGGAAATATTCCTAGAGGAGGCATTTGGTTACAAAGATTTCATGAAATTCCGATCATTCAAAATTATAAGGACTGCCAGGGATTCCTAAGCCCCTTGGGGACTTCAACTACATTCCTCCATGCACAATGTTGACAGTGGAAATCCTTTCAAAAAAAAATTGGCAGTGGAAACATGAATGCGACCAGTCAAGTAAACAAATTAGATTTAACATGTACCAGGTCCAGAAGAACCTATACTCATGTCTGTCCTTATGTCAGAATTCTCTCCAGAGATTTCCTTATTAAAGTCTTCTCAGAAGCCATCCCTAGTCGAATTTTAGTGAAATGTTTCCACCAGTATATCCATTGCAATGGCAATTTTTTTAAGGAATTTGAAAAAAAAAATGAAGAAGCAATTTTAACAAGACATTAGGAGAACACAAAAAAGAACAACGCTTACAAGAGAAATGCCAGCTAGGATCATATATATGGCGGTGAAAAGAATGCAGAACGGGCACTTTGATGTCAGTTGGTATGCTAGTGTCATCCTCTGAAAATGGAAGATACAGTACACTTAACAGGAAAGCTGGAGTTATCGGAAATTTAAATACAAAAATATCACCAATATACTCAATACAAAGTAGGTTTCAAAATGGCATGCTCCAGAGGATCAAGAAAATTGTTCATCATCGATTTATTTAACTGCAAGATGGGGGCATCCTCGAGAGGCGAAATAGCATGCTCCAAGTACACCTAACTCAAGAAAAATGATTGAAGTGCCAAACACCTCACAGTTTGTACCATGCAAAAGGTTACCGTTTATAACTTCAGGAATCTTTGCACAGAGTTTGCTCAATTTAAACTATTTGTGTACCACTCTAGTTATCTTCTCTTTATGTTTTTTACTACCTTCTTATTTATTTTTTCCTCCTAGACTTATGATGCAATTTACCCAACACCTCTTCCTATATAAAGTGTTGTAAGGTTTCTATCGAAAAATAAGAACATTTGTTATTTCCAACTTGATATCAAAGTGGCAATCCTAGATCAACGCTCCAGTATCCCACCAGCACAAGCCTTCAAAACCCTCCACCCTAACCATAATCCTCTCTTTCTCCCAACCGGCAGCAGCTCCTCACCATTGTCGCTGCTTGCAGGCCATCGCCGCTGCTTGCAGGCCATCGCTGCCGCTCCCCCCCGCAGGCCGTCGCCGCCTGCAGGGCCGTCTGCTGCCACCTGCTGCTGCTGGTGGTTCGTTAGACCACGAGCGCCACCACTTGCGGCCAATGGTAGCTGGTGGCTGGTAGCCCTCACCGGCAAGGGAGAGTAGCGCCCCTTAGAGGCGTTGTTAGGGTTTCCCTATGCTCTAACATGCGCTAAATCTTGGTCTAAGAGGTTGTCGCGGCTCTTAGATGACTTCTAAGATCTCTAGATCTTAGATTTCATGGTTAAAGAATCACCTTCTCTAAATTCAGATCTGAAGGTGATTTTCAGATCCATCTTGGTGGTGTATTGTGGCAGTCCTAAGGCACGATGGCATCTTCAAATTCTTCAGAGGTATCATCAGTTACCACTACAGACATTGGGAGTTACAAGACTCCCTTCTTTGTTACTATCACCAGGTTGAATGAGACCAACTATGCTAGATGGTCTCAGACATTCCTCATATTGATGGAGATTGAGCCACAAAAGAAGACATGAAAATACGCAACTTGGAAGAAGAATAATACCATGGTCCAAGCATGGATCATGAATTCTGTGGAGCTTCAAATTGGAGATGGTATCATGTACTATAGGACAACTAAGGAGATGTGGGATTCTTTACGTGACACATATTCTCACAAGAAAAATTCTAGCAAGGTATTTGAGATCCATCATGCTATTGGTGGTCTGAAGTGGGAGGGCTAGTCACTATCTCAATATTATGCCACACTGAGGGGCTTCTAGAGAAGTATAATGCCTGTCATCCTATCTGCACCTGTCACTCTCAGAGGGCACACATGAAGAAGTATGTAGTTCTTTAGTTCCCGGATAGTCTTGGACCAAATTATGAGGTTACCAGGTCCTAGATCCTGACTCTTGCTGAGCTTCCATCTCTTGAGGAAGTATACAGTCGGGTGAGCAAGTTGGTTATTAAGCCATCCCTATTAGACGTTGGACAGACTTCAAGCTTAGTGGCCACTGAAGGGCATGGTGGACATGGCTCTCCATCTACAAGGGGGAGAGGACATAGTGGTTGGGGCACAACTAGTAGACCCCGCACCATATGTTCACACTGTGGAAAGCTTGGACACTTGGAAGCTACCTGTTGGGCAAAGAATAGTAGACCTCCGAGTCATGCTTCTATTGCAGCAAAGGTTTCTTCTTCGGTTGGCAATGTTGCTGCCTGTCTTGGCAAGGAGGCTAGCAAGGGGGATGTCAGGATCGAGTGGAGGCTGTGCTAGTCCTAGCGATGCTGGGGCAGGTGCTGGGGTGGCTAGCGGTTCACCATTACCTGCTCTTGTTGAAGCTGCTTCTGCTGATCAGGATTAGGTTGCTGCGTAGAGGGCTGATTCGAAGTTTCAATGGGATTTTTCCAAGGTTCTTATGGTCAAGAGATGTGGGTTGTCATCCACATCAGGGTCTACGAAGTACGGGACATGGCAATCTATTTCCGTGAGGAGCAGTCTGAGGTACCGCTCGTGCTATAAGAGAAATTGTGAAGGCCAAGTCCATGGTTAGTGAAGATATGAGGTCAGATGTGGAGATTCAAGTGGCCAAGGTGCTCAATCTCAAGAAGGTGCCTCGTTCATGTTTCGGTAGGGACCCTGTTGGAACTCATGGTTAAAGTACTAAGGTGGAATGTGAGGGGTCTTCGGGATTCAGTCAAAGGTTTTGTTGAGGTATTTGGCAAAGTGGAGAGTGCATATTGCGCTTTTGCAAGAGACACATTTAGAAGGGATAGATGAGGTTTCCAAGCAAACTATATGCGGTGATTATTTAAAAAATGCAAGGTGATTCCGAGGTGGTTTGCCTTCATCAAGGCAAGACATAAGTCTCGAGGTGCTCAAGGCGTAAGCCTCAATTTTTAGATCGAAAATAAGAAAAAATAACACAAATATATATTGTTTAGTGCTAATAATTAAAAAGTAATGTAAAAATACAATCATGCTATTTTTGCTCCACCACAACATTTAAATGTCCATTACGAAATATTATTACTGCATAGTACACACAATATTTACAAATAAACTAATATAACACGATTTAAATACACATAAATATCTCACAACATGTAAACTCTTCAAATAGCCAAAATACTAGTCACATAATAGTAATAAAAAAATTAAAACAATAATAAAAAAAAAATATGAGAGAATAATAATAATAAACATGTAAAAACAAGATTTAAATAAACAATTACAACATAGTCTTTTAAAAAAATCAATTCAGAGATCACGTAATATGTAAACTAACCACATAAAATAGTCAAATATACTTTAACATAGCTAAACAATAAAATCAATGTATAAGTAATAGAAAAAATATAATGTGTAACTTAGGAGAAGTCGAGACTCTTACCAACAACAGTAAAAAGTAAGGTTAAGACTTGAAAAGGGAAGGAGGCAACAATAAGCAATGGAAAGGGGACAAATTGATAAGGTGCAGTACATAGGAGAGGTGACTAGCAACTGGCGATACAGCAATAGCCATCGATAATGGTAATGGAGGAGACTAAAGATGGAGAATAACTTGCAACAGCTAGCGACGATAGGTTTTTTAGGGCTTAAGAGGTTATGGCCGTTGTTTGCGGTTAGGTGATGGGTATAGGAATTTAGGAAAGAATTTCATTTTCTTTATTAGATCATATGGAACTCACATAACCTTCAAATGTGAACTTTCAATTGAGGCTATAGCCTCGATTCACCTTACCTCCTTACGCCTCAGCTCCGCCTTAACAAACCAAGGCACACGCCTTACACTGCAACCCTAAGGCTATAGCCTCGGGGTGATTTTCTTCCGCCTCGCCTTGAGGCGTAAGCCTCGAGCACCTCGAGGCTAGTTTTTTAAAACCATGCACTGAGTTTATAAAGGAGGATCTTGACCTTCAATTGTTGTTCAGAAGGTCCCTGGCAGTTGTGCCCACTACCATACAGCTGGAGCAGTGTCTACTACTACTCTTAGAAGATCTTTTGCTATGTTCATTGCTCTCTTTATGCAACACAAATTCTTCCTATCAGCAAGTCATGCTCAATCCGAAGTGATGTCAGGCTATGAAAGAGGAGATAAATGCTTTGCGCTCTAGAGGGGTGTGGGAACTTACTGCTCTAACTAGTCATGCCAAAACAATGGGATGTCGTTGGGTCTTTACCCACAAGTATAACCCAGACAGCACCATATCTCTCTATAAGGCGAGATTGGTAGCAAAGGTATTTACCCAAACATATGGGGTAAATTTCTTTGATACCTTCTCTTATATAGCACGGCTTCGTACTGTTCGTATTCTCGTATTGGTTGTTGCTCACTACAACTAGTCTCTTTATCAGTTTGATGTGAAGAATACCTTTCTGTATGACAATCTTCATAAGAAGATCTACATGTAACACCCTCCGGAGTTTGAGACTGAGAGGGAGTGTGTATGTAGACTGAAGAAGGTCGTTCATGGCCTAAAGTAGAGCATGAGGGCTTGGTTCCAAAGATTGTCAGAGGAGGTACAGACCATTGGACTTGTGAGGTCTTTCGCTGATCATTCGCTCTTTGTCTGGAAGAGCACAAGGGGAATTGTGGCACTCCTTGTCTATGTTGATGACCTTATTTTTACTGAAGATGACACTACTAAGATAGCTGAGGTGAAGGAGTTGGTTGAAGCCTTTGTGATGAAGGATCTGGGTAAACTCAGATATTTCTTAGCCATTGAGGTGGCACGCAGCAAAGAGGGCACTGTCCTAAGTCAACACAAGTGTGCTCTTGATGTGTTATAGGATACAGGAATGCTAGGGTCTAAGCCGGCCAATATATTAATGGATCCCAAAGGACATCTCTATAATACAGAGTCTCAACCTATAGACAGCAGATCTTACAGGCAATTAGTTGGTAAGCTGTTATATCTTACTATTACACATCTTAATCTCTCCCTTGCAATGGAAAACTCAGTCAATTCATGGACAAATCAACCAAGCAGCATTGGGATGTCATGCAGGTGCTTAGATATGTGAAGAAAGCACCAGGTAGAGGCATTTTGTTTCAAAAGGGCACATCTATGAGTATTGTTGGCTATTCTGATACTGATTATGCAAGTTGCATGGCAAATAGAAATTCAACAACTGAGTTTTGTATCTATGTGGCAGGTAATCTTATGACCTGAAGAAGCCAGAAACAGCAAGTGATGTCCAGGTCAAGTGCAAAATCAGAGTATCGTGCTATGGCACAGACAGCTGCAGAGATGATCTGGGTTAGATCAGTGTTGTAGGATTTGCATGTCCAGATGAAGGGACCAATGGAGATGAGGTGTGATAATTGCGCTGCTACTTACATTGCAAACAATCCAATGTTCGGTGAACGTACGAAATACATTGAGGTTAATTGCCATTATACCAAAGATTCGATACAGCGTAGGATTATCTACATTACTTCAGTTACTTTTGAAGATCAGACAGCGGACATATTCATCAAGCCACTTCCTTAGTCCGCATTTGATATGTGTTGTTCCAAGCTTAGCATAATTGACATATATGATCCAGCTTGAGAGGGAGTGTTGGTGCAACACTCTAGTTATCTTCCCTTTATGTTTTTGTATTGTTTTCTTATTTATTTTTCCCTCCTCAACTTATGTTGCAACTTAAATGGTTGAAAGCTCTATGCAAAACATAGTTCATATCAACAAACCCATTGGTATTTAACAGCCTCTTGAGTGGGTGCTAAACCTTCGCCAAGTAAATGGTAAGATTTCACATTGGTATATAACAGCCTTTCCCATGGTTGCTAAACCTTCACCACATAAATGGCAAGATTTCACATTGAGAAACTAATAACAAGACTTCACAGCTAGATTGAAGTCAAAAGGAAAAGGTAAGAAAAAGCACTCCTTGGCATGTTCGTGTAATACCCTAATATTTCTGCCTTCCAAATTCTACCAGATAGTAGACTGGCAGACAACATTTTCTTTAGCGATCCTTATAAATATTCTCAGCAAGCAGGATCAACTAGGCTTACCATAAAAAAATGTTAATAGCAACAAAATGTGATAAACAGACGACTGCACAATCACCATCAAGGCTAAGCTGCATGAACAGAATCACTTCCTTAACTGCAAACTTCATTTGACTCTCCTCATCTGAACAACTACATTTCTTGGACGTTCTCAGATAAACCAAATACAAATATTAAAATCAACTCAAAGATCTTTTAATCTAACCTAGACAACCCCCCCACCCCCAACCCTAAAAAAAGAAAGAAAAATGAGAACAAGTTTTTAGCTATCTCATTTCACCTCTCCCAAGTATTCCTATGTCAGAGGAATCACTGCTTGCTTCTTGCACAACAAAAGAAAGAAAAAACAATAAATATGAGGCATCAATCAGAAAACGCGCAAACAGACCACTTGATGGGCAATAATGAATGCACTCAATTGATGGAGAGAACTTTGGGACCAACCAACTGTATCAAGGCCTCTGAGAACCAGATAAAAGATGCATACCTGCAATAGAGCAAAAACCATTAAGAATTGTTTCCTCGAAAGGAAAATGGTGGCACTTAAAATATATCCAAAAAAATGAAACAATTTTTCACCACATATACTTTCGGATGCACTTTTACTGAGTTTCAAAATTTGTTATCTTCTCTAGCGCCTTTCTAGCTGAAAGAGGGTATCAGGGATCAGTTGACTTGGGCTTATGGGTCCTTCTATGTGAAAAGGGCTTACAGGCTGTTGAGAGAAGTTGTTGAGCAAAACACTTTTCCAAGGATTGATTGTGCTATCTTTTGGAAGATGAAGATTCCATTGAAGATTAAAATTTTTCTATGGCTTTTGAGGAGAGAAAAGTTGGTTACTTTGAGTGTTGTTAGTTGTTGGTAGCTGGATATTGTTGTTGCTTGTCCGCTATGTGGATTACAACAGGAGGATGTACCAGAGCTACTTCTACATTGTACTTTTGTAAGGGATGTACTTGAAACTCTTGGCCTTCCGATCATTGAGAGTGGATCCTTCCTTGACTTCTGGGTTTCTTGGTATCGAGGTACCATGGAAGACCCCTAAGTCAGGATATTGATCTCAACAGCTCTTCGATTTATGGTTGCAACGCCGGGGGGGGGGGGGGGGGGGGGGGGGGGAAGGGTAGAAAGGGTTTGACTTGACAATGTTGTAAGGAAAGTTATGTCTCTTTCTTCTTTTTGATCTGCATATCTATAAGATCTAACTTTATTTTTCATAATATAGTGGATGTTTAATATATCGTTCAAAAATATATATATAATGTTCCATATAAAAGCTTAATGGACAACATTTCAAACCATGGGGGCTCTACCATGACCTAACTTTAAATGAATATTACCTAGTGGAAAAATAATAAGGGGACTAAATTAGAGAAGATTATATCTATCTTATGGTGCATAACCCATCCCAATTACATCACTTCATGTTGCGTATGAGACTCATAATGCTCCAAAGATGCAATAGGAAGTTGAAATGCTAGACAATCATTTACGACAAGTGATGGACTCATGGATCTCACCTGTGCAAGCAGCATTTATTAATGAGTGAAGTCTCTCTGATTGCTTTGTTACAACTCTAGAGATCTTGGCTAATTGGAAAAGAAGGGACACTACAGATTTTCTTTGGAATGTTGATTTTGCTACTTTCGCTGGTTATCACTAGTTCAGACTTCAGAGTGGTTTTCCAGAGGTGTGCTTCAATGGATGAAGAAGTATATCACAACCACTTCTTTCTCAATTTTGCTTAATGGAAACAAGCGGGAGGTTGGGTACAGCCTCGAAGGGGTGTGTGTTAAGGTTGTCCTTTAGCACCTTTATTATTTGTTTTCGTTGTTGATGCTTTACATGTTTCCTCCTCTGCTTGCTATGTTGGTTTGTTCTCGTGTTTTTCTAGTGGAGGCCTATCAATGGAGACGATTCCATTATTACAGTATGATTGTACAGTCTTCTTCGTTGAAGGATCCTTACATGAGGCTAAGAATGTGACAGCATTGCTTAAAGTATTTATTCTTCAAGATTCATCTCCTAGTGGGCACGTTTACTGCCAAAGGGAGGTTGTTTGGTCTTGTTGAAGTTGGTTCTGGCAACCATTCTCATTTTCTATATTTTTTTGAAAAAGTAAGGGACAGTTATCCCATAGATAACCACCAAAGAGGAATTACAAAATGGATCTCCAAAAATCAATCTGGGAGGAGATAGAGGATACAAAGTTCTCAACATAAGGCCTCTCCCCCCTAAACACCACCCCATTCCTCCCCAGCCACACTCTCCACAAAATAGCCAAGACCTTTGCCCGATCATGCTTAGAGCGAAAGGTGAAGACTCCACCACCCGCACTTCCCCTACGAAAGGAAGACCAAAAGCTAGCAGCGTCTTGGCGGGAGATCCAGCCAATCCCCATCTCCTGCCAAACCTGTGCTATAAACGGGCACTAAAGCAAAAGATGTTGCACATCCTCAGCAGCCCCCCCACAAAGGGGGCACGCTAGATCGTCTGTCTGAGCCCATCTTATTCTCCACTGCTTCGTCATGATCCTTCCTCTTCTCACCAACCAGGCAAAGATCTTCACTTTCAACGGACATTTCGCCGTCTATATCAGTCTGCAGTCCCGCATGAAGTCAACATCTAAATCAGCCTCACAAGTCCCCAACCTGCGGTACACTTTTGCCACCAAGAAGTCTCCCTCCTCCCAGTAAAATCCATCAAGGCCTTCGCCCGGCACCCAACCCACCAATTTCTGCAACAGTCGCTCGAAGTCCCCACATCTCTGATCGAAAAGACCCCCCCGGAATATGGGGCACCAGGATCCGTCCCAGCATTCTCCAACCTTCGTCGAAATATTCAACACACTACTCACTAAGCGAGGAAACCTCTCCCCTAGAGTAGAGCCAGCCCCCTGCCGGTCGTCCTACCAAAAACGGAAGGAGTCCCCTGCACCGAGCACCGAATCAAAGAAGCCTTGCACTCTCACAGCCACCGTCGCCAGGCCCCTAAGGAAGTGAGACGCTCCAGGGGGAGGGAAGCAGAGAGGTCCCCACAACAGGAAATCACCGTAGCATCGCCACATAACATCTCCAAGAAGCCCCTACTCATGCCCCACCAACCTCGCGATCCATTTCGTGAAAAGGCTAATGTTCATTTTGTCCACATCTTTGACCCCAAGGCCCCCCTCCTGTGTAGGCTTGCACACCTCCTCCCATGCCACCAGCCTCGCCCCTGCAGTAGACCAAAAGAAGTCTCTCATCAATCCCGAGACCTTCTCAATCTGGCGCAGCAACCGGAAGACCGACAAGAAGTGGGACAGTATGGAGGCCAGAACTGCCTTCACCAAGGTCAGTTGCCCGCCCCTAAACAAAAGTTTGGAGGACCACCCTGCCAGCCTTCCCTCCATTCTTTCCAACAATGGGAGACAATCCTACAGCCTGAGACGACGATCCGACAGAAGGAGGCCCAAATACACCAATGGTAAGGAACACATCTCTGTTTCAAAAGCAGCACCCACCCTCTCTGCCTCCATGGCGGACAAATTGATCAAAACGAAGTGTGATTTTTGATAGCTAATCCGTAGCCCTGACACCTCACCAAAGAGCTCCAGTAGGATCCTCAACTTTGCCTCCAACACGATTCCTTCGACTAGGAAGAGTGTATCATCAACGTACTGTAGGATCACTACCTCCCTACCACCACCAAAGTCAAAGCCCCTAAACAACCCCCTGCTGCAAGCTCTGTGTGCCGCCCGTGCAAGTGCATCACCGCAAGAACAAAAAGCATGGGCACAAGAGGGCACCCTTGCCTGACCCCTCTTCTAAGTTGGACCCCGTTGATAAGAACTGAAAAGGATGTTGTTGTCACACAACTCTTCATCCAATCAATCCAGATCGTAGGGAAACCCCTCCTCCGCAGAGATGCCCACAAGAAGTCTCACTGAACGGAGTCATACGCCTTACTGAAATCCACCTTCCATAAAAAAGCATGCTTCTTCTCCCTTCTCCACGCTGCCAAGGCTTCCATCTCAATCACAAAACCATCCAGAATTCCTCTCCTTGAAACAAAAGCTGTCTGAACAAGGGAGACCAAATCCCCTAGAAGGCCCCTCAGTCTATTAGCCAAGACCTTAGCCACAATAAGGTAAACTGCATTAGATAGGACAATCGGTCTAAAGTCCCGCATGGCCTCCGCCCCTTCCTTCTTAGGCAACAGAAACTAGTATCCATACAGCTTCTCAAAACCTCTATTGCCGGATGCGAACTCCTCCACCCGCATCACATCTGCACCCACCAAAGGCCAGAACTCCCTGAAGAAGAAGACAGGGAAGCCGTCTGGGCAAGGGCATCCCTCCGCATTGAGGACCCACACCACCTGCCTCACCTCCTCCTCTGAGAAGCCAGTCATAAGACCCTCCGCCTAAGTCTCCATGATACGCTGCACATCCTCCCCCCTCCACCTCCAGCCTCCCCTCGATCGTTTCCCAGTGAACTCTCTAAAATAATCTGCTGCCGCCTACCCCACATCCTCCCTACCTGAGAAAGCGTCCCCGCCAATCACCATCTTATCTATCCAGTTCTTCCTCCTCCTGGCAGAGGCCATTTGGTGGAAGAACCTTGTGTTGGAGTCTCCTTCCTTCAACCATCTCTACCTCGATTTCACCTTCCATTCCATCTCCATCCGTCTGTCTTCCTCCTGGATCACCTTCGACATCCTCGCCCTGATCTCCATATCCTCAGAAGAGATGGGAGCCTGGTCCTCCTGTCTGTCAATTCTGTTAATATCTGCCAAAGCCTCCTCCTTCCTACCCCTATTAGATGCCCTGATCTCCCTCCTAGCAGCCTTCATATGGTCGCACTGCAAGGAAAGTTTCTTTGCCAGACAGAAGGTCGTCGAACCTTTCACCTCCATAGAGTTCCACTTCTCCTCCACCAACACCTTGAACCCCTCCTCCAGTAGCCACGACCTGTCAAATTTAAAATATGTGTCAAACCATACCCTCTCATTCGACCGCCACAATAGAGGAGTGTGATCCGAGAAATGCCTCTCCAACGCACAGACATCTGCCACAGGGAATGCCTCAACCAGCTCCACATTGAATAGAAACCTGTCAATCCTAGACATCTTGCCATTGTTATTCCTCCATGTGTAAGCACAGGATGCAGGGGACCAGTCCACAAGAGCATGAGTCTCAACAAAATCCACAAAAAGGTCAGACCCAAGGTCCTGCCTCCCCCGTCCACCTAGTCTATCCTCCACCTTCAGCATCACATTGAAGTCCCCTCCTAGCAATCAAGGACTCCCAATGGACTCTGCCGCCACCGCCGCGAGCTCCTCCGACATCACCCTCCTTGCCTAGGCATCCGTGGGACCCTATGCCCCAGTAACCTTCAACCTAGCGCCACCCACCTTCCTAATTAAGCTCACCGAAATGATATGCTCTCCACATCGGACGTCCTCCAAAGAGAAGACATCCTCCCTCCACCCAATGATCTACCCTCCTAACCTACCATTCGTAGCGAGAGCACGAAATCCCTCCATCCAAGAGCCTCTGATCTCTCTCCAGACTCGTCCCTCACAATCAAACAGCTTAATTTCTTGCAACAGCACAATGTCCGCCCTCCACTACCAGATGTACCTCCCCAAAATAGCCCTCCTCGAAGGGTCATTGAGGCCCCGCACATTCCAGGCGATCACCCTCATCTAGGCGATGTGGTATACTCCTTTGTGGCCTGCCTGAAGCCACTAGCTTCCACCGTCCTACACACCTCCTTATCATCACCGTTCAGCACCTCTCTCAACATCGGGCTTTACAGAGCTCTCACACGACCATCCACCACCACCATGGTCTGTCTGCCACGGAACGACCACCTCCTTCGATAGCGAAGACCACCACCGCACCCCCCGCCCACCAAGCGTGGTGTCCACCCTGCCAAAGAGATCTCCACGAGGTCACCCCCCCACCAAGGAGTTCCCAGCCGGTTGCTGCTGTCGCATGTGCGCCTCCAACCGTTCCGAAGGTTCTTCTCGTTGGAGAACCACCTCACCTGTCGCCGCTAATGGAGTATCGTCCCCCATTGCCACCATCAGCCGGACCTCCCCTTGCAAGGTTCGGACCTCTTCATCCGCCTTGCACAGCACCATCACTCGGCCAGCTCCCTCTTCCTGTTCCGAACTCGACACCTCCGGCGATCCCAAGGGCTGTGCGAAGCAGCCGGAGGGGCCATCACCTTTGAGAGAGACCTCAAGTCTCTATTGCTCCAAGGGTCGAACCACTTTTTCGGACCCGGAGCGCGAATCCGAATCCGCTTCGCCTTCGGTGCCCTGCACCCCATCAGGTGCTGCACACGTGCTAGGGTTTAAAAACCCCTCGCCTCCGCATTCGAAGCGCCGCCCCGCAGATGCATCTTCTCCTACGCGGTCCTCGCAGATCCCTCGGGAGTCGAGTCCATGTCAGCACCCTCTTGTCTCCTTGCGGCAGCCGCTCGCCGCCTCGCCTTCCCCAGCGCCGAGCTTGCAGCTCCGACCGCCACGAATGCGTGCCACCGCCCTCCCCGAATCGAGCACTCCACCACCCAAGAGGAGCCGCAACAAGATCTTGCTCATCGACTTTGCCCCGGCCTTCAACTCGACCAACGCAACCACCGAGCCCTCCGCCAGCCCAAGCGCCCCGCAACTTCTGACCCAAGCAAAAGGCGCCACAATCGCCTCCGCCACCTCAACCGAGCGCAGCCACCATAGGACTCCAGCAATGGCAACTTCTAACACCATCCGTTCAAGTAGGCGCTCCGGCGAGGCCCCATTGTGCGGTAATGGATGCCTCCATCGCCACCTCCCTCCCCCAGCGGTGCACACCGTGAAGAGTAGCTCACTCCGCTTCTCAGCCGGGAGTCCACTCGCCACAAACACCCCCTCCGCCACCTGCAACACCTTGGCCCCTCCCCTCCTTGCAGCCTCGCCCAATGAGTTCTCCACCATCGACCTCGAAACCCTACCTTCCAAAGCCTCTCCCACGATGCTCTCCTCCACCACTCTACTTAAAGCCCTAACACCCTCCAACTAGGGGGCCTCCACCTCCGTCTCTGGCAGCCCCTTCAGGGGCGACGGTGGCAGCCCCTTCCCTCTTCCGACTACGGCTCCCCCTCAGCAACTATCACTCCTATGGCCAAGACCTCCACACCTCCAGCATCACCATGGCTCCTGGCAATCCCTGATCTAATGGTCGCTGCTAAGGCACTTGTAACACGTTCCACGCTCGACCGCATCTTCTCGACCTCGCACGGATACCCATCGAGCATTCAGGCCCTACTCCGCCTGGTTCCAACCCACCACCTCCAACCAGTGCAGGCCTCCAGTAGCGCCTCCACCACCCTCTTCCCTCTAAAAGGTCCTCCCTCCGCCCTCCACCCCTCTCCTACCTTCTCCCTTGCCTCCTTGTCCCAATGCTCGCTCGCTCTCCCCAGCGCCCCTTCGCCCTCACACGTTCTCACTCCTTCGCTCTCTCCATCGACTTTCAAAAACACAAAAAACTTAACATGAGCAAGGTTTTATATATGTCCGCCTTTTGGCTCCCAATGGATGTGGTGGTAAGGATTGAATGCCTCTATCGATATTTTTTATGGAAGGGTGGTTCTAAACAAGGTCAAAGTGGATATTCGGCGGCTTGGAAAGATGTTTGTAGGTCTTTTCACGAACGAGGGTTGAGTACTCGCCGCTTACGCCCAATGAATGAGGCCTTACTTGCCAAATGGTGTGCTAATGTTATGGAAGGTAATGATCACTTGAGCTTTAGACTGCTGAAGGCTATTTGTGAGGAGGTCCTGGATTAGGATTGTCGTGGGGTCATTCAGGCGGTGAATCAGCATTTTGGAAAGGTTTAGCCAATGTTTTTCCTTGCCTGAAGGAATTTTTTAGCCCAAGATTGGGATCTGCAGTCAATTTCCTTCTTTAGAGAGATGCTTGGCATTCTATTGGACCTTTGATGGAGGCTTATCCTCATCTTTTTGGGCTTGCTTATGCCACGGATGCTTCTTTGGCTGAATGTTGGTCTGGATCGTTTAATGATGCACATCATTGTGGCTGGATGCCAACCTTTTAGGATGGTCTATCTGCTCCAAGGGAAGCTGAATATTTGCAGCTGTTAGATGATGCTCAAAATGTAACACTACAACGGGTTGTGAAGGATGGATGGGAGTGGACCAGTGGAGATGTTTCTGTCCAAAAGGCTTATCTTAGATTGAGAGGTTCCTTATAGGATTGGGATGAAGATTTTCTACAAGATTGCCGGCTTTTTTATGGCTAGCAAAGGCACCTCTAAAGGTGCAGTTCTTTGCTTGGGAGATGCATCGAAAGAGACTTGTTACTAAAGCCCAAAGGCAGCTATGGGTCCCTGATTCTTCTGTGATATGTTCCTTCCGTGCCAATGTGGTGGAAGATGATGAACGTCTATTTTTTTCATGTCCCTTTTCACAGTCAGTTTGGGACGAATTAAATTTTCAGTGGATTTCTTATGACTCCTTGTTGGACTTCTGGTCTTCTTTTTGCCATAGGCATTGAACTCCAGGTACGGTGCTTTCCAAGCCTAAGTTGGAGAGGGTTACTCCTATAACTGTACTTTGGGCTCTCTGGTGCAAGAGAAATGGGTCTATTTTTGAGAAACTGTGTTCCTATAGGGAGAATGTCATTTTATTTGAGAACTGTTTTTTTATGGGCTAGACTGTTGATAGCTGAATGGGCATCAGCTTGCCTTGTAATGGCCTTGTACATTGTTTGCTGATTAAATGAAGCTGGAGGGTTACTATTCCTAAGTTACCCTTCTTAAACTTAGGAGGAAATAATTTAATCTATTGATCACGTAAAATCCTACGTTCCTTTATAAGAGATAGGAGACGTGAAAAAAATAAAGAAATGACGAGAATACTCCCTCATACATATACCACAACACTCCCCCTTAAGTTGGAGTGTAGATATTAATCAAACTCAGCTTACTACAATATGCATCAAAAGCACTTTTACTAAGGGATTTAGTGAACACATCAGCCACTTGGTCTTCAGAAGAAACTGACGAGGTGTAGATAATTCCCTTCTGAATGAAATCTCTGGTGTAGTGGCAATCTATCTCCACATGCTTGATCTGCTCATGAAACATCATATTGTTTGCAATGAATGTAACTACCTGATTGTCACATCTCATCTCCATAGGACCAGTCAATTACACCTGAAGATCATGAAGTACATTATTCACCCAGATCATCTCTGCAACCATTTACGCCATGGCGCGGTATTCAGATTCTACACTTGATCTGGATACCACCGTTTGCATCTTGCTACGTTATGTAACCAAATTCCCAGCAACATAAGTGCAAACACTAGTGGTGGACTTTCTATCCAAAAGACACCCTCCATAGTTAGCATCAGAGTATCCTACCACATCCATGGCTATTCCTCGGGTGAAAACTATGCCTCGCCCAGGAGCCTTTTTCAGATACCTCAACACCTGCATGGCAGCATCCCAATGCTACCTCATAGGTCTATCCATAAACTGATTGAGTTTACCAACCGCCAAGGAAATGTTCGACCTTGTGATGGTAAGATATAGCAGCTTACCCACCAGCTGTCTATAGGATTGACTATCCACTGTAGCAGACTCCCCATCGTACAGGTGCACTTTGGGATCCATGTGTATGCTAGCAAGCTTTGCTCCTAGCATCCCAGCTCTCGCAGAATATCATGAGCATACTTCCTCTATGAGATGACGATGCCACCTTTGCCTCATGCCACCTCAATTCGAAGAAAATATCTGAGCTCGCCCATATCCTTCATAACAAATTTATCCTGCAATGTTTGTTTTACCTCTACTATTCCTGCCTCATCACTTCCGATCAAAATCATATCATCAACATGTACAAGTAATGCTACCTCCTACCTTTCGTCTTCCGAACAAATAATGAATGATCAGCCATAGACCTCTGAAGTCCAATGGTTTGAAGAACTTCTAAAAGCTTATGAAACCAAGCTCTCGAACTCTGTTTAAGATCATATATAGCCTTACTCAGGCGACATACACTCCCCCTAAAGCTCATACCCCGGTGGTTGCTGCATATAAACTTCCTCCTTGAGGTCTCCATATAGGAACACATTCTTCACATCCATTTGATGCAATGGCCAATCATAGTGAGCGGCAACAGATAGTAGAATCCGGACAATCAGGAGTCTAGCGACAAGAGAGAAGGTATCAAAGAAGTCCACCCTATACGTTCGGGTGAACCCCTTTGCAACAAGCCGAGCTTTGTGTCTTGCAATACTTCCATCAAGATGATACTTCACGGTAAAAACCCAACGACATCCAACCAATGTTGCTCCCTGTGGCAAGGGAACAACTTCCCACATCTGTCGAGACTGTAAGGCACCCATCTCGTCCATGGCCTGTCACCATTTTGGACGAAGCATGGCGTGCTAATATGTAGTGGGAATCTTGGTATTAGATAAGGAAGAGGTGAACTAGCCAAAGCTCCTCCCTAGATTAGTTGTGCAAAGAGCACCAGTGACTCGGTAGTGAGCGCATGATTGGGGAGCTTTTTTCATGGCAATCGGAAGATAATAATCAGCATCATCAAATTAGAGATCCTGATCTACAGAAGAGTCACTAAAGGCAACATCAGTGGGGTCAGATTGTACCTGGTTGGGAGGGATTGGTAGCGTGAAGGAGAGGAGAGGGGAAGGAATAGGACTATGTGATATGGCATCTGATCCACTAATGCTAGTACTGTGCCCTTCTGCCCCATTTCTAACCTATGGCTCTGTAACAAGAATATCCTCTAACTGTAGTGGAGGAATGGGCATTGGAGCAAGAGCGAAGGAACCTGTCATGTTATGCCCCCTCATAGAGAAATAAGGCATCTCCTCGTGAAAGGTAACATCACTGCTCACGTAGTGTCGTCAGGTAATCAGATCATAACATCTATATCCTTTCTGTGTACTACTACATCCAAGAAAAATGCACTTCACAGCACAAGGTGCGAACTTATCCCGACCAGGACCAAGAGTATGAATAAATGAGACAACCAAAAATCTTGGGTGGCACCATAAATAAATCTCTATCAGAAAACAACACATGCAAGAGGATTTGCTCATGTATGACTGAACTTGGCAGCCGATTAATCAAATAACGTGCAGTCAAAACTGCATCTCCCCAGTAACTAAATGGGACATTGTGATGTATCAGCAAAGTCTGAGCAATATTCAAAACAAGTCTATGTTTCCTCTCTGCCACCCCATTCTACTGAGACATATAGGGGCAGGAAATTTGGTGAATAATGCCAAGAGAGCGATAGAAGAGAGCCAATTGCCTAGTACAGAATTCCAATGCATTGTCTAATCGTACAACTTTAATAATCTTTTAAAATTGCATCTTTATTTGATTGATAAAAGTTTGAATGACATCACCGACTTCTGATTTATTTCTAAGCAAGAACATCCATGACAGTCTGGAAAAATCATCAATAACAATCAAATAAAATCTGTAGCCCTGTCTATCTGGAATCCTACTTGGACCCCAAACATCCATGTGCACTAAATCAAAACATTCAGCGGACGCAGTCATGGTATTAGGTGAGTAGGAGGAACGATGCTGCTTGCCCAACTGACAAGCATTGCACTGATCTCTGTAGTAGGTGACAAATGGGGGATGATCCGTCTCAACCTGTCCAAGGAAGGATGTCCGAGCCGACGATGCCGCTGTTGAGCTGTCCCAGCACTGCGAATTATCCCTGCCTGACATATGGCTGCAAAAGGAGTCCGAACTAGTCGGTAGATCCCCCCTCCTCATGTCTGCCACCAATTGTCATCCCAGTGAGTTTGTCCTGAAAGACACAACCCACATCATCAAATATGACCCTGCAATTTAGATCTCTAGTGATACGACTAACATATAATAAACTGATAAGAAAATCAGGCAAAAAGAGAACATCAGGAAGCTGCAGGCTCGGGGACAAAGTAACCTCCCCTTCACCCTTAACTTGCGAATGGTGGCCATCAGCCACCTGAACCGTCCTCCTTGGAGGAAGATCACAAATATTTTGGAAATAGTCCCTGTCACCAATCAAGTGCCTAGATGCTCCTGAGTCAACCAACCAACCATTACCTAAGGACATGACAAAGGCTGCATTCTCTGAAGAAGTAGGTGTCTCCTGTGTCAACTGTGCCAACCTGTAAGAAAGTGCATCATATTATGCCTTGGTTATCATCTCCATTTCAATAGCTCCTGGAGCAACCTAATTGGCCACTGTGGGCTTGCCATGCTTGGTCTAACATGAGGCCTCCACATGACCCACCTTTCCACAAAAGGTGCAGGTGGTGCGCTGACGGCTGCTCTGTCCATGACCACGCCCACTACCTCGAGTAGAAGGACCTCCACGACTGCTGAAAGCAGCCAAAGCAATACTCTATCCTGGAATCTTTGGAGTAGGTCTCACTGAGACACGGCTCAACCTGCTATAGGCCTCCTCCAGAGATGAAAGGGAGGCTTGAGTCAACATCTGAGAACGAGCACCTCCATAC
Organism: Thalassia testudinum; assembly: GCA_037157565.1. Taxonomy (NCBI): domain Eukaryota; kingdom Viridiplantae; phylum Streptophyta; class Magnoliopsida; order Alismatales; family Hydrocharitaceae; genus Thalassia; species Thalassia testudinum. The sequence continues at coordinate 103,341,609 of JAZHRO010000024.1, read as the reverse complement.
TCCATACTTAGCCCATATAAGAACTGTAGTACAGCAAACTCCTTCTTGTACTCCTAGCTGGCACATGTACAAACAAGGCGACAAGCATCGTAGTTGGCAACCATCCCCCTAAATATAGTATAGTACTAAGCAAGAGTCTTCCCCTCTTGCTTCAAACTGACTAGATCATGATGAATCTGGAAAACTCGGTTGTAATTCGTTTCATTGGAGAATGTGTCACAGAGATTGTCCAACATCTCCTTGGCAGTGGCAAAGTACATGATGCCATCTCCGATTGATGGAGCAACAGAGTTCATGATCCATGCACGAACCATGGCATCATCCTTCTTCCAACTAACATACTTGTCAGTTTTCTACTCAAGCTCCTTTTCAAGGAGAACATACTCCTTATCATGGCCTTCAACCGTCATCAGGAAAGTGCGAGACCATCTCGCATAGTTGGCTTCATCCAACTTCACCATAGGAGTAAAGGACAGACTTTTGTAACTGCCTACATATGTAGCGGTACCCGATGTCACCTCTGAGCTACCTGGTGAACTCATCATGCCTTTGCAAACACCACACAAGCCCGTAAAATGTACTAGATCATACGCCAATCACTGCTGAGAAAGAGTTTGCGCAAGAATCATCATGCAAGACACATGGATGATTCTCAAGCAAGCCCTCCCAAGTCCCCCTTGCAACCTCTGCCGCTAGAAGAGCAGGAGCAGCAACAGGAACCTAGTTCCTGTCACCGCAGCTGCAGGTGGATCTCCTCACCATCGCTGACGACCCCCATGCAGCTGCGTCACCGCTAGGAAGCCACAACCGGGCCCTGCGATGAGTGCCGCCGCGGCAGGAGAGGGAGGCGAGGGAGGTTGGTCACCGATGCACCACCTTCGCCCTGCAACAGTGCTCTATGAGGCGAGAGGAGAATGATGGAGGAGCATGCACTGCCCTAGGATGCTCCGCTGCACCGCAGTAAGGGGCCTGCAAGCACGCGAAGGGTGATGGCAGTGCACGCACCGCTCGACGCAGTGGCTACAAGCCCTCGACGGTAAGTCGGAGGCGTACAGGAGGTGGCGGCGGCAGGAAGTCCGGTGATTGACCCTCAGGGACAGAGATGCCGGGGGCGGGGTCGAGGTGCAGTGTGATGGCAGCTATGGTTTTGGGGGTGGGATACCAGAGCCAAGGCTCTGATACCAAGTAGAAAGAAATAGTTCAATCTATTGACCACGCAAAACCCTACGTTCCTTTATAAGAGATAGGAGACGTGGGAAAAATAAAGAAATGATGAGAATACCCCCTCATACATATACCACAACAAACTTTTTTAAAAAAAAAGATATGTAAGCCAACTTTACTAGTGATCAATTTACGAAGAGCAATGAACATCCATTACACAAACATGATTAAGAGAGACTTGCTGCGTTCAGGTATTCTAATGACTAATTTAGCCTTCAAGTACCAACATTTCTACATCCAACTCGGCAAAAAAGTAGAAGAAGCATCCTATACCTTTCAACCAGGTGTGAATGCTGGAGAGAGAAAGGAAACATGTATCTGATCTATTCAAAATCCTTTTCTTGATTAATGGATAAAATCTCTTGTTGAAAAATAAGAGAAAACAAGGTCGGATTTAACGAAATTTTGCATGCATTGCGCCTTTAAGATACTACCAAAGGTGATGTAGTAAATGTCCTCTTTTGTTTTTTCTTATTCTTTGTAGACCACTATGTATTTTACCCACATCTCTATATATTAAGATTTAGGGTTTCATAATAAATAAATTATCTCATTTTTCTCAACATGGTATCAAATCCTAAATGAGTGCTTTATATCACCCTTGATTCTCATACCCCTTTCTTCCACGAAAAAATTGTAACCCTAATTTAGAGAGAGATCCTCGTTGCCGCCACCATCACCGACCTTCCAGCCAACTGATGACCAGGTTTGAGACCAATGATAGCACCATCTTATTGCCACCAGTCGCATCTTTCTCCCTAGGCAGAGATTGGTGGTGAGGGAGATTAATGGTGGAGATTGGCCTACAACCTCTGCCACCTACAACCTTAGTGTTGCTTAAAAGGTCCTTAGCAATGCTAAGCCCTCCTACATGGCCCTATAGCATTGCCAAGACCTCCCTAGGGCCTGCCGGTCAACCTCCTTGTCACCAGAACCTTGCAAGGCCCCAACACCGCCACTACAACAACCCAACACCACTACAGTAAGCTAGTACCACCACAACAACCTTATACTGCCCTACATCTTCGCATAGGTTCTACAACGTCACCTTGATCTCAATGTTGTCCTTTTGAGTAGCCAAGGGTCTTTTGTTGGATCCTAATGCCCTGTGAGTCAATCTTTTGGGTTCGATTCACCTTGTACGGGACGTAGAAAACATCCTATGTTTTTTATGGTCTAAATTTAGATATAATCTTCTTCAAGTCCTGGCTAAAGAGGTGATGGCATCCGAGAATTCTTCAAAGGCGACATCAAAGCATGCTACAGAAGTAGGGGCCTGCAAGAACCCCTTCTTTAGTCTTATAGTGAAGCTAGATAAGACCATGCCCAATGGTCACAGACCTTCCTTATAACTGTGGAGGGTCATAGCAAGGAGCATGTGTTTCTTCAGCCAAAACCTGAGGGGTAGAGTGGCAAGAACACCACATTGAAGAAGGATAATGGCACAGTCCATACATGATTCATGAACTTAGTCATCCCTAGGATAGGGGATGACATTATGTACTACAGGACAACCAATGAAATGTGGGATAGCCTAAGAGACACCTATTCACATAAGAATTCGAGTTGAGTTTTCCAGATTTACAGTGAGATGTCGCACCTTCATCGGGAAGGTCACACTCTTTCCCAATACTACTCAACACTCAAGGCTTTATTTAAGAAGTATAATGTATGTCACCCAATCTGTACCTGTGCCACACAGACGGCATATCAAAGGGAAGCTACCATCTTACAGTTTCTGGTTGGCTTAGGGCCTAAGTATTCAGCTACTTGTTCTTGGATACTCACCTTGGCAAAGATTCCTAGTCTTGAGCAAGCGTACAGTAGGATGAGTCAAATCTCTATTTCTCTCACCCCTAAGGAGTCCACAATACAGACATCTTCCTTGGTTGCTGCCCAAGGTGATGGATGTGGTGCGCTCTCTACCCGAGGGAGAGGGAGAGGACGTAGTGCTCAAGACAGAGGACATCCAACCTACACATATTACAAGAAACTTGGTCCTACTCAGAGTTTTTCCTGAACCAAGCATGGAAGTCCACCATCTGCCAATCAAGCAGTCGCCGTTGCATAGCAACCCAAAGATACAATATTAGTACCTCGATCTGACTACGATGAGCTCCATCAACCTCTCTCTCAGCTATCTCAAGATACCTCCACTTTGACATTGATGCCGTAGCCACATTGCCTGCCTATGACACTATTGCACTTGCCACCTCTTTAAGCATACTACATGCACTTTCTGCACAAACTGATGACCCTTGTGACAGAGATCGACTAGTTGACTCTAGGGCATCATGTCACCTGAGTAGGGATCACCAACACTTTTATCGTCTTCGCTCACTTCCACCAGGGCATACGATATAAATTGCAGATAAGAGGCATTCTCCTATTACTAATCAAGGCAAGGTTACTATTGCGAACAATATGAGATGACCGATGTTCTCTTGTTCCTAATTTTCAATCAGTTTACTACCAGCTAGCAAAATCACCAAGGAATTGAACTGTTGAGCAATATTTGACATTGTCATATGCACTTTTCAAGATATCCTAACCAGAAGGACAATTGGTGGCAACCGTGAAGAGAGGGAGTTTATTGCATGTCCCAATCTCCTTTTGCTACAGCAAGTCTTGGTGGAGTCACTTCTTCTGTTGGATCTCCCTTCCAGTGACATCTCCATTTAGGTCACCTCAGATGTCCCCTGCCACCGTTCTCAATTGTGATGCCTATTAACTCGGGAAGCAACTAGGTCACCAATACAATCTTATTATTGTCGATAACTTTTCTCGATGTCTTGGGCCTTTCTCTTGAAGCTGAAGTCATGTTAGTTCCATTATTAAAATTTTTGTCTTGAAAATAAAGAATCAATTTAATGTTACTATTAAAACCATTCGCACTAACAATTGTTTGAAATTTTATACTTAGTACTTGCATGATTTCTATAAGTCCTAGGGCATTATACATCAAACTATTTGCTCTCATACATCTCAACATAATGGGATTGCAAAGCGCAAGCATCGTCATCGATTGGACGTTGCTAGAACCCTGTTAATTCATAACAGTGTACCTTCTACTTACTAGAGTGAAGTAGTCTTAACAACCTGTTATCTCATTAACCGCATGCCCACTTTTGTTATACATAAGCAAATTCCATCATAGATATTGTATCCGGACGAAAACCTGTTTCATGTACCACCTTGCATTTTTGGGTGTGTTGCCTTTGTCCACCTACCTGCTCCTGACCGTGAAAAGTTAGCTCCTCAGTCTGTCAAGTGTGTCTTTTTGAGGTACTCCCATACCCAAAAGGGTTGTCATTCCTATGATCCTATTCATCAACATTCCTATACCATGAGTCAGTCCCTTCACCAGTGTTGAGAGAGGTTCATGACACTTCTGACACGACACCTATGCATATTCCTCCTACTCCTTTGAAGGCTATTCCTATCTCTAAGTCAATTAGGTTTCATCATCCTCCTATTGTACACAGACTCCATTCCCCTCCCTCTGAGCTAACACTAACCCCACCTTAGGTGAGCACAGATGTTTTACAAACTGACGATGTGGTGACTAGTGATGCTCCAGGTATCCAACAAATGGATGATGGTGCTCCCCATCTAATAGCATCCTCTACTATTCAGCTATAGCTATCCACAAATCTGGATCTACCCATTGCAGTGCAAAAGGTTCCCTCTAGCTGCACCAGGCATTCACTTTCTAACCTGGTATCTGTAACTTGCCATTTGCAGTGCACTCTCTACTACTCAAATCCCTACTTCACATCAGCGAGCTCTTCTTAATAAAAAATGATGAGATGTCTGCACTTATCTCTCGCCATACCTGGGATCTTACATATCTCCCTCCAGGAGCCACTGTGGTTGGTTGCAAGTGGGTGTTTGTCGTCAAGTACAATCCATATGGTACTATTGCCCAATACAAGGCTCACCTAGTTGCTAAAGGGTTCAGACAAACTTATCGGTTTGACTCCTCTGATACCTTCTCCCTAGTAGCACAACTGACGACTATCAACTGTCAAGATCCTTATCTCTATTGTTGTTCAGCGAGATTGGTCGCTCTATAAATTGATGTCAAAAATGCCTTCCTATATGTTGATCTACAAAAAGTGGTCTATATGCAACAGCCACCTAGCTATAAGTCTCGGGAGGAGTGTTCCAAGGTCTGTCATCTGTGCAAGGTAATTTATGGCAAGAAGTAAAGTCTCAGGGCTTGGTTTCATAAGTTGACAAAAGTTGTTGAGATGTTAGGATTTCGTAGATCCTCATTAAACATACTATATTTGTACAGAAGACTACACGGGAGCTGGTGGCCATGCTAGTGAATGTTGATGATATCATTCTTATGATGACTAGTCATCAAAGACTTGGGACTAGTTCGTTGTTTCCTTGGGATAGAGGTTGTTCGCAGCAAGCGATGAATTGCTCTATCTCAAAGGAAGTAGGCTACTGATTTGTTACGAGAGACGAGCATGTTAGGAGCCAAGCTGACAAATATTCCTATAGATCCAAAGGCACACCTATATGATGAGCAATCTAAGCCAGTTGACACCCATCGATATAAAGGCCTAGTTGGGAAGTTCCTCTATCTGATACTAACGCGATCTAATATCTCCTTAGCTGTTAGGAAACTAAGTCAATTTATGGACAGGCCCACCAAGCAACACTGAAATGTTGCAATGATGGTACTAAGGCACATGAAGAATTCCCCAGGGAAGGGGATTTCATTCACGAAAGGCAACTCCTTGGATATTGTGGCCTACACAGATGCAAACTATGCAGGTTGCATTGCTGACAGAAAGTCTACTACAAGCTTTTATACCTATGTGGCTGGGAACTTAGTAACATGAAAGAGTGAGAAATATGTTATAATCTCCAAGTCTAGTGCAAAGTTTGAATACTAGGCAATGGCCCAAATTTCTACTGAGATGGTGTGGATACAATCACTTCTACTAGATATGCATATTTCTATTAAGTCATATATGGAGATAAGGCATGACAATCGAGTTGCTACTTACATAGCAAATAATCCTATGTTCCATCAGAGGATAAGCACATAGAGGCTAACTATCACTACACTCGTGATCTGATCCAACAAGGACTTATTCATACAACTCATGTGGCTTCCAAAGACCAAACTACTGACATCTTCACCAAAGCACTTCCATGGGCCCTCTTCAACAAATGTTGTTCCAAGCTAAGTGCGATTGATATCTATGTTCCAACTTGAGGGGGAGTGTTGAGTGTAACATAGTAAATATCCTCTTTTATTTTTCGTCATTCTCTGTGGACTACTATATACTTTACCCACATCTCTATATATTAAGATGTAGGGTTACGTAATAATTGAACTATCTCATTGATCGCAACAACAATTACATACAACAACAACAACCAAGCATTTTCCCACATTAAGTGGGGTCGGCTATATGGATTCTTTGCCTCCACACAGATCGATTTTCAATTATTTCAGGACTTAAATTAAAGTAATTGATGTCATACTTAATAGTTTCCTTCCAACACTTATTTGGTCTTCCTCACCCCCTCTTAGTGGATTCAACCTCCAACTTCTCGCATCTCCTAACTGGAGCATTTAGTGGCCTTCTTTGTAAATGTCCAAACCATCTTAGACGTGGCTCTCTCATTTTATCCTCTATCGGTGCCACCCTAACCATTTTTCTAATAAACTCATTTGAAATACGGTCCTTTTTTGTATGACCACACATCCATCTTAACATCTTCACTTCTGCCACAGACATCTTTTGTATATGCCTATAGTTTATAGCCCAGCATTCAAAACCGTACAACATGACTGATCTTACCACAACTCGATAGTATTTTCCTTTGACTTTTAAAGAAACACTCTTATCACAGAGAACACCAGAAGCACCCCTTAATTTCAACCACCCTACATTAATTCTATGTGTAACATCTCCATCAATTCCACCATCATGTTAGAAAATAGATCCCAAGTACTTAAAAATATCTTTCATTGGAATACACTCTTCTCCAATTTTTACATCAATTCCTTCATTGTTCCCTCTACTACTAAACTTGCATTCCATATACTCAGTCTTCGTCCTACTTATGCGTAATCCTTTATCTTCCAAGGCTTCTCTCCAAAGCTCAAATTTTCTGTTCACTCCATCTCTTGTCTCATCAACCAACACAATGTCATCAGTAAAAAACATACACCAAGGCACCTCAACTTGGATATGCTTCATCAACTCATCCATGACTAAGGCAAAAAGATAAGGACTTAAAGTCGAACCTTAATGCAAACCAATGGTAATATCAAAGTAGTCTGTCAAATCATCCTTAGTCTTTACATAAGCTACTACTCCATAGTACATATCCTTTATGAGGTTGATATATATAACTGGCACTTGTCGCTTCTCCAAAATTCTCCACAAGATATCTCTTGGGACAGAATCATAGGCCTTCTCCAAATCAATAAAAACCATATGTAAATCATCATCATACGTCTCAAGAGATGTATTGCCTCAATAGTAGACCTGCCTGGCATAAAGCCAAACTGATTTTCAGTTACCATAGAGACTTGTCTCACCCTTTTTTCAATTATTCTTTCCCAAAGTTTCATCGTATGACTCATCAACTTAATACCTCTATAGTTGGAACAATCTTGTATGTCACCCTTGTTCTTGTATAAAGGTACCACAAAACTTTTCCTTCATTCCTCTGGCATATTCTTGCCTCTCCACACAGTATTAAATAAATTTGTGAGCCAAGTTATACCCCGTTCTCCCGTTATTCTTCAAACGTCTATAGGAATATCATAAGGCCCAACAACCCTCCCACTTTTTATTATCGTCAAAGCCTCATCTACTTCTTTCTTTTGTATCCTTCGATAACACGCCCGATTCACATACTCTTCTGAGTTGGCTAACTCCCCTAAGATGATATCATTCTTTTATTTTTCATTAAATAGCTTATGAAAATATCTTTTCCATCTTGTCTTTATATCCTCACTAACTATAAGTACTCTTCCTTCTTCATCCTTAATGCATCTTACATGTGTAAGGTCCTTTGCTTTCCGCTCTCTTGCTTGAGCTAACTTAAAAATATCTTTTTCGCTTTGTTTAGAGTCAAGTTTCTTATAAAAATGCTCCCAAGTTTTTGCATTTACTTCACTAACTATTTTCTTTGCTTCTTTATTTGCTCTTTTGTAGTTTTCCATATTTTCATTGGTCTTATCTCGATATAAGGCTTTAAAGCAGGCTCTTTTAATTTTAAGCTTCTCCTGAACTTCCTCACTCCACCACCAAGCCTCCTTTTATCCTAGAACACCTCCTTTAGACATGCCTAACACCTCCTTTGCCACCTTTCTAATACAATTTGCCATATTTAACCACATTTCATCAGCTTACCATCAAGATCCCAAGTCTTTTGTTGCATCATCTTCTCTTTAAATCTCACTTGCTCTTTTTTAAGATTCCACCATTTAATTCTCAAATTCTTAGACACTAATTTTCTCTTCTTTGCCTTCTTCAAATGAACATCCAATGCCAAAAGACGATGTTACATAGGAAAAACATTTTTTAGGTAACTTTTTTAAGCTCATCTGGGGAAATTCAGAGAGCAGCGGTCCTAGATCAAAGCCCAAAACCTACTTATCTCTCCCCTTGTTTCTTCTTCTCCATTAGAAATATCTCATTTTTTTCTTTTTAATCCTAATCCAGATCAAGTAGGAGCACTAGATCAATTCCTTCCACAGCTAGTACCAAGAGCACTAGCTACTCCTGCATGAGTGGCTATCGTCAACCAGTCAGCGGCCCTTGCAAGGCCTTCATCCAATCACTATTGCTTCAATAAAACCCTACTATGGTGCCACCTAGCCACTATACTGTGGCTTAAGCCACTGCCATCTGTAAGTTGTCATCAAGTCGTCACCAGCCCATTAGACCACCATTAGGCCACTAGCGATCGCTAGCAGTCCCAGACCAACTTCTTAAGGGTTGATCAATCTTGTTCTCGGTGGATCTTTTCGATCCATGCTTCATTAGTTTCAAATATGGTTTCTTGAACATCAATTGCAGGTTAAAAATGCCTATAGGAGGAATCTTTTATTTGAGAAGGCATCAAATCTACATATGGAACCATCTTTATCTGTCATGGGAGTAACAGGTTTAAACATAGTTAAGAATTCAAGAGAATAGAAGGATTATAGGAACTCATTCTTGTTTAGCACAATGGTAAAGTAGGACTAGTCCAACTATCCAAGGTGGTCTCATGCATATGCCATCGATTATGGTGCATGATAGAGAACACATCCTCCTGGAGTTCGAGCCTCAAGTCAAGACAAGAGAACATGCAAGATGGAAAGAAGATAATTTGGCTAGTTCATGAACCATGAACATCACAATACCTCATATTGGCAATGAAATCATGTATCACAAACAGCCAACGGAATATGGGATTCTTTACATGATACCTAAGATCATGAAAAGAACACAACTCTTATTCTTCAAATCTGTGAGGAGGTTGCTATTTTGCATTTGGGCAATCAATCACTTGCATGATGCTACTTGAAATTTGAAGCCTATCTTCGGAAGGCTAAATGCTTATCTTTTGATCTATGCATGCAAAGGTCAGAAGAAAGGATTAGTAGTCGTCTAACAGAATGCAACTAGAAATTAAAAAAAATGCACCTCAGGGGATTCCTGCCTTCATTGAAGCATGCAGTAGACTGAGCAGATTATCTAGTCCTTAGGCATCTAAAAAAGACACAAACTTCAACGGTGGTAGGTTCTTACCACCAAGGGAGAAGGGGGCACCCCCTTGTGGACATGGATGTGGACATAGACAAAGAGGACATGGCTGATTTTAGCAACCACATTGTGAGAAGGTAGGGCATACAAAGGAGAATTGTTGAAGCAATCATGAAAAACTATGAAACTAGGAGCTAAACTAGCATCTATTCCAATCGATCCTAAGGTTAACCTGTTTGAGAAGTCTACTGATCTTGTTGATGCCTGGCAATACTGTGCTCTTGTGGGAGAACTCTTTGTTGCAATCTATCGACTTAGCATATCCGATGGCTCTGACTCTCTGGTGGTAGGGCAGATAAGCTGATTTAAAGGTTTATAAAGGCTCATTGGGATATGGTTGTGGTGGTGCTTAAATACCTCAAACCTACATCAGGCAAAGATCTTTGATTTAGAAAGGACGAACAGTTAGATGTGCTTCCTATTTGCATCCAGACTATGCAGAATGACAAGAAGATAGGAAATTTTGGATTCTACACCATTCCGAGGGCAACCTTATTACATGGAGGAGTAAAAGTAAAGCTAGCAGATTATATCCAGATCTAGCACAAAATTGGAGTACAGAATAGTAACTCAAACTACAATTGAACTTAGTGGATTAAGGTTGCTCTATTGGACTTGCATATAGCCTGATCTTTAAACCTGTTATGGAGGAATGGAAGAGTATGTGCAATGATCTACAGCAATAAATTTCTCCATGAGAATTTCTCATTTGGAGGACCTTCACACCCAATGGCCAATGGGCCATGAGTGAGACCACATATTGTCCACCAAAGTACGTTAACCATTATCCTTTCTTAGAAGAGCAAGTAGAGAGTATCCCATTCCCATTGTTTATACTTCAGTTACTTTTCACTTTTTTTTTTCTGAAAAGAGAAAGGATGGCTACAGCAGCTATTCGCTCTGTTACCACTTCCAAAAGGAAAAATTACTAGAATTGCATCCAACAGGAAAAGGAAGATGGGTTATTTTTTACTTATAGTCAACAATAGATCCATTTGTTCTATCACAACTCCTCTCTAAAACATTTAGTTGCTTACAACCCCCTTCCTCATCTCTAGTGCCTAGGTATCCGCCATAGGTCATTTTCTCCTGCTGTTTAGGTATCCACAGCAATCTTTTCCTCATCTAGAGTCTTATTTTCGTATGCACTTTAAGGCTAGGAATGTAGCAAATCCTTCCCCCCACCTAACTTCCCGTACTTCTGGAAGACAGCCCCAGTCCCACCATCTCCATAAATTTTCGCTCTCATCCCTCGTGATATACCTATCCAAACAAAAGAATCCAAGCGAACCACCTACTTTCTCTCGAAACCCCTCCATCCAAACACACCGAAACGAATGCCGGAACCAACCGAAACCACACCACATAACAGATAATCCATCGCCTCAGACCTTAAATAAAACCACTCAAATCAAAACAAAAAAAATAAAATAAAAATGAAGAGAAAAAAAGAAAAGAGAAGAAAGCTATCACACCTGTGGTGTTATTTCGAATAAAGGTGATGGACATACACGTAAAGTCATAATAAACGTTCCCCCACCCTGTCGCACACCCACGGCTTCATTATGTATATGCAAACACAACACACACACACACACACCAAAAGAAAAAGGGAAAAAAAAAAAAAGCTGTTTCTTCACTTTATGTTTCCATCCATTTCAAAGAACATATCACATTAGCCATTCCCTCACGGACCCAAATGGAGGACAGAGCGTGGGAGGGAAACAACAGGAGGAGGAGGAGGGAGATGAAGATTACGGCGTTGCGGAGGGTGGGGCCGAGCTGCTGGATGACGATGGCGAAGCTGCGGGATACCTTCTGGAGCATGGTGTAGGAGAATGCCCAGTGGGGCTCCGGCGGGATCTGCTTCTCTATCCTCATGACCGCCACCTTCAGCTTCAGGAGGGCCGCCACGTCCTCCGGGTGCTCCAGCATCGCCCATATCGCCCCCATCTCCCACGACTCCACCACCACCACGAGGACGAAGGCAACACGGAAGGAAAGGAAGAAGGAGAACAACGCACGCGTGATGCAGGAGAGAAAGAGGGTGTATAATGTGTACGATGGCGGGGTACCAATTTATTGCAATCTGGGTGCTGGGGGCCAGTTTTCTGGGGAGGAGGAGTACAAGCGTGCTCCTCGTACTTTATGTTATTACTTATCTAGTTATGTTTTAGAAATTGGAGAGGGAGCTTATGGCAAGGCCCTTTGGAATGTTCAGATGAGGTGAAATATTTGGATGATGTGCCCAGAATTAGGCACAAAAAATGAGAAATTTAAAAAAATAAAAAACAGGATGTATGGTGGCGGACTTCCAAACAAATGTCTTCAAAAACTTCTAATATTATATAATTACCAACATCATTTTCCATTTTAGATAGATACTGTATTGATTAACCTTTATAATGATCGTGACATTTAAGTTAATACGAAAATTATGATGATAATTACATAATATTAAAAAAATTAATGACATTTTTGTAAAAAAATCCAATAACCTTCTATATAAATGTGTCAGCATCATCATTTTTTATTTTAGATAGATATAAAGGTAATTAACCTTTACAATTATGGTGGCATATCAGTAAATATGAAAATTATGAGAGTAGTTATGTAATATCAAAAAAAAAAAATTTGATAATATTTGTGTAAAAAATCCAATAAAGAAAGTAATGATGATGCCATGTAGAGAAGTGAAATTAGCTTAATTCTACTTAAGGAAAATTGAGAGTTGTGAAATTGTCCATTGCATTTCCTTGAATTGATAGGTTATCATTTTTCAAATGAAAAAATTACTTCTTTCGATATTTGAAATTGTTTGAGTTGCTATAGAAATAAAAAAGAATTATTTTCAAAAATTGGTGCTCTAATTCCTCGAATCAAATGATGCCTACAGGATATTGATGTGGGTTTCAAGGGAGCCCTTTGGATAAAATCTTTGCTCCTCATAGTTCTACCCATGATCGACCTATTGTCGTAGAGGATGCAAGATGAGAAGAAAACTAAAAGTATGTTTATTTTTACTTTGTGTAAGCTGATGATTCTTACTGGATCAAGCTTATTAGGAGGATGAAATTAAACCTCCTGAAATAGAGACTCTAAAGAGAAAAGAAGAACAAGGAATAATTATCTATGCTTTTTGGAATATAATGAGATTGATGTCTCATTTGCAACAAGCTGTCACACCTTGCCAACCTTCTAATAGATCAAAAACTCTATTAACAGCAGTGAAGGCACTAAGGCCCCAATCACCAAAGTGGCCAAAGTTATAAGCTGTCTATTTCCTGATTATTAAGCTTATAATGCCTAACGAACCAGAACAAAAACATCAACACATGACATGAACTTTAAAGTAGTAAGTAGAGAAAACAACAAAATGTAATGTAGAAAAGCAAAAAAGGCAATTAAAACTAACTGGGCACCATTCATAGTCCACGGTTATCTTTTACAACATATATAAGAGCCACAAGCTATTTATAATACAGATTTATATCAAAAGTAGGGCTCAACCGCAATATCAACATATGACAAAGAGGGCCTACGGAAAGGAAAGCCAAAAAAGTATTATACCACAGTAGCAACTACCAGCCATCTAGCCTAAGTTCTCTTTGGGCCTAAAGCCTACAAAACAAATGACTTAGTCCACTAAACAAACTGCTTGGACAAAGTTCAAGATAAGAAGCTATAAGAACTCAATAGAAGGGTATGTCCATATCCCTAGATACCATACCTCTGCATCACCATCTCTAAGCGCAACAAAGTTTGGTAGAATTGCTGATCTACCCACGCAAGTAATTAACGTTGTTCTCGAGAAATCTGAAAACTGTTGCACTGATCAATCGGGTCCTAAAAGAAACTCACAAGTGCAGGATGAGCTAAGTGGTCTGGTAAGAACAAAACTACATGTACCAACAAGAGAAAAAAGATGGTGTATCGGCATCTACACTACAAGCCAAACAACTAAAATGTCCTATCTCAGTAGTTACCCCAAGATTTATTACCAACAATCATTCTCTTACTCACCCTGATAGTCAGGTTCGATAATCATTCCTCTCTAGAAGAGATGATAGAGACATATCCTCCTCTTGAATCAAAGTCTAATAGTTTTTCCATGATTAGGGGAGAGACTAGCATACCTATCCTTGCCATATGAAAGCATTGCTAACATCAGTCAAGAGAGTCAGGCATCTTGGGAACTTCCTAGGCCAATGCCTCACTATTATGAGGAGCAAGCTCAACTCAAATCCATCAAGGTACAGTCAACAATCAGTCATATCATCGGTGGTAGGGTTATTCAGATGTTTACGAGCCACACTAATACTCTCGTTGGAGCATATACCTCAAGCGTGTCCTCCTAGTCCACCTTAAATACTAAGACCATGACCAAACAACGATGGTATCCCGACGTCATCTGCATATGCAAGCACTTACATATAAGTACCACATACCAAGTCAAATCCAGGAACCTACGAGTACCTCATTTCGATGATGGCCCACAGCTCGTCATCGCAATAAGGAACATCCCTAGTTCCAAGGTTGACCATTGGCAACTGCTAGCTACCCCAAATCCTCACATCTCCAACCCATAACAATGAACTCTTAGTTTGCGAGGTCGAGGTGTCCAACCTTCTGAATCCACCTATCATGACCTATTCATCATTTTACTCTATTTCCTGTCAAATATCAGGATTACTTAATCTTTTGGACCTAATGGATTTCTCTAGGTTTCACTTGAGACCCTAAAATCCAACAAGCCAACCTTAAACTGTTAACAGAGTCATTAACATCATGATTTCAGGATTAGGAAATGAATTACCTAATTCAAGTCACTTTTCATCCCTTTTTAAAGCTTTTGAATTCAATCAAGATCACATATGTATTATCAGACGTCTAATAATGTCAAATAAATTATCCGACTTTATGGTCAGACATCCCTTAGAGTGGTATTGGGGCCATTTATTTACCTCAATTAATCGGATGTCAAGTGACATCATTAGATGTCTAAAAAGGTTATTAGACGTCTAATTTGTTGAAATCACAACAGTATAAAGCACGGTCATTGCAGCGCGAAATCGAGATCATTTTAAATTTATAAAATCAAACTTGAAATATGTTTAAAATTAAGCAGGAAGTCTGGGTTGTCTCAAGGAGGTTAAATGGAGTTTCGTTGCTTTCAAAAATGTTCAAGTTTTTTTTTTTGTATTTTATGTTTTGCTATTTTTTTTGATGTTTGAATATCAAATCAAATATAATAAGCAAAGTGATTAATTTCTAGGTCTACGAATGCGAATAAAATTAAAGCAAATGAAAATCATGTTAAGACAAGAATATTACGTAAAAAATTAGAAACGAACTTTTATTAATCTAAAGAGTTTGATTACAAGTAAATGTAAAGAGAGATTAAGAAGAATAACTATAATAGAATAACTAAAACAAGTATAACAACTATTCAACTAAAACAACTATTCAACTAGAGCGGAAATTAACTAGAAAGAAAGAGAGATAGAAAGTAAGAGAAAGTCACAGGAGGCTCCTGAAAGCACACTGGAGGGGGTGAATAGTATAATTAAAGAAATATAACTAAATAAAATGTAATCACACAAATAAACATCCAAATTCTTTAGGTGGAAACCTAAATAAGGTGAAAACCACTGCTTAAGTCAACTTGACTTAGGATATCCGATCACCAAGTGATCAAACCACTAATCACACTATTTAAAACTAAGGGTGGTGTACTTCTATTACAAAACCTACCTCCGATCCTAAAACCAAGGTTTCTACCTTCCACTAGAAAGAGATAGGAATCCGACAGGCCAGACACCTAAGTACAACACACTACAATAATTTCTATCATTGTCGTCGGCTGGACATCGACGGCAAATCCCATTTAACTGACGTCATTAAGCGATGCCGTTATTAGCGTTGTTGTTTCTTTTTCCCGTCGGTTAGAGGGCATATCCGACGTCGAAATATTGTTCGACTATCGGACAGATTGGATATTTCGACGTCGTTTGACAACCAACGGAAATTGTATTTACCGTCGTTTATAGATTCTATAAGCGATGGCATTTATATGTCACTTTTTCCCGCATTTACCTGCCATTTCTTAAGTTTCGTCGTCATTTAAATAAATACACTGTTACTCTATAAGCAATGGTAAAAATGTTTTATTGTCACTTCTAATAAGCGACATCATATAAGGTTCTAGGAGAACCACACCTCCTCTTTTTTGTCGTCACTTATTCGAATAAACGATGGTAAGTGTACAATATTTGCGACTAGCATTAAACCTTAATGCCGTCATTTTTTTTCACAACCGATAGCAAATGTATGATTTTTTTAATTTTAAAATGATGGGAATTACCTACTAAACCTACTTAAAAGACATGCTTTTATACAAAAATAACTAATGAAAATGAAGATAAGTTCATATTTCATAAATATAAAGTCTAGTGTATCAAAAGTTTGAAAATGAAATATTTTAAAAAAAAATGGTAACATGAAAAACATAACAAAAGAAAATGGATAAAAAGCAAAATGCTGCTACCCTGATGCAACCAGCTCCACCTGCATCACCCATGTCATCGTCATCGACTCGTTTGTAGATACTAGAATCTAATGAAGGCGAATGCTTTGACTGTCCCTTCTTCATAAGAATTGATAAAAGCATCTGAATCTTATCATCTATGGCATTCATCTAATTCTTCATCTCTACCTCTCTTCTCCCTCTCTGCCTCTCTCTTCTCCCTCTCCTCCTCTCGTCTCTATAGTGTGTCCATCTTTTGATATAGCTGATCGACAACACTTGATGAGACGATACCTTTCCTCCCATACCAGCTAGACAACATGTGTGCCCTCCCCATACTACAAATGAAACCACCATGAGCCAGTGGAATCACTCTCCTAAATGCCTCCTCTAGATCCAGAGGCTATAGGACACTAGCGGAGGTCTCATTAGTGGAGGGATGTACCAAGTGTACCATCTGCTCCAAACGTATTAAAAAATATTATTATAATATATATATACAAAGTTATAAATTTTTTTAGTTTAGGAAACTTACATGTCTCTCCTGATATTACTCATGAATCCACTTACGAGTACCTTTAGCTGTAGCCTTACTGTGAGTAACCTCATAGATATCTATCCCACTGATTTCCCTCCCACCATGTGTAGCAGACTGAAAATATGAAAATGATACAATTATATTAAGATAACTTAAAAATTAAGTAATATTAAAGTGCGAAGTAGTTACAATACTTACGTAACGACTTTTGTCCATCTCGATGCTCCTTTGACCCAAACAATGGATATGTGGTTGGGCTTTGGCCCTATTAGCCTTATTTTTTCTTGCTTGCTCCTGTAAATATACACAATAATAATTTTTATGAATTTAAAATATATGAAATTAATATAATCATTTTTAATCGTTTACTAACCCCCATCTTGGGATCCAACCAATGCTCACATGCCTACTTCCAATGTTCAGGCATGACATCAGGAGGATAATTCTCTGTTGCATCCTTGGGTGAACTGTAGTTTGAGAAAAACTAAATATCAAATATAAATTGTTAGAAATAATATATGAAATTATGCATATAATAAACATGTAAATGTTTAAAAATTGTTACATTTTTCTTGGTCTTTGTCTTCCAATCTTTGTGGATTTTAGCAGCATACTTAAGGATATATCGTGAGGCATTGGGGTTATTACTCCAATCGTAATTTGCTTACATTTATTTAAAAAAATATGTCAATCTTACTTGATAATCATTTTAAGATAAAGCTATAATAATTAAAATAAAAGAAATTACCTCCAACTGTCGAAGGAGCTGCCTCTTCAGCTCTGCAGGCACCTTCCTCCAGTTGAAGTAGCAAATGGCACAATGGACTTAACGATTGTGCCCACTCGACTAATGAAGCCTAGGTAATTCTCCACCTCTCCTATGGTTTTAAGTCTGATTGTTATTCTCAAGCCCTCGGGGACATGCTGGAGGTCTAGATTATTTGTCTTCCCCCGTTCTCTTCTTACTTTACTTGCGTAAACATTAATCATATTCATTATATATTTATGAAGTTATAATAAACTTTAAAATATATAAGCAATTTGCTTCTTAAAGCTATAGTTCTTACCAAAACTTGTGCCCGTCGTTGAAGGATTCACATGAATTGGGAACGTACTCCCCATCAACTCATCCTCCACCTCCCTCCCCCTCCTCCTCTCCCTCCACGTCATTGTTCTCATCTTCGTCATCCTCATCTGATGCTCCATAATCTGGATCATCCTCTACTCGCTTTGGCAAGGTAGGAGCAAACTCATTCTCCTTTCCCTTCCCTCCCACGCATGTAGTAAACATGCTAGGTTCCTGAGTCATACGAAACATGACTAGGGAGAGCTTGGTGCCGAGGGTGTGGCTGAGCCTGAGATGGATCGGGCTGGGTTGATGGCTTTGTCTAAGGAGGACCCTTTCTTTTGGGTTTTTTCTTAAACAACTTCATCTGTAACAAGAAAAAAATGTAATAATTAATATAGTTGAAAATCATTAATATATAAATCATTAATGAAAAAGGTTTGGCAAACATTAAAAAAATATTTAAAAATTTTGACAGAGTTTTCCCTTAAATTTGGAGGTTTCTCTATAAACCTGTATATTAAAATGAAAGTGGGCGCACCCCACATTAAAAAAAATTATAAGGACAAACCACAAGGACTTGCACATTTACAACTCTATCTTGTAATACCACTCATTAAAATAACAATAAGGAAATCAACAACAATTTGTATGGTTCATTGGCATAAGCTCTACTAGCTTAAGCCAAGTAGAGGGTCATTGGCCTAGAAGTGAGTGGCTAGGTGCCTAGAAGTGTGGCCAAGTAGGTTTAGGAATGTATAATTAAGCCTATTTATTCCATGTGAACATGCCTCCACTTGTGTTCTCAACTAAACCTAAACCCACATCCCAAAACACAACTCCATGCAACCACCCCCTCCCAATTCCCCCTCCTATAAAACACCCAAACCCCATCCATGCAAGCCATTTCTTCTCCTCCTCCTTCTCCTCCACTTCTTCCCATACGCCATCCCTTCTTCCTCCTTCTCCTTTCTCTCTAGCATCTTCCTCTTCTCCTCTCCAAAAACCCTAGCCACCCCTCTTAGGTCAGTCTCCCTCTCTACCTTCTTCTTCTCTAGCTTTACCTTCTTCTTCTCCACCTTCACCTTCATCTTAGGTTGGGTTCTTAAATGGATAGGCTAAAGTGGTGGTTTCTTAGATTGGGTGTGTCTAGGAATGTGAGAGAGGTGATTAAGTGCATGGCTAGGTGATGTGGCAAATAACGTCACCCTAAATCTCATAAATGTCATTTAAAAAATTTTGGCAGAGTTTCCCCTTAAAATTTGAGGTTTTTCTATAAACCTGCATAGCACATAAGTGGGTACACTCTACAACCATTCAAATTAATAAAATATAAAGAAAACAAGTGGGTACACCCCACATCCATCTAAATAAAACTGCTAAACATGCAATACAAGTGGGTACACCTTACATCTATTTTGAAATAAAAAATAATATGTGGGCACAACCAACATCTAGCAAAAACATATAATTTTATTCAATTAAATTGAAAACATTGAAATTATACCTCTAAGTATAACAACCTCTGAGTATGCCTGTAATCGATGACCTGTAATTTGAAAAACAAAAGTAATTAAATAAAATATTATAAATGTCAGTGTATAGAAAATAAATAAATAAAAAGTGTAGTGAGTAAGAGTAACATATTCTTAACAAGTGTGCATGATTAGGATCAAGTTTTGGTATTTCTAGTGTATATAAAATGCCAGTAGAAGTTTAGGTTTCTTCAATTTGAATATGAATTTGATTTAAATAGAAATGAAACAAACCAAAGAAATTATTGCTAGCCTTAGATGTCCACATCTACTACATTTGAATCTATATGACCTTCTTCAATTAATTATTGGTATGCTTCAGACTATGCGTCAAAATGATTGCACGGTACTATTCTTATTCGTATAACATATCCCCTTTGGCAATTATCGGTGACAGAAAGCTTATGTCGCTTGACATGCCAATGTGAATGGTTCATTGGACTGAATAATTTGACGGTTATGATTTAAACTTAACAAATTATGTTTCTTGTCAATTTTGAAACCAGTGTCCTCTTTAAAAACATTAAACCAATGATATTTAAATAAGACAACTTGTTAATCTCCAAAATTTTTTTGATTTCACTATAGTATGCATATAGACCGGTGGAAAGATATGAATCAACAACTTCGACCTGTTGTGTAACCTTTTTATCATCAATTTCTTTTATTCTGAATCTGAACCCATTTATTATATACCTAAAGTAGTAATGTGCATAATGTAATGGTGTATCGGCAATTACATCAAAATCTGGTATCCATCGTGAGTTATTATCCTCTTTCAATTGATTAACTTGATCTTTAAACAAATCTAAGAAGCCAAATTCGGATGTTCTTGAATGAGGTAATCCTTTGAATTCCTTGTAGAATGGATTAATTTCAGGAATTTGTCTTAAAATATATAGATGTGTCAAACATTTGTCATTTTCTAAAATTGCCTTGTACTCTATATGAAGAATCAATCTTTAAAATCAAAAATTGAAAAACATTATTCATCATTGCCATTGTATTCCTCCTCATAGTTCCTTTGAAGTTTATTAAAGCAGTTGTCTATTTCATTCATATACATGTAAGTAAAATTTATACACTCCTCCACGAGATAACATTCTACAATTGAACCTTCAGGCTTTGCCTTGTTCAAAACATAATCTTTAAGCTTTTTCAAAAATCACTCCACAAGTTACATCTATCTGAATTGCATAGGTCCACCAATTCTCGCTACATTTATAAGATACAACGTGAGATGAACATTACATTGAAGAAGGTTGGAGGAGGAATCTATTCCATCTTACAGAAAGTTATCACTATTTGTTTATCCCAGTGATTCAGCATATCATTTTGTAGCATCTTTGAATAAACAACTTTGAAAAATCTACTGCATCTTTGTGAATAAATCAACTGGCTCAAGTAGTATCCCTCGTATCGCCAGTGGAAAAAATACTTGCATATAAACGTGGGACTTATGACTTTTCAAGCCAAATATCTTTTTTTGCATTTCATTCACACAGCGAGAAAGTTTCAACAAAAAATCATCTGGCACCCGAATTTCCTTTAAGAAGAAGAACAATTCACTCTTCTACTCCTGATTCAAGCTGTAAATCACAAGTGGGAAATAGCCATCCTCCTCATGAATATGCAGCTCCGGACGTATCCCTAAACTCTTCATGTCTTTTCATGTTTTCACCGTATCCTTTTGATCATCGGTCAGATTTAATACATCTAAGATGTTATCCGTCACATTCTTTTCAATGTACATATCATCTAAATTAAGATGTATTGTAAGATCTTTCTAGTATGGCAGCTCCATAAAAAAATGCTTTTCTTTCAAAATTTAGAATTTCTCAAGGTTGTCTGGTCTTGTTTGAATGGTTGACTCAATCGTATCTCACTCATTTCTTGCAATCTCTCCAGTATAACCTGACTCAGCAACCTGATACAATTTGTACTAAGTTTATTCTTTGAATTTTTCTTTGAACATCGACGTCTTGCCATCAAATTTATCTCTGAACTATGACGTTCGCCATCTATGTTCAATAGGTAAAAATCTGCGATGCCATAAGTAACAGAATTTCTTACTTTTCAGCAGTCGTAGGTGATGAGTATTTTCCATATAGACTGGGCAAGGAAGCTTTCCTTTAGTGCTCCAACCGGACAAATTTGCGTACGTTAGGAAGTCGTTTATGGTCCATAATAGTGTTGCATGCATATTGTAAAATTCTTTCTTTTCTGCATCATACGTCATTACGCTGGTGTACAACAATTGTTTTAATTCATCGATTAATGGTTGGAGATAAACATTGATTGCATTTTCTGGTTGTTTTGGATCGGGGATTGTTATGACCCGGTTCCTGGATCCCTATAGGACCCGAAACCGGCTCACCTCGACTAATCCCAAGACCCAGTCGTCCAACAAGAAATAACCAAAAAGCAGGAAAGTAAACTACATTCATATATGCAATATAACTAAGCAGTGCAAACGTACAAAGTAGTAAAGAAAAGTAAAATTGTTGTTCCATTACTTATCAATACAACAACAGAACAACGGAAACGAAAGTAAACAGTAGAGACAACAGTAGCTAAAAGTCTGATATTTACTACAACAGTAAGGGTACAACAAGAAAGTGCTGAAAACTACAGCTGGGCTCAACTGGGCCCAGCACCCTCCGTAGCCGGAAGCTCGGGCTGTTCAACTCCTAGTCATGAACACTGTTATGAAAAGACAGAGTCAGTGAACGCTGAGTAGAGTGGCATCTATACTATCTAAAACAGTAAAAGTGACAGGTTTAATTCTCTTTTCTATTTATTTTATTTTATGTGTATTTCCTTTTCACCCATTTTTCTCAAATAGCTAGATATTCTTGATCTAACATGTTCCTCGTGGGAATGATCTTGATTGCAGTCTTTTCCGAAGGGTAGAAGGTCCACATGGTGCTCTCCTGGCCGGGAGAATCCCCCGTGGTAGTCATACACCCAATCAACCACCCCGAGGTCACTGTCAAGACATGGCGGTGACTACGGCACGCGTGATAAGCATACGGGTAGCTACCCTGCATTGACACGCGGTCAGTCATTTCCGCTAGCTGGTACGCCCAAAGTACAGCACGGAACAGTATAGGGCCTTGCCCTCTCAGAACAGGGGTCTCGCCCCTCCACAATCCACACACTCTCGTCTGAGTACCCCAGTTTGCCCAGAGGGCCTAATAAGTCGGTGTAGGGTGGCTAGCTGAATCCTGGACCCCGTGGGGTAGCTAACTCTCTCCCTACACTAGTAGCTCATCTCGATATTGTGTACACGAGGGCCAACAGGAGCCAGTGTAGAGTGGCCAATCCTAACCCCGGGTCTCAACCCAAGGGCGGCTAGCTCCGCTCTACATGAAAAGGGGACAATCGCTTTCCTTGGTACCACGTACTCAAGGGCCAGCACACTTCCCGTCTACATTCCAGGTTTCCAACTAACCACAGGGGCTCTACTCCTAATTCCCCGTAGGGTTCATGTTCATGATCACTTCATTTATTCTGATCCATATTCCACTATTCACAATTCAGTTCTTATTTATATACAGGCAGCTCGTGTTTCCATACTTCAATACATGCAACTGGTGATTTCATAGGCAATTGGTTATTAAATACATGCAGCTTGTATTCTAACAGGCAATCCATAATTATGTTACAAGCAATTTCTAGCAGTTCATCTCTATCTTGCATATAAGTACGTTACACCATACAAACAGTGCATTCATTTCTCTACCCTAGGGTTCATGCCACATCCTAGGGTTTCAGTCAGTTAATTCTACCAACACATTCTTATTTGAATATTATTAAAGGAATTAAACCACTCTACCAGACAATTCAGGAGTAATGGGGGCTTGAACCGCAGACCCAGGCGTCTCTGCGAGCCCCAAACACGCAACTGGCTTAAACCCTACACCAGGGAATACATCACAAAAGGAGGGTTTAGAACAAGGTATAAAGGTCTCTAGTACGTAGAGAAACTCACAAGGAAACTACAGATACCTTGTTTGCGTAAAACAGATCCCGATCGGACCCCAAACGGGTCAAAAACGTGTCTACTGTCCAAAATCAGATGTCTGGAAATAAGTTCAGACGTCTTAAAAGGTACAAGAACCTTACCTTAAGTCCTTGCGGTGTCCTCAGATGTCCAGGTCTCCTCTGCGATCATCTGAAGGCAGTTCTAGACGTCGGACCACACCTCCGGTCGTCTGGAAGCACCTCCAGATGTCTGGTGATCTGATCAGATGTCCAAAAGTGCGTGGGAGAGTGTTCCATGCTCCCTCCCAAGGATGCTCCTGCGTACGGCACCCGCAGCCCCCAAATCAGACCTGACATTCACTCTGCGGTGAGGCCTGCGTGGTCGTAACCATGAAAAAGAACGTACCTTTGCGATAAATGAGCTTTCAGACGTCTGACCTTAACTGCAGACATCCAGGTGCTCTGTCAACCATATGGACTCCACTCCAGACGTTTGATACTGGAAAATTTCCAGTACCATAACCTGCTTCCAGCACTCTCCGCCGTGCTCCTCCTCGCGTCGCCGCTGCTCCAGCCGCTGCAGATGGTCGAGGTAGCCTCCCCGGGATCTCTCCTACCACACGCGCCCGTGGTGGCCATGCGAGCTTCCATCGAAGCTCTCCGACCTTGGCCTCCTCCTCCCACATTCTCCTCCTTCTCGCCCTCTCGCTCTCCCTCGCTCGCCTCCTCTCGCCCCTCCCGCAGGCTCTGAAGGTGGTGGTGGTGGTGTGAGTGGAGAGGAGAGGAGGGGAAGTAGGGCTTTTATAGATGGTGTGGGGGTTTAGGGTTCGGGGAAAGGAGGAAGGGAGAGAAAGGAGGAGAACGTTCTGCGCACCGCTGCGTGCAGAGCGCGTACAAAAATTTCATTTTCAGACGTCTAGACAGACATCTGACCGAGACTCCAGACGTCTTAAAAGGCTAAAAGTGTGACGGGTCTTTAAAGGGATTAATAGGGTCAGCATCATGAATGACGATCTCATACACAATCAGGGAGGTAAGTTATAAGTGACCATTACCATTGGCCATATAGAGTAGGATGGGTACATACTCTTAAATTGATTGAATCCATTACTTACAAAACCCAATCACACGTTCCTTGCTTTTAAAGCAAATGAATTATTTCTTTTGTCAAATCTCTTCCACTCCTTTGAATCAGCAGGATGACGCATTCTTCCATCTTGAGATTTATAGTCCTAGTGCTATGTCATCCATCATGCAATTTTAGTTGATCTAAAAAGGCATTAAAGCCTAGCTGTCAGTGGAAAGTAACGAAGAACCTTTTGAAGTTATTTCCTTTTACTTTCATTTTTACCTTCCTTATATCTCTCATGTCTATATTCAGGACAATTACTTAAGTTTTCAACTTCATTTTTGAAAAGAATGTAGTCATTCGGACATGCATCGATCTTCTGACAGTCTGAACTAAGCTTGCGAATCTCTTTCCTTGGCTCGTACCATGAAGTCGGAAAACCATTAGGGTTATTTAACTGCTTAGCAATAAACTGAAGTATTTCTGACATGAATTTAGTACTAGATCTATTCATAACATTCAGTTGAAACATCTTCAATAAAAATAACAATTTTGACATTTTCATAACACCGAGAGCAATATTACCCTTAGCAGCCTTAACAGCATCATAGAACGGATCACAACTGAACAGATCTTCCTCATCTGTATTTATATCATCTCTTGCTCTCATCTCATTCAACATTTCTTGTATTTCTTCACCTCCACTATCAGCAATTTCCTCGTCCATCTCTTCTTCAACAGTGTTCTCATTGTTTATAACTTTCTCAATAAACTCCTCTCCATGAGCTACCCAAGTAGTGTAATGCTACCACCATCCATTAGAAATCAAGTACTTGAGTACGGTATTACGATCATGCAAGGAACCATTCAAACATCTTCTGCATGGGCAGAAGATATTATCAACTTGATCTCCTCACCTAAATATCTTCCTATCGTCATCAAAGGCCCAATACAAGAATGAAATTACTCCATCCTTATATCTAATGTAATCTGAATCCCACAATCCAATCCAAGATTTAGCCACTGTAACCTAAAATTTAATGTAAACAAATCACTTATTAGCAAGGGAAATGATTGAATGATGTGTATCTTGATTAAGATTTTCACTTTATAACTCACCCTCAAAGATTTGATCACAACTTAGGTTTGCTCGTTATGTGTAATCTTAGTGTAGTAAAATTTCGACAGCGTCTCCCTGCACTTCTCCAGTATATCCCCCAATACTAATCTTATTTAGATTTCCTTTAACACCCAGTTAAGGTTACCGCAGGAAACTAAATAAGATTAGTTGGTATACTGAAGAAGAATAGGAAGAAGCAACCGAAATTTCACCGCACAAGGTTACGTGTAACGAGTAAAACTAAGTTGTGATCAAATCTTTAAGGACCTTCTTTAGTTCGGTACTTCACCAAACTAAAGTCAATCGAGTCTTATGACATGCTATAAAGACAACATATCATGCATGTAAGTAAGGTATACATACACTTCCTACATTTTCTGTATAACATGATCATAAGTCTCGATGGGCGAGTAATTTGGACACAATTTGACTCGGAGGACTTTTACACCATGGGTTAGAATATCTAATGTCTGGCCTCGTGTGCATATATCTTCTTTAGCAAGTGTATGCATCTAAACAATAACTAATTTGAACATTAAAAAAATTTAACAGAAAACTAAAATACATTCAATTAAATTAAAAAGATTGAATGTTTATACGCCTCTAGCTACTCGACCCTTCGATTGTACCCAACACTGTATCCTCCACAAATCCACATCCATTCTAGGTGAAATCGAATCACCAAATCCTTATCCTATGTGTGACTCTTTGTTCTTTTAAGCGAACCTTTCCCTTATCCACAAACCCGATAGAGCTCAATAAAGAAGGCCTCCAATCAATTTTCTTCCTATGAATCATACTTGTAATGAGGTTGTATGATGTTCCCCTCATTTCTAGACCTGCAACTTGAGAGTCATACCATGAAAGCCACGCTTAAATGGAAGACAAAAGGATAATTTAAGAATGATTTATCATGGATAACCTAGTTGAAGAGTACCCCATTCTTGAACAATCTATTAATTGAGTGATTAATCTTCTACTTCAAGTACCTTGGTTCCAAATCATACCGTTAATCAACAAAGATTAAGAAAAAAAAATAAACCCACGATTTGTTTCAAAACTATTGGTACACCAATGCACTAGTGTATGCATTTCCCTCCTATTTTAGTTTCGAACCAAATTTCTAGAGCAAACCTTCATTCCAAAATTATCATTCAAATGGGTAGGGGTTAGAATACCTGGTGTTTAGCCTCACGTACATCTAAACTTATGCAAGTGTGAGTATCTAACAATTATAATAAATATTACTTTAACTACAAAATAAGTTAAATAACTAAAATAATAACCAACTCAGCCATATTCCTAAACCCTAACACAACGTAACAACCCTAAATTAAACCTAGCACAACCTGAACCCTAAACCCTAACCCAAACCAAACATCCAAACCATAGCCCAAGTCAAATCCTAAACCTTAAACCTTAACCCAAACCAACCATCTAAACCCTAGCCCAAGTCAAATCCTAAACCCTAGCCCAACCCAACCACCCTAACCCTCACCCAACTCAAACCTTAAAACCCTAGCCGAAGCACCCTATACACAACCTAATACCAAGCCTAAACAACATATATTAAACCCAACCCGATACAAACCAAACATCATGCAACCCAAACCCCAACCTTAAACTAAGCCCCATGAAACCTTATAGCCATCATCCAACTCCATCCTAATCTTAGGCATTATCCTACCCAAATCTTAACTAAACCTGACTATAACCTAATAAAACCCCAACCAACCAATTTATTGAACATTAATGAATTTTAAAAATTTTTGATAGAGTTTCTTCTTAAATATTTCATTTCTCACATAAAAGTCTATTTGGAAACATCACACCATCTAATAAAAGTTGGCACACCCCACCGTAAAAGTATAACAAACAAAATGCAGAAATGGATATGAAAACACATAAAAGACAATATGTAGGCATATCCCACATCCATTAGAATCCTAAATTATTATTCAAAACACAAATAAAAGTGGGCACACCTCACCATCAATTTAGCAAAAACACATAAAAGACAATGTGTGAGCACACCCCACATCTAACATGATCCTAAAATATTACGAAAATAACTTTAAAAAATTAAAAATATATCTCTGAATCATCCAAGAGTGATTATCGTCAACTACTTGCAATTTCAAGAACAAAAAATTAATTAAATACCTACCTGTTATGGTTGTAATAACATAAGCACTTAATTTAAAATTTATGAGAAGGAAATTAAAGAAGAGGAGATGGTGATGGTAGGTGGGAGGGGATGATGGGGAGGGTGGCAGTTGGGAAGAGGAGGAGGAGGAGAGGGAGCAGACAAGGAAGAGGAGGAGGAAGGGAAGAGGGGGCAGACTGTTGGAGGAGGAGGTGCGGAAGAAGATGAGGAGGAGGACGGGAGGAAGAGGCGGAGGAGGAGGTTGGGAGGAGGAGCACAAGGATGGAGAAGAGGAGGAGGAGGAGACCGTCGGAGAAGGAGGGGGAGGAGGGTGGCGGGGAGGGGGTGGAGGACGACGAGGTTGCCAGAGAGGAGGAGGATGGGCAGGAGGCGAGGATGACCAGTGAGGAGCGGCGACATGAGAGGAGCAGGAGGACGGAGACAAGGAAGAGGAGGGGGGGTGGCGACGGCGTGAGGAGGGTTTTGGAGAAATGAAGTGGTGGGGGAGGAGAGGGGTGCCTGCACGCGGATGTAGATGATGAACTTTTGCCCTCGCTTGAATTAGAAAGTGACGGCAAACATCGAACCAACTTTTTGAATGCAAGCCCAAATTAATTTGGGTTGGCGGTGATGTCTATTCCCCGTCACCTGTTGTAGAAAACGACGATAATTATCCATATTAACTTTTGCCTCAAGCGACAACTGTTCTTCCCCTTGTCATGGGTTGCGGCCAAATTTTGAACAGGTATTCATTGTCGGTTAATAAAATAAACGATAGCAAAAACAATATCTCCGTCACTTTATAAACCGACGACAACTAATCGACAATGAATGCCATTTTTCTAGTAGTGACAATACAAAAAATGAATCATCCTAAGTAGCTTAGAATGCTTTCTTCTTAAAGGACTTGGGCTTCTTGTACTCCATTACTTTTTTGTTCTTCTTGTCTTCATCTCTTCTAAGTAATGGGCACTCCTTTCTCATGAGACCTATCTTTTCGCAATTATAGCAAACAAGAGTCTCTTCTTCCTTTTTTTCCTTTGCTATCTCTTCTATTCCCGAGAAACTCTCTGAACTTTTTAGCGAGTAAAACGAAGTCTTCGTCATCGGAACTTACCTTGTTATCGGAAGTCGCCTTGAATGATAAAGTCTTCTTCTTTGGCTCGGGAGTGATGGACTTTTGTCTTTGATCCATCTTGGTCTCATATGTCATTAGATTTCTGAGAAGATCATCCATTTTTAGATTCTCCACTTGGTTGGCTTCTTGAATGGTTGTCACCTATTGCTTTCACTCTGGTCTAAGGGAGCGCAGGAACTTAGATTGTAGTTCTCTGATGTGGACACAACCATTTCGGCTAAAATGCCTATTCAAGCATGTTCCTAGACTTAGATTTGCATTTCATATTATAAATATTGCATGGCATGCATCGTTCTGCATTTAGAGTAGTTGTGCATATTTTAGGTTAATTGTGTCCTCTTTATAGCCAGGAGGGAAGGAGATTTATTTCAAGGCCTGGGACAGACGATATGACCGTATGGATCTGATCAGGATGACGATCGAAGTCTAACGCCTCCGAAATCGTCTAGATCGGAATCCCGTAGCACCATTTGAAGTCCGAAGAAAATTAATGGCCAGGGGACAATGTGACATCCTTACAGGTTTTGGATGAAAAATCCAACCATACAGATGGATTCGGAGCAACGATTGCGGTTCAACAGCACGGAAATCATCTTGATCTGAGCACCGTGGCACCTTCGGCAACAGAAAGAAGATGGATGGCCCAGATGGTGCCATGTGGCTCCATTTAGGTCGCCTAACACTGGCCATCAGCGACTACAGGCGCCCCATCATCTCTCCCATATCTCTATCTTTTTGCTTTTGTAGTGTAGTTTTCCTGCTTTCATAGTTGTAGAACATTTGTCCAGAAATAAATGATTTTTCTTCTCTCTCTCTCTCTGCATTATTTTTGCAAGTAGATAAAGTTTTCATTGACCTGATCTCTTGTTTGATAAAAATACAAAAAAATTATAAAAGATAAAAATGACAATAAGAAATAAAAACGAAATGCGAATTTTTTCAAACCAAACGTTTGCCTTCTTGTGTTCGACTCGGGACTTCTTTCGAGTTTTAGTTATAAATTTTATTTGATTGATGGATTTTTTTTGCGAATCGAACTATGACGACGAGTTTTCGAAACTCAAGTCTTTTTGCAACAAATTTCCGCCACATCATTTTGGCGTCGTTGCTGGGGAGGCAATGCTCTTTGATTTTTCTTGCATGTTTCCTCCTTAACTTTTTAACTCACTTTGCTCCTTTCTTTCTGTAATTACAGGTGATGAGAACCTCATCATGAGCCATAACTAGCTCATTTTGACCCAATACAAAGGATAAAAGCTCCTGCATATCTCAAGGAAAAGCTTAACTCAGAGAATTCTGAGTTTGAGAAGAAAACAAGTCATAAGGGGTAAAAGTGCAATTTTACCAGTATAATCTGCATACAGGGTAATTCAGGGCCCAAACATAGGTCAAAACAGCTTAATAAGAATAAAAGTGGGATGAGATGATCTAGCAAGGGCTACAGCACTTCCAAGGAACCAAATGATAATCTGTAACCCTAAAACAACCCACTTCAATTCACAAGGTTCGAGGCAAAGTAAAAATAGAATAAACCCTCTAAAATTCATAGAAAAATAATCTCTAGGGTTTAGAACCTTCAATTTGGCCTTTAGAACCCATTTTGACCTACATTGAGAACCATGCCCAATTAATAACTTAATTTGGGTTTTTGCGCAAATTGACCGGTCAAACAAGGTTTAATATGAAAATAAAATTCACCATCAGATTCCTTAGGTCCTAATTAGTCATGTATAAAAACTTGAGCCTAAGAAGAAACCTCCTTTACCGACTTCACACTTTGGTCCTCATATATTTACTCTTTGGCCCTCAACTTTTGAACCCTCGCATTTTGGCCCCTAACTCTCCTTCGTTCTTTGCAATCAGGTCCCTCCTGCAAAACCCTGCCAGCACCATGCTCCGGCGACCTTGCGCGGAGCATGGCGCCGGGCAGGGTGAGGTGGGGGACCTGGCAAGTGTACCGGGGGTGCCCTGCGTCGTCAGCCGTCGCAGGAGCACCCCCCTGGACATTGTAGGCCACCATACCGGCCGTGCGAACGCACGGACGGTATGGGTTCATGTTCCGACCACTCTCCGGCGAGGGAGACACGTCGTCTCCCTCCGCCTTCCTCCCTGCTTCATCCCTATAAATACCCCCCGCCGCTCCACCGACGAGGGCAGCTTGGATCTGACGGAGAAAACCCCCAGCTTTCTTCTCTTCTTTCTCCGGCAGACGCTCACCAGCTCCGGCGACTTCCTCCCCCTCCACCTCTTCGCTCTGCCGCACTACCAGCAGCAGAGACTTCCTCCCCTGCTCTTCCCGCGCCACGCCGCACCCAGCTGGCGCCTCTCCAGCCCTCTGCTCGCCGCCGCCCCTCTCCCTGAGCATCGTCTTCTCCGGCGACAGTCGATACGACTGTCGCCCTGTTCCTCCCCCTTCGTCCCTGCAAGTAAGTTAGACCTACTCCCCTTCTTCTCCTCTTTCTTTCCCCGCTTTCAATTTAGTCAATTAAACCCTCGACCGCTCCTGTTCACCCTCATCCTCTCCGCCTCCGACCACCCTCCGGCGAGCCGCGCCCATCACCTCAGCGACCCACACGGCTCGCCGACCACTGCAGAACCTCCGCCTCCTCACCCTGATCCTCTTCCGCCCCTCCACTTCCCACCAAACACCCTCTGCAGACCCACCGAACACACCCACTTCCTCGCTCACAGTTTGACCTAGGACGACCTGTTAGCTCCATCTCGCCCCCTGCAGACCCCCTGACCACCTTCGCCGTGCCACGGCGAAGGTCCCCCGCCTGTCTGATTTGGCCGAGAGGCCGTTCTATTGATTTCAGGTTCCAGGCCTTGACCGCCATTGGCGAGGAAGCTCGAAGCTGGCTTGAGGTTGCTCCAAGCCTAGATATCCCAGGTTGAAGACCTAGGCTGCGCGAAAGAGTCTTGCGCACACACCCTGGCCCTCAATTGGAGTTGCGAGCCTCAACAGCTGTTGCAATTGGAAGCACCATCCCTACAGCAGGCGTGAGAGAAAAGGGGTGCGCGGATAGTCCCACCTCGGGAATTTCTGAAGCCACACACCCACATAAGTTGCAAAAGTGCCACCATCTGTTTGCCTCAGTTACCACGGGGTGAGGTCCCTCTCACCCGACCCGACCCGACTCGGCCTCGTCCGTGACCACGCTCCGCGGACCTGGCCCGACCCGATTAGACTGACCTGCACTCCTCGCCCACCACGCACGCCGGTGGGCCTGGACCCGGGCCTGGACCCGGGCCTGACCCGAACCCGATTACCCGGTAGCGCTCTGGGAGAGCTTCCGAAGAGTGATTTCAGAGAGAGAGATACGCGGGGGAGGGGGGTAGAGTAGGTTTTTGCCTCTTGACGAAAAAACTCTGAAGTGTGCAGGCCAAAGAAGAAGAAGCAGACCCGCTGAAGAAGAAGGAGCTGCTGCATTGTAGCGAAGGCATCGTTAAGTCGTCTCAGCACCGGGGCAGACGACGGAAGGTCAGCAGCCAGAGCAGGAAAGAAGACAGGCTGAAGAAGAAGGAAGAGCAACGGCCATCGCGAAAGAAGAAGAAGAGAGGTCAAGGCAGGTGAAGACAAAGAAGAAGAAGATCTGAAGAAAAAGAAAGAAAGAAAACAAGGAAGAACAGAAGACAGAAGAAAGCAGAAGAAGAAGAAGAAGAACAGGAAGAACAAAAGCCAAAGAGGAGATAAGACAAAGAGGAAGAAAGAAGAGAAGAAGAAGAAGCCAAATTTTCATCTCTCTCTCTCTCTCTCTTTATTTTTGTAATAGAACTTGTATATCTCTAGAATACAACTTGCTCCCTGAGTTCGACCTCGGGAACTCTTTTATTTTTCCGAGTAAAAAATTTATATTTGAAATGTTGGTAATAACCGGCTTTACTACAACGTTATAACAGAACCGACGTTTCATTTTTGGCGCCGCTGCCGGGGAGCAACGGCTATTCTAGAGGTAAACATTCCTGTATCTTTTTATTTCTGATAATCTCCTCTCTTTTGTGCAGCTATAGGAACTCAAGAAGACAAGCAACCACACAACCACTCCAAAGACAGGTAAATCTTTTCTCTCACTATTAACCCCTACACTCTAAAGAGGAAGAAAAGAAAAGAACAAGCAATATAGGGCTAACCTGTCTTCCATACTTAGTAACCATAAAAAGTTGCATGTCTTCAACTCATCACTCCTGCACACTATTAAGGGTATTTAAGGGCTAACACATTCTTGCTTGAGCCCTAATTGCCCAACAAAGAGTTAAATGGACCAAGTAGAGCCAACATAAGGTCAAACATTAGGATTTCAGTAGAGACACACCCCTTAATCAAGAATTGAGGAAATCCTAAAGAGGTGTGCCCAAGCCATTGATTGAAAATAATTAACAAGAAAAATCCTAAACAATTGGCTCTCTCTAAACACTTGAACCCTAAAAGACAGGACCTAAAAAGCTCTTAAAGAAAACAATAGGTAAAGTTGACCCCTTGGGTTAACCAACCTTAAATTAGGTCACTCTTTGCACTTAAAAAGACTAAAGTTCAAGTGAAACCTTAAGCACCCTGATCTTAAAATTGGTAGACTTAAGAGGTCAAGATCCCCATTCTGGTCTACCTGGAACCGCAGTGACAAGAGAGGTCGGGTGGGGGAAACCCTGTAACCCGTGGGGACGCTCTACCGTGTAGGGGTCTTCGCGGGACTCTCCCTCTCTGGCTGCCCAGGTAATTCTCAGGTGGACGATCTTTCTGATCAAGGGGTCCATCTGCCCCGCACCTCTATAGTCACCCAACACATTTTTGGGTGTCTTGATTGGGTCCAGCACCTTCTAAACTTACCTCTCCCAACTGTGCATGTACGGAAGGAGGTCTCTAAGACCACCCTTAAGACCTCCTTTAGAAATTCACTCTCGTCAAGGCCAAGCCTCGACGCCCGTGTTTGTGCAGCAACACCCTCACATTATTCTCTCTTCTGATTCAGAACCAAGTTCTTCTTCTTCCCCCATCATGGCTCAGCCAGTTGAGGAAGAAAATAATCTGGAACACCAGCTCCAGCGACTCAATGACCTCTTCCAAAACTTCGTGCACCCACCGCAGCGTCCTATGATGCGGGACCACTACAATCCTGCTGCGGTGGCCATTGAGCCTCGAGTTAGAATCCCGATTGGAGGACCTGATTCCGAACTAAAGCCCAACATGATTCATGCTATACCTAAATTCCATGGGCTTAATTCTGAAGATCCCTTCCAGCACATCAAACAGCTTAAGCATCTGGCCCACACTTTTGGATCAGATGCGCAAAATCGGGATATTCTTCTCATGAAGATGTTCTCCTTTTCTCTTATGGACAAGGCCGCCCATTGGTATCAAACTCAGACCCGGCCGATCAACACTTGGGAAGAACTTCAATCCGAGTTTTTGAAAAAGTTCTTTCCCGTTGGTCGGACCAACGCCTTGCGCCATCAGATTACACACTTCACTCAACAATCAGGAGAACCTCTCCATGAGGCATGGGATCGTTTTCAGGATCTCATGAGGAAGTGCCCCCATCACGGAGTTCCTAAATGGGAACAAGTCCAATCTTTTTACCAGGGACTCCGTGAGGACATCCGCCTTTTCGTCAATGCAACTTGCGGAGGAAACATCATGGGTCAACATGAAGACACCGTATGGGAGATTCTCGAAAACATGTGCGAGAACTCCATCAACAATGACTCCATGGGATTATTCGACAGGACGAATACCCGCGCAGCGACGAATCTTAAGGGAGCACATGAGACGCAGGACCTGTCCGCATCAGTCGACCTGGAGTTAATGGCCAGTCGATTGGACAAGGTCTCAATTATTGAGAAGAAGGTGGATGAGCTGACTCAGCACTTGCAGCGAGCCACCTCTGCACGTAACTCCTTTGCACAACCTCCTTCCACACAGGAGACTGTGCAAAACATCCTACATCGATCCTCCCCTGGGATGGATCCATATCCATCCCCATCTGATTCTTGGACTGGAAGATCATCCGATCCTTTCTTCACCAGCCGGGGGAACTCCATTCCTCCTTTCCCTGATTCTCAGGAGGTTCCTCAGACCTGCGAGGACCTCAACGCCATCCAGAACGACCCATTCTCCAACACTTACAACCCTGGATGGCGAAACCATCCCAATTTTCAGTGGGCGGGAAATTCCCAAACCCAAAGACCACCTTTTCAGTCCCGCCCACAGCCCTCTCATCACTACCAGCCGCCTCAGCCTCGGCCCAACCCTACTTATCCATCAGGGCCAAATCAAGATCAAATGTCCTTAATCCTTCAGACTCTGGCTGACATTCAAAAATCGAATGCGGCCATTCAAAAACAGCACAAGGACGAGCTTACTGAAGTTAAAACTCAGCTGGCCCAGTTGGCAAATTCTCGCCAGCCAGGCACACTCCCTTCCCAACCTCTTCCTAACCCAAATAACGTGCCAACCCAGAAGCGCGTTATGAATCCAAATTTAGGCCACGCTCAATGGATTTATCAGGCCCCCACTGCTCCATCTCCAGACGAGATGGAAGCCTCTACTTCTCGTACGGGATTTCAGCAGCAGCCACCCCTCCTACCAAACCCAAGCCAAAATCAGGCCGGATTAAATTCTGTAACAACACGTAGTGGTAAGACAACTCAGGACCCGCATTATCCAAACCACTCCCAGCCTGATAATCATGACCCTAGGATAGTTATCCAAGGTACCACTGTTCCAGACCCACAACCTGGACCTATCCTAGAAGAACCAACCAAGATCCCGTTTCCCGAGGCCCTGACCAAGGGAAAGAAGACCACCAAACCCGTGGCCCCTGAGGAGGACCTGGTCAAGCTCTTTGAGCAGGTCCACATAAACATCCCCTTGATGGATGCAATCCGCCACGTACCAGCTTACGCACGATTTCTAAAGAATATATGTACACCCCAGCGTAAGCCGCGAACCAAGGGGGGGAGCCCAATTGTTCTGTCAGAGCAAGCCAGCTCTGTAATCCTTAGTAGACTCCCACCCAAGGCAAAAGATCCTGGAACTCCCCTGATCTCCTGTAAGATAGGTGGTACCCAATTTGATAGAGCATTGTTAGACTTAGGTGCATCTATAAATCTGATACCCACATCCTTACTTGACCATCTGGAAGAATCTGAGCTGAAACCAACCGAGGTGACATTACAATTAGCAGATCGATCTATAAAGTCACCAAAAGGGATTCTCGAGGATGTTATCGTGAGAGTGCGGGATTTCTATTTTCCAGTAGACTTTATAGTCTTAGACATGGATGCACCTGAGAACCCTAGGGATACACCAATCATTCTAGGGAGACCTTTCTTGGCTACTGCTAGAGCCAACATCAGCTGTGAGGAGGGCCAAATAGAGCTTAAGTTTGGAGATCAAACACTGAAAATTGATATATTTAAGGCCCAACAAGGAATTAATTGCGGCGTCATCGAGCAAATTTGTGACATCAAGACTTTGGTTGATGAATCACACCTCCAAAATGACTTGAGTATTCCTCATCAACCACAGAAGGATCTTGACCCGCAAATAGAGGAGTCAAATCCAGATGTGAACAACCCAGTAACTCCCACCCTTGAA
The DNA here is from genome assembly GCA_037157565.1 of Thalassia testudinum. Classification (NCBI taxonomy): domain Eukaryota; kingdom Viridiplantae; phylum Streptophyta; class Magnoliopsida; order Alismatales; family Hydrocharitaceae; genus Thalassia; species Thalassia testudinum. Next base: position 103,304,868 of record JAZHRO010000024.1, on the reverse strand, counting down.
CCTCACATCTATACTGAACCACCCGCTGCTGCTGAAAACCCCATCCTCGAACTGAAACCCCTTCCTGCTCATTTGAAATACATCTTTTTGGGTTCTAATCAGACCCTTCCTGTGATCATCAATTCCAACCTTAGTCCTGAACAGGAATCCCGTCTGATTGTTGTCCTCCAGCAACATCGCAGAGCCATCGGATGGACCCTCGATGATTTGACTGGAATAAGTCCCTCTTATTGTACTCATCATATCTATTCAGAAGAGGGCACACGACCTTCTCGTGAAATGCAGAGACGCTTAAACCCCAATCTGCAGGAGGTCGTGAAAAAGGAGATCATCAAGTGGTTAGATGCCGGGATCATCTACCCGATCTCCGATAGTCGTTGGGTGAGCCCAATTCAGGTCGTGCCTAAGAAGGCAGGACTCACCACTATAACGACTGGGACCGGAGAAATCATTCCTACCCGATTAGCCAACTCGTGGAGAGTCTGTATAGATTACCGTCGACTCAATTCCTCCACGAAGAAGGATCATTTCCCACTACCCTTCATTGATCAAATTCTCGAAAAATTAGCGGGAAATAGGTTCTTCTGCTTCCTTGACGGGTACTCCGGTTACAACCAGGTAGCAATCCATCCTGAGGACCAAGAAAAGACCACGTTCACCTGCCCCTTCGGAACATACGCTTTCCGAAGGATGCCTTTCGGTCTTTGCAATGCACCCGCTACTTTTCAGCGATGCATGCTTGCCATATTCTCAGATATGGTAGGTGATTATCTGGAAGTCTTCATGGATGACTTTTCAGTTTTCGGAGCATCATTCGACGATTGCCTCCAACACTTGGTCCAGATACTCAGGCGGTGCATCGACGTGAATTTGGTTCTTTCCTGGGAAAAGAGCCATTTCATGGTGCCTGAGGGAATTGTCCTGGGACACTCAATTTCGGAGAAAGGTATCCAAGTGGATCGAGCTAAGGTTAATCTGATTTCTCACCTTCCTATGCCTAGCTCGATCAGGGACATCCGATCCTTTTTAGGGCATGTCGGTTTTTATCGACGATTTATCCCTGATTTTTCAAAAATCGCACGCCCCCTGACCACTCTTCTCTCCAAGGATGTTCCCTTCGAAATCTCCAAGGAATGCACTCAAGCATTTGAAATCCTGCGTGACCGAGTCACCCAAGCCCCGATCCTACAATCCCCTGATTGGTCTCAACCCTTTGAGATCATGTGTGATGCATCCGACTTCGCTGTAGGAGCGGTTTTGGGGCAGAAAAATGACAAGAAACCTGTGGTCATTTACTACGCCAGCAAAACACTCGATGAGGCTCAGCGTAACTATACAGTTACTGAGAAAGAGCTGCTAGCTGTAGTATTTTCCCTTGAGAAGTTCAGATCATACCTTCTGGGTTCCCATGTCATCATATACTCGGATCACACGGCTGTGAGGCATCTCCTTGCAAAGAAGGACGCGAAACCTCGATTGATCCGATGGATCTTGCTGTTGCAAGAATTTGACCTCGAGATTCGCGATAAAGCGGGAAAACAAAACGTGGTAGCTGATCACTTGTCCCGTCTTCCTTCTGAAATGATAGACCCTTCCGGACCCATCACTGAGCATTTTCCCGATGAGCACCTGCTGACTATTGGTGCTAGCCTTCCATGGTTTGCTAATATTGTAAATTACTTGGCATCTTATCAGACCCCGTCCGATTGGCCGAAGGCCAAGAAAGACAAATTACGCTCCGATGCCAAGTATTACATTTGGGAAGACCCGTACCTCTTCCGCATAGGTGCCGATCAGATCATCCGGAGATGTGTCCCGGAAGGGGAAGTCAACAATATCCTCTCTTTCTGCCATGACCAGGCATGCGGTGGCCATTTTGCCGGGCATAAAACCGCATCAAAAGTCCTCCAGTGCGGCTTTTACTGGCCCACACTGTTCAAAGACGCACACAGTCATTGCAAGGCATGCAGTCGTTGCCAGACTTTGGGCAACATGAGCCGTCGTGACATGATGCCTATGCAACCGATTCTAGTATGCGAAATCTTTGATGTTTGGGGGATTGATTTTATGGGCCCCTTTCCTATTTCGGATGGTTTCGAATACATTCTGTTGGCTGTGGACTACGTGTCCAAATGGATCGAAGCCATACCGACCCGAACCTGTGATCACAAAATCGTTCTCAAATTCATTCATCAACACATTTTCTCAAGGTTCGGGATTCCTCGTGCAATAATCTCTGATGGGGGGACCCATTTCACAAATGCTCAGTTTAGGTCACTGATGACCAAATACGGGGTGTCTCACCGAATCTCTACTCCTTACCACCCCCAAACTAATGGTCTAGCTGAGCTGTCGAATCGGGAAATCAAGAAAATCCTGCAGGTCACTGTTCGACCTGACAGGAAGGACTGGTCGTCCCGACTTCCGGAAGCATTGTGGGCCTATAGGACCGCCCACAAGACCCAATTGGGCATGTCTCCCTTTAGATTGGTGTACGGAAAGGCATGCCACCTTCCCGTCGAACTGGAGCATAAAGCCTATTGGGCAGTACGGAACTGTAATCTAGATCTTTCCAAGGCTGGGACCCACAGAAAACTCCAAATCAGCGAGATCGATGAATTACGCACAGACGCGTATGAGAACTCGCAAATCTACAAGGAGCGGGTTAAAGCCTTCCACGACAAACACATCTCGAGAAAGATCTTTCATCCTGGTCAAAAGGTCCTACTCTTTGATGCCCGACTCAAACTCTTCCCAGGAAAACTGAGATCTAAGTGGGTCGGACCATATTTGGTCCGACAGGTTTTTGGAAATGGAGCAATCGAAATCAGTCCACTCAGCCACGATTCTGAACCTTTCATCGTGAATGGTCAAAGCCTCAAGCCGTTCATTGATGTAACTTCTACTGATTTGGCTGAGGCATCTTATATCCTCCGTTCCCCTTGAGCTTATTGCGCCCAGCCGATGGCGTAAAACTCAGCGCTTAACGGGAGGCAGCCCGTCATTCTCTTTGAAAACCTGAAACTTGTTCTGACACCTTTCAGCACTCGAAGTTCACCCTTATAGACAGCCGACCCCAACTCAGATGTTCGCATCTGAAATTTGAAATCGTCCGCAAAAATTCAACCCGACCCATCCACTCACCCAAATTTCTGTCTTAAGGAATGAACTAAGACCCCCTAGGTTACAATGAGGACATTGCAAATCTTAGGCATGGGGGGGTAGGAAAGTGCAAAAACTTGTAAGAAAATGTTTCAAACAAAAAAAATTCACATATGCCAAAAATACCATAAAAATTAAAAAAAATTTTTTCGAAAAAGAATAAGAGGAAAAGAGGAGAAGGAAAATTTTGTGAAGGAGAAAAGAAACAAAATGAAAAAGGAGCACAAAATTATGAGAAAAAGTGATAGTCATTAGTAAGGAACTAAGGAATTAATCTAAGTTCTAGACCTCATTCGAGAAAATAACTGAAAAGTGCACAATGAGATTAGTAAGAATGCAAACCTTAGGCATTCTTGAATAGACTCTTAGTACCCATTAAGATCTGGACACTCCTCAAGAGGTTGAGGAAAATGAAAAGCTGAAGTATTAGGTCTAAGGCTTAGGGAGTATTCGGCCTCGTTAACTAATTTTTGGTTTACGGGACTCAGTAACCTAAGCACCCTAATCTCACACACAGCCTGGTTCAGTAAGCGTAAAAATCAGAATCACGCAGAAGCGTCACAAAAATCTGAAAAGAACATCTAGAATAGGAGCGGCCGATCAACACAAGTTGATTTGGACGAGTTCCCAGCGCGGAGAGGCGGGAAATCCCCTCGAAGATGCGTAACAAAATATCATCTCCTCGGTGCTTGTCTCTTAGGATATTTACATATCCTACGGGGGGCATATAAGCACTCTGCTGGTTCAGATTCCATGGATGGCATTATCTCGAAATGTCAATTGCCAGGGTCTGGATTCGGCCACGGAATACCATGGATGGGATTATCTCGAAATCTCAATAGCCAGGGTTCCGGGGGTTGCCATGGGCGGTGCTATCTCGAAGCATCGATCGCCAGGAACCCTTGAGGATTGATGATGGGAGCAAGGAATCTGATACAGACCGTGTTGAAAAGCCAATCCTAGGCTAGAACTAAAAAGAAAAAGAGAGAGAAAACTCTCCAAACAGAAAAACTTTCTATCTCTCTCTTACAAAACGCACTGCGAACTGAGCCAGGGCTAAAATCATTTCAAGCACGGGTGCTTTAACCACGAAGTCCAATAAACCTTAGGTTAGTTCTTGTGGGCCTTAAAAACCTTTGCTAAAAGACTGAGGCTAAGGCCAGACAGATTTGGATCTTGACTGGTACTGGAGTACCTTTTAGGCCTATGATCAGCATTCTAACCTAATCTATGAAGGCACTTATCTAAAACTATTGAAAACTTCATGGTCTAGAACAAGGGTTGAAACCTTAAGTTTTTGCTAAGGGACTAGCAAAAGCTAGGCATGGGGGTATGATGAGAACCTCATCATGAGCCATAACTAGCTCATTTTGACCCAATACAAAGGATAAAAGCTCCTGCATATCTCAAGGAAAAGCTTAACTCAGAGAATTCTGAGTTTGAGAAGAAAACAAGTCATAAGGGGTAAAAGTGCAATTTTACCAGTATAATCTGCATACAGGGTAATTCAGGGCCCAAACATAGGTCAAAACAGCTTAATAAGAATAAAAGTGGGATGAGATGATCTAGCAAGGGCTACAGCACTTCCAAGGAACCAAATGATAATCTGTAACCCTAAAACAACCCACTTCAATTCACAAGGTTCGAGGCAAAGTAAAAATAGAATAAACCCTCTAAAATTCATAGAAAAATAATCTCTAGGGTTTAGAACCTTCAATTTGGCCTTTAGAACCCATTTTGACCTACATTGAGAACCATGCCCAATTAATAACTTAATTTGGGTTTTTGCGCAAATTGACCGGTCAAACAAGGTTTAATATGAAAATAAAATTCACCATCAGATTCCTTAGGTCCTAATTAGTCATGTATAAAAACTTGAGCCTAAGAAGAAACCTCCTTTACCGACTTCACACTTTGGTCCTCATATATTTACTCTTTGGCCCTCAACTTTTGAACCCTCGCATTTTGGCCCCTAACTCTCCTTCGTTCTTTGCAATCAGGTCCCTCCTGCAAAACCCTGCCAGCACCATGCTCCGGCGACCTTGCGCGGAGCATGGCGCCGGGCAGGGTGAGGTGGGGGACCTGGCAAGTGTACCGGGGGTGCCCTGCGTCGTCAGCCGTCGCAGGAGCACCCCCCTGGACATTGTAGGCCACCATACCGGCCGTGCGAACGCACGGACGGTATGGGTTCATGTTCCGACCACTCTCCGGCGAGGGAGACACGTCGTCTCCCTCCGCCTTCCTCCCTGCTTCATCCCTATAAATACCCCCCGCCGCTCCACCGACGAGGGCAGCTTGGATCTGACGGAGAAAACCCCCAGCTTTCTTCTCTTCTTTCTCCGGCAGACGCTCACCAGCTCCGGCGACTTCCTCCCCCTCCACCTCTTCGCTCTGCCGCACTACCAGCAGCAGAAACTTCCTCCCCTGCTCTTCCCGCGCCACGCCGCACCCAGCTGGCGCCTCTCCAGCCCTCTGCTCGCCGCCGCCCCTCTCCCTGAGCATCGTCTTCTCCGGCGACAGTCGATACGACTGTCGCCCTGTTCCTCCCCCTTCGTCCCTGCAAGTAAGTTAGACCTACTCCCCTTCTTCTCCTCTTTCTTTCCCCGCTTTCAATTTAGTCAATTAAACCCTCGACCGCTCCTGTTCACCCTCATCCTCTCCGCCTCCGACCACCCTCCGGCGAGCCGCGCCCATCACCTCAGCGACCCACACGGCTCGCCGACCACTGCAGAACCTCCGCCTCCTCACCCTGATCCTCTTCCGCCCCTCCACTTCCCACCAAACACCCTCTGCAGACCCACCGAACACACCCACTTCCTCGCTCACAGTTTGACCTAGGACGACCTGTTAGCTCCATCTCGCCCCCTGCAGACCCCCTGACCACCTTCGCCGTGCCACGGCGAAGGTCCCCCGCCTGTCTGATTTGGCCGAGAGGCCGTTCTATTGATTTCAGGTTCCAGGCCTTGACCGCCATTGGCGAGGAAGCTCGAAGCTGGCTTGAGGTTGCTCCAAGCCTAGATATCCCAGGTTGAAGACCTAGGCTGCGCGAAAGAGTCTTGCGCACACACCCTGGCCCTCAATTGGAGTTGCGAGCCTCAACAGCTGTTGCAATTGGAAGCACCATCCCTACAGCAGGCGTGAGAGAAAAGGGGTGCGCGGATAGTCCCACCTCGGGAATTTCTGAAGCCACACACCCACATAAGTTGCAAAAGTGCCACCATCTGTTTGCCTCAGTTACCACGGGGTGAGGTCCCTCTCACCCGACCCGACCCGACTCGGCCTCGTCCGTGACCACGCTCCGCGGACCTGGCCCGACCCGATTAGACTGACCTGCACTCCTCGCCCACCACGCACGCCGGTGGGCCTGGACCCGGGCCTGGACCCGGGCCTGACCCGAACCCGATTACCCGGTAGCGCTCTGGGAGAGCTTCCGAAGAGTGATTTCAGAGAGAGAGATACGCGGGGGAGGGGGGTAGAGTAGGTTTTTGCCTCTTGACGAAAAAACTCTGAAGTGTGCAGGCCAAAGAAGAAGAAGCAGACCCGCTGAAGAAGAAGGAGCTGCTGCACTGTAGCGAAGGCATCGTTAAGTCGTCTCAGCACCGGGGCAGACGACGGAAGGTCAGCAGCCAGAGCAGGAAAGAAGACAGGCTGAAGAAGAAGGAAGAGCAACGGCCATCGCGAAAGAAGAAGAAGAGAGGTCAAGGCAGGTGAAGACAAAGAAGAAGAAGATCTGAAGAAAAAGAAAGAAAGAAAACAAGGAAGAACAGAAGACAGAAGAAAGCAGAAGAAGAAGAAGAAGAACAGGAAGAACAAAAGCCAAAGAGGAGATAAGACAAAGAGGAAGAAAGAAGAGAAGAAGAAGAAGCCAAATTTTCATCTCTCTCTCTCTCTCTCTCTCTCTTTATTTTTGTAATAGAACTTGTATATCTCTAGAATACAACTTGCTCCCTGAGTTCGACCTCGGGAACTCTTTTATTTTTCCGAGTAAAAAATTTATATTTGAAATGTTGGTAATAACCGGCTTTACTACAACGTTATAACAGAACCGACGTTTCAACAGGTACCCTTCCATGGCGAGCCAAAGCAGATAGATCGGAGTAAAGTGGTGTTAAAAGGTTCTGTAAGTTTACCCCACCACCTCCACCCTTGTTTCCATTTCGCCACACTAATAACTCAAACTCAAATCAGCTTAGGTGTTTTCATAAGCCCTAGGATAGGTCTAATTGTTGATTGTCACTTCACCTCACCTCACCCTTTCGCATAATTAAAAGTACAAAAAAAAATTTGTTCTCTTATTATGGGATTAACTTAAAAGACACACTTAACACCCACAATTTCTAATCCTAAGGCGCACAATCACTTTGATTCTGCCACTTAACCCAGGATCTGACCTATGGACCTGGTACAATTCAACGTAACACACAAATAAGTGAGTAGAGAGTTGAATAGGTTAAACATTTGTGTGCCTTAACTAAGTGGTGCAACAGGCTAATTGGTTGAGTTGTTTTGGGCTCGCACCACTTAAGATAAAAGTGATTCATCAGTAGCTTGACAGATAGGGTTGATTTTTAGGGTTGAACCAGGCACTCCACATTTTTTTCTAATTTCTAAAGGAATATATCTTCATTGGTGCTTGCAAAACTTGGTGTGTTCTACTAAACCCTGATTGAATAAATCGAAAAATTAAACCCTAAAAGCTACCAAACAAGGTTAAACCCTAAAAGACACATCATCAAATAACCTTGTTTGTAAATCCTGGTTGTGCTAGAAATACAAAGTTTCTCCATTAGATTACAAAAATAAGGGAGAGAGAGAGAGAGAGGGAGCTTGTCTTGGCTTCTTCTTCTTCTCTTCTCCTTTTCCTTCTCCTTCTTTCAGCTGCTCTTCTTTTCTTCTTTCTCTTCTCTGCTCACGGCAGCGTCTTCTCTCTTCTTTTCTTCTGCAGAGTTCTTCTGTTCTTTCTTTGTTCTTCTCTTTGTTTCTTTTTCTTCCCTTTCTTTCTTTCTCTTCCCTTCTTCTGCAGCTGTGACAATCTTCTTCTTTTGACTTCTTCTTTTTCGTTTACCTTCTTCTTTCTTCTCTTGCTTTACCTCCTCTGGCCGTTGCTCAACCGTCGTCTGATGCAGCGGTCGGATGACTTAACTGTAGGTTTGCTACAGTGCTTCTCTTCTTCTGTTTCTTCTCTCTTTCTTCTTCTTCTTCTCTTCTGCCCAGAGCAGCTAAGGCTTCGGCCGCCTTCCTTCCTTCTCCTTCTGCTCCTGCACGCTCGCACAAGGATCAGAAAGCAAAACCTACCCCTACCCTTCCCCGCGTCTTTATCTTTCTCAGATTTCTCTCATAGGATTGCTCTCCCAGAGCTGGGTATTTGGGTACGGGTATCGCGCCCGGGACCAGGCCCACTGGCGTACGGTGGTGGGCGAGGAGTGCGCGGGTTAGGATAGTCGGATCCGGCCCAGACCCATGGGGCGTGAGCGTGGGCGACTGCGTGGTGCACGACGTGCGTGAGGGACCTGACCCCTGTGTTCGAAGGCGATAAGCCTACAACACTTTTTCCCTTTATTTGGCTGTGGCGCTTCCAGAACTTCCGAGGTGGGACTAAATGTCCCACCCCAATTGGCGCCCGCAGCTGAGGAAGCTGTAGGCAATTGCTGCAGCGTGTGAGGCCTTCGCCCCAACTGCAGGCCTAGGATGCTTCGCGGAGGCAAGCTGCACGTCCTGGGGCATGAGCCTTTGTGAGAGAGAGCCTGCAGCTGCAGGTGCTAGAGCTTCGGAAGCTCGGTAATGGCTGTGAAGGGTCGTCGACCTGAAAACGAGAATACGGCCTTTCGGCCTAATCAGAGGATGCAGGGAGCTTCGCCGGTGTGCGGCGAAGGCAGTGCGGGTGGTGGCGAGGCGTGAGGCGGCGTGTGGTGGTAGCCCTTGGTCGGACTGTGGCCGGAGAGATGGGTCTGTTCGGGGGGTCGTCGGGTGGCGTCTGGCAGTGGATGGAAAGGGGGGATTTGTTGAGTGGAGTGAGGGGAAGCTTTTAGGGTAGCCGGCGAGGGGTGAGAAGGTCTGTGGAGGTGGGATGAGCTCGCCGGAGGGGGTGGTCGGAGACGGAGTAGGCGAAGGTGGGAGTCGTGTGTGGTGAGGCAAAAAGACAAATTGAGAGAGGGAAAATGTAAAGGAGGAGAGGAATCTATTTACTTAGGTTTTGGACGAAGGGGTGGGCAGAGCCACCGACTCGTACCTGTCGGAGCTGGGGAAGAAAGGGCCCTGGAGGAGAAGTGCGGCGACGAGGAAGCAGGCAGAGGGTGCCAGCGGGTGCAGCACGGCACAGACGAGAGGGCTAGGAGAACCCTGCTGCAGGTATGGTGGCAGAGCGACGAGGAGGAAGAGGAGGGAGTTGCCGGAAGCTGCAGGCCGTCTGACGGAGGAGGAGGGGATGCAGTGGGGGGTTGTTCTCCGTCAAAGAGAGCTTGGGGGAACCGGTCCTTATAAAGGGGCTGGCGCAGAGGGAGATGCGGGCTGGCGACGTGCCAGCCTCGTTGGAGTGTGGCCGGAGAGGGGACCCATACCTTCCACACGTTCGCACGGAAGGTATGGGGGCCAGCAAAGAGCATGGCCGGGTCCCTGCGACAAAGGACGTCGCAGGAAACCCCGCGTCTACTTTGCAGGGCGGTTACCCCTCTCTGCGCGGCGCCATGCTCCACGCAAAGTCGCCGGAGCATGGTGCTGCACAGAGTTTTGCAGGAGGGACTGTTCTGCAAAGAACGATGAAAAAGTTGGGGGCCAAAATGCAAGAGTTTCGAAAGATAAGGGTCAAAAAGTAAATGAAGAGGACCAAATTGCAAAGTCGGTCAAGGAGGTCTCCTCTTAGGCTCAAAATTTTATACAAGACTAATTTGAACCTAAGGATTTTAATGATGAATTTTATTTCTAGGTTGGACCATGTTTGACAGGCCAATTGACGTAAAAACCCAAATTAAGTCATTATTTGGGCAAGGTTCTCTTTGTAGGTTAAAATGGGTTTTTAAGGCCAAATTGAAGGTTCTAAACCCTATAGATTATTTTTATATGAATTTTAGAGGGTTTAGTTGACTTTTATCCTGCCTCAATTCTCGTGAGTTGAAATGGACATTTTTAGGGTTACAGAATGTCATTTAATTTCCTAAAGTAGCTATAACCCTTTTTAGATCCGACCATCCCACTTTCCTTCATATTAGGCTTATTTGACCTGTGTTTGGACCCTTAATTACCCTATTTGCAGACTGCGTTGGTGAAATTGTAGTTTTACCCCTTATGATTTATTTTCTTCTCAAACTCAGAATTCTCTTAGTTAAGCTTTTCTTTGGGTTATGTAGGAGCTTTTTCTTACATATCTGGGTTAGATTATGCTAGTTAGGGTTCATGATGAGGTTCTCATCATGCACGCACACACATTTGAATTGATCATTAAGGGCACAACCCATCTAAAGAGCCCATCACATTCCAAGAGCACAATCATTCCAAGCCTACGTAAAACTAAGTAGACGTTGGCCTTATGAATTGATTCACTCTTTGGGGTTCAAATTGAGATTTTTTTTGATTAATCTGCTTCTACTTGTCCATCTAATGTCTAGCTAGGGGAGTAGTGTCAAACGATCGCGGTTGGGGGATATCAAAGGAACCGGAGGCGCAACCCAAAGGAAGAACCTTCTCCCCAACCCCTCCCTCTAACTAGTTGGATTAACTGGATAGAGGTAGTCCATATTGTTTTTATCATCTCAAGACGGGTCGTGGGAGTCTGTAGGTCTTTAGGCTACCCACATAAGGATAGGTTTGGTTGATTGTACTGCAGGGCACGTTTCTCTCTTCAGATCTCCCTCCTTCACCAATGTGTCCTTCCACATCTTTCACACATTTCCAATCCTACCCTCTTACTACCACTTATCCCCAAGATGATTACTATCTTGACTTGACTTATGACTACTCATCCACTAGTTGGGATAACTTTGATTGGGGATATGAATCCAGAACTTAGTGTCTAGGGCCTAACTGATGAGAACCTCATCATGAACACTAACTAGCACAATCCAATCCAAATATGTGTGAAAAAGCTCCTACAAAACCCAAAGAGAAGCTTAACTCAGAGAATTCTAAGTTAAAGGATAAAATAAATCATCAGGGGTAAAACTGCAATTTCACCAATGCAGTATGCAAACAGGGTAATTAAAGATCCAAACATAGGTTAAACAAGATTAATAAGAAGGGAAGTGGGATGTTATGATCTGAAAAGGGTTATAGCAACTTATAGGAATTAAATGACATTCTGTAACCCTAAAACAAATCTACTTTAATTCACGAGGTTCGAGGGAGTTAAAAATCAACTAAACCCTCTAAAATTCATAGAAAAATATCCCCTAGGGTTTAGAACCTTCAATTTTTCCTTTGAAACCTATTTTGACCTAAAATGGGAATCATGCCCAATTAATGACTTAATTTCGATATTTACGCAAATTGACTAGTCAAACAAGGTCCAACAAAAAATAAAAATTCACCATTAAAATCCTTTGGTTCAAATTAGTCTGGTATAAAAACTTGAGCCTAAGAAAAGACCATTTTGATCGACTTTACAAATTGGTCCTCTTTATTTACTTTTTGACCCTTATCTTTTGAAACCCTTACGTTTAGGCCCTGAACTTCTCATCGTTCTTTGCAGAACGGTCCTCCCTGCCACTTTTGCACAGCGCCATGCCTCCGGCGACCTTCTGCGGAGGATGGCGCCGCGCAGGGCAGGGCGACCGTCCTCTAGAACAGACGGGGGGTTTCCTACGACGTCCTCTGTCGCAGGGACCCGCCCATACCCTCTGCCATCAACCATGCCTCTCGTGCGAACGCACGAAAGGCATGGGTATCCTCTCCGACCATTCTTCGACGAGGCTGGCACGTCGCCACCTCGTTTCCCTCTCCGCGCCATGGTCTTTATAAGGAGCGGTAAGGTCTGCCGACTCCTTCAAGCTTCCTTTGGCGGAGAAATACCCCACCTCTCATCTCTTCCTCCTCCAGTTAGAGCACCCGGAGCTTCTGGCGATTTCCTCCTCCTTATCCTCGTCGCTCTGCTGCTCTACCTGCAGCAGAGTTTAATCTACCTTGTCGTCCGTGCTAGGCCGTACCAGCTGGCGCTCTCTGACTGCCTCCTCGTCGCCGATACCCTCCTCCTAGGCACCTTCATCCCCAGCTCCAGCAGTCACGAGCTAGGTGCTGCTCTCTCCCCCTTTGTCGAGTAGCTAGGTATAGAGTTTCCTCTCTCTCTCCCTTGTATTTTCTGCCTTTTAATTTGCCATTTCAACCACCCGACCGCCACTGCCCTACTCCATCTTCCCCATCTCTGGTTGCCTTCTCCAGCGAGGCCATCCCACAGCCACAGACATTCTCACCCCTCGCCGACTAGCCCAGAGGCTCCCCCTCACTCCACTCGACCATTCCCCCCACTCCATTCACTGCCAATCACCGCCCGACCGCCCCCCGAACAAACCCATCTTCCCGCGCACAGTCTGTCCTAGGTCTTCCTCCACACGCGTTCTTGTGCCTCGCCGACCCCCGCACTGGCTTCGCCACACTCTAGCGAAGCTTCCCACGTTGTCTGATGTGGTCGGGAGGTCGTCTTTTTGCTTTCAGGTCAGATCCCCCTCGTCGCCATTGCTGAGCTGCTGCAGCTGCTTCGCTCGTAGCTCGAGGTGTTCTCCAGCCCAGGCGCACATCACAGGCAGCGCGGAAAGCTACTGCGAACACACCTAGGCCTGTAATTGGGTCGCAAGCCTCGCTGCTGCCCCAATTGGCAGCAGCTTCCTCAGCCGCGAGTGAGAGATTTGGAGGTGGGACTTTAGTCCCACCTTGTAAGTGTGCGGCCGCGCGCCCACACTTATATTGAAAAAGTGCATCGGGCTTATTGCCTTCGAAACACAGGGGTCAGGTCCCTCTCACCCACACGCAGCGTGCCACGCACTCGCTCACCCTCACCCGCGCTCATGCCCCGCGGGTCTAGGCCGGATCCGACTACTCGACTACGCACTCCTCGCCCACCACCACACACCGGTGGGCCTGGTCCTGGGCGCGCTACCGGAACCCGAATACCCGGCTCTGGGAGAGCAGTCCTAAGAAAGATTCTGAGAAAGAGAGAGACGCGGGGAAGGGGTAGGTTTTGCACTGGCCACTGTGTGTGCGTGCAGGAAAGAAAGAAGAAGAAGAAGCAAGCTAAGGAAGAAGAAGAGAAGGGAAGCGGCCGAAGCCTTAGCCGCACTGTAGCAACCCACAGTTAAGTCGTCTGAGCATCAAGTCAGACGATGGAAGGGCAGTGGCCAGAGCAGAAAGAAGGGAAAAAGAAAAGGAGCAGAAGAAGAAAAAGAAGAAGGAAGATATAGCTGCAAGCAAGGAAAGAAAGAAGGAAAGAAAGAAAAAGAAGAATAGAAGAAAGAAGCAGAAGAAGAAAAGAAGAAGACTCTGCAGCTGAAAGAAAGAAAGAAAAGAGAAAGAAGCAGATCACTACAGTCGTAGGTTAAAGAAGAGAGAAGAAGGCAGGAAGAAAAGAAGAAAGAAGAAGAAGAATAGGAACGGCCGAAGAAGAAGAAAAGAGAGAAGGAAGAGAGAAGAGGAAGAAGCCAAAAAAACTCTCTCTCTCTCTCTCTCTCTTCTTATTTTTGTAACATAATTGAGAACTTTTATACTTTTAGAATTCTAGTTGCTCCCTGAGTTCGACCTCGAGAAAACTTTTTATTCCGAGTAAAAATTTGTAGTAAACTGGTAGCTATTTTGTCATATACTACAACGATTGTAAACTATAAATAATCATAACGACAGCACTAGCTCAAACCTGCCCGGTTACTATTCTAGAAGCCGTAAATTCTCTATTGAGTTTCTATTAATCTCTTCTCCTTTTGTGTGCAGGCACAGGAAATCAAGAGGACAACAAGTAGCCGCACAACAACCACTCCAAGGACAAGTAATTTTCTGTCCTCTCATTTTAACCCCTAAAATTCTAAAGAGGAAGGAAAAAAAAAGAGAACAAGCAATATAGGTATAACCTGTCTTCCATACCTAGTAAAACATCAAAAGCTGCATGTTTTTCAATTTCAACCCACTATTTCTGCACAAACTATTGAGTGTATTTAAGGGCTAACACCTTCTTTCCTGAGCCCTAATTACCCAACAAGGAGCTAACTGGACCAAGTAGAGCCAACATAAGATTTAACATTAGGGTTTTAGAGACACACTTCTTAAGCAAGAATTGAGAAATCCCAAAAGAAATGTGCCCAAGCCTTTGTCTGAAAATACTTATTCAAAGAAACCCTAAGGAATTTGGCTCTTTAAAGACACTTGAACCCTAAAGGACAAGACCTAATAAGCTCTCAAAGGAACTAGTAGGTGAAGTTGACCCCTTGGGTCAACCAACCTTCAACTTAGGTCACTCTTTGCATTAAAAAGGCTAAAGTTCAAGTGAAAACCTAAACACCTCGATCTTAATTAAATGTGGTAGACTTAAGAGGTCAAGATCCCTATTCTGGTCTACCTGGAATCTCAGTGACAAGAGAGGTCGGGTGGGGGAAACCCTGTAACCCGTGGGGACGCTCTACAATGCAGGGGCCTTCGCGGGACTCACCCTCTCTGGCTGCCCAGGTAATTCTCAGGTGGGCGTTCTTTCGATCAAGGGGTCCATCTGCCCCGAACCTCTATAGTCACCCAACATTCTGGGTGTCTTGATTGGGTCCAGCACCTGCTAAGCTCATCTTCTCCATCAGTGTATGTTTGGTAGGAGGTCCTTGAAACCTTTGTTAGAACTTTACTCTCCTCGAGGCCGAGCCTCAGTGCCCTTGTTTGAGCAAACAACACTTCACATCGACCTCTCCTTTGACTCCGAACCCAACTCACCTTCTTCTTCCCCAATGGCTTAGCCAGTTGAGGAAGAGAATAATCTGGAACACCAGCTCCAGCGATTCAATGACTTCTTTCAGAACTTTGTGCACCCACCGCAGCGTCCTATGATGCGGGACCATTATAATCCTGCTGCGGTGGCTATTGAGCCTCGAGTCAGAATCCCGACTGGAGGACTTGATTCTGAATTAAAGCCCAATATGATTCATGCCATACCTAAATTTCATGGGCTTAATTCTGAAGACCCCTTCCAGCACATCAAACAGCTAAAGCATCTGGCCCAAACTTTTGGGTCAGATGCACAAAATCGGGATATTCTCCTCTTGAAGATGTTCTCCTTCTCCCTTATGGACAAGGCCGCTTATTGGTACCAAACACAGACCCGGCCGATCAACAATTGGGAGGAACTTCAGTCCAAGTTTTTGAACTTCTTTCCCGTTGGTCGGACCAATGCCTTGCGCCATCAGATACCCACTTCACGCAACAATCGGGAGAACCTCTCCATGAGGCATGGGATCGCTTTCAGGATCTCATGAGAAAGTACCCCCATCACAGAGTTCCTAAATGGGAACAAGTCCAGTCTTTTTACCAGGGACTCCGTGAGGATATTAGGTTTTTTATCAATGCAACTTGCGGAGGGAATATCATGGGTCAACATGAGGACACCGTGTGAGAGATTCTCGGAAACATGTGCGAGAACTCCTTCAATAATGACTCCATGGAATTGAAAAAAAGCTATTTTCGCGCATTTGGAAGTCATCGGAAATCATAGTATAGTCATGCAAAAATGTTCGTCAAAAATTGATTTCTAAAGATAACGAGACTTGAGTTCCGGTCGTTCGTCTCTGGGAAGTGTTGCTTTTACTTTTGAAATCGATCTTTTTGCCGCTCTACTTTGTTTAGAATCGCATGCCGGTTCGTGATTATTGCGTATTTACGTACGAGATGCTTAGTTGCAGGAATATTAAGAGTTAGAAACATGCAACATTAATCACACAAAAGATAATAGCAATCTTTGAGCTCATGGTGATTTCAAACATATATATATATATATATATATAAATGTGTTTTCATTCATTCATTTGGGAGTTGTTGCACAAGGAATGTAGAGGAAAGCTTGTACATAAATGCTTGAAAATTAAATCTAGCTACCACAAAATGATCGCAAACAAGAATCGATGGGGGGATTTCGCATGCATCATTGGGGGAGAAGTAAGACAACATTACTAAGCAGTAAATAAACACAGTAAATATACGAAGAGCATAATCTAAATCTAGCAGAATGGAAGGGCATTCAGGGGTGATCCCCGATGGCCTTTGAATGGTTGAGAGAAGGAGGGGTAGCCAATGGAACTCAGGCCGACCCTTGGAGAGAGGTTGGGGAGCTGATCCAGCTTCTTGGCGTGGAGATGGTGGCCTCCATGGTGGTGCTTAACTCGTGGAGGTGGAGTGGAGATGGAAGTGGCTATTCTAAGTGGAATGGATGCCAGGGAAGTGAATGGGTGCAAATGGCCACCCAAGGGGTCTTTTTATAGACCTATGGGAAGCTCTCTAGAGAATTATTTAATTCTCTAGAGAGGCCTATGGTGGGAGATCATGGGAGAGTGAGAGAGAGAGGGTGGATGGTGGTTTTTAGATCCACCAAATGTGGATCTAAAAATTGAATGGCTCTTGGTTGCTATTTTTGGCAATCAAGGCAACCACACATGGTAGAGAGTTCTAGAGAACTCTAGGCTAGATATTTTCATGTGGATGGTGTGTGTGGGTCGAAACTTAGGTGGCTAGGTTGATTAGGTTGGGTTCTAGTGGGTTTAGGTCAAGGTAGGTCTCAAATTAGGGTTATAAACCCTAATTCACTAAGGTAAAGTGCAATTAAACTTAATACAAGTTTAATTGGGTGTGTGGAAACTTAATTGAAAGTAAAACAACTCAATTAAGTCAGGTCTAGGTCAATTAGACTCTCACTGAGTCCAATTGGATAGTGTGTGCTGAGATCAGGGCTCAATTGGACTCAATGAATCCAATTGTATAAGCTGATGGAATTGACTAAGATCCAAGTTAATTAGGTTTAGTGAGGACCTAATTAGGTCCTTAGGGAGGTCTGGAGGTGATGTACTAGGGTTAGGGCACCTTAATTTATGTTCCTATGGGGTTGGAATTGGGTTTAGGGACCTAGAGATCCAAGATCAAGGCTTAAATCTCAAAACAGGAATTGGAGAGCAGTATCAGACGTCTAATAATAGAATCAGATGTCTTATACTAAAATATCAGAAGTCCAGACTTGTTGTCTGGACGTCCAATCAGAGTCAGGAAGGATTTCGGGTTCTATTTTGGGTATTCTGCAGAAATTAGACGTCTGACAAAGTGTCTGGATGTCCAATAACACTGCAGAAGTAGGTTTGAAGTGTGCAGAGTTAGCTAAGGGTCCTGGACATCTTAAAACTTATCTGGACATCCATAGAAGGGTTGGAACTAGGGTTTTAGTGCTTTCTAGGGTGTTGTGACCTAATCTAAGGGTGGCTAAGGCTTGGGGAAGTCTCTAGGCTATCCTAGGGCTCGGATGGACCTAAGCTCTTCACATTTTACTACTTTATTCCTACTTAATAGAATAGCAAACTTTTAACCCCCTTACGTTATTATTCCTACATCTAAACTAGGCCTTCTGCTCCAGCTCTGCTACAACTCCTGTTATTCTTGATCCAGCTTCAGATCCAGCTCCTAATCTGCTTATTCCCTGCAATCGACATAATGCACTTAATCAGCACATTATAACATTATTTTATGCATAGCTAAAGGAAAGCAGTAAAGATACAGATAATGCGTATGCATGCATGAATAACCCTAACCTATGCTAAGTGCTAGCCTAATTCAGGTCAATTAAGACCTATGATTGCTGCGCAATCAAGGATTATTCGACAGGACGAATATCGACGCATCGACGAACCATAGGGGAGCACATGAGACGCAGGGCCTGTCCGCATCAGTGAACCTGGAACTGATGGCCATTCGATTGGACAACGTCTCTATCATCGAGCAGAAGGTGGACGTGCTGACTCAGCGCTTGCAGCGAGCCACCTCTACACATATTTCCTTTGCACAGCCTCCTTCCACACGGGAGACTGTGCAAAACATTCTCCACCGACCTTCTCCTAGGATGGATCCATATCCACCCCCATCTGATTCTCGGATCGGAGGATCCTCCGATCCTTTCTACACTAGCCAAGGGAATTCCATTCCCCCATTCTCTGACTCTTTGGAGGTACCTCAGACCTGCGAGGACCTCAACACCATCCGGAATGATCCATTCTCCAACACCTATAATCCTGGATGGTGAAACCATCTCGACTTCCAGTGGACGGGGAATTCCCAAACCCAAAGACCACCCTTTTAGCCCCGTCCACAACCACCTCGTCCTTACCAGCCACCTCAGCCTCGGCCCAACCCTACTTATTCATCGGGGCCAAACCAATACCAAATGACCCTCATCCTTTAGACTCTGACTGATATTCAAGGAACGAATGAGGCTATTCAAAAACAACACAAGGATGAACTTACAGAGGTTCGAAACCAACTGGCCCAGTTTGCGAATTCTCGCCAACCAGGCACACTTCCTTCCCAACCTGTTCGTAATCCTAATAACATGCCGACCTAGCGGCGCATTATGAACCCAAACCCGGGCCAAGCACACATGATTTATCAGGCCCCCTCTGTTCCTTCACCTGACGGGATGGAGGCTTCCACTTCTTATGCGGGTTACCAGCAGCAACCCATCCTATCCAACCTTAACCAGAACCAGGCAGGGCTGGATTCTGTAACGATCCGTAGTGGTAAGGAGACCCAAGATCCACCCTATCCAGTCCACTCCAAGTCTGGTAGCAATCCAAATCCTAGGACGGTAATCTAGGATGTTCCTATCCCCGTCCCAGATCAAAGACCTGGACCTATCCTAGAAGAACCAACCAGGGTTCCATTTCCCGAGGCCTTGACCAAGGGAAAGAAGAAAACAAAACCCGTGGCTCCTGAGGACCTGGTCAAGCTCTTTGAGCAGGTCCCAATAAACATCCCCTTGATGGATGCAATTGCCACATACCGGCTTACGCACGATTCTTAAAGAATGTGTGTACACCTCAACGTAAGCCGCGAACCAAGAGTGGGAGTCCAATTGTACTATTAGAGAAAGCCAGCTCTGTAATCCTAAGCAGACTCTTACCCAA
The DNA here is from genome assembly GCA_037157565.1 of Thalassia testudinum. Lineage (NCBI taxonomy): Eukaryota > Viridiplantae > Streptophyta > Magnoliopsida > Alismatales > Hydrocharitaceae > Thalassia > Thalassia testudinum. The sequence goes on along the minus strand of JAZHRO010000024.1, from coordinate 103,285,603 downwards.
GGCAAAAGTTCCAGGTACTCCCCTGATTTCCTGCAAAATAGGTGAAACCCAGTTCGATAGAGCATTGCTAGACTTGGGTGCTTCCATAGATCTGATACCCACATCCTTACTAAGACACCTAGAGGAATCTGACCTAAAACCAACTGAGGTGACACTACAGTTAGTAGATTGTTCTATAAAGTCACCTAAAGGGATTCTCGAGGATGTTATTGTAAGAGTGCGAGATTTCTATTTCCCTGTAAATTTTGTAGTCTTGGACATGGACGCACCTGAAAACCCTAGGGATACACCGATTATTCTAGGGAGACCTTTCCTGGCTACTGCTAGAGCCAACATCAGTTGTGAGGAGGGCCAAATAGAGCTAAAATTTGGAAATCAAACCCTCAAAATTGATATCTTTAAGGCCCAACAAGGAATCAATTGCGGTGTCATCGAACAAATCTGTGATATCAAGGCTCTGGCTGATGAAACACATTTTGATGATAACCTGATTATACCTCATCAACCACAAAGAGATTTTGAACCGCAATTAGAGGAGTCAGACCATGATTTAGACAAACCCATGACTCCTATCCTTGAACCTCACACTTACCCTGACCCACCCGTTGCTGCTGATAACCCCGTCCTTAAACTGAAACCCCTTCCCGATCATTTGAAATACATCTTTTGGGTTCTAATCAGACTCTTCCTGTGATTATAAATCCCAAGCTCACTCTTGATCAGGAATCCCGTCTGATTGCTGTTCTCCAGCAACATCGTAAAGCCATTGGTTGGACTCTCGATGACTTGACTGGAATAAGTCCCTCTTATTGCACACACCATATTTATTCAGAAGAGGGCACACGACCTTCTCGTGAGATGCAGAGACGTTTAAACCCCAATCTGCAGAAGGTCGTGAAAAAGGAGATCATTAAGTGGTTAGATGCAGGGATCATCTACCCGATCTCCGACAGTCATTGGGTGAGCCCAATTCAGGTTGTGCCTAAAAAGGCAGGGCTCACCACCATTACGACTGAAACCGGAGAAGTCATACCTGTTGGTGCTAGAGCACCACGATCATTTGTTTTGATGATAACAAAACACGTGTTATTTAACATTTGCAATTTGAGTCCAAGATTTCAGGTCAATTGCAAATGTGGACGTGTTTAGACGAAACTCGAGCTCGCATCCAGGACGGATTGGAGGAGCTTGACGGAAAACAGAGGAGGTTCGCGTGGAGCGAAAGATTGAAGATGGAAGACAAGAAGAATATGATAGATTCTTTTTTATCCTTTCATGTATCTCTTGTCTTTATTTTCTTGCTCTTTTTGATTCCTTAGAACATTATGTTAAAGAGCCTCAAAGTACCCTAAAAGTAGTCCTAGGAACACTTGCACAACCCTAGGATACTTAGGTTTTCTGTAGAATACTTAGAAAACCAATATAGGGCTCAAACAGCATTTCCAGACGTCTAATCCCAAAATCAGACGTCTGATAAAGTATTTTAAGACGTCTGACTGTTGTTTCAGACGTCTGATAACCTTTTAGGCTGGACTTAGTTTTCTGTCTGATGAAATCAGACGTCCAGACCTTAGTCCAGACGTCTTAGAGGACGTCTGATGGACTTGCCAGACGTCCAGATAGTGGACCGTTGGCTAACTTAGCAAGCACGGCAGTATATGACCGTTAGAGCCTTATCAGACGTCCATAGGCCTTTCCAGACGTCTGATAAATGACCGTTTTGCCTCGGCTGTCCCAAAATCTCTTCTCAGAGATTTTCTAGCCGTTGCAACGTTTGGAAATCAATTCCCTCAGTAAAAGTAGGTTTCCAGACGTCCAGATATAGTGCCAGACGTCCTACATGTCGTCTGATGGACTTGCGCAAAAACCCTGTTTAGATCTGATTCAAGTCAGGGAGAAACCTGCATAGAATCAGACGTCTGACCTTGGAATCAGACGTCTTAAAGTGGCCTTCCAGACGTCTGATGCCAGAGTTAGACGTCTGATAACCCTGTCAAATGTAATCATTGTCCTGATTTCGGCCTGATTCTCTTGGGCTTTGCACCCAACGGCTATGGAAGCTTTTCCAAGCCTTCCAAAACCTTCCTAAGGCCTCTATAAATAGAGGGGAGCCTTTACACACCTAGACACACAAGAGATACACTTAGAAAAACACATATACACACTAAGACACACACCTTGCAATACACTTTCAAACCTTTTGTGTCCAAAGAAAAGACTCTCTTGCTCTCCAAGCTCAAGCTCCATTTTCTTGAGAGCATTCAACCGTTGCGCACCCGCTCTCCCGGCGTTGTTAACGAGAGCGACGTAGCGCCATCGCGTGGCACACGCACCGCGTCATCGTCGACGCACTCCTTGCAAAGGGGAGTTTCCTATTTCCTATAGAAGCTAGGTTTAATTATTTTGTTGGCTCTATAGGACTATTGTTTCTTTTATCTTTGTCTTTTGGTTGGGTATTCGTTTTGCGAATTCCCGTCTCCTTCATGGGACAAAATCCTTCTCGTGGAGAGAAGGGGTTGAGGAACGCTACCCTCGTACTTGTAGCGTGGTTGTATTGAGGTTGAATCACCCTCGTTTAAAGTGATTCGTTTAGTGGATTTTGATCAACTTGGTTGATCGGAAAATCCTAACTCGAGAGGGTTAGGTGGTGGTTTTCACCCGATTTGGGTTTCCACCTAAAAATACCTGTGTACATTATGCGATTGATTTTTGTGAGATTGCTTTATATTTTTATTTCCGCATATTTTTACGTCACCCCTCCTAGAAGTGAACTTTCAATTGGTATCAGAGCAGGTCTTGCTATTTCGGCGTAACAACCAAGCAAGAAGATCGTTGGAGGGAAGCAGTTCCGCAATCAGAATCTCCGAAGGGCAGTCCACCGTCCGACCACCCTATTTCGACGGGAGGGACTTCGGATATTGGAAGTTGAGGATGAAGACGTGGCTCCAAGCCACTGAATTCGAGGCATGGGGATGTTGCGAAACCCCATACGAGATCCCGAAGCGACCCCAAGGAGGCTACTCGCAGGTGCAGATTCTAGAGCTCTCACTCAACGCAAAGGCAATGAATGCCTTGTATTGCGCGTTGAGTCCGAAAGAATTCGAACGAATCCAAGAGTGCACCACCGCTCACGAGATATGGAGGAGGTTGGAAGGCACTCATGAGGAGACGAGTTCGGAAGAAGATCTCGGAGAGAAGGAAACCACGTGCCTTGGTTTCATGGCAATCGGAGAAAGCGACATCGACAGCGAAAGCGACTCCGACAATGAGGTAAACCTGGATTTACAAGAAGCTTTTAATGAACTTTTTGGGATTAGTAAATCACTTAGGATAGAAAATAAAAGCATGAAAAAGAATCTTAGCTTTCTTAAATCTGAAAATGATAGGTTAGAAATAAAACTTAAGGATCTAGAAGCTTGTCCTAAGGATAATAACCTGTTATTAGAAAATCATAACCTCATCAATGAAAATAATAAATTGATTGAGGAAAATGTTAGTCTAAAAATAGAAATTTCTGATTTAAAGACTAAGATGGATATTATAGAAAAAGAAATCGCATGTCTTAGGGAAAACTCCAACAAATTAATCAATAAAGTAGATAATTTCTATAGCCCTAAGGTTGAGAAAGGATCTCCATCAAGGAGACCTTCTAACAAATCCGGATCCAAGCTCACTTGGATACCGAAGAAAAAATTAGAATCTTGTTTTGTAGGGTTCAGGGATAATTACAACATAAAGGACTGGACCTACAAGTTCAAGGCTGGTCAACTCAAGTTGGGGGAACCAAGGAGTAGACCAAGGAGGAGAACAAGAAGACCGACGAGACGGCGAGCAAACAACGGACCCGCCGCACGTCGACCACCGGATTGGAGACCGGCGCCAATGCCCGGGCCTCCAAGCTACGGATGGGAGCCCCATCCGATGTGGCATCCACCACCACCATTCGGGCCATTTTATTGGCCATGGTAGGTGAGGTAAAACCCTTTACCCTATCTTTTTATCAGTAGCATTTAGATAGGGGGAGTTAAAAATTTTATGAGCAAATTGTCAATTTTTAAGGGGGAGAAATAAGGTAGCTAAATTTCCTTTAGTAAGGGGGAGAAAAATAATAGCTATCTTGTTGTTACAAAAAGGGGAGAATATTACCTTTGTCAAAATAAATTCATAGAAGAGCATGTTTTAAGGGGGAATCATAGGAAATTTAAAATCAATCAAACCTTTTTGATAATGTCAAAAAGGGGGAGGATTTTTATGCATTATTATTTACGATTTTGTCATCATCAAAAAGGGGGAGATTGTTGGTGCTAGAGCACCACGATCATTTGTTTTGATGATAACAAAACACGTGTTATTTAACATTTGCAATTTGAGTCCAAGATTTCAGGTCAATTGCAAATGTGGACGTGTGTAGACGGAACTCGAGCTCGCATCCAGGACGGATTGGAGGAGCTTGACGAAAAACAGAGGAGGTTCGCGTGGAGCGAAAGATTGAAGATGGAAGACAAGAAGAATAGGATAGATTCTTTTTTATCCTTTCATGTATCTCTTGTCTTTATTTTCTTGCTCTTTTTGATTCCTTAGAACATTATGTTAAAGAGCCTCAAAGTACCCTAAAAGTAGTCCTAGGAACACTTGCACAACCCTAGGATACTTAGGTTTTCTGTAGAATACTTAGAAAACCAATATAGGGCTCAAACAGCATTTCCAGACGTCTAATCCCAAAATCAGACGTCTGATAAAGTATTTTAAGACGTCTGACTGTTGTTTCAGACGTCTGATAACCTTTTAGGCTGGACTTAGTTTTCTGTCTGATGAAATCAGACGTCCAGACCTTAGTCCAGACGTCTTAGAGGACGTCTGATGGACTTGCCAGACGTCCAGATAGTGGACCGTTGGCTAACTTAGCAAGCACGGCAGTATATGACCGTTAGAGCCTTATCAGATGTCCATAGGCCTTTTCAGACGTCTGATAAATGACCGTTTTGCCTCGGCTGTCCCAAAATCTCTTCTCAGAGATTTTCTAGCCGTTGCAACGTTTGGAAATCAATTCCCTCAGTAAAAGTAGGTTTCCAGACGTCCAGATATAGTGCCAGACGTCCTGCATGTCGTCTGATGGACTTGCGCAAAAACCCTGTTTAGATCTGATTCAAGTCAGGGAGAAACCCGCATAGAATCAGACGTCTGACCTTGGAATCAGACGTCTTAAAGTGGCCTTCCAGACGTCTGATGCCAGAGTTAGACGTCTGATAACCCTGTCAAATGTAATCATTGTCCTGATTTCGACCTGATTCTCTTGGACTTTGCACCCAACGGCTATGGAAGCTTTTCCAAGCCTTCCAAAACCTTCCTAAGGCCTCTATAAATAGAGGGGAGCCTTTACACACCTAGACACACAAGAGATACACTTAGAAAAACACATATACACACTAAGACACACACCTTGCAATACACTTTCAAACCTTTTGTGTCCAAAGAAAAGACTCTCTTGCTCTCCAAGCTCAAGCTCCATTTTCTTGAGAGCATTCAACCGTTGCGCACCCGCTCTCCCAGCGTTGTTAACGAGAGCGACGTAGCGCCATCGCGTGGCACACGCACCGCGTCATCGTCGACGCACTCCTTGCAAAGGGGAGTTTCCTATTTCCTATAGAAGCTAGGTTTAATTATTTTGTTGGCTCTATAGGACTATTGTTTCTTTTATCTTTGTCTTTTGGTTGGGTATTCGCTTTGCGAATTCCCGTCTCCTTCGTGGGACAAAATCCTTCTCGTGGAGAGAAGGGGTTGAGGAACGCTACCCTCGTACTTGTAGCGTGGTTGTATTGAGGTTGAATCACCCTCGTTTAAAGTGATTCGTTTAGTGGATTTTGATCAACTTGGTTGATCGGAAAATCCTAACTCGAGAGGGTTAGGTGGTGGTTTTCACCCGATTTGGGTTTCCACCTAAAAATACCTGTGTACATTGTGCGATTGATTTTTGTGAGATTGCTTTATATTTTTATTTCCGCATATTTTTACGTCACCCCTCTTAGAAGGGAACTTTCAATACCTACCCGATTAGCCAACTCATGGAGAGTCTGCATAGATTACCGACGACTCAATTCCTCCACGAAGACGGATCATTTCCCACTACCTTTCATTGATCAGATTCTCGAGAAATTAGCGGGAAACCGATTCTACTGCTTACTTGACGAGTACTTCGGTTATAACTAAGTTGCTATTCATCCTGAGGACCAGGAGAAGACCACGTTCACCTGCCCCTTCGGAACGTATGCATTCCGAAGGATGCCTTTTGGTCTCTGCAATGCACCCGCGACTTTTCAGCGGTGCATGCTTGCCATATTCTCTGATATGGTAGGTGATTATCTGGAAGTCTTCATGGATGACTTCTCAGTTTTCGGGGCATCATTTGATGATTGCCTCCAACACTTGGTTCATATACTCAGGCGTTGCATCGATGTTAATTTGGTTCTTTCCTCGGAAAAGAGCCATTTTATGGTGCCTGAGGGGATCGTACTAGGACATCTGATGTCTGAGAAGGGCATCCAAGTGGATCGAGCCAAGGTTGATCTAATTTCTCGTCTTCCTATGCCTAGCTCGATCAGGGTCATCCGCTCTTTTCTAGGGCGCATCGATTTTTACCGTCGTTTCATTCCTGATTTTTCAAAAATCGCGTGCCCCCTGACTAATCTTCTCTCCAAGGATGTACCCTTTGAGATCTCCAAGGAATGCACGCAAGCTTTTGAGAACCTCTGTGACCGAGTCACCCAGGCTTCGATCCTACAATCCCCTGATTGGTCTCAACCCTTTGAGATCATGTGAGATGCATCTGATTTCGCTGTAGGAGGGGTTCTGGGGCAGAAAGTTGACGGGAAACCTGTGGTCATCTACTACGCTAACAAGACACTTGACGAGGCTCAGCGTAACTACACTGTTACGGAGAAAGTGCTGCTAGTCGTAGTATTTACCCTTGAAAAATTTCGATCTTATCTCCTGGGTTCCCACGTCATCATCTACTCGGATCACACGGCTGTGAGGCATCTCCTTGCCAAGAAGGACACGAAACCCCGACGAATCCGATGGATCTTGCTGTTGCAAGAATTCGACCTCGAGATTCACGACAAGGCGGGAAGAGAAAATGTGATAGCTGACCATTTGTCTCGCCTTCCTTCTGAGATCATCAACCCTTCTGGACCCATCACGGGGCATTTCCCTGATAAGCACCTGCTGAATATTGGTACTGGACTTCCATGGTTTGCTAACATAGTAAACTACTTGGCATCTCTTCAGATCCCGTCTGATTGGCCAAAGGCCAAGAAAGACAAATTGCGCTCTGATGCCAAGTACTACATTTGGGAATATCCATACCTCTTCCGCATAGGTGCCGACCAAATCATTCGGAGATGTGTCCCGGAAGGTGAAATCAATGATATTCTCTCCTTCTGCCATGACCAGGCATGCGGTGGCCATTTCTCTGGGCACAAAATCGCATCGAAAATCCTCCAATGTGGCTTTTATTGGCCCACTCTGTTCAAGGACGCATACAATGACTACAAGAGATGCAGTCGTTGCCAAACTTTGGGCAACATGAGCCGTCACGACATGATGCCTTTGCAGCTGATTCTCATATGCGAAATCTTTGATGGTTGGGGGATTGATTTTATGGGCTCCTTTCCTGTTTCGGATGGTTTCGAGTACATTCTGCTCGCTGTGGACTACGTGTCTAAATGGATTGAAGTCATACCGACCCAAACCTGTGATCATAAAATCGTTCTCAAATTCATTCATCACAATATCTTCTCACGGTTCAAGATTCCTCGTGCTATCATTTCTGACCGGGGGACCCATTTCACGAATGCTCAATTCAGGTCACTGATGACCAAATACGGGGTGTCGCACCGAATCTCCACTCCTTACCACCCCCAGACTAATGGTCTAGCTGAGCTATCAAATCGGGAGATCAAGAAAATCCTGCAGGTCACTGTTCGGCCTGACAGGAAGGACTGGTCATCCCAACTTCTGGAAGCTTTGTGGGCCTGTAGGACCGCCCACAAAACCTAATTAGGCATGTCTCCCTTTAGACTAGTGTACGGGAAGGCGTGTCACCTTCCCGTCGAACTGGAGCACAAAGCCTATTGGGCAGTACAGAAGTGTAATCTAGATCTTTCTAAGGCTGGAACCCACAGAAAGCTTCAAATCAGCGAGATCGATGAATTACGCCTTGATGCGTGTGAGAACATCATCATGAACCCTAACTAGCACAATCTAATCCAAATATGTGTGAAAAAGCTCCTACAAAACCCAAAGAGAAGCTTAACTCAGAGAATTCTGAGTTAAAGGATAAAACAAATCATAAGGGGTAAAATTGTAATTTCACCAATGCAGTATCCAAACAAGGTAATTAAGGGTCCAAACATAGGTCAAATAAGCTTAATAAGAAGGGAAGTGGGATGATCTGATCTGAAAAGGGTTATAGTAGCTTATAGGAATTAAATGACATTCTGTAACATTAAAACAAACCCACTTTAGTTCACGAGGTTCGAGGTAGGATAAAAATCAACTGAATCCTCTAAAATTCATAGAAAAATATCCCCTAGGATTTAGAACCTTCAATTTGGCCTTTGAAACCTTTTTGACCTAAAATGAGAACCATGCCCAATTAATGACTTAATTTAGGTTTTTGCGCAAATTGATCGGTCAAACTTAGTCCAACCAAAAATAAAAATTCACTATTAAAATCCTTAGGTTCAAATTAGTCTGGTATAAAAACTTGAGCCTAAGAAAAGATCATTTTGACTGACTTTACAAATTAGTCCTCTCTATTTACTTTTTGACCCTTATCTTTTGAAACCCTTACGCTTGGGCCCCCAACTTCTCGTCGTTCTTTGCAGAATGGTCCTCCCTGCTACTTTTGCACAACGCCATGCCTCCGGCGACCTTCCGCGGAGGATGGCACCGCGCAGGGCAGGGCGGCCGTCCTCTAGAACAGCGGGGGGTTCCCTACGACGTCCTCTGTTGTAGGGACCCACCCATGCCCTCTGCCATCAACCATGCCTCTCGTGCAAATGCAGAAAAGGCATAGGTATCCTCTCCGGCCATTCTTCGGCGAGGCTGGCATGTTGCCACCTCATTTCCCTCTCCGCACCAAGGTCTTTATAAGGAGCGGCAAGGTTTGCCGACTCCTTCAAGGTTCCTCTGGTGGAGAAATACCCCACCTCTCATCTCTTCCTCCTCGGGTCAGAGCGGCGGAAGCTTCCGGCGATCTCCTCCTTGTCGCTCTGCTGCTCTACCTACAGCAGAGTTTACTCTGCCCTGTCGTCCGCTCTAAGTCGTACCAGCTGGCGCTCTTCGACTGCCTCCTCGTCGCCGATAGCCTCCTCTTGGGCACCATCGTCCCCAACTCCGGCAGTCACGAGCCGGGCGCTACTCTCTCCCCCTTCGTCGAGTAACTAGGTACAGAGTTTCCTCTCTCTCTCTCCCTTGTATTTTCTGCCTTTTAATTTGCCGTTTCAACCACCCGACCGCCACTGCCCTACTCCATCTTCCCCATCTCCGGTCGCCTTCTCCGGCGAGGCCATCCCACAGCCACAGACATTCTCACCCCTCGCCGACCAGCCCAGAGGCTCCCCCTCACTCCACTCGACCATTCCCCCCACTCCATTCACTGCCAATCACCGCCCGACCGCCCCCCGAACAAACCCATCTTCCCACGCACAGTCTGACCTATGTCTACCTCCACACGCATTCTTGTGCCTCGCCGACCCCCGCACTGGCTTCGCCACACTCTGGCGAAGCCTCCCACGTTCTCTGATGTGGCCGGGAGGCCGTCTTTTTGCTTTCATGTCAGAGCCCCCTCGTCTCCATTGCTGAGCTGCTGCATCTCCTTCGCTCGTAGCTCCAGGTGTTCTCCATCCCAGGCGCACATCCCAGGCAGTGCGGAAAGCTACTGCGAACACACCTAGGCCTGCAATTGGGTCGAAAGCCTCGCTGCTGCCCCAATTGGCAACAGCTTCCTCAGCCGCAGGTGCGAGATTTGGAGGTGGGACTTTAGTCCCACCTCTTAAGTGTGCGGCCGCGTGCCCACACTTATATTGAAAAAGTGCATCGGGCTTATTGCCTTCGATACACAGGGGTCAGGTCCCTCTCACCCACACCCAGCGTGCCACGCACTCGCTTGCCCTCGCCCGCGCTCACGCCCCTCGGGTCTGGGCTGGATCCGACTACCCGACTACGCACTCCTCGCCCACCACCGCACACCGGTGGGCCTGGTCCCGGGCGCGCTACCCGAACCCGAATACCCGGCTCTGGGAGAGCAGTCCTAAGAGAGATTCTGAGAAAGAGAGAGACGCGGGGAAGGGGTAGGGATAGGTTTTGCACTGGCCACTGTGTGTGCGTGCAAGAAAGAAAGAAAGAAGAAGAAGAAGCAAGCTAAGGAAGAAGAAGAGAAGGGAAGCGGCCGAAGCCTTAGCCACACTGTAGCAACCCACAGTTAAGTCGTCTGAGCATCAAGTCAGACGACGGAAGGGCAGTGGCCAAAGCAGAAAGAAGAGAAAAAGTAAAGGAGCAGAAGAAGAAAAAGAAGAAGGAAGACACAACCGCAAGCAAGGAAAGAAAGAAGGAAAGAAAGAAAAAGAAGAACAGAAGAAAGAAGCAGAAGAAGAAAAGAAGACTCTGCAGCTGAAAGAAAGAAAGAAAAGAGAAAGAAGAAGCAGATCACCACAGCCGCAGGTTAAAGAAGAGAGAAGAAGGCAGGAAGAAAAGAAGAAAGAAGAAGAAGAAGAGGAACGGCTGAAGAAGAAAAGAGAGAAGAAGGAAGAGAGAAGAAGAAGAAGCCAACAAAACTCTCTCTCTCTCTCTTCTTATTTTTGTAATATAATTGAGAACTTTTATACTTTTAGAATTCTAGTTGCTCCATGAGTTCGATCTCGGGAAAACTTTTTATTCCGAGTAAATATTTGTAGTAATCTGGTAGCCATTTTGTCATATAATACAACGATTGTAAACCATAAATAATCATAACGACAGCACTAGCTCAAACTTTCCCTGTTACTACTAATCCTGTACAACAAGACTATGATTATCGTCCTTCTTACGCCTACAATGATTATAAATCTCTACCCTTTGATGGTCAACCTAACCCAATCTACAATCAAGTAGGATATGTTGACTATAACACCTACCATCCCCAGGAATATGCTGAATATAAGTCACCACCGTTCTTTGAACAACCCGAAACAACCTACTATCAGGGAAAACCCCGAGAACCTCAATATCTTAACTCCCCTAGATTTAACCCGAACCCACCCAACCCTGAACCGAAACCATTCGGTTCAGGTGAACCAGGTCCAGGATAGGGTGTTGGCTAACTTGAGAAACACCATATAATTTTTAGAAGCTCAGCCAACACTATGCACTGAAGCATTGACGCCTTTGATCAAAATGACTGATGAACTTAATAGTTGTTTATTTGATTTGCTCCAAGATGTTAGAGATAGGGGCCCGGGTGAGTTTCTACTTGTGAAATTTTCAAGATTGATGATGAAATTTGTGGTTGCTCTAGTCCAATCTTGGGATGATTCTTAAGATGAACCCCTTTCAGGAGAGCCAATGTCTGAACTCGCTCAGGCGCTTGTCGGGGGGGATACATGTTCTGAAGCCGGAGGTGACCAGGTTTGTCTAGAGCAATTGATTCAGGATGAACCGATTGCTTTACCCGAGATCCTCGAGACAGAGAACGACAAAATATATGTCTCCATGGACCTTGAAATGACATATGATTTTGAGACATATATAAATGAGGATAAAAAATTCTTTAATTTTGAGGGTGAGGAATCTTTAGGTGAAGTCTCACTTGAGCTGAAGGAAGAGGATTTTCGTAAGACTAACGGGCTCGAGGAGCATGACGAACCTTTTGATTGCCCGATTATTGAAGATTATGATCATGTTGGGGCTAACTTGGATGATTCGAATCCTGATGATTCAATCAGTAGCCCCACTGCTCAACCACATTCTAAAGAGCTAGATTATGATATTCTTGAGATCACCAGACCCAAGTCAATCCTGATTGAGCCACATTGTTGGACTTGGGTACTTTAGATGAGGTGTACAACGATTTGGAGGTCCTGGAAACATTGATTTTAGAGGATAGGAATTCAGCAATGAAAATTTGAAAGGCTAACTCAGAGGGAAGCACAATTTTGGATTTAAGGGTTCCTGTTGGCCTAAAACCACCTACTTTTGACCAGGACCCGTATGATATCTTTCATGTGCAACCCAAGCTCAGAATAATTGATTATCATTTTGAGTGGAAATCTAAAAGGACATCCGAATCTAGTGAATCAAATCTACCTTTTATCTGACACTTTTGTCTTGGGTTGCATACTATAAAACTGCAGGCCTGACCCTACAAGCACAATAATCTTTGATTTTGGGTTATTTTCATCCAGAACCTTAGAACCACTCGACCCTGGGGTATGGGTCTGCACCATAATCTTATCCACGTCTGTGGACATCTTCTGCTGAGGTTCCCCCGAACCCGCAGCTCCCATGACATCTTCTCGACACTTTGGGTAGCATGGTGCAATGGTGGAGGTTCTGGCTTCCAAGGGAGGGGTCTAGGTTTGAATCCCCGCAGCCCCTCGAATTTGCAATTGGACGCACCAGCCGTGTGCACAAACAGCCTTGCAACGTGCACAACACAACCTTGCAACATGCACAAGCACGCAGTGCATCTGTAGCATGCACAAGCTCAGCGCTAGCACACGCAAGCGATAAGGTGCGAGGGGCATAGGCGCTTGATGAGAGTGCTAGTGGTGGAGCAAATCTTCAGCGACAGCTCGCATGGTCTTTAGTGATGATTGCAGCTATCACTAAAGCCCTTGGATCGATTTCTTCCTCTTCCTTCCACTGTAAAAGGACTTACCCCCCTCCATTCTTCATCATCTCTTCCTTTCTTCTCATCGCCTCCAAGGCTCTAGAGTGAGCTTGTACCAAGCCCAGGATGCTCCTTTAGAGTAGAAATCAAACATTTTCCCGCCTCTCGTCCCCATTTGTGGCACATCCCGTGGCTGTCCTCTCACCTTCTTTCGAAAGAAGATCCTTGCCGCGACGACGTCCAGCTCCATCCTCCTTCCTCCGCCATCGTTCTTTCTCGTCTTGCTCCTCACCACTTTCTTCGGGGCGCCGTCAGAGCGAGCCGTCTTCCAAGCGACCATCGAGGGGGATTCTTCTCACCTATCTCTATCTTTTTGTTTTTGTAGTATAGTTTTCCCTCTTTCATAGTTATTGAAACATTTGTCAAGGAATATATGATTGTTCTTCTCTCTCTCTCTGCATTATTTTTGCAAGTAAATAAAGTTTTCATCGACCTGATCTCTTGCTTAATAAAAATATAAAAAAATTATAAAAGATAAAAACGAAAAAAAGAAATAAAAATGAAACACAAATTTTCTCAAACCAAACATTTGCCTCCCCGTATTCGACCTGGGACTCGTTTTGAGGTTCAGTTATAAATTTTATTTGATTGATGAATTTTTTTGCAAATCGAACTACGATGACAGGTTTTTGAAACTCAAATCTTTTCGCGACGAATTTTCGTCTCATCATTTTCCTTGCATAAACATCTTCCTCAAGGACTTGAGGTTGTTCAAGATTAACATGAATCATGTGTACTTGTCTTAAAGTCTTTCTCTTTCCTTCATAGTGAAGACTTCAAATTCCTCAGATGAAGGATTAATCTTGGAAGTCTTAACATTGGACATACTTTCATGAGTCACCTCAAGTGTCCTCTAGATCTCGTAGGCAATGGCACATTGACTAATTCCGTTGAACTCCTTCAAACTCAAGGCAAACTACAAAGCGTTCGTTGCCTTTGCATTGAGGTTGAGTTGACGAATTTGCATGTCCATATACTTGGTCGCGAGTCTTTCCGAAATCACGAATTGGGTTTCGCACCTCTCCTAAACTGTGAAGTCATTTGCTTGCGACCACATTTTCATTCTATGTTTCTAATAGGTGTAGTTCATACCTTTGAAGAGTGGCGGTTAAGTGGTGGATTGTCCCTCTATATGGTTGGTGGCAACAACCTTTCCCTCCATATGATCTTCCCAAGGATGTTACTCCAATAGACGCAGGGACCTCGCTTTAATACCAACTAAAAGTACACTACAAGGGGTGAATAGTGTAATTCAAGAAATATAACTAAATAAAATGCAATCACATAAATGAACACCAACATTTTTTCGGTGGAAACCCAAACTGAGTAAAATCACCTCCTAAGTCAACCTGACTTAGAATTTCTGATGGCTAAGTGATCAAACCACTAACCACACCACTTTAAATTGAGGGTGGTCTACCTCTTTTACAAAACTCACCTTTGATCTTGAAATGGAGGTTTCTCCCTTCTACTAGGAAGAGATAGGAATCCAATATGCCGGATACCCAAGAACAACAATACAAAAAATGAAAGTGAAATTAACCACAGCCTATAGAGTAACCAACAAGATTAGAAATCAATCTAGCTACTATAGGAATTAGAGAAATCCTTGAGATGGTTGTTAGGCAGTGAGTAGTGTGGGAAACAGAGATTTGCTCAAGAGAATTGGATAGCACAACAGTTGGGTAATGAGTATAAGGAGAAATATATGTTGTAGCACTAGAATTCTATCTTTAATGGGTGTATTTGCCTTATGGGATGTTAGGGGCTATTTATAGGCCTCAGGAGAACCTTAAAGAACACTTAGGAGGCTTGTCTTAGCTGTTGGAAACAAATCCAGGTGGATTTGGTCGAAATCCCTTTTGGACCAGGTAATAAATATATCTGACAATAGAATCAAATGATTGATAAAAAGGTCAGACGTCTGGTAAGAAGGTATTGGACGTCTATAATAAAGATTGGTTGTCTAAAAACTAAGATCAATTTCCATGGAATTTATTAGACTTAAATAGTGTACTCGACATAAGTGATTGGACGTCTGGACTAATATTTTAAGATGTCTGGACTAAAGATGGGGCATCTCAAAATAAGAGAGAGTTAGTGGAACTCTTCCAAACCTGATTAAATCGAAACAGTGTGCTTGCTTCTAAGGATTAGACGCCTAAAGGACATCTAATGATACTGTCAGACGACTGAAACAAATGATGGTCCTCGAGTGTGGATTTCTAGGGAATCCTATAACCAGGGTTAACTCTAACAGATAGATCTTCGATTCAAATTAAACTGAACATCCAAGTGTTGGACTTTTGATACGTCTCCTGGATGATTGCATGAAATAGTAAAATATTTCTCTACATGTATCGAGGAGATGTACTCTGACATCACTTGATTTGAGGCAATCTTAACCTTAACGGTCCATCATTGGACGTCTAACTGTATGTCCATACATCTCATATGGACTAAGGATGACTAAAATGGGTTTGGATCATCTGATGCCTTTGAGCAGATTACATAGAAGGCTTTCTATTTGTGTTTTGGACGTATGATCTTGGTATCAGGTGACTTAAAATGAAATATTAGACGTCTGATGACTGTACTGGATGTCTGATACTTAAACATAGTATTGATTTGGATTGGGATTTGGTTCTAAGTTTTTTCCTAAGTGTTGAGAGAGTAAGGATGATAGTCCTACATCATATTAGGGCTCTTTTACAACACTTCTAGATTCAACAAAGAGGAAGTTACAACCTTCGATAATTACACATAACCTAAGACCTAGTCAGAACTTCTTTGTCTTCATGTCTGGTCCTTCAAGTGTCGCCTGAATCCTACAACTTTAGAGTTGATTTGATTTTAATTTCTATCTTTTATTTATTTTGTAAAATCATCAAAATATTATGTATTGAGAGATTGCACTGATAATCTCCTCCTTTTTGATGATTTTCAAAATTTTACTTAGGATAGTTCTAGTACAAGGATCACCAAGATACCCCTTATAAGCTCATATTGCCGTACAATAACCTCTTTAAAATCCAAATCTTACATGCATAGACACTAGATTCACGCAGTTGTGAAACTACATATGGTAGTTTGAAAAGGGACATAAACTGCTCCTCATTTTCAAATTCCAATTCGTAGGAACCACGAGGGGACAAGAGGCTTCAAGCAAAGAGTGCCTACTTGAGTTTTATACCAAAACCTTCTTCCTTGCCTTCTCTTGAGGGTGTGTCACTACGTTCACAATAACAATAGCAGGAGGGAGGAAGAAGGAGGATTGACGATGAAGGAAATGGAGAGGAGAAGGTAGTGGAGTCGAAAGGGGAGGAGCTGATCGTTGGGAAGAGAAGAAATGAGCGAGATGAGGGTGGTGGGGATGTTTATACATGAGGGGCCATCGCTTAAGGGTTGAGAAAATTGTACAGAAGTCCTTTGGCCTAAAAACTCAATTAATAAAGGATCCATCAATTGGGTTTCTCTCAAATTAGCCCCTCAACTCAATTTTGTTAATGGCAATGGAACCAAATCCAGTCCTTTGCAAGCAAAAGTCAAGGGCTTAAGCTCCAAGTGTTCCGTAATCCAATTACTAATGACTTGATAAGGGTTTGATTGAGTGCAAAAAGATCATTAGAGATTCAAACCCTTACATAAGCGTTGTCATAACAATAATAATAGGTCTGTCCTTGCAAACATGAAGGAAAAATTAGATGTATGCTTATTTTTACATTCTATAAGTTGATGGTTCTTACTAGATTGTGGCAAATAGCTTGTCGAGAGGGTGAAATTAAACTTTGAAATAGATGGTACTCGTCTTATTGTAGATAGATGGTACTCGTCTTAGTTGAATGTGATTACAAATTGTTGATTTGTATCATCCCCCTTTTTATGGTTTACAAACAATGCAAACTGTTAACCATTCCCACCAACATCCATTAGAGGCAACAACAGGAGATTTTCGATTAATATAGGGGTATTAGTGTAAAATGAGAATCAATTCTCCTCCATGAGTTTTAATGCATTTACATAAGAAATAACTCCATCCCATACTCAACCTATATCCACCGTTGGATATGAAGGACCAACTCGAGATGGACCCACTTTCACAGCTCCACCTATTTGTGTAAAGACAATGGAGTATGGGGAGGAGTGAGGCCATTAACAGATCATAGGTTCCTTCTTTCGTTGGTTCTTTGTTGTCCTTAAAAACACTTGAGTGATTCCCAGGAAGGGGCCTGCAATTATAACGAAATGATTTTATTCAAATGCGAAGGAGGCATTTGGAATTGTTATAGCAATGCATGTGGGTCTGCCACATGGGACAAAAATATAACTTGGAAATGGGTTTGGCATCATACAATTATTATTAACTTCCCAATGTTTACATATATGTTACTAGAGTTGCTTCATAAATGAGAATGCTTGAATATATATTGTTGGTTTTGGAAGCCAAATCGCATCAATCAAGATGCAACTGATATGTAATGATGTAGGGAATTCATGTTGAAATCAATGAAATTTGGTAGAGGTTTTTAGTCCCACACTGGAAGTGGACAAACCTCTTGATCGATGTAAAAGGCTTCTGTCTCCTATGTCTTTTGTAGCAAAGAGTAAGAGGTGGGGTTGGGGACCATGCACAGACATGCGCACCATGCCACGGCTCGGGTTCGGATTCAAGTAAAATTGGTAGATCAATTATTTTGATCAATCAATTAGTTTGGTCAAACAATAAATCAACTTTGATCGCTCAATGGGACTAAATTGATTGATAAATTGACAAATTTCCATAAAATGTGAATTTTCATAAATGTTAGGTCATGGGCTCTATATAAAAGTCACGAGGGCACTTTCATTTGACACACATCAAGAGTAAAGAGTAGTGAGACACTCCACTGTTCCTTTCCCTCTCTCTTTCTCTTTGTACATTCGTAGGATTGGTAGATCAATCTCCAATCAAATTTGTTGACCTTGCACAAAGTGTTTGAGAGTGATCCACGAGAGGTGCTTGATTGATCAACAAGCAAATTGCTCGATCAATCTAGAGTTTGGTCGATCAACCAAATTGATCAATCAAATTGCCTTGGCTTCGTTATCTTAGGGTGATTTTCGAGGACATCCAAGTTTGGAGTGTGCTAAATCTTGGAGGTAGATTGTCATATCCTAAGAGGAGTTCCTTAAACCCTAGCACATTGATATTGTGGGTGGTGATACATTCTCTAAGGGAAATCCTTCATATGCACTTCAATCAGAGTAACTTCTAACATTTTTTCATTTTATTTATTTATGCTATTGCATATTATTTGTTCTTTATTTTATTATGGATCTTGTCATATCATGTTTAACTTGTTTGATTTAATATTTTTTATTTATGCAAAATTGTTAAAAATGCATATAATTTTATTTATTTATTTCATATGTGTTTGTTTTAACATGTACATGCATACTACCAGAGTTGCTTCATATATAAGAATGCCTGTCTATCTTTCGGCTTTAGTCAAGGAGCTAGCCTGTGACTAATGGAGATAAATAGAGTGCTATTCTTATAAATGGAATAACTTTTGATTGACATTTATAACAATATTAAGAAGGCAATGATCACTAATGTGAAATTCTATGTGATATCCTACGATGTTTCTTTTTTTTAATCATTTATTACCTCCCCTCTTTTCCACCTTCTCCTTCTACCTTCTTCCTCCTTCCCACATCTAGGCAGCACTCTACTCCCTCCCTTCTTTGTATCCCCTCCTCTTATCATTTCTTAAAGCCATCACTCCTTCAACGAAAATCATTAGATTTTGACATCAATCATCTCCTCTAGGATGCAATGGATTTATCCAGTTCCATTCATGACTAGATCCAATTTAAAGAGAATATGGATAGACTACAACATATTTTAGTTATCTCAATATCTATAAACTTCAAAAGGATACCATTTTAAGTTGAAACTAGTCAGCTCTCCTGGGCATTGCAGCTGGTATATGATCGTTTAGATTAGACAATGTGATTTACCTAATTAAGCAAAAGATAGAATCGTTAATCACACACAAGAACTTCTTTTTAAACATTGAAAAATGTAAATGAAATTAAATATTAGTAAATTGTTGTAGCTATGTATGAAGATGGGAACGAATACATTGCATTGACCATGTTGCAAGGCCCATAAAGAATTTATGGAGGTTATGGTTGTTGTTGATGTGCATGGTGTTAATCACAATCTTTTTGTCACAAGGTAGCTTCATGTACTTGTGCTTTTCAAACAACTTGGATGTAGCAACACATGGGAGGTTTTGATATTGACGATGGTTACATTCCATTGTGTGAAATGTCATGCCATTGATGAGCAGCGAGACAGAGAAGGAGAAGAGGATAAGACGAGAGAAAGAAATTGAGGTGGCTTTTTGTTATCAACAACACACCTCACATAGTTGGTATATATAGCTATATAGGAGGGTGCAGGTTGTTACAACAGTTGCCGCTAATGGATACGTATGCAAGGAAGGAATTACACTACTGTCCTTTCTGGAATGTTCCTGATATGCCCCCTCAAGCTGATGCTGATTGAAGTTGAAGCTTGCTACGCAAAATCAAAAATCAAGCTTTGCATAGGGGTTTGGTCATGATGTCTACAATCTGCGTTTGTGATGGAGTATAAAGAACTTGTAATTTTTTCTTTGCAATGAGTTCACGCATAAAGTGGTAGTCAATTTCAACATGTTTTGTGCGTGAATGAAATATTGGGCTAGTAGTAAGGTAATTTGGACTAATATTATCACAATAGATGGTTGCTGCAGTAGATAAAGAGATACCAATTTCAGTAAGAAGGGATGTAGCCAAACAAGTTCTGTTGTTGTGTGGGCGATGGCTCAATACTTGGCTTCCGTGGAGGAGCAAGTGACAGTAGATTGTTGTTTGCAGCTTCAAGATATAGGAGAATTGCCAAGGAATACTATTGTAGATTTTCAATTAGTTGGACAAGAAGCCCAATCAACGTCAGAGAAAGAAACCAAGGAGTTGGGTGTGGAAGCTGTTAAAAGAATACCATAATCGAGGGTGCCCTTTAAATAGCGCAAAATATGCTTTAGAATTTCTAAATGAGCAGTCGTTGGACAGTGCATTACTTGACTAAAATAGCTCACAGTGAAGGCAATGTCAGGCTTGGTGAATAAAAGGTACTGATGACTTCTAACAAGCTGCCAGAAGGATGTTGCATTAGCTAATGGAACCCCTTCAGTCTTAGAAAAATTTTTGAACGAGGCAAGTGTCAAGGGGGTAGGAACAAGGTGAATCCTATCATATTTGTGTTGAATCAGCATATCAGCAATATACCAGGATTGAGACAAGTGGAGAGCATTATCTTTGTGCATCATTTGAACCCTAAGAAAATAAGAGGGGTGATGGGAGCGGTTTCTCGTGTGTTTTAGGAAAACAATGTCGTAGCTTGTAGTATAGTAGCGTGAAACCCTCGATCAAAAATATTTGTAAAATAATGAGACTTTGAGTCTTGGTCGTTCGTCTTTGGGAGGCATTATGGAAATGATTCGATCTCACTCGCTCTACTCGCTTTAAATCGCATATCGATTTCTAACCTACGAATCACTGTTTTGCCATTTGCATGATTAAGTCTTATCATGTGAGCATGAGTTAAGCAAATGACAAATGTGAATGTATGGGTTTCAGTACGCACGATCCTAGTTATATGATAGCCATTGACAGAGAATGCATTAATGGTTAGATCCTCGACATTTTCAAACACTGACATGCTAGTTGCAAAAAAGATATACAATGAGCATAGGCAACTTAATCACAATAAAGTACTGCAAGCAAGCACATGGTGATTTTTGAACACACACACACACATACATACATACATACATACATACACACACACACACACACACACACATGATTTTTCATTGATTGCATCAGGATGATTATAGAGCAAAGTTAACGGGAAGCTTGTACATGAATGCTTGAAAGTAGAAAACTATCTAGCAGGAAATGACATCATGTGTGAATCTATGGGGGGGATTACACATGCATCGTTGAGGGAGAATATGGAGCTACACTACTAAGCATAAATAAAGTAGAGAGATTAGAGGAACTACTTAGTTAGGCTATCAGAAAGAAGGGCATTCGGAGGTGGTCTCCAATGGCCTTTGAGTGAAGGTAGGGAGAAGAAAGAGGGTGGCCAATGGTGCTTAGGCCAGCCCTTGGAGATGTGGAGGAGGAGTGCTCTAGCCTTGGCGTGGAGGTGGTGGAACCATGGTGAGGGAGCTTTTGGAGTGGAGGTGGAATGAAGGTGGAGTTATGCTAATGGAAGGTGGAATGAAGCCAAGATTAGATGGAATCATGGCCGTCCGAGAGAGTCTTTTTATAGACTCTTGGGCGACTATGAGTGTGGCTCTCTAGAGAAGTGTGGAACTCTTTAGAGAGAGCTCTAAGGTGGCCGTCCGAGGTGAGGTGGAGGTGATTCTTAGATCCACAAAAAGTGGATCTAAGAGAAAACCCTTCCTTGGTTGCTATATTTGGCAACCAAGGTGGCACCACCTTTGGAAGAGCCTAGATGGCTCTAGGTGGTGTGGGAGTGCGTGAATGGGTGTGTGTGGGTGTGACCTAGGTGGCTAAGTGGTCTAGGTTAGGTCCTAAGGGTTTTCAGTTAGGTAGGTCTCAAATTAGGGTTGCAAACCCTAATTGCTAATGGGCAAGTGCAATTATACTTGACATAAGTTTAATTGAGTGAGTGTGAACTTAATTGAGAGTGAAATAACTCCATTAAGTTGGGCTTAGGTCAATTGGACTCTTAAATGACTTGTAGTGTGTTTCATATCTCGTATGCAGACTCGCAAGCCGAGATAGGATTGAATTCCTCCTTTGACAACACATAATAAAGTGTGTTCATCGCTTTTGCGTTGCCGACAATTTTCTTCTTTTGATCCGCAGTCCATGCTACTCCTTCTTGTTGCTGCAGATCCGAGTACTTCTCTTGAATGAGGGTCCACAACTCCTCATCCATTACCTTAAGGAAGACTTGCATCCTCCTCTTCTAGTATCCATAGTTTGTCCTATCAAAGTAGGGAGGACGTGTGGATGACTGTCCTTCGGTGTGCTTGGTTGATGATGCCATAGCGAGTAAGGATTTTTACTTCTTCTCGCAACCCGCTCTGATACCACCTGTAGGATCTAAAAGGCATAAGCACACTAAAAGGGGGGGTGAATAGTGTGGTAGATAAAAATTATGCAAGTAAATCAAACCACAAAATATAACACCAGATGTATAGTGGTTCCCCTCACTTGGGTACTCCACTACCTAAGTCTTGCGACTTAGGATTTTTAACCCGATTCTCTCAATCTGGAGGGAATTAATTTACTATAAACATAGGTAATTAACGGATTACCTCAACCTAATTATAAGATTAAGAATAAAGATACAGGTGTAAGCAAGCAACAATAAAGCTTACAATTAAGTTTCTAGGCCTCCAACAAGAATTTGCTTAATAAAATGATATATACGAATCTAATGAAAGCACACTAAAGCGAAAAGAAAAGATTTTACGATGAAGAACGAAATTGCTTGAAAGAGGTTTGTTGCAAAGAGTATCGCCTTGAAGAAGAATGCAACAAAACAACAATCCTTGTAGCTTGAAATGTGAAATCTAGGAATTAAGAGCAAGGAGATAATTTTTTCTTGTGTTATGTGCAAATGACACACACAAGGTGTTTATATGAGCCACTAAACACCTTCCCTACAATTATTAGCCGTTAGGAGCAAAAAGGGAGGATTAGAGATATGATTAATTGCAAAATAGCTGTTTAGATTGGGCACAACGGTTAGTTGGTATCGGTACTAAAGTTGTGGTACCGGTACTGACTGCTCACAGATAACCAGCAGTCAGCCCAACAAAGCCTGGGTACCGGTACTCATCATGGGTATCGATACTCAGTGGTTATAGTTTAGTATCAGCTAAGTTACTTGGCACCGGTACTCATGATGAGTATCGGTACTTGTGACTCATAGATTTGGGTCAGGAAATAAATTGTGACCTACATGTACCGCTACTCATGATGAGCACCGGTACTTGTAAGGTTCAGGTACTTCTCAAGTCTTCAAACTGTGAGCATATGGTACCTGTACTCATGATGAGTATCGGTACTTGTTCACAGTTTGAGACTAGAACCCAAACTTGTGCCAAGTACCAAGAATGAGCTTTGTTCATCAATCTAAGTGAAATTTGAACGTAATTACATGATCAACATGACAACGAAGCAATATTAATTTCAAACGAATAGCAGAACATGAGTATGATTCCTAATTATCCCTATTTTAATTTTAATTCCTAAGCCATTTATCTTATTAGGAGACATACACAATCTAGATTACAAGATATATGAACACAATGAAAAGAAAACTTCAATCTTCATGCCATCATCACTTCTTTCATACTTCCTAAAATCCTATTATTTCCTGAAAATATCACTTCATAAACTCAGATTTAAAACAGTTTTGTTAACACCAAAACATAAAAGAGAAGTGGAACTAGGTTCCAATAATGCCTAAAATTTGCAATGTCTCCATTGCATAAAAGGATATTACCTAGGTCAGAGTTGGGCTACCATTATTTTGTTGGCAGCCAAGCAGCCAAAGAATCTGCAAGTTTGGTTCCAAAATCGAAGAAATAGGCCCTAAAAATGAGCAAAGTAACGTTGGAGTGAAACCTCATAAGAGAAGGAATACAAAAAACTTCGCTAGGAGTGAAACCGCCCCCTCAAACTAAGCCTCCTTATTTTAAATACAATGTATTTACCATTTCTCCCCCTTTTTGTCAATCAAACAAAAAGAATATAACCATATGCATAGACAATGACTAGGCATGAGAAAAGATTATATAGAAACAAAATGATAAAAAGTCATAACAAGAAAAAGTCATAACAACCATAATTGAAGTCATACATCATGAAAAGTCATAATAATCAAGCAAACATATTCAAATGTTTAATATAAGAAAAAAAATGTAGACTAAACTAATTGCGAGGTCATTTTTTGATGGACTTTGGAGCATGTCTGCTGCTAAATCTATCACCCTTATCCCCATCATCATCATCATCATCATCATCATTTTCGTCATCTTCACCTTCTACATCATCATCTTCCTCTTCATAATCACTTTCATCATAGGAAACCTCTTCTTCATCTTCATTGTCTTCTTCCTCTTCATCATTATGAAGAACAGGTTCTTCCACCATTAGAGATGAGACATGAGACGGGGGTCTTGAAAATGTTTTTGGCATCTCTCAGTGTATTTTTTGGACGCTTTTGGTTGAGTGTGCTTCCTTTGCTTAGGATGTTGAGTGAAAGAAGCAAAATGAGAGGACTCAACGGAAAGTGAAAGATCATAGAACTTGTGTTCCATATGACAGAAAGCAAAGTTGAGGTTTGACAGATTTTGTCCAATATAATTAAAAGTGTTAATCATTTTGGGATCAGTTCCAGACTCATGAGACAAATTTACCCAAGATGTTTCAACTTCTAGGTAAGGATAAGTTATAGGAACAAATGTTGAGGGTGATTGAGGAGCTAGATGAGAAGAAGATTGAGCATTGGGATCAATTGGATCTTCATCATCACTAGATGATTCCCCTCTAGTAGGTTTTACTCCCAGTTTTCGGAGAGTGGGCCACTTGAAGTAGACCACTTTTCTAAGCGGAGTAAAGTTAGAAAGGTCAATTTTACTCTTGATAAGAATGTGAGATACAAGAATATCAAGAGGAAGAGCTGAAGCACGATAATGAGGTCTTAAAAAGTGAATAAATACCTTGTTTCAATTAACAGGGAAACTTGCTATAATAGCATAGATTAAGGGTAAAATGTCTACAAGGATCTTGTGGAATCTTGAGTATTTGGCTCTTAGATTCCATGCTAAAATTTTGAAAAAAACTCTACCAAACAAGGTCATGTTTGGGGCAATCAAGGCTTTTCCCTAATAGTTAGGGAGCAAAAGTGTTTCATAAATTTTTGAAGTGGTGAATTTCTCCTTAAGAGTATCGAAAGCATGACCTTCATTAGGACATGGTGTCATGGTGGATAGGAATTTGTGTGTAATAGTTATTTTTTGACCAAAAATGTTTAAAGTTAAGGCAAGATGACCTCGATTGTCTTGTTCTTGGAGATTTGCAAAAAATAAACAATTAATGTTAGGATAAACTCCAGGAACATCCGCAAAGAATGACTCATCAAAGAAATACATGAGGTTTTGTTCAGATAGATGAGTGGTGAAGTTAAAAAGTTGTATGGAAAACTCTTTCCACTCAATTGGCCTACAATGGTGAAGTTTTAGGCCCTTATACCAATTAAACTTTGATTTGGCATCCTCATTGATGCAAAATTTGTGAAATGCATCTTGAGATGCCTTTCCCTTACTCTTAGATTTAGGTGCCATTTGAAAAACATGCAACAAGAGTAGGCGAAACAATGAGTAAATTAGAGTATTTCCTATCATGTGTGCATTCAAGAACACACTTAAGCATGCATGTACCCGTACTGGTAATTAGTACTAGTACCTGCTGTCAAAAGCAGGCTCTCTACACCCAGCTAGTATCAATACTATCTGATACCCAACGTGAAATACAATGTAGTAGCAGGGGTGATTTAGGGAAAAGAGAAAACAAGTTATAAAATGAACCAAGATACTAAGATCTACTATGGGAATGAGTGAATACCTAGAGTTGAGACTTGGAGGAGATCCTTCTTCTTCTCTTTGGCTAGGGTTCGGAGAGGGTCTTCGAGAGAATGGGAACTAGGTTTGGAAGGAACAAATTGAGGCAAGTATTTGCACTTGACCTCTTTTATATGGGATGGGTCATGTGCTAGTCACATGACCACTTAAGTGGTTGAGAGAAATATTAATGAACAACTTAGGTATTGAAAAATAGTATATTCAATAACCTAAGTTAAGCAACCATATTGCAAACAATACCCTGATATTTCTAGAAATATAAAAATATTACAGTATACCCCTTTTTAACGAAAGTAGGTAACTTGCAGTTAGGCCCTCAGGGATTTTTATAATTACAAACAAGTTATAAAGCAATCAAACTTTTAATTTAGAACTTCTTTAATTGTACAAAGTCCCAATTTTCTTCTTATAAAGAAAAATATCTCTTCTACAAGAGGGTTTGTAAAGATGTCTGCCAATTAGTTTTGTGTATCTATAAATTCTAATTGAATGACACCTTATAGCAAATTGTCTCTAAGAAAATGGTGTTGAACACCTATGTGTTTGGTATGTGAATGATGTACTGGATTTTTGGATAAATTAATTGTGCTTGTACTATCACATAGAATTTTAGATTGCACAAAAGATAATCCAAAATTGGACAAAGTTTGTCTCATCCAAATGACCTGAGAGCAAGCAAGTGAAGCAACAATATATTCTGCTTCGATCGTATAAAGTGAGACACATGTCTGTTTTTTAGAGAACCATGAAATCAGGAATTCTCTAATAAAATGACAGGTGGCACTAGTGCACTTTTTTTTGTCCGACTTCTTGCATAATCTGCATCACTATAGGATAATAAATCTAAGGTCTGTGCTTTAGGGTAAAAGAGACCAAGATCTCTTGTGTTATTTAGGTATCTAAATATTCTTTTTACTGCATTGATGAGAACCTCATCATGAACCCTAACTAGCACATTTTGACCTAATAAAATGAACAAAAGCTTCCACATAACCTAAAGGAGGGCCTAATTCAGGGTATTACCAATCTGAGGAGAGAACACAAAATAAGGGGTAAAACAGTAATTTTACCATTGCAGTGCATCAATGGGATTTTTAAGTGTCTAGGCATAGGTCAAGTGGACTTAATTAGAGAAAAAGTGGGATGATTTGGTCAGAAAGGGGTTATGACGAAATCTAGGAATTAAATGACATTCTATAACCCTAAAACAAACCCTCTTCAATTCACAATGTTCTAGGTAAGATAAAAATAACCTAAACCCTTTAAAATTCATGAAAAAATATCCTCTAGGACTTAGAACCTTCAATTTGGCCTTTGGAACCTGTTTTGACCTAGATTGGGGTCCATACCCAATTTTTTGACCAAATTTGGATTTTTGTGCAAAATATCCAGTCTAACGTGGTCAAACCTAAAATTCAACTTCACCATTGGATTCCTTAGGTCCAAATTAGGTTTATACCAAAATTTGGACCTAAGGGAAGGTCGTCTTGACCCACTTTGCAATTTGGTCCTCAAAATTACTTTCAGACCCTCAACTTTTTGAAACCCTTGCAAATGCCCCCTAGCTTTCTCATCTCTTTCTTCATTTTGGTTCCTCTGCCATTTGTAGTGGGGACTATACCTCCAGCGACTTCGCGCGGAGGATTATGCCGCACCTGCATGGGGAGCCACCCCTAGATTTGAAAGGGGAGCTCCCTACGGTGCCCCTTTCCGCATGGGCTGCTCCCCATGCCTTCAAACCCACCATACCTCTCGTGCGAACATGTGAGAGGTATGGGTCTCCGGTCGGCCACACCTCCGGCATGACTTTCCTGCCGCTCTCGCGCGCCTCCCGGCCAGCCTTTGCCTATTTAAGGAACGGTAGACCACGCCGCATCCTTCAAGCTCAATTTGGTTAGAAATCCCCCTTCAATTCATCTCCTCTCAACTCCGGCCGATTGCCCAGAGCTTCCGACGACTCCTCCCCCCTCTCTCATCGCTCTGCCACCGTACCAATGGTAGAGCCTGCTTTGCCGTCCTTTGTCGCGTCGCGCCGTACCAGTGCGTGCCTTCCGACCCCCTTCCTCGTCACCATTTTCTTCCCCTAAGCACCTTCGTCTCCGGCTACGGCAGGCACCAGCTGCTCGCCACCCTCCTTCCCCCTTCGCTCTGGACTCGTTAGATAAGTTCGCCTTACTCCCCTCTTCATTTCTCCTCTGATAATTTGTACTCTCGACCCCTCGACTTCATAGACCACCATCACCCTCTCCACCTCCCGCCACCAACTCCGGTAGGGTCGCTCCACCTGCATAGGCTGTTCCACCCCTCGCCGACCGGCCCTTAAGCTTCACTACATCCCACTGATCACCTTTCGCCCTTCCACTCACCGCGCCACCCACTATCTCCTCCCCCCGAACACACCTGCCTGCACACACACAGTGTGCCCTAGGCACACACGCACAGCAGCCCTCATGCCAAGCTAACCCCCGGGCCACCTTTGCCACACCTTGGCGAAGCTCCCCAAGGCATTTGAAAGGGTCGCAAGGCCGTGATCATGATTTCAGGGTTGCGACCACCTCCGCCATTGACGTCGAGCTTGGAGCAAGCTTGCGAGTAGCTCCAGACCTCCCCAGCCCTAGGTCACGAGCCCAGGTCGTGCGGACTCCCCTCGTGCACTCAACCAGGTCTTCAATTAGCGTCAGGGACCGTAGCTGCAGCTGCAATTGGACGCGCCATCTGCTGCCAGGAACGCGACAGGAAGGTGGGATGTTTAGTCCCACCTCGTGCGTTTTCGAGCGGGTGCAGGTAAATAAATTGAAAAAGTGACTTAAGCTCTTCGCCTCAGTACACGAGGTGAGGTCCCCTCGCCCACTCACTGCCTCGTCCATGCTCACTCCTCCGCGAACCTGGCTGACCTAACCCAATAACCCTACACACCTCGCCCACCACCGCATGCCAGTGGGCCTGGTCCTAGGCGCGTATACCTGACCCGATAACCCGGTTGGCTCTGGAAGAGCTGTGACTTGAGAGAGAAATAGGGAGAGAGAGAGAGAGATGCGGGGAGGGTAGGGGTAGGTTTTTGCTTAACCGTGTATCTGTGCAGGGAAGAAGAAGAGGCAAAGGAGAAGAAGAGGCCAACTGAAGAAGAGGAACCGCGCCAAGGAAGATGGAGTAGGAGCTGAAGAAGAAGAAGGTAGAGGAAGAAGCACAGTGCAGAAGGAAAGGAAGAAAAAGAAGAAGGCAGAAGAAGGAGCTGAAGAAGAAGAAAGAGCCAAAGAGGAAGAGAAGAAAAGAAAGAGGGAGTTGCCGCAAAGAGGAAAGAAAAGGAAGAGAAGAATAACAAGCCAAGGAGAAGAAGCAACCAAGGAGTAGAAGCAGCCAAAGAGAAGAAAGGAAGAAGAAGAGGGTGTGCACTGTAGCCGTCGCCACTTATGGCGTTTGATTCCTATAATCAGACGTCTGAAGACAGAGAAAAGAAAAGAGAGAGCAAAGAAGGAGAGAGAAGAAGAAAAATTCTACTTTTAGTCTCTAAATTTTTTGTAAAACATTACAGTATTGTGAATTGTGATTTTTCTACTTCTAAAACAAAATTTGCTTCCTGAGTTTGACCTCGGAATGTTTTCAAATTTTGAGTAATAAATAAATTAAATTGATAATCATTTTTCGCAACATACTACAACGCGTATCTTTTGAAAACCACGACGAATGCTTCATCATGCATTTAAATGAGATTCCTTGGGTTCGGATCAGAATCTCGCACATAAACATGTAGCAAAAGGAATATCAGGTCTAGAGGCTGTAATGTATGTTAGTGATCCTATCATACCCTGGTATTTCTTTTCATCTACCTTCTTGCCGGATAGATCCTCACTGAGAGAAGTAGAAGGAGCAATTGAAGTCTCTTTTCCATTTACTTTTTGAAAGTCAAACTTCTTGAGAATTTCAGGAACATATTTTGTTTGAGTAATGTAAATACCTGTGTCTAATTGTTGGATTTGGAGGCCTAAAAAGAATCTGAGTTCATCCATATACTCATTTCAAACTCAGTCTTTATAGTCTTATAAAAATGCTGACACAAGGACTCTTTGGTTGATCCAAATATAATATCATCGATGTATATTTGAACCAATAGGATGTCATTTCCTTCTTCCTTTACAAAAAGAGTTGAATCAACAACTCCAATTCTATATCCATGCTGGAGAAGGAAGGACCTAAGTCTATCGTATTAGGCCCTAGGAGCTTGTTTAAGTTCATATAATGCCTTATTGAGATTGCATACATGCTCTAGGTGTGTTGGGTCCTTGAACTCGGGAGGCTGATGAACAAAAACTTCTTACTTAATATAACCATTAAGAAAAGTGCTCTTAACATCCATTTGAAATAACTTGAAGCCCTTTGCATTTGCAAAGGCAAGTAGTATCCGTATGGACTCCAAGCGAGCAATAGGAGCAAATGTCTCATCAAAGTCAATTCCCTCCTGTTGGTTATATCCTTGAGCTACAAGTCTGGCCTTATTCCTGATTACTGAACCAGATTCATCCAATTTATTTCGGAACACCCACTTGATTCTAATAATGGAATTACCCTCAGGAGCGAGTACCAAGTTTCATACATTATTCCTTGTAAATTGGAGTAGCTTTTCCTACATAGCTACAACCCATGATTTATCCTTTAATGCCTCTTCAACTTTCTTGGGTTCAAGTTGAGAAACAAAGGCATTGAGGACGAAATCAACTCTAAAATGAGATTGGGTTTTTACACCTTGTTCAATATCACCTATAATTTGACCTTGAGGGTGATCCTTGTGGTGTACTGATTTCACAACAATGATAGGTCTTAATTGACCTAAATTAGGCTAGAACTTAGCATAAGCTAGTGTAATTTATGCATGCATAAGCATTATTTGCATCCTTTCTGCTTTCCTTTAGCTAGGCATGAAATAATGATATAATATACTAATTAAGTGCATTATATAAATTGTAGGTAGTAAGAAGCTCAGGAGCTGGATTTGAAGCTGGATCTGGAGCTGGACCTAAAGCTAGTGCTGCATCAGAGATGGAGCGAAGATTAGAATAAAATGTAGTAGAGAAATAATGTAAAGGGTTGAGATATGCTATTCTATTGAGTAGAAGTAAAGTAGTTAAATTATGAACTTATGTTCAATTCAACCCCTAGGATAGCCCTAGAAGCCTTCTTAAGCCTTAGCCACCCTTAGATTAGGTTACCATAGCCTAGGGAGCCTTAAAACCCTAGTTCCAACCCTTATCTAGACGTTCAGATAAGTTATTGGAAGTCCAGGACCCTTAGTCACAACTCGTACACCTTAAACCCATGTCTGCAGTGTTATTGGACGTCCAGACACTTGGTCAGACGTCCAATTTCTACAGAATACCCAAGATAGAACCCTAATTCCCTCCTGACTCTGATTAGACATCCAGACAACAAGTTTGAACTTCTGATTTTTGAGTATAAGTCATATGATACCTTTATTGGACGTCTGGAGCTATTTTCCAGTTCCTGTTTTGGAATTCAAGCCCTAATCTTGAGTTCCTAGGTCCCTAAACCCAATTCTAACCCCTTAGGAACCTAAACTAAGGTACCCTAGCCTTAGTACACCCTAACATCTAGGTTGGGTTTAATCAGCTCAGTGTCCATCCCTAACATCCTTCCTAATTCATCAATCGCATCCCTAGCATCCCTTGACTATCACAAGTATCTTCCCGTTTTTCATTAGTGATCAATTCAATGCATGGAGTCACAATTTCGCCTTCAAACATAGGCAAATTAGAGGGTATCTCCCAATCGTATGAAGGCAGGTTAGAAGCAACAGATCTAGGGATTGTCCTATCAATGTCATCCCCGGGTTCTTGTTCTTTTCTCAAATCCTCCCTGTAGTCTATATGTGAATCCACATAAATCTCAGAAGTTACTTCCACATTTTCCAGTATTTCATCATGAGGAGAGATATCATCAATAGATGTGCTAAGGAAACATAATTTGATCAAATTTGTCACATCCTCGGTGGCTAATTCTTCAAATAAAACATAATCACCCTTAGTGTCACTCCAAATCTTGAATGTAGGTTCCTCACATAATTCATCATTCTCCTCATCATACAATTCATCATGTACACAAGGTCTAGAATCATCTAAAATCTCGGTAGGTCCCCTAGGGCTCTCTGTAATGACCCAATTCCCGAGTCCCTACGAGACACGAGAACCGGACCGGCTCGACTAATCCCATGACCTGGTTGTCCAACGAGAAAGTAACCAAAAGAGCAGTAAAATAAACCACATTCAGCATGAATATAACTAACAGTAAGAAAATACAGCAGTAAGGAAAGAAACCACTACAGTATATACCACCACAACAGTAGAACAACATTCATAACATAATATGAAACTGCAGGTAAGAAAAGTACAGCGGTAACAAGAATTACTCACTACAGTGGAACCAAAAAGAGGTACAAGAGAACAGTGGTAACTCTACTGGACCCTACTCGGCCCAGTGTCCTCTGCAGCCGCTGACCCTGGCTGCTCAACACCTGGTCCTGAAAGGTAACGAGTGTAACACGTCAGCAAAACGCTGAGTAGAGTGGCAACTAGAACAAAAGAAACAATAGAGTGTACAGTAGCTGTTATGTTCTGTTACTTTCTTTAATTACGTCTTTCTATTGTCTCAAAATTTATCTATTTCTCAGATCCTTCACTTGATCTCGAATGTTCATCGTGGGAACGATCTTGATTGCAGTCTTTTCTGAACAGTAGAAGTAGCACGTGGTGCTCTCCTGGCCGGGAGAGTCCCCCGTGGTGATCCTACTCTCAGTCAACCACCCCAAGGTCACGGACAGGCGTAACGGTGACTACGGCACGTGCGATAAACGTACAGGTAGCTAACCCGCACTGGCACGCGGTCAGTTGTTTCCGTTAACGGGTGCGCCCAAAGCACAGCACGGAACCAGTACAGGGCAGAGCCCTCTCAGTAACAGGGGTCCAACCCCTCCACAGTAACCAAACAGGGGCCTTGCCCCTCCACAGTCCGCGCACCATCGCCTGACCACCCTGGTTTGCCCAGTGGGCCTAACAAGTCGGTGTAGGAGGCTAGCAGAACCCCGGGACCCCTGGGGTAGCTAGTACCTCCCTACACTAGTAGCTCTCCTCGGTACTACGTACACGAGGGCCAGCAAGTCAGTACAAAGAGGCCAGTCCTAACCCTGGGTCCCTGGGGCGGCTGGCTCCGCTCTGCACTAAACAGGTACAGGTACTTCCCTTGGTACTACGTACCTAAGAGACAGCACACTACCACGTCTTTCTTTCTCAGTTCCATTCCTTTCTCTTTCCAGGAGTTCCACTCCTAATTCCCCTTAGGGTTCCAGTTCTTTTAACTCAGCACATTCAGGTTTCACCTTCCCAGTTTCACATTCATACATCCCATATTCCCAGACATGCTCATTTATTCATAACAGGCAGCTGTTAAACCAATTTACAGGTAGCTATTATTTCCTTTCCACATTTTCCAAGACTGCAGTATTCATATATTCCACTAGTTCTTCCCATCCTAGGATTCATGCCATACCCTAGGATCTATCATACAATCTAGTTTTCCAGCCCTAGGATTCATGCAACACCCTAGGATCTACCATTCATTCTAGTTTCTCATTCTTAGGATTCATGAAATGTCCTAGGTTCTATTTATGGTTCCATAATTAACAGATTATACTAATAAACTTAAAAGCCACTCTACCGGTTACAACAGGCGTACTGGGGGCGTGGTCGGGAATCCCGCGTGCCTCCGCAACCCCTGAGACTGCAACGGAACGGGGTCCTATCACAAGGATCAAATAGAAGGAGTTTCTCAAAACAGTATACAACTACTGTAGACGGGTAGAGGATTCAATTATGAAAAGAACGCAACTCGAAATGCGGGAAACAGACTCCGAACGGGCCCTAAACGGGTCGAAAACGACGAAACAGTGCAAAATCAGACGTCTGGAACCTCTTCCAGACGTCTTAAAAAGTGGATCAGCGGTTACCTTTTCCCTGCGTGGTCTCTCAGACGTCCAGAAGCCTGCGGGGACGTCTGGCCTAGTTCCCAGACGTCCGATGGTCACCCCGGACGTCTGGAAGTCGTTCCAGTCGTCTGGCACTGCAGCCAGACATCTGATTCGCGTTGGATGCGAATCTCAAAACCTGCGCGTACCCATTTCCTCTCTCTCTTAGTACGATCAGTCGAAGAAGAGGAAGGAAGACGGAATAGCTTACCTTTCAGACGTCTGGACAGTCCTCCAGACGTCCTACCAGCCGTCTGGTTGTTAGCCCAGACGTCTGATTCTGGAGAAAATTCCAGAATCAGGGCGCGACTCGCCCTCCGCTCGCGACGCTTGGCCGCGCCGCGACTCGTCCGCCTACTGCTCGAGCCGCAGCAGGCCTCCCGCGTCACCCCGCATCCGCTGCTTCCCCCCCCGGCCGGCCCTAGCAACCCCGGCGAGCTCGGCCTCACGGCCGAGCGCCTCTTCCCACACGCAGCACCTCCTCCCACGCTCACCGCGGCTGTCGCTGCCGTTGCTCACTCGCGCTCGCTCTCGCGCACCGGCTGGAAGGAGAAGAGGAAGGGCGGAGGTGACGGGAGTGAGGGGGAGGGCGTGGCCTTTTAAGGCCGCGCGAGGAGGAGAGAGAAAGCGGGACAGAGGGCGCAGGAGGGAGAGGGAAAAAGAGAGAGAGGGACGCCTGCAGGTCTGCGCGCTCAGGCGCGCAGACGAAACACGCATGCCAAAAATAACCGAATCCCAGACGTCTGGGAGGGGTGCCAGACATCTGGTAAGACGTCTGGGACACCTCCCAGACGTCTTAAAAACGTCTGAAGTCGCGCGTTCGTAACAATATAAAAAACTCAAAGGAAGTTTCGTCCCCGAAACTTGCGCTAACTAGGGTGCGGGAAAGACGTCAAAATAACCATAACAAACTCAAAGAGGACCGAAGCCGGTCCGAAAAGACGTACCCGAGAAGAGTTCCGGGTACCGCTCCCGCATTGCCGCCTCAATCTCCCAGGTAGCCTCCTCGTACCGCTGGCTCTTCCACAAAACCTTTACCAGGGGTACTTGCTTTCGTCTCAAACTGCGGACGGCTCGGTCTAGAATCTGCACTGGCCGCTCGGGGTAGGTCAGGTCGTCGCCCACCTCGACGCTCTCGTGACTCAGTACGTGACTGGGATCGGCTACGTACTTCCTGAGGTTGGACACGTGGAACACGTCGTGCACACCAGAAAGCTGCGGGGGGAGGGCAAGCTTGTAAACGACGGTCCAACCCGCTCCAGGACCTAAAAGGGCCCCACAAACCTCGGCGCGAGCTTCCCTGTCACCCCAAACCGCTGCAGGCCCTTCATGGGCGAAACACGAAGGAAGACGTGATCCCCAACCTCGAACTGTACCTCTCTGCGTCTCCGATCCATGTAACTCTTCTGTCTGCTCCTGACAGTGTGGAGTCGCCTATGGATCTGCTCGACTATCTCCTGACTTTGCCGGATCAACCTGGGGCCAACCTCCCACTTGGTCCCCACCTCAACCCAACTCAAGGGTGCCGTACACTCAAATATCACGAAAGTCACGCGTTCTTAACACTCTCTATCTGGGGTAAATGGTTCACACTAGTAACATCAGTCTCCTCAAATAGGTGAATTTCTTCAGAGTTAGGTTCCCTAAGGGTGGGCTTGAGTTCCAGCTCGTGATCAGAAGGGAGGATGGGATTAACAACTTGACTTTGATCCACTTCATCAAATGTCACGAAAATACTGTCATCTAGGTTGAGGTCTTCCAATGGTACCATCATTCCCTTCTTTTGACTCCAATATAGCTCAACTGGGCATGGAACCTCAATGTCATCCTCGGGTTGCCACCTTTCTTCATCCAATGCATAACTACTTTCATATATAACCCCTTCCCACTTAAGACGTGGACCTCTCAAGGAAATGTCATCTAACGAAGAGGGTTCAAAATCAATCTTCGAAAAGTAGCTATTCTCCCTTACATATTCCCCAAAATTCCCCTCCAACTTAGGCTGTGGCTCTCCAATAGGAGATGCATCTGGCGTGGAGGGGTGCATGTTATCCTTAATGGGGTAGGTTGAGTGGCTAATGTCTTCTTTTTCTTGTTGGCATGCTCTCGAAGATTCTCCTAATAATTTGATCATTTCACCTTGCATTTTCTGTATTTCCATCTTCAAGGTAGAGAAGTCGTCACTATTATCAGGAGAGAACTCAGGCTCAGGCTGATAGTACCTAGGAGTTTCTGTCCAACCATTACAATCATTCAAGGAGGGTGGGTTGGTTATTTCTATCATGTGTGGGATATTAGGCAAGGCAAATCCTGCTCCCAGGTTCTGCTCACTAATTTGGGGCTTAATTAAACCAATACTCCTATAGTAGAAGTAAAAAGGATCCCAATGACTGTCATTATGTCCATCAAAGGATGGAGCATCTCGATGTATGGGATCACAGAACGTAGATTGGGGGTAAGGGCATGGGCAAGAGGTGAAAGAGAGGTGATCAAATTGGTCCATTCTAACTCACACCCAAGTTAAATTCCTCCTATGCAAACACAAAACCTTTGATCTTAAGTTTCAAGCGCTTTGGTATCCAACTGTAGGAGAGTTCTTTCCTAGCAGGTCAAAAGCCTAAGAGTGTTTAAATGTGTGCTTTAGTGCGCAGTCATGCACATGTGCATTCATCGTAAAATTTTGAATTTGAATTTTGAACCACAGCACAATGTCTCAAATCAACTCCTTGGGTTTTATTGTGTTCCTCCTTTACTTAGTCTTTTTCAGAAATTTGATGTGACCAGTTGTTAGATCATTTCAAGACAAATTATGTGGTTTAGGAATTACGTCTAAATGCAAATGCGTGATCAAGATATGGATGTAAAGTAAGAGGATGCGTACCTTGCTTCCAGTAATTAGCGATGCGAGAATGCACACAATACAGAAAATAAAGTCTAGATGCTGCTCATACAATCTTATATGGTCGTCCTAAATCATGCAGCTTCTAGGCATGTAGCTCATATTTTGTTGTTTTTTTTCTAAATTTTTACCTACTTATGCACAAATAATGGAAAATCAATCCATGAAAGAAAATAAAAACCTAAATCCAAAGAATAGGGATCCTCCTGAAAAATTACCTAACATGGGCCTAAAAGAAAGTTGGGGAACAAACTCCTAAAATATACCCCAGAACAAGGGTCTTACATATTGAAGTCTAAGTTTATCTAAATGATAAAGATGATTTTTTTTTTCAAAGTATTTCTCTTCGCGTTGGTGGCGTCAAGGTCCGCCAAGATGTGAAGCTCCTCCTTGTAGATGTGGAGCTCAGTCTACTTCGACAATGGTGTAGGGAATGAGATACTCCTGGCCACGTGTGTGGCCTAAGTTCTACAATGCGAAGATGCTGAGGCAGGTGCGATGATTCTCCCAAGAGGTACCTCGCACAAACCAGATAGAATAGATCAAATATGCCTTAAATAAAATGTGAACAAATAAATGGATAAATGCAAGTTTAACAAGCCTGTTGCCTCCTCGGCAACGATGCCATTTGAAAGGACAGTTTTCACTTTCGTTGTTGTTTAGCACATAAAATGACACGTCGTTTTAGTATCAAAGTGGTGGAAAACTACTTAACAAAATAATTAAAATAAACTACTAGAGAAAGCGGGTTGTGTCCACAGGGAGGCACACGCCTATTAGAAACTAGTAAAAGTCGATAACAATTGTTCACAAATAATTTCACCAAGAAACAAATTCAAATTCCGCATTAGATATGAGTTTAAATGAAAGTGCATCTTGATTTAGCAATTATGACAAAATAAAGGAGGACACATGAAATGTCACTCAAATAATGAAATACAAAAGATGACTTTGGCAATGGCATAGGCACATAAATACTAGTACCACCTCTACTGTAGCAATATAGGGGAATGGCTTCCCCTTGAGCCTGTGCACAGAGGAGAGGTGGGTTGGCCGCGAGGAGCGCATCGAAGGTAGAGTGCTTCGAGCTGCATCTGGTAGCAATGGTAGCAAGTCGCGGCGTGGCCAGAGGTGGCCGGTCAAACTGAGTAGAGGTTCTGGGTTCCAACAAAGCTTCTTCCTACCGCTTGTTGTTGGAGGCAAGGGAGAGGCGCGTGCAGAGAGGGCCGACTGCTGGTGGTGTGCATGAGTTATGCTGGAGGTGGCGAGGAGGGTGGCATGCATAGGCGCATTGCTGGCCGTGGAGTGCAGGAAGGCGGGGGAGAGCTGCTGGCTACATTGGGCTGGTGGTGTGGTGAGTTGCAACAGCACGTGGAGAGGGCAACGCACGTTGCTGGCCGCACGTGCGATACGAAGGTGAGAGTGTGATGGCGTGCTGTGCGCGGAGGTCGAGGGGTGCAGTGGCGTGTGTTGAGGGCTAATGTGGAGATGGTGGTGGTGTGTGATGAGAACCTCATCATGAACCCTAACTAGTACAATCTAATCCAAATATGTGTGAAAAAGCTCCTACAAAACCCAAAGAGAGGCTTAACTCAGAGAATTCTGAGTTAAATAATAAAACAAATCAGAAGGGGTAAAACTGTAATTTCACCAATGCAGTATGCGAACAGGGTAATTAAGGGTCCAAACACAGGTCAAACAAGCTTAACAATGAGTGAAGTGGGATGATCTGATCTGAAAAGGGTTATAGCAACTTCTAGGAATTAAATGACATTCTGTAACCCTAAAACAAATCTACTTCAATTCACGAGGTTCAAGGCAGGGTAAAAATCAACTAAACCCTATAAAATTCATATAAAAATATTCCCTAGGGTTTAGAACCTTCAATTTGACCTTTGAAACCTATTTTCACCTAAAATGAGAACCATGCTCAATTAATGACTTAATTTAGGTTTTTGCGCAAATTGACCGGTCAAACATGGTCCAACCTAAAATCCAAGTTCACCATTAAAATCCTTAGGTTTAAGTTAGCCTGTTATAAAAGCTTGAGCCTAAGAATAGACCATCTTGACCAACTTTACAAATTGGTCCTCTCTATTTACTTTTTGACCCTTATCTTTTGAAACCCTTGCATTTAGGCACCCAACTTCTCATCGTTCTTTGCAGAACGGTCCTCCCTGCCACTTCTGCGCAGCGCCATGCCTCCGGCGACCTTCCGCGGAGGATGGCGCCGCGCAGGGCAGGGCAGCCGTCCTCTAGAACAGACGGGGGGTTCCTTGCGATGTCCTCTGTTGCAGGAACCTGCCCATGCCCTCTGCCATCAACCATGCCTCTCGTGCGAACGCATGAAAGGCATGGGTATCCTCTCCGGCCATTCTCCGGCGAGGCTGGCACGTCGCCACCTCGGTTCCCTCTCCTCGCCAAGGTCTTTATAAGGAGCGGCAAGGTCTGCCGACTCCTTCAAGCTTCCTCTGGCGGAGAAATACCCCACCTTTCGTCTCTTCCTCCTCTGGTCAGAGCGCCCGAAGCCTCCGACGATCTCCTCCTCCTCCTCCTCGTTGCTCTACTGCCTTACCTGTAGCAGAATTTACTCTGCCTTGTCGTCCGCGCTAGGCCG
This sequence comes from Thalassia testudinum, assembly GCA_037157565.1. Classification (NCBI taxonomy): domain Eukaryota; kingdom Viridiplantae; phylum Streptophyta; class Magnoliopsida; order Alismatales; family Hydrocharitaceae; genus Thalassia; species Thalassia testudinum. Next base: position 103,246,405 of record JAZHRO010000024.1, on the reverse strand, counting down.
TACCAGCTGGCGTCCTCCGTCTGCCTCCTCGTCGTCGATATCCTCCTCTAGGGCATCTTCGTCCCCAGCTCTGGCAGGCACGAGCCAGGCGCTGCTCTCTTTCCCTTCGTCGAGTAAATAGGTACAGAGTTTCCTCTCTCTCTCCCTTACATTTTCCCTCTCTTAATTTAACTTTTTACTCCACCGCACGCGACTTCCACCTCCACCTGCTCCGTCTCCGATCACCTTCTCCGGCGAGTCCATCCCACTTCCATAGACCTCCTTACCCCTCGCCAACTACCCCAGAAGCTTCCCCTCACTCCACTCAACCGATCCCCCCTCTCCACTCACTGCCAATCACCGCCCAATCACCCCCCCGAACAAACCCATCTTCCCGCACACAGTCTGACCTAGGGCTACCTCCACACGCGTTCTCGCGCCTCGCCGACCCCTGCGTTAGCTTCGCCACACTCCGGCGAAGCTTCCCACGATATCTGACTTGGCCGAGAGGCCGTCTTTGTATTTTCAGGTCGACAGCCCCTCGCGACCATTGCTGAGCTGTTGCAGCACCTGCACTCGCAGCTCTAGGCTTTCTCCAGCCCAGGCGTGAGTCCCCGGTGGCGCGGATTGCTACTTCGAAGGAGCCCAGGCCTGCAATTGGGTTGCAAGCCTCACAGCTGCCCTAATTGGCTGCAGTTCCCTCGCCTGCGGATGCGAGATTTGGAGGTGGGACTTTAGTCCCACCTCGTAAGTGTGCGGCCAAGTGCCCACACTTAAATTGAAAAAGTGTATTTGGTTTACTGCCTTCGATACACAGGGGTCAGGTCCCTCTCACCCGCACACAGCGCGCCACGCGCTCGCTTGCCCTCGCCCGCGCTCACGCCCCGTGGGTCTGGGCCGGATCCGACTACCCGACCACGTACTCCTCGCCCACCACCGCACGCCGATGGGCCTGGTCCCGGACGCGCTACCAGAACCCGATTACCCGGCTCTGGGAGAGCAGTCCTAAGAGAGATTTTGAGAAAGAGAGAGACGCGGGGAAGGGTACGGGTAGGTTTTGCACTGACCACTGTGCGTGCATACAGGAAAGAAAGAAAGAAGAAGAAGAAGCAAGCTAAAGAAGAAGAAGAGAGGAGGAGCGGCCGAAGCCTTAGCCGCACAGAGGAGCTGAAGAAGAAAGGAAGGAGAGGAGCTGAAGAAGAAGAGAAGAAGCCGCACTGTAGCAACACATAGTTAAGTCGTCTGAGCATCAAGTCAGACGACAGAAGGGCAGCGACCAGAGTAGAAAGAAGAGGAGCAGAAGAAGAAAAAGAGGAAGGAAGATAGCCGCAAGCAAAGAAAGAAAGAAGGAAAGAAAGAAAAAGAAGAACAGAAAGAAGAAGCAGAGAAGAAGAAGAAGAAAAGAAGACTCTGCAGCTGAAAGAAAGAAAGAAAAGAGAAAGAAGAAGCAGCTCACCACAGCCGTAGGTTAAAGAAGAGAGAAGAAGGCAGGAAGAAAAGAAGAAAGAAGAAGAAGAGGAACGACCAAGAAGAAAAGAGAAAAGAAAGAAGAGAGAAGAAGAAGAAGCCAACAAAACTCTCTCTCTCTTCTTATTTTTGTAACATAATTGAGAACGTTTATACTTCTAGAATTCTAGTTGCTCCCTGAGTTCAACCTCAGGAAAACTTTTTCCAAGTAAAAAATTTTTGTAGTAATCTGGTAGCTGTTTGGTCATGTACTGCAACGATTGTAAACCATAATAACATAAAGACGAAAACACGCTCACACCTGCCCGGTTACTAGTGTGTATAGGTCGACAGAGGTGAAACAAGGGAAAAAGAAAAGAGGAAGAAGAGGATGATGTTTGGGTTCTTTTCGATGGATTAGAATCAGAGGAAAAAAAGCGGAAGATGAAAATGAAGGTGATGAGGCACGGAGATGGGGATGGGGCTTCATACGTCTGTGAAACTTCTCGGACGACTTAACCACACATGGATGGCTGCTGGCATGTGGCTGCGGTGGTGGTGATGGTCGTGATTGCTGGTGATGGTGGTGAGGAAGGATAACTATGTGGCCTTCAAGCACACACTCATGGTCATCTACACAAGCCACTGGTGGGACGGTGGTCTGTCACCCCACCTACCCGCGGAGGTGTGGACTTGTGTACAAAGTCGAGGCCGACAGTGGTGGAATGGAGGAGAGCTTGACTCTCTACACAGTAATGGAGTGGGGTGGAGGCCTACGGAGCCGAGTTGATGGAGATCTCTTCTTATGCCGCAGGAAGGTGGAGAGGGAGATGGAGCATCACACGTTGACCATCAATGAAAGATCTACATTCAAGGCCATGACATTGATAATGAAGGTGGTCCTGCAGCCATTGAAAGAAGAAAAATTAATAAAATAAAATAATAAATCAAGGGTTATCTACAAGATCTTAGAAGAAATGTTAAATCAAACACTACTTGTAATGGAACCTATTTTAATGTATGACATTCTAAATAAATTCTAAATGATATTATCAATGCATGTAATGCATGAAATTGGTAATTTTATGTTACCCTTTTTACATATCAATGTATGCTATATAAATGTACATGTTAACTTAATGTCCATGCATTAAAATACATAAATAGCCCATAGATATGGGCTCATCAAATGCCCTCATGCCTAGTTTTTGCTAGTCCCTAGCAAATTCAAGCAATAACCCATCTCTCCAAGTGGACTTGCCAACCCAATCGGTCTTCCTTTAGAAACATGTTAAGTTCAGACTTTAGACCTAAGGTTCCCAAGTAGTTGCTAAGTTACAAACTAGGTCGGCTAAGAACTAGTTGCCGGCACAGGTTTCCTTGATTTCTAGCTCTGCCGTAGGGTTTATTGGTCCTAGAGATTAAAGCATCCGTGCATGTGCATTGGTCTAAGTTATTTGAGGTTGGTATGATTGCCAACCTAGAAATAGAGTAAGAAGGATTTTTTTAATATATATATATATATTTGTTTGATTCCCCTAAGTCTAACCTTAATCAGCTATCAACATGGTCTGTGTCAGATTAATTATCCTCATCACCGAACCTCGAAGGATGCCTGGCTTTCAATGCTTTGAAATAGCACCGCCCATGGCAACTAGGGATGCAAGTTCTGATAATCCCGACCTGAACCCGATAGGGTTTGGGTATAGGTTTTATCTAAAAAATCCGATTAGGTATGGGTACGGGTATGGATCTATATTTGGTTACTTGACCTGAGTACTCGAATAAAATCTCCATTTACCCGATATATAGAAATTCCACCCTAAGTCCCTCATTCTCCCAACTTTAATTTCCCTCGTGATTCCCTCCATGATTTTGAAGGTTAGGAGTGCTTCTGAATCTTCCATTGAACATTTATTTTTGGGATGGAGCTCTTTTATTTGAAATATACTTATGTTTTACGTTTCTTTGCATTTTTTTGTTTTTGATATATTCCCCTTGAAGTTCTTTTTTGTAATAATTTCATTGAAGATCACTAAAATTGGAGTAACTTGAGCCCCTATGTATTAGGCTTATTAAAAATAAACAATTGACGAATTGTGTTATAGATTTTTTTTCTTCTTTAACTCTAATTTGGGCATGAATTGATTGTAAGATTAATTTATAAATGGGTACCCGATGGGTGAATGGATACCCGATGGGTAAATGGATATAGGTATGAATTTGAATTTTTATATCCGATGGGTAAATGACTAGGGTATGGTATGAATTTTGTAAATGGGTATGGGTATGGGTTCAGCTAAACCCGACCCGAACCCGACTCATTTGCATCCCTAATGGCGACCCCAAGAACTCCTGGCAATCGACACTTTGAGATAGTATCGCCCATGGATTTCTTAAGCGAATTTAGGCTTGTGGTAATCGACACTTTGAGATAGGGCGGCTTATGGTACTTGAACCGCATAATGTGCTTACATACCCCCAGTAGGATGGATATCTTAAGAAACAAGCACCGAGGAGGAGACATGTTATCCTCGCATTATCAAGGTGAGTATATACTCCACCTCTCCTGCGACAGGAACTCATCCAATCATGTTGTGATTTCAAACTTCTCCTAAATCAGAACTAAGAGAACCAAATTTTCTTGAAGAAATGAATTAAGGTGATCACTATTTACACAAGACCAAGTGTGTGTGAAACGTGGATGCTTAGGTTACGAGGACCCGTAAGCCAAAAGGTAGAAGAAGACACCAGGTACTACCCATCTCTTATCTCAATCCGTAGCTTTCCTTCCTCAACATCTTAAGGAATGGTTCGTAACTTAACTTCTAGTTAAGTTTTTAAGTCCACAAAGGATCTTAAGGATCTAAAATTACACTTACGCACACATTGATGCTTTTTACTGGCGATGGTGGAGGCCAAATTTAAAGCTTCCATTCACTGTTGCTTTCTAAAATAACGGATGGCAAATATATTTTTCCCATCATTTGGATAACTGACCGTAACTAACCGACGGTAGATCCCTTTTTTCTAGTAATGATAGGTTACGACTGCCTACCCTTGTTGATGTTTGCTCAGTGTGTACCCCCCTCCTACCTTTGGGTCATCACCGAATCTTGAAGCAATGGAGTTAGTGCTGGAAAGGTGAAACAATAGTTGTATGCTGTTTCTGCTGGTATAATTTTTCCTTCATATGTACTCCATGATATCAATGACACAATATCTACTGGTATGAGTTTGTTCCAGCTCATATATTTGGATGGTGGGGAAAGGCCTTCATGATTCGGAATCACCCACTTCTCTCGGTGTTATCTATTGGCTTTAAGTTGATTGAGGTAGGATTTTAATGATTTGACAATTCCATTCCCATTTTATATTGTTCTTTCTTAGTTAAAGCTAATTGTTATTTTGGACTCTTGCAGTTGACCTTCATATATATGCTACCAAACTTTAATGAGTGATGGTGGGATAGTATTATTTTGGATTTCTTAATTTACAATTGGTTTGATGAGATCCTGCATCCCAATATCTATCTTTTTTATTCTGCTATGCTTTATCATATTTGATTGTATTGATTATTTAGGTGTGAAATTAACTTGCTGGCCACTATTATTCATTATTGCAATCACCATGTGTGCAACAAAATGACAGCGTAAGTGGGATGCATGGAGGGGTTTCTTTCTCATACGTAAGTGATGTCATGTTTGATGGTGAGTTAAATATATAACAATTATTTTTTGTCAACCATGTAGGTATTTGGGTAGGGATGTTCATTGTCAAATACTTTGATGGGAAGACCTACGAGTGGGTTAGCATTTGTTAGTAGCCTAATATTCTTTGTAAGGTACGTTCCAATAGTATTTTTTACATACTCTTTTGCTTGTATATGTTCGTGTGCACGAGAATTTCAATACATGGGATTTAAATTTATGTTTGAGAGGTGATATTGGAAGTCAATGTTCATGTGCACAGAATAATTTGAGTGAAATTTAGAGTTGCTGATAATTAATTGATTGGTTCTCATATTCATAATTACAAATTAGGAATTGTGAATATTACCGTCACTCTTATGTCAACAAATGTGTTGATTTCCAATTGTATGAACTTATAAATCGTTGATGTAAATCTTTTGGAAGGATTTTTTTGTATATAAAGCAGTATGGTGAGGTGTGTCTACAGTAGTTGTATATTTTTATTCTTTCTGTAGTTGTGATTGTGGATGTTGGCATGTATCCAACTTACTTTTTTTAAAAAAATTGTGCTAACTCCTCCCCCCCCCCCCCCCCACAATATTACTTTCATGTCCTGCATATTTTATGCCCACATATGCCTAATATTAGCTAGAGCTTTTCTTTTCCATTTTTATGCATTTTAGAGTTTTCCTCTCATTGGAGTAAATATCAAACTGTCTCCAGGTCTATAACAATCACAATAATGTTTTGTTGAACTATCAAATTACTAAATTCTACTAACTATAACCTCGAATGCTTAGCTTTTCTAATTAAAATAATATCCGTCGCTTTTATGGTACCGCAACCATTCAGCATGGTCCATTAGTGCAACAACGAGTACTTTCCACATCAAGTGGGGTTAGATGCATGTTTTCTTTGTCTTAGTTCAGACCTATATCAGATGAAGCCCACATAAGAAAGATGCCTGATGGTTTCCTTCACTCTTCTTCTATCTTTTCCAACCCCTAATATAAAGCTCAACCCCTATGCAATCGTGCTATAAATATTATGCTAATAACTTAGGAGGCTTAGAAATATCCTTTATGCAATCCTATATGCAATCGTGCTACAGGTCAACTATTTAGCTTTTAATCCAGTAAATGAGAACATACTTGCAACATGCTCGTTAGATAAAATCGCCAAATTGTTTGACTTGCACAAGCTTCATACTACACTGCACACCTTTAATAGCCACAAGTAAGTCCCCTAGACATTATTGAAAAGCTTATTAAGCATTTTTGTCAGTGTAAGCTTATTTTATTAGATGCCATTATTGTATGATTTTTCCTTTGCGCTACTGCTCTCTTACTGAGTTTATTAGGATGCCATTATCGTATGATATTTCCTTTGCACTGCTATCTTCTTACTGAGTTTTTCTCTACACAAATCCAGGGTGGAGGTTTGCCAAGTTGGATCGAATCCAAAGAATCATGCCATCCTTGCATCCAATTGTCTTAATAGGTGGCTAATAGTGTGGGATCTTAGCAGGTATTTGTCCATGATCTTTTAGTTTATAATTTTTGTTGCTATTTGAACCTGTGTCACATGTTCTTCCATCCAACGTTCCAGAAGAGAGTAAGGTTAATTTAAACGAGAACAAAATAAGCCAACTTTGACAGTTAAGAAAAAAGGACAAGTCTATTCTCTGACTTCATTTTTGGAAAAGATGACATTTGATTAGAAGTGAAAAGGGAGAGGATTATGCTTGGCATTAATTTCTTGTTCTTTTTTCTACTTCCATGTTCTTCTTTGATTTTTTGTCCTTTAGAAACATTGAATGATATTATAGGTTTTTGCTAGATGTGGGATGTGCTCACATATTATTTTTCATTTCATTGAATGTATGTAGGGTGTGCCCACTTGTGGGCTTTATGTTGAATGTGGGGCGTGCCCACCTGTATGCTTCTTTTTGAATGTGGGGTGTAGTCACTTGTGTGCTTTAATTGTTTTATTATTTTGCTCTACAGATCTATAGATAAACTTTAAATTTTAAGTGGAAACTTTGCCAATTTTTTTAGAATTTCTTTAATGTTCAAATTAGTGTTGGTACAAGGGCACCATGATTATTAATTTTGATGATAACAAAACACTTGTGATTTAATATTTGCATTTCAGTTTGTAAGTTTTAGGATAATGCAAATAGATACAAGTGTGAAGGAGCTCAAACTTGCATCCATGGTAGATTGGAGGAGCTTGATTGAGGAGGAGCTTCGCTTGGAGAGAGAGCTTGAAGAAGGAAGGAGATGAAGAATATGATAGAAACATTTGTTCATGTATTCATTTGATTTGTACTTTGCTCTTTTTCTTTAGAATTGTTGTAAAGAGCCCAAAGTACCTTACCTTAGTCTTAGGAAACCTTACACCTTACTAGGACACTTAGACAAACACTTAGATAAATCAGAAAACCAAAATAGGCTTTAGACAGCCTTAGATGTCCAATCTGGACCTCAGATGTCTGATCATGATCTTTAAGATGTTTGACCCTTTGACTAGACGTCCAAACACTTAGGCTGGCAAGCTACTCTCTGTCTGCCACGTTTAGAAGACTAGCCCATAGTCCAGATGTCTTGAAAGACATCTGGTGCCAATGACAGACGTTCAACAATAGGACCATTGGACTGTTAGAAGATGATCCTTGGAGATTACCTTATAATTAATTCTATAACACTTTTAGACATTCGTAGATCATCCCAACTGTCTGATAAATAGACATTAGACTAAGATTTAACCTAAATCACTTTTGTCAGAGGATTTAGCCATTAAGCCTCTTAGGAAATCCATTCCCACAGAGGATTGCCTTTCCAGACATCCAGATAGCTTGCTAGACGTCCGACCTTTCGTTTGAGCAATTAGATCCTAGAACCCTATTTCGATTTGGTGAAAACAAAAAGCAACCCATCTAGAATTAGACGTCTGATGATTGTCTTAGACATCTTAAAAGAGAGTTTAAGACGTCTGTCTTGATCCAAACCTAATCAGATCATCCACCCTTCTAGATCAGACGACTGACCTTTAGATCGGACGAAGACCTAGACGTCTGACCTTATGTTCAGACGTCTGATAACCCTGTTAGAATAATAAATGACTCTGATTTCGGTGAGATTTTGGACCACTCTCATGAGCCAGTTCTAAGCTACTACAAGATGCTTCCAAGACCTTTCAAAGCCTTCTTAGGACCTCTCTAAATAGAAAAGCACCCTTCCTAAGCTAAGTACACCTCGAGAAACTACTTCCACACCATATTGTGTCCAAGTGAAGAAGAAAATCATCTAGAAAAAGTTCTTGCTCTCCAAGCCCTCTAGCATCCATCCGAGAGCACCGTTATGTTGCTGACTTCATGTTGCACCACTTCTATAAGGGAAGTTCTTTTGCCTATAGGAGTTAGTTTGATTTACACCAACTTTGGGCTCTATAGGATATTGTGTAATTTTGTCTTTGTTGGGTACTCGCTTTGCGAATTCCCGTCTCCCTTGTGAGACAAAATACTCCTCGTGAAGAGGAGGGGTTTAAGGTACACTACCCATGTACAAAGTAGTGTCGGTTGTATTGAGGTTTAACTACCCTCATTTTAAATAGTTCGGTTAGAGGATTTGATCGACTAGGTTGATCGGAAAATCTTAAGTGAAGAGGCTTAGGTGGTGATTTTTACCCGAGTTTGGGTTTCCACCTAAAAATACTCTTTGTGATTGTGAGATTGCATATTTTGTGTGATTGATATTTTATTCCGCATTATTTTTTGTTTCACTCACATCTCTCCCCCCTCCATCTAGGGAATTACAATTAGAATTTGTTCTTTAATGTTCAAAAATGTCCATTAGGTGGAAGATAGAGAAGAGGTGAATGAGGAGGTGGTGAGGCTGGCTTTGTGATAGGGAAGGTGATGGAGTTGCTGGCCGTGTAGAAGGTGTAGGTGGTGTTGATTTAGGTGATGGTTATGGTGGTTTGATGGCTGGTCATGTGGATGGAAATGGATATACCAAAACCACCACATACTGCTCTTCCCTACCTCTCTTATCCCTTTTCTTCCTTCAACCACCACAACCATAATTATCACCACGAACACCACCACCACTTCCTCATTCACCTCTCCACTACCATACATACGTTATCCTTGCTTATGACCACCTCAACTCCCTACCTCCTACCTCATTGCCTTCCCCTTCTACATCACCACCACCACTTCCTCCTTCCTTTGCACCCCTTGCCCAATCCCACCCGTGACAAACCACGACAACAACCTCCCCTACTCCATATATTCCTCTACCTCCTTCCTCAAACCCTATGCCACGGCCCTTCCCCCAAACTTGATGGACTACCACCAAAGCCTCCCCTCTTCCTTTTAACCTCCACCACCCTACTCCCCTACCCAACACTACCACCACCATACTCCCCCACCCAACATCACCACCACCACACTCTCCTCCTCTAATAGACCACAACTACCACAACCGCTATCACTACCATCAACACCAACACCTTTAGTTTTTGCATAAGTAGTTCAACAAAATTTTCCTTGCAGTTATTTATAATAAACTTGTCTTCATTTTCATTATCTATTTTTGTATAAAAGTAGGTGTTTAAAGTAGGTTTTGTAGGTATTTCCCATAATTTTCATAATTAAAAAAAACCCTACATTTGCCGTTGATTTTCCTAAAAATCGACGATGTTGATAGGATAGTCTATTAGAGAAGAAAAGGTACTTGCCGTCTCTTATTTGAGAAAGCGACGGCAAAAACAATGGTATTAACTTGTGCACTTTTTTTAGAAATTATTATTTGTTGTTGCTTGTTAGAAAAGTGATGGTATAGATATTGTTGCACTCACTTTTATAAGTGATAGCGTTTTCTTTAAAGTAACAGCAAAACTCAAAAAGCAGCGCATTAACGCGGGAAAATGTGACATATAAATCCCATCGCTTATTTTATAAATGATGGGAAATAAAATTGCCGTTGGTTATAAAACGACAGTAAAATAAATCTTGCCGTGGGGTGAACGATAATTCGACGTCAGATTTTCATTATAATTGGCGGGAAAACGAAACAATGATGCTACTTACGTCGTCGCTTAGTAGCGCCGGTTGAAAGGCCTTTGTTGTTGATTTTCAACCGACGGCAAAGGTAGAGTATGTTGTAGTGCTTCATACCAGACTACATGGGTCACTCACCTATCACAACCTCAAAAATCATCTCAGGGTGCCATTGAAATACTTTGGCCCTATGCACTACTAGAAAAATGGGCTTTCGTGATGCTTTTATAAAGACGGTTATCGTTAAAACCGTCCTCTATATTAAATATCTCCTCGAGTGGCGTGGAATAGTTTCAATGATATACACGATGGTTTTCAAACTGTCGTATAGTTTACCAACGCAACGATTTTAATTAAAATCGTCGTGTTTACTAACCCCTAAAACCTTGCATTACATTATGAAGGGGCCCTCATTTACGGACACGATGGTTCCTTCGTAAACCGTCTTGTAGATATTTCATGAAATTTCCATGGCATCAAATTTTGTGCCCTAACCTGATATTAAACGATGGTTTTTTACAAAATCGTCATGTAATGTGCAATGTGAGTCTAGCAGATGCCCAATCCCTTGAACCGTCCCCTTTCTTTCCCTCTTCGTATTCTCTTCTTCCCCTTCGATACCTTTCCCTCTAGCCGCTCTACCCCCTCATCCTCAGTAAGCCCCCTCCTACTCCTTGTCCTCGTCTGCCTCCTCCTCCCATGGCCGTTCCCCTCCTCGTGCAGCTCCCCTTCCCCCTCTTCCTCCTTCTCGATCCACATGCAGCCCCCGTCGAGCATCCTCCTCCTCTGGTCCCCTCCCCTCGTCCTCCTCCTCCCTAGGGTGTCCCCTCCTCTGCTGGCCCCTCCCCTCCTCCTCACGGCGTTGCCCCCTCCTCCTCCACATCCGCGCACCCGCCCCTCCTCCCCATCCATTCCTGCTCCTCCCCCTGCCTCCTCCAACATCCACCCCCGTCCTCCCGCTAACCTCCTCCCCCATCTACCCCCTCCTCCTCAGCCAGCCCCTCCCCCATTTGCGCCCTCCTCCATTTGCGCCCTCCTCCTCTGCCACCTCCTCCCCTCCTCCTCCTCCCCAGGCCACCCCATCTCCTCCTCATCCTCTACATGCAGTTGCCCCCTTCCCTAATCTTTATTCCTTATTTATCTTTTAATTTTTTTATTAGAAATTTATATTTATTATGATTTATTTGTGTAATTTAATGTAGGCTATGCTTACCATCGAAGACGTCCTCTTTGATTGACATTTTCGTTGAGGTACGAATGTGTGTATGCATTTTAATTTATACATAAATGTGAATGTATGATTGTGGGGTTTACCCACTAGTTAATTTTGTTTTAACTATTAATGCATGATTGTGAGGTTTACCCACTTAGTTAATTCTATTTTAAATGTTAATGCATGATTGTTGGGTTTAACCACTTAGTTAATTCTATTTGATGCTATGTTATTATCTTGAGTTAATGTGGAGAGGAGAGGATATGAGAGGAGAGGAGGAGAGAAGAGGAGAGGAGATTAGAGGAGAAAAGGAAATAGAAAATAAATATTTGGAAGAACGTAAGAAATGAGAGGAGGAAGGAGAGAATAAATATTAAAAGGAGGTTGGAGAGGAGGAGGGATAGATAAAGAAGATTTTGGAAAAAAAAAGGAGAGGGTGGATAGCAAGAAGAGGGAAAGAATGGTGAAAGGAAGCGAAGAGGAGGGGAGTTAGGGAATAGGAGGGAAGGGAGAGGAGATCATTTATAATTTATTATTTTCTTTACGAATTGTATTCTTTTAATGAAATGTATTATTATAATGAATTTATAGGTACACACTTGCGTAAATCTAGATACACTTGAGACCAAATAATAATTATTCTATCCCTTAGGTTATAGGTTTTGGGAGGGGATAATCTTGTCAAAATACTCGCCCGTCGAGACTTATGTTCATGTTATACAGACAATACTGAGTGTATGTATACTTCACTTACATGCACGATGTTTTGTCTTTATAGCATGCCATAAGTGTCGTCGTCCTTAGTTCAGGGAAGTTCTGAACTAAAGGGGGTCCTTGAAGATTTGATCACAACTTAAGGTTACTTGTTATATGGATCCGATGTCTAGAGAAATTTCAGTAACATATTTTTTCTCTTCTTCGATATATCAACTAATCTTATCTACATTCCTAAAGCCCCTTAAATGAGAGTTATTGGCAATGTAGTTAAGGTTAGTCTTAGGGGGTATACTACAGAAGTGCGAAGAGATGCTGCCGAAATATCTCTAGACACCAATTACATGAAACGAGTAACCTTGTGATTCAAGGATGGGCTATCAAGTGAAAACCCTAATCAAAATACAAATACTGTTAAAATTAGATTATAATTATTGGGTGATTTTATTTTATTTTTGTAGATTATCATGGATAAGTCTTGAATTTGTTTAAGGAACTCAGATTACTCCTGATACAAGAATGGAGTGAGAGAGTTTCTTGATTGAGCATTTTATGACGATAAGAAGTCATTTAGACAAGGAGGCGAGTTCGACAGGATTTTTTGCCCATGTAGGAGGTGCTTGAATAGATATTCACATGATAGGAACATTGTATTCGAGCTCACGTTTTACAACGGTTGGTGGCAGTATTATATTAAGTGGATTTCTCATGGCGAGGATCTTACAGAGGAAGTCAGATGATCTCCAATAGATTTCGATGAATCTGTTATGCATATTGAAGCATATGACATTGATAAAATGCTTGATGAAATGAGAGCAGGAGTTGAAGACCTGGCTAGTGGGGAAATTTCTAATCAATTCTATGATCCCTTTAGAGTGACGGATGAACCTATTGCTCCCGGTATCATGTCCATTTTGAGATTGTCATTTCTTTTGAAGTTATGAATATAGCGTCCACTAAATTGATGTTTGAGGTTATCCAAAGATATGGTATGAAGCAAAGAAACAAATTCGTGTACTTGGTTTAAATTGCGAGAAAATTGTCATATGTTCAAATGATCGAGTGTTATTTAAAAATGAATATTAGAGTTGAGTAGTTGTCTACAGTGTGGTGTAGAGAGATATAAAGTGGGAAATTCACTAAATACAAGGATCAAAAAATAGCCTGAGATGATTCTACGTTACTTTTTATTGATTCCTAGGCTTCAACGCCTTTTTATTTCAAGTAGAACTGAAAATTTGATGACATGGCATCAGGATAACAAGTCACGAGATGGTCGCATTCATCATCCCGTAGATTCAAAAGAGGAAAATATTTGACAACACTCATTTAACATTTGTAGAGGATGCAAGAAATGTCAGATTGAGTTTTGCAAGTGATGGGTTTAATCCTTTAAAAAACATGTACCTATCTTATTCAATTTGACTAGTCGTAAGGGTAACTTACAACTTACCTCCGTGGCTTTGTATGCGAACGTCGTTTATGATGTTAACTCTCCTCATCCTAGGTCTAAAACAGCTAGGGAATGCAATAGATGTTTATTTTCAACCATTGATAGATGAATTAAAATTATTGTGATATAAGGACATTCATACATATCATGCACACAGAAAATAACTTTTTAATATGCATGATGTGTTATTCTGAACCATTAATAATTTCCCCGCATTTGCAAATTTGTTGGGATGGAGTACAAAATGGAAGTCTGCTCGTCAAATATGTATGTATGTCATCATCTTTGACTACCTGAAAGCAACAAGTTCTGTTATTTGGGATACCGTAGATTCTTACTTGTTGAGCATAGATGGCGAATTATATTATTTAAAGACAAGTTAGATGGTAAAACTTGTCGGTATTCTTCAAAGAATCTGAGAAATAAGCTAAGTACAATTCAATAAGGTTTCAGGTTTTCAAGTAATGGAGAAATTACAACCTGGCAACATACGTAGGTCGTTTGTTTAAGAAAGATCAACACTTTGAAACATACGTGTTTTAAAAAGAAGATCATTTCCTTCATGGAACTCTCATATTGGAAAGAGATAATAATCTGACATAATCTTGATATAATGCATATTGAGAAAAATGTTATAGATAACATTTTGGATGTGTTCAACTTAGTTGATAGTTCAAAGGATACAGTGAAGACGAGAAAAGACATGATAGCCTTAGGCATTCGTCCAGAGTTACACGTTATTAAAAAAGAAGAGAGCAATTGTGACTTTTTGGAAGCCATTTATAGCCTTCATAATGATCAGCGGGAAAAAATTTTCACCTTGAAACAAGTACAGTTGTCAAATAGCTATTCTTTACAACTTTCTCGATGTGTAAACGAGACTCAAAATAAAATTAGTAGGTTAAAAAGTCACCACTCTCATGTTTACATGTAAGTCTTATTCCCACTAGCTATTCGTGGAGTGCAACCTAATCCAATTATGGATTTATTTACAGAGATGAGCTGAAATTTCAAAGCTATTTGTTCGAAGACATTTGATTCTGATATATCAGAGTACTGGGATAAAGAAATAGTCGTCACATTATGTAAGATGGAGTAGATATTTCCTCCAGCCTTCTTTGATGTCATGGTACATTTAACTGTACATCTTGTAAATAAATCGAAAATTGCTGGGCTTGTGCAATACAAATAGATGTATTTAGTTGAACAGTTTCTAAAAAAACTACAAGATTACGTGTTAAATAAGGCTAAGTCTGAAGGATCTGTTGTTGAAGGATATCTTGTAAAAGAGTGCATTAACTTCTATGCCATGTATATGGATGAGACAGACAATTAATTTAATCGATTACGAAGAAATTATGATGGAGGGTATAATGAGAATAATGAAGATTGTCTTTCCATATTTGATATTCTAGGAAGGCCTATCCTTCTCATAGAATATAAATCAATATCTAAAATCAATCGGTGTCTAGCTTACTTATATGTTCTTAAACAGATTCCGGACGTTGATGCATTTTATAGTGAATTTAAGGAGTGTTCACATCCAGAAACACGTGAGGTTGACTTCCTTAAATGGTTTAAACAATATGTTATTCAAATGAAAGAAGAGAATGGCCCATGATGGGTGGAGGACTTTGACATAATATTCGATCAACCATTAAATTATTGACGTTATCATTTAGGTTACATTATAAACAGATTTAGGTTAATAGCAAAATCCATAGATGATACGAAGGCCACGCAACATCCTGGTGTTGTTATCAATTGCGATTTGGGCACTGGTTGTGATGGCTACTACGGACAAATCGAATAAATTGTTGAGATGAGCTTTAGATATAATCGTAAAGTTGTCATTTTCAAGTGTAATTGGTTCGACGTTTTTAAAGAAGGCATTGGCTTCAAACTTGATAAGAAGAATAATTTTATAAGTTTGAATAAGAATCGTCGAATTCTTCATTCTTTACAACTGTTTATATTAGCATGTCAAGTATCTCAAGTCTTCAACATCCTTGACAACAGTAAAAATAGATGGATTATACCGTTCAAACAATTCTTCGTGAATATTGTGACGAACAAAAAGATGTGGAACCTGAAATAAAAGCAGATACTTATCAAGAACACTTACGAGAAGTTGGTTTAGGTGTAGTGGATATTGATTCATAAGATATAATTATCTTTTATATCATTTGTTTTTTTATTATTATGTATCAAAGCAGCATGTTATTTAGATGAAAAGGATCTTGAAGTAATTAACATTTATGACCCACCCATCAATCAACCTTCAAGAAAAAAAAAAACAACAGCCTACAACCCAACATGGTTTTTGGAATTCTCTCCGAAGAGCATTGGAAATATATATAAATACACTTCACTCCAAATACCTAAAGTGCCGCTATGGATCGCACATTAACACCCTTGCAACCCCTCTTCCACACCCCTTTGTTTTCACTTTACTAATTTCATTGGATTCTATGTTATGAAAATATTGGCTTGATGAAGAAAAAATCATTTTCATGTGTAAATCATATGACCACTTAGAGATAGGCATGGCTAAAGCCAAGAAATAAGGCCAAAAATAGGTTATAATTAAAAGTTAAAACCCTTAGACTTGTTAACAAGTCTTTGATGGTTTTTTTGGGGTGACCTAATAAGTTGGTATCATAGTTCATGGGTCGACTCAATCCTCTATTGAATGTTCAAGACCAAGGCAAAAATCTTGAAAGCAAAAGAGAAAGGAACACTACTATTAAGCTTCAAGAACAAAATAAGACCATCTAAATGCACGGTAATGTCATGTCTAGAACAAAATAAGCAACTATTGTAGACTTCAATGGATTCATGCAAACTATTTCCAAATAAAATACCATCCAAAATGCTAGGATACATAGGAAAGACCATCCATATATGGGATTATTTATGTTTACTGTTTACTTTTGATTCGTTGTTTGTGTGACTACTGTTTACTTTTAATTATTTATGTTTCATAAGATGTGGGATGTGTGGTTTTCTTTATACTGAATTTTGGAAAATATCCATAATATAGGGGAAACTTAGCTGAATTTTTTCCTACTTTATATTATATTTATTTGTTTCTTCATATTTATACAAATACTATATATTTTTTTATGCATATGCAGATGGAATTCAAGAAATTTACTAATAGGTTTAAAGATGACCAGGCCACCTCAATGGGTAGGGATGAGACCCAACCTCCTTCCACATAGTCATCTTGCACTCAACCTCCTTCCACATAGCCAGCCTGCACCCAGCCCCTCCGTACCCAGCCTCCCTAGACATAGCAGCCACTCAGCACCCTGCCTCCCCACGTCCTCGAGTACATCCCTCTCAGTACTCCCCACGCACACCCAGTCGTCATGGTGCATAATCCCACATTTACGAGGTCTCGTAAATATGTCAGGCATGGTGATCTTGCTCGATAGTAGCAGGACAAGGGCAAGAAGGTGGTTACCAATGTAGTGCGATAGCCAGAGCCAGAAGTTGCTATCCACTACTCTAATGACAACAACAAGGATGAAGATGAGGATGGGGGCAACAACGGCGGCGAGGATGAGGGCGAGGATA
This sequence comes from Thalassia testudinum, assembly GCA_037157565.1. Classification (NCBI taxonomy): domain Eukaryota; kingdom Viridiplantae; phylum Streptophyta; class Magnoliopsida; order Alismatales; family Hydrocharitaceae; genus Thalassia; species Thalassia testudinum. Next base: position 103,229,261 of record JAZHRO010000024.1, on the reverse strand, counting down.
CTGATGTTGAGGTACAACAGACACCTCAGTAGGACCCTCAGGCTGATGCATGGACTAGTTTTGGTAAGAATTGTGGGTAATATCTTACTGAAACTTATTTGTAATGTTCTAATTTTTTGTTATATTTTTTTTTATCACACAAGAAAAAAAAGGAAGAGGTCTAACATGAAATGCAAATCTAGATGCACTTCCAGAGATGACAAAGATCAAAGTGTATATCAACGAAGCTGGAAAAGATCCATACTATCCTCCTTCACTAGCAGACTATCTATGATGGTAAAGGAGCTCATCTCCTTTTCTTGTTTGATTGGAGGAGGGTCCCAAAGAAGGTGAAGAGGTACCTTATTCGTAATATAGAGGTAAATAATTATTAACGTGTGTGTGCGTGTGTATATATATATATATATATATATATATATATATATATATATAAGTTCAGTTCAATCATATGTAATTCGTTTATATCATTTTCTATTACACGCGATTTTTGATTGGAGTGATGATCAAAATGTCACCAAGTATATCCTTAATCATGCCGTGAGATATCTTGATTGGAGGATGACGACGAAGAGATAGGTGAAATATGTAACATTATCAATTTTTATATTATTTACTTAATGAATTTCTCTTGACATTTTATTTGTATAATTTAGTTTTATAATAAAATGTCGTCACATGAGGAGATATTAAGGAACATGCCTCCTACATTATCAGTAGATGTATGGAAAGATTGTTGTAAGTATTGAAATATGCTTGAGACGGAAGTAAATATAAATACTCTAAGAGTATTTTGTAATAAATGATTTAATTATTTTTGGGCCAAAGCCCACCACAGACCCATTAGTTAGGTCGAACGAGTATATATAGAGTTAAGGTAAAAGATGTAAGTAATTCCTTATTATGTCACTTCTATATTTTTAATTAATTTTTTAGTTATTAGTATTACTTGCAATTTGAAATATATTTACAGGCATAATCACATGATGGTGCCACACTTGATCAGGTTGGTGTCTATAAGATTACTCATTGCATGGTCACCACTAGTATCGATGGCGGGCGAACATGGATACACGAGATATACCAAACGAAGCATGTAAGTAACATTTGATTATCAATTCATTTAAATTTTATACTTATTTTTATATGACATTAAATTGTTAAGCATAATTTAATTTGTAATTTATATGACATTGATTGATGAACATAATCAATCCCCCTGCTCCAGATGCCTCTCCCGGGACTCAGTAGCAGCCTCCTATGACACCTGAGGAGGCTTTTAGGAGTGTCATGCCTCTGGAGCATGGAGGCTTCGTTCGTAGTGTGGGGGAGTCAAATGATCTCCAGCTTGTATGGGTGGAAGGGGTCGTCGTCAGCAACCGTCATCGAGCAACTGCAGACAAAGCTCCACATTGTCACCTCACAGCTTGAGCAACAAACTCAAGCTTTGCAAGATTCCAACCAATTCATGGAGCAGCAAAGGAAGGAGATGGAGTAATAGAGAGCAGAGATGAGGGAGATGATGGCATTTCAACGGGATAGCGGTCGAGATCACACTTCTTATCACTACTCGCCTCGCAGAGATAATAACGACTTCGGTGGTGCTAGAGTAGGACAAGGGATAGGAGCTAAGGCATAAGTTTACATTACTTCTCTATTTACTTAGCTAGGTTCATATGTATTTCGCTTAGTTATATCTATATTTTGACAATATGACAATTCTTTTGATTAGGTTTACATATTTGTATTAGGTTCATATGTATTTCGCTTGTTCAAGGACTTTTTGTATCAGTTAGAAATTTGATTAGGTTTACATTATATTTTCTATTGTTGTATATTGTGATGTCATCTACTTTCGATTAGTGTTTGTAGGTATTATAAATTAACCCATCTATAATACCTACATGTTGTATAATTAAAACAAAAATAACACATCTATAAGCAATGGTTTTAAGTAGTGATCGGCTAGATTTTGTACGCAAAAAGTTTGAATTAAAAATCGGTCGTAGTTGCGTAAAAATCCGCTATCAGATAAAACTTATAACTGAAACTTTGGTGAGTCTCAGGTCGAATACGGGGAGGCGAATGTTTGATTACACTCCACATTTATTTTTGTAAAGCAGAGTAATTGGTTGAAATTAATTTATGTGAGCTAAACTACTTAGAGAATAAGCAATAGAAGAACGAGGGAGAATACTATAGAAGGAGAAAAATAGAGAGCAGATGAACAAATATTGCATTTAAATATTTTAAAGTCCATTACAACTACTTCAAGAAAACAACGCTACACTAGAATGCAATAAAAAGATAGGGGTGAGAAAATCCTCCTCAACGATTGCTTTGAGAACAAGTCACGTTGACAGAGCGCCCGGAAGATGGTGGTGAGATGCTGGATGAGGGAGGACAAAGTTGGAGGATAGAGGATGAAGTAGGGCGGCATCGCAGCGAGATTCGCTTCCCGAATGGTAGTGAGAGGATAACCACGGGATGCTCCATGAAGGGGATGAGAAGATGGACAAAATTTTGATTTTTTGTACTAGAGGAGCATCTCGAGTTTGGGATTAGCTCCTTAGAGCTTTGGAGAGGAAAAATTGAGAAAGGAAGGGATGGTGAAATATGTGGTAGGGGTGACCCTTTTATAGATGTAAAAATAGGGTCAAAAGAGTCTTTTAAGGCCTTTAAAATAAATGTAGGGCATTTAGTAACGCTTACACACATTGCTAAAGGTTGCACGTTGCTAAAGCGCGCGTTAAAGGATAACCGTTCATCGTGCATTCGATGCTCCACACGCGGCCACGTCACGCAGTTGCTAATCGTCAACCATTCGCGTGCGTAATCAAATGACGTGACACGTGGCACGTTATAAATGACACTTTATCATCATTCTTATGCATTAAAACAAACCTAGCTCTTAGGATTTTGCTCCACAAACGGGTTTTTGGGCCGCATTTAGGCGTAAATTAGGATAGGCATGCATTTTACTTTTTATTACCTTTTTGATATGTTTGTGTGAGTGTTAGGGATAGACAGAGAGTCAGATCCCTAGAACCCTAGCACTCGAGAAGGCAAATGGTGAAAGAGAAGCTGAAACCAACTGGGACTCAACTTGATTTAGCTTACCATAGCTGGATTCCAGCTCACTTGGACTAAGGTTAGCTCGTCCTAGCTCCATTTAGCTCATCTCAGCTGAATGGCAGCTTAAGAGAGCTCATCTCAGCTCACCCTAGCTCAGGTAAGTTCAGAGCCAGCTCAACTTAATTAAGTCTAGCTCATCTCAGCTCCCATTAGTTCACTAGGAGCTCTAGCTAACTCAGCTGAGTTGACTGGAGTTCACCTCAGATCAGGACCAGCTTGATCCAGCTCCACTTAACTCCAGCCAGCTAAAGATGACTTCATTTCAGCTCAGGAAGCTCAAGTCCAGCTCTCGGAGACTCAGCTTAGCTTAACTCAGTTGAGCTAAGCTATCTTAGCTGCCTCAACTAGTTTGATCCTCCTCAGGAGCACTAGAGTTAGCTCACCTCAGCTCCTTGTGGTAGAAGCCAGCTTACTTTAGCTTAGCTTAACAGCTAGCAAAGAACTAGCAAGCTAAGACAGCTAAAGTAGCTCCATGCCACCCTCTTCAGCAACTACCAGCTTCAGTTCAGCTCCAAACTTCTCCTCTTCAGCTCCTCTCCTCAAACCCTAGCTCCCATTGCCTCCTCCTCTACTCCATTACTAGCTAAGCTAGCTTAGCTTAGCTTAGGTAGGATCCAGCTCCCTTGGCATTCACCACCTTAAAACCCCACCTAACCAACTCAACTAATTAACTCCACCTAAGCTAACCCTACTTCCACCTCACCTTGGTGCCAACCTAGCCTACCCACTACCTCCAAAAGCCACCAAAAAGTGGAACCAAAACCACCTATAACTACCCTTGTTTTGGCACCAAAAACTCCTTCCAAAAATCCCTACATCTCATCCCTACACCTACCCTTTGAACCACATCTAGCCATCCACATACCCCCCATCTAGAACCCTAAGATGGCACCAACTAGTAGCCTTCTAGAAGGCCCATTTTGGCGCCAACTCTAAAGGGCACCAACGCCATAACCACCCCCCTTGTGCCCCCTCACTTGGCACCATTTATTCCTATCCCTAGGATCCTTAACTACCATCCCAAATCCCATCCTAGCCATCTATTTTATCCACGCCAACCCCCTCCTCCCTATATATATACCCACCTAACTACCTACATTTGGATCATCTTCCCTTTAGTATTATTCTACCTATAACCACTGATGGGAACACCATCATGAGCCATAATTAGCTCAATTTGATCTGATTAAGTCATTAAATGCTGCTACATAACCGCCAGGAGACTGTAATTCATTGCATAATCATTCTGAGGGAAAGACAAGAAACCAGGGTTAAAATTGTAATTTTACCATCATATCATGAATGCAGTACAACCACAGATTTTCTCAGGGGTTAATTAAGGGTCAAATGGTCCTAAAAGACTAACAAGTGGGTTAGAACAAACAAAAAAGGGTTTTCACGTGTTTTGAGAATTAAATGACTTCTGAAACACTAAAAACATATCTGCTTAATTAATTGAGGTTCTGGTCAGGATAAAATTCACCTAAACCCTCTAAAATTTATATAAAAATATTATCTAGGATTTTATATCTTCAATTTGACCATTAGAACCCGTCTTGACCCAAAATAGAGTCTCAGGCAAATATTTGCCCTAATTTAGGTTTTTGCATAAATTACCCAATTAAACATGGTAAAAATCAAAATCCAACTTCACCATTGGATTCCTTAGCTCCAAATTAGGTTTGTACCAAAATTTGGGCCCAATATGAGATTGTCTTGACCTAGTTTGCAACTTGATCCTATTTGATTACATATATGCCCTTAACTTTCAAAATCCTTAAAAAAAGACCCCTAACTTTGTCATCATTTTTACAAATAAGTCCTTACTGCCATTAATCCTATTCCTACAAACTCCGGCGACCTAAATTCGCAAGTTCTCCTTGATTCCTTCACAAATCCCTCTCAGATTTGAAAGGGAAGTTCGTCAAGGAATTCCCTTCTTTTTGAGCCAATTCTCACACCCTAAAACATTCCCAATCTCTCATGCGAACACATGAGAGATTAGGGTATCCTAAAAATCCCATCTCCGACGAAGCTTTCCAAGCTTGGGAAGCTTGCTTCCCAAGCTCAAAACTACCTCCAAAGGCCTATAACAAGACCTCCAGATCAGGTCGTTCTTCCCACGCTCGAATTTGGCCTTGAACACCTCCAATTCTTCTCCTCTTTCTTGGCCGAATTGCTCCTCAATGTTCGGCGACCTCCCTCGTCTCCGTTCTTCCTCCGTTCGCAATATCGGTGATGGAGTTATCTTCCTCATCTTCTTCCGCGTCGAGGCATACCCGCTGACGCCCCTTTCGCCGTCTTCCTCACTGTTTCCTATCCACTGGAGCAGCTTCCTTCTCCGGTGCCGACCATACCGCAACCGGCGCCATCTACTCACCTCGTCGTCCGCTACCTCTCTCAAACAACTCAACTTCTCAGTACGCCAACATCTCCAACACATCACTTCGACCTCGCTAACGCCCTCCGTGACTCCATCTTCCATCTCTCCGGTAGACCTCCGGCGAGCCCTAGTGCCTTCCACACACTGCCAAACCAGCAGCTCCCGCACTCCACACCTTCGCCGTTCACCATAGATCTAAAGCCTTAACTTAGTTAAGGCTATTGATCGCCCCTGCATGCCCCCGAACACCACCACCTTCACACGCACAGTTCGACTTCGCCCCACACACACAGACCATGCCACGCCATGCCGACCCCCTCATCAAGTTCGTTGTGCTTCGACGATCATTCCTGAGCCTTCTAACGCGGCCGTAAGGGCTTATTTGGGATTTCATGTACCAGCCCCTAGCGCCATTAGCAGACCTCCTTCGAAGCAAGCTTCAAGGCTTGTTCCTCGCCTGTAGCTCTAGGTGAAGCGTCATGGTGTAGCGGAATCTCTCTAAGGAAGCCTCCAACTCCTCAATTGAGGAACTCCATAGTTGCAACTCACCAATTTGGCAGATCTCCTTTGCGGCTGTATGCACGAAGAAAAGTGGGACGTTTAGTCCCACCTCAGAAAATTTGGAGCAACTGCTATCGCATAAATTGAATTTGTGATACGGGCTTATTGCCTCGTATACAAGGGGTGAGGTCCCTCACACCCCTCACGTGCCTCGTCTGCGACACGCCTCCCGCGGACCTGGTGCAAATCTGATTACCCGCCTAAGCCCTGTACACTCCTCGGCTGTGACCCACGCCCACAGCTCTAGACCCGGGTGTGCTCTAGGTCCGAATACCCAATAACCCGGTACTTTGCATGGCCTTGTCAAGGCGAAAGAAAGGATAAAACCCAAGGAGAGAAAGAGAGAAGAGTCTGCGCAGGGTAGGGGAGGGTTTTGCTTTGGAGAAATTGGTTAACACTTAGCCAAATTTGAGATCCTTCCCCCTCTACGTGAAGAAGAAGAGTCTGTGAAGGAGAAGGAAAGCAAGAGAAGAAGAGAAGAAGAAGAAATCAAGCAAAGAAGAAAAAACGCTGTTCATCCAGACGCTTAAGACGTCTAATTATTCAATCAGATGGCTTACTTGAGTTTATTTCGTATATAGTTATTGAGTTCCACTTGCTATTATTGTAGGGAGTAATTGGTGACTCAAATCACCATTTTACTCCATTCTTTGATATTATTGGTACATTATTTTTAATCAATTTATGATCATAATTTCTTATCTTTATTGTTTAAATCCAATCTTGAGAATTAAATTCCTACTTGCTCTCAGCGAACGACCTTGGATTTTTTCGAGTATAAATTTTATCTATTTTTCGCGAGATTTCGACTATACTGCAATGCAACGATTTAAAACCCGATTTTGAGCGATCAACACCCACCCTAACCTAAGGCCAAGGAAGAAGAAGAAGATTAAGGGGGCATCCTACCCACCCCCTTGGTTCCTTGTTCCCCTTCTCTCTTCTCCCTTGTGCCACGCCAAGGAGGAGGACATTCTCCCCTCAAGGAGGACGGCCAGGCAAGGAGAAGCAAGGGTGGTGCACGGCCACCCTTGGAGGAGATCAATTAAGGTGGTAGCTTCCACCTTGGAGGAGCCAAGGCACGCCCACCCTAGGTAATGCCAAAAAGGAGACCTCACCTTCAAGGAGCTTACAAGGAGGAGTTGGAGTTCTTTTCAACTACGGGAGTAGCCGTAGTTGGAGTAAGGGCTTCAACATCTCTGCCATCTTCATCATCAGGATTTTTGTTTTGCTTGTTTTGTAGTTTTCTTGTTGTTATAGAAGCTTTCCTCTATAAGTGTAGAACAAAAATCCGCTTTTATAAAGTTGCTTTTTCAAATTTGTGTACTTTGTTCTATACTTTAGTTTGTGTTAGGATTCTTACACCCTCTTCCCAATTATCCTAGGCCTTCACTTGTCTAGGGTGAGCTTAGGAAGAAGTTACTCGTGCCACTTAGTTACTAAGGTAGTGATAGTCTATCTTTCCCGTCAACAAAATTCGCTTTGTCCCTTTATTTCAAAACTCATAAAAATTATATATTTAAAAGACTAAAAAGAAAGGCGAATTTCATTTCCAAGCAAGAGACGTATTTTGCAAACAAATTGCCTCCTTAGATGACCCTAGATACCCCCTATCTAGGTTATAAATTTTTAAAAGCGAAAGCAGGTTTATAAGTTACAACGACCAAATCACAATTTTAACAAATCGCGTATTTTCGCTATCAGCACGCTGATAGCCATTTGATCGTGCATCTATGGCCGAGAATCGCCCTCAGCCATGCTTCACATCATGCATATGGCACGTTAGATCGTGCGTCATTGCGCGCGTTAAGCAGGCTCGCCATCTGCGCTGCCACGTAACGCTCTCTCTACCGTTCATTGTGCATTCAACAACCCAATTTCGTGCGCCCACCTCTTCGCAGATTAAATCCGCTGAGCGTGATTCAAACTTGCGCTCGGCGTTTCGCTGCAACACCGTAACCATTGCACCAAGCTCCCCCTTGTGTCACATTCTGGATTTTAGGCCCTTGCGGTCTCAGCCATTGGATGGAGATCCAACGACCGAGAGTTGATGGTTCTAATGAAGAAGGAGGGGGTTGGTGGTTGTGGGAGGCTTGAATGGTGCCACGTGGTGCCATCTGAGCCTTTCATCTTTTGCTTGTTGGTGGTGCCACGGATGCCAGATTGAACTGATTTTCACATCATTGGGCTGCGATCATCGATTCGAACCCATCCGTGTGATTGGATTTGTTATCTGGAGTCTGGATTTTCACCACCTTTCCACTTGGCCTCTGATCTTCCTCGAACTGCATCTGATGCTACAGAGGTTCGATCGGGGTGATATTGGAGGTGTTGGACTCCAATCGTCGCTCTGATCAGATCTGTACGGTTGGATCGTCAATCTGAGGCCTAGATAAATATCGCTCTATCCCCTGACCACAAAAAGGAAAAATTAACCTATACTTTGTATAATCCATTCTAAATGCAGAATGATGCATGCTATGTAATATTTATATTACTGAATGCAATTATAAGCCTAAGAACATGCATAAATAGACGATTTATGTGAAATGGATGTGTCTACATCAAGTAGAAACCGTTGTTTATATCCATCAAATGATGGTTGAATAATCGCTGCATAACATCAAATCCTACCCATTTCAACATGTACATGGGTTGATTCGACAGTCCTTTACATGACGGTTTGGTTTTGAAACCATTGTGGAATGAACTAAACAACGATTAGAAAACCGTCATGTAGTGTTAACGCGGGAATAAACACAAACAAATTAATGGAATAAGTGATGGTTATCGACCCGTCGTTAAGCATCATACACGACAGTTTGATGATAAATTATCTTGTAAATTACGTAAACGACGGGTATATAAATAATTGTCTACTGTTTAGTATATATGATAGTTATCTAACATAACCATCGTATCTACACTAACGCGACACACTCTTTTGCGACGACATTATACAATGGTTTTGATCGATTATAAGACGGTTTGAACCGTTGTGAAAAGCGGTCATTTCTGTAGCGATGTCTTCGGGCAACTTCTTGCCATCTTTGAAGTTTCTTCTTCGCTCATGTGGTGTGAATTTCCCCTTTATTCACCCTACCTGCAGCCTCAGCTAGACGTTCTCTGAAGTACTTAACACAGTTATAGAAAGTCTTCTTCAGTAGTGTAGCAACAGGCAAGGATTCTACACCTTTCAAGGCCATATTATAACTCTCACTCATGTTGGTCGTCATGTAACCATACCTATAACTCCCACCATAAGCTCGAGTCCACAAATTAGGAGTCAATGAATGCCTCTGAAACCAACCAAGAGCGGTGTCATCTAATTCATGAAGCTTCTCCACGTATTGTTGACACTTTAGGCCATGGGTTTGAAGTGCAGCAGCTGTCACAAGTTTCTTTGGAGTGTTATTCTTGAACATCTCATTAAAGATGCTTGCCACATGATGCATTCAATACTGATGGATGACTCTTGGAGGAAGCATTCCCATGTCTAGATTTGTAATTGCAGCCTTGATCCCACCATGTCTATCTGAAATAATGCATATAGGGCCCTCCCTACCGCGAATGACAAGATCTCTGACTTGTTTAAGGAACCATGGCCATGTTTCTTCCCTTTCTTGATCAACAAATGCAACGGCAATAGGAACTAGTTGATTGTCCCCATCCATGCTAAATGCAACCTACAACTTATGCTTGTCTCTTTCCATGAAGATGAGTTTCATCAATACTCAAAATAGGCCTACAGTAAATGAATACTTCAATGCACGGTCCAAATGACCAAAATGCTTTCCTTAAGATGGCATGGCCATGTCTAGATGGTCTCATATCCCACTCGTAATCAATCTCGATCCCAGGTGTTGACTTCTTAATTGCATGCACTAAATGAATCATTTCGTATTAAGACTTATCCTAATTCCCATGTACGATCCCTATGACTTTTCACTTTGCATCCCATAGTTTCATCTTGCTGATTTTACAATTTCATTTCCTGTCTAAGACAACTTTCAACTGATTGACCCTAAACTTTTCAGTATCATTAACATATTCTACCATGTGCTGCGTCATGAAATTGCAACTTAATTGCGGATGGTCTAGGCATTTTATCACATCGCATGTATGTGGTCCCTCAATGATGCTTACTATGAATTTTCCATCAGATTTTCTCAAATGTGCTCTTAGTCTCCATTTGCAACCCTTCGCCTTCAAGCTACATTCAATTGACCAACATTTCTTATCATACCCAGGTACGGAGAAGTTGTAACGGTTCTCCACGTAGTATGTCTTCACGATAAACATCAAGTCTTCCTTGCTCTTGAAGGTCTTTCTACAACATAAAGCACCATTGGTGTGTACATCGTCAATGCTATCCTTATATTCGATAAATTCAGAACCAATCAAGACGTCATAAATATCTAGCACTTGTACTTCGTTGCTGCCAGGCAAGACAGTGGCATCATCGTCTGGTCATAATGCACATGATCAACATGTCTTCCCTCCTCATCAGAGTGTCCATCTGCCCCATCATCCGATTCTTCATATGAATCAAGCGGATGAGCATTTTCTTCTCGCTCAATGTCCAAATCTTCTGATTGAACAATACGAGAATCAATCATCGTTGTGAATGTCTCTAGAGAGTTAGGCTGCACTTCATGCTCAACGGTGGTATGTTGAGTATAGGCATCACCCTAAATGATGATAAGCTCCTCAATACCTCCTATAATGTTATTGATAGGAGTAGAACTATGTTGCACCTCAGTGACCATAAAGGTAGTAGATTCATGTCTATCAATGCGACTGATTTCATTAATCTTGATGTATAACTCCAGCATATAAATTTGAGACATGTTCTCCATGAGACCAAGAATTCCCTCAACATCACCATCAACAACAATAAGTGAAAGGGTGTATGTCATCCTTACATTTGAAGCACAACCTGAGAGGATGGGAATGTTGCTGTAAGGGCATCACGATCATTGATTTTGATGATAATAAGACGCTTGTTGTTTAACAATTGCATTGAGTTTATAGTTTTAGATAAAATGCAAGTGGAATCGAGTGTAAAGGAGTTTAAGTTCATGCCCAAGAAAGAATGGAGGAGCTTAACTTTTGGACAAAAGCATCAAGGAACATGGAGATGATGGAGCTTCACTTGGAGCAAGAGCTTGAAGAAGCATGGATAAGAAGGATAAGATAGAAAACTAGATGTATTTGTAATTGTATTTATTTGTCTTTGTTCTTTTTTAGACTCATGTTAAGGAGAACAAAGTATATCATCTTTAGTCCTATAGGAACACTTACACATCCTTAGGACACTTAGGCAAACCTTAGAATAAAGTTAGAAAGCCAAAATAGGAATCAGACAAACTGATTAGATGTCTAACATGATTATCAGACATCTGATCCATACTTTTAAGTCATCTGATTTTATGGCCAGAAGTCTAATTATCTAGGCTAGAATTTCATATTATGTGCTTTTCCATTTAGATGTCTTGACTTAGATCTAAACGTCCTCTGAGACGTCTGATGACCTTACCAGACATCTAATAATAGGATCGATAACCTGTAAGAGCAAAATCTTTGAGGATCACCTTAGGTTTATTTTATTATTATTCCCATACATCCTTAGAGATCACTAGAGATCTGATAACGAGAGGTTAGACCAAAATCCAATGTTGTCAGACCAAATCTAATCGTTGCGCCTCGAAATCAATTCCCACAGCTTTCAGACATCCAATAGAGAGTCCAAACGTCCAATACGTCGTCGGACTACTTTACACTAAAACCCTGTTTAGATCTGGTCCAAAGTAGGAACAAACCTGCACAAAACTAGATGTCCAATTTTTCACCTAGACGTCCTAAAATGACATCCTAGATGTCTGACCTAGAATCCTGTTTTCGTCTGACGAAATCAGGAACTCTGACCCTTATATTAAATGACCAAAACATTGATCAGCCATCTGACCCAAATATCAGTTGTCTAATTTTGTTATCAGAATCATGGTGACCCTGATTTTGGCCTGATTTGCCTTGGATTTATTTCCAACGGCTAGGAGCCTTCTCCTAAGCCTTCTTGAAGGTTCCTAAGACCTCTACAAATAAAGGAGGACCTCCCCTTAGCTTAGATACACCTTGACACAATTTTCCCCCCATTTTTAGTGATCGAATAGGAGAATTCAACAAGAAAAAGATTGTCGCCTTGCTATCCAAGCTTCACACTTCATATATGAGAGCACCAACCCATTGGGCAATCACGCTTAATCTCTTCTGTATAAGGGAAGTCTTCTTGCCTATAGAAGCTTAGATTTAATCCTTATATTTTTGGCTATATAGGTTTTTGTTTTGTATTTTGTTGGTTGGGTATTCACGTGGTGAATTCCCGGCTCCTTTGAGAGATAAAATTCTCTTTGTAAAGAAGAGGGATTGATGTACACTACCTTCTATTAAAGTAGTGTGGTTGTATTGAGATTGTGTTACTCTTATTTAAGTGACACATTTAGTGGATTTGATCAACTCGGTGGATTGGAAAATCCTAAGTCGAAAGGCTTAAGTAGTGGTTTTTACTCAAGTTGGGTTTCCATCTAAAAATCCTTGTGCATCTTGTGGTTAATTCTTTTGTGAGATTGATTGATTTATTTCCACATATATTTTTTATTCCACATTATTTACCCCCTTTAGTGCACCTACAGGGAAATCTATGCTCTATCTCGAAATCATGAGTCAAATGATCAAGATTAAACCTTCTTATTATCTTCTCTTTAAATTTCTCAAATTCTAACTCATCACTTATAACTCTCAAATTCTTATAGAACTTCCTAGCATATCCTGCACCATCTTCTTTGTCAATCACATTCCCATATGCATACAACAAATATATCATACTCATTGTCATTCTTCCCAACCTGAAATAAGCCAAATCAAATATTATGCATGTACATAATATATTATAAATTTAGACTTAATGCATCATCACCAATTATCATTTGATTGAATATTATAATAAAGGATTCTATTTAACATTTCATCCTTGTTTTATTACATTGATGACTCTACAATTATTAGTGTTAATTATATGAATTAGAGTTAATTTCGAGGGCACATATGCATTAATGTCATATTATAGTGGATTTGGGGGCATTGCATGCATTTTGCATTATTTTATGTTAAGATTACTTAGAATTAATTTTCAATGACCGATTGCATAAGTGCATGTTGCAATAGGTATCAGATGAGCAATTGAACAGTACGGATAGATTTGGATAGACGAATAGAGTCCAACGGACTCAAAATCACCTTAATTCGACCTCCGTAGCTCTCACAACAAGACCCAGAAGTTCTGATCGTTGATCTAATGATCAACGGCCAAAAATGTGCCACGTGTCTCTCTTCCACACACCCAGCAACACTCGTCTCCTTCTCTTCATCGCACAACACACACGATCTCAGCTGCATGTTTCTCATCCAATGGTTGAGGAGGTGCAGGCAGCAACTCTACTCCACGACAAACTGTAGACACAGCGCACTGGTGGAGATGAGCACTGATGCACTTCAGACGCGTTTGTTTAAATCGGCCTTTGTAGCTTGCATTCGCAGCGTCAGTTTTATATAAAGAAACAGACGTGAGTTTGAGTGTCGAACACAGGGAGGTGTGAAATCGGATTTTTCTGTCACTTGGTTATCAAGGAAATGGCAGGTTTTGCTTGCGAGAAAACACGGGAGAAAATCAAGTAAGAGAGAGAGAAAGAGAGAGAGAGAGGGAGTAGGGTTAGAGTTCTTTTGATCACCACATTCAGGCAATTCAAGATAAGGAAAATTCGAGCAAAAGAGAGACAATAGCTTAGATAAGGAACATCATCATTTAATCATGCAACTTTAAGTTTTACAAATACAATGCTAGCTAAATGCTTAAGCACAGGTAAAGTAAAGTTAAGCTAGAGAGAGAGAGAGAGAGAGAGAGAGAGAGAACGGAGACGGCTACGGCGGTGGAGGGCTCCGTCGGTGGCTCGTCGACTTCGATGATTACAAAAGGGTGCTAGGGATAGCTAGGAGTAGGGTAGAATACTTGCAAGTGAATTGAATGCTTTACATGGGTAGTTGGAAGGGGTTTATATAGGAAGAAGGGGTTTCTATTTTAAGTAAGGGCTTTAGCGACATTCGGGACGTCGCTAAAACCCTTCCCAAAATGTCGGTGAAGGCCCCTGCCCCTCGGTCCAGTGCGCGCGCCGGTCTTCCTCTCTTCTGCGATTCGTGGGCGCTTGCTGTGGGCTGTCCGATCGAAGATTGGACGGTTGAGATTGCGTGCGGAGCGCGCTTTGGATAGCACCCTTCAATTACGCGCGGTTGCATTTGCGGGTGCCATGTAGCTGCAATCCCAGCTGTCCGGGCACGCATCGACGGTTGAATTCTGCCCGCGCGCGTCTCTGCATCTGAATTGGATATGGCCGTAGCTCGAACTCGCGACGGGTGTGTGGTGCGAAAGCGCGAACTGCTGCACTATGTCCGTTTCTTTGCATGAAAGTGGAGTTGGGCGCGAGGCGGTGACGACCGTTGGATGGAAATCCAATGGTCTGGATCTGAAGCTGAGGTTGCGAGGATGCGGATGTGCATTGTTCTCAGCCGTTCAATCGAAGATCGACGGCTGAGATTTGTCTTGTGGGTAAGGGAGGCGTGCTGCAGGTGATTGAGGCACTGCGAGAGTCGTTCTTAGCCATTTGATCGAAGATCGAACGGCTGAGATTCATCTTGTGGTGGATAGAGGAGGCGGGGCGGTGATGATCTTGTGCCATGTGGAAATTTTATGGCCGTTGATCATCAGATCAACGGTCAGATCTTCTTGGGCCAATTGTGGGAGCTTCGGATGTCAGATTTGGTCGATTTTGAATCCGTTGGACTCCGTTCGTCGTTATGAATCCATCCGTGTGGTCCGATTGCTCATCTGAGCCCTGTTTTGACATGAACTTGTACAAATGGCCATTAATAGTGAATTATAAGCAATATCAATGTGCGATGCATGTATTGCTCTCATACTCATTTATGATGTGTTATCTGTGCATTTAGTCCTTAAGATAAATCCTGATTGGCAGAATTGTCACCATAAAATATAGCGTTATCAAGCACCTGCATCGCGAAGGCGCACATTCGAGACTTCGCGCGAGGCCAAATCCACTTCACGTGAAGGGGCAAAGAAATTGGGCCGCCGAATACTCATCGTGCGGTTCTGATAGTGCCGATGTGGCACGATCTCGCATGTCGGATGCGCACAATTAGCAACGTACGATTTAACACTGCATCACACATGCCATCATACGCACAGGCGAGGCACGATCTGAAGGGCATGACCACACGTGATCTATACCGTTAATTCTTGATCAGAAGGTTGTGGGCACGAGCACTCAGATGGCACTGTGCATGCGTGGAAGCCACCGAGCGGCTGAGCTGCCTACAACGACGATTGCAGCTAGCCTACAGCGACATCCTTGCTGTCACTAATGATGCGATGCCTATTTAGCTCTCTCTCTTCCACTATAAAGAGAGCTATAGACCTCCATTGCAAGGACATCCCTTGTTATCTTCTACCAAGCACGTCCCCCACCTCCATAGAGCTTTAAAGCATTGTCCTAGAGCTGTCGAGTCGCCGACGGAAGCCCCTCCACTACCATGGCTGCCTTGCCTCTCCATTTTGCTAGGGTTCTTTAGTTGATGTTCATGTTGTTTTAAGCATTCCTCTAGCATTATAGTTGTAAATCGATTTTGCCATTGCAATAGATTAGCTTTCATTATTATCATTGTTGCTCTCAATTATATTCTATTTATACTAGAACTATCATTATCATAGATCTCTCACTCACTCTCTCTCTCTCTTGTTTTCCTACCTTTTTGCATGCAAGCAAACCATCATGCGACAATAAACTAAGCGATTACAAAATTTAATTTTCTGCCTCTCTAAGTTCAACACTCGTACTCGTATTTTTCTATATTCTTTTAAAACTGATGTTGTAAGCACATGCTACATCAAACAACTTAGCCTAACGTGTTTTCCTACGTCATACATCCACAATAACTCTTTTTTTGAAAACCTTATCTTTCGTCATTTATCAAGCTAACTTGTGAACCATGCCAAAAAAATTAAGCTAACAACATGGACCCTCAATCTGAGATGGCCATGGACATAATCAAGATTCTTCAATCAATCATCTACAAATGCTGAATATCCACGTCCATCTTATCCTAAATCCAACAACATTCATTCTTCCTAATGACCAAACATATAATTAAGTAGAAGGAATCCAAAAACAATCCTTCTTCATCCAATGCCATAGAGAAGCTTATCCAATATGACAACTGAACAAACAAAACCTTCCTAACAACATATCTCATATGTCTGAATAAACTAAAATTTCTTTTCTGGTCAAACAAAACGATCTAAAATGCTGGTAGATGATGTTTATAGTGGATTAAAATTAGAAATTGGCTTTAATAAGGATAAAGAAGAAACAACAACCCTATTTCCAAAAGCTTGAGGCAACTTCTCAAATTTGTGCCTACATAATAATATAAGGCAATAACGGTTGGGAGCTTCTCGCGTTATGGAAGGAATGATTGGGAGGATTGATAGCAGTGGCACCACTAGTTAGGGCGGCGATGAGGAGTAGACGCGCGACCGAGGCAGCCCTCTCTGGTGATGCAAGGAGCAGCTAGGGCGACGACGTGGAGCTGGGCGAAGTAGAAACAGTCGAGGAGGTATAGTGGAGGGGTCTTTGAACTTTGAGGGAGAAGTTCGCGTGGGAGAGCAGGGCGAGGCACGGGCGAGACGTTAAAGTGTCGGATTTATGTTGACCTTTGAAAGTCAAAAGCACTTTAGAGAAAAACAACTTTTGTAAATTCAATTTTCCAACAAAGTAGACCTTTGAAACGTCGACTATACTTGTAGTGAATTGGGAATAGTGACTCATCAAAGATGAGCTAACGAGATAGCAATATTTTGTGGGTAATTAGGTTGTAGCATATGTAAGCTTTATGATTTTCTACATAACTAACAAATACATGTAAGTGGATCGCTATTGAAGTTTATTGGTTGTATAAGCCCGTAGGAGTGGATAACATCCACAACCATAGCATTTTAAACATAAGTACTTAGGTGGTTTACCATAAAGCTGCTCATAGGGCACCTTGTTATTGACTGAAGATGGAAGGCAATTGATAATATATGGCAGTTTGGAGAGCATAGAACCAAAAATGCATGGGCGTGGAACTTGAGATAACAGAGCTTGTGTAAGTTCAATCATATGTCTATTTTTACGTTTTGCTGGCCCATTCTGTTGTGGTGTATGGGGTATTGAGATATGATGAGTGATACCTTAGTTGTGAAACCATTTGTGAAGATTTTTGTGTTCACCACCCCAATCGGATTGAACACTTTTAATGGTGGACTGAAATTGAGTTTGCACATATTTGTGGAAGTGATTGAAGACATTGAACACCTTGGATTTCTGAATAAGAGGAAATATCCACATAAATTTTGTACAGTCATCAACGAAAGTAACTATATATTTATATCCATTATTAGATAATATAGGAGAAGTCCACACATTTGTAAACCGTAGATCAAAAGGACAAGAACTAATGTTGGTTAAAGCTAATGGTAAGTTGTGCACCTTGGCTTGAAGACAAACACCACATGGCTGGTGGTAATGTAGGGAAGTAACAGGGAGCTTGCATTTATTTATTATTTATTAGTTGCTTGATGGTTTGATAGTTGGCATGAGCTAGTTGTTGGTGCCAAAGCTCCAGAGATGCTTTTTTTGCTAGAAAGGCGTGAACAATAGATGGGGTATGAGGTAGAATGCGTGCTTTGTTTGTGGGAAGATATAGATGATAAAGACCATAACTAGGCCGGCCTTTGAGTATTATCTTCTTTCTCAGACGATCCTTAACAATAACATCATCAGATGTAAATTTAATTGGGCAAGCATTATCAGATGTGAGCTTATAAATGGAAAGAAGATTTTTCTTTGTATGTGGCACATGTACCATATTAGACAATGTGATATGATTGGAAGGAAGTGAAACAGTAGTAGAACCAACATTAGTAATAGGCACACCTTGTCCATTTGTCAAACAAACTTCATTACCCCCTTGATAGTTATGAGTAATGTCCAAGTTTGCAAGGGAATTGGTTATATGATGAGAAGTGCCTGAATATGGATACCAAAGTTCTGAGGTTTGAGTTGCTGCAACAGAGTTGGCTATGGCAGAGGTGTTGGAGGGAATAAAACGATAATAGTATGAAACAATAGTGTGGTTGGTTCGACCATAGATTTGATAAGTAGTATTAAAATTTGGAAATGAAGGTGGCGATCTGCTGGAGGAACCTTTGCCTCTAGGGGGACAACCTCCCCTATTTAACGATCAGCCTCTACCATGAGAAATGAAGCAGGACCACGACCTCTAAAGGCTGCGCTAATGGACACATCAAGATAGCTTTAATAACGGGAGCCATTGTTCATGCATAAGAAATAACCCAAGAAGTTCCTTGAATGGAATAGAATTTGGTTGACTTGTTACCAAAGTAATGAGAGAAACATAATCAGGGCCTAATCCATTTAGAACACTTGCAACTAAGTCATCGTTATCAATAGGCTTGCCTACATCAATGGTAAGATTAGTTGCAATGGATTTCGCTTTGGTGGTGTAGGTAACGATAGATTGGTATCCCTTTTCAATGGAGGCCAGTTTAGCTTTGTATTGGTGAATGCTTGCTCTAGATTGTGAGGCAAAGTACTTGTCAAGGAATAGCCAAGCTACTCGTGCATTTGGAAGGTTTATCAAGTTGGAACCTATTTCGAACCTATTTCGAACCTATTTCCAAGGAAACTAAGGCAAGGATCCTGCTAAAGATGAGTTGGTCCTTGCGGTGCCATTATGAAAAGGCCTCGGATGAAACAACTGATCCGAAAGGATCTATTTTAGTAGCAGGAGCATTAAAAGAACCATCCACGAGTTACTATTGAGGGAAGCATTACCTCTAAGCCCTGAGCTAGACATGGTCGACATGATATGTTTTCCTATGCCTTTGGTGCAATGAAACCATGTGAAATCCCACGCCATTGATGAGTAGTGAGATAGAGAAGACGATAAGATAAGAGAAAGAAATTGAGGTGGCTTTTTGTTATCGGCAGCACTCCTCAGATAGCTGGTACATATAGCTTTACAAGAGCGTGGAGGTTGTTACAACAGCTGCCGATGATGGATACATGCAAGGAAGGAATTACAGTGCTGTCCTTTCTAGAATGTTCCTGATACATTGTTACCCTGTGTTCGACATCTTCTTGCAGCTGTGTCACTGCTTGGTCTTGTTCTTTGGTATTGTCTCCTGTCAACAAGAAGTAAAAAATGGAATCCACATCAAAGTCACAAGGAGTCATAGCTGTTGTAATATTTGTACACACTGTATGGGTGTGAGTGTAATTTACCTTGTATTATATAAGAGCAGCTGTCAGAGGTGACAGGCACAAAAGCTTCATTCTCACCATACCCCTTTTTCAGTTTTTCCTTCCTCTTAAGTTGGTATCAGAACAGGCGGTGGAGGTTGGCACTGCTCTCCTACCTCCATCAACAACGATCCAGTAGCAACGTTGGACTCTGTACTCTAGCAATCGGCAGGCCACGTTGTGATCCGGTGAGAACATTCTGTTCTTTTCTTTGTTCTTGATGATTTGGTGGAAAGCTTGATGCGAATTTTACACGATTTTGTAAATGCGCATTTTAAGTGTTGTTGAGGTGCATAAAATCTGATCAACTTTTAAATTTATAAATAGAGATAGTGGGAGTATCTATGGTCTTTCAAGGAGGCAATTGATATTTGATAGGTGGAAATTCATGCGAGAAAAAATGGATTAGGGTTTCAAGAAAGAGAAACCTCTGTCATCGTGTTTGTAGAATTTTGATACCAAATAGTTTTAACAAGACTCAGTGAGTCTTGAGTTGAACACAGAGAGACAAATGTTTGATTTTCGAAAAATTACATTGGTTTATTTGTTTTTGGTAATTTTTGACTTTTGTATTATTTTTTGTATTTTATCTAAGCAGGATAACAAGTGGAATATTATCTAAGCTAATCTACTTACAAATAACTAAAAAGAGAAAGAGAGAGAGAATCACTTCTAGATAAATACTTCAATGTTTATTACAAAATAACATGCAGAATGAATTCTAACTACGAAAGTGTTAAAAGAAAAGAGAGAGAGAATCCCCCCGACGGCTGCTTAGGTGACGAGTCGGTTAGATGACACTTGGGAGAGTGAGGATGGAGATAGAGGAAGGAGGATGAAGCTTGAACAAAGGGAGGACAAGGTAGGGCATCGTTGTCGTGGGATCCGCTTTTGGAACGGAGGTGAAAGGACGATAACAGGTGCTCCACGAACATGGATAAGGGGAGGGAAATAAAATTTATTTTTGTACTCTAGTGGATTATCCCGGGCTTGGGACTGGCTTAAGAGTACTTAAGCTCTAGAGAGGGGTAGGAAGATGTAGGAAAGGATGGAGATGGAGGGTCATAGGGCTTTTTATAGGTGAATGGGGGCATGTAGCAAGTCATTTGGTCGCATTAGGCCATTCAATGCATGCACACATGCTCCCACACGCAGTGCTCATGCACACAATGCATACCTGCCCAGCCATAGTGCGTCCTCACGCTCATGAACAGCCGGGCAACGCAAGGGGCGAACACAGTCGTCGGGTTGGCATCAGATGCTCCAGATCGCTCGCGAGCTGCATGCCTGATTGCGCGTGCATCACGTACGAAGATTCATCGTGCCATGTGGGGCAATCAAGGCCACTTGATGATGATCGTGCGACCGAGCGCATGCAAGAGATGCACATTGAATCCGTGAGGCATGGGTTAGATGTCGACACGGCTTAATTGCAGTCGTGCATGCATGATCAAACAGTTTGATTTTCATTCCACTCGTGCTGAGGAGGAGGCATACGGGGGATTCAAAACTGCGCCCCCTCGTTGAGAGGGCAGGGCACTCTCCATTCGGCTATGGGCACGCTTTCATTGTTGGATGAAGATCTGAGGGTCACGATCATGCGAGATCGCAACCATTGGATCGAAATCCAACGGCTATGATTTTTTTGTGATTAAGCCCTTAGAGAATGTGAAGCGTGGGCATGGACTCTTATCAACCGTTGAATGAAGATCCAACGGCTGAAGATTGATGGCCCTGATGAGGAGGGAAAGGGTAGGCAGCTGTGGGTGGCTAGGACGGTGCCACGTGATGCCATCTAGGTCGTTCATCTTTTGTTGTTCGTAGGTGATGCTACGAATGTCGGATTGGGCCGATTTCTAAGCTGTCGAGTTGCGATCTTCGACTCGGATCCATTCGTACAGTTGGATTTTTCTTTTGAGGTTCGGATTTGCGTCATCTTGTTCCCTAGTCATCGATCTTCTGTGGCTTGTAAAGGATGTTACGGTGGTTCGATCAAGGAGTTTTCGAAGGTGTTGGATTTCGATTGTCACCCTAATCATATTCGTACGGTTAGATCTTCAATCGATGTCCAAAAATATGTCACCCTATCCCCTTGCCAAATAAATAGGTGAATTATGGTATAATTTACAGAAATTATTCTAAATGCACAATGATGCATGTTATGTAATATTTTATGATGTTGAATACATCTACATTCCTAGAAACATACATAAATAGGCATTTTATGCTAAATAAATATGTCTACATCAATAGTTATCAAAATGATATTATATCTCTCACTAACTCAAATCCTCTTTTCTTTTTTTGGTTTTGTGAATTTGTGATTTTTATGGTTTTTCAAAATTGAGGCAATGGAATGTGGAATGCATAACAAAATGAGAACTACGCCTAAGTGATATGTAAAGAAAGAAATCCTACTTTTCTAAGCTCACCCTGGGCCAGTGCGCCTATGGTAATTAGAAAAGTAGGGTGAGTGCACTAACGAAAATAATGAAACTTGAGATTGTAGTACATAAAATGAAAGGCTCTTGATATAATAGAAGAAATCTCTACAAATACTTGGAGAACATAATTGTGTGGCGAGGTTCCACATAATTAATCCTCAAGTAAAGGAATGCTTCTACTACAAAAGATAAAAAAAAAGATAAAGAAAATAGAAGAGTCTCCCGAACGATGAAGTCACCCTCGCTCCAAGTGTGGCTGCTCCTAAACTTAAAGAGGGTTTCTTCTTCTTCCTTGAAGTGCTCCTCCTCTTTAGCTCCTTTAAGGCGTTCACCTTTCTCCTTGCCTAGCCGTCCTCCAAAATTCCTCCATGTCTTGGTTCCAAGGAAGAATAACCTAGGGTGTAGAGAATAGAAGGGTATGGTAAGGAACCCTTTCAATTTGCATGCCTAAGCTCTTGTTCCTTGTCTTTGAATGATGTTTTTGGTGTATGAAATAAAGTAGCCATCAATGAAGAAAATGTGGTGGTTATAGGTGATATATATAGAGTCAGAGAGAATGTTCAATCTATTATTTCTTGGAAACCCTACATCTCTTTATATATAAAGAGAGATGTGAATAAATTACATAAGAGAACCAAATGAATAAAGGAAAATATAAAGAGTCCAAATAAAGCAAATAAATAAAAGGAGACATCCTATAACACTCCTCCTTAAGCTGGAGCATAGATATTTATCATGCTCAACTTGTCATAACAAATATCAAAGGCAGCCTTGCTCAAGGTCTTTGTAAAAACATTTGATGTCTGATCCTCTGAAGTAACTGGAGATGTGTAAATAACACCCTTCTGGATAAGGTCTCTAGTGTAGTAACAATTTATTTCCATATGCTTCATACGCTCATGAAACATGGAATTATTAGCAATATATGTGGCTGTAAGGTTGTCACACCTCATCTCCATAGGTCCCTCTATCTGCACATGTAGATCCCATAGAATAGACTGTACCCAAACCATCTCTGTTGCAGTTTGTGCTACAGCATGGTATTTTGATTCACCGTTGGATCTAGATATCACAGATTGCTTCTTGCTCCTCCATGTCACTAGGTTCCCTGCTAGATACGTTCAAAACCCCGTAGTAGACTTGCGATTAACAAGACATTCAGCATAATCTGCATCAGAGTATTCTATCACTATCATAGGACACCCCTTGTGAAATAACATTCCATGACCTGGTGCTTTCTTTAAATATCTGAGTACCTGCATTACAGCATTCCAATGTTACTTAGTTGGCCTCTCTATAAATTGACTAAGCCTTCCAATGGCAAGTGAGATGTCAACCCTAGTAATAGTACGGTGGAGAAGCTTCCCAACCAACTGTCTATAACTTCTGCTCTCCACAGGTTTTGCATCAACATCATATAAGTGCACCTTAGGATCCATGGCAATATTAGCCACCTTGGCTCCTAGCATGCCGGTGTTCCTAAGAACGTCAAGTGCATACTTCCTCTAGCTTACTACAATGCCATATTTTCCTCTAGCCACCTCAATGCCCAAGAAATATCGTAGAGAACCAACATCTATCATAACAAATTGTGCTGCTAAATTCTTCTTGACATGTAAAATCCCAGTGGTATCATCCCCAGTAATAATAAGGTCATCAACATAAATAAGGAGCGCAACCACTCCCTTATCAGTCTTCCTGTTAAACAAAGAATGATCAAATGTAGACCTCTTCAAACCCATGCCTTCCATAACCTCAAATAATTTTTGAAACCACACACAAGGACTCTGCTTGAGTCTATAAATTACCTTCTTTAGTATGCAAACACAATCCCCCTCAACCTCAAAGTTGGGGGATTGCTGCATTTACACCTCCTATTGAAGATCACCATAGAGGAAGGCGTTCTTCACATCTAGCTGGTGTAGATCCCAATCTTTGTTAGCTGCCACAGAAAGAAGAATACGAACAGTTGGAAGCCTCACTACAGGAGAGAAAGTGTCAAGAAAGTTCACTCCATAGGTCAGAGTGAACCCTTTCTCTACTAAGCAAGCCTTATATCGAGAAATAGACCCGTCAGGATTATATTTCAAGGCAAAGACCGATCAACATCCAACCACCTGAGCTCTGGTAGGTCTTGACGTAAGCTCCCACATGCCATGAGAGCGAAGAGTCACCATCTCCTCCGTCATAGCCTGCAGCCATGCGGGATGAGCAAGGTCTCCTGGTAAGTAGATTGTATACTGGACACCATAAGAGCAGTAGTGAAGGCAGCAAAAGTGGCACTAAGACCATCACACATAAAAGCACCAGTAACACGGTACTGTGCACAACTACGAGGTGCCTTCGGAACTACTATTGGAAGATCACCATCATCATTTGTAGCAATTGGAACACCATCCTCAAGGATAATATCAAAACCTATAGAGACATCATGAGGCACTGAGGCATCAGTATCATCAGCGCATACTTGTGTGGGGGATGATGTTAGTGCTATAGTGGGGGAGGGCGGGTAGTGATACGTGGCCTATATGTCATTGGAATTTGATACATCACTGGTGGATCACTAAACTTACTATCACCTGGATACGCAGAGGACTGAGTTGGTACTAGAATAGGTGAAAAGTCACCAAATTGAATAGGTGGCACGGGCATAGGAGTCGACTGAGAGGATTTGTCTTGAGGTATAAAAGACAATTGTCTTGCAGCAGTAGAGAAATATGGTACAATCTCATGGAATGTAACATCCGCACTCACATAATATTTCCTAGTGAGAGGATCATAGCACTTGTATAATTTCTAGGTATGAGTATATCCCAGAAATACACACTTAGTAGCCCTTGGTAGCAACTTATCTCCGCTAGGCCCGATAATGTGTACAAAGGCAACATAGCCAAAAGTACGAGGTGTCACCAGAAAGAGATCACAGTCACGATGCAGAATTTGCCAGGGAATCTGTTTTGATAGCACAAAACTAGGCATCCGGTTAATAAGATAGCATGCCGCGAGTACTGCATCACCCCAATACATCTAGGGTACATTGTAATGTATGAGAAGAGTTCTTGCCACATCTAGAACATGTTTGTGCTCCCTCTCAACTATCCCATTCTATTGGGATGCATGTGGGCATGTAGTTTGATGCACAATGCCATGTGACCTGTAGAAGGCATGCAATCGAGATGTACAAAATTCCAATGCATTTGACACATTTGACAGTAGTAGAATACTAAGTTTTCATTTCAATAATAAAATCTTCTATAACTGTGCCCACATCAGACTGATTCTTCAAAGGAAACAATCAAGAATATGGGAATAATCATCCACAATAATCAGATAATATCTATGTCCCAATCTATTAGGAACTCGACTCGGACCCCAAACATCCAAATGAACCAACAAAAAAAAAGAACTTTGATAGTGAAGAACTAGCAAGAAAAGAAGCTTGATGATGTTTCCCAATCTGGCATGCATCACATCTGATCTTAGTAGACATGACAAATGAGGGATAATACATCGTAGCCTGTCTAGAGGAATGTGTCGAAGGCGATGATGCCATTGACTGCAGTTCCAACAACAAAACCATACTCGCCTTGAAATGAAGCTGCTATATTTGTCTGAAGTTGGTTGTATACCCACCCTTCTTCATGTTCACCACCAATCATCTCCCTCGTGAGCTTGTCCTATAATACAGAACTAACATAATTAAATATAACATGGCAAGTGAGATCTTTTGTGACTCTGCTAACAGATAATAAACTAAAAGGGAACTCAGGTACAAATAAAACATGTGACAACTATAAATCGGTGTTGGAACCTTGTTCCACATTTTGTTTTAGTATTAACAAAATTATTATGGCTTAATATTTGCAATTGAGTTCTTTTTAGATTTAGGTGAAGATTAAGGCAAACAGGAAATGATGGAGGCTTGATGAAAAGAAGATCATGATAAGGAGGCGAGATGACAAGGAAGAATCAAGGAGGAGAAGATCATCTTCGACCGTTAGTGTTTCTAGTTTAGATTTTTTATTATAGATTGTATATGCCTCTTAACGAAGGAATATAACTTAGATCGTAAAAATAATTAGAGATAAATTAGGATTAATATTGCAATCATTTTCAAAGAACATAATTGAGTAAATCACTTAAAAAAGGGACTTGTTAGTCACAAGTACCGGTATTAAAGTTTAGTACCGGTACATGTGAGTTACAAGTTTGGGTTTTCTCAAGAAACAAACCTATACCCTGCAAGTACCGGTACTCATGATCAGTATCGGTACTGGAGGTAACGAGTATCGGTACTAATAATTAGTACCAGTACAAGTGGGTTACAGATTTGTGTTAAGAGTTTGAAACCCAAATTTGGAAGCAACGAGTACCGGTACCAGTTAGCCGTTAGCTCAATTTTGAACGGCTAGAAAATTTATTAAGGCTATGTGAACGTTGGGAATTAAATCCCAATGTCTAGTAGACGAATCCTTCAGGTCCTAAACTCTATAAAATGACCCTAGGACTCTTTGTTTGTACACAAGATACATATAAGAAATAGAGAAGAAAAATTCTAGAGCTATTTTCATATTCTCACAATATTTTGAAGAAGGAATAGTTTGCTGGTATCAATTTCTCTACGCTTTTGCAAATATTTCGACGTGATTTCTTCACGCATTGTCAAGGCACTCACGCTCATTCTAGGCTCTCAAATCGATAACATTACATTTACATTTGTTGAGAGGCTTAGGAACTTAGTTGTAAGATCTTTCTTTCTTATACCTGTATTTCATTTGTTCTTGAGCATTTGCTCGTTGGGTTGTAACAAACCTATTTTTGTACTTGGATTGAGGTAACCTGTTAATTATCTCGGTTTAGTAAATTGATTCTCTCGGGGTTGAGAGAATCGGGTTAAAAATCCTAAGCTGGGAGGCTTAGGTAGTGGAGTATCCAAGGGAGGGGAACCACTATATATTTTGTGTCCTTTTGTGGTTTAAATTGATTGTGCAAATCTTTCTTGTTATTATTGATTTTGTGTTTGAATTTTTGTGCACGTAGCTACAAATATTCCATATCTTTAGATCCTATCAAGTGGTATTAGAGGCCGGTTGCAAGAAGACGTAACAACTCAACTTGCAATGGCATCCACATCAAGGCGCACCGAAGAACAATCATCCACCTGTCCTCCCTATTTCGATGGGACGGACTATGGATATTGGAAGAAGAGGATGCAAGTCTTCCTCAAAGCAATGGACGAGGAGTCTTGGATTCTCATTCAAGAGAAGTACACGGATCCGGAGCCGCAGGAAGGCGTAGCTTGGACAACGGATCAAAAGAAGAAGATCGTAGGTAACGCAAAGGTGATGAATGCACTTTATTGTGCATTATCAAGGGAGGAGTTCAATCGGATCTCTGCATGCGAGTTCGCTTACGAGATTTGGAATACTTTGCAAATCACCTACGAAGGTACTAACAAGGTAAAAGAAACCCATATTTCTATTCTAACCGAAGAATATGAGTGTTTCAGGATGACAAAAGGTGAAACGATCAAAGACATGTACACAAGGTTTAGGGAAATAGTTAACCCCCTAAAGAACCTTAAAGTGAAGTTCACAGAAGAGCAGCTTGTAAGGAAGATCTTAAGATCTCTTACAAGTGATTGGTCTCCAAAGACTATAGCGATCCAAGAGGCGAAGGATCTATCCACTCTCCCCTTGGATGATCTAATTGGAAGCCTCATGGCATATGAAGTCCAATTGGAGAATATCAAGAAGAACGAGGAGAAGGCAACAAGCAAGAAGAAAAGCATTGCTTTTAGAGTAATCAAGGAGGACTCAAACTCAACAACATCAGAATCCGAAGATGAGGAGATGGAAATGCTTACTAGGAAATTCTACAAATTCCTTAAGAAACAAGGTAAGCAAGTCAATAAAATTTCAACTAATGTTATTTGCTATGAGTACAAGAAGAAGGGCCACTTGCGGAAGGATTGCCCTATGAATAAGGAGAAGGAATATAAAAGGAAAGACACAAAAGAAGTCAATAAGAAGAGGAGAGCTTTAAAAGCAACATGAGATGATAGTGACTCCGACAT
Organism: Thalassia testudinum; assembly: GCA_037157565.1. Classification (NCBI taxonomy): domain Eukaryota; kingdom Viridiplantae; phylum Streptophyta; class Magnoliopsida; order Alismatales; family Hydrocharitaceae; genus Thalassia; species Thalassia testudinum. The sequence continues at coordinate 103,201,172 of JAZHRO010000024.1, read as the reverse complement.
GGACACCGACTCTAGCGAATCGGATGACGACGAGGTCTCTCATCTATGTTTGGCAGCAACTACGGAAGATACGGACAATAAGGTAAACCCTGATTTCTCTTTTGAAGAATTATTAGAAGCTTATAAAGAACTATATCATAAAACTAAGTCATTTAAAAAGGAAAATAAGGTTTTAACGAATAATTATCAAACATTAGAATTAGAAAAATCGTGTTTAAATATAGAATTAGAAATGTCAAAAGAAACTAATAATCAGCTGCATGCAAAGATATTAGAACTAGAAGATATTTATTAGCACTTTAAAGGTACTTTAAATAATCTCAAAACAATAACTAGGTTAAATACTGAATTTTGTGAAGCTATAAAATCAAAATTTCAAAGTAAAAAGAATATACAAAATAAATCACATGCACCTAGGCATGCATGGATGTATCAAAAGGCTAAAAATCCCAAGAATTATAGATCTAACACTAAAAAGTTCTATAAGTCTTAGGATTTGAAAGGTGTTAACTCTAAAGGACCTACAAGAAAATGGGTACCTAGAAAAGATATTTGTTTTGCAGGAGTAGATCAAAGTAATCAATGGATGTTTAAGGCACATAACGGAACACTTCAACCTTTTTATAGGTTGAATAAAGACCAAGAATGTTGGATGAGAGATGCTTGGTATCCACAGGCTCCATTTTACTATAGGTAAATTTTATGATATGATATTTCTTCATTTTTTTGTGATTACAAAAAGAGGGAGAAAGATAGAGGGCAAATAGTAATATTTTTAGGAGGAGCATTTATTGAGGGGGAGAATTAAATTAAAAGTTTTTTTCCTTCATATAACATTATTAAAAATTATTCTTATTCTTATAATTATCTATTTGCAAGATAGTTTTGTCAACACCAAAAAGGGGGAGATTGTTGGAACCTTGTTCCACATTTTGTTTTGGTGTTAACAAAATTATTATGAATTAATGTTTGTAATTGAGTTCTTTTCAGATTTAGGTGAAGATTAAGGTCAACAGGAAATGATGGAGGCTTGATGAAAAGGAGAAGATCATGATAAGAATGAGGTAAGATGACAAGGAAGAATCAAGGAGGAGATCATCTTTGACCTTTAATGTTTCTAGTTTAGATTTTTTATTTATAGATTGTATATGCCTCTTAACAAAGGAATATAACTTAGATCATAAAAATAATTAGAGATAAATTAGAATTAATATTGCGATCATTTTCAAAGAACGTAATTGATTAAATCACTTAAAAAAGGTACTTGTTAGCCCATAAGTACCGGTACTAAAGTTTAGTACCGGTACATGTGAGTTACAGGATTGGGTTTTCTCAAGAAACAAACCTATACCCTGCAAGTACCGGTACTCATGATCAGTACCAGTACTGGAGGTAACGAGTACCGGTACTAATGATCAGTACCGGTACAAGTGGGTTATAGATTTGTGTTAAGAGTTTGAAACCCAAATCTCGAAGTAACGAGTACCGGTACCAGTTAGCCGTTGGCTCAATTTTGAACGGCTAGAAAATTTATTAAGGCCATGTGAACGTTGGGAATTTAATCCCAACATCTAGTAGACGAATCCTTGAGGTCCTAAACTCTATAAAATGACCCTAGGACTCTTTGTTTGTACACATGATACATATAAGAAATAGAAAATAAAAATTCTAGAGCTATATTTTATATTCTCACAATATTTTGAAAAAGAAGGAATAGTTTACTGTTACTCTACGCTTTTGCAAACATTTCGACGTGATGTCTTCACGTATTGTCAATGCACTCACGTTCATTCTAGGCTTTTAAATCGGTAACATTACATTTACATTTGTTGAGAGGCTTAGGAACTTAGTTGTAAGATATTTCTTTCTTACACCTGTATTTCATTTGTTCTTGAGCATTTGCTCGTTGGGTTGTAACAAACCCATTTTTGTACTTGGGTTGAGGTAACTCGTTAATTACCTTGGTTTAGTAAATTGATTCTCTCAGGGTTGAGAGAATCAGGTTAAAAACCCTAAGCTGGGAGGTTTAGGTAGTGGAGTACCCAAGGGAGGGGAACCACTATACATTTTGTGTCCTTTTGTGGTTTGAATTGATTGTGCAAATCTTTCTTGTTATTGCTAATTTTGTGTTTGAGTTTTTGTGTGCGTAGCTACATATATTCTATATCTTTAGATCCTATCAACCGGGAGTAAGAGAAACCTCCTCCTATCCATCAACCTTGGAGTGGAGACCATTAGCAACCTATACTGTGCATCATGAAGTAACATACTGAAGTTGTGTAAAGGAGGACTGATTAGCACTCAAATGTCGTGAAGCTCCAAAATCTATATGCCTTGTAGATCTACTGTAATGTGGAAGTACAGAAAAGCAAGGGTCACACTCTATACTTGAGGAGGTGAGGGCAATAGTGTTTGAAGTAGAAGAGGGCTCCTGTGTGACATGAGCAAGCCTCTAGGCAAGAGCATCAAACTCTACTCTAGGAACCATATCTGCCTCTATCTCAATAGTAGTCACAACCTGATTAGCAACTGGTGGTTTACCATGCTTAGTCCAGCATGAGGCCTCAACTTGTCCAATGCACCCACAAAAAGTGCAAGTTGGGTGTGGTTTGCCAGGTTGCCCCCAGCCTCGACCACATCCTCGAATAGCAGAACCACCACATCCTCCTCGACCATCCACAACGGCAAAGGCAGAAGTCTGTCCTGTAGTCTCTGAAACAGTATCCCTAACTAAAACTCTACTAACTCAGTTGTATGCCTCCTCCAGAGTAGGAACCTCCATCAAGTAAGCATCTGGGATTTGGCTAACTCATAGTCTGTTCCTAATCCAAAATGAAACTTGAGTATCGTAAATACCTTGTGATACTTTCTCTGTGTAGCATAAGTGCAAACAGGTCTAGAGGCAATATAATTCTCAAGTAATCCTTTCAACTTACCATAATATTGAGGTAAAGAAAGATCATCCTGTCTGAGAGAAAATGTGTTATGAGTAATATGGAATACCTTATTGGAATTCTTTTCATGAGAATACGTGTCATGAAGAGAATCCCATATCTCTTTAGCAGTCTTGTAGTACATAATCCCATCACCAATATGAGACGCCACGACATTCATGATCTAAACTCTACCCATGGCGTTGTCTCTTTTCCACGTGGCATACTTCCCAATCTTGTGGGTTAGCTTTGTCTCAAAAAGGATATGCTCTTTATCGTGTCCTTCAATTATCAAAAGAAACGTCAGCGACCAACGTGCATAGTTGGTCTCATCTAACTTTGTGATGGGAACTAAAAATGGATTCTTAATGTTCCCAATCTTTGAGGAAGCATCCAATGTGACTTCGGATGACGAGGAAGTTGCGATCATGTCAAATCAGGGAGAAACACTACCAAAGACTAATCTAAAATTGGATTTGTCAAATAGTGTAGGCCATCAAATCACACAAGAGAAGATCCCAATACAAAATCTGAAAGACCGAAGTTCCGAATATCGTGTTGGGGAGAAAACCCAGCCCTACTGGGATCAAACGAAGGTGCACATGAGGGTGATCAAGCTCCCATTGGTGTCGCCCAAGATGAGCAGGGGCCCCGCCACTGCTACTCAAGGTAGAGGCAGCCATCGACCTCTCTAGCCGACTGTGATATCACCACTTATGGAAGACCGTACGTGCGAGGGAGAGAAGGCCGCGAGGTGATTGTAACGAACGTGTGCCCCAGACGTCTGGGAGGTGGTCCAGACGTCTGACCAGACGTTTGGGATCGTTTCCAGACGTCTGGAAATCCGTTATTTTCGACACGCGCGAGCCGTCTGCGCGCTTGAGCGCGCAGACCGCATATTCGCCTTTCCTTCCTCCTGCGGCTGCAGATTCCCCTGCCCCGAATCCTTCTCTCTCCTCTCCGTGCGGCCTTAAAAGGGCACGCCTCCCCTCACTCCGTCACCACCGTCTCCTTTCTCTTCTCCTTCAGCTAGAGCGCGAGAGTGAGCGCGAGGGCGGTAGCGGCGGCCGCAGTGAGCGCGGAGGAGGTGCTGCGTGCGAGAGCGGCGCTCTGCCGTGCGGGCGAGCTCGCCGGGGCTGCTAAGGCCGGCCGGCGGAGGGCGCAGGGGGCGCGGAGAGACGCGGAGGGGGGACTGCTGTGGTCTGAGCAGCAGGCGCGCGAGGTGCGACGCGGGCGGCGTCGCGAGCGGAAGCCGGGTGGTGCCCTGTTCTAGAAAAAATTTCCAGAATCAGACGTCTGGGTTGATAGCCAGACGGCGAGGGCGACGTCTGGTAGATCTTCCAGTCGTCTGAAAGGTGAGTTTTCCGTCTTCTTCTTCCTTCCTGTCGACTGACCGTACTGAGGGAGGGAGATGGGTGTGCGCAGGCTCGGTGATTCGCCATCCAACGCGAATCAGACGTCTGACTGTTGTACCAGACGGCGGGAGCGACCTCCAGACATCCGGGGTGACCATCGGACGTCTGGGATCCAGGCCAGACGTCCCCGCAGACTTCTGGACGTCTGGGAAACCACACTGAACAGGTAATTCTCTGATCCACTTTTAAGACGTCTGGAGGAAGTTTCAGACGTCTGATTTTGCACAGTGTCGCCGTTTTTGACCCGTTTAGGGCCCGTTCGGGTTCCGTTTTCCGCGATTCGAGTTGCGTTTCTTTCAGAATTAATTCCTCTACCCGTCTACAGTAGCTATACACTGTTTTGAGACTCTCCTTGTGTTTGATCCTTGTGATAGGACCTCGTTCAATTGCAGTCTTGGGAGTCGCGGAGGCACGCGGGATTCCCGATCACGCCCCCATTACTCCCGTTGTACCTGGTAGAGTGGCTTTAAGTTATTAATAAAATCTGTTAAATTATGAAACCATAAATAGAACCTAGGACATTGCATGAATCCTAGGAATGAGAAATAGATGGAATGATAGCTCCTAGGTGTTGCATGAATCCTAGGACTGGAAAACTAGATTGTATAATAGATCCTAGGATATGGCATGAATCCTAGGATGGGAAAACTAGTGGAATGTATAATACTGCAGTCTTGGAAAATGGAAAGAGATATAAAGCTGCCTGTAATTTTAAATTAACAGCTGCCTGTTGTGAATAGATAACGTGGTTGAGAACATGGATTGTAAGAATGTGAAACTGGAAAGTGAAACCTTGATGTTTCAGTAAAAAGGATGGAACCCTACAGGGAAGTAGGAGTAGAACTCCTGGAAAGTGAATGGAATAGTTTTGGGGAAGTGAGCTGGCCCTTGAGTACGGAGTACCAAGGAGAGCGAATGTCCCCCTGTTTAGTGCAGAGCGGAGCCAGCCGCCCCAGGGACCCGGGGTTAGGACTGGCCACTCTGTACTGACTTGCTGGCCCTCGCGTACGTAGTACCGAGGAGAGCTACTAGTGTAGGGAGGTACTAGCTACCCCACGGGTCCCGAGGTTCTACTAGCCTCCCATACCGACTTGTTAGGCCCGTTGGGGCAAACCAGGGTAGTCTGGCGAGGGTGCGCGGACTGTGGAGGGGCAAGGCCCCGGTTTGGTTACTGTGGAGGGGTTGGACCCCTGTTACTGAGAGGGCTCTACCCTGGACTGGTTCGGTGTTGTGCTTTGGGCGCACCCGTTAATGGAAACGACTGACCGCGTGCCAGTACGGGTTAGCTACCTGTGCGTTTATCGCGCGTGCCGTAGTCACCGTTACGTCTGTCAGTGACCTTGGAGTGGTTGACTGAGGGTAGGATCACCACGGGGGACTCTCCCGGCCAGGAGAGCACCACGTGCTACTTCTTCTTTTTGGAAAAGACTGCAATCAAGATCGTTCCCACGAGGAACATTCGAGATCAAGTAAGAGATCTGAGGAATAAATGAAATAGTAAGACAATTGAAAGATGTGAATAAAGAAAGTAATAGAACATAACAGCTACTGTACACTCTACTGTTGTCTTTAGTTTTAGTTGCCACTCTACTCAGCGTTTTGCTGACGTGTTACACTCGTTACTTTTTCAGGACCAGGTGTTGAGCAGCCAGGGCCAGCGGCTGCAGAGGACGCTGGGCCGAGTAGGGTCCAGTAGAGTTACCACTGTCTTTTGTACCTCTTTGTTTCCGTTATAGTGAATAGTTCTTGTTTCTGCTGTACTTTTCTTTACCTGCAGTTCATGTTATATGATAAATGTTGTTCTACTGTTGTGGTGGTATATACTGTAGTAGTTTCTTTCCTTACTGCTGTACTTTCTTACTGTTAGTTATATTCATGCTGAATGTGGTTTATTTTACTACTCTTTTGGTTACTTCCTCGTTGGACGACTAGGTCTTGGGATTAGTCGAGTCGATCCCGTTCTCGTGTCTCGTAGAGACTCGGGGATCGGGTCGTTACAAGATGGTATCAGAGCAAGGTCATCCCGAGAAGTGAATCAACTGACTGGAAAATAACCAATCCACATGTTTATAGCTAGAGTAGCCACCACAACATATCTCTTGACATGAGCTCTTAGAAGTTTCGTTAGGTACCGTCTGTTTTGACGTTTTCGTTTTGTTTCGCATCTCCTTGCAGGAGATGCCTCGTCGCGGGACTGGCGAGACTGGCCGCGGGCGCGGTAGAGGGCGAGGTCGGCGAGGTGGACGTGCTGTTGTTGACGTCTCGGTGGACCAGCCACCACTCCCGGACATCCAGGCCCAGGACCTCGCCAGACTGATACGAGATATTGTACGAGAGGAGCTCCACCCACTGCCCCGAGCACCTCCTCTTGGGGCTGCAGAGGGGGAGTCACGCAACGGACACGGCACTGGACACGAGGGAGGGGATGGGCCGCTGCCGCCCCCACCTTCCTCCGACACTTCTGTACACGAGGCACCTTCGCCTGGAGGTGCACCAGCACCTCTCCTACAGCGCCACTTCGAGCTTTTCGGACAGTTCCAGAAGCTGAAGCCCCCCTCCTTCAAGGGGGATGAGGACCCGACCGAGGCAGAGGATTGGCTTGAGCAGCTGGAGAAGATCTTCGACACCCTTCGCCCCCCGGTGGAGTGCCGCGTGGCCTTTGCCACGTACCAGCTGGAGAGTGCGGCACACTGGTGGTGGAGGGCGGTCCGGGGACAGGAGAGGGACGAGCCGACGTGGGACCAGTTCGTCACCCTCTTCTGCGAGCAGTACTTTCCCCAAACGTGGCAGGACTAGAGGAGGCGGGAGTTCCACACTCTCCGCCAAGGGACGATGACTGTGAGCGCGTACCGCACGCGTTTCTTGGAGCAGTCCCGCTTTGCAGCGACAGCGGTAGCCACTGAGGAGGAGCGCCTTTGGAGGTTCACCGAGGGGCTTCGGCCTGCGATCCGGGGGTATGTCAAGCCCCTGAAGCTGCCTACGTTTTCGAGGGTGGTAGAGGTAGATATGACTTACGAGGAGACCAACCCATCCGCGCGAGACACCGACGGCGGGCGGAAGAGGCCCTTTCAGCCAGACTTCTCACAGGGTCGGCGAGAACGGAGACATGTGGCGTCCGCAGGAGAGCATCACGTTGTGCAGGGCCATCAGTGGCCTTTGGGGGCCCTCGACAGGGGCTAGTCGCCAGCACCGGACCCCCGCCTAGTCGACAGCAGGGACCCACTGAGGGCGGGAGTCGGGTTCCCCTCTGCTACCAGTGTAGCCAGCCGGGCCACGTCAGGAGGGACTGCCCATCTAGGGCAGGAGGTCAGCAGATACTCCCCGCGCAGAGCACTGGAGGGCGCGTAGGAGGCGCGGTTCCCAGGCGCGAGGAGGAGGACAACAGTCGCGAGGAGGGTACCGGCCAGCACCTACCCATCCGACGTAGAGTATGGCTGCTTCGTCCGCACCTAGAGCTGAGGGGCGTATCAACGCCCTCACACACAGGGACGCCAGAGCTTCGGGATCGGTGGTAGCAGGTATGGTTTCAGTTTCTGACAGACTCGTTTACACGCTTTTCGATTCCGGCGCTACGCACTCGTTTGTCGCAGCCAGTTTCGCAGTTAGTTTGGACCAGGATTATACACTGTTAGAGAATCCGTTCGTAATCAGAGGTCTGAGTGGTCAGCTGTTTGTAGCTGAGGAGGTGTACACGGATTGCAAGGTCAGCATCGGAGGACATGGCCTGCCAGTTGACCTGATTATGATCCAGATGGAGGACTTTGGAGTGATTCTGGGGATAGATTGGCTGTCCGCTTACCACGCCTTGGTGGACTGTTTTGAGAGGAAGATTGTCTTCTCCATTCCGGAGTTGCCTTCTTTCGAGTTTCACGGACAGCCAGTGGACGGAGGTTTCAGGTGCATTTCGGCACTTCGGGCGGCGAGACTTTTGAGCCAGGGGTGTGAGGGCTTCCTAGCTTGTGTGGTGGCAGAGCCCAGCCCTGTGGCAGACTTCCAGAGCATCCCGGTGGTCAGAGAGTACCCTGATGTGTTTCCAGACGAGTTACCAGGACTACCGCCCGAGCGTGAGATCGAGTTTGAGATCTCACTAGTACCAAGGACCAGCCCCATCTCCACCGTGCCATACAGGATGGCACCGCTTGAGCTGCGAGAGCTCAAGTCTCAGCTGCAGGACCTTCTGGAGAAAGGTTTTGTGAGGCCCAGTGCGTCTCCCTGGGGAGCCCCGGTACTGTTTGTGAAGAAGAAGGATGGGACCCTACGTCTTTGTGTGGACTACCGACAGCTGAACAGGGTCACCATCAAGAACAGATATCCGCTGCCGAGGATCGACGATTTGTTTGACCAATTGCAGGGTGCCACGGTGTTTTCCAAGATAGACTTGAGGTCTGGATACCACCAGTTGAGGATCAGGGAGACCGACGTCTCCAAGACAGCTTTCCGCACCCGGTACGGACACTACGAGTTTTTGGTCATGCCGTTTGGGCTGACCAATGCCCCCGCTACTTTCATGGACCTGATGAACCGGGTGTTTAGACCGTACTTGGACCAGTTTGTGGTGGTTTTCATAGATGATGTACTCATCTATTCTAGAGATCGGACGCAGCACGGACAGCACTTGCGGATGGTTTTGGACACTCTGAGGCGACGTAGGTTGTACGCCAAATACAGCAAGTGCGAGTTCTGGTTGAGGGAGGTGACCTTCTTGGGTCATGTGATCTCTGGAGACGGCCTGGCGGTGGACCCAGCCAAGGTCGAGGCAGTGCTCAGGTGGGAGAGACCGCGTTCAGTCACTGAGATCCGCAGTTTCCTGGGACTAGCTGGCTACTACAGACGGTTCATCAGAGGATTTTCACAGATTGCGCGTCCTATGACACAGTTGACCCGGAAGGACGTGCCTTTCGTTTGGACAGATGCCTGTGAGGAGTGTTTTCTGGAGCTGAAGGAGAGGTTGACCTCGGCTCTCATGCTGACCATTCCTGACAGTAGTGGCGGGTTTGTTGTGTACACGGACACTTCCTTGCAGGGGTTAGGAGGTGTGCTCATGCAGAGGGGTCACGTTGTCGCTTACGCTTCGCGGCAACTGAAGCCCCATGAGCATACCTACCCTACCCACGACCTAGAGTTGGCAGCTGTTGTCTTCGCGCTGAAGACCTGGAAGCACTACTTGTACGGTGAGATCTTCGAGATTTTTACAGATCATAAGAGCCTCAGATACCTTTTTGATCAGAAGGAGCTCAACATGAGACAGAGATGTTGGTTGGAGCTCCTGAAGGACTACGACTGCAGCATCTCCTACCACCCGGGAAAGGCCAATGTGGTGGCTGATGCCATGAGCCGTAAGGCGCCCGCACGCTTGGCTAGTCTACAGTTACAGAGTTGGAGCCTTTTGGAGGAGGTGGGCAGTTGGCGACCTCTAGAGTTACGAGGGTACTGTGGGGCAGTGACGGTGACACGGCAGACTAGGCCAGAATTGATGGACCGCATCATCACAGGACAGATGGCCGATCCGTACTTGCAGTCTTTGCGCGACAGAGTACTATCAGGAGATCCAGGTGACTTCTCTTTCACAGACCAGGTGCTACGTTTGAGGGGACGGTTGTGCGTTCCCAGAGACGAGGAGCTGTTGAGAGAGCTCCTGACTGAGGCACACGGTTCCAGATTCACCATACATCCCGGGAACACGAAAATGTACCACGACTTGAGACGCGAGTTTTGGTGGAGAGGGATGAAGCGGGATGTGGGTGAGTTCGTGCGACAGTGCTTAGTGTGCCAGCAGGTGAAAGCCGAGCATCAAAGGCCTGCAGGGCCGCTTCAGCCGCTTCCAGTGCCAGAGTGGAAGTGGGAGAGCATCATCATGGACTTGGTGGTGGGCTTACCTGTTACTCAGCGGGGACACGACGCAGTTTGGGTAATAGTAGATAGACTGACGAAGACGGCGCGTTTCTTGCCGATCCGAGTCACTTTGGGACCAGTACAGTTGGCAGAGAGGTATATCCGTGATGTGGTACGACTACACGGAGTTCCGCGGGAGATCGTATCCGACCGGGATACCCGCTTTACGTCCCAGTTTTGGGCTGAGTTTCAGCAGGCCTTGGGGACGAGGTTGAGGTTTAGCACGGCTTACCACCCCCAGACGGACGGACAGTCTGAGCGCACGATACAGACACTTGAGGACCTTTTGCGTGCCTGTGTACTGGACTGGAGGGGCTCTTGGGAGGAGCACCTGCCCCTGGTAGAGTTTGCATACAACAACAGTTATCACTCGAGCATCGGCATGGCTCCCTACGAGGCTCTGTACGGACGGAAGTGTACGGCACCCCTGAGTTGGGTTGAGGTGGGGACCAAGTGGGAGGTTGGCCCCAGGTTGATCCGACAGAGTCAGGAGGTAGTTGAGCAGATCCACAGACGACTCCGCACCGTCAGGAGCAGACAGAAGAGCTACGCGGATCGGAGACGAAGAGAGGTGCAGTTTGAGGTTGGAGACCACGTCTTCCTTCGTGTTTTGCCCATGAAGGGCTTACAGCGGTTTGGGGTGAGAGGGAAGCTCGCGCCGAGGTTTGTGGGGCCCTTTGAGGTCCTGGAGCGGGTTGGACCCGTTGCTTACAGACTTGCCCTTCCACCGCAGCTTTCTGGTGTGCACGACGTATTTCACGTGTCCAACCTCAGGAAGTACGTAGCTAATTCCAGTCACGTACTGAGTCACGAGAGCGTCGAGGTGAGCGACGACCTGACCTACCCCGAGCGGCCAGTGCAGATTCTAGACCGAGCCGTCCGCAGTTTGAGATGAAAGCAAGTACCCCTGGTAAAGGTTTTGTGGAGGAGCCAGCAGTACGAGGAGGCTACCTGGGAGCCTGAGGCGGCAATGCGGGAGCGGTACCCGAAGCTTTTCGCGGGTACGTCTTTTCGGACCGACTTCGGTCCTCTTTGAGTTTGTTATGGTTCATTGGACGTCTTTTCCTGCACCCTAGTTGGCGCAAGTTTCGGGGACGAAACTTCCTTTGAGTTTGTTATATTGTAACGAACGTGTGCCCCAGACGTCTTTTAAGACGTCTGGGAGGTGGTCCAGACGTCTGACCAGACGTCTGGGATCGTTTCCAGACGTCTGGAAATCCGTTATTTTCGACACGCGCGAGCCGTCTGCGCGCCTGAGCGCGCAGACCGCATATTCGCCTTTCCTTCCTCCTGCGGCTGCAGATTCCCTTGCCGCGAATCCTTCTCTCTCCTCTCCGCGCGGCCTTAAAAGGGCACGCCTCCCCTCACTCCGTCACCACCGTCTCCTTTCTCTTCTCCTTCAGCCAGAGCGCGAGGGCGGCAGCGACGGCCGCAGTGAGCGCGGAGGAGGTGCTGCGTGCGAGAGCGGCGCTCTGCCGTGCGGGCGAGCTCGCCGGGGCTGCTAGGGCCGGCCGGCGAAGGGCGCAGGGGGCGCGGAGAGACGCGGAGGGGGGACTGCTGTGGTTTGAGCAGCAGGCGCGCGAGGTGCGACGCGGGCGGCGTCGCAAGCGGAAGTCGGGTGGTGCCCTGTTCTGGAAAAAATTTCCAGAATCAGACGTTTGGGTTGATAGCCAGACGGCGAGGGCAACGTCTGGTAGATCTTCCAGTCGTCTGAAAGGTGAGTTTTCCGTCTTCTTCTTCCTTCCTGTCGACTGACCGTACTGAGGGAGGGAGATGGGTGTGCGCAGGCTCGGTGATTTGCCATCCAACGCGAATCAGACGTCTGGCTGTTGTACCAGACGGCGGGAGCAACCTCCAGACGTCCGGGGTGACCATCGGACGTTTGGGATCCAGGCCAGACGTCCCCGCAGACTTCTGGACGTCTGGGAAACCACACTGAACAGGTAATTCTCTGATCCACTTTTAAGACGTCTGGAGGAAGTTCTAGACGTCTGATTTTGCACAGTGTCGTCATTTTTGACCCGTTTAGGGCCCGTTCGGGTTCTGTTTTCCGCGATTCGAGTTGCGTTCCTTTCAGAATTAATTCCTCTACCCGTCTACAGTAGCTATACACTGTTTTGAGACTCTCCTTGTGTTTGATCCTTGTGATAGGACTTCGTTCAGTTGCAGTCTTGGGAGTCGCGGAGGCACGCGGGATTCCCGATCACGCCCCCATTACTCCCGTTGTACCTGGTAGAGTGGCTTTAAGTTGTTAATAAAATCTGTTAAATTATGAAACCATAAATAGAACCTAGGACATTGCATGAATCCTAGGAATGAGAAATAGATGGAATGATAGCTCCTAGGTGTTGCATGAATCCTAGGACTGGAAAACTAGATTGTATGATAGATTCTAGGATATGGCATGAATCATAGGATGGGAAAACTAGTGGAATGTATAATACTGCAGTCTTGGAAAATGGAAAGAGATATAAAGCTGCCTGTAATTTTAAATTAACAGCTGCCTGTTGTGAATAGATAACGTGGTTGAGAACATGGATTGTAAGAATGTGAAACTGGAAAGTGAAACCTGGATGTTTGAGTAAAAAGGATGGAACCCTACGGGGAAGTAGGAGTAGAACTCCTGGAAGGTGAATGGAATAGTTTTGGGGAAGTGAGCTGGCCCTTGAGTACGGAGTACCAAGGAAAGCGACTGTCCTCCTGTTTAGTGCAGAGCGGAGCCAGCCGCCCCAGGGACCCGGGGCTAGGACTGGCCACTCTGTACCGACTTGCTGGCCCTCGCGTACATAGTACCGAGGAGAGCTACTTGTGTAGGGCGGTACTAGCTACCCCACGGGCCCCGGGGTTCTGCTAGCCTCCCACACCGACTTGTTAGGCCCGCTGGGGCAAACCAGGGTAGTCAGGCAAGGGTGCGCGGACTGTGGAGGGGCAATGCCCCAGTTTGGTTACTGTGGAGGGCTTGGACCCCTGTTACTGAGAGGGCTCTGCCCTGGACTGGTTCCGTGTTGTGCTTTGGGCGCACCCGTTAATGGAAACGACTGACCGCGTGCCAGTACGGGTTAGCTACCTGTGCGTTTATCGCGCGTGCCGTAGTCACCGTTACGTCTGTCAGTGACCTTGGGGTGGTTGACTGAGGGTAGGATCACCACGGGGGACTCTCCCGGCCAGGAGAGCACCACGTGCTACTTCTTCTTTTTGGAAAAGACTGCAATCAAGATCGTTCCCACGAGGAACATTCGAGATCAAGTAAGAGATCTGAGGAATAAATGAAATAGTAAGACAATTGAAAGATGTGAATAAAGAAAGTAATAGAACATAACAGCTACTGTACACTCTACTGTTGTCTTTAGTTTTAGTTGCCACTCTACTCAGCGTTTTGCTGACGTGTTACACTCGTTACTTTTTCAGGACCAGGTGTTGAGCAGCCAGGGCCAGCGGCTGCAGAGGATGCTGGGCCGAATAGGGTACAGTAGAGTTACCACTGTCTTTTGTACCTCTTTGTTTCCGTTATAGTGAGTAGTTCTTGTTTCCGCTGTACTTTTCTTTACCTGCAGTTCATGTTATATGATAAATGTTGTTCTACTGTTGTGGTGGTATATACTGTAGTAGTTTCTTTCCTTACTGCTATACTTTCTTACTGTTACTTATATTCATGCTGAATGTGATTTATTTTACTGCTCTTTTGGTTACTTCCTCGTTGGACGACTAGGTCTTGGGATTAGTCGAGTCGGTCCTGTTCTCGTGTCTCGTAGGGACTCGGGAACCGGGTCGTTACAGGCAGCCATCGACCTCTCTAGCCGACTGTGATATCACCGCTTATGGAAGACCGTACGTGCGAGGGAGAGAAGGCCGCGAGGTGCCTCTCTCAACGGCGGTTCATGGCGGCACGACGACGTAGAAGGGGTGTTTCAGTGGACGAGTTTAGTGGAAAGGTTTTTGGTGGGATACCAAAGCATCAATTTAGGATCACCACTCTAATACCAAGTCGGAGAGAATGTTCAATCTATTATTCCTTGGAAACCCTAAATCTCTTTATATAAATAGAGAGATGTGGGTAAATTACATAAGAGGACTAAAAGAATAAAGAGTCCAAATAAAGCAAATAAATAAAAGAAGAGATCCTGTAACATATAGAATAGAGGGGTGGTGGTTTGTGTGGTTGAGGGAGCACCATAGGTGGTGCCACCCATGAAGAGGTGTCGTGATTTTGGCACCAAAAATAGGTTCTAGAAGATGGTGTTTTTGGAGGGAAAAACCATGAGCTAGGATGGGGTTTTGGAGTAAATGGATGGTGGATATGTAGTGGTTTTTTTTGAAGGGAAAGTTGGCGCCACTTTTGTGATGATTATAGGTGGTGGTTGTGGGTGGAAGGGGTGTTAAGTGTTGGTGCCAAAAGGGAAATGGTGTGAGTGGTGGTGGTGGTTATTTATGTTGGCTCCAAACATAGGCGGAGGAGGTGGTTTTTGGAGTAGGGTGGTCGGCCATTAAGTAGGGAGGAGGTGGAGGTAGCTTAGCTAACTAGTAGATGGAAGGGGCTAGGAGGAGTAGCCTTGAGCTGACTTGAGCCTGCTGGAGTTGTTGAGAGTTGATGAAGAGCTTCCTATGGACTCAACAACTAGTTCAGCTAACTAGTTCACAACTAGCAGCCAAGCTGAGTAGGATTCAGCTAAAAGGAGCTAACTTTAGCTTGCTTGGAGCTGAGATGAGCTAGGGTTGAGCTGCCTGTGGACTCATTAGCTAGCTAGTTGACAACTAGTAGCCAAGCTTGAGGGAGTTGAGCTGAATTGAGCTGAAGATAAGCTGCATGAGCTGGAGATGAGCTGGCATTGAGCTCCCTAGTGACTCTTCAGCTAGCTTAGTTAGCTAGTTCACAACTAGTAGCTAAGCTCAATGGAGTTGAGTTGTCTTGAGCTGGGGGTAGTTGAGAATGAGCTAGAATCTAGCAGAGGTGAGCTAGATATAGCTACTTGAGACTTCTATCTTCTTCTCTTTGGTATTTCTACCTTTCACATTATCAGGGTTCATTTGATTTTCAATGTCCTCATCCCTGACAGATACATGATATGTATAAGTGCACAAAATGATAAGAAAACCTACTAATGCATGCCTAAACCCTAATTATGCTTGAAATGCTAAATGCAACCTAATACCGCAATGTGAATGCAGAAACCCTAGGAACTAAGCGTATAATTAGCTTAAGAATGATGATAAACTAGTGTTTATCAAAGCTCTATGATTGTTGGTTTCGAGGACTCTTCCTTTCGATCACCTATGGTGAATTACATTCCCTTTACAATCCACCATAGCATGTTGTATAAACTTACTACTTCCAATTACTCCATATGGAGGGCACAATTTGTGCCTATCGTCACTGCTTATAATTTGTTGAGCATTGTTGATGGCTCGATCGACCCCCTGTTGAGGCTTATTCATGATGATGCTATGGGTGTTTCGTTACCTAATGACGACTATGTGCTTTGGCATCGTAAAGAATAGCTTGTTCTTAGTTGGTTAATCTCCTCAATTTCTGAGGAGATTTGCTCTTAGATTTTGGACCTTACTAGTGCACATGTTGTATAGACATTTCTTGAAAGCTACTTTGCTATGCATACAAAAGCTAAAATATTTCATTATAAATCAAAAGTGAGAATGTTTAAAAAAGGGGACCAATCTATTTCAAATTTTATTTATAAGGAAAAGTCCCCGGCCATCAATATTACCTCATTAGGAACACTGTTTGCTAAGGACGATCTACTTTTGGCCATCTTAAATGGTCTTGGTCCAGAATTCAATCTATTGTCACAAGCTTAATGAGTAAAGGTGGCGATGTGTCTTATGAAGATGTTGTGGGGCTTTTGCTTTCCCATGGATAACACCTTCAATGCAATCAACCTAAGATAGAACCAACTGATAATCAAGCCACCACTAACTCACGTGGTGGTCGTAGAGCTTCGAGAGGCAAGTGAGGCTTTTCTCGTGGTGGTCAACCTATGTCTCCAGGACAAGGATGTGCTGCACCTCTAAATGGCGTTGGGTTTAATGGTTGGTTTCATGGTAGCAACGCCTTTGGATATTTTTTTGGAGGTACTCTTGATTCTTATGGTCTTGGTAGTCCTGGATGATTTTATGGTGGTTCAGCTTGCAGCAGCCCCGCATATTTTTTTGGTGGTTCTGTTCATGGCATTCAATGTCAAATTTGCAAGAGGTTTAATCATTGTGCTATAACATGTTTTCAGCAATATAGTTCTTTGCCACAGGCCCGTTACTCTGAATCTTTTACTAGTGGTTGTCAACCATGGTTTCCAGATTCGGGAGCCAACAATCATGTTACAAATTCCGTAGCTAACTTAGATTTGGCATCCAAGTATTCTGGTTTGGATGAAGTCCATTTTGGGAATGGTGAAGGTGAGCTCATTACGCATATTGGTTTCTCTTTGATCAATCTTCAAGATTGTCAATTTGCTTTACATAATATTTTACATGTGCCTCGAGTTAAAAAAAAATTGTTGTTAGTCAAATGATTTGCAAAACATAACTATTTTTTTGAGCTTCATGTTGATTCATGTCTAGCTAAGGACGCCGCATCCATAATGGCTTGTACCAACTATGGCTGCCAAAGGTTTACACAAATCCAAAAGTTGCTACTGTCACTACTAGCCCCAAGGCATCTCTCTCTTTATGGCATTCTTGCTTAAGCCGCACACACAATAATGTGGTCGGATGGGTGCTTTCTTCCTTGAGTTTTTTAATAACTAATGACGCTCCAAGCAAGTTGTGTGATTTGTGCATGTAGGGCAAAGCACGTTATATTTACGTGCTACTTCTACTATTAGTGAACATGCTTTTGATATTATTTTCTCCGATGTTTTGGTCAACTCCTGTTCCCTCTTATGATGGCAATAAATATATGGTCGCATTCATTGATGATCACTCCAAGGCATGTGGATTTTTCCAATGGCACAGATATCGAATATGTCCTAATTGTTTATTGTCATAATGAAGTGTAATTTTCATTTTCGTATTTTCTTTTCATATCATATGTAAAAAAAGAGAAGTTTTATAAATAAAAAAAGTAATAATATCCAAATAATATAGATTATTAAATGTCAAAAGCAAATCATAACCAATAAATCTTGAAAATGTCTATTTTTTCATCTCCAAAATTACAAGAGTAACCTAATTTGTCAAGAACATAAAATGAAACCAAATTGCATTTAAAGTACAGTACAACAAAAGTATTTTCTAAATTCAAATACAATCTAATTTTCATTAATAATTTAAAAATTCCTATTGCTTCTACTTCTACTAGCTTCCCATTCGCCACGAAGATGAGCTACTCAGCTTCATTTGGCTTTCGGTAGTTCAGGCAACCCTATAAAGACAATTGATGTGAGTTGTTGAATCGGAATCCATCCACCAAGTGTGTCTTGGTTTCGAAACCAAATTACTTTCTATACAAACCAAATTGTGAAGCGTACATTTCATTACACGTCAAGTGTGGTAGTTGGTATAGCGCTTCTTTTGGTGCCCCTTAGCCCCACAGAAGAATCATCCTAATTTGGAAGACTCAACAGTGTTCCCCTTCTGCTTCTTTTGCGAGGGTATATTTGCAGCATCCAATTTCCTTTTCTTCCCTTTGCCTTTGCTACTCGAGGAAGAGGCAACATGAGCACTCTCAACTCGGTCATGCTTCATTCTCTCTTGTTGCACATAGTGTGAGATGAGCTCATTAAAAGACCAGGTCTCTTTCTGGCAGCTGTAACTCACCTTAAACTAGTTGAAAAAGGGTGGGGGAGAGATCGCTACTAAATGCACCAACAATTCCTGTGAGAGGTCGAGCTTCAGTGATTTTAACTTTGAAGCTATGTGAGACATTTCCATAATGTACTCACATATGTTGTCCTTTCCTTTGTACTACACTGAGATGAGACTCGCCAAAAGTGTACCTTTTTTGGCCTTTTCGTTCTTGGCGAACCTCTTCTCAATATCAGTAAGGAACTCTTTAGCCATAGCAATGTCATCTGACATGGTGCCCCTAAAAGCCTCAGGAATGACCCTTTTCATTATCATGATACAAATCCGATTAGACCTATCCCACCACTCATTTTCTCTCTTTTGATCGACAATACTACTTTTCGTAATTGCAGGGAATCAATTCTAATCGCTAAATCTAAGTCCATTACTCCAAGAACTATCAATAAGTTTTCTTTCTAGGACTTGAAATTAGAGCCACTAAGCATAGGGATAGAATTTAAGGTAGTAGTAATATTGGTAGAGGACATATCTGAAAAATTTACAGAGATAACAAAAGATTAGCTCCTATTAGCATAAAGTGAGTCTGAGTAATTTAAATTAACCCCATCGCATGTTGTAGTTAACTCCATCAAATGTCTCATCTTTGGATGAGAGTTTGACTTGTAATTAAAGATATGGTGTGGTGAGTAAGGATTGTTGGTTCAGTTCCAAGTCAGTCATGAACCTTTCTTTGTGTTGATTCAATGACTACGCAGAAAACCTAACGATCAACACATCATTACACCTACGCAAATGAGTGAACGTACAATAAGTGCACACTTTCCTTTGGGCAAGTGAATACTCATCTACATTCAATTCATTTTCCTATTATTATTCAGAGACTAACCCGACATCTATAAGAGAGCTCAATTTGGTGAGTTGCTACCTCAATCGAATCACCTTAGAATAATATACTTTATTAATTAGGCTAAACCTTAAAATAGACTAAGCATAAGTGGGTTAGCTCTGATACCACTTGTTAACAATTAAGGGGTTGACTGCAAATAACCCCCTTCTAACTTAGGATGGACTTGAATAATAACTTAATATAATCAAGCTTTTATACTTATTGAGTACCAGTACTGGTGAACCAGTACCGGTATCCAATATCCTAAGTATCGGTACTAGTGGACTGATACCAGTACCACCATCATACAAGTATAGATCCTATATCCATAGAGGTACCAGTACTAATGCCAAGTACCGATGCCTATGGCTTACAGTTTGGGATGAAAGATCAGTCGAATACTCTTCTAGTACTTATGATGTACCAATATTGAAGACGAGAACTGGTACCTAGATAATACTAGTATCCCTTGAGAACCATACTTATCTCAACGAGTACTGATATCCATGACAAGTACTGATACTTGTTGAGTACTGCTGTAACCTTAACCTATAACTGACATGTACCGATACTAAAGGTCAGTACCGATACTTGTGACATATAGATCTTGGATACTTTAAACCCTTGTCCAAATCTGTGCCCTATGAGTATTGTACTCATGATGAGTACCGATGTACATAAGTCACAGATCTTGATTTCAGGAGCCTGAAACCCAACATGTGACTCACATGTACCGGTACTCATGCTGAGTACTGATACTAGTAGGTCACAATCTCTATTCCTGAGATTTTGGAGCCACATCTGTAATACACATCTACCAGTACTTGTGACGAGTACCGGTACTTGTGTCAATTATGAAACTAAAATTTGGATTTTTAGAGAAGATGAAACATTAATCTAATCCTTGTCTATGCAAAGCCTACGGTTTGCTAAAAAATGTCTAAATACAAGAACAATATACTAATAACAAAGAATAAGGTTAACAAATCAACAACAATATCTCTTCATATATATCAATAAGTATATGTCAACTTTTATTGATAGTAGATAGGGAATACCTGCACTCATGTTGATGGCAGCGATTTGGGGCTACGAAAATGGCACTTGCAAAAGAACCCACCACAACAAGACTTACTTGAGAACAATTGAAGAAAAGATGCTTCTTCCAGCTGCTACTGCCACCCCCTCTGTCTTTTTCTCCCTAAGGTCACGATGGGGGTGAATAGCTAGGGATTGTAGTAGTTCCTTTGGGGACCATAATCCCTAATTTAACACAGCAATTAGTCACATTAATTGCGGTGTAGGTGAATTACATCTTCGCCCACCAAGAAGACAAATTTCACATATAGGTCTCTGCACATATCTTTTATTTATCCACATATCTCAATGCATATATGCCCATGATTTATCCAAACTTTATTTGATCACTTTTATACATGGGCCCATTGGTATTTCACAGTCTTTTTATTGTTGTTTGATTATATGTATACATAAGTCCATAAACATGGATTTTGGTCCAATAATCTCCCACTTGAACTATGTGTGCAACCTACTAATCAAACACTATATAGAACTGAAGTTGAGCTCACTTTACTCTCAAAAACAAATTGCATTTTAATAGATTTAATCTACCAAATATACAAGTAATGAGACCAAAGCGACTGTGATTACAATCTTAGTAACCCAACCTTCTAAAATCATACATTTTGATGTAAAATGATAATAAAAAATATGTGGATGTGCAACATGGAAATTACATGTAAATATGATCAACATGCCTATCTCCAACTAATCCTTCGAATTGAGATCACTATCAAAATCGAAATACTGAAACCCAAACATAGATTCAGAATGGACATTGAAAATTGATAAGTTTTGTTATTTCCTCATAAATAAATCTTTACAAAACTTTATACATAATCGAAAAACTAAATAAATGAAGTACCAAAATACCAAAGTTTGTCTATTACAATAAACATTTATTTACAAACTCCCACTAAAAGTAAAATTTCTGAAAGGAAATTACACCCATCGAAGTCGGGTGTTCTTGAAACATCATGGGTGAAATTCCTTTGGTAAGCGGATTTGCATCATGGAGTTTGTCCCAATGTGCTCAATAGATAACAGTCTATTCTGAATCCTTTCCTTAACAACCAGGAATTTGATCTCAATGTACTTTGATTTGAAGGAGCTCCTATTGTTATTAGAGTATAAGAGTGTAGATTGGTTATCACAATACATTTTGAGTGGTCGGTCAATGCCATCTACTATGTACAGCCTC
This sequence comes from Thalassia testudinum, assembly GCA_037157565.1. Classification (NCBI taxonomy): domain Eukaryota; kingdom Viridiplantae; phylum Streptophyta; class Magnoliopsida; order Alismatales; family Hydrocharitaceae; genus Thalassia; species Thalassia testudinum. Next base: position 103,180,010 of record JAZHRO010000024.1, on the reverse strand, counting down.
ATGACAAAACTCTGCAATCATACTCCATGGTTGGATACCTCATAGCATGCAATAAATTCTGCCACTATGGTGGAAGAGGTGATAAGGGACTATTTTGTACTCTTCCAAGAAACTGCACCATTGGCTAGCAGAAAAATGTATCCAGAAGTAGACTTCCTGCTGTCTCGGCATCCAGCGAAATTGGAATCGGTATATTCGATCTCCGATGAGTGAGCATGTAATCTTTGTTTTCTGTAAGTATTAGAATACCCCCTTGGCTGCTTTCTAATATTCTCTGCTTGGATTACTAAAGTATCTTCCTAACATCCCTATAATGAAAGCCAAGTCTAGATGAGTACAGACTTGACCATACATTAACCTTCCAACGATTGATGCATGAGGTATCGTTTGCATCTCCCGTTTTGACAAATCATTATTGAGGCACTGTTGCAGACTGAACTTCTCTCCCTTTGCCACTAGAGTATCCAATGGTCTATAATCCTACATCCCATACCTTTTAAGTATCTTCTCTATATAACTTCTTTAGGATAGACCCATATGGCGAGAACAATCTCAACATATTTCAATCCCTAACACAAATGAAGTATCTCCAAGATCTTTCATGTCAAAATGTTTGATAAGAAATTTCCTGGTATCAAGAAGAGTACTTATATCATTAGTGGCAAGAAAAATGTCATCCACATAAAGGATTAAGAGGATATACTTGCTTCTACTAAACTTATGGTATATACACATTAGCAAAATTCACCTCAAAGCCAAATGAGAGAATCACTTGATGAAATTTGAAATACCATTGTCTGGAGGCTTGCTTGAGTTCATAAATGGATTTCCTTAATTTGCATACCATCTCTTTTGAGTCACCCGTCACAAAGTGTTTGGGTTGAGCCATATAAATGGTTTCCTCAATATCCCCATTGAGAAATGCAGTCTTCATATCCATTTAATGTAACTTAAGGCCAAAATGTGCCATAAGTGACAAGATAATCCTAAGTGAATATTTAGAGGAAATAAGAAAGAAAATCTCTATATAGTCAATGCCTTCTTTTTGGGAAAAACCCTTAACAACAAGGCGAGCTTTATACGGTTCCACTTTTCCTTTCGAATCCCTTTTGGTTTTAAAAATTCATTTGCAACCAATAGGTTTCGTGCCTTCAGGAAGGGGAACAATATCCTAAACGTCGTTATCATTCATTGACTTGATTTCCTCTTGCATGACATTTATTCACTTTTAAGCATTTGCACTTTCCATCGCCTGGATCATCTTACTTCACACTAATGTCTACCGCATGCGAAATCAACACTTAAATTTTATAGTCGAGGATTAAAAAGGCATCGTAGTATAGTCGACAAAAGCGTAATCAACACTTACAATTTATAATCTCAAAATTGGAAGTCCAAGGTTATTCGCTAGGAGCAATTAAGTTACGCGACTTATCACTATCAAAAACTTTCAGCTCGGGAACTAGAAACAAAATGTTTGTTCTTTTAATCTTAAGTTTCTAATTCAAAAAGTGCATAAAGAAGACTAAGTGTTATGAGAAAAATTTGATTTGAATCCTTAACACTTACAATTTCCCAAATAAGTACAAAATGGACCTATTACCACTAGGCCCAAACACACCCTACGTGGGCCTCCCCTATGTGGGCTACTACGCTTTCTCTCTCAGTATATATATATGTATAGTATGGGCTCATATACGCCCTACGAGGAGCCTCCCTATTATGGCTGAATAATAGTAAGAGACAAATCCTTAAGAACAATGTTAATGCCTTGTAAACCAACGATGTGAGACTAAATCCACCCAATTGATTTTAAAGATTTGAATCCCTTGCTTATTCCTTTTTCTTGTTCTTTTTTCTCCTCTTAGCACACACACCCCACATTCTTTCCTTGCTCCTTTTCTTCTCTAAGTTTCCTCTCCTCTCTAAGTGTTGGCCTCTTCTTACCTAAAAAAAAGGGGTCTGGCACTAGTGCAACAACGGTCCAACCCAGATCAATTGCATAACGGGCCTCCCTCTCTCTCACCCTATATTGGTCGCTCACAATGGGCCATATATATTTATACAGTAATGGGCTCAAATGGGCTTACATATGCCTTATGGAGAGCCTCTCCCTATTCGGTAGAGGACCTAAGGGAGGCAACTCCTTATTAGGCACAACAGAAGCCTTCTCCTCACCGAGGTGGGACTAAAGGAGAGGGTAGAATTAGCATGAACTCAAAATCAGATGTGAGTTCTTAATAGAATCAATTAGGTGTGCTTATTAGATGCAAATCCTCATTAATTAGATGCTAATCATTGTATTAGATTAATTAAATGTGGATTTGTAAATATCAAGATAATAAAATTTTGTATCCTTTCAAAAAAAAAAGATAATAAAATTTTGTAACCATACATTGTAATTAAACCCTTAAGGAGTTATGAATAATAAGAATGCCCATTTCAATTCAAGAAGAAATTGTAACAAGGATCGTAAAAATAAATTAAATATTGCATGTAGGTCTCTGGGTTGCCTCCCTTTAGAGTTTTGTCTTCTCTGATGATGGGGTCACCGAAGGCGGTTGACATGCTGATCCAGCCGTTGGATCTTCTTAGCTGAGGGTGGAGCAAAGTCGCATGAATCTCATGAAGATGATGGAAGCCTCTGATCAGAGATCAGAGTAGCAGAGCATGGTGGCAACGTCGATCGGAGTTGAAGAAGATGAAGCTCTAGCAAGGTCCTGTACTGAAATAAGAGGTCTTTTGAACTCGCGTTAGGTCCAAAACCTTTAGGGGGTTGCCCTAAAGCAAAACCCTATGTCTATGGCGTGTGTGGGTGCGTGTGTTGGTGTGGTGGAGAAGCTTCATGGAGCCTCTAATGGAGGTGGTGGTGATAAAATCAATGAAAGATCAAATTAAACTAACTTAAAGCTAAAACTAACTACGATGGAGAAAAACCCTAAACTAATTTAAGAAGAAGAGGAAAGAAGACTGGTGGCATTGATGAGCTCACCGGTGACAAAGGAGGGGAGGAATTGGAGTTGACGAGGAGGAGAGGAACCATGTTCTTTGGCCGGAAGCACGGTGACGAGGAGATGAAGACAACCATGCCCTCAGTTGGCAGCGAGGGCCAGCGTGGAGTGACGTCGAAGAAGACCCAAGAGCTCATTAATGGCATTTCAAGGAAGAAAAAAAAGAGGGGTGTTCATGCAAAAAACTTTTGCACGGCCGGCGACAAGGGGTTTAAATAGATGTGAATCGCGCATCAAACGAGCCAATCTTGCGGGAATTTGCTGCGAAACTCAATGGGTTTTAGACAAAAAAATTCAACCAAATTGCAAGTTGTCTTGCCAAAAAGAGAGCTCGAGAGCTTGCTTTCCAAGTTGGACTCGATCCGAGGATCAATCCCACCAAGTTTGGTCGCATTTGATCGAGTAAATCTCGCTTTACAACTAGATCCATCAACACAAGAAGAGGAGCTCAAGCTTCACTATTAGGCTGCTTGGAGAAGATGGCTTACATAATGTTGACGTCAACCATGGATCATAATGAGAGGATTTTGGATTTAAATGTAAGAGATTTAAAAGCTAAGGGTTAAAATGTAAAGTAGGGTAAGATGTAGTCCAAAAAGCTTCAAATTTTTAGGGTAACCTAATTTAGACCTAAGAAATCTAATGGTAACTTCAATTTTAGGTTTTTACGAAGTTTGCTTGGTCAATTTACGTTTTAACCCAAAATATATTAGTTGTTAACCTTGATCTTTGATTTAGGTCAAATTTGGTTCATTTTGCAAAATTGGTTGTTCAAAACTTTATGGAATATTTTTCAATGATTTTGAAAGGTTTAGATTATATTTATTTTCATTAGAACCCTATTAATTTAAGTAAGGCTAAAATTAAGGTTTTTATTTGAGAATCATCTTTCAATCTTAATAGAAATCCTAAATCAATAAATGCAAGCCTACTTAATGGAACTTTGACATTATTTGACCTTTAATTAAGTATAGGTTTACCCTTTAGCTAATCTGCACTTGTATTGACATGTTAAAATAATAGAATTAACTAATTTGGATGTCATTCCTCTTCTTGATATTATTAAGTTGTACCATTTTGTTGGTTAACAAAGTGAATTTAACTTTAGAACTTAGTCAAATTAGACTAGATATGAAGGATGATGGTATTACCATTAGGAATACAATATAGTCATTCGGAATTGCATTCCTCCTTTCCCTAGTGGATCTTCTTAATGGCACAGGTTCTTAAGGAGCTTGAGGTTGTTCCTCAGGAGCAACATCCATAATATTGTCTTCCATAGAGATATTTTAAGGATTGTCATGGACAAGATCCACGATTACTGGAATATCTCCTATAAGAACATTTACATGTTCCTCATCAAAGACAACATCTTTAGCCCTAATTTCTTTGGAAAATTCAATATCCTCGAAGAGCTTAGCATTTCCAGACTAAAAAATTACCTTATTAGTGAGGTCATAAAATTTATACGCTCTTGACCTTTCCTAGTACCTAATAAAATAGCAAGTAACAGTCCTAGAGGCCAATTTCTTATCATTTTGCCTATAAGGCCTAGCTTTAGCTAGAAATCCCTATACATGGAAATGCTTTAGACTAGGTTTCCTTTCAGTCCAAAGCTCGTAAGGGGTTTTGCTAGTTGCCTTAGTTCAAACTCGATTTAGAATATATGCTGCAATCTTTAATGCCTCACCCTATAGAGATTTTGGTAAGGTAGAATAAGTAATCATGCTCCTTACCATGTCCTTAAACGTTATGTTTCGTCTCTCAACTACACCATTCATAGTAGATGAGCCTAGCATGGTGTATTGAGAGACGATACTGCTTTCATCCAGGAACTTGGCAAAAGGCCTTGGATGTTGTTCACCAGATCCATCATATCTACCATAGTATTCACCACCACGGCTAGTTTTAATGGATTTATTCTTTTGTCGAGTTGATTTTTAATTTCGACTTTGTAATTTTGAACATGTCCAATGATTGAGCCTTTTTCATGAATTGGGTAAATGAAGCCATATCTAGAGTGGTCGTTTGTGAATGTAATAAAATACTATTGGTCAATCCATGCAGGCGTAGGAAATCACCCACATATGTTCGTATGTATTAGATCCAAGATGCTTAAAGACTTTTTGGCTTCAAATTTCCTACATTTGGATTGTTTCCCTTTAATGCATTCTATACACAAATCGAAATTTGTAAAATTTAAAGGATCCAGAATTTTGTTTGACATAAGTCTTTCCATGTTGCAAAACAGGACGTGGTCTTTGGTTCCTTGCACACCCAACATGAACATTCTTGGTAGTAAATGGGTATACAAAATCAAGCGTCATAAAGATGGTACAATGGAACGATTTAAAGAATGCTTGGTGGGGAAGGACTATCACCAATATGAAGCTATTGACTATTTTGACACCTTCAGTCTCCTTGTCAAGCCAATTACCGTACGAATCCTCCTTACCCTTGCTATTTCAGTTGGTTGGAACATTTGTCTGTTGGATATTCAAAATGCGTTCCTTCATGGAACACTAGACAAGCAAGTTTTCATGGAGCAACCACAAGGGTTTCACCATCTAGAGTTTCCTAATTATGTTTGCCATCTACACAAGTCTCTCTATGGATTAAAGCAAGCACCTAGTGCGTGGTTCAAACGGCTAAGTTCCTTTCTCTTAGCCAATGGTTTTTCTGCATCACATACAAATTCCTCACTTTTTACATATCATGCCAAAGGAGTTCACATGTATTTCTTAGTTTATGTCCATGACATTTTGCCATTTACCTCCCATCAGCGAACACTTGATGCTTTGATTAGCAAGCAACAACTCATTTCCTCTTCACAACATGGGCTATCCATCCTTTTTTTGGGCATTGAGCTCCATCGCACTGAAAATAGTCTTTTCTTGACACAATGATGCTATATACATGATCTATTTCGCAAGTTTCACATGGCCGATGCAAAGCTAGTTACTACGCCATTATCCCCTATTGTTATGACCTAAACACGACTCCTCATGGAATCTGGGAATTGTTCGCCTTAACTAATCCCAAGACCTAGTCATCCATCAAGAAATAGACCAAATATATATATACAACATTCCACTCATGCAATATAGCTAAGCATTCAATGAAAGATGGAAGTAAAACAATAATCTGAAATAGATTTCATGTCACAGGAGAAAGACAGAGTTCACAACATAGCCATCACAATTGAAATTCAAAGGTAGAAAATAGGGCTACTAGTTCCAACATTAAGAAAGAAAAGTACCACAAAGACAATAAGCTGCAAACTGACTAAGGCTAGACTCAACTAGGCCCAACACCCTCTGCAGCTGGTGGTACTGGTTGCTTACCTTTCTGACCTGGACATAAGTGGCGGATGTCAGTTAAACACTGAGTAGAGTGGCAAACTTAAGAACATTGAATGCATTTAACTGTTAAAAACAGTAAACTATTTATGCAGTTTCAGTTATTCATACAGTTAACGTCTGGTTCTATTCATAATGACTAGTTGTTTAGTATTTAGGCAATCTAGTAAAGGTCCATGTCATCTCTTGATTCACGTGTTCGCTATGGGAATGATCTTGTTGTAGTTTTCCCGCAATGCAAGAAGCACACGTGGCACTCTCCTAGTCAGGAAAGTACCCTGTGGTAGTCCTACACTCGGTCTACCACCTCGAGGTTACGGTCGCAACGTAGCGGTGATTACGGCACGTGCGATAGACGCACCGGTAGCTATCCCATACTAGCACATGGTTAATCCTTTCCACTAGCGGATATGCTCTAATGTACAACACAGATAGAACAGAGGCCATGCCCCTCACCAGTCTGCGCATGGTTTGTCTAGTGGGCCTAACATGAGTCGGTGTAGGGAGACCATTCTTATCTCAGGTCCCAACCCAAAGGGAGGCTAGCTCTCTCCCTACACAAAAGTAACAATAGCTCTCCTCGGTACCACGTATATGAGGGCTAGCTTACTTTCTGTACCCAAGTCCAAATAATCGTCATGCCTATATAGGCGAGTTATTCTAGCATACATCAGAGTTTCCATGTCAGAACAATTTAGCTACTTTTTTAGTTCCCCAAAGGGTTCGTGCATAATACTTGTCTCACACCATCAAGTGCATGCATCTTTATTCACAATCAAATTTTAATCATGGAAATAAGCAGTTCGTGATATATCAGTAAAAGCATTTAGCTACATCATTTGAGTTTCTATTTTCTCATAATGTGGAAATGATCATCATGCAATTTAATTTATGTCAATAAAGGTTCATGCACTGAATGTAAACATACATCATTCTCAATCCTATGGTTCATTTCGTGACTTAGGTTTCAGGTAAAGATCACTAGTTTAACATTCACTTAACAAAATCAAACAAAAAGGTGTAGAGAAAGACCACTCTACCAAGGGGTATGATGAGGGCACAAACGACGAATCCCAATGCCTCCGGAGGTCCCGTGCGCAGTACGAACTGGAGGCCTACACTAATTTAACCGTCATATAGGGCATCAACCTCGTCAGACATTTCAGTACGTAATAGGCTCAAAACAATGTGGAAACAACTCTAAAACATAGTAAATCCTACGAGCTTTCCAACGATACCTTATTTGTGTGATTTCGACCTCATTTGGGCCCTGAACCGGCCCAAACACTCCTGGTTCACCTGAACTAGACCAGGCAGGCTGGTCTGGCTGGACTGGCTGCCTGCCTGTAGTAGACACGCACACTAATTGATATTAGACGTCTAGGGTGAGTCTCAGACGTCTTAAACGCACGCAGGAACCTGCCTAGCGCTCCTGCTTCCTCTCCCGTCATCTGCTACCTCTCACGGCCGTCTAGGGGTGCAGTCAGACATCTGACACCTCCTCTAGATGTTCGAAAGCACCTCGATTGTCGAGTGTGCATGCTTTCCCAATACCCTTCTCCCCTGCACAGCTCGCCTCCCCACGTGAACTCAAGTCCCGAGCCCACACACAGTGCAGACGCCTCGGGCAGACCCCACATAGGCTCCTGTGTGCGCCCAAACGTCCGAAGCTCGCCATGGATGTCTGCGGAGCCTCCCAGTCATCTGTCGACCCTCACGGACGTCTGATGGCCACAGGAGATGCGCCCAAATCACACGCGTAGCACCTCCTTGCGACTCACTCCACCTCGAGCCTTGTGCTGCAGCAGTTGCAGCAAGACCCTCCTCTCTTTCTCGATCTCTCCTCCCTCTCACTCTCACTCTCCCTCTCCTTCTACACTCACTACTCGTGGAAAACAGTGGGGGAAGGTGGCGTCGCAGGAGACGAATGAGAGGATGGGGGTGAGGAAAATGAGGAGGGAGGGCTCTCTTTCTCGGTCTCTCCTCCCTCTCACTCTCACTCTCACTCTCCCTCTCCTTCTACACTCACTACTCGCGGAAAACAGTGGGGGAAGGTGGAGTCGCAGGAGACGAATGAGAGGATGGGGGTGAGGAAAATGAGGAGGGAGGGGGCTTTTTAAAGGGTTGTGGGTAGGGTTTTAGGGCCCGCCGAGTGGGGAAAAAGTGAGGGAAATTTGTGAAACTAGTCCTAAGTTCTTAGGTTGTTTATACGGGGTCAAACAGGTGAGAAGTAGGGATGTAAAATTTATGGACCCCTATAATTTATGAAAATGCCTAAATGGCTCCTAGAGAGGGTCATTTCAATATAACAAACTTAAAAAAAGTTTCGCCTCTGAAACTTGAGCTAAACTAGGATGCGGAAAGAGATAGGGCATCCGCATAACAAACTTAAAGATCAAAGTAGGTAAGAGATTATGCATCCCAAAAAGCTCTGGGTACCAATCCTACATTGCCACCTCGAGCTCCCACGTCGCCTCCTCATGTCACTGGTTTCTCCATACGACTTTCACCAGTGGCACCTCCTTCTGCCTCAAGTTCTTAACGGCTCTATCCAGTATTTGTGCTGGCCTCTTCGGATAGATCAAGTCATCTCCCACCTCGATACTCTCATGGCTCAAAATGTAGTTGGGATCGACGATATCTCTTAAGGTTGGAGACGTGGAATACGTCGCGCACACCTGATAGCTAGGAAGGAAGGGCAAGTCGGTACGCAACGGATCCCATCCGTTCCAAGACCTCAAAAGGTCCCACAAATCTCGACGCGAGCTTCCCTTTCACCCCAAAACGTTGCAAGTCCTTCATGGGTGAAACACGGAAAAAGGCGTGATCTCCGATCTCAAACTGCACCTCCCGATGCTTCCTGTCAGCGTAACTCTTTTGTTTGCTACTGATGGTATGGAGTCGTCTGTGAATCTGCTTTATCACCTCTTGACTCCGATGGATCAACCTAGGACCAACCTCTCCCTTGGTCCCTACCTCGACCCAATTCAGGGGAGCCATAACTTCCGCCCATATAATGCCTCATAAGGCGCCATGCCAATACTCAAGTGGTAGCTATTGTTGTATGCAAACTCTGCCAAGGGCAAATGCTCCTCCCAAGAGCCTCTTCAATCCAGTACACAAGCGTGTAGAAGGTCCTCAAGGGTTTGAATGGTGCGCTCAGACTGTCCATCAATCTTGGGGTGGTAAGCAGTGCTGAATCTCAAGTGAGTCTCCAAGGCCTGCTGGAACTCCGCCCAAAACTGGAAAGTGAAACGGGTGTCTCTATTGGATATGATTTCATGAGAGACTTTGTGAAGGTGCACCACATCCCAGATGTAACGCTCTACCAACTATGCTGGCGCAAAGGTGACTCGGATCGGCAAAAACCGCGTCGTCTTCATCAATCTATCCACTATAACCCAAACGGCATCATGTCCCCGATGTGTGACCGGTAGCCCCATTACTAGATCCATAGTGACACTCTCCCACTTCCATTCTGGCATAGGAAGTGGCTGTAGTGGCCTTGCAGGCCTCTGGTGCTCAGCCTTCACCTGCTGACACATCAATCATTGCTGCACGAACTCACCAACATCCCGCTTCATCTCTCTCCACCAAAAGTCATGTCGCAAATCATGATACATCTTGGCGTTCCCTGGATGTGTGGTGAACCTAGACTCGTGTGCCTTAGCCAGAAGCTCCCTCAACAGCTCCTCGTCTTTACGAATGCACAAACGCTCCCTCATGCGTAGGATCTCATCAGTGAAAGTGAAGTCTCCTGGGTCTCCTATCAATACCCTGTCTCGCAGCATCTGCAGATATAGATCAGCCATCTGTCTAGTAATGATACGGTCTATGAGCTCTAGTCGTACCTGTCTCGTTGCTGTCACTACCCCACAGTGTCCATGTGGCTCTTAAGGTCGCTAACTGCCTACCTCCATGAGTCTTCAACTCTGTGCCTGTAAGCTAGCCAAGCAAGCGGGCACCTTTCGACTCAAGGCGTTAGCCACAACATTAGTCTTCCTGGGATGATAAGAGATGCTGCAGTCGTAGTCCTTCAGGAACTCTAACCAACGTCTCTGCCTCATGTTGAGCTCCTTCTGATCAAATAAGTACTTAAGGCTCTTATGATCCATGAAGATCTCAAAAGTCTTACCATATAGGTAATGCCTCCATGTCTTCAACGCAAAGACAACCGCTGCCAGCTCCAAGTCATGAGTGGGGTAGTTATACTCATGGGGCTTTAGTTGCCGTGATGCATAAGCGATAACATGGTCCCGCTGCATGAGCATACCACCCAACTCTTGCAATGAAGCATCAGTGTAAACCACGAACCTGCCACTGCTGTCTGGAATGGTGAGTATAGGGGTTGAAGTCAGCTTCCCCTTCAGCTCATGAAAACACACCTCACACTCGTTTATCCGAGTAAAAGGAACATCCTTCCTAATCAACTGAGTCATAGGACATGCAATATGGGAGAATCTTCTGATAAATCGCTGGTAGTAGCCTGCTAACCCAAAAAAACTGCGCATCTCTGTCACTGTACATGGCCTCTCCCACCTGACCACAGCCTCAATCTTGGCCGGATCCACAATTAACCCATCTCCCAAGACCACATGGCCCAAGAAAGTAACCTACCTCAATCATAACTTGCACTTGCTGTATTTAGCATACAGCTTGCGCCGTTGTAAAGTGTCCAGAACCATATATAGATGCTGCCCATGCTGTGACTGATCCCGAGAGTAAACTAGCACATTATCGATGAAGACCACCACACACTGGTCCAAGTAAGGTCTGAAGACGTAGTTCATCAGGACCATGAAAGCAGCGGAAGTGTTGGTCAGCCCAAACGGCATGACCAAAAACTCATAGTGTCCATACCGAGTACGGAAAGTTGTCTTGGAGATGTTTGTCTCCCTGATCCTCAGCTGATGGTAACCCGACCTTAAGTCTATCTTGGAGAATACCGTGGCGTCTCTCAACCGGTCAATAGGTCATCGATACGGGGTAACGGATACTTATTCTTGATAGTGAACTGGTTCAGCTGCTGATGTGCATACATCTAAATAGCCAAAAATGTCTATTAATGCATGTTCTTAGTATTATATAAGCATCATGCATTGTGAATATTGCATAACATGCATCATCATGCATTTAGGTTATATTGTACAAATTGTATAGTAATTTCTTTTTCTTGGTGGCCAGGGACAAGACGACATTTAATCGGGGCCTCGGATTGAAGATCCAACAGTACGGATTTGATTGGGGCGACAATTGGAGTCCAACAACTCCTAGATCGCCCCGATCGGACTTCCGTAGCATCAGATATAATCCGAGGAAGATCATATATCAAGGGCTAAGATGGTGTAAATTCACACTTTAAATAACAAATCCGACCACACGGATGTGTTCGGATCGACGATTGCAGCCCAACGACATGAAAATCGGTCCAATCTGACATTTGTGGCACCATCTACAAGACATAAAAGATGGACGGCTAAGATAACACCACGTGGTGCCATCCCTATCACCCAACCGGCCTAAGGACCCACCGCTGCCCTCTCTCTCCTCAATCGCGTGACAATCTCAGCTATTGGACTAAGATCCAACAGCTAAAAGAGCTTGCGCCTAAATTCGTAAACGCGCCTCAAATGTGTGTGTAGCACGTTGGTGAAGAGCGCTACATAGAAGCTAGCGATGCGCGTTCAAAGCCTCGGGCGCCTCAAATCAAGGGCACAAGCGAGCACGATCAAATTGGGTCGTGCGATGAAGCATGGGTGCGCAGATGTGAGTGACATGGCTTGAGGGATGGGCGAGGATCATGCACGCATGCGATGACGCGCGATCTAACGCACCATCACACGCGGGTGGGCGAAGGAGCTGAAGAAGCGACGGTGCGCATCTCTCGGCTGTCCGATCTCATAATCGGACTGCTGAGATCACGCGATCGTGCGTGAGGCATTGAAGCGCGAGGAGAGGAGGCACAGGCGCGTGTGCACGTTCAGCGAGGTGAGGTCTTTAGTGATGTTTATATCCGTGACTAAAGGCCCCCTCATTTAATGTTTTTAACTTGAAATGACCTTTTGCCCCCAACCTCTACACCTATAAAAAGGCCTACGCTCCCACATTTCAATCATCCCTTCACCTCTCTCCCTTTCCAAAGCTCTATAGAAGTTTATCCCAAACCCGGGATGCTACTCTAGTATTAAAATCAAAGTTTTCTTGCCCTCATTCCGGAAGTGGATCCCGCAACGACGACGCCCCGCCTCGCCCTCGGTTCTTCTCGCTTCATTCTCTGTCTTCAATCTTCGCCCTTTGTCTTCCAGGCGTTGCCTCGTCCGACTCGTCCTCCAAGCAGTCACCGTGGAAGATAACTTCTCACCTCCTTTTTCTTTACTGTTTTCTAGTTGTAATATTTCTCGCTTTCTAGTTGTAAAATAATATCCATTTTACAAAATTTTTATTTTCTCTCTGTCTCTTTCTCTTATTGTTAATATCGAATTCATTGTGATTATCTCGCTTTCTTAACAAAAACAACAAAAAAATATAATCATGGATTTCAAATCGACATAGTCTCCTTGTGTTCGACCTGGAATTCTTTTCGAGTTTAGGTAAAATTTATTTGTTGACAGATTTCTTCACAAATCACATTACAACGACGAGTTTTTTTTTTCAAACTCAAATATTTTCGCAACGATTTTCCACTGCAACAGCTGCCTGTAGTTAACACAAAGCCGAAGGGTGGCATCCTTCACAAACAAAACAGGGGTCTCCCATGGGGATGCACTAGGCCTTACAAAGTCCTTCTCTAATAAATCCTGCAACTGAGACTTGAGCTCTCATAGTTCAAGGGGTGCCATCCTGTACGACGCAGTGGAGATGGGGCTGATCCCCGGTACCAATGAGATCTCAAACTCGATCCCACACTCAGGTGGTAGTCTTGGTAGCTCCTCAGGAAAAACATCATGGTACTCATAGACTACCGGGACACTCTATAGGTTAGCTGCTGGGCTAGGCTTAGCCACAACACGAGCCAAAAAGCCCTCACACCCCTGGCTTAGTAGCTTTGTTGCTCGAGGTGCGGAAATGCATCTAAAACCTTCATCCACTAGCTAGCCATGGAACTCAAAAGAAGGGAACTTAAAAATGGAAAAGACAATCTTCCTCCCAAAACAATCTACAATGGCATGATAGAAAGATAGCCAATCCATCCCCAAGATTACATCGAATCCTCCATTTGAATCACAATCAGATCAACAAGGAGGCTGTGTCCCCCTATAGTGCCCTCACAGTTTGTGTAAACCTCCTCGGCTACAAACAGCTATCCACTTGGGCCTCTAATCAGGAACGGATCCTCCAATAATGTACTGTTCAGCCTCAAACTGATAGCAGAACTCGTGGAGACAAAGGAATACGTGACACCAGAATAAAATAGTACATAAACTAATCTGTCGGAAACTGTAACCATACTTACCACAACAGAACCTGAAGCCCTGGCATCTCTGTGAGTCAAGGTGTTGATATGCCCCTCAGCCCTAGGTGCAGAAGAAGTAGCCACACTCTGGGTTGGGTGAGTAGCAGCTGACTGGTACCCACCTCGCGACTGTTGTCCTCCCCGTGCTTAGTAACTGCGGCCGCTAAATCGACCTCCAGTGCTTGGTGCTGGGAGCATCTAGTATGCTCCGGCTCTAGATGAGTAGTCCCTCTTCGTGTGACCCGACTAGCCACACTGGTAGCAGAGAGCGGCACAACCTCCTCCCTCAGTCGATCCTTGCTGGTAATTGAGCGGGGGTCTGGTGCAAGCAGCTGGTCTCTGTCGGGGGCCTCCAAAGGCCACTGGTGGCCCCGCAAAGCAGGACGACTCCCCCGCAAGCACCGTGTGCCTCCTCTCCTGGCGACCCTGTGAGTGCTCAGGCTGGTAGTGCCTCTTTCATCCTCCGTCAGTGTCTCGCGTGGTCAAGTTGGTCTCCTTGTAGGTTATCATCGCCTCGACCACGCGGGAGAAGGTAAGTAATTGCAGAGGCTTCACATACCCCCGTATAGCAGGTCGGAGACCTTCGGTGAACCTTCACAGGTGCTCCTCCTTTATAGTCGCAGCAGACGGGGCCAAGCGCGATAGCTCCAGGAAACGCGTGCGGTACGCGCTGTCATCACCCTCGTGCGGAGAGTGTAGAATTCCCACCTCCTCTGGTTCTGCCAGATCTGTGGGAAGTACTGCTCGCAAAAGAGCACCATGAATCGATCCCAAGACGACTCTCTCCCCTCCTATCCTCTGACTGCCCTCCACCATCTGTGGGCTGCACTCTCCAACTGGTACACGGCAAAGGCCACGTGACACTCTTCAGGAGCGTGGAGTATGTTAAAGATCTTCTCCATCTGCTCCATCCAGTCCTTTGTCTCGGACTAGCTCTCCTTCCCTTTGAAAGAGGGGGACTTCAACTTCTGGAATTGGGTGAACTCGTGATGAAGCCGTAACAGGGGCACTGGTGCGTCCCCTAGTAGGGAAGACTTTTCCTCAGTAGTGTCTGAAGGAGGTGGGGGTGGTGGAGGATCACCCCCTCCCTCTCCAACTCGTCCAGCACTGTTGCGACTCCCCTGTCTCATGGAAGACTCCCCTTCCACATCCTTAAGAGGAGGTGGTTGCTGCTAAAACTCCTCCCACACAATGTCTCGGATCAACTAAGTGAGGTCTTGGGCCTAGATGCCTTGAAGGAGGGGTGGAGTGGTCCCGACCTCAGGTTAGGCACGTTCGCCCCAACGATCACGTCCGCGACCTACCCCACAAGCTACACGACGAGGCATCTCCTACAAGGAGATGGAAGAAAATAGAGATTGTTAATGATACGAGGCTAAAATATGACTCACAAGCAAAGATCAAGATATCACATTGTGATGGCTATCCTAGCTACATACACATGAGTGGTTACTTTTAGGCCATTTGGTTTATTTCTCAGAACAACCTTGCTCTGATACCATCATGTTACAACCTGAACTCGGCTTCTCATGGAATCTGGGAACGATTCGCCTTGACTAATCTAAAGACAGTCATCCATCGAGAAATAGACCAAATATATATATATACACACAACATTCTACTCACACAATATAGGTAAGCATTCAATGAAAGATGGAAGTAGAATAGTAATATGAAATAAACTTCATGTCACAGGAGAAAGAAAGAGTTCACAACATAACCATCACAATTGAAATTCAAAGGTAGGAAACAGGGCTATTAGTTCCAACATTAAGAAAGAAAAGTATCACAAAAACAATAAACTGAAACTGACTAAGGCTGGGCTCAACTAGACCTAACACCCTCCGCAGCCAGTAATACTAGCTACTCACCTCCCTGACTTGGACATAAGTGACAGATACTAGCTAAACGTTGAGTAGAGTGGCAAACTTAAGAACATTTAATGTATTTAACTATTAAAAGCAGTAAACTATTTATGCAATTTCAATTATTCATATAGTTAACGTCTGGTTCTATTCATAATCACTAGTTGTTTAGTATTTAGGCATTCTAGTAAAGGTCCATGTCATCCCTTGATTCACGTGTTTCCTATGGAAACGATCTTGTTGTAATTTTCCAACAATACAGGATGCACACATGGCACTCTTCTGACCAGGAGAGTATCCCGTGGTAGTCCTACACTCGGTCTACCATCCCGGGATCACGGTCACGACGTAGCGGTGACTACGGCATGCGCTATAGACCAACGGGTAGCTACCCTACACTGGTACACGGTCAGTCATTTCCGCTAGCAGGTACACTCTAACGTACAACTGTTAACCAAGCGAAATCAATGTTTTAAAGGGTGTAATTGTTGTAGCAAGTCAAAATCGTTCGAAAATAGATAAAATTTATAACTCAAAATCTACAATAGAGTTTGAGGTCGAACACAGAGGGCAAATGTGAAATCACAACATAAATCGCATTCAGAATAAAGGAACACAATCAATTGAGCATAAATATTAATGAATAATATATGTAAAAATATATTCAATGAGGAGTAATTATTGCTTAGAAGATCATGAGACAAAAAGAAAGCAAAATAATGGTGATTTAAATCACCAATTATTTTGATTAGTAAGCATACATCTCAATCATTAATTAACTCAAATAAATGCATAATACTCTCAATGCTACAATGATCAAACGACAGCTCTTATTTTTCAATGGCTTAAATGATTATTAGTAAGCACAGGCACATGGCTTTTAAGCCTTTTCTTCCTCTTTATTCCTCTTCTCCTTTTTCTGCTTCAGCTTTCCTTTTTCTTCTTCAGCACGAGACTTCCTTTCTTCTCCTTCACAAAGCCTAAGTGTTAGGCGTTTCAACACAAGGCACACACCCCGAGGCACATGCGCAGAGAGCAAAACCCTCCCCCGCTCTCTCACAAATTCCTCCTCTTTCTTCTCTCAAACCCAAACCTAATCAGATCTAGATACTCAGGTATTCGGGACATGTATAGTGTTCAGACTTGCGTGCGTGGGTTGCAAGGAGTGAAGTAGGTCGGGTAATCGGGTGAGTGGGTAGTAAAAGACCCGACCCCTCGTGTGCTGGGCGATAAGCACAGTGCATAAAATCAACTTATGTGCTGCGTTGAGTCCGAGATCGCATGATGTGGGACTAAAGTGCCCAGCTTCTTCACGCATAGCTGCAGAAGAAGGTCTTCACTAATTGGAGCAGCAGCTGAGGTTGAGGCCTTTAATTGAGGACTTGGAAAGGGTCCTGGAACTTATCCGCGCAACCTGGGGGTGAATTTAATGAAGAACACGGCCGAGGCTCGATGAACAAGGCTAGAGAAGATGGCATGGCAATGGGGCTCTGGAAGGGGACCTAAAACATGAAATATGGGCTATAAGCCCTCGTTAAAACGCTCAGGAGGATCGCCATAGGGCGTGGAAGGTGATGGTGGCGTCTATGGGGTGTTTCGTGCGCAGATGAGGTCGAGCGAAGTTGGAAATGAAGCGTGGCAGAGGTGGTGTTCGGTGGGTCGTGTGGATGGATAATCCCCTCAATTTCTTGAGGAGTTTTGTTCACGAGGGTGAGGTAGAGGTTATGGAGGTGTTGGCGAGGTGCTTGGTGCGGTGGAGTGTCGAGTAAGTCTCGCCGAAGGGTGGTCGAATGTGGAGAAGATGGAGGGCGAACGGCGGCAGCGTGAGTTGAATTGAGGGTTTGAAGGGAGGAAAAGGAAGTGGGGGAAGATAGCAACCTAACTATCCTAAGCTAACGAGACGAAAAGGAAGGAAGAGCGTCGGGAATGGTGTGGCCGGCACCGAAGAAGAAAGGACTCCGTTGAGGGAGAATGATTAGGAAGACGATGGAAGGCGACACCTGTTAGTATTGCGAGACATGGAGAAGCTTGAGGAAGAAGAACTGGCCAACTATAGCCTGTGGCGACCGGTGAAGAACGTGGACGGAGAAGCTCGCTAGAGCTTGCGGAGGGTTCAGCCAGAGAGAGGGGAAGAAGGTGGAATCCGATCCAAAACCAAGTTAAGGAGGTAAGGTTTGCAATCAGGGTCATTTTATAGGGCATGAGAAGAGCTTCCAAGCTTTGAAACAAGCTTGAAAGCTTCGAAAATCAGGGATTGGAACTTGGAGATTTCCAAGAGTTCGCATGAACTCTAGAGCAAGATTCAGACATCAAGATTTAGTTCAGATTGAAGGGAATCTCTTCAGGAGTCTCCCTTCCAATTTTGGAA
This sequence comes from Thalassia testudinum, assembly GCA_037157565.1. Lineage (NCBI taxonomy): Eukaryota > Viridiplantae > Streptophyta > Magnoliopsida > Alismatales > Hydrocharitaceae > Thalassia > Thalassia testudinum. The sequence continues at coordinate 103,161,954 of JAZHRO010000024.1, read as the reverse complement.
GGGTTTGGGCATGAAATCAGGGAGAAATCCCAAATGGAAACTCGGTTGCAGGTGTGTTCACATGGAAATGGCGGCAGGGGCCTCTTGGTAAAGGTGATGACAAAGTTGGGGGCCTCTTTATGAATATTTCAAAAGCTGAGGGGTTATTTGAGAGACAAAGAATCAAATTGGACTTAAATGTAAACTAGGTCAAGATGATCTCTGATTGGACTCACATTTTGGTAAAAATATAATTTAGATCCAAGAAAACTAATGGTAAAGTCAAATTTTGGTTTTGACCAAGTTTAACTAGGTAATTTATGCAGAAATCAAAATTAGGGCAATTTCCTGTCTAAGACCCTGTTTTAGGTCGAAATGGGTTTCAATGGTCAAATCAAGGATACCAAACCTTATGGAATATTTTTCTATAATTTTTAAAAAGTTTAGATGAAATTTATCCTGACCAAAACCTCTATTATTTAAGCGAGTTTGAAATTAGGATTTCATGTGCTGTTTTGACTCTCGAAGTATGTGAATACCCGTTTCTGCCTGTACGAACCCTCTTGTTAGTCATTAATGCTCATTTGCCTTTATTTAACCTCTGGAAAATCCCATTATTATTTTGCATTTATGATATGCTGTTAAAACTATAGATTTAAGCCTGATTTAATGCACTCTTCTCAAAAAGGATATGTAATGAATTATGATCCTCTAGCAGTTATGTAGGAGCATTTGCCTATTGATTTTGACTAATTAAAGCTAGTTATGATTAATGATGACATTATCATCAACAACATAGAACAGAGTAGGAGTCACGCCCCTCTCCAGTCTGAGTACCCTCGCATGACTATCTTGGTTTGCTTAGTGGGCCCAACAGGAGTCGGTGTAGAGAGGCCATTCCTATCCCGGGTCCCAACCCAAGGGGAGGCTAGCTCTCTCCTTACACAAAAGTGACAGTAGCTCTCATCGGTACCACATACACGAGGGCCAACTCACTTTCTGTACCCAAGTCCAACAAACCATCATGTCTGTATAGGCGAATTATTCCAGCATACATCAGAGTTTCCATCTCACAACAGTTTATCTACTTTTCTAGTTCCCCATAAGGTTCGTGCATAATACTCGTCTCACACCATCAAGTGCATACATCTCTATTCACAATCAAATTTCAATCATGGAAATAAGCAGTTCGTGATATAACAGTAAAAGCATTTAGTTACATCGTTTGAGTTTCTATTTTCTCACAATGTGGAAATGATCATCATGCATATTTGAGTTATGTCAATCAAGGTTCATGCACTGAACGTAACACATGCATCATTCTCAATCTTAGCGTTCATTTCATGACTTAGGTTTCACGCAGAGATCTCTAGTTTAACATTCACTTAACAAAATCAAACAAAATGGAGTGAAGGACCACTTTACCAAGAGGTATGGGTGATATGGGGCACAAACAGTGGATCCCAACACCTTCGCAGGTCCCATGCGCATTACGGTTGAAGGCCTACACCAATTTAACGGTAATACAGGACATCAACCTTGTCAGACATTTCAGTACATAAAACAAGCTCAAAATAGTTTGGAAACAACTCTAAAACGTAGCAAATCCTACGAGCTTTCTAACGATACCTTGTTTGCAGGATTCCAACCTTGCTTGGGCCTTAAACCGACCCAAACATTCCTCCTGCTTCACCTGAACCAGACCAAAGGGTTGGCCTGGCTGGACCGACCGCCTCCCTGCAGCAGACGCGTGCACTAATTGATATCAGACGTCTGGGGTGAGTTCTAAATGTCTTAAACGCATGCAGGAACCAGCCTAGCGCTCCTGCTTCCTCTCCCGTTGTCTACTACCTCTCACGGCCGTCTGGGGGTGTAACTAGACATCTGATACCTCCTCCAGACATCCGAAAGCACCTCAGTTGTCGACTGTGCACGCTTTCCCAATACCCTTCTCCCCTGCACAACTCGCCTCCCCACGCAAACTCAAGTCCCGAGCTCGCACATAATGCAGATGCCTTGGGCAAACCCCACCTAGGGTTCTGTGTGCGTTCGAACATTTGAAGCTCACCGTGGACGTCTGTAGAGCCTCCCAGCCGTCTGCCGGCCCTCGCGGACGTCTAATGGCCGCAAGAGATGCGCCCAAATCGCGCGTGCAGCACCTCCTCGTGACTCACTCCACCTTGAGCCTCGTGCTGCAGTAGTTGCAGCAATGCCCTCTCCTTCTCGGTCTCTCCTCCCTCTCACTCTTGCTCTCCCTCTCCTCCCACACTCACTGCTCGCGGAAAACGGTGGTGGAAGGTGGCGCCAGGAGACGAATGAGAGGATGGGGGTGCAGAAAACGAGGAGGGAAGGGGGTTTTTAAAGGGTTGTGGGTAAGTTTTTAGGGCCCACCAAGTAGAGAAAAAGTGAGGAAAAATTGTGAAACCAGTCCTAGGTTCTTAGGTTGTTTATACAAGGTCAAACAAGTGAGAAGTAGGGGTGTAAAATTTACGATATGACCCTTATAATTTATGAAAATGCCTAAATGACCCTTAGAGAGGGTCATTTCACCTATTGTTCTTGGTAAGAGTGATTTTGCTTCCTTTTACCATCTTTGTTTCGATAGCTAATTGGAGGCCTTCAATACCTCACTTTTACACGACCGGATATCACGTTTACCACCAACCTTCTCAATATATGCATCAACCATATAAGCACTATGCTGCAGCCAAACATATTCTCCGTTACTTAAAAGGGGCAATACATCTTGGTCGTTTTTACTCTACCACTTCCCCATTATGTCTCTCTAGATACTCTAATGTAGATTGGGCAAGCAATTCGGATGATTGCCGATCCACAACAGGTTAAGTTGTTTATCTTGGGCATAATCCTATCTCTTAGGCGAGCAAGAAACAACCAACTGTGGCGTGTTCAAGCACTAAGGCCGAGTATCATGCTGGTTTGAATACTACTGTTGAGCTAACCTAGCTTACTTCCTTGCTTTTTGAACTTCATCTTTCACTTTCACTGTCACCTGTTCTTTGGTGTGACAATCTTGGTGCTACATACATGACCACAAATCTCGTATTTCATGCATGGATGAAGCATATTAAAGTTACTTTTCACTTCATTCGTGCATGGTCTCTCGTGGTGGTCTTCTTGTTCGCGTCATTTTAAGCAAAGACCAAACAACTGCCAGAGGCATTATCTTCTACACCATTAATCCAACGACATCGACGCAAAGCTAAAGTTCTCTTCCTCGCTTTAGCTTGACGGGAGGGGTTGTAATATTTGTACACAATGTATGGGTGTGAGTATGATTTACCCTGCAGCATATAAGAGTTGTTATAGGTAAGAAGCACAAAAGCTTCATCCATACCCCTTTTTCGATTTTGCTTCTATAGCATTTATTGTGAAAGATGATGGCCGGCCATGTAAGCTATACTAAATTGTTTAATTTTCTATTTTACACCTAATTTTGCTTTTACTTTGGAAATGAAGAAAATCTTACCTGTGGATTATCCAATGAGAGTAGGAGACTTAAAGCTTCATTTGGCTTCCTTATGTGCAGCATTGTTTTGGAGAAAGCATTGTTGCAATTTATCATTCATGGAGTCCCACCAAATTACGAATGAATAAAGCCACCATGAAAGCAAACGTTATGAAAAAGCTCAAGAGTAAAATATCATCATATGGCAAGAAACTACAAACTCTACCATTAAGTGCAAATGACAACAGAAAATCTAATATATTAAGAAAGTGTTTGGTTGGTGGGTTAAATAAGTTTACATCAGGTGATATTTAACACATTACTTAACTCGTCTCTTATTTACGCTGGGTTAAGTAAACTTAACTTAGGATAAATTTATTTTACCGAATAACTTTAACCTATCAAAACGTTCAAACCTGTTAACTTACTTATTCTACCATTTCTTCTACTTCTTTCCTATTCTTTTTTTTATTACACAAACATAAACAAGGCCTAAAACATCAAGTAGATAATATAGATACTACCATATGATATGAAAAATGAAAAGGATAAAGTAGACAAATTTGCTGCCACCGACATTTTCTAAAATATTAATTTACTCTGATTATATTCCTAAGATATAAAACTAAAGAAGACATCTCATGAGACAAATTTACTTGAAATATTTGATAAGAAAGACAATGTATCAAATTGAATAGAAAAATGAATGCATATTGCCTAGATATTAATCCTGAAAGCCACGACTCCAATCCTCCTTTCTGTCAAGATGAATTTCTCCTCGTACACAAAAAAAGAAAAAAGAAAAAAGACAATGTCCAATGGAATTTATTTGTCTAAATACAGAGGATGGATAACATCTGAAGGCTTTAGAGATGGTTGTACAAAGTAAAAAAATAATAGAACACCTTAACAAAGGGTAGGAAACAAATTTCGGTTGAAGGAAACGGAGAAAACTCAATTATATACCTGTTGATGTACAAAGCATTCATGCAATTTGAAATTTAACGTACATACCATCGTGAGGTAAATATATGTTACATCAAGCAGCCAATTTGAAAATTTATATAATTTAATGTAATAAAGGTAATTGTAATGCCGGAGGAGATAAAGTAGATTCTTATCATGGAGCTTAGGATGGGATAAGGAGGCTTCAACTTTACGGTGAAGGAAAACAAGTCGATTTAACGTTATTGCTTAAGTATAATCATTTACCAATTTATGTTTGAATAGCTCCATTTGTTCATCGCTGTTTCACGTGAATGAATTAGTAGACCTGATTGATCAAATCACACAATGATGAGTCTCATAAGCGTCGGTGGAGATCCCAAAGGCTATCAAAGAATTTGTAAAGTTTAAAAAACATAATAAAGTCAAGAAGAATAGAAATAAGCTATAACTGATGTTTGTATAGGTTGTTCTTTTCTCTATTCAAAGCATCATTAGACGGGAGCACTACGTATAATAATCTAACAATAGTTAAAATAAACTTTCAGGGAGTATAAATTTTGACAAGATTCACCTACCTATATTCACATTATTGATTTGTAGGTATACACTAGAATAATTTTATTTCTTACAACAAACCTATGGTGCTAATTCTAAAAGATTTCAAAAGAAACTTATGAATTATGAAACTCACAGGAAATTATAAGAGAAATAATTAATTATTCAAAATTTTTAACATAATTAAATAATATGAGTTTATAATTTTAATAGAGATATTGCTATATCTAATTATACATTATCAACTATATCAACCATATCTCACGATAACTTAATTTTTATTACTTAAAATATGCAGGTCACAATAGTGCTTTACATTAATTATATTTTTCTTTTTATTATATTGGATTGTTGTCTTAAACTTTCATGAAATAAAAAATAACACATATCACACAAACGACATCATTTCAGAATAATTCTTTTATAATAACACAAGCAATAAATCACTATTATTATCATAATTCTTGTAGTAGTTCAATTCTTCAATATTTTATACTTATACTTTTTAAAAGTTCACTTAAATATAAGAAACCCATAACTTGTAATTTTAAACCTCCCTTATAAAAATTTTAGTAACTATACAATTTCATTCTATACACAACAATGCTTCATCGATCATGTTGCATGCATAAACATATTTGATATTCTTATCCATAATCATTTCTCACAATCATGTCCATAAGCAAATCATCCCATTACACATTTCATGTACTTTTCAATGACAATATTCATTTTCAATAATTTATTGCATGACATCTCGTAATAATTTTTTCTTACATAAAGATGTTTGTCTTACTTCACATATCATTAGGTGACTTTGATGACTTAACTACAGGCACAAGCAATCTATGAAATAATAACATGCCTAACTACAATTGAGGTAGGATTATCTTTTGCCACCATGATTCATAGAACTATATGTACACATCACAACAGGTTATACTTACACTAATGGTCAAAAAATGTTGATGTAGGTCCAAAATACCCTTGCTATAACTCCAGAGGCCTAGTCTGACGGTTAGCTTAGGCATCTTGTTAAGAGGCGTCATTGTAGGCTATACTGACGATAAAAACCGTCGATGTTGTACCTGATTCTACAGCGACAATCAACTCTCCAAAGGCTATCCAGTTTTGCTTTTATGAATAGTGACAATTTTATCCGTCGATATAGATCAAGATTGTCAACTTTAATGGTATAAAACATCAGCACTACATTCGCTATAGGTAAAGACTCCATCTTTATATAATATATATGATAATGGTAAGAAATATTAGTTCCATCACTATAAAGAAATGAAGTTTTGATAAGCCAATATGACATTTTTCTCCGTTAGTGATGTTGCCATAGTTTCTTAATATGCTAATGTACAAATGTCAAATAATTATTTATAATTCTATTGTTTTTAAACAACCTCTAATTTTTGTGTTTAGAGTAAAGAAATTTAAGAAGCATAAATATTTAGACATAGATGCTCCAACTTGAAATAAAAAAAGATGCACCAGCCAGGAATAGAACTTGGGTCTATACTGTGAAAGGGTACCATTCTACCACTAAACCATTGGCACTATTCATGTTTCATGAACCTAAAATAACACAACTAAGAGTGGCCAAAAGATAAATAATTCTGAACTCATACCTAATAATTCTGAAATAATAATGATGCAAAAAATGGCTACATCAAGACTAAACTTTTATATACCTTAAAGTGATTATGCTTTCAATAAGTTTAAAGTAAATGACAATAACAATCCATATATGATAGATGGCAATGTTTAGATATCCATTAGAATGTAGATTAGGAGTTCAAGTATTCATATGGCCAATGCAAAGATTGTTACTTTCCAAGGCACTCATATAAATTCTATCATTTAAGGTTATAATACACTACATGAAATAGTGCTTTCAACAGAACTGTTCAAATAACTTGACTTCGATGGAATCTGCAAATTATAGGTTTGACTGTATCCTCTTGGGATGCAGGCACTCATTATGGTTCTTTCTACAAAGCCAAGGGATGAAGATACTGTAAAGCTTTACAATAATAAAAAATAACATGTTTATCACAATGACATCCTCAGTGAGGAAGAGAGGGATAGAAATATATCTCATAGATCAAGTTTTAACTATTGTGTGAAAATTACCTCACAACGCCATCTCGTCGAACACATATCTTAGGTATATTTTTTATCTACCCATTGATGCTATCATTATAAACTCATGTTTCGATATCTGCTTCGACAAACACAAATGAGCTCCCATATGAGCCCCACACATAAGCTTCCAAGGCAATGCAAGAAGGTCCACTTCCTAGACATATCTACCATCTACTCTTCCCCATCCTCCTCCACCTCCTTTGGTCTACCAAGCCATGACTTGCAATTCCCGCCACCCAAAACCAAATCTTCACAAACACCCTCACTTGTAGCCCCCTCCTCTCCATCCTCGTCATTTACTCCACCCAACCATTGGAAAAGCTTAAAAAAGGTGCCAACTTTATCCCAAGCAGAAGGTACCCAAAACATGAATGGGGTAGCTGAAGACAGAAACAAGACCAAGATCTCAACTTGTGTTGGAAAATTTTGAGTTTGAACCACAAAGAGAGAGAGAGAGAGAGAGAGAGAGGCAAATGAGAGCATTGTCCTTCGCCTATTCGTGCTCCTCTCTCCCCTTCTCTTTACAATCAAAGATGAGCATTGTAGCTTCAATAATCATAGAAGCAACTCTTGCAAATGTAACAGCACTTAAGGGGACAAACCTTAATAATGAAGCATGAACCCATGCACAAATGATGATAATTGATGTAATTGACATCATAAAAAAATACAACCATTGGAAAAAAAAAGCTATGTACTTATCTTCCATTACCTCCCTTCAACGGACATAAACTACATTGGGAAGAAAATAAACCTGCAAATGAACTATCAAAAAGATGAACCTACAATTAATGTATCTACACACATATTTTATTAGATAGCTCCCTCACAATCACTTGCATGCATACTTTACTAGAAATGGTTATACCTTTGATTGGCTTCCAATTCAAATAAGCTCCTTGTCCATGAGTGGCAGTAAACATCTACAAGTCTGGAATCAGAATGATGAATTCAAATCACAATGTGAAACCATAGAATTAACAAAATCTACACAATACTTGCAAAACAACACCTCTTTGAGAAATCATTTGAATGCACTAATTTTTACATAACCAATGGCCCATCAGCTCATTCCCATATCCATCACATTCTTCTCTTATGCCTATCACACTTTGTTCAATAAAAGAGATCTCTCTAAGCCATCCAGCTTCTGTAAGCCAGGTCATGCAATCCTTGAGATAACTAAAGTTTTACTATCATGCCAAGGCATCCCAAAATACTACCCCAAACATATCTTGCAATCTTTCAGATAGCTAAACTTTACTATAATTTCAAGGCATCCCGAATATTGTTGCAGTTTCAACTCTCAAGGCATCCAATTTACCATACAACCCCATTCCATAAAGAATTAAATGGTCTTTATGCCGGGCTCTGCACAAGTGCCCAAAGGGCTAGATGCTTTTTCATGCTAGACAAGGGTATGCTTAAAATCACCAAATAAGAGTATGCCACTATTTGTAATTTATAGCTAGAAAAAAGATATATCAACCCATCCAATAAATTACTGTGATAATTAGGAAACATGAAAAACATGATTTCCAATCAATAATAATGAATACCCGCTTCGTACTTAGAGAATTTATAGACATCTTCCATGTCGACCACTTCAAAAGAACATTCAAACCAGATGTTCGAATCATCTCATGTCAACCACCATCCCATCAGAACATCAGGAGCTCCCCTATTGAAGGTCAGATCCCATTTAACACCTCCCCTTCTCGCTTCGACAAAAGCTACTCTCATTGGTAAGATAATCGCTCCAAGTATATTGTAGATCACCCATGGCAATCTAGTAACTTTCTTAATGGAAAGCCTTCCATTTTCAACTCTACAGAGATGGTCTTTTGGTACTGAAAGGAATGAAGTCAAAGCTCACCAATAGCTTGCCCTCTGACATACAAAAGCTCCGCTATAAGGTAATAAACTAGAAACAAACGAACAGACAACACTTCCTTTATTCCCATAGATAGCTACAGTGAACCTTCGAGTTTCCCTCACTAGCTATTCATAAACAATGGACTTTATTGTAGGTAGATGGGTGCAATGCAGATTGTAGCATATTAATTCTACAACATCTAGGTGCATCCACATCATCCAACCTGTTCAGATTTTTTTGACAGAAGAATTGTGGTTCCAATGGTAAACTCAATTGTGTTGAATATATTTTTCATCTTAAAATTTCATAGTAAAAATGGGCTGGAAATTGTGAATAAACAAAATGGAATGTTGAAATCCACCGTAAAATTATCAATAAGGGATACATACATGTGCTATATTCTAATTTCAGTCATATGAATAATGATTGCTATCCCTCCTTGTAATAATACTTGATCGATGGTCAAGATTTTAAATATCGATATCAATATCGTATCGACAAATTAAAAAAGAGATATATTAGAGATATATTAGGGATATATCGCTGATATCAGTAAATTTTGAGGAGACTCAAAATGTTACAAATTTTATGAAAAATAACATTTTAATAACTAATATATCATGAAGAAATGTTTAGAAAATAAAAATTATAAAATTTGAATGAAACATAATAGAAATGCACTAATCACATATCGACAAAGTCATATCTTGAAAAGAAAGTATACAAAATATGATCTCTCTCAACAACAACAACGGAGGAGGAGGAAAAGAGAGAGATATCTCTCTCAACAACAACAACGGAGGTACTGATTTTCTTATCAGTTTCAACATATTCTCTATTCCAATACTCTTCTTTTTCTCATTGACCTACCTTAGATTTCGTGAATCACCCTATTACTCTTCTCATTACGATCTCAAGACATGAAATCATAAATATTATCACCAAAGATGTACTTGGTAATAGAAGACACGATTTAGATTACACAGGAGTATATAATGAATAAATATAAATGGTCAAATAACTAGAACCCTGATTTTCTTGTCAGTTCCAACATGTTTTCCATTCCAATGCTCCTTTTTCTCATTGATCTGTCTCACATTTCGTAAACCATCCTATTACTTTTCTCATTATAAACTTAACACATGAAATCACATCTCCTACCAAAAAAGATGCATTTGATGAAAGAAGACATGGTTCGGATAACACAAGCGTATATAATAGACATATAAATGCGTCCATCATAGTATAATACACAGTTTGCAAGATTAGTGGAGATTAATAAAGCACCAATATACAAGTACTCAGATAAACCATGCTGAAACAAGTGAGCCTGTCAACCTTAGATTGCTGTGGGGGAAAGAAAGAAGAATTGTCATGGACAACATCCTTTACTCAAAGGAAGATGACAAGATAACCCTTTCAATACCCTCATGGATTATCAAAGTACTTGGTTAATTTTATACATCTTTTTATAGAGGTTTGGAGATACTAATGTATTTCTCACCGACGTTTTAGAATCTTTTTCCTATTTTTCAATAAGTAAAATCAAGTGCAATAACTGAATCATCGACAGAGGATATACAACTCTAAAATTGACATATTTGATGGACTACAGGGGAGCAAGAACCTTAACATGTATAACTCTAAAGTTCAACCAAAGTCTATAATATCAGTGATATATCGCCGATATGGGCGATATGTCGATGATGTATCGACGATATCATGGAAAAAAGATACTAAAACTGATATCGATATTTGCTGACCTGACGATATATCGCCGATATATCAATCCCTCTCGACGGCACAAGTGGTTCCAAGCAGTATTTAATCCTGAAAAGTTATCATGAATAAAATCATTTATCATCAAAGAGGAAATATAAAAAGATGAAATAACATCAATCTACAGTTGTATACACATAAGCCTCTCCATTTACAGTTTATCCCAAAGATAAATGAGGATGTTTATGAACTTGAAGTACCTTTTCACCAAGTCCTACACTCAGAAGCAACGTTTACACGTATAAGTACCAAAAACCCACGCTAATAAAACAACCACTGAAAGAGCTCCGATCATGAAAAGAAGAAACTTTAAAACAACTTCAAGTAATAGATCTATAGTTTTTTGCATCAAAAGCTTGTAGAGCGTTAAAAAATTGATTGTAAATGTAACTGTATCTGTTCACCTCCATCCATCAAAGGATTAATATGAAAAATCAAATTACTATGCAAAAAGTAAGGTTTAGAAATGTTTTAATAAGAACTATTAATTGAGGTTCAAGGATACAATGGTAAAACATTACCTGCAATTCTCTATCAAAAATAATTCACAAAAAGAATATTTTAATAAATCAACAGACATTAAGAAGTTACCGGTCAAGGTAGGATATGCCATTGCCATCGATTCATGTTTTCCAGATATAGAAATCTTATGGATTAGCAGAAATCATTAACACTGTAATTTATCTAAGATATGCAAAAAAGACTACAACACACTTTAGACATGTGAATCTAGAAAAGTATTTAGAGAAAAAGAAAGATAATACAATTCACCATAATTTTTCTATCTAATGATTCAGAAGTTGCTAAAACAAAATGGAGGCCTTACATCTGGTATAAAATTATGAATAGCAGTAATTTATAGTTAAGCATCTTAGCTTAGAATCCACAACAACATTTCGTTAAAATCATCTATCTATATCAGGTCCAAATCTTCATTCTCTTTCACCTAATTATCCACATTCTATAAGTAATGAACATTATGTGTTCTTTTTCTCTATTTTTAAGCAACACTCCAACATTCAGCTTGTCCAGTTAACACTTAGTTTCTGATTTCAATAATTTCAGCACCTGTCACGCAGCATGTGCTTTCTTTTCTCGATAAAAATACATGGATAACAGCTCTTTAGTTTTCTAAGGAGGATTATTTCTTACTCTTCACGTAAGTAATAAGAAGGCAAACAAGAGGACTAACCTTAGTCAAATCATACCTTTGTTTAGAATGCTTTTCCATGTAATCTTGATGATTTGGCATGATCTCCATCAACAAACTTTCAAGGAGACAAAGGAATTAACCATTCTGGACAAATATACAGGGCAATGTCTCAATAAATCCAGAATTTCCTTGGAGCATCAACAAAATGAAACCAACACTCTAGATAAAAGGATTCACTTTACAACACAGACATTCAAGAAGACCATTGCATATAATGTTAAATTTGTTGAATATGATATATATCATCCGAAAAAAACATTTCAAATGGCATAAAATCATTTTACAAAAGATTAGATATGATTGCAAAGTTACCTACATGTATATAACTTCTCATTCAACATCCTGAAATGGCCTCCAAGTAGTCTACCTCGCATATGAAGATAACAAAATGTTAAATTCTTTTTTGAAAGGCAACAAAATGTTAAATTCTTAACTTACATAAAAAAAGGTTAACATTACAACATTGAACCTATTCTACCTCAAGTGCCAAACACCCATGTCAGTGAATTTTTGATCTCAGTTAATGGAAGATATGCAGGTGGGTAGATTTGGTGGCAACACGATGTCCAGCATGATGTCTTTTGACCTCCCCATTGATTGTGAATACATAGATATATGATGATTGTGCTTCCTTTCAAAGTTTGCTCTCAAGGACTTATGAAGAGGTTCCCTCTCCATGCTCAAGGGGATCTCTCGTCCCTCTCTTTCAACAACCAGACAAGAAACTTTTTCTTAATCAAGGGTTTAGTAGAGGCAACAGCAAATATGGTCATATACCATATTCTACCATTCATATGGACCAACAGATGTATCAGATGGCTTCAACTACATTTGTGGACTGACCAAGGATGCAAATTCCCTGCAAGACATTGAATGCACAGTCCCGCGGCGACACAAAAGATGAAATATAGCTCTGTATGATACATGTTATTCTGAGAATTATTTGAATGTTGCATCCTTTGTTTTGTGTTTTAAGCCCTACACTATAAGGTACCAATCTACTTCTACTAGATTAGGATGACCATTACTTGTGACTACCTCACACCAATTAACTGCATGCGAAACATAAAGTGGGAGAAATGGTGGATCACAGCTACTTGCATATTCTTCTTCAACATACAACACAAGTTCATCCAGTCCTAACTATCTTGCTCCATGCACAACCCCAAAAGGAACCATACTGCACATACAAAAAGGACAACCAAAGCATAAATGCATCAAATCTTCATCTGCTTAGGTCCTTAAAAGATATCACAAGTCAGAGAAGGGAGCTGAAGGAACCTTGCTGAAAGCTTTTTTAATAGGTAGAGCTTTCACCTTTCAACTTGATGTGTAGCATATTTAGGTTTCACATTATAGCTTTTAATTTAGACACTCAAAGCAATTAATAATTGAAACATCAGTTAATTAGGTCAATCACAATTATTGGAAAAGAGAAAATAAAGAGTCATCATCAGAATGTAGTTCCACTTTGAAACATATAGGCACTGCATTCAGTTCTTCAAATGCAAAAACAGTTAACTAGCAAATTAAGTTGTCATGTTTTCCATCCAACCATTAGTGGAAACAACTGATTCAGAAATCCCTATTGTTTTTTAATAAGAATAAACTCAACTATAAAGCTTCATGAATTTCATAACCGTAAAGCTTCATGACTTTTTTTGAAAGTACATTATACTATCTAACACAATGAGAAAGAAGAAATAGAACTTAAAAATTAGAATAGAACTGTGAAGGACTGAGTGGAGATGTCCATTGTTCCTTAGATTTTTCACTTCACAAAAAAGGAAGGAGAATTTGGATGCTTAGATTTTTTATTGCAAATGAGAATGTAGAACCAATTAAATCATGTTGAATGTGAATATACAAGTTTTACGTTGGCAACAAAATGAAAAAGGTCCATTTCAACCATGTCTTGCAACCTTACCCATGATGGAGTGGGGACATCAAGCGAACTTGTGATGCCTCATTAGGGGATTCCTGATCACTGGGAAGAAGATCAAGTTTTGGCTTGCTGATGACTTAAATATACTCTGCAAGCCCATTTCTAAAGAATTGATGGATGTTGCACTGCATGCCTTTATCATGACAAAGGAAGCAGTGGGAGTTGCAGACAAGCATCATGATTGCCACAAGGAATTCCATAGATGCAGCATTCGAACTCTGGAACATGCATCAAGAACCAAACCTATTTGTGCTGAGGAACAACTATAGACCAAGGGACTTCACAGGGTTTTGAGCATCTTGGTGAGATACATTCAACTATCCTACACTTCCAATTTCAATCATCCCATTGGATGAAATGCCCTTAGGCCTTTCTCGGACTCAAGTTGGTTGCTTTCTGCTCATTTTCCACAAGTACACATTTTCTTTGTATCTTTTCATCATCCGTGTACCTAGATTGAGTATTGGATATTATATCCAATTAATGGACATCCTAGAGAAGCCCTTTTATTCTCATAGAAGGAGCCTGCCATCCTTTTGGGCTCGAAAAGAGCTGGCCACACAATTGCATGCAGCTTATAGTCCAATAAGGAACCACACAAGATAGAACTCTTTTTGTGGACAATAAGTGGGATAAGTGTACCAGTAGTTTAGACCATGTAAATCATTGATTTCAAAAGCTGTAGGTGCTGAACAAAATATTAAAGTTCTGATTTCTCTTTTAAGTCCAGCCTTCAGATTTGGTAAGAACTGGATAGTGATTATTCCAGCTTCTTAATTTGCTTGTGAGAGAGTGGAGTTCCAAGATAGTTAGCAAGGAGGCGATGGACTTCAATAGGGGTTAACGAGTCTCTGGAGGGGGTTTTAACAGGTTAAACAACTCATAGTAACTGGTTATATTATGGAAGGTGCTACGAAGCAATGGACTAACAAAAGAATACCATATATGCACACTGAAAAGTTGAAAAAAACACATTTGGCCATAGAAGTTCCCTTGCAAATGCAAATATATGTAATGAATTCTTTTAAACAAAGGGGAATGATAAAAATTTACCAGGGTTGGTCATTTTCTTGATAGCGTGTTGAGAAATGCCAACGGATCTTTTACAGTTGGTAGTAGATAAAACAGTATGACTATTTTTCTTCCAGTAGAACAGAGGGGAGCATCTACCTTTGTTAAAGGACCAAAAGAAACTTTTCTATCATCCTGAATTCAACCTAGTTCAAGAATCAAATCCCTCCAAATGCTAAAATCATTGCAATTCACAGACCCAATATAGCTATTTTTTCAAAAACCATTTAGACCATTCAAGTTGACAACTCAGCAATCCCCTAACCATGCTACTAGACAAAGTTACAAAACCTCTTCTAAAAGTTGGAAACCGCTTGCTCCAAATATTTTGTTTTCTGAAATTGCAAAAAAAAAAAAAAAGGGCATTAGACAAGGGATCTAAAACCACACAAGGCCAGACCACTAATGGGTCAAATGTTTATCATAAGGTGTAGAATGCACATGTCCTTCCAAAGATGCTCTTGGAAGGAAGCTTTTGGGAGCAGAATAACCAGCCAGCGATATTTGATGACTTTTTAGACTACAGAGACAACACATACAATGGTCTTATTGTGGATTCTTCGGCTTGAGAGGAAGATTGTGGTGCTTTGGATGGGAGACATTATGTTAATAATACCTTATATAAATAGCAGAGGGTCGTGGGTGGACTCATTGTGGAGTTATTTCTTGTTTTTTGAACAGTAAAACACTTCTCCAATTAAAGATGGTCTTAAGTAATCATCCAATTCCGTAGGAAATCACATGCATAATAGTCTTGTATAAACAAGGCCCATTTGATGGAAATGACAGGGCTTCAATAATGCATGGAAATCATATAAAAGTGATTTCTAGACTGCTGCAAAATAAATAGAAAAAGTAGAGCACACAAAAACATATAAAAAGTCATCACATAACATGAGACTTAAAAATCAGCTTACTTATAGGGGAGCTTAAAACATTTCTCTGGAGAAATGTTATTCTCCTGGTCTCTGGCATTTGCAAAATCCGCAAAATCTTTGAGACATGACAGGAATAACGCCATTGCTTTGTCATGGCGAGTGCTCCAAAACAAATTTACTGGACCAAACCTGAAATCAGAGGGACTAGAAGATGATTTAGAATGATATCGTATTGAATAATCAAGCTTAGATAAAGGAAATTGAAAATCAAGAAATGCAGTTAGAGCACCCTACATAATGATATCAATATGAAACTACATTATAGGATATAACTCCATCCTTGTGAGTCATGCATCTATTTTTAAATTTAACTGAATTCAAACATAAATAACATCCACATAACCACTAACTAGGATTTAAACGGACCAGGTTGAATAAGATTAAAACCTAAACTATAAACTCAGTGATAGCAGCCAAACAATGGAAATTGATGTATTCAGCACTAGAAAGCAAATCAACTCAATCTATTTAAACGTGTAGCAAAGGTCGAGGAGCAATAGTGGTGATCTAGGGATCCGATCGATTGAGGGGAGGTCGAGGGATCGGCAGTGGCGGTCGAGGGGAGGTCGAGGCAATCGGCGATGTGAGAGCGAGGAGCGGCAGTAGCGATCGGTCGAGACCGAGGGGAGGTCGAGGAGATTGACAGTGGCGATTGAGGGGAGGTTGAGGGATCGGCGGTCGTGGTCTAGGTCGAGGAGAGGTCGAGGGATCGGTGATGGCAATCGAGGTCGAGGCAATCGGAGAGGGGAGGGGAGGTCGTGGTGTTAGTCTCTGTGACTGAGGGGAGGAGTCGGGGAGCCGGGTGGGAAGAGGAAGAATGGGGGAGCGGGGGGTGTGTTCTGTCGAGGGTTTAGAAAATTTATAAAAAATATCTTTTATTATTTATTTATATTGCAGTCGGATGGACGATTTTCTTCATCGTTAACAAATACGTAAAGATAAATCAAAACAATTGTTGATAATTTTAAAAGAAATTATAATAAATAACTAAAATCATTGTTATTTTCAAAAAAAATTATAATAAATAACTAAAATTATTATTACATTTAAATATAATAACGAATATGGTTAATCATCGTTATTTATTCGTCATCTTTTATATATTTTATTATAGTGATCCACTTGTTCGATAGAAACTAGTGCTTTCCTTATTGGTTGCTTGGCTTCAGTGGAACCAGACTATGTTTAAGGGTGAAAGAGTGGTATGAAAATATAGTGAGAAGCTATTTTTTTCTTTGATTTCTGGTTCCAATACTTGTATGCATGTTCTAACTCAACTCTTTTCGAAGGAATGGTGTGGATGTCTTCCAACCTCCGTAAGTCATCCTTTACTTTTTTCAAAAAAAAAAAGGTTACCTCTCAAAAAAGAAAAGAAAAAACTATTGAGGAATAATTCATCATCTCAAAGAAATTCTCAAGAAAACGTTAAAACAATATAATTAGAGTGAGGATTTAATTTCATGTTCCAATCTTAGAATCAATTTACGAAGGTTACAATCCATGGAAATCGTGCCAATGGGGTCTTGCTCTCCATGAATTTGCCTCTAGTTCGTCATCCTAGGATAAATAGCAATATGGTTTAACATTGCACTTGCCTCCAAAAGTGCTCGTGAAATCCTCTTCTTTCAAAGTAGCTCTTGAGCTGATGCTTTATTATAAAGAACTTAAGCTAGTCCTTGTGTGTATTCAGCTTTTGCTACTGCCTGATTGGGTTTTAAAACCTTGGTTGGTGTTCCTAACAAGGCCAAGGGAGGGATCCTATGCTTGTAGAAATTTTCCTATACCATATAAGCCAAGTAGAATCAACAACTCATTTGCAATTTTGACGTCAATCAAGAGTCCTGATTTTCCTTTGAATTTTAGGAATTCCATTTATCAGTTTTCCTATGCAATTTTAACTAACAGTTTTATTAAAATTCAGATCCTCATCTACAAGCCTAGGACACAAGCCATGCACTGAAATTCATTTCCAAAAAGGCTCATGACCTTTAGGCCACAAATAAATGAAGTGTAGTAGCCCCTAATTCTTTTTTTTTTTTTGAGAAGTAGTAGCCCCTAATTCTAGTATAAAATTCTAACTTTTTTGTTTAATACTCTACTGGACTAATGTGTAAAGCATGCCACTACACACTCATTTTATTAAAATCCTGAATTTGCTAACAATTCAATTAACATTACTTGCAGCCTTCATTTGATGTTGGGGAAATTCTATCATTCAAGTAAAAAATAATTCTAATAAAAGAATGAACCGTAATCAATTTTATACAATTGAAAATAGGCAGCAAGGTTCACGCTGATTATTTAAATTCTTAACAAAAAGAACATGCACTCACAAGGTTTCGAATTAACACAAAAGTCTGCATTGAGCATGTTAAATCTCATCAAACTCTTGCATATTAGTTGGACCAAAGGAACTCCTATGGACAAAATGGAAGATCGGTCTAGCATAAAGTTATACTGATTTTCAGTTACTACAGAGACTTGCCTTACTCTTCTTTCAATTATTCTCTCCCAAAGTTTCATCGTATGGCTCATCAATTTAATACCTCTATAGTTGGAACAATTTTATGTGTCTCCCTTGTTCTTGTATAAAGGTATCACAAAACTTTTCCTTCATTTCTATGGCATCTTCTTACCTCTCCAAATAGTATTAAATAATTTTGTGAGCCAAGTTATACCCTTTTTTCTCATCACTCTCCAAATGTCTACAGGGATATCATCAGGCCCAACAACCCTCCTACTTTTTATCATCTTCAAAGCCTCCACTATTTTCTTTTGTATCCTTTGATAACTTGCCCGATTCACAAAATCTTCTGAGTTGGCTAATGATGAGAACCTCATCATGAGCCATAACTAGCTCATTTTGACCTAATACAAAGGATAAAAGCTCCTACATATCTCAAGGAAAGGCTTAACTCAGAGAATCCTGAGTTTGAGAAGAAAACAAGTCATAAGGGGTAAAAATGTAATTTTACCAGTATAATCTGCATACAGGGTAATTCAGAGCCCAAACATAGGTCAAAGCAGCTTAATAAGAATAAGAGTGGGATGAAATGATCTAGCAAGGGCTACAGCAATTCCAAGAAACTAAATGATAATCTGTAACCCTAAAACAACCCACTTCAATTCACAAGGTTCGAGGCAAAGTAAAAATAGAATAAACCCTCTAAAATTCATAGAAAAATAATCTCTAGGGTTTAGAACCTTCAATTTGGCCTTCAGAACCCATTTTGACCTACATTGAGAACCATGCCCAATTAATAACTTAATTTGGGTTTTTACGTAAATTGACCGGTCAAACAAGGTTTAATATAGAAATGAAATTCACCATCAGATTCCTTAGGTCCTAATTATTCATGTATAAAAACTTGAGCCTAAGAAGAAACCTCCTTGACCGACTTTACACTTTGGTCCTCATATATTTACTCTTTGGCCCTCAACTTTTGAACCCTCGCATTTTGGCCCCTAACTCTCCTTCGTTCTTTGCGATTAGGTCCCCCTGCAAAACCTGCCAGCACCATGCTCCGGCGACCTTGCGCGGAGCATGGCGCCGCGCAGGGTGAGGTGGGGGACCTGGCAAGTAAACCGGGGGTGCCCTGCGTCGTCAGCCGTCGCAGGGACACTCCCCTGGTCGTTGTAACCCACCATACCGGCCGTGCGAACGCACGGACGGTATGGGTTCTTGTTTCCGGCCATCCTCCGGCGAGGGAGACACGTCGTCTCCCTCCGCCTTCCTCCCTGTTTGATCCCTATAAATACCCCCCGTTGCTCCACCGACCGAGGCAGCCTGGATCTGACGGAGAAAATCCCCAACTTTCCTCTCTTCTCCCTCCGGCAGACGCTCACCAGCTCCGGCGGTTTCCTCCCCCTCCACCTCTTCGCTCTGCCGCAATACCAGCAGCAGAGACTTCCTCCCCTGCTCTTCCCGCGCCACGCCGCACCCAGCTGGCGCCTCTCCGGCTCTCTGCTCGCCGCCGCCCCTTTCCCTGAGCATCGTCTTCTCCGGCGACAGTCGATACGACTGTCGCCCTGTTCCTCCCCCTTCGTCCCTGCAAGTAAGCTAGAACTACTCCCCTTCTTCTCCTCTTTCTTTCCCCGCTTTCAATTTATTCAATTAAGCCCTCGACCGACCCTGACCATCGTCACCCCCTTCGTCTCCGGCCACCCTCCGGCGAGATGCTCCCATCGCTCCACAGCCTCACACACCTCGCCGACCCTCACCGAACCTCCGCCTCATCACACTGAGCTCCCCCCACCCCTTCACTGCCACTCCACACCTCCGTAACGCTTCCCCCAACAAACCCATCCTCCGACCCACAGTCCGACCTAGGGCAGCCCTTGCACGCCGCCCCGCGCCTCGCCACCACCCACACGAGCTTCGCCGCACCTTGGCGAAGCTCCTGGCACTTTCTGATTAGGCCGAGAGGCCGTTTTCTTGTGAACAGGCCACCCGACCTCCGCCGCCATTGCCGTGCAGGAGGAACTGCTTCCGCCTGCAGCTACAGGCGCGCCACGCTCAGCGCCACGCCCAGATTCAACTCCCAGGCCTTGCGAGGCGTTTCGACAAAACACCAGGCTCGCAGCTAAGGCAGAAGGCTTCGCGTGACGCCGCAATCTCCCACTGATTTCCCCGCTGCGGGCGCGCAATTGAGGTGGGACATTTAGTCCCACCTCGGAAAAGCCTGAAGAGTCGCAGCGATATAAGATGCAAAAGTGCTGGAGGCTTACTGCCTCAGCACACGGGGTGAGGTCCCCTTCACCCGCCCGGTTACCCGGTCTCGTCCGCGCTCACGCCCCGCGGACCTGACCCGACCCGACCCGACTTAAGACTGACCTGCACTCCTCGCCCACCACGCACGCCGGTGGGCCTGGACCCGGGCCTGACCCGAACCCGATTACCCGGCAGCTCTGGGAGAGCTTTCCGAAGAGTGGATTCAGAGAGAGAGAGACGCGGGGGGGGGGAGAGGGTAGAGTAGGTTTTGTTCTCTGACGTAAGCTCTGAAGTGTGCAGGCACAGGTGAAGAAGAAGAACCGCGGAAGAAGAAGGAAGCTGAGGGAGACACTGTAGCACAGGCAGTTTAAGTCGTCTGATTTGGAAATCAGACGACGGCCTGAAGGGAAAAGAAGAAAGAAGGAGGGGTGATGTCCCTGGCTGAAAAAGAAAAGAAGAAAGACGGAAGAAGATCTGTAGAACAACAGAAGAAGGCGAAGCAGAGGAGAACACAAAAGAACAAGGGAAGAACTGAAAGAAGAAAAACAAAGAAGAAGAAGGAGATCTAAAGAAAGAAGAAAGAGGAGCATCACCTCTGCAAAACAAAGAAGAAAGAAGGAGGGGTGACGTCCCTGGCTGAAAAAGAAAAGAAGAAAGACGGAAGAAGATCTGTAGAACAACAAAAGAAGGCGAAGCAGAGGAGAACACAAAAGAACAAGGGAAGAACTGAAAGAAGAAAAACAAAGAAGAAGAAGGAGATCTAAAGAAAGAAGAAAGAGGAGCATCACCTCTGCAGAACAAAGAAGAAGAAGAAACTCAAAGAAAACAAAGAGAACAACAAATTCTTTCCCTCTCTCTTTCTTTATTTTTTGTAAAAGAAACATGTATATCTCTAGAATACAACTTGCTCCCTGAGTTCGACCTCGGGAACTCTTTTATTCTCCGAGTAAAAAAAATTTTATATAGTTGAAATGTTGGTAATAACTGGCTATACTACAACGTAATAACAATAAAACCCGGTTGTCCCAACCCCTTCAACCAGCTAACTCTCCTAAGATATCATTCTTTTATTTTTCATTAAAAAGCTTATGAAAATATCTTTTCCATCTTGTATTTATATTATCACTAGCTATAAGTACCCTTCCTTCATCCTTAATGTATCTTACATGTGTAAGGTCCTTTGCTTTTCTCTCTCTTGCTTTAGCTAACTTGAAGATATCTTTTTCACCTTCTTTAGAATCAAGTTTCTTATAAAAATATTCTTAAGCTTTTGCTTCTGCTTCACTAACTACTCTTTTGTAATTTTCCATGTTTTCATCAGTCTTATCTTGATAAAAGGCTTTAAAGCAACCTCTTTTAATTTTAAGCTTCTCCTACACTTCCTTACTCCACCACCAAGCCTCCATTTGTCCTGGAACTCCTCCTTTAGATACGCATAACACCTCCTTTGCCACCTTCCTAATATAGTTTGCCATATTTAACCATAATTCATTAGCACTTCCATCAAGATCCTAAGTCTTTTCTTACATTATCTTCTCTTTGAATCTCTCTTTCCCTTTCTTAAGATTCCACTATTTAATTCTCAAATTCTTAAACAATAATTTTTTCTTCTTTGCCTTCTTCATATGAACATCCATCACCAAAAGATGATGTTGAGCAATTAAACTCTCCCCTGGAATAATCTTGCAATCTTTACAAGATAAGCGATCTCTTCTTCTCAAAGCAAAGTAATCAATCTGCATTCTTGTTAAGCCACTTTTATAAATGATCAAATGTTCTTATTTTTTGAAGTAGGTATTTGCTATGAAAAGATCATAAGCCATTGCAAAATCAAGGAAAGTCTTCCCATCTTCATTTCTAACACCAAAATCATGATTTCCATGCACTCCTGCATACTCTAAAGCATTTTTTCCCACATGTCCATTTAAATCTCCATACAAGAAAATCATTTCTCTCTGTGAGATTCCTTGAATTATCATATTAAGCTCCTCTCAGAATTTGTTCTTTATTCTTCCCTCCAGACCAACTTGAGGTGCATAAACTGAAATGACATTCAAGATCACTTCTTCTATGACTACTTTTATCAAAATAATTCGATCACCTAATCTCTTAATCTCAACTACACTCTCCTTCAAATCCTTTTGAATGCCCATGCCGTTTCAACCTTTGTTCCTTCCTGAATACCACAATTTGAAACCTATTCTCTTGATTTCCTTTGCTTTTTCTCCAACCCATTTAGTCTCTTGAAGGCAAAGAATTTGCATCCTTCTTCTTACCATTGTATCCACAATCTCCATGAGCTTGCTAGTTAAAGTACCAATATTCCAACTATCGAATCTCAACTTCTTTTGTGACACACTTCGATGGCGAAGTGGTGGAATTAGCTTCTTTACTCGCATGTGTTCTTCATGTGAGAACCCTTAGTCATTTTGGACTACATTTGAGCAATGATGTAGCGGAACTAAATTCTTTACTTGCATGCATTCCTCATGCAAGAACCCTTGCTCATTTTGTACTACATCCAGGCGGCGATGTAGTGGAACTAACTTCTTTACTCGCATGCGTTCCTCATGCGAGAACCCTTGCTCATTTTTCACTACACCCAGGCGCTAATGTAGCGCGTCATAAGTAGGGAACGCCCCAATGAAATCTGAGTGTTTGCTAAAATCCATGTTTAAAGATCTGACAAATTTTACGCTGGCCGTTGGCTACTTAACGCAACCCTCCTTTACCCTGGCTTGGGACGAAAATGAAAAGGCATAAGCACCTCGACATAGGCGGAGTTGTAATGCCATTCGTTCTATTAGAAAACCCTGGGTGCCTTTATATACAGAGGCACCAAATGGGTAGAGTTACAAGTATGCCTTTACACAATATAACACTAAAAATAGAAAAACATACAATATAACTCAACACTCCCCCTCAAGTTGGAACATAGATATCAAGTGTGCTCAGCTTGGAACATAACAACTCAAGACGTTTCTTGGAGAGTGCTTTGGTGAAGGCATCTGCAACCTGATCTTTAATAGCAATGTAAGCTGTAGTGATCTTGCTAGTGAGGGTAGCATCTTTGATAGTTGAAGAAAAGAATGTTTCTTATTTTTACCAAGCCATCCCTACACCTCTTTATATAGAGGTAAGGGAAAATAACAACATACGTCCAATAAGGAAAAATAGAATAACAAATAGCCCCTCACAACAAAACATAACTCAATACTCCCCTTTAAGCTGGAGCATATATATCCATCATGCTTAGCTTGTTTCTACACTTCTCAAACTGGGGGTGAGGTAGCAGGTTGGTAAACACATCAGCAGTCTAACCAGTGGAGCAAGACACGTACGAAGTAGACCCTACTGAATCAGGCTCATGGTATAATGACAGTCCACTTTCACATGTTTCATCCTCTCATAAAACATGGGATTGTTAGTAATATATGTCGCAGCCCGGTTGTCACAATGCATCTCCATAGGCTCCTGAATATTAACATGGAGATCTCGTAGCAGAGATCTAATCCATATCATCTCAGCTGCAGTATGAGCCATAGCCCTGTATTCGGACTTAGCACTAGAGCGTGAAGCAACACTGTGTTTCTTGCTCCTCCAGGTCACCAAGTTCCCAGCAACAAATGTAAAAAAACCAGTAGTAGACCGCTTATCTCCAACATCTCCTGCATAATCTGCGTCAGAGTAAGCAACTACAAACATAGGAGCCTTCTTCTGGAATAGAATACCTCTGCCTGGACATCCCTTGATGTACCTCAACACCTACATAACAGCCTGCTAGTGAACATCAGTGGACTTGTCTAAGAACTGACTTAGTTTACCCACTGTAAGACTAATGTCTGGCCTGGTGATGGTAAGATACAATAGCTTTCCAACCAGCTGTCAATAGGCCCTCTTGTCCTTTAGCTTCACTATATCTTCAACTAGATGAATTTTTGGGTCCATAGGAATGTTGGCTTCCTTGGATCCTAGCATGCCTATCTCCTGAAGAATATCAAGTGCATACTTCCTCTGAGACATCACTATGCCTTGCTTGCTTGTGGCAATCTCAATGCCTAGAAAATATCTTAGCTTCCCAAGGTCCTTCATGACAAACTGGCGAGCCAAATAATCCTTCACCTGAGTAATGCTATCTACATCATCACCTATAAGGATAAGGTCATCAACATATACCAATAAAGCCACGGTACTAGTACTGGTCTTCCTGACAAACAGAGAATAATTAGAAGATCTTTGCATCCCAAAAATGGATAGTGCCTCAGACAGACGCTGAAACCAGGCTTGGGGGCTCTGCTTAAGGCCATAAATAGCCCTATGAAGCCTATACACACACTCCCCCTGAACCTCAAAGCTAGGTGGCTACTGCATGTAGATCTCTTCCTCCAAGTCTCCATATAGAAAGGCATTTTTGACATCCAGCTGTGTAGATGCCATTCATAATGAGCTGCAACAGAGACAAGAATGCAGACCGTGGAGAGCCGTGCTACTGGAGAGAAAGTGTCAAAGAAATCTACCCCATAGGCCTGGGTGAATCCTTTGGGTATAAGGCGAGCCTTATACCGAGCAATAGACATCAAGGTTGTATTTTAGGACAAAGACCCATCTGGCCTCAACCAAGTGCGTGCCAGAAGGTAGAGTAGACAGTTCCTAGGTGCCTCTATCAGTAAGAGCAGGCATCTCCTCTTCCATAGCCACCTTCTAGTGTGGATGTAGGAGATCCTGCTAGTAGGAGGTAGGGATCTCAGTACTAGAGAATGCAACTGTGAATGCATGAAACTCTGATCCGAGAGAGCTCGCAGAGCAACACTGCCAGCAACACAATACTGTGCACAAGATTATGGAGCCTTCCTGACAACAATGAAAATATCCTTATCTGTGGGCATTAGTAACGCTGGTTACTGCCTTGTTCCGTTGTTATGGTTATTAGATTTGCAATCGTTGTAGTATATGACAAAATAGCTACCAGATTACTACAAATTTTTACTCGGAATAACAAGTTTTCCCGAGGTCGAACTCAGGGAGCAACTAGAATTCTAGTAGCATAAATATTCACAATTTTGTTACAAAAATAATAAGAGAGAGAGAGAGAGTTTTGTTGGCCTCTTCTTCTCTCTTCTTTTTCTCTCTTTTCTTCTTCTTGGCCGTTCCTCTTCTTCTTCCTCTTCTTCTTTCTTCTTTTCTTCTTGCCTTCTTCTTTCTTCTTTAGCTTGTGGCTGTGGTGATTTTCTTCTTCTTTCTCCTCTCTTTTTCTTTCTTTTTTTTAGCTGCAGAGTCTTCCTTTCTTCTCAGCCTGCCTTGTTCTTTCTCTTCTCTGCTTCCTTCTTTCTTCTCTTCTCTATTCTGGTGTCTTCTTTCTTCTTTTTCTTCCTTATCTTTTCTTCTTCTTCTCTGCTTCTGCTCCTTTTCTTTTCCTCTTCTTTCTGCTCTGGCCGCTGACCTTCCATCGTCTGATTTGATGCTCAGACGACTTAACTGTGGGTTGCTACAGTGCGGCTTCTTCTCTTCTTCTTCTTCAGCTCCTCTCCTTCCTTTCTTCTTCAGCTGCTCAATGCGGCTAAGGCTTCGGCCGCTCCTCCTCTCTTCCTTAGCTTGCTTCTTCTTCTTTCTTTCTTTCTTTCCTGCGTGCAC
Source organism: Thalassia testudinum (assembly GCA_037157565.1). NCBI lineage: Eukaryota > Viridiplantae > Streptophyta > Magnoliopsida > Alismatales > Hydrocharitaceae > Thalassia > Thalassia testudinum. The sequence goes on along the minus strand of JAZHRO010000024.1, from coordinate 103,135,685 downwards.
ACATAGTGGTCAGTGCAAAACCTACCCCTACCCCTTCCCCACGTCTCTCTCTTTCTCAGAATCTCTCTTAGGAATGCTCTCCCAGAGCCGGGTAATCGGGTTCGGGTAGCGCACCCGGGACTAGGCCCACCGGCGTGCGATGGTGGGCGAGGAGTGCTTGGTCGGGTAGTCGGATCCGGTCTAGACCCATGGGGCGTGAGCGCGGGCGAGGGTGAGCAAGCGCGTGGCGCGCTGCATGCAGGTGAGAGGGACCTGACCCTTGTGTATCGAAGGCAAATAGCCTAATACACTTTTTCAATATAAGTGTGGGCACGCGGCTGCACACTTACGAGGTGGGACTAAAATCCCACCTCCAAATCTCGCGCCCGCGGCTGAGGAAGCAGCTGCCAATTGGGGCAGCCGCGAGGCTCGCGACCCAAATCGAAAGCCTGGGCGTATTCGCAGCAGCAATCCGCGCTGCCTGGGATGTGCGCCTGGGCTGGAGGAAGCTTGGAGCTACCAGCGAAGGAGCTGCAGCAGCTTAACAATGGCGGCGAGGGGGCTCTGACCTGAAAGCACAATGACGGCCTCTCAGCCACATCAGAAAACGTGGGAAGCTTCGCCGGAGTGCGGTGGTCGGCGAGGCGCGAGAGCGCCTGCGGAGGTGGACCTAGGTCAGAATGTGGGCGCAGAAATGGGTCTGTTCGGGGGGTGGTCGGACTGTGATTGGCAGTGAATGGAGAGGGGGTAATGGGTGAGTGGAGTGAGGGGGAGCTTCTGGGGTAGTCGGCGAGGGGTGAGGAGGCCTGTGGAAGTAGGATGGCCTCGCCGGAGAAGGCGACCAGAGATGGGGAAGATGGAGTTTGACAGTGGCGGTTGGGTGGTTGAAATGGCAAATTGGAAGGGGGAAAATACAAGGGAGAGAGAGGGGAAACTTTGTACCTATTTACTCGATGAAGGGGGAGAGAGCAGCGCCCGGCTCGTGCCTCCCGGAGCTGAGGACGAAGATGCCCAAGAGGAGGGTATCGGCGATGAGGAGGCAGTCGGAGGGCGCCAGCTGGTACGGCCTGGCGCGGACGACAGGGCAGAGTAAACTCTGCTGCAGGTAGGGTAGCAGAGCGATGAGGAGGAGGAGAAGGAGGTCGCTGGAAGCTCGGGCGCTCTAACCGGAGGGGGAAGAGATGAAGTGGGGGGTATTTCTCCACCAGAGGAAGCTTGAAGGAGTCGATAGACCTTGCCGCTCCTTATAAAGGCCTTGGCGGGGAGAGGGGATCGAGGTGGCGACGTGCCAGCCTCGCCGTAGAGTGGCCGGAGAGGATACCCATGCCTTTCGTGCATTCGCATGAGAGGCATGGTTGATAGCAGAGGGTAGGGGAGGGTCCCTGTGACGGAGGACGCAGGGAACCCCTCGTTTGTTCTAAAGGATGGCCTCCCTGCCCTGCGCGGCGCTATCCTCCACGCAAGGTCGCCAGAGGCATGGCGCTGCGCAAAAGTGGCAAGGAGGACCGTTTTGAAAAGAATGACGAGAAGTTAGGAGCCTAAACGCAAGGGTTTCAAAAGATAAGGGTCAAAAAGTAAATTAAGAGGACCAATTTGTAAAGTTGGTCAAGATGATCTTTTCTTAGGCCCAAATTTTTATACTATACTAATTTGAACCTAAGGATTTTAATGGTGAATTTTAATTTTAGGTTAGACTGTGTTTGACTGGTCAATTTGTGCAAAAACCCAAATTAAGTCATTAATTGGGCATGGTTCTCATTTTAGGTCAAAATAGGTTTCAAAGGCCAAATTGAAGGTTCTAAACCCTAGGGGATATTTTCTATGAATTTTAGAGGGTTTAGATGATTTTTATCCTGCCTCGAACCTCATGAATTAAAGTGGGTTTGTTTTAGGGTTACAGAATGTCATTTAATTCCTAGAAGTTGCTATAACCCTTTTCAGATCAGATCAGGTGTACAAATGCCATACACCCAAAACTCTTTGGCGGCATAAGAAACAATTCTGCATCATGATATAAGATACTCCATGGGATCTGCTTATGTAATGCAGAGGAAGGAAGCCCGTTAATAAGATAACGAGTAGTAAGAATCGCATCTCTACAATAACTATGCGGAACGCTATTCTGAATAAGTAAAGCTCTAGTTGTATCTAGAATATGGTGATGTTTCCTTTCAGCAATTCCATTTTGCTGCGTCGTATGAGGACATGATGTTTGTGTTGGTGCTAGAGCACCGCGATCATTTATTTTGATGATAACAAAACATGTGTCATTTAACATTTGCACTTGGAGTCTTAGATTTCAAGTCAATTGCAAATGGAGACGTGGTTAGACGAAGTTCGAGCTTGCATCTAGGATAGATTGGAGGAGCTTGACGGAGAACAGAGGAGCTTCGCGAGGAGCGATGGCTTGAAGAAGGAAGGAGATGAAGAATATGATAGGTTTCCTTTCCTTGTAATCTATGTATTCTTGTTTCTTTTCTTGCTCTTTTTGTTTCTTAGAATATCATGTTAAAGAGCTTCAAAGAGCCCTAAAATGTAGTCCTAGGAACACCTGCACTACCCTAGGATACTTTAGTTTTCTGTAGAGAACTTAGAAAATCAAAATAGGGTTCAAACAACCTTTTCAGACGTCTAATATGAAAATCATACGTCTGATATTGATTTTTAAGATGTCTGACTGTTGACTCAGACGTCCGATAACATTTGGGCTAGACTTAGTTAATTTTATCTGATGAAATCAGACGTCCAGGCCTTAGTCCAAATGTCTTAGGAGATGTCTGATGATTTTGCCAAACGTCTAATTAGTAGACCGTTGGTTGGCTTAGCAAACAATGAAGGATATGACCGTTAGCTGGTATTAGACGTCCGTAGAGGACCCCAGACGTCTGATACATGACCATTTTGCCTTGGCTGACCCAAAATCTCTTCTCAGAGATTTTATAGCCAGTGCACTCCGTTGGGAATCCATTTCTGCAGAAAAGTAGGTTTCCAGACGTCCAGACATCATTCCAGACGTCCTATGTGTCGTCTGATGCACTTCCACTAGAACCCTATTTCGATCTGATTCAAGTCAGGAAGGAGACTCGCCTACAATCAGACGTCTGGCTTTGTTCCTAGACGTCTTAAATTGATTTTCCAGACGTCCGATGCCAGGATCAGACGTCTGATAAACCTATCAGTGTAATGATTAATCCTGATTTCAGCCTGATTCTCTTGGAGCTTGCACCTAATGGCTATGGAAGCCTTCCAAGGCCTTCCAAAGCCTTCCTAGGGCCTCTATAAATAGAGGAGAACCTTTGCCACTCAAATACACACCAAGACACACTTAGCAAAATACTTTCCACATCTTTTGTGTCCAAGAGAAGTAGCTCAAGCTCTAGCTCTCCAAGCTTAAGTTCTACATCTAGAGAGCATCGATCACTTGCGCACTTGCTCTCCCGCGGTAGTTTATGAGAGCGTCGTTGCGCCATTGCTTAGTTCACGCATCCGCGTTGTCGACGCACTTCCACCAAAGGGAAGCATCCTTACTCCTATAGAAGCTTAGCTTTAGAATATCTTTGTTGGCTCTATAGGACTATTTGTAATTTACTTTGTTATTTGATTGGGTATTCACTTTGCGAATTCCCGTCTCCTTCGTGAGACAAAATCCTTCTCGTGAAGAGAAGGGGTTTAAGGTACTCTACCCTCGTATAAAGTAGCGTGGTTGTAATTGAGGTTGTACTACCCTCATTTAAGTAGTACGTTAGTGGATTTGATCAACTTGGTTGATCGGAAAATCCTAACTCGAGAGGGTTAGGTGCTGGTTTTTACCCGGTTTGGGTTTCCACCTAAAAATCACTGTGTACTTTGTGTGATTTTTATTTTGTGAGATTGTTATATTTTAATTTTGCATTTTTACGTCACGCTGATCTCACCCCCTCCAAGTAAGGGAATTTTCAGTCTGATGCACATCCATACAAATCAGCCAGTTTTTTTGTACGAAACTCTACTGCATTACCTATTTTGATTTTCTTTATGCACACACCAAACTGATTTTTTACAAACATCACAAATTGCTGAATCAAAGAACCAACTTCCGATTTATTTCTCATCAAAAAGGTCCATAATAAGCGTGAAAAATCATCCACAAATAATAGATAATATCTAAAATTTTGGTGGTCTGGACCCCAGACATCACAATACAGCAAATCAAAATAAGCAGAATTGGTAGATTGGATAGATGCTGGAAAGCTGGCATGGTGATGCTTTCCTAGTTGACAAGCATTACACTGAATCTTCATGGTAGGAGACAAGTAAGGGATTATACGACGTAGCTTGTCCAGTGGAGGGTGACTTAGTCGTCTGTGTCACTGCAAGGCACTTCCCGCAGTAGTCGTCTGATAGGCCAGAACAACTGGACTCTGAACTAGCCGGTACACACCCCCCTCCTTATGGCCACCACCAATCATCCTCCTCATCATGCGGTCTTGAAACGTGCATCCAACAATGTCAAAAATAACACAACAATTCAACTGCTTAGTAATAGAACTAACAGATAGCAGTTCCATTGTCATATCAGGCACATAATATACATCAGCAAGATGCATGGAGGGTGTAACAGATACCCCTCCATTACCACAGATGGGGGCATGTCTACCATCTGTCAGCTATACTGAATGCTCCTATGGTGTCTTCTGTAATTTCCTAAAGCACTGAGAATTTCCTATCAAATGATCAGATGCACTTAAATCAATCAACCACGACCCATTCGTACCTGATGCGGATGCATAGGTTGCAATGCTAGAGGTTGAGGTTGCTCGTGGGTCAACTGTGCTAGCTGCTGCACAACTGCATCACAGTCTGCCTCTGCAAGGGACACTGCCTTAGTGGTCACACTTGGATATGCTGTAACAGAGACTTGGTTGGCAATAGTAGGGTGACCAAGTTTATTCCAACACTTTGCCTCAACATGGCCAAGTCTACCATAGTAAGTGCAGGTAGGCTTGCCACGACCACCATCAGTTTGCCCCCTGCCTTTACCATAAAAGAAGCCACCTCGACCACCACAAGTGATAATAGTTGCATGAGCTGAAGAAGTGTTGGTAACAACCACATCATGAGTAGGCTGAATCTGCATCCTACTTAGCCTCCTGTAAATTTCCTCACTAGGAGGAAGTTCGGAGAAAGTTAGAATCTGAGAACGAGTCACAGAATAGTGATCACTCAGCCCTACAAAAAACATGTGGGCTGCAAACTCCTTCCTGTGATTCCTGCATGTCGAGGAAGTACACATCGGCTTACATGCATTATATTTCTCCAATAGTACCTTCATAGTGGAGTAGTACTGCAATAAACTCATCTCCTACTGATTGAGATGGCATAAATCATAGTGGATCTGGAATGCTTGAGTTGAATCCATCCCACATCTCTTTAGCAGAAGTGTAGTATATAACTTCATCACCAATATGAGGAATAACACTATTCAAGATCCAGGCTCTCACCATTGCATCATCCCGATTCCAAGTTGCGTATCTTCCTATTTTCTGCTCCGATGGTGCTTCCATAAGCACATGCTTCTTCTCATGACCTTCCACAATGACAAGGAAGGTTTGAGACCAACAGAGGTAATTGGTCTCATCAAATTTAGTAATTGGAGCAAAGAAGGGGCTCTTGTACACCCCACTTTCTGTACTCCGTCCTGAAGACACCTCAGAAGCATCAGTGTAGCCATGGTAACTCCAAACACATAGAAACAAACCCAGATAGCAAATCTAAAATCTTGGATCAAACACCAAAAACCCGGGGAGTACACACCTCGTAGTCCATAGAGGCTTCACGAATACATCAGCCGTCTAATCCTTAGATGTTGTATAAGATCTCTGGTGTAGTGGCAATCCACCTCAACGTGTTTGGTGCACTCGTGGAACATCAGGTTTTTAGCTATGTAGGTAGCTGCCCGATTGTCACATTGCATCTCCATGGGCTTCTCGATCTGGACATGCAAATCATGCAAGAGAGACTGTATCCAGATCATCTCTGTAGCAGTATGAGCCATTGCTCTGTATTGCGACTCAGCACTGGAGCAAGAAACTGCCCCCTTGTTTCTTGCTCCTCCAAGTAACCAGATTACCAACCACAAAGGTACAGAAACTAGTGGTGGATTTCCTGTCAAGTACAAATCCTGCATAATCAACGTCAGAATATCCTCTCTGAAAGAGAATATCATGACCTGGTGCTTTCTTCAAGTATCTTAACACCTGCATAGCTGCTTGGTAGTGCAGCTTCGTCGGCTTCTCCATAAACTGGCTAAGTTTGCCTACTGCCAAGGCAATGGTCAGATATAACAACTTGCCCACAAGCTGTCTGTATGCTCTGTTATCAGTTGCCTCTGCCTTCTCATCATAAAGATATGCCTTTAGGTCCATAGGAATATTGGCTGGCTTGGATCCCAGTATACTTGTCTCCTGAAGAACATCCAACACATACTTGCGTTGAGAAGGAACAATCCCATCTCTACACCTAGTAACCTCGTTCCCCAAGAAATATCTAAGCTGGTGTTAAGACCCGTGACATTAAAACACTTTAAGACATTTGGGAGTTAGTCCAGACGTCTGGACGCCTTCCTAGACGTCTGGAAATTAATTTTTGCATGCGTATAATCGCAAGTCTGCTCGTGTGCCGCGCGCAGACTGAAACCCCACCACCCTCTTCTCTTTCTCTCCCCTTGCCGACCTGCAGAAGCCTTTCCCCCACGCCTACAAATACCCCCTTTCCTCTCCCTCGTTTGCCACCCCACACCCATCCATCCCCCGTCTTCCTTCAGCGAGGATGAGAGTGAGCAACAGCTGCGGCTAAGTGCAGCGGCGGAGAGGAGAAGAGCAGCGAGAGGGAAGAGAAGAAAGCACGCGTGCCGTGAGGGAGAGAGAGCTTGCTGGAGCAGTTCGAGGTCGGCTGACGTGCGTGTGGAGGAGCATTGTGCTGGGGAGGTTTCCCCCGGCGCTACTACAGCTCGGGCAGCGGGCAGACGAGCGCGGCGTGGCCAAGCGCAGCGGGAAGAAGACGAAGGAGGTTATGATTCTGGGATTTTTTCCCAGAATCAGACGTCTGGACCTACATCCAAACGACGTGGATGACGTCTGGAGGGAGCTCCAAATGACTGAAAGGTACGTATTTCCTCCTATGTTTCCTTCTGTGGATACGGCCATGCAGGCCATTCCGCCGAAGCTCTGTCATGTGCCTTGCTGAGGGATTTTTGCGTACGCGTGCAGGATTCACTTCGGGAAGGCGCGGGACATGCCCTCCCACGTGGTTTAGACATCTGGGCGAGTCACCAGACGGCGGAGAGCATCTCCAGATGTCCGGAGAGGTGGTCGGATGTCTGGAATTGGGTCCAGACGGTTCAGCAGGATCTCTGGACATCTGAGGAGCAGTGCAGAGTGAGGTATGACCTGGACCCCTTTTTAAGACGTCTAGAAGATGTTCCAGACGTCTGATTTGAGTCAGAGTTGTCGATTTTGACTCGTTTAGGGTTCGTTCGAGGTCCGATTTCCGTATTTAAGATTCCGTTCTTCTCAGAATAAGTTCCTCTACTTGTTTGAAATACTTTTATCCTGTTTTGAGTGGTTCCTTATGATTGATCCTTGTGTTAGGACCTCATTCTGTTGCGGATTTGGGGTTGTGGAGGCACATGGACCTATCGATCACGCCCCCATTACTCCTGATTTTGCGGGTAGAGTGGCTTCCCTTAGTTAATTACAAACTTAACTGCATGTCTGAAATAAATGATAGATCCTAGGGTATGACATGAATCCTAGGACTAGAAACACTAGATTGGATGATAGATCCTAGGGTATGACATGAATCCTAGGACTAGAAACATTAGAATGATTGTATTGAATGCCTGAATTGCAGTCTTGGATGAGTAGATAGAATAATGATAATTGCCTGTAATTGGATAACAGCTGCCTATTTAATGTAGAGTACTGTTGTTAGTAACTGCTACATGTAATTCCTGTTGTTTGAAAACTAAATTCGAGCTGCTTGTATATAAATTGGAAAAGAAAGATTGAATATTGGAAACACGTGCTATATGCGAACAAAACTGAAATGATGAAACCTAGTATGGCTTGGCCTAAGAAATATGAGCATGAACCCTATGGGAAATTAGGAATAGAGCTCCTGGAAATAAATAGAGTGGAACTGGAAAAGTAAACGGGAAAGCGTGTTGTCTCTTGGGTACATAGTACCAAGGGAAGTACATGTTACCTCTTAGTGCAGAGCGGAGCCAGCTGCTCTAGGGACCCGGGATTAGGTCTGGCCACTTTGTACTGACTTTTGGCCCTCGTGTACACCGTACTGGGGAGAGCTACTAGTGTAGGGAGGGAGCTAGCCACCCCACGGGGCCTGGGGTTCAGCTAGCCGTCCTACACCAACTTGTTAGGCCCATTGGGCAAACCAGGGTAGTCAGGTGAGGGTGCGTGGACTGTGGAGGGGCAAGACCCCTGTTTGGTTACTGTGGAGGGGCTGGACCCCTGTTACTGAGAGGGCTCTGCCCTATACTGGTTTCGTGCTGTGCTTTGGGCATACTTGTTAACGGAAACGACTGACCACGTGCCAGTGCGGGGTAGCTACCCGTGCGTTTATCGCGCGTGCCGTAGTCACCATTACGTCTGTCAGCGACCTTGGGGTGGTTGACTGAGGGTAGGACCACTACGGGGGACTCTCCTGGCCAGGAGAGCACCACGTGCTATTCTACTTTTTGGAAATGACTGCAATTAAGATCGTTTCCACGAGGAACATTCGAGATCAAGAGAAAGACCTGAGAAATAAACCAAGAAAGTGTAAATAGATAAACAAAGAAAGAAATTAGAAACAAAAGCTACTTGTCCACCTTTACTGTCTTTCTTAGCTAGTTGGTTGCCACTCTACTCAGCGTTTCGCTGACGTGTCGTACTTACCACCTTTTTTAGAACCAGGTGTTGAGCAGCTAGAGCCTACGGCTGCAGAGGGTGCTAGGCCTTGTAGAGCCCAGTAGTTGTACTGGTGTTGTACCCGTTCCTGTAGTAGTGAGTATTTTGTTACACTTTGTGCTTTTTTATTGTAAATTTCATATTTCGGTACCTATTTTTAATTCTCTACTGTTGTGGTGGTGTGTACTGTAGTAGTCTTTCTTTATTGCTGTACTTTTGTTACTGTTAGTTACTTGCATGGTGAATGTGGTTTATTTTACTGCTTTTTGGTTACTTTCTCGTTGGACGACTGGGTCTTGGGATCAGTCGAGTCGGTCCGATTCTCGTGTCCTATAGGGATTCGGGAATCGGGTCGTAACAAGATGGTATCAGGGCAAGGTCGTCCCGAGAAGTGAACCAACTGGTTGAAAAATAACCAATTCACGTGCTTGTAACTAGAGTAACCACCACAACGTATCTCTTGACATCTGTTCTGGGGTTCTTTCATTGAATGTTGATTAGAATTGACGTATTTTCTGTTTTGTGTTCGCGTCTCCTTGCAGGAGATGCCTCGACAAGGAGGTAGTGAGGTGGGCCGCGGACGCGGCCGAGGATGAGGTCGGAGGGGCGGGCGCGTTGAGCCCGACGCCTCAGTGGACCAGCCACTGCTCCCGGGCATTCAGGCCCAGGACCTCGCCCAGCTGATACGAGAGATTGTACGAGAGGAGCTCCACCCATAGCCACGAGCGCCTCTCCCTAGGGCTGCGGAAGGGGAGTCCTCTGTGGGACCACGAGACGGACACGGCGCTGGACGTGGGGGAGGGGGTGTCCCTCCACCGCCCTCTTCCGGCACTTCAGAGCACGAGGCCTCCTTATCAGGAGGCGTACCAGCTTCTCCACTTCAGTGCCACTATGAGCTTTTCGGATAGTTCCGGAAGCTGAAGCCCCCCTCCTTTAAGGGGGATGAGGACTCGACCGAGGCAGAGGACTAGCTCGAGCAGATCGAGAAGGTATTTGACACCCTTCGCCCCCCTGTGGAGTGTAGCGTCGCCTTTGCCACGTACCATCTAGAGAGTGCGGCACACAGGTGGTGGAGGGCAATCAGAGGTCAGGAGAGGGACAATTCGACTTGGGACCAATTTGTCACCCTCTTCTGCGAGTAGTATTTCCCCCAAACGTGGCAGGACCAGAGGAGGCGGGAGTTCCACACTCTCTGCCAGGGGATGATGACCGTGAGCACGTACTGCACGCGTTTCCTAGAGCAGTCTCGTTTCGCAGCGACAGCCGTGGCTACCAAGGAGGAGCACCTTTGGAGGTTCACCGAGGGGCTTCGGCCTGCTATTCGGGGGTATGTCAAACCCCTGAAGCTGCCTACGTTCTCGAGGGTGGCAGAGGCAGCTATGACGTATGAAGAGACCAACCCGTCCGCACGCGACACTGACAGCGGGCGGAAGAGGCCCTATTAGCCGTGGCGCCCGCAGGGCCCTCTCATCTCTCACAGGGCCGATGAGAGAGGAGGCACGTGGCGCCCGCAGGAGAGCCGTCACGCTTTACGGGGCCGTCAGTGGCCTTTGGGGGCCCCCGACAAGGGCCAGCTGCTAGCACTAGACCCCCGCCCAGTCGTCAGCAGGGACCCACTAAGGGCGGGAGTTGAGTCCCCCTTTGCTACCAGTGTGGCCAGCCAGGCCACATTAGGAGGGACTGCCCATCTAGGGCTAGAGGTAAGCAGATGCTCCCCGCGGCTAGCACTGGGGGGAGAGCAGGAGGCCGCGGTTTCCAGGCGCAAGGAGGAGGACAACAGTTGCGGGGAGGGTACCGGTTAGCGGCTACCCGTCCGACTCAGAGTGTGGCGACTTCATCCGCACCTAGGGCTAAGGGGCGTATCAACGCCCTGACACACAGGGATGCTAGAGCTTCAGGATTAGTGGTGGCAAGTATGGTTTCAGTTTCCGGCAGACTTGTTTACACGCTTTTTGATTTCAGCGCTACGCACTCGTTTGTCGCTGCCAGTTTTGCTGTTAGTTTGGGGCAGGACTATATGTTGTTAGAGGATCCGTTCGTGATCAGAGGTCCAAGTGGTCATCTGTTTATAGCTGAGGAGGTGTACACAGGTTGTGAGGTCAGTGTTGGGGGACATAGCCTTCCCGCTGACCTGATTATGATACAGATGGAAGACTTTGGCGTGATTCTGGGGATGGACTAGCTGTCCGCTTACCACGCCTTGGTGGACTGTTTTGAGAGGAAGATCATCTTCTCCATACCGGAGTTGCCTTCTTTCGAGTTTCGCGGGCAGGTAGTGGACGGAGGCTTCAAGTGCATTTCTGCACTTCGGGCGGCAAGACTTTTGGGCTAGGGGTGTGAGGGCTTTCTAGCTTGTGTGATGGCAGAGCCCAGCCCTATGGCAGACTTTCAGAGTATCCTGGTGGTCAGAGAGTACCCCGACGTGTTCCTAAATGAGTTGCCAGGACTACCGCCCGAGCGTGAGATCGAGTTTGATATCTCACTGGTATCAGGGACTAGCCCCATCTCTACAGCACCGTATAGGATGGCACCACTTGAGCTGCGAGAGCTCAAGTATCAGTTGTAAGACCTTCTGGAGAAGGGCTTTGTGAGGCCCAGTGCGTCTTCGTGGGGAGCCCTGGTATTGTTCGTGAAGAAGAAGGATGGTACCCTACGCCTTTGTGTGGACTACAGATAGCTGAATAGGGTTACCATCAAGAATAGGTATCCGTTGCCGAGGATTGACAACTTCTTTGACCAGCTGCGAGGTGCCACGGTATTCTCCAAGATAGACTTGAGGTTTGGATACCACCAGTTGAGGATCAAGGAGGCAGACGTCTCCAAGACAGCTTTCCGCACCCGGTACGGACACTACGAGTTTTTGGTCATGTCGTTTGGGCTGACCAATGCCCCCGCTGCCTTCATGGACTTGATGAACCGGGTGTTCAGACCGTACTTGGACCGGTTCGTGGTGGTATTTATTGATAATGTGCTCATCTACTCTCGAGATCAGGCGCAGCACGGACAACACTTGCGGATGGTTTTAGACACACTGAGATGACGTAGGCTGTACGCCAAATATAGCAAGTGCGAGTTCTGGTTAAGGGAGGTGACCTTCTTGGGTCATGTGATCTCTGGGGATGGCTTGGCTGTGGACCCAGCCAAGGTTGAGGCAGTGCTCAGGTGGGAGAGACCGTGTACAGTTACTGAGATCCGCAGTTTCTTGGGACTGGCAGGCTACTACAGGCGGTTTATCAGGGGCTTCTCGCAGATTGCATGTCCTATGACATAGCTGACCCGGAAGGACGTGACCTTTTCTTGGACAGATGCTTGTGAGGAGTGTTTTCAGGAGCTCAATGAGAGGCTGACTTCGGCTCTCGTGCTCACCATCCCAGACAGTAGTGGAGGGTTCGTTGTGTACACGGACGCCTCTTTGCAGGGGTTAGGGGGTGTGCTCATGCAGAGGGGTCACGTTGTCGCTTACGCTTTGCGACAACTAAAGTCCCATGAGCATAGCTACCCTACCCACTACCTGGAGCTGGTAGCTGTCATCTTCACGCTGAAGACTTGGAGGCATTACTTGTACGGTGAGACATTTGAGATTTTCACAGATCATAAGAGCCTCAGATACTTGTTTGATTAGAAGGAACTCAACACGAGACAGAGACGTTGGTTGGAGCTCCTGAAGGACTATGACTGCAGCATTTCCTACCATTCGGGAAAGGCCAACGTGGTGGCTGACGCCTTGAGCCAGAAGGCGCCCGCCCACTTGGCCAGTGTACAGGCACAGAGTTGGAGCCTCATGGAGGAGATGGGCAGTTGGCGACCCCTAGAGTTACTGGGCATTGTGGGGCAGTGACTGTGACACGATAGATAAGGCCAGAGCTGATAGACCGCATCATCACTGGACAGATGGCCGACCTGTACTTGCAGTCATTGCGTGACAGAGTACTGTCAGGAGACCCTGGGGACTTCTCCTTTACAGAAGAGGTGCTGCGCATGAGGGGACGATTGTGCATTCCCAAGGATGAGGAGCTGTTGAGAGAGCTCCTGACTGAGGCACACGGTTCTTGGTTCACCATACATCCTGGAAACACAAAGATGTACCATGATTTGAGACGCGACTTTTGGTGGTGGGGAATGAAGCGGGATGTAGGTGAATTCGTACAGCAATGTTTAGTGTGCCAGCAGGTGAAGGCCGAGCATCAGAGGCCTGTAGGGCCGTTGCAGCCACTTCCAGTGCCAAAGTGGAAGTGGGAGAGCATCACCATGGACTTGGTGGTGGGCTTGCCCGTTACCCAGTGAGGACATGACGCAGTCTGGGTGATCGTTGACAGATTGACGAAGACGGCACATTTCTTGCTGATCCGAGTCACCTTGGGACCAACACGGTTAGCAGAGAGGTATATCCACGACGTGGTACGTCTACACGGAGTTCCACGGGGGATCGTATCCGATCGGGATACCCATTTACGTCCCAATTTTGGGTTGAGTTCTAGTAGGCCTTGGGGACACAATTGAGGTTCAGTACGACATACCACCCCCAGACGGACGGACAGTCTGAGTGCACGATACAGACACTTGAGGACCTTTTGCGTGCTTGTGTACTGGACTGAAGGGGCTCTTGGGAGGAGCACTTACCCCTGGCGAAGTTTTCATATAATAATAGTTATCACTCGAGCATCGGCATGGCACCCTACGAGGCTCTGTACAGACGGAGGTGTACGGCACCCTTGGGTTGGGTTGAGGTAGGGACCAAGTGGGAGGTTGGCCCCAGGCTGATCCGGCAGAGTCAAGAGGTGATCGAGCAGGTTCACAGGCGACTCCGCACTGTCAGGAGCAGACAGAAGAGCTATGTAGATCAGAAATGCAGAGAGGTGCAGTTTGAGGTTGGGGACCACGTCTTCCTTCGTGTTTCGCCCATGAAGGGCCTGTAGTGGTTTGGGGTGAGAGGGAAGCTCGCGCCGAGGTTCGTGGGACCCTTTGAGGTCCTGGAGCTGGTTGAACCCGTTGCTTACAGGCTTGCCCTTCCTCCCCAGCTTTCTGGTGTGCACGACGTGTTCCACGTGTCCAACCTTAGGAAGTACGTCACCGATCCCAGTCACGTTCTGAGCCACGAGAGCGTCGAGGTGGGTGACGACCTGACCTACCTCGAGCGGCCAGTACAGATTCTCAATAGAGCCGTCCGGAGTCTGAGGCGAAAGCAAGTACCCCTGGTGAAGGTCTTGTGGAGGAGCCAGAGGTACGAGGAGGCTACCTGGGAGCTTGAGGCGGCGATGTGGGAGCGGTACCCGGAGCTCTTTGAGGGTACGTCTTCTCAGACCGGCTTCGGTCCTCTTTGAGTTGTTATGCGTATATTGTTCTTTTTCTGCACCATAGTTAGCGCAAGTTTCAAGGACGAAACTTCCTTTGAGTTTGTTATGTTGTTAAGATCCGTGACATCAAAACACTTTAAGACGTCTGGGAGTTGATCCAGACGTCTGGACGCCTTCCCAGACGTCTGGAAATTAATTTTTGCGTGCGTACGATCGCGAGTTTGCTCACGTGCCGCACGCAGACTGAAACCCCGCCGCCCTCTTCTCTTTCTCTCCCCTTGCCAACCTGCAGAAGCCTTTCCCCCACGTCTACAAATACCCCCTTCCCTCTCCCTCATTCGCCACCCCACACCCATCCATCCCCTATCTTCCTTCAGTGAGGGTGAGAGCGAGCAGCAGCTGCGGCTGAGTGCAGCGGCGGAGAGGAGAAGTGCAGTGAGGGGAAGAGAAGAAAGCACGCGTGCCGTGAGGGAGAGAGAGCTTGCCGGAGCAGTTCGAGGCCAGCCGGTGTGCGTGCGAAGGAGCATTGTGCTGGGGAGGTTACCCCCGGTGCTGCTGCAGCTCGGGTAGCGGGCGGACGAGCGCGGCGCGGCAGCGCGTAGCGAGAAGAAGACGAAGGAGGTTCTGATTCTAGGATTTCGTCCCAGAATCAGACGTCTGGACCTACATCCAGACGACGTGGGCAACGTCTGGAGGGAGCTCCAGACGTTGCCCACGTCGTCTGGATGTAGGTCCAGACGTCTGCTCCAGACGACTGAAAGGTACGTATTTCCTCCTATGTTTCCTTCTGCGGATACGGCCATGCAGGCCGTTTCGCCGAAGCTCTGTCGTGGTCCTTGCTAAGGGATTTTTGCGTACGCGTGCAGGATTCACTTCGGGAAGGCACGGGACACGCCCTCCCACGCGGTTCAGACGTCTGGGCAAGTCACCAGACGGCGGAGAGCATCTCTAGACGTCCGAAGAGGTGGTCGGATGTCTGGAACTGGGTCCAGACGGTTGAATAGGATCTCTAGACGTTTGAGGAGCAACGCAGAGTGAGGTATGACCTGGACCCCTTTTTAAGACGTCTGGAAGATGTTCCAGACGTCTGATTTGAGTCAGAGTTGTCGATTTTGACTCGTTTAGGGTCTGTTTGAGGTCCGATTTCCGCATTTAAGATTCCGTTCTTCTCAGAATAAGTTCCTCTACTTGTTTGAAATACTTTTATCCTGTTCTGAGTGGCTCCTTGTGATTAATCCTTGTGTTAGGATCTCGTTCTGTTGCGGATTTGGGGGTTGGGGAGGCACGTGGACCTGTCGATCATGCCCCCATTACTCCCGATTTTGCGAGTAGAGTGGCTTCCCTTAGTTAATTACAAACTTAACATGTTTGAAATAAATGATAGGTCCTAGGGTATGACATGAATCCTAGGACCAGAAACACTAGATTGAATGATAGATCTTAGGGTATGGCATGAATCCTAAGACTAGAAACATTAGAACGATTGTATTGAATGCCTGAATTGCAGTATTGGATGAGTAGATAGAATAATGATAATTGCCTGTAAGTGGATAACAGCTGCCTGTGTAAAGTAGAGTACTATTGTTAGTAACTGCTACATGTAATTCCTGTTGTTTGAAAACTAAATTCGAGCTGCTTGTATATAAATTGGAAAAGAAAGATTGAATATTGGAAACACGTGCTATATGCGAACAAAATTGAAATGATGAAACCTAGTATGGCTTGGCCTGAGAAACATGAGCATGAACCCTACGGGGAATTTGGAGTAGAACTCCTGAAAAATAAATGGGATGGAACTGGAAAAGTGAATGGGGAAGTTTGTTGTCTCTTGGGTACGTAGTACCAAGGAAAGCACACGTTACCTCTTAGTGCAGAGGGGAGCCAGCCGCCCTAGGGACCCGGCTGCCCTAGGGACCCGGGGTTAGGTATGGCCACTTTGTACCGACTTTTGGCCCTCGCGTACACTATACCAGGGAGAGCTACTAGTGTAGGGAAGGAGCTAGCCACCCCACGGGCCTCGGGGTTCAGCTAGCTATCCTACACCGACTTGTTAGGCCTACTGGGCAAACCAGAGTAGTTAGGCGAGGGTGCGCGGACTGTGGAGGGGCAAGACCCCTGTTTGGTTACTGTGGAGGGGCTGGACCCCTGTTACTGAGAGGGCTCTGCCCTATACTGGTTCCATGCTGTGCTTTGGGGCGCACCCGTTAACGGAAACGACTGACCGCGTGCCAGTGCGGGGTAGTTACCCGTGCGTTTATCGCACGTGCCGTAGTCACCGTTACGTCTGTCAGTGACCTTGGGGTGGTTGACTGAGGGTAGGACCACCACAGGGGACTCTCCCGGCCAGGAGAGCACCACGTGCTACTTCTAATTTTCGGAAAAGACTGCAATTAAGATTGTTCCCACGAGGAACATTCGAGATCAAGAGAAAGATCTGAGGAATAATTCAAGAACAAGTAAATAGAAATAAATAAAGAAATTAAAAATAACAGTTACTTGTCCACCTTTACTGTTTTTCTTAGCTAGCTGGTTGCCACTCTACTCAACGTTTCGCTGATGTGTCACCTTTTCAGGACCAGGTGTTGAGCAGCCAGAGCCTGTGGCTGCAGAGGGTACTGGGCCTAGTAGAGCCCAGTAGTTGTACTTTTGTTGTACCATTTTTCTGTAGTAGTGAGTATTTCTATTTCACCTTGTACTCTTTTATTGTAACTTCATATTTCTGCACCTATTTTTATTTCTCTGCGGTTGTGGTGGCATGTACTGTAGTAGTTCTTTCCTTTACTGCTGTACTTTGTTACTGTTAGTTACTTGCATGGTGAATGTGGTTTATTTTACTGCTTTTTGGTTACCTTCTCGTTGGACAACTGGGTCTTGGGATCAGTCGAGTCGGTCTGATTCTCGTGTCCTATAGGGATTCGGGAACTGGGTCATAACAGGTATAGAGGAGAATGGTCTCTATCTCCTTGGCCAGGATCCATTTGCAAAGAGTTAGCAGGTATAATGGTGGGACTGCCTTACAGTGGCACATTCATCTAGGTCACCTGCCTTTAGATCGCCTCAGGAAGGTGATTCCACATATTTCACTGGCCACTACTATTCGGTGTGACGCTTGCCAGTTAGGTAAGCATCATCGGTCCTCTTTTTCTACCATATTTCTAGGACAGCTAGCTGAACCCCGAGGCCCGTGGGGTGGCTAGCTCCTTCCCTACACTAGTAGCTCTCCCTGGTATAGTGTACGCGAGGGCCAAAAGTCGGTACAAAGTGGCCATACCTAACCCCGGGTCCCTAGGGCGGCTGGCTCCCCTCTGCACTAAGAGGTAACGTGTGCTTTCCTTGGTACTACGTACCCAAGAGACAACAAACTTCCCCATTCACTTTTCCAGTTCCATCCCATTTATTTTTCAGGAGTTCTACTCCTAATTCCCCGTAGGGTTCATGCTCATGTTTCTCAGGCCAAGCCATACTAGGTTTCATCATTTCAGGTTTATTCGCATATAATACGCGTTCCAACATTCAACTTCTTTTCCTTTCCAAATTTTTTTTTTATACAAGCATCTCATATTTAATCTCAACCAACAGAAATTACATGCAACAGTTACTAGCAACAGTACTCTACATTTCACAGGCAGCTGTTACCCAATTACAGGAAATTATCATTATTTATCTACTTATCCAAGACTGCAATTCAGGCATTCAAGACATTTGTTTCAGTGTTTCTGTTCCTAAGATTCATGCCACACCCTAGGATCTATTATTCAATCTAATTTTCAGGTCCTAGGATTCATGCCATACCCTAGGATCTATCATTCAATCAAATTTTCAGGTCTTAGGATTCATGCCATACCCTAGGATCTATCACTCAATCTAGTTTTCAGGTCCTAGTATTCATGCCATACCCTAGGATCTACCATTTAATTTAGATATGCATTAATATTTGTAATCAACTAAGGGAAGCCACTCTACCCGCAAAAAAAATCAGGAGTGATGGGGGCGTGATCGGCAGGTCCACGTGCCTCCGCAACCCCCAGATCCGCAACAGAACGAGGTCCTATCACAAGGATCAAACACAAGGAACTACTCATAACAGGATACAAGTACTCTAAACAAGTAGAGGAACAATTTTTGAGAAGAACGGAATTTCAAACGCAGAAATCAGACTTCGAACGGACCCTAAATGGGTCAAAAATGACAACTCTACCCTAAATCAGACGTCTGGAACACCTTCCAGACATCTTAAACGATGGTTTAGATCATACCTTGCTTCTGCGCTATTCTTCAGATGTCCAGGATCCTGCTGAACCGTCTGGACTTAGTTCCAGACATCCGACTGTCACTCCAGATGTCTGGAGACTCTCTTTGTCGTCTGGTGCAGTGCCCAGACGTCCGATCTGTGTGGGAGGGCGTGCCCTTGTGTCTTCCCGAATGAAACCTACACGCGTACGCAATCGTCCTTAACACGACAATGAGGCAGAACCCTCGGCGAAATGGCCTGCATGGCCATACCCGCGAAAGGAAGAGGAAAAGAAATATTGTACCTTTTAGACGTCTGGATCTTCCTCCAAACGTCTCCCGCATCTTCTAGATGTAGGTCCAGACGTCTGATTCTGGGAAAATTTCCCAGAATCAGGACCTCCTTGCCCTCCTCCTGCTGCGCATGGCCGTGCCGCGCTCGCCTGCTGCTTGAGCTGCGGCAGCATCGGGGTAACTTCCCTAGCACCGTGCTCCCACTGTGCGCCCGCTAGCCGGCCCTGGCTGCTCTGGCGAGCTTGCCCTCTCTTCCTCATGTGCTTCGCCTCTTCTCCCTCTCGCTACACCCCCTCCTCCCCGCGTGCACTAGACAGCAGCTGCTGCCCTCTCTCTCTCACCCTCACGCTGTCACTGGAAGAAGGAGGAGGAGACAGTGGAGTGGTGGTGAGGGAGAGGGAAGGGGGAAGAGAGGCTATTTGAAGGCGCCGGGGGAGAGAGAAAGGAAGAAAAAGAAGGCGCCTGCAGGACGGGGAGGGAAGAGAGAGAAGAAAAGAGGGCGGCGGGTTCAGTCTGCTCGTGCATGCTAGCAGACTTGCAATCGTATGCTGCAAAAATTAATTTCCAGACGTCTGGGAAGGCGTTCAGACATCTTACTAGACGTCTGGACCAACTCCTAGATGTCTTAAAAAACGTTTGACGTCGTGGGTCTTAACAACATAACAAACTCAAAGGATGTTTTGTCCCCGAAACTTGCGTTAACTAGAGTGCGGAAAAAGAACAATATACGCATAACAAACTCAAAGAGGACCGAAGCCGGTCTGAAAAGACTTACCCTCAAAGAGCTTCAGGTATCGCTCCCGCATCGCTGCCTCAGGCTCCCAGGTAGCCTCCTCATACTACTGGCTCCTCCAGAAAACCTTCACCAGTGGTACTTGCTTCCATCTTAGACTCCGGACGGCTCTGTCAAGAATCTGCACTGGCCGCTCGGGGTAGGTCAGGTCGTCACCCACCTCGACGCTCTCGTGGCTCAGGACATGACTGGGATCGGCAACGTACTTCCTGAGGTTGGACATGTGGAACATGTCGTGCACACCAGAAAGCTAGGGAGGGAGGGCAAGCCTGTAAGCAACGGGTCCAACTTGCTCCAAGACCTCAAAGGGTCCCACGAACCTCGGCGCGAGCTTCCCTCTCACCCCAAACCGCTGCAGACCCTTCATGGGCGAAACGCAAAGGAAGACGTGGTCCCCAACCTCAAACTGTACCTCTCTGCGTTTCCGGTCTGCATAGCTCTTCTGTCTACTCCTAACAGTGCGGAGTCACCTGTGGATCTGCTTGATCACCTCCTGACTCTGTCGGATCAACCTGGGGCCAACCTCCCACTTGGTCCCCACCTCAACCCAACTCAAGGGTGCCGTACACCTCCGTCCGTACAGAGCCTCGTAGGGTGCCATGCAAATGCTCGAGTGATAACTGTTATTATATGCGAACTCCGCCAGGGGCAAGTGCTCCTCCCAATAGCCCCTCCAGTCCAGTACGCAAGCACGCAAAAGATCCTTAAGTGTCTGTATCGTGCATTCAGACTGTCCGTCCGTCTGGGGGTGGTATGCTGTACTGAACCTCAACCGCGTCCCCAGGGCCTGCTGAAACTCAGCCCAAAACTGAGAGGTAAAACAGGTATCCCGGTCGGATACGATCTCCCGCGGAACTCTGTGTAGACGTACCACGTCGCGGATATACCTCTTTGTCAACTGTGCTGGTCCCAAGTAACTCGGATCGGCAAGAAATGCACCGTCTTCGTCAATCTGTCAACGATTACCCATACTGCGTTGTGTCCTCGCTGGGTAACAAGTAAGCCTACCACCAAGTCCATGGTGATGCTCTCCCGCTTCCACTCGGGCATTGGAAGTGGTTGCAACGGCCCTACAGGCCTCTGATGCTCGGCCTTCACCTGCTGGCACACTAAACACTGCTGTACGAATTCACCCACACTCGCTTCATCCCCCTCCACCAAAAGTTGCGCCTCAAATCATGGTACATCTTTGTGTTTCCGGGATGTATGGTGAATCTGGAACCGTGTGCCTCAGTCAGGAGATCTCTCAACAGCTCCTCGTCTCTGGGAACGCACAAACGTCCCCTCATGCGTAGCACCTGGTCTGTAAAAGAGAAGTCCCCAGGGTCTCTTGACAGTACTCTATCACGCAATGATTGTAAGTACGGGTTGGCCATCTGCCCTGTGATGATGCTGTTTATCAGCTCTGGCCTCGTCTGTCGGGTCACAGTCATTGCCCCAAAGTGCCCCAGTAACTCTAGGGGTCGCCAACTGCCCATCTCCTCCAAGAGGCTCCAACTCTGCGCCTGTAAACTGGTCAAGTGGGCCGGCGCCTTTCGGCTCAAGGCGTCAGCCACCACGTTGGCCTTTCCTGGGTGGTAGGAAATGCTGCAGTCATAGTCCTTCAGGAGCTCCAACCAACGTCTCCGTCTCATGTTGAGCTCCTTCTGATTAAACAAGTATCTGAGGCTCTTGTGATAAGTGAAAATCTCAAAGGTCTCACTGTACAAGTAGTGCCTCCAAGTCTTCAGCGCAGAGACGATAGCTGCCAGCTCCAAGAAACTGCGAATCTCAAGTGACCATACGCAGTCTCTCCACCTGAGCATTGCCTCGACCTTGGCTGGGTCCACAACCAAGCCATCCTTGAAGATCACATGACCTAAGAAGGTCACCTCCCTCAACCAGAACTCTCACTTGCTGTATTTGGCGTACATCCTATGTCATCTCAGTGTATCCAAAACCATCCGCAAGTGCTGTCCATGTTGTGTCTGATCTCGAGAATAGATGAGCACATCATCAATGAATACCACTACGAACTGGTCCAAGTACGGTCTAACACCCGGTTCATCAAATCCATGAATGCAGCGGGGGCATTGGTCAGCCCAAACGGCATGACCGGAAACTCGTAGTGTCTGTACCGGGTGTGGAAAGCTGTCTTGGAGACGTCTGCCTCCTTAATCCTCAACTAGTGGTATCTAGACCTCAAGTCAATCTTGGAGAATACCATGGCACCTCGCAGCTGGTCAAACATGTCATCAATCCTCGACAGCAGATACCTGTTCTTGATGGTGACCTTATTCAGCTGTCTGTAGTTTACACAAAGGTGTAGGGTACCATCCTTCTTCCTTACGAACAATACCGGGGCTCTCCATGGAGACGTACTGGGCCTCACAAAGCCCTTCTCCAGAAGATCCTGCAACTGAGACTTGAGCTCTCGCAGCTCAAGTGGTTCCATCCTGTATGGTGCTGTGGAGATGGGGCTGGTCCCCGGTACTAGTGAGATCTCAAACTCGATCTCACGCTCGGGCGGTAGTCCTAGCAACTCGTCTGGGAACATGTCGAGGTACTCTCTGACCACCGAGATAATCTGGAAGTTTGCCACAGGGCTGGGCTCCGCCACCACACAAGCTAGGAAGCTCTCACACCCCTGGCTCAGAAGTCTTGCCGCCCGAAGTGCAGAAATGCACCTGAAACCTCTGTCCACTGGCTGCCTGTGGAACTCGAAAGAAGGCAACTCCGGTATGGAGAAGACGATCTTCCTCTCAAAGCAGTCCACCAAGGCGTGGTATGCGGACAGCCAGTCCATCCCCAGAATTACGTCAAAGTCCTCCATCTGTATCGTAATCAGGTCAGCGGGAAGGCTGCATCCCCCAACACTGATCCCACAACCCGTATTACCTCCCCAGCTACAAATAGCTGGCCGCCTAGATTTCTGATTACCACTAATCCCCTAATGGAGTGTTATCGGACTCCAGAGCAGCAACAACTCGTGGAGCAAGAAGGTACATTGTACTAGAAGCAGGAATTACATACTCCAAAAAGACCAAACCTTGTAACCATACCTGTCACCGTATAAACTGAAGTTATGATGTCTCCGTGAGTCATGACGTCGCGACACTCCTCGGTATTGGGAGTGGACAAAATAGGTAGGCCTGGGGCAAAGCTAGTGACAGCGGGCCGGTATCCTCCTCATGGCAGCTGTCCTCCCTCAAGTACCTGGAACCCACGACCACCCGATTAGGCCTCAGTGCTCGAAGCGGTGAGTGTCTGCTGTGCTCCAACCCTAGATGGGCAGTGCCTCCTAAAATGGCCCGGATGGCCACACTAGTAGCAGAGGGAAACTCGACGCCTCCTCTCGGTAGGTCCCTGCTGGCAGCTGGGTGGGGGTCCAGTGCTGTCAGCTGGCCCCTGTCGGGGCCCCCCAGAGGCTACTGACGGCTCCGCAAAGCGCGACCGCCCTCCTACAGGTGTCGCGCCCCTCCATTGAGCTCTCCTAACCCACCTAGTGTGATGGCGGAAATCTCGTTCCACGATAAACTCCCCTGTTGTACCCTTGGAAGAGAGATGAGGGGGTGGAGAAGTGGGTGGAAGCTGAAATTCTTCTCGAACCACCTCTCAGATCAGATGGATGAGGTCCGGAGACGGTATGCTCAGGAGAAGAGAAGGGGTAACATGTACTCCAAGCTCGACACATCTGTCCCTCGGGCCTCGACCTCGGCCACGCTTGCGACCCACCCTCCTAGTTCCACGATAAGGCATCTCTTACAAGGGGATGCAAACACAAAACTGGAAGACGTCAAATCTAGCCGATACTCAGCAAAAGAACCTCAGAACGGATGTCAAAAGGTACGTTGGGGTGGTTACTCTAGTTACAAACATGTGAATTGGTTATTTTCCAACTAGTTGGTTCACTTCTCGGGACGACCTTACTCTGATACCATCTTGTTACGACCTGGTTCCCGAATCCCTACAGGACACGAGAATCGGACAGACTCGACTGATCCCAAGACCTAGTCGTCCAACGAGAAGGTAACCAAAAAGCAGTAAAATAAACCACATTCACCATGCAAGTAACTAACAGTAACAAAGTACAGCAGTAAAGGAAAGAACTACTACAGTACATACCACCACAACCGTAGAGAATTAAAAACAGGTACAGAAATATGAAGTTACAATAAAAGAGTACAAGGTGAAACTGAAATACTCACTACTACAGAAAAATGGTACAACAAAAGTACAACTACTGGGCTCTACTAGGCCCAGTACCTTCTGCAGCCGCAGGCTCTGGCTGCTCAACACGTGGTCCTGAAAAGGTGACAAAGGTGACACATCAGCGAAACGTTGAGTAGAGTGGTAACCAGCTAGCTAAGAAAAACAGTAAAGGTGGACAAGTAACTGTTATTTTTAATTTCTTTATTTATTTCTATTTACTTGTTCTTGAATTATTCCTCAGATCTTTCTCTTGATCTCGAATGTTCCTCGTGGGAACGATCTTAATTGCAGTCTTTTCCGAAAATTAGAAGTAGCACGTGGTACTCTCCTGGCTGGGAGAGTCCCCTGTGGTGGTCCTACCCTCAATCAACCACCCCAAGGTCACTGACAGACGTAACGGTGACTACGGCACGTGCGATAAACGCACGGGTAACTACCCCGCACTGGCACGCGGTCAGTCGTTTCCGTTAACGGGTGCGCCCCAAAGCACAGCATGGAACCAGTATAGGGCAGAGCCCTCTCAGTAACAGGGGTCCAGCCCCTCCACAGTAACCAAACAGGGGTCTTGCCCCTCCACAGTCCACGCACCCTCGCCTAACTACTCTGGTTTGCCCAGTAGGCCTAACAAGTCGGTGTAGGACAGCTAGCTGAACCCCGAGTCCCGTGGGGTGGCTAGCTCCTTCCCTACACTAGTAGCTCTCCCTGGTATAGTGTACGTGAGGGCCAAAAGTCGGTACAAAGTGGCCATACCTAACCCCGGGTCCCTAGGGCGGCTGGCTCCCCTCTGCACTAAGAGGTAACGTGTGCTTTCCTTGGTACTACGTACCCAAGAGACAGCAAACTTCCCCATTCACTTTTCCAGTTCCATCCCATTTATTTTTCAGGAGTTCTACTCCTAATTCCCCGTAGGGTTCATGCTCATGTTTCTCAGGCCAAGCCATACTAGGTTTCATCATTTCAGGTTTATTCGCATATAGTACGCGTTCCAACATTCAACTTCTTTTCCTTTCCAATTTTTTTTTTTATACAAGCATCTCGTATTTAATCTCAACCAACAGAAATTACATGCAACAGTTACTAGCAACAGTACTCTACATTTCACAGGCAGCTGTTACCCAATTACAGGAAATTATCATTATTTATCTACTTATCCAAGACTGCAATTCAGGCATTCAAGACATTTGTTTCAGTGTTTCTATTCCTAAGATTCATGCCACACCCTAGGATCTATTATTCAATCTAATTTTCAGGTCCTAGGATTCATGCCATACCCTAGGATCTATCATTCAATTAAATTTTCAGGTCCTAGGATTCATGCCATACCCTAGGATCTATCACTCAATCTAGTTTTCAGGACCTAGGATTCATGCCATATCCTAGGATCTACCATTTAATTTAGATATGCATTAATGTTTGTACTCAACTAAGGGAAGCCACTCTACCCACAAAAAAAATCGGGAGTGATGGGGGCGTGATCGACAAGTCCACGTGCCTCTGCAACCCCTAGATCCGCAACAGAACGAGGTCCTATCACAAGGATCAAACACAAGGAACTACTCATCACAGGATACAAGTA
Organism: Thalassia testudinum; assembly: GCA_037157565.1. Taxonomy (NCBI): domain Eukaryota; kingdom Viridiplantae; phylum Streptophyta; class Magnoliopsida; order Alismatales; family Hydrocharitaceae; genus Thalassia; species Thalassia testudinum. The sequence continues at coordinate 103,110,380 of JAZHRO010000024.1, read as the reverse complement.
CTTTAAACAAGTAGAGGAATAATTTATGAGAAGAACGGAATTTCAAACACGAAAATCGAACTTCGAACGGACCCTAAATGGGTCAAAAACGATAACTCTGCCCTAAATCAGACATCTGGAGCACCTTCCAGATGTCTTAAACGATGGATCAGATCATACCTTGCTTCTACGCTGTTCTTTAGACGTCCAAGATCCTGTTGAACCGTCTGGACTTAGTTCCAGATGTCCGACTGTCACTCCAGATGTCTGGAGACTCTCTCCGTCGTCTGGTGCAGTGCCTAGACGTTCGATCTGTGTGGGAGGGCGTGCCCTTGCGCCTTCTCTAACGAAACCTGCATGCGTACGCAACCGTCCTTAACACGGCAATGAGGCAGAACCCTCGGCGGAATGGCCTACATGGCCGTACCTGCGAAAGGAAGAGGAAAAGAAATATTGTACCTTTCAGACGTCTGGATCTTCCTCCAGACGTCTCCTGCGTCGTCTAGACATAGGTCCAGTCATCTGATTCTGGGAAAATTTCCCAGAATTAGGACCTCCTCACCCTCCGCCTGCTGTGCACGGTCGTGCCGCGCCGCGCTCGCTTGCTGCCTGAGCTACGGCAGCACCGGGGCAACTTCCCCAGCATCGCGCTCCCGTTGCGTGCCAGCCGGTCAGCCCTGGCTGCTCCGGCGAGCTTGCCCTCTCTTCCTCACACGCTTCGCCTCTTCTCCCTCTCGCTACACCCCCTCCTCCCCGAGCGCACCCAGCAGCAGCTGCTGCCCTCGCTCTCTCACCCTCACACTGTCACTGGAAGAAGGAGGAGGGGACGGTGGAGTGGTGGTGAGGGAGAGGGAAGGGGGAAGAGAGGCTATTTGAAGGCGCCGGGGGAGAGAGAGAGGAAGAAAAAGAAGGTGCCTGTAGGACGGGGAGGGAAGAGAGAGAAGAAAAGAGGGCGACGGGTTCAGTCTGCGCGCGCATGCGGGCAGACTCACAATCGTACGCTGCAAAAATTAATTTCCAAACGTCTGGGAAGGCGTCCAACTCCCAGATGTCTTAAAAGACGTTTGATGTCGTGGGTCTTAACAATACCTCTAGTAATGATCTTTTCAGTGAACTTATCCCGAATGACACATCCAAGTTCATCAAAAAAAATTCTACAATGGAGATCCTTCGTGATCCTGCTCATGGAAAACAAGCTCATGGGAAACTTCGATACATGTAGTGCTCTCGACAGTCACAACGTGGGTGTAACAGACACATCCCCTTGACCAACAACAGGAGCATGCCTGCCATCAACAACCTACATCGTCCTCGTGCAACAATACTGAGTGACCGAAAATATCCCTGATCCCCATAGAGATGCTGTGAAGCACCAGAGTCAACTAACCATCCTGTACCATGAAAACTCCTATCATGCTCCTGCAGCATTAAGCCCATATACTCAAAAATCCCTGGCGTAGCAGTGGTACCCAATGCCACCTCTGCTCCTCCTGAGATTGGCATTGTGCATAGTAGGGACTAAGAGAATCACCAAGGGCTAGAACTCACCATCTTTGAGCCAAAAATACTTAGATAAATATGCCACACATGGATCTAAAAAATACTTTCAGATTACAGAACAACTCTGAATGGGCAGCATGGGGCCTTAGGCATGAAGATCTAGGGTAACCAAGGTTGGAAACTTCACACCCAAAACAAGAGAAAATCCACTAAGCAAGGCCACAGGGTGTGTACAGCCCGGGGAAGGCCTTGCACACTCGCAACACGAGGAGATGACCCCCTACGGGGTTGCCTAGGAGAGGTTATCCCCTAGCACTACTTGTATTGCTGCTGGAGATCATCTCTGGCAAGTGTAGCGCCAACTGCCGTCACCTGATGCTGGTGGGACACCGTTGCTGTCGCCACTGTTGCCTACAGCACAAGGGGTTGCCGCCTCTAGGATGTCGCCACTGCATGAGGAGCACTGTTGCCTACAACACAAGGGGCCACCGCCTCTAGGATGCCACCATCTCATGAGGAGGGGTTTGGCTCCCCTCTGTCTGTCACCGCTGCTAATTGTTGGGATGAACGAACAAGGGGCAATCGCCACTGGGAAGACCAATCAAGGGAGAAGAGCGCTTAACAGCCCTCTCTCTAACCCTCCTGTCGGTGGGGAGGACCGGTGATGGTCCCCTCTGCTAGCGAGGAGGAGGTTGATGGCAGAAACTAGGGTTTTTGGTCGTTAGGGTTTAGAAGGTTTATTTTCAGTGGGATACCAGAACCTGACCTAGGATCGCGCTCTGATACCAAGTAGGAGAAAGTAACCAATCATATTTCTTAGAAAAGAGCCCAATACCTCTTTATAGGGAGAGAGGTATGGGTAAATAATAGTGCATGTCCATAAAGAAATAACAAACAATAAAATAGCTACTAATAGTAGGAAAAACATAAGATAATAGGAGTATTAACATAAGATGGATCACATCCACAGAAGCTCACAAGTAGTATAGGCCATAGCCCTATATTCTGATTTTGTACTAGATCTGGAGACAACATTTTGCTTCTTGCTTCTCCATGTGACGAGGTTGCCACCTACATAGGTACAGTAGCCAATAGTGGATCTCCTATCTTCATTTGCCCCTGCATAGTCTTCATTAGAATATCCCTAGACATTGAGATGACCATGCTTCATAAAAGATAGCTCCTTCCCAGGAGCTTGCTTGAGGTATCTTAGTACTCGGCATACACCATCCCAGTGGACCTTTCTAGGAGACTGCATGAATTGACTCAATCTTCCCATTGCAAAGCAAATATTAGGTCTTGTGATTGTCAAATATAGTAGCTTTCCCACCATAGCACGATACCTAGTAACATCTTCAAGCAAAGGACTCTCAGAGTATGCAAGTGGCAAGGAGGGATCCATAGGGATGCTAGTAGATTTGCAACCCAACATACCTATCTCTTTTAGCATGTCAAGAACATACTTCCTCTGTAACAATACTAGACCACCATCAACATGTTGCACTTCAATGCCTAGAAAATAGTTTATCATTCCCAAGTCATTAGTAACAAACTGAGAATGCAAGAATCTTTTGGTGGCCTCTATACCCGTCTCATCACTTCCAGTGAGTAATATATCATCTACATACACAATTAAAATGACAGATCCAACACCTCTATGCATAGTAAAAATAGAGTGATCTATAGTAGATCTAGTAAAGCCAAACTCTTGCACAGCCTTACTAAATCTCTCAGACTAGGCCCTGGGACTCTGCTTAAGGCCATAAATAACCTTCTTCAACCTGCAGACCTTCTGATACTCTCCCTCAGCCACAAAACTAGGGGGTTGCTGCATATAGACTTCTTCCTCTAAATCATCATAAAGGAAAGTATTTTTTATATCAAGCTGAGATATAGACTAACCTCTATTGACTGCCACAGAAAGAAGTATGTGCATTGAATTAAGTCTGGCTACTGGAGAGAAAGTCTCAAAATAGTCAACTCAAAATGTTTGTGTATAACTTTTGGCAACTAGTCATGCTTTGAACCTTTCTACTATATCATCAGGAGGACATTTAAGGGTGAACACCCACCTACACCCCACAACAGTAGCACCAGGAGGTAGGTTAACAAGTTCCTAGGTACCCTTAGACTGAAGAGCAACCATCTCCTCTTCCATGACTGTTGTCAACGTTTCTGTGCGGATTTAAAGGCGTATTACGTTGCAGTAGAACCGACAAAACGTTTAAACAAATATAAATAATTTTATTACTCGAACAACTAGAGTATCCGAGGTCGAACACAGGGAGCAAACTCAGTACTTTGTAAAACCCAAGAATACAACTGTTAAATGCAAATATAATTGATTCAAAGAGTTTTTAAGAAAGATGTAAAAAAAAATAGAATTAGACGTCTGATTTATGTATCAGACGTCTTAAATGTGATCTTTCTTTCTCTTTTTCTTCTTCTGCTTTGCCTTTCGGATCTCTTTGCAATCTTCCCTTGTCCTTCTTCTTCTTCTCCTGCGAAGACTTCTAACCTTTCTGCTTTCCTTCTTCTCCTGCGAAGACTTCTTTCTTTCCTCTTCTTCTGTCTTGCTTCTCCTTTCTTCGTTGCCTTCTTCTTCTTCTTTGTCTTGCTTCTCCTTCTTCTGCAGCGGCCAAGTCCTTCTCCTGCAATCAGCCTGCCTGCACAGGGAACAAAACCTAACCCTTCTCCCTCTACCCGCGCGTGTCTCTCTCTCAAGCAATTCACTCTAACCGCTCTACCAGAGCCACAGTCTCAATCGGGTCGGATCGTACCCGGGACCAGGCGCACCTGCAGGTGTGTGATGCGCGAGGAGTGCGTAGGTCTAGGTCGGGTCGGATCCGCCAGGTCCGCGTGGTCAGGCCGCGGACGAGGCGGGTGGGGTCAGTGAGGGACCTCACCCCTGTGCTTACTGAGGCGATAAGAGTAAAGCGTAAAAACAACTTATACGGTACCTGACGGTTGCAATCCCACGATGTGGGACTATCTGGTCTCGCCTTCACGCGCGCCTGCAGAAACCTCGTCGTGCGATTGCCCCGCAGCTGCTGGCTCTGCTAGCGCTCCTCGGCTGGATTCGTTCACCTCGCGACACTTGCGTTAGTATGCAGCACCTGTAGTCTGGAAGACCGGGTGCCTGGAGCTTCGCGGGAGCTTCATCAGAGGTCGTCCATGGCGGCAGCGGCTCGAATCCTGTCGTACACAAAACGCGCCTCTCGGCCAAATCAGAATAGATAGAGACCTTCGCCGTGGCACGGCGAAGGCGGTGGGCAGTGCAGCAGGCCGCAGGTCGGCCTAGGCGTGCGTGCCTAGGTCAACCTGTGGCCGGAGATGGTGGGTTGGTCGGGGGGTGGTTGTGGAGGGCTGGAGTGGCAGTGGTAGGGTGGAGTGTGTTCCTGGAGGTGAGGCGGAGCTTTCGAGGTGGTTGGCGAGCCGTGTGGAGGGCTAGAGTGGTGTGGGTGGCTCGCCGGAGTGCGGTCGGAGGCGAAGACGATGGAGGTGGTTAGCGTCTGTCGAGGGTCGATCAAGGGAGATAACAGGGGGAAAAAAGAGAGAAGAGGATGGAGAACGTATCTGGGGTTGTCTGGAGTGAAGGGAGGCAGCGGAGAGGACGGCTCGTGACTGCCGTCGTCGGGGAAGAAAGACCCTGGGGGAGGAAGCGGCGACGAAGATGAGGTCAGGAGCTTGCGCGCAGGGTACAGCGCGCCGCGGGAGGAAGAGGCGGAGAGGACTCTGCTGCTGGTATGGCAGCAGAGTGACGAGAAGGAGGGAAGGCGGTCGCCGGAGCTTGTGGGTCGTTTGGCCGGAGATGGGAGAGAAGAAATTTGGAGGGGATCTCCGTCAAAATCAAGCTTAAGATGAGTGGCCGGGTCCGAGGGGTGTTTTATAGGTGCTGGCCGCTCCTATCAGTGCGTGAAAGACGCGCAATTAGGTCAGCCGGTTCGCCGGAGTTGGAAGGAAGAAAGATACCCACATCTCTCGTGCGTTCGCACGAGAGATTGGGTTCACGCCAGCGAATTTGATTGGCTTTAGAAGGAAGGGAATTCCTCAGAGAATCTCCCTTCCATTTCTGGGAGAGAATCTCTGAGGAATTAGAGAGCCATCTCTCTCGAAACTTCGTCGGAGCTCGGTTCTGCCCTAGCAATGGCGGCAGGACCGGTTTGCAAAGAAGGCGAGGAACCTAGGGGGCTCTCTGCAAGGATATTCAAAAGATAGGGACCTCTTTGTGATTTGGGTATACTAACTTGCAAAGTAGGTCAAGATGACCTCCCCTTAGGTCCAAATTTTGGTACAAACCTAATTTGGCCCTAAAGAATCCAATGGTGAAGTTGGATTTTAGGTTTGACCTCGTTTGACTGGACATTTTGCGTAAAAACCCAAATTAGGTTAATTGAAGAGCTAAGACCCTAATCTAGGTCAAACTAGGTTCCAAAGGCCAAATTAAGTGTTCTAAACCCCAGAGGATGTTTTTCTATGATTTTTAGAGGGTTTGCTTGATTTTTATTCTGATCGGAACCTTGTTAATTTAAGCGGGTCTGTTTTAGGGTTACCAAGTGTCATTTAATTCTTAGATTGCACATAAACCCATTTCTGATTAATTCAACCCACTTTGGACCATTTGACCTATGTTTTGCTTCTGAGAAATCCCGTTTATGTACTGCAATGGTAAAATTGCAGTTTTAACCTTTATTTCATGTTTTCTTCTCAGAGCACTTGTTCCTTCAGTTAAGCCTTCTTCTAGGTTATGTAGGAGCTTTTATCTTCTTTATTAGGTCAAGATGAGCTAGTTATGGCTCATGATGAGGCTCTCATCAATGACCAAGGTCCAAGACAAGTCCTGAGAAGCCTCAATGTGATTCTTGGGAATATTTTTTCCATCAATTGCAAGAGATAATAGTTTTCACGATCAAGTGACATATAATTGGAAACATAATATTTAGTACAAGATCATTGTGGCTTCCTTTGGGCAATAAGAAGATCCACATCAGGTACCTCTGATAGTGAAGGATCTGGACCTTCATCGGAATCATCAGCATCAGCAGAGGACTAAGTAGGAATAATAGAAAGTAGTTCCTCCTCTTGTAAAGTGGTAGAAGGGGGTCTACGCTAAAAGTGTTGAGGTAAGGTATCTGTAGTGGGTACCTCAGGATGCCTAGGATAGGTAATAGTAGGGCTATCATGAGGTGGCGGTGGCTTAGAGGGACTTGGAGGTGCAGTAGTAGGCATAGGCAATGGAACATCCTGCGTGACACTGGGAGACTTGCCTGTAACCAAATAATAGGGCAAGTCCTAAAAGAAAGTCACATCCTTGCTAACATAAAATCGATGTGAAAGAGGATCAAAGCATTTATACCCCTTCCGGGTTCTAGAATAACCCACAAAAATGCACTTGATAGATTTAGGAGAAAGCTTGTCCACTTTGAATAAATGAATAAAACACACACATCCAAAAATTTTAGGAGGCAAAGAGAAAAGCCCCTGATCAGAGAATAAGGTAGAATAGGGAACTCTCCCTTCAAGATCAGAAGACGACACCCTATTAATAAAAAAAGTAGCTGTAAGAGCAGCATCTGCCCAAAAAGGAGCAGGAACATGCATCTGAAACATAATAGTGTGGGCAACGTCAAGAAGATGTCTCAGCTTGCATTCTGCCACCCCATTATGTTGGGATGTATGAACACATGATGTTTGATGTATAATACCATGGGACTAAGAAAATTGAGTCAAAGTAGAATTTACAAACTCAAGTCCATTATCAATCTGAAACATACGAATAGTAGTAGAAAATTGAGTCATTATTTCTTTCACAAAATTTGTAATCAATACAGGAGTTTCGGATTTTTCTTTCATCATAAAAACCTAACAGACATGAGTACAATCATCCACAAGCACAAGAAAATATCGAAACCCCTCAGTTCTTTTATTCTTATTAGGAAAAGAAACTCTATGATGCTTGCCAAGTTGACAAGCCTCGCAAGAAAATGAATCTGGAAACTGCATATCAAGAAATTGATGACAAAGAATAGAAATGCTAAGATGTCCCAATCTAAGATGTCACTATAAAGCAGATGTGGCACAACTAGCAGCCATGGAATGATGCTCAGGTGGAAGATCAAGGTAGTAAAGGCCATCCTGCTCAAGTCCTCCACCAATCATCTTCATCATCAGGAGGTCCTGCAAGAGGAAGTGATCATGAAACACTGCTCTACAATTTAGTGTCTTGATAATCTAACTGATAGACATCAAATTTAAAATGAATTTAGGTGCATGCATGACATCAGAAAGAGATAAAGTAGAAGATAAAGAAATGTCACCCAAGCTTGCCATAGGGGATAAGGCACCATCTGCTACTCTAACATGTACTAGAGGAGTTAGTGGTTTAAGATCTAAAAAGAGGGTAACATCTCCTGTGATGTGCGAAGATGCACTTGAGTCTACAAGTCAAGATGGCTTACGAGCATTTAGGACACTAGCAGCAGTACCTGTCCTCTGGGAGATAGACACGCCAGCAGTAGAAGAGATCTGGGAAGAAATAAGCCTATCATACTCCTCCTTGGAAATAGTGACCTGATGATTGACTTGTTCTTCCTCCTGATAGTGCTGATTCTTATCTTCACTATAAGCAACTTGGTTGGCCTGATGACCCTGAGGAAACCTGTGCTTCCTCCAGTACCTGTCAATAGTATGATTTGTCTTGTGGCAATGGTCACAAAACAAACCACGTCCTCTACCATGGTCACTAGCCTTTGCTCCACATCCTCTCCCCCTGACCCCTGAGACTCCCCTGCCACGACCAGTGGCTGCCAAGGCAGAGGAATCAAAAAGTGGCCCAAGGTTAGATATATCCAATTTGAAAAGTCAAGCATATATCTGTGCAGGTGCAGGAATCTCCTCCAGTGTCATAAGCTAATCCTTTACAGACTTATATTCAAGACCAAGGCTTGTAAGTAACTGAACGGATCGAAATGCTTCAAGTTGTTTGGCAATGACAGTAACATCTATGGAGATCAACTGGTAGGTATCCTACTCATCCTAGAGGTTCTTCATAGAACCATAGTACTTAGCAAGGGACATGGTTCTGATTAGCCCATAGTTGTGGGTTATTTAAGTATTTAAGTGCCTACACATTAGGTTAATTCTAACATTTATTTAGTATAAATTAGGATGTAAATAGATTAATTCATAGTTTTAATCTAATTACATAATCCATACATTGCATTCATATCTTAAGTGCATTTAGAATTAGCTTAGAATAGCATTCATCTAATTAGATAACCAATTAGGTATATTGTTTTTATTAACATAGAAGTTGAGGGTCTATACATAAATAACCCTAATATTTTAATAATATTTTCTTTATTCGTCTTCTTTCAGAACGGCTGGCTGCCGCTCCAACGCCCGGCTGATGCAGTGAAGAAGCCATTCAAGGGGGAGCGGATGTGGTGGATCTGGTCGGCCGCTGATTTCAAATTTGTTCAAGACACTACAAAAGGAGCACGGAGGCAGCTGAGCTCAGGAGGCCTCCGCCACCGACCCACCACTGTGTAGAGAGAACCTCTCTCTTCCACTCCACACTGCCGGCCTCTACCGTGGCGGCGAGTCTCCACCACCGTGGGCGTGTGGTGTGACAGGCCACACCGCCATCCGGAGCTCGTCCGCATTACCGTGAGCACATCAGCGTGCATCTCCCTCGCCGTCGTCACCAACCACCACCGCCGAGCCACTGTGCAATCACCCTTTCAGTCACTTAAGACGTCCGGGAAATTTCCCGGACGTCTGAAGTCCACCCCCACTCCAGCAGCAATCTCCGTCCTCTCACTTCACTTCCACCACCCACGCCGCAGCAGCCCGCTCATCTCCAACCACATGCAAGGCGTGCACAACCTCCAGCCCTCACGCCTGCTCACGCCACCTTCCCTGCGCCTGCAGCCTTCGCCATCCCCACGCGCAACCACCGGCGCACCCGTCTGAAGTCCACCCGCAGCACCTTCCCGCACCGACTGCAGTGCGCGCCCCACCATCTGCAACAGCACCTGCAGAACCACCCCCCTATGCCCTCTCTCCAGCAGTCCCGCGCACGCCTCACTACACACGCCCTCCTCCCGTGCCTGTAGCACCCACTCTCACCGCCAACAGAGCGTGCAACAGTCCGCCCACGCCTCCAGCAGCGCACGCCACGCCCACGGCAGCGGCAGCAGCCACCCCCGCAGCAGCAGCAGGCAGCGGACTTCATGCCAACAGGCTGCGCAAGCTGCCGGCTGCAGCACCTCCGCCGGAGCTCGTCCGGCCACCTCCGGCCGTCGCGCGACTCGCCGCCACCACCGATTCGAAGCCCTTGATCCAAGGGACCTCCTCCGAGCTTCCCGCGCCCGGCCATCGGCTCCTCGTCGCGCAAGACAACGGGGAAAAATTCCCCTGTTTTGCTACAGTAAAACATTAATTTAAATTTACATTTTGTGCCATTGCCACATTTTAATCATATTATATTCACTCTGCATTGCGGAAAATATCCTGTAGTTTCTCATAATTGCCATTTCAGCATTGTTTCTTGCTAAAACCTTAATCTAAAGGCAATCTTGGCTTGGTTCTTGTCCAAATTGACTCCGAACAAACATTTTTAAGTGGCACGAATTTTAATACGTTATTGCCTCCCTGTGGATACGACCCACTCCTCTGCGAGTGGTTATTTCTTATTAAAAATTGATTAGTCGATTTTTCCACCACATTAAACTACAAACGACTTAAAAGCGAAAGATCGACCAGTCAAATGGCGCCGTTGCCGGGGAGGCAACAGACGCAATAATTTCGCCTAATTTTATTTTGATTATTTGTCAATTGCACAGAGATTTGACCATCTATTATTTTCTTTTCTGTGCGAGAAATTTTGTGCAAGAATCAGCCACTGTGAGAGGCGACCCTTGACGTCGCCAGACGAGAAGTGGACAAGCAATTTTGAAAGGAGGAGAAGGATGAGGACGCGACAGACACCATTGTATTTAATCGCTAATTTAATTAGAATAGAATTAAGACTGAAGACTTAATTTTTCATTACAGTTAGTTTGAAACCCTTGTTCTGGGGCAAATTTTGAGGGGTTTGTTCCCCGATTTTGTTTTGGACCCGTGTTGGGTAATTTTTGGGAGCCTGTTCCCTTTTCTTTAGATTTAGGTTTATTTTTTTTTATTATTTCTTTTATTTTCTTGTGCATAAGTAGTTCTAAAAAAAAACAGAAAAAGAAAAAAAAACGAGCTGCCTGCTAGAAGTTGCCTGCCCTAGGATGAACCATTTAGGTCTGTATGAGCAGCCTCTAGATTTGCTTTTCTGCATTGCGTGCATTTTTGCATCGAAGATCGCTGGAGGCAAGGTACGCATTCTCTTACTTTGCATCCTATTTTTGATCACGCATTGCATTTGGGATTTAATGCGAAGACCACCTAATCTGTACTGAATAAATCTAACAAGTGGTCACATATTTTCTTTAGAAAAAGGACTAATTAAAGGAAGGACATTTTAAAAACCAAGGATTTGATTTTCAAACTTGGCGTGCGATTCAAAGTTCAAAATCTTTGACGGTGTATGTACACTTATTTCACTTGCACCACGGCACGTTTCTAGACACTCCTTAGGTTTGGAAATACTAGGACAAGAGCCCTCCTTTCGTTGGATTTTGAAGTGTTCGGAACTTGAGATCAAAGGTTTTGTAAATCCAAAGAGGGAGATACCCTGTCACGGATTTTTGGGGGTAGTTGAGGAGCACCGCGAAAGCACAGCTTCAAAGGAAGGCTTAGGCCTACTTGCATCCCTCGATCTTCCGTCTTTGGATTTACTTGACCATTTGAGATTTAGGGAAGAACACCTAAGCTCCAACTAGGTCTTTTTAGGCGAGCCGTAGGTCGACAATAGGCGCGTAAATTGATTGAACAAATTGTATTGTCACCTGCAATCTGACTTAAAATCAAAAGCCTAAATTGGGAAAGACCTAAAAGGTCCTTTTTGAATTGTGTCTTGCTTGGGGAATTCTGATTGAAGTGTGAGTTAGAATGGACCACATTGATTTTCATCCTTTCACATCTTGCCCACACCCTCACCCCCACTCTGCATCCTTCGATCCCAGACGCCGAGATGGTCCATTCCTTGATGGACATAATGACAATCATTGGGATCCGTTTTACTCCTATTATAGGAGTATTGGCCTAGTTAAGCCCCAAATTAGTGAGCAGAACTCAGGAGCGGGATTTGCTTTGCCCAATATCCCACATACCAAAGAAATACCCAACCCACCCTCCCTGAAAACTTATAATGGTTGGACAAACACTCCTGGGTACTATAAGCCTGAGCCTGACTTCTCTTATGATAGAAATGACCTCTCCTCTTTGAAGATGGAAATACAGAAAATGCAAAATGAAATGAGTGAATTGTTAGGAGAATCTTTGAGAGCAGGCCAACAAGAAAGAGATGAAATTAGCCACCCAATCTGCCCCATTGACGATGACGTACACCCCTCTACAATAGATGCATCTCCCGTGGGAAAGCTACACTTTAAGTTGAAGGGAAATTCTGGGGAGAATAGCTACTTTTCGAGGATCGATTTTGAAACCTCCCCATTAGATGACACTTCCTTGAGAGATCTACACTTTAGGTGGGAGGAAAATACACATGAAAGTAGCTATGCATTGGATGAAGAAAGGTGGCAACCCGAGGAAGATGATGATAAGGTTGAGTATCCACCTGAATTATATTGGAGTCAAAAGAAGGGAATGATGGTACCATTGGAAGACCTCGACCCAGATGATAGTATTTTCGTGACATTTGATGAAGTGGGTCAAAGTCAAGTTGTTAATCCTACCCTCCCTTTTGATCACGATATGGAACTCAAACCCACCCTTAGGGAACCTAACCCTAAAGAAATTGACCTATTTGAGGAGTCTGATGTAACCAATGTAAATAATTTACCTCAGATAGAGCACCCTAGGGGATCTGCTGAGATATTAAATGATTCTAGACCTCGGGTACATGATGAATTGTGTGATGAGGAGGAAGATGAATTATATGAGGAACCTACATTCAAGATTTGGAGTGACACTAAGGGTGATTATGTCTTATTTGAAGAGTTAGCCCCTGAGGATGTCACAAATTTGACCAAATTAGGTTTCCTTGGCACACCCATTGATGATATTTCTCCTCATAATAAAATGATGGAAAATTTGGAAGCAATTTCTAAGATTTATGTGGATTCACATATAGACTCCGGGGAAGATTTGAGTAAAGAACAAAAACCCGGGGATGACATTGATAGGATAATCCCTAGATCTGTTGCTTCCAACCTGCCTTCATTCACTTTGAAGTCACCCTCTGATTCGCTTATATCTGAAAGCGAAATTGTGACTCCTGATGAAGAGCAGGAAGATCCACGTGATGGTGCAAGGAATGCTAGGGATGAAATTGAGGATTTAGAAAGAGTGTTTGGGATGGACACCAAGCTGATTAAACCCAACCTAGATCTTATGGCCATCCCACAACCTCGTAACTTGAACACCCTAGACGATCCTTGCCTTAGAGAATTGCTCATTTTTGTTCTGACTAGGGGGCTTAACAGACCAATATTTTCTGTAATGGAGTATCGGGTATGGATTGATGATTTCTTTAGTCAGTCCATTACCCTGGGGGTTTATATCTATACCATTCCTTCCCCATTCTTTTTGGAGGATCCTTGTCATCCTACCCCTACCCCTTTGGAGGTTATTTTAACTGTTTATCCTTTAGAACCTCTTCTGGTGACCTGGGAAGATTTCATTCCCATTTTAGTTGGGCGAGCATTTGCTATCGGGATTCATCATCAGCTCGCCAACATCCTAGGTTACCTATTTTCTAGGCCAACTTTGCTTTGCTCATTTTTAGGGCCTATTTCTGCAATTCTTGAACCTGATTTGCAGGTTCTTCGGCTATTCAGCCCAGCTTTGACCCAGGTAATATCCTTCTATGCAATGAGGACATTGCAGATTTTAGGCATGGGGGGGTGTACTTGGGGATATACATAGCATAATTGCATACATTTGTACATATAAAAAAAAATAAAAAAGTTTTGAGCTTAACTGGCTAAGTCCTGCATTCTTAAGCAAATCAGAACTCTACCGTAGACTAAATTAATTCTAGGGTCAAACTTTAGAAGCTAAATAAGCTACTAGCTTTAGACCTTTAGGGTCCTTTGTGGACTTAAAAACTTAAGTAGGAGTTAAGTTGCGGACCATTCTTCAAGAGGTTGAGGAAGGGAAGCTAGGGTTTGAGTTAAAAGGTGGGGTAGTACCTGGAGTCTTATTCTACCTTTTGGTTTACGGGTCCTTGTAACCCAAGCATCCAAATTTCACACACTTGGTCTGGTAATCAACTTAATTTTCGTCTTTCTGAAAAGAGATTTGGTTCTCTTAATTTTGACTTAAGAGAGGCTTGAAAGCACATTTTGATTGGAAGAGTTCCCGCCGCAGGAGAGGTCGGGCATATACTCACCTTGAGGATGCGATGATAACATATTACCTCCTCGGCGCTTGTCTCTTAGGATATCCATCCTACTGGGGGCATGTAAGCGCATTGCGCGGTTTAGGTACCATGGGCGGCCCTATCTCGAAGTGCCGATTGCCATAGGCCTGAATTCGCTTAAGAAATCCATGGGCGGTGCTATCTCGAAGCATCGAAAGCCAGGCACCCTTTGAGGTATGGTAATGGGGACAATGAATCCAACACAGACCGTGTTGATAGCTGATCTGAGGTTAGACTTAGAAGAATCAAAAAAAAAAAAAAAAAAAGGGGGTGTATATATAAAAAAATTTTCCTTTAACTCAAATAACTCGGACCAATGCACAAGCACGGATGCTTTAATCTCAGGGATCAATAAACTTTAGGGTAGAGTCAGAAATCAGGGAAACTTGTGCTTGCAACTCGTCTTTAGCCAACCTAGTCTGTAACTTAGCAACTACTTAGGAACCTTGGGTTTAGAACCTGAACTTAATATGCTTCTGAAGGAAGACTAAGTGAGTTGACTAGTCTACTTAGAGTGCTAGGTTTCGCTTAATTTTGCTAGGGACTAGCAAAAACTAGGCATGGGGGTATTTGATTAGCCCATAGTTGTGGGTTATTTAAGTATTTAAGTGCCTACACATTAGGTTAATTCTAACATTTATTTAGTATAAATTAGGATGTAAATAGATTAATTCATAGTTTTAATCTAATTACATAATCCATACATTGCATTCATATCTTAAGTGCATTTAGAATTAGCTTAGAATAGCATTCATCTAATTAGATAACCAATTAGGTATATTGTTTTTATTAACATAGAAGTTGAGGGTCTATACATAAATAACCCTAATATTTTAATAATATTTTCTTTATTCGTCTTCTTTCAGAACAGCTGGCTGCCTCTCCAACGCCCGGCTGATGCAGTGAAGAAGCCATTCAAGGGGGAGCGGATGTGGTGGATCTGGTCGGCCGCTGATTTCAAATTTGTTCAAGACACTACAAAAGGAGCACGGAGGCAGCCGAGCTCAGGAGGCCTCCGCCACCGATCCACTACTGTGCAGAGAGAACCTCTCTCTTCCACTCCACACTGCCGGCCTCTACCGTGGCGGTGAGTCTCCACCACCGTGGGCGTGTGGTGTGACAGGCCACACCGCCATCCGGAGCTCGTCCGCATTACCGTGAGCACATCAGCGTGCATCTCCCTCGCCGTCGTCACCAACCACCGCCGCCGAGCCACTGTGCAATCACCCTTTCAGTCGCTTAAGACGTCCGGGAAATTTCCCGGACGTCTGAAGTCCACCCCCACTCCAGCAGCAATCTCCGTCCTCTCACTTCACTTCCACCACCCACGCCGCAGCAGCCCGCTCATCTCCAACCGCATGCAAGGCGTGCACAACCTCCAGCCCTCACGCCCGCTCACGCCACCTTCCCTGCGCCTGCAGCCTTCGCCATCTCCACGCGCAACCACCGGCGCACCCGTCTGAAGTCCACCTGCAGCACCTTCCCGCACCGACTGCAGTGCGCGCCCCACCATCTGCAACAGCACCTGCAGAACCACCCCCCTATGCCCTCTCGCCAGCAGTCCCGCGCATGCCTCACTACACACGCCCTCCTCCCGCGCCTGTAGCACCCACTCTCACCGCCAACAGAGCGTGCAGCAGTCCGCCCACGCCTCCAGCAGCGCACGCCACGCCCACGGCAACGGCAGAGCCACCCCCGCAGCAGCAGCAGGCAGCGGACTTCATGCCAATAGGCTGCGCAAGCTGCCGGCTGCAGCACCTCCGTCGGAGCTCGTCCGGCCACCTCCGGCCGTCGCGCGACTCGCCGCCACCACCGATTCGAAGCCCTTGATCCAAGGGACCTCCTCCGAGCTTCCCGCGCCCGGCCATCGGCTCCTCGTCGCGCAAGACAACGGGGAAAAATTCCCCTGTTTTGCTACAGTAAAACGTTAATTTAAATTTACATTTTGTGCCATTGCCACATTTTAATCATATTCTATTCACTCTGCATTGCAGAAAATATCCTGTAGTTTCTCATAATTGCCATTTCAGCATTGTTTCTTGCTTAAACCTTAATCTAAAGGCAATCTTGGCTTGGTTCTTGTCCAAATTGACTCCGAACAAACATTTTTAAGTGGCACAAATTTTAATACGTTATTGCCTCCCTGTGGATACGACCCGCTCCTCTGCGAGTGGTTATTTCTTATTAAAAATTGATTAGTCGATTTTTCCACCACATTAAACTACAAACGACTTAAAAGCGAAAGATCGACCAGTCAAATTTCCCGGACGTCTGAAGTGACTGAAAGGGTGATTGCACAGTGGCTCGGCGGTGGTGGTTGGTGACGACGGCGAGGGAGATGCACGCTGATGTGCTCACGGTAATTCGGACGAGCTCCGGATGGCGGTGTGGCCTGTCACACCACATGCCCACGGTGGTGGAGACTCGCCGCCACGGTAGAGGCCGGCAGTGTGGAGTGGAAGAGAGAGGTTCTCTCTGCATAGTGGTGGGTCGGTGGCGGAGGCCTCCTGAGCTCGGCTGCCTCCGTGCTCCTTTTGTAGTGTCTTGAACAAATTTGAAATCAGCGGCCGACCAGATCCACCACATCCGCTCCCCCTTGAATGGCTTCTTCACTGCATCAGCCGGGCGTTGGAGCGGCAGCCAGCCGTTCTGAAAGAAGACGAATAAAGAAAATATTATTAAAATATTAGGGTTATTTATGTATAGACCCTCAACTTCTATGTTAATAAAAATAATATACCTAATTGGTTATCTAATTAGATGAATGCTATTCTAAGCTAATTCTAAATGCACTTAAGATATGAATGCAATGTATGGATTATGTAATTAGATTAAAACTATGAATTAATCTATTTACATCCTAATTTATACTAAATAAATGTTAGAATTAACCTAATGTGTAAGCACTTAAATACTTAAATAACCCACAACTATGGGCTAATCAGGTTCTCTTCTTGAAAAAGTGCAACTCCCCAATCACCCTGTAGAGAATTATGAGAATGTATCTCATGAAGAACCTCCCACATTTTCTTAGTCGATGCATAGGACATGGCCTGCTTTGCTATGGGTTCCTTCATGTTATTCAACATGCAGGTAGCTACCCAATCATTGTCTGCTTCCCAGTCAACAGACTTGACAACAGGTTCCTCTTGTGTTAGAATATATTTCTTCCTGTGTGATCCCACAAATCGAGAAAAGGAGGTAGACCATAGCAAAAAGTTGGTACTATCCAACTTGATAAAAGTTTCTTGCATAAAAGAGGATGTGCTCAGGGTAGACGTCTTCCCCATCGAGTCGCTAGGGGGATCCTTCTTATCCTCCATATCACTCGACGTGTAGGAATCACCAAAACAGAGCTACTGCAGCAAAAATCAGATCAAATATCGATTTGAAAAAAGTCCCAGATCTGAGAACGGAGATGCAATCAGACCATAACAACCTCCCTTGGGGCTAGATAAAACCCTAAAGGGGGTTCTTCCTCTTAGACCTTGCCTCAGTTGAAGAACAGAGGGAGAAAGGTGCTACGGTAGTGCTTCAGTTGGTGGTGGACAAGAGAGGGAAAAGGTGCACCTCTTCATGCCACCGTAGATAGGAAGAGGCACTGCAACAGCACCCTTAGGTGGTTAGATCACCACCTGCAATGGCCGGCAGCGCAGTGTAGAGGAGAGGTGGCGCTGTAGCACCCTCAGGTGGTCAAATCACCACCTGATGTGGCGGCGGTGCGGTGGAGGAGGCTGGAGCGCGACAGTAGCAGCCGGTAGCCTTCCTGATCGGTGGTGCTGGGTGATGTTGTCGACTCGAGAGGCTGGCGGTGAAAAGGAGAAGGCCAACGGTAGCAAGGAAGGATTGGTGGCACCCTGGGGTTTGTGTGGAAGGGAGCAGAGGCTGGTTCTCGGTGGGATACCAGAACCCCAATCTAGGACCATTGCTCTGATACCTTGTTAGGTTGTAAGGTCATTCATTCTATTAGAAAATCCTAGGTGCCTTTATATAGAGAGGCACCCAATCGGTAGAGTTACAAGTATGCCCTTACACAATATAACACTAAAAATAGAAAGACATACAATATAACTCAACAAATTGCTACTGTTGAGAAAGAAATAATTCTCTAATTTTGAGAAGAAACATTAGGTGCCTTTATATAGAGAGGCTCTAGGTACAAACTATAGAGATGCTTAACATCTAATGGAAATGAAATAAAACTCTACTAACACCCTTCCATGTTGGAGCATACATTCCTTTTTTCTTAAAAAGATGGAGTACACACATACATGTTCAGGTTGTATACAATAGGTTCCAATTAGTAAGGTAGGAGATCCTTAGTAAAGATACGAGTAAGCCACTCCTTCGAAGATATGTAATGACATCTTCGATGAGATGGTATATGACTTAAATATGCTTGGTATGCTCATGGCATGAAAAATTATTGGGGATAAATGTGGCTATTTTATTTTATGGTCAATTTAAATTGAAAGTTGAACTACCATGTCAAAAATCCCTATGTTAGTGATAAGCATGTTAGAAATCACTTCTTCTAAACATAGTAAATGAGGTAATCTTATTTCTAACATAGGAAAATAACAAACAATTGAAAAATGTAAGAGAGAGTGATAATCAAAGCATAAACAATAATAGAATGCTTGGGTTTACATGGAAACCCCACTCATGAAAAGCGGGGAGAAAACCATGGGAGAAGGTCCCGATAGGGTGTATTTCTATATTGTTCTTCTCAAATGAATAGGTGGGGGGTACACACCTATTTATAGGCTACTACACACACAACAAAGATCATAACTCATGATGTGGCACTAAACTAACCATGCTACAATTCTCTCAACGCTCCCCCTCAAGCTGGAGCATGGAATGCTCAGTTTGTAACACAAAGAAACTCACTCTACACAACAGAACACATATCTCTGGACTGGTTCTTGCTTGTAAGCAGGAATACGGGCTGGAGCTACTGGACGAACTGTAGCTGGCTCTAACAAGAGGCCTCTCCTCTGGAGACCTGGTGCTGGTGGCTCCCCATTCAGTATCCTTGAAATTGGGCATTCATCTAAAGACCTTGAAGGTGGATCTCCCTCTCTGGAGTCCACGAAACTGGATCTCCTACATAGAAACCTGAAATGAGTCCCTCTGAGGACCTCGAAACTCTGGACCTCCCAGAGTTGGGTTTCTCATGTGTAGTCCAAGTACAAAAGGGACTCCCAAATAGAAGATGACTACAACAGGCTCTCACACTCCCCCTTTCTCCCATACTCGTGTGGGAGAAGAAAATATAATAGCGAGAAGAAAATAAAACAATAAAAGCTAGAGAAGACTTCTTCATCTCTTTTCTTAAACATAAACCTCATCATCTTTTTCTTTCTTTCTTTTCTCTCTCCTTTTCTTTTCTTTTCCTTCCTCCTTTTTTTTTCATGTCATTTTCCTCCTTCCCTTTTTTTTTTTTTGTTTCCCTCTCATATAATGCACATAAGCCACCACTGAATAAAGAGAGAGAGAGAGGAACAAAAAAAGAAGAAAGTGAACAAACTAGTTGTGCTCTCCCTAGGATTTGGGAGAACCCAATGGCACAGCCCCCGAGCACTACGCTCCTTCCGCATTGCCTCCGCTCCGGTCATCGCCGCCCACGGAGCTCCACCACCGAGCGACCCTTACTGATCCTCCTCGCTCTCTGCCATCAGAGATCGTCAACTTTGTTTCCTTCCTCTGACGACGAGGTCCACACTACCATCACCTTCTTCGTGGTCTCGGGCACCGCGTGCTTTGCGTCACCGCCTCAATCGAGAAGGCTATCCAGCAACTCTTAAGGGATCCACAAAAGCGATAATCAAACAATAATAAATAATGTAACACTTGGGTTTATGTGGAAACCCAACTAAAGAAGAGTGAGGAGAAAATCACGGGAGAAGGTCCCGATAGGGCATATTTTTGTATTGTCCTTCTCAAATGAATAGGTGGGGGATACACACCTATTTATAGGCCACCACACACACAACAAAGACCACAACTCACAATGTGACACTAAACTAACTACACTACAATTCTCTCAACACAAACCTATTTCTAATTTACTAAAAACATGAAACAACAAATCCAATTAACAAAATTGGCCACATTTAGCAATAAACTAACTTGTTATACAAGACAATTATTCCTATGACCTTATGGCCGACTCCTATGCCGCGATGTGGTGCACGGTAGTGCCACATGGCAATGGGCCATGTAGTAGTCTAGGTGGCATTTTATTCTCCACATGCACCAATAATGAGAAAATCACAAGAATAACTTGCTTTAATAACATGTTGAATAATAAAATAAAATAGAAATAATATAAACAAAGTATTAAGAGCATCCAAAGAAGACTTAGATTTATGTGGAGGCCCCTCTCAAGAGAAGAAGAGAGTAAACCATGGGAGAAAGTGCCCCTATGTGCGTGATCATGTAATACCCCTTCTTAAGGGACTGATGAGGATACAAGAGCTTTTATATAGGCTACCACACAACTCCCACCATTTGAGACTAAACAATGAGTGTGTCTTCCTTACGTTAACCAAGTTCAGGTTGTAGATGTTTTTATTAAAGGTCTTCCTATGGTGCAATTAAAGAAGAATGTGAGTGAGTTGGCCTTGTTGGACATCTTTGTCCAACATGATTGGAGTGTTGAGTGTAACCATGTAAATGGGTATGTGGATCGTTGGGCACATCATATATCACCATAAATGTAACAGTATCCAGCGGTGGGAGCTAGGGCTTATGCTCAAGAGATTTTTTCGTTTCTGTGAGAAAGGTTTTCCACGTAACTTTTTTCTTTTCCGTGCAACAGTAATAAATGTTAGGTCTCTCAATGATGTGAAATGCTTATGATTTTGATGCTCTCATAGGGTTTGGAAACAAGAGTTAACAGCTGAAACTTGATTTCCACATCACTCATTGATTTTCCCATATGTTTCATCCAAAGAAAGCCACATGTGAGGTGACATGTTGAGTGAACAGTACATCTAAAGCTGTGCCAACTATGTAGCAGTTGATGACAAAGTTGGGGTTCTGCATTTAAGCCATTCAGTGTTGAGTTGGATGCTTGCACAAGTTTAAACTGCCAAATGTTAAGCTTAGCTGCAAAAATATACCGATAGAGTAGTGATTTCCTTGTTATAAGAATAACCATGCTGGAGAGATGCAGGCGGTGAACTATTGCCAACTTTACAGAAACGTACATGGAACATAGAACGATAGGTTCGACTTAAGGAATTTCTGAATTCATTTGGACATTGATTTACTATGGTGCAAGATTTTTGTTGTGAATTATAAATACTTGAAAAATCAGTTACCTCGTTGTAGTGTAGGCCTCAAATCGATATGCTCCTTTTGCTTTGAACTCCCCCCTCCCAACTTCCATCGGTGAACTACCATCCAAGTACTTAAAAAATATGGACATCTGCTTTTTTCCACCACCTATGGCTTATACCCTTGCCAACTGTTTGTGCTGTTCCACCATTCTACTCTATATACAATTAGCTTCATGGCTGTTTATGCATGGTTCTTTAAGCATGGGCCATATATATGTATGTATAAGTTTGCGTGTATACATGCATGATATAGCTTTGAGGGTTGTTTAGTCTACTGAGGGGTCTTCTGATGGAAGTTAAATATTGTTGTGTGGGTGGGGAATTGCAAGAAGATTTCCAAGGGTAAATTGATTCAACGTCCATACTACAGGAGGGTAATTAATTTTTCCTTGAAACTGTTAAATTCCTGTCATGCCACCACTTTCTGTCTTTTTCAGACTTGAGTTATCTGTGAACAGATACACACATGGAAACACTGGGAGGATGAAGCTCATGGGGAAGAGTATGTTTCTGTACCAGGTGAGACATTGATATCTCAGATTCTTGTCTCATAACTTTGAATCGAACAAATGCAGTCATTTTACAGTTAAACAGTTTTTGTTGAAAATTGAGATTAATGACTGGCATTTGTATGAATGGATATTTTCTGGATTTAATACCTCTGATTTCTCAAGTAATGGATCGAGATATGAAATCTGGATTTTTATTACTAAAAAATTCGTGGACGTAACATCTGTGTTTTAGTTCTGGCAAAGAGTCACACTTGGTCTTTTCCAATAATTGACAACTTGAAACTCTTAACATGCTTAAGCTTGCATATGAAGTTCTATGCAAATAGAGAATGCAATAAACTGCCCTCCCATTCCTCTTTTATCTTGTTTGCATTCTGGTAGCAAA
The DNA here is from genome assembly GCA_037157565.1 of Thalassia testudinum. Classification (NCBI taxonomy): domain Eukaryota; kingdom Viridiplantae; phylum Streptophyta; class Magnoliopsida; order Alismatales; family Hydrocharitaceae; genus Thalassia; species Thalassia testudinum. The sequence goes on along the minus strand of JAZHRO010000024.1, from coordinate 103,088,120 downwards.
AAGGATCCTTCCAGCCCTATGTAAAAGCAGAATCCCTCATCCTTATTAGTCCAATAGAAGCTCCTGTTATGTTATTGTTAGGTTGAGATGCCGGTCATTGTTTATTAGAGACCCTAGATGCCTTTATATAGAGAGGCACAAAGGGATAAAAATACAAGTATGCCCTCACTCTAAAAAAACATAACAAAATAGAGAATAAATAATTCAACACCCTCCCTCAAGTTGGAACATAAACATCAAGCATGCTCAACTTGGTACATAACAACTCTAAACGCTTCTTGGAGAGTGCTTTGGTGAAGGCATCTGCAATCTGATCTTTAGTGGCAATATAAGGTGTTGTTATCTTGCTAGAAGTAATGGCATCTTTGATAAAATTGCAATCAACTTCTATATGCTTTGTTCTCTCGTGAAAGATAGGATTATTGGCAAAAATAAATGCAACTGCCTTGTTATCACAGTACATGGGAGCAGGACCAAACATAGAAACTCCCAATCACATAAAATAGATTTCATCCATAGGAGCTCACAAGTAGTATGGGCCATAGCCATATACTCTAATTTTGCATTGGATCTTGAGATAACATTTTGCTTCTTACTTCTCTAGGTGACTATGTTGCCACCTACATAGGTATAGTAGCCAGTAGTAGATCTTTTATTCTCATGTGCTCTTGCATAATCTGCATCTGAATACCCTCAGATATCTAGATGGCCATGCTTCATAACTGATAGCCCCTTACTAGGAGCTTGCTTGAGGTATCTTAGTACCTGACATACACCATCCTAATGTACTTCTTTAGGAGACTGCATAAAATGGCTCTGTCTCCTAACAGCGAAACAAATGTCAGGTCTTGTGACAGTCAGATATAATAGTTTTCTCACCATAGCACGATATCTGGTGATATCTTCAAGTAGTGGACTCTCATAATATGCAAGTGGCAAAGAAGGGTCCATAGGAATGTTTGCAGACTTGCAACCTAGCATCCCTATCTCTTTTAGCATGTTAAGAACTTATTTCCTTTGTGACAAAACTAGACCTTCATAAACATGCTGCACCTCAATGCCTAAAAAATAATTTATCATTCTTAAATCTTTAGTAACAAATTGAGAATGCAAGAACTTTTTGGTAGCCTCTATTCATGTTTCATCACTCCCAACGAGTAGTATATTATCTACATACACACTAACAATAACAAATCCAGCTGCTCTATGCATGGTAAAACCAGAGTGATTTGCAAAGGATCTAGTAAATTCAAACTATTGCATAACTTTACTAAATCTCTTAAACCAAGCCTTGGGGCTTTGCCTAAGGCCATAAATTGCCTTCTTGAATCTGTAGACTTTCTGACACTCCCCTCAACTACGAAACCAGGAGGTTGCATGTAGACCTCTTTCTCTAAATCACCATAGACGAAAGCATTTTTAGTATCAGGTTGTGAAACTGACCATCCACTGTTGACTGCCGCAGAAAGAAGTATCATCACTGAGTTGAGTTTGGCTACTAGAGAAAATATCTCAAAATAGTCAACTCCAAAGGTTTGTGTGTAACCTTTGGTGTCCAGGCGTGCTCTGTATTTTTCCATTGTACCATCTGGGTGACATCTCAGGGTGAACACCCACTTACACCCTACAATAGTATCACCCGAGGGTAGGTTAACAAGTTCCCAGATACCCATGAATTGAAGAGCATCACGGGGTAGGCCAGCAAGTTCCCAGGTACCCTTGGATTGAAGAGCAACCATCTCCTCCTCCATGGCCAAGGTCTAGAAAGGGTCCTGAGAAGTCTCAACATGATTCCTGGGAATATTTCTGCTGTCAACTGCAAGAGATAAAAGCATCCTTGCAGCAGGTAAACGATCAAGTGACATATAATTAAAAATAGAATATTTATCACAAGATCGTTGTGGCTTCCTCTGAGCAATAGGAAGATCCACATCATGTACCTTAGGTGGCGTAGGGTCTGGACCTCCATCTGGATCAGTAGTATAAGTAGAGGACTAAGCAGGAATAGTAGAAAGTGGTTCCTCTGCTTGTAGAGTGGTAGAAGGAGGTTTGCACTGAAAGTGATGGGGGAAGGAATTTGTAATGGGCACCTCAGGATGTCTAGGATAGGCAATAGGAGGGGCATCATGAGGTGAAGGTGGCTTAGAGGGACCAGGAGGTGTATCAGTAGGCATAGGCAATGGAACATCCTGCGAGACACTAGGAGACTTTCCTATAGCAGAATAATAAGGCATGTCCTCAAAGAAAGTCACATCCTTACTAACATAAAATCGATGTGACAAATGATCAAAACATCTATACCCTTTTTGGATTTTAGAATAACCCACAAAAATGCATTTAATCGATCTAGGAGTAAACTTGTTCACTTTAAATAAATAAACAAAGCAAATACATCCAAATACTTTCAGAGGAAGAGAAAAAAGCTCCTGATCAAGAAAACAAGATAGAATAAGGGACCTTCCCATCAAGAACATAAGATGATACCCGATTAATCAAGAAAGTAGTAAGGACAACATCTACCCAGAAAGTGGCAGGAATATGCATTTGAAACATAATTGTGCAGGCAACATCAAGGAGATGTCTTAGCTTGCGTTTAGCCACCCCATTCTGTTGGGAGATATGAACATAAGATGTCTGATATATAATACCAAGAGACTAAAAGAAACTGAGTAAGAATAGAATTCACAAACTCAAGTCCATTGTCTATTCGAAACATGCGAATAGTAGTAGAAAATTGAGTCTTTATTTCATTCACAAAATTTTTAATTAGTACATGAGTTTTAGATTTTTCTTTCATCATAAAAACCCAACAAACATGAGTATAATCATCCACAAGAACAAAAAAATATCGAAAATCCCTAAGACTCTTGACTCGACATGGACCCTATAAATCAACATGAATAAGAGAGAAAATAGATTCAACTCTTTTATTACTTCTAGGAAAGGAAACTCTATGATGCTTGCCAAGTTAACAACCATCACAAGCAAAGGAATCTAGGAACTACATATCAGGAAACTGACGACGAAGAACGGAAACACTAGGATGTCCCAATCTTAAATGCTACTATAAAGTAGAAGTGGCTAAAGCAGCAGCTATGGAATGATTTTCTGGTGGAAAGGCAAGATAGTAGAGGTCATCCTGTTCAAGTCCTCCACGAATTTGCTTCATCATCAGGAGGTCCTGCAAGAAGAAAAAGTGGTTATGAAACATTACTTTGCAATTTAATGCCTTAGTAATATGACTGATAAACATTAAATTCAAAGTAAATTTGCGCACATGCATGACATTAGAAAGAGGTAAAGTAGTGGACAGAGAAATGTCAACCAAGGTTGTCAAAGGGGACAAGGTACCATCAGCTACTCTAACGTGTACTGGAGTAGTCAATAGTCTAAGAGATGAAAAAAGGGTAACATCTCTTATGATGTAGAAGGATGCACCTGAGTCTACAAGCCAAGATGGCTTACGAACACTTCTAGTGCTAGCAGCAGTACTTGTCTTCTCAGTCACAGAAGCACCCGCAGTGGAAGTAGTCTGGATATACGCAAGTCTGTCATATTCTTCCTTGGAAATAGTGATATGAGGACTGACTTGCTCTTCTTTTGATAGTGCTGACTCTCATCGCCACCATAAGTAACCTGATTGGCCTGATGGCCCTGAGGAAACTTGTGCTTTATTTAGCACCTGTCAACTATGTGATTTGTCTTGTGACAATGGTCACAGAACAAACCACATCGTTTGCCACGGCCTCTTACTCTCGCTCGACATCCTCTCCCCCTACCTCCTGAGATTCCTTCACCATGGCCAGCCGCTGCCATGGTAGAGGAATCAGAGATTGGGACAGGATCAGATATCTCAAGTCTGGACAGGTGAGCATAGATCTACGCAGGTGTAGGGATCTCTTCAAGAGTCCTAAGCTTATCTTTAACAAACTTGAACTCAATATCGAAACCTGCAAGCAACTGAACAAAACAAAAGGCCTCACGTTGCTTTGCAATAATAGCAACATCTGTGGAGATCAACTGATAAGTATCCTGCTCATCCCATAGGTTCTTCATTGAGTCATAATATTCGGCAAGGGACATAATTCCCTTCCGAAAAGAATGTAACTCCTCAATCACCCTGTAAAGGCAACTAATGTTGCTCTTATGAGAATGTATCTCATGAAGAACCTCCCACATCTTCTTCGCAAATGCATATGACATAACCTGCTTGGCAATAGGCTCTTTCATACTATTCAACATGCACGTCGTTACCCAATCATTGCCAATCAACAGACTTGACAGCTAGTTCATCTTGCGTTAGAATATATTTCTTCTGGTGCAATCCAATAAATCAGGAAAACGAGGTAGACCAGAGGAGAAAGATGGTTCCATCCAACTTGATAGAGGTTGCCTGCATGAAAGAAGATGCGCTCGGGGTAGATATCTTCCCACCCGAGTCGGTCGGGAAACTCTTCTTGTCTTCCATATCACCTAACATGTGGGAAGCACCAAAGAGGAGATACTATAGCAGAAAATCAGACCATAGGTTGGTCTGAAATCGTCAAAGATCTGAGAATGAAGACACTTTTAGGCCATAACAACCACCTTTGGGGCTAGATAAGACCCCAAAGGGGTTGTTTCTTCTCCCAAACCTCTGCTCGGTTGGAGAAGAGAGCCTCCTAGAAACTACTCCTTATGAGAGTTGTGAGGTGGACAACAACAAAAGAAGAGTAGGCGGCAACGACACTGCTCTGGCTAGTGGCAGGCGAGAGGAGGCAGCGCTGCTCTTACACCACCGCACATAAGGGGGGGTCGACAACGCAACACCCTCAGGTGGTTAGGTCACCACCAGGAAGGGCAGTGACACAAGCAAAGGGAGCCGGTGTAGTGACGACTGTAGCTGGCGACTCGCCTGACCGGCGGCGCTAGGCTTTACTGTTGGCCAAAGGGGCTAGTGGCAGCAGGAAGGGGGTCGGCGGTGGCAAGGAGGGGTCGACGGCTCCCTAGGGTTTAGCTAGAGGGGAGAGGAGGCTAATTTTTTATGGGATACTTGAACCCTGGTCTAGGACCGCTACTTTGATATCATGTTTGGTTGACATGTCAGTCATTGTTTATTAAAGACATTAGGTGCCTTTATATAGAGAAGCTCAAAGGGGTAAAAGTATATGTATGCCTTTACTCTAAAAAAAATAACAAAACAGAAAATAAATAGCTCAACAGTTATATGTTTGGTTATTTCCTATTTTTTAATTTCTTATTGGACTCCCTTTATATTTTTCCCTCACCTCTCTCCATATTAAGAGGTGTAGGGTTGGCTTAGTGAAATAAGATCATTCATTTTCTTCAACTTAGTATCAGAGCTAAGTTAAGGACACCACTAAGAAAATCCTAGCCCTACCACCAAGCCTCACCCATTCTATCTCTGTCGCCGCTGCTGGCATTGCCTGCCGGCAGCGTCACCACCAATGGCCAGCCTAGGTGGCGCCACCGCCCTTTCTCTCGTTCCTCTCACACTCTCTCTTGTTGTTGGCCCTGTTCAGCGGTAGGGGGAGGGGAGCATCTCCCATCACCACCTGCTGTGGATCCTAGGACGACCTTGGTTCTTGTTTGATGGATTTCTAAAGCCAGGGATCTTCCAGAAGATGTGTTGATGCACCTCTAGTGTTGTGGTATGATATACTTAGACTTTCTGACTAAATTTGGGGTGTGTATTCCCCTTTGGTGTGTTAAAGTTTTGAACCGCATGTGTGTGAACTAAGGGGTGTGTATTCCTAATTCTCTTATTTGTTATTGAAAATTTAGATCTGTCTTCAGTAGTATTTGGTAAAGTTGCTATTTTTGTGGATTTATTATGGTTTCATCATCAGAATCAGAGGTTTCTTCAAGACAAGGTGGAGAAAGTGTTGCATACAAAAGTCCATTTTTCACACCTATTGGGAAACTAAATAAGGCTAATTACCTCCATTGGTCTCAAACCTTCCTAGTGACTATGGAACGACACAGGAAGCAACATATTCCAACAGAGAAACCGCCAGAGCAAAAGACAGGAAAATATGTCACCTGGAACAGGGACGATGCAATAGTGAGAGGCTGGATATTGAATAGTGTGATTCCTTGTATTGGAGATGAAATCATGTATTACAAGTCGGCCAAACAAATGTGGGATGTTTGAAAGATGCTTATTCTCATGAGTTAAATTCTACTCAAGTTCTTCAGATACATTATGATCTGTGTCATCTGAAATAGGAGTCCGTGAGCTTATCACTATACTATTCTTCTATGAAAAGACTCCTGGAAAAGTGTAATGCTTGTAGACCCATGTGCACAGCTACCACGTGTAGAGATCATAGGAAGGAATTTTCTACTGACATGTTCCTTGCAGGTCTGAATAATGATTATGCTGCTGCTCATTATCAAATTCTTACTTTATCGGAGCTTCCCACTAGCAAGGAGATTTACAGGAGACTTGACGGGCTACAAATTCAGTCTACTCATGATGTCGGCTCAAATACTACCTCCTCTGCCCATGCAGTTGTTAGTACCCATGGTGGACGGGACGGATTTTTCCGTGGCAAAGGTAGAGGATGTGGTAATGGTGCATGTAGTAAGCCTTCATGCACCTACTGTGGGAGCATTGGCCGTGTTGAGGCCAAGTGCTAGAATAAACTTGGAAGGCTTACTGTTGCCAACCAAATTACTGTGACCTCTTCCCTAGTGACTGCTACTGAGCCAGTTACTCTTGCAGAGGTGGACTATGATGCAATGGTGCAATGTTTAGCACAGTTGACACATGACTAGGCTCAGTCTTTAGGCGCAACAGCTTATGCCTCAGCACCAGATACGAATGGTACTTGGTTAATAGATTCTAATGCTTCAGATCATCTTTTTAGGAATCCCCAGTGTTTTGAAGGTATGCAGGATGTTCAGCAGGGACATTCAATCTAGCTAGTAGATGGGAGGCATGCCCCCATTTGTGGTAAAGGGGGGCTATCTATTCCACCTATTTTGCATCTTTTGGGTGTTTATTGTGTGCTAAACATGACCATGTAGTTGCTTTCCATTAGTATTATTACAAAGTAGCTGAGCTACTATGTTATTTTTGATGTTGTTGGATGTACTTTACAGGACTGTATGATGGGGAGGAAAGTTGGTGGCGGACGTGAGGAGGGGGTGTGCACTAGCTAGTGCAGAGTCCAATGTTGTAGCTTGTTAGATGAGTCCTACTGGGAGTGCCTTGCAGTGGCACAGACGACTCAGCCATCCATCGTTGGACAAACTACTCTAGATCATCCCACATCTCTTACTTGCCACAAAGATTTCGTGTGATGCCTGTCAGTTGGGGAAGCACCACAGAGCCAATTTTTGAGTGTCTATGTAGTCTAGTAGTTTAGCATGTTTTGATTTAATTCATTGTAATGTTTGAGATCCTAGCAGTGTGGCGAATGGACATGGTTATCGTTATTATTTGCTTCTTGTTGATTTTTCTCCCCTGTCATGGTTGTTTTTGATGTGTAATAAATCAGATGTTGGATCCATCATTCAACAATTTGTGGCATTTGTCAAAACTCAGTTTGGTGTGTGTATTAAAACTATCAGGATAGATAATGCATTGGAATTTTGCATCAAGCAATTGGCAATGTCTTATGGCTCTCTTGGCATTATGCATCAGACCTCCTGCTCCCACACGTCGCAGTAGAATAGGGTTGTAGAATGCAAACATCGACACATTCTAGATATGTCATGTGGCTTTCTTATTCAGAATAGGGTATTACACACCTACTGGGGAGGTGCAGTCCTTACAACCTGTTATCTTATTAACAAGCCTCCCCTCTTCATTCATTCATGAGCATATACCATGGACAGTTTATATCCTGATACTGATTTCTTTTTAGTGACTCTGAGGATGTTTGGTTGTGTTGCTTTTATGCATTTGCTTGGACTTGGTTGTGACAAGCTTACACCCAAAGTAGTCAAGTGTGTATTTCTTGGCTACTATCGCACTTAGAAGGGGTATAGGTGCTTTGATCCTATACATCAGAAGCACTATGTTAGTGCTGATGTCACATTCCATGAGTCCTTTCCATACTTTCTCTACATTTGCTCATTAGTTACTTGATGTGAAGACAGTTGTGCCTATGCCTGTGCCTCCTATATCCATGGATGATTTTCCTAGTAGTAGCAGGCCTTTTACTTCTTCAAAGTCACCTATGAGTACATTCAGACTAGTACCGCCAGATGAGAAGACATTTAAGGGTACTACGTATTAGCTACCTATTACTTACAGAGAGAAACCCCTACCCCCTCCTCCTTAGCTCCTTTTGAGTCACCATTGTCCTCCCCCGCTTAGGTATGTGTTGAGCCCACTGACAATGCTTCTCTTGTTGATGTTTCTCCAGGTCTTGTCTACATCAGAAGCACATGATGTTCCTATTGCGGTTTATAAAGCTCCTCATTCATGTGCCTAGTACCATGTAGCTGGGAGTGAAGTCGCCACTAACTTTCTTACTGCTGCATTTCATGCCTTCACAGCTGCTATGTCTAGCTCTAAGATACCTACTTCATATCATCAGACTCTTCTGAATCCACATTGGAAGTCTACCATGGAGGAGGAGATGTCTGCTCTTCAATTCAGAGGCACCTGGGAGCTCACTCCGTTACCCTCCGATGCATACCTTGTTGGTGTTAGGTGGGTCTTTGCCTTGAAATACAACCCTGATGGGTTTATTTCTTGGTATAAGACTCACCTTGTGGCTAAAGGATTCACCTAAACCTATGGGGTGGATTTCTTTAACACTTTCTCACTGGTTGCTTATCTCTCCACCATCCATATCCTTATCTTTATTGCAGCACACTACGGATGCTCATTACATCAGCTAGATGTCAAGAATGCTTTTCTTTATGGTGATCTTCAGAAGGAGATATACATGTAGTAGTCTCCTAGCTTTGAGGTTCAGGGGGAATGCGTATGCAGACTGCGTAAGGCTATCTATAGCCTTAAGCAGAGCCCCAGAGTGTGGTTTCAGCGCTTATCAGAAGCCTTATCAATTGTTGGATTGTAGAGGTCCTCTTCTGATCATTCCTTGTTTGTAAGGAAGACTAGCAATGGTGTTGTGGCTCTACTTGTATATGTTGACGATCTCATACTCGTTAGAGATGACATGGCTGGTATATCTCAGGTGAAGGAATATTTGACATGGCAGTTTGTTATGGACCTTAGGAAACTAATGTATTTCTTGGGCATTGAAATTGCCACAAGTAAACAGAGTATTGTCATGTCTCAGAGGAAATATCCCTTGGACATTCTTTAGGAGGCTAGCATGCTTGGATCTAAGGGTGCAAATATCCCTATGCATCCAAAGGTTCACTTATTTGATGACTCAGCAAGGTTAATGAATAAGAGAGCTTACAGACAGCTTGTGAGGAAATTACTTCATTTGACCATCACCAGGCCATATATTAGTTTTGCAGTGGGTGATGAGAGCCTCATCATGAGCCATAACTAGCTCATTTTGACCCAATAAAGAAGATAAAAGCTCCTACATAACCTAGAAGAAGGCCCAACTGAAGGAACAAGTGCTCTGAGAAGAAAACATGAAATAAAGGTTAAAACTACAATTTTACCATTGCAGTACGTAAACGGGATTTCTCAGAGGCAAAACAGAGGTCAAATGGTATAAATGAGATAAAAAGAGGGTTGAGTCAATCAGAAATGGGTTCATGTGCAATCTAAGAACTAAATGACACTTGGTAACCCTAAAACAGACCCGCTTAAATTAACAAGGTTCCGGTCAGAACAAAAAGCAAGTAAACCCTCTACAAATCATGGAAAAACATACTCTAGGGTTTAGAACACTTAATTTGGCCTTTGGAACCTAGTTTGACCTAGATTAGGGTCCTAGCTCTTCAATTAACCTAATTTGGGTTTTTACGCAAAATGTCCAGTCAAACGAGGTCAAACCTGAAATCCAACTTCTCCATTGGATTCCTTAGGAGAGGTCATCTTGACCTACTTTGCAATTTAGTACACCTAAATCACAAATTGGTCCCTATCTTTTGAATACCGTTGCAGAGAACCCCCTAGGTTCTTCGCCTCCTTTGCAAACCGGTCCTGCCACCATTGCTAGGGCAGAACCGAGCTCCGGCGAGGTTCGGAGAGGGATTGCTCTCTAATCCCTCAGAGATTCCCTCCCAGAAATGGAAGGAGGATTCTCTGAGGAGTTCCCTTCCTTATAAAGTCAATTACAATCGCTGGTGTGAACTCAATCTCTCGTGCGAACGCACGAGAGATTTGGGTATCCTAACTCCTTTCCATCTCCGGCGACCAACCTCAGGCAATTACGTGCCCTTCACGCCCTGCACACCCAGTCCAGCGCCTATATAAGAACCCACAACTCCGGCCGAAGAGGCTCAGCTTGATTTGGCCGAGTTTCCCCCTTCAATTCCTCTCCTCCTGCCCGGCCAAAAACCCCCAGCAAGCTCCGGCGAGCCCCCCTCCCCTCCCTCTTCGCTCTTCCACAAAACCAGTGGCAGAGTTAGCTTCCTGACCTCCCTCCGCGTCGCGCAGTACCAGCGCATGCCGCCTCAGACCCGTCGTCGCCGCCGTTCTCCCCCCACTGGGCGTCATCTTCTCTGGCGACAGCAGGTACTGCTGTCCGCCTTCCGTCCCCTTTCGTCCTTACAATTAGGTTAGAACTCCTCTCCATCCTCTCCTCTCTCTTTTCCCCCTGTTATCTCATCTGATTACCCCTCGACCGACGCTGACCACCCTCATCTTCCACATCACCGACCGATCTCCGGCGAGCCGCTTCCACCATTCCAGCCCCCCACATGGCTCGCCAACCACCTCGGGAGCTCCGCCTCACCACCAGGAACTCGCTCCACCCCACAACTGCAACTCCAGACCTCCATAATCACCCCCCGAACAACCCACCATCTCCGGCCACAGGTTGACCTAGGCACGCACGCCTAGGCCGACCGGCAACCTGCAGCATCGTCCACCGCCTTCGCCGTGCCACGGCGAAGGTCTCTAGCTGATCTGATTGGGCCGAGAGGCTTGTTTTGTGTATGACAGTGTTTGAGCCGCTGCCGCCATGGACGACCTCCGGTGAAGCTCCAACGAAGCTCCAGGCATCAGGCTTCCCAGGCTACAGATGCAGGAGACTCACGCGAGTGTCGTGAGGTGAGAGAGCCCAGCCAGTAGCGCCAGCAGAGCCATCAGCTTGGGCAATTGCATATGAGAGTCTGCGGGTGCGCGCAAAGGAAGGGCGGAACCTTTAGTCCCACATCGTGGAATCTCAAGGCACAGGTATGGTATAAAGAGTTTTTGTGATATAGTTTTACTGCCTCGAAAGCACAGGGGTGAGGTCCCTCACTGACCCCACACCCGCCTCGTCCGCGGCTTGACCACGCGGATCTGGCGGATCCGACCCGACCTAAGCCTACGCACTCCTCGCGCATCACACCACCTGCAGGTGCGCCTGGTCCCGGGTACGATCCGACCCGATAATGGCTGTGGCTCAGGGAGAGCGTCCCTGAGTGAATTGCTTAAGAGAGAGAGAGACGCGTGGGTAGAGGGAGAAGGGTTAGGTTTTGCTCCTGTGCAGGCCAGGCTGAACGCAGGAAAAGGACTTGGCCGCTACAGAAGAAGAAGAAGGAAAGGCGAGGCGAAGAAGCGAAGAAAGAAGGAGCAGAGACAGAGAAGAAGAAAGAAAGAAGCCTTCGCACGAGAAGAAGGAAAGCAAAAGAAGAAAGAGCAAGACACAGAGAACAAGAGAGGCAAAGAAAAGATTAGAAGATCAAAAGAAGAAGAAGGCTTTGCAAGACGAGAAAGAAAGAAGAAAAGGAGAAATACTTTTAAGACGTCTGATCTTGTGATCAGACGTCCAATTTCATATTTTTGTCCTAATTATTTTTAATTGCATACATTCACATTTGAATTGATATTTTGAGTAAATTAGAGTGTTCAATTACATTTTGACTAGTAGTAAATTCCATTTGCTCCCTGTGTTCGACCTCGGATACTCCGGTTTTCGAGTAATAAAAATCTTTATTTGTTTTGAACGCTTTCGCGGCTATACTACAACGCGATATTATCTTTTAACAAACCGCACAAAAGCGCGCCGAACATTTTGGCGCCGTTGCCGGGGAGCAATGCGCAATTTACCACTAGTCTCTACATTCTTTTTTATCATATTGAACACTAACTTGCCCTACTTTGCTTTGATATGATCTTGCAGGTACTTCATGAGAAAATCTATCCCGCAAGTCAACCACTCCAAGGCAGGTAATTTCTTTTCTTCCTTAATCATCCCCTAATCTTTGAAAGACAAAAGGACGAAAATCAATGTAGGAATCAATTGCCTTCTTTATATAGTAATCACCATCTCTAAGGCAAAACATTTCCTGATTTTGCGAAAATTTCTGCAAATATTCTTGAAGTTGGAGTGATTTTTTTTCCCATCCCACAAATTCTTGTGCCTAATTGAAATAACGCTTAATCTCGGTGGACCATACACTTCTTGTTTATAAGTCCAAAGAGAACTTTTGAAAAAGAAAAAGAGGATTGGAAATAGAATCAAATTAGGGTTTCCACATTAGGGTCTTGAAGTGTTAGTCACACATGCCTGTATAAAAGGAAATAAACCCTCCCGCATCAGTGTGCTACCCAAGCCCTTGATTGAAGAAAGCTAAATAAGACAAACCCTAAAAATTTAGCTTTAATCACTTGAACCCTAAAAACTTTGGACCTAATAACCTGGGAATCAAATCAGGGTGATCTCTAGGCTCCAAACTTAGAATCATTCTGCCATCTATAGGACAGGTCAGGTGAAGTTGACCCCTTGAGTCAACTAACCTCTAAATTAGGTCACAACGCCAAACACATCTAAAGTTCAAGTGAGAACCCTAAAAGCACCTTTGAAATAAAAAGTGATAGACTTAAGAGGTCAAGGTCTCCATTCTGGTCTACCTGGAATTTCAGTGACAAGAGAGGTCGGGTGGGGGAAACCCTGTAACCCGTAGGGACGCTCTACCGTGTAGGGGTCTTTGCGGGACTCTCCCTCTCTGGCTGCCCAGGTAATTCTCAGGTGGATGATCTTCGGATCCAGGGGTCCATTCGCCCCAAACCTCCATAGTCATCCAAACATCTTTTGGGTGTCTTGATTGGGTCAAGAACATCTCCAGTCCTGCATCTTTTCTCTGTAGAGCACACACACTCATTTTCAGTGGGACTCGTTATTCAGATCTGATCGCTTCATAACACATCTTGAGTCAAACTCTGATCTTGATTCCACCACTTGATCCAAATATGCAGCCGAACCACCTAGGACTACCAGTCGAGAAACTTGAATATCGGAGATCCATGAGAGATAAAATGATTGAGGATGCCATGAGATTTTATGAAAATGAAGAAACCTCAACAACAGTAGGAAACATTCAGGTTGATGTCCCAACAACCACAACCTTTGTCATAACTTGTGTCCAAGTACTATTAGCAGAAGCCAACAAAGGATCAACCCGTGACTTGCTCATTACTGCATACATTGAGATAGAAAGATTGCATAATAGTGAATACCTTCAATGTATGACAAATCCTCGACTTTGGAAGCAACACCAAGATAGTCTTGAAAAACGGGAAGAGATAATGAGATTAGTAAAACAAGTTATTGATCAGAAATACCCGTATATACCACAAACAGAGGATGAACTATCTTGGGACAACATCGAGGATAAATCTGATCTCGGGTTTGAGGCACAAAATGGTTGTGGATTCCCAACCCAGATAAAGTACAATGTGCGTGATATTGAAGAAGGTTGGGAAGCTCCAAATGCAGGAAAATACAATGTTGAGCCCATTTTTGAATCCCAAAACTCCTGCAAGTATGAGAGTAGAACTGAACCTCTTGAGGGTATAAATTCCGTCCCTTATTCTGATAAGGTGACCCTCGAAGGTTATTCAGACCTAGATTCTAGTAATTCCACCCACATCCTAAGCCTAGAACCTAGATCTGAAACCTATATTGAAGATTTCAAGGCCCCATATGAAGAAGATCAACCTTTTAATGAAGAATATGATTTTGGGCCTCGATTTGATGAATATCCCTCGTCAACCTCCTCAGAGGAACGAATCGATTTTGTGGAAGTCATGCCAATCTACGACACAGAAATCGAGGAGTTGGACGAGCAAGGTTTCAATTGGGTCTACCCTACTAGCTTAGAATCTGAGCCTCTACCAGATAAGGATACCCTTTTAAGCTCAGAATTAACATTTAGGCTGGATCCCAGTCAGGCTGCTGAATATACAACATATGATTTATTCTATGGTGGAACTCATGATCTGGAATCTCATTCAAACTTTGATTTTCGCAAACTCTCCGACGATCTCGAATCTGACCATAACATCGGAGAAAATCTGCCTCCTGATTATAACATGTCAATCTTCTTTGAAGCCACCTGCTCCACATATACAGAACCAATCAAAACCCGTTCCCCATCCCGACCCGCAACCGGACTCAATTTCTATTCTGATTCACCTCTCACTGAGCCGATTGCAGATGATTCAACTCCATATCTATACCGGGTATCGGACACTGATCAGACCACAAATCAGGAGCCTCCATCCTTTGATCACCTCTGTAGGGATTCCACACCTTACATGGATAATTTTTCGGAACCCTACTTTGACCAGGCTGATTCGACTCAGCCTGAACCCGAGTTTTCACTTCCATATCTATCAGAACATCACTGCATTTGGTGGGTCCCACATCTGCTGATCTACATCTATCAACCCACCAGACTTATTGGGTTCGGGTTGCATCATCAGCCCACTGATCTGAACAAGTACCTGGTTGGACCAACCAGGCTCTTAATCAAGGTGCTTGTTTTCCACAACTCCATTGATTTGACCACTCCCTCTCCACCCCATTTTCCGCTTGGCTGAAGGCATTAAATTTAGCGCTTAACGGGAGGCAACCCGTCATCTCAAAAATAGAGACCCGTCTGATTATCCGTCTGTACTCCACGTCTATTGCACCTTGAGTTCAGCCTTAGACAGTTGATCCCACCTCTGGTACACGTACCAGAGCTTAAAATCGTTCGCATCAGTCATTCCCGACCCATTCACCCACCCGATGTATCCTGTTCTAAGTCCCTGACCTCAACACTAATTCCCACCCTCTGTTTACAATGAGGACATTGCAAAACTTAGGCATGGGGGGGTGGTAAAGTGCATACATACAGAACCAAGAAAAAATCAGGAGTCTCACACACAAAAAAATTTTTGCATATGTCAAAAACACAAAAAATTGAAAAATTATGAAAAAGAACAAGAAAAATGGGGGGAGGGAGGAAATTTTGTGAGCCATTTAAGCATAAGGAGGAGAAAAAGAAGAAAAATGACAAAAAGGAGCACAAAATGAAAATGAAAAGAAATAGTCATTAGTAAAAGATTAAGGGGTTAACTGAAGTTCTAGACCGAATCAAGAAAAAGAAAAGAAAAGTGCTACGGAGACATAACAAGAGATTAGCGGGAACGCTGGTCTTAGGCCTTTTGGGCTAGTATCTTTAGCTTAAAAATTCACGTATCCGTTAAAATCTGGATAATCCTCAAGAGGTTGAGGAAAATGCGAAGCTTGAGTATTAGGTCTAAGGCTTAGGAAGTATTCGGCCTCGTTAACTGACCTCCGATTTGCGGGATTCGGTAACCTAAGCACCCAAATTCACACACAGTCTGGTTCAGTACGCATAAACATCCAAATCATGCGAAAAGCGTTTAATGTTCTGAAAAAGTCACCTAGATTAGGAGCGGTCAATCAACACAAATTGATTTGGACGAGTTCCCAGCGCGGAGAGGCGGGAAATTCCCCTCGAAGATGCATAACAACATATCATCTCCTCGGTGTTTGTCTCTTAGGATATTTAAATATCCTACCGGGGGCATGTAAGCACTCTGCTGGTTCAGATACCATGGGCGGCATTATCACGAAATGTCGATCGCCAGGGTCTGGATTCGGCCACGGAACGCCATGGGCGGGATTATCTCGAAATCTCGAAAGCCAGGGACCCTTGGGGATTGATGATGGGGACGAGGAATCCGATACAGACCGTGTTGAGAAGCTAATCCGAAGCTAGAAATAAAAAGAAAAGAGAGAGAAAAGCTCTCCAAACAAATAAATCTTCTATCTCTCTCTTACAAAAAAAACGCACTGCAAACTGAACTTAGGCTAAAAATATCTCAAGCACGGGTGCTTTAACCGCGGAGTCCAACAAACCCTAGGTTAGTTTCTGTGGGCCGTAGAAACCTTTGCAGAAGACTGAGGCTAAAGCGGAACAGGTCCGGATTTTGGTTGGTACTTGAGTACCTTTAGGCCTATTGTCGGCATTCCCACCTAATCACAAAAGAAAAGGAGAAGCACTTATCATTGTTGACAGACACTCAGGGTCTAGAATGGAAGTTAAAACTTTGAAATTTTGCTAAGGGACTAGCAAAAGCTAGGCATGGGGGTATGATGAGAGCCTCATCATGAGCCATAACTAGCTCATTTTGACCCAATAAAGAAGATAAAAGCTCCTACATAACCTAGAAGAAGGCCCAACTGAAGGAACAAGTGCTCTGAGAAGAAAACATGAAATAAAGGTTAAAACTACAATTTTACCATTGCAGTACGTAAACGGGATTTCTCAGAGGCAAAACAGAGGTCAAATGGTATAAATGAGATAAAAAGAGGGTTGAGTCAATCAGAAATGGGTTCATGTGCAATCTAAGAACTAAATGACACTTGGTAACCCTAAAACAGACCCGCTTAAATTAACAAGGTTCCGGTCAGAACAAAAAGCAAGTAAACCCTCTACAAATCATGGAAAAACATACTCTAGGGTTTAGAACACTTAATTTGGCCTTTGGAACCTAGTTTGACCTAGATTAGGGTCCTAGCTCTTCAATTAACCTAATTTGGGTTTTTACGCAAAATGTCCAGTCAAACGAGGTCAAACCTGAAATCCAACTTCGCCGTTGGATTCCTTAGGTCCAAATTAGGTTTATACCAAAATTTGGACCTAAGGAGAGGTCATCTTGACCTACTTTGCAATTTAGTACACCTAAATCACAAATTGGTCCCTATCTTTTGAATACCGTTGCAGAGAACCCCCTAGGTTCTTCGCCTCCTTTGCAAACCGGTCCTGCCACCATTGCTAGGGCAGAACCGAGCTCCGGCGAGGTTCGGAGAGGGATTGCTCTCTAATCCCTCAGAGATTCCCTCCCAGAAATGGAAGGAGGATTCTCTGAGGAGTTCCCTTCCTTATAAAGTCAATTACAATCGCTGGTGTGAACTCAATCTCTCGTGCGAACGCACGAGAGATTTGGGTATCCTAACTCCTTTCCATCTCCGGCGACCAACCTCAGGCAATTACGTGCCCTTCACGCCCTGCACACCCAGTCCAGCGCCTATATAAGAACCCACAACTCCGGCCGAAGAGGCTCAGCTTGATTTGGCCGAGTTTCCCCCTTCAATTCCTCTCCTCCTGCCCGGCCAAAAACCCCCAGCAAGCTCCGGCGAGCCCCCCTCCCCTCCCTCTTCGCTCTTCCACAAAACCAGTGGCAGAGTTAGCTTCCTGACCTCCCTCCGCGTCGCGCAGTACCAGCGCACGCCGCCTCAGACCCGTCGTCGCCACCGTTCTCCCCCCACTGGGCGTCATCTTCTCCGGCGACAGCAGGTACTGCTGTCCGCCTTCTGTCCCCTTTCGTCCTTACAATTAGGTTAGAACTCCTCTCCATCCTCTCCTCTCTCTTTTCCCCCTGTTATCTCATCTGATTACCCCTCGACCGACGCTGACCACCCTCATCTTCCACATCACCGACCGATCTCCGGCGAGCCGCTTCCACCATTCCAGCCCCCCACACAGCTCGCCAACCACCTCGGGAGCTCCGCCTCACCACCAGGAACTCGCTCCATCCCACAACTGCAACTCCAAACCTCCATAATCACCCCCCGAACAACCCACCATCTCCGACCACAGGTTGACCTAGGCACGCACGCCTAGGCCGACCGGCAACCTGCAGCATCGTCCACCGCCTTCGCCGTGCCACGGCGAAGGTCTCTAGCTGATCTGATTGGGCCGAGAGGCTTGTTTTGTGTATGACAGTGTTTGAGCCGCTGCCGCCATGGACGACCTCCGGAGAAGCTCCAATGAAGCTCCAGGCATCAGGCTTCCCAGGCTGCAGATGCAGGAGACTCACGCGAGTGTCGCGAGGTGAGAGAGCCCAGCCAGTAGCGCCAGCAGAGCCATCAGCTTGGGCAATTGCATACGAGAGTCTGCGGGTGCGCGCAAAGGAAGGGCGGAACCTTTAGTCCCACATCGTGGAATCTCAAGGCACAGGTATGGTATAAAGAGTTTTTGTGATATAGTTTTACTGCCTCGAAAGCACAGGGGTGAGGTCCCTCACTGACCCCACACCCGCCTCGTCCGCGGCTTGACCACGCGGATCTGGCGGATCCGACCCCACCTAAGCCTACGCACTCCTCGCGCATCACACCACCTACAGGTGCGCCTGGTCCCGGGTACGATCTGACCCGATAATGGCTGTGGCTCAGGGAGAGCGTCCCTGAGTGAATTGCTTGAGAGAGAGAGAGACGCGTGGGTAGAGGGAGAAGGGTTAGGTTTTGCTCCTGTGCAGGCCAGGCTGAACGTAGGAGAAGGACTTGGCCGCTACAGAAGAAGAAGAAGGAAAGGCGAGGCGAAGAAGAGAAGAAAGAAGGAGCAAAGACAGAGAAGAAGAAAGAAAGAAGCCTTCGCACGAGAAGAAGGAAAGCAGAAGAAGAAAGAGCAAGACACAGAGAACAAGAGAGGCAAAGAAAAGATTAGAAGATCAAAAGAAGAAGAAGGCTTCGCAAGACGAGAAAGAAAGAAGAAAAGGAGAAATACTTTTAATTGCATACATTCACATTTGAATTGATATTTTGAGTAAATTAGAGTGTTCAATTACATTTGACTAGTAGTAAATTCCATTTGCTCCCTGTGTTCGACCTCTGATACTCTGATTTTCGAGTAATAAAAATCTTTATTTGTTTTGAATGCTTTCGCGGCTATACTACAACGCGATATTATCTTTTAACAAACCGCACAAAAGCGCGATGAACAGTGGGTAAGCTGAGTTAGTTTCTGAACAAACCTACTGATGACCATTGGCAGGTAGTGATGCAAGTCTTGAGATACTCAAGGAAGCTCCAAGTCGAGGTCTTTTGTTGCGAAAGAAAGCTCCTATGACTATTATTGGTACTTCGTTGTAGATTATGCAGGTGATATTGGGGACAGGAGGTCCATTGCAGGTTTCTGTACGTTGTTGTAGGAAATCTGATGACTTAGAGGAGCAAGAAGCAGAGTGTGGTGTTACACTCTAGTGCCGAGTCAGAATACCGTGTCATAGCACATATAGTTGCCAAAATGATTTGGATACGGTCTTTGTTGAGAGACCTTTATATCACGCTTGAAGAATCTATGGAGATATATTGTGACAAAAGGGCAGACACTTACATTGCTAATAATCCCATGTTCCATAAATGGACCAAGCACATGGAAGTGGGTTGTCACTAGTACAAGGAGCCTAATCCAGCAGGGTCTGCTTTGTGTTGCTTGCCTAGCATCTTCAGAATCGACTATTGATATGTTCACTAAGCCACTATCACGTCCAATGTTTGAGAAGTGCAGGAACAAGCTGAGCATGGTTGATATATATGCTCTAGCTTGAGGAAGAGTGTTGCATTATATTGTTGGATTATTTCCTATTTTTTATTTTCTTATTGGACTCCCTTTATATTTTCCCTTACCTCTCTCTATATAAAGAGGTATAGGATTGGCTTAGTGAAATGAGATCGTTCATTTTCTTCAACTGTTCCGAACAGCTGTATGATAAGGGTGGTTTTAACTCTTATATCAAAGGTAGGAGGTGAGATTATTTCTGGAAAAAGATCCAAATATGAAGGTTGGCCTTTTATTTCTCTGTAGCTGTCTGCGGGGAAAAAATAAGGTAAGGCTATGTACAATAGGCCTAAAGTGGTCCAACCCTTCCCTAAACCTCACACATAGTAGGAGCTTGATGCACCAGGCTGCCCTTTTATATGGTTCAATTTCGAACTTCGTTAAGGTCTCATTTGGAACAACAAAAGGGGATGAATCTGCATACAAACTGTTGCTGGTCTTAATTGATGCTACAATGGAGTTGTAATTACCATCTCAAAGATTCTCTGACTAGTTCTTGTCAGAGGACAAAATTGGCAATTTGCACAACTTGTAATCAATGTAGTTTTCAGATTTTATATTCACAGCTGTATTACTCATAGAAGGAGATAAAGCATGTGCCAAAATTCTTGCATATAGGTTCCACTGCATTCAGGAAATGCTTTTAATGAAAGATGCTAGAACATTGCATGAAATTCTAGAAGTGTACATAGAAGTATAAAAAATTTATAAGTCATACACCTCTTCTAATGTTCCAGTAAATGCAAAACTTTATGCCTATTGCAAATTGACACTGCAATTTTCTTTTGAAAGGAATCACTACTGCAAATTCATAGATTTCTCATTTGTCCAGAAGTTTTAGTTACTGCAACTTAGACTTGGAAGCTGGAAAACTTTCATTCATCCTCATATTTTGAGAATTTGCACTTCAGTTTGAAGATAAGTGATTTTAGATGAGTCAAAAGTTCGTATGCTTTTGTTACTCAAAAAAATAGTTCCTATGCTTCTAAGTTTTGGCCCAATATTTTTAATGATGTATGTTAGACTAGAGTCCTCTAAGCTTGTTTTTGTGTGGGGGTTTGAACTTTCTTGAAACACTCCTTATTTGCTTTAAAAAAAAACAACGAAACACTCTATCTTGATTTGGTCATGATCTTCCAACCTTTAGGCAATTGCTTATGTAGACTTGAGTAATATTCTATTTTCCATTTTACATTTATTTTTGTAAGGGTGGGCTTGTCACCTTTTGTCTGTCTTGGGGTTGCTTTGTAATTTTCCCTTTTTCCTCTCTATATAAAGAGAGGTAGGGCTCTTAGAATAAACAAAGCCTTTCATTTTGTCCTACTTGGTATCAGAGCAGTGGTCCTAGACTAGTGCCCTAGATACCCCACCCAAATACGCCTTCGACACCTCCACCCTAACCCTAACCCTAGCGGTGCCTCACCAAGGACCTATCGCCGCCGCCACCTTTCCATCATCATCGTTGTCACCTCACCAAGGACGTATTGTTGCCGCCACCTTTCCCATCATCATCGCTGTCGCCTGGTGGAGAGAAGAGGAGGCGGCGACGATCAGCGTCGCTGTTGACCAGGCTGTAGAGAAGGAAGGGGGAGTGGGGCGATGTTGGCCTCTGCCTGAGGTCACACGCCGCTGCTACTTGAGGCCGCACGACGTTGCCGTCGTTGTTGCCTCCACCTGAGGCTGCATGATGCCACTGTTGTTGCTGCCTCCACTTGAGGTGAGCGACGTCGCTGCCATTACTGCCTCTGCTTGATCTACACACCACCGCTGTTGGACGTACGAGTTGCTACGCTAATGTGTTTGGTTTTGAAAAACCTATCGTCGTAGTATGAAAGCGAAGAACTCGTGTTCAACAAATAAAATTTATACCGAAATGGAAATTCCGGGTCGAATACAGGGAGGAGGACGTTTGATTTAAAAACAACGTGTTTGTTTTATTTGTCATGAAGTAATTCAATTGATTAAAACTATCTAACTATTTACAGTAAATAGAAGAGAGAGAGAGTAAAAGAGGGAGAGAATATTACAAACATAAATCAAAACGAGACGTAGAATGAACAGGGAATTCATCATTAAAGAGATTGTTTGTTTCACTAAACATTACAACTAGAAAGCAGTAAATCTACTCTAGAAAGCATTAAAAGAATGGAGAGAGAAATGTCCTCCTCGACGGTCGCTTGGAGGATGAGCCGAACTACTCTAGAAAGCAGTAAATCTATTCTAGAAAGCAGTAAAAAGAATGGAGAGAGAGATATACTCCTCGACAGTCACTTGGAGGACGAGCCGGACGGGACGACGCCTAGACAAAGGAGGACGAAGCAGGACGAAGGAGGATGAAGCAGAAGAACAGGAACGGGGCAGCACGTTGTCATCGTCGCGGGATCCACTTTCGAACGAGGATGAAAATTTGACTTTATCTCGTGAGAAGCATCCCGGGTGTGGGACAAGCTTCTCTTGAGCTTTGGAGAGGGAGAGAAGAGAAGGAAGGGATGAGAATTTCGTGTGGAGGGGGTTTCCTTTTATAGTTGCAAGGAGTGAGGGCAATTTGGTCATTTAAATCTCAAAACATTAAATAAGGGGTCTTTAGTGACGGATAAAACCGTTGCTAAAGCCCCATCATGGGTGTAGTGGGCGCTGCCCGCGCGGCTGCTCGCTTTCTCGCGTGCTCAACGCACGCTCATGTTCGCTGAATCTCGTGATCGGACGGCTTAAAGTTGCGCCTTCCCCACTCCTCAACGCGCGCCCTCCCGCGTACAATCCTGTGTAAGGCGCGGGCGTGCGATAGCGCGTCGGTGCTATCGAGTGCGCGCGGTCGTTGGATCGCTATCTGACGGTCGATTGAAGGCGCGCCCCCACTCCAAATCCCGCTCGCTGCAACTTGATCCCTCACCAGCTCCTCGCGATAAGGCGCTGAATCGCTGCGCTGCGTCGTCCAAATGGTCGCACGGAAGTTTTCAAGCACGCGCATCCACAGCCGTTGGATCAAGATCCAACGGCCTAGAAACGGCACTCTGATTGAAGAAGAGAAGGTACGGCGGTGCTTGAGGGTCGGTTGGACGACCGAGATGGCACCACGTGGCACCATCTTGGTCGTCCATCTTCTGGATGATGTAGATGGTGCCACGGTTGTCGGATTGAGTCGATTTTCGTGTCGTTAGGCTGCGATCGTCGATCCGAATCCATCTGTGCGATCGGATTTGTCATTTGAAGTGCGGATTTACACCATCTTGGCCCTTGATCTTCTAGGATTCCTTGATCACTATCTGATGCTACAGATGCCTGATTAGGGCGATCTTGGAGTCGTTGAACTCCAATCGTCGCCCTGATCACATCTGTATGGTTGGATCTTCGATCCAAGGCCCCAATAAAAAGTTTGCCCTGTCTAAGCACATAAAAGGAGACAATTAACCTCCATTTTATTCAAACTACTCTAAGTGCAAGATGATGCATGTTATGCAATATTTATAGCATGCAATGCAATCCTATGCTTAAGAACATGCATAAATAGACATCTTAAATAGTGTAAATGTGTTTACATCAACCGCCGTCACTGTACTGCTGCTTGAGGTGCATGCCGCCGCCACCGTGCTGTTGCTGTCATCGTCTGAGATAGCACACTGCAGTTGCTCCTCTGCTATTGACTGGTAGGGGTGCTCACAAGCATCCTCCTCCCTTCATTTGATCTCCTTGGGAGAACGCTCCATGGAGAGGTGACCCATTCTTGCTAGATCATACCTTGAGAAGTGTTGCTATGCTGTTCAGATTCAATTTCATGGTCTGAAATCGATTTTCAAATCATGGTTTGGTGATTTCAAATCTGTCTTCTTACGTTAGGAGGTTCCTCTTTTGTCTAGTTGGAGGTAGAGGATAGCACGATGGAATCCTTTAGTTCTACAGGTGGCTTTGGTACATTTGAAGTCTCATTGGACAGTTCTATTGACACTGGGGGATACAAGTGTCCATTCTTCGACCTCGTGATCAAGTTAGACTAACTATCCACGATGGTCCCAGATGTTCTTGATGACTGTTAGGGGTCATGCGAAAGAGCATATTCTGAGTCATCCTGAACCCACAGAGAAAACATGAACTAATGCTACATGGGATCATGATAATGCCATGGTTTGTACCTGGCTGATGAACTCAGTGATACACAGGATTAGCGATGAGATCATATACTATCTCATCGCTAAAAAGATGTGGGACTCCCTGAGTGAGACTTACTCCCACGAGAACTCTGCTCAGGTCTTTCAGATTTATCATGAGCTCATCCATCTCTGTCAGGATGGGAAGACTTTGGCCCAATATTATTCTCAGGTTAAGGGGTTATTGGAGCGTCATAACTCCTACAGACCTGAGTGTGCATGCTCCTCTTGGCGTGCCTTCGAGAGAGAGCTTGTGGTTTCTCTATTTCTATTTGATCTGGAGCCAGAATATGCTGCTGCACGGGATCATTTATTGATCATGACGATCTACCTACACTTAAGCAAACATATAGTCAACTTAGCAGGATTACTGTGACTGCTACTTCCCTGGAGACTGCATGTCAGACTACTGCATTGGCTGCCCCTCGTGGTCCTTGGAGAGGAGCCTCTTCTATCTATGGTTGTGGTCGCGGATGAGGTGTTGGAGGTCGTGGTCCCAAACCTTCATGTACCTATTGCGGTAGATTGGGTCATGCTGAGGCTACATATTGGTAGAAGCATGGGAAGCCAGTTAATGCTCACCAGGCGACAAAGACTACCTTGGCTATGACAGATATAGTGAGGAGTAGAATTTGAGTAGTTATTGGAGAAGTTAAATCAGTTATCTTAGCCTACTCCAGAGATTGCAGCTGTTGCCTCCTCGTCAGGTATAATAGATGCATACTCATTGTTTGCTCTTCAAATAGGGGATTAGGTGGTGAATTTTGGTGCCTCACAGCATCTTTGTGGTACTCCAAGTGCATTTTCAGACTTGAGGTCTGTTCCCCAGGGCAGAACAATACAGGTGGTTGGAAAGGGGGGTGTCTCTTTCCTCCTCTTTGCAGCTACCAAATGTTCTCTATGTGCTGAATTTTCCACTTAGCCTTATATTTGTTAGTCGTATTATTAGAGAGCTTAATTGTAGAGTTATTTTTGATGCTTGATCTTGTGTCTTATAGAATCGACTCACGGGGAGAACGATTGGTGGAGGTTGTAAGGAAGGAGGGGTGTATCATTTAAGTTGCTCTCTCGTTACTACTGTTGCTTCTGTGTGTCAAGAGGAGATTGCCTTGGCCATTGGGTACCCAACCCAGTGGTATCTTCGCCTTGGCCACCTTCCTGTGGAGAGACTTAGGCATGTTCTACCTCATATTCCCGCTAGCACCACCATCACTTGCGACACCTGCCAGCTTGGCAAGCACCATCATGCCAGCTTTCCTATTTCATCTCATGTTGGGTCATCTGCTTTATGTGATTTAGTTCATGGATGTCTAGGGTCCAAGTCAAGTGCTTGACCAGCTTGGACATCAATATTTTCTTGTGCTTGTTGGTGACTTGTCTTGTGCTACCTTGCTATTTTTGTTGAAAACTAAATCTGATGTTGCAACGATTATTGAAACTTTTGTTATGGAAATAAAGACCCAATTTTCTCTTACTATCAAAATGTTTCATTCTGACAATGCTTTGGAATTTTGTACTTCTCGTTTGATGCAATTTTTCCGCAACAATGGAATAGTGCACCAAACAACTTATGCTCACACCTCTCAGCAAAATGGTGTTGCTGAGAGGAAGCACAGACATCTTCTTGACGTTGCACACACCCTACTCATTTATCATACTGTACTAGCTTTGTATTGGGGAGACATTGTCCTTACTGTATGCTTTTTGATTAATAGGATGTCGAACTCTTCCATTCATGAGCAAATTCCATGGTAGGTTCTTGATGGAACGGTGGCTTCGAGAGATAACTGGGTTTTATTGTTATGTCGTTGTAATATAGCCAGTTGTTGCCATCATTTCAAATATATAAAATTTTTTACTCGGAAAAGAGTTCCCGAGGTCGAACTCAGGGAGCAAGTTGTATTCTAGAGATATACATGTTTCTTTTACAAAAAGAAAGAGAGAGGGAAAGAATTTGTTGTCTTCTTTTCTCTTTGTTTTCTCCTCGTCTCAGATCTTCTTCTTCTTTGTCTGCAGAGGTGATGTTCTTCTTTCTTTCTTTCTTCAGATCTCCTTCTTCTTCTTTGTTCTGCAGAGGTGATGCTCTTCTTTCTTTCTTTCTTCAGATCTCCTTCTTCTTCTTTGTTCTGCAGAGGTGATGCTCTTCTTTCTTTCTTCAGATCTCCTTCTTCTTCTTTGTTCTGCAGAGGTGATGCTCTTCTTTCTTTCTTCAGATCTCCTTCTTCCTTCTTTTCTTTTTCCAGCCAGGGACGTCACCCCTCCTTCTTTCTTCTTTTCCCTTCAGGCCGTCGTCTGATTTCCAAATCAGACGACTTAAACTGCCTGTTGCTACAGTGTCTCCCTCAGCTTCCTTCTTCTTCCGCGGTTCTTCTTCTTCACCTGTGCCTGCACACTTCAGAGCTTACGTCAGAGAACAAAACCTACTCTACCCTCTCCCCCCGCGTCTCTCTCTCTCTGAAACCACTCTTGGGAAAGCTCTCCCAGAGCTGCCGGGTAATCGGATTCGGGTCATGCCCGGGTCCAGGCCCACCGGCGTGCGTGGTGGGCGAGAAGTGCAGGTCAGTCTAAGTCGGGTCGGGTCAGGTCCGCGGGGCGTGAGCGCGGACGAGACCGGGTAACCGGGCGGGTGAAAGGGGACCTCACCCCGTGTGCTGAGGCAGTAAGGCTAGTGCACAAAATCAATTTAAACAGTGGAAAGGTTGTGAGGCTTACCGATGTGGGACTAAACGCAGACCTTTCCTCGCGTGCGCCTGCTGGGAGACCGCGGCCTGGCTTCTGCAGCTGCGGCTTCGATTTGCGTAGGTTGCTGGCTGGCTGCCTTCGCAAGACTCCCCGTACTCTGCAGCAGCTGGAGACCTGGAGTCCTCAAGCCTGGAGCGCGGGAGAAGCTGCTTCAATGTGCATTAATGGCGGTCGAACCTCAAAACCTGTCGGACACGAATATGGCCTCTCGGCCTGATCAAACCACTGGGGAACCTTCGCCGTGGCACGGCGAAGGTGAGGAGCTGCACGGCAGGCCGCAAGGTGGTGTCTGGCGGCAGCCCTAGGTTGGACTGCAACCGGAGGAATGGGTTTGTTCGGGGGAGCGTTACGGAGGTGTGGAGTGGCAGTGAAGGGGTGGGGGGTGCTCAGTGTGATGAGGCGGAGGTTCGGTGAGGGTCGGCGAGGTGTGTGAGGCTGTGGAGCGATGGGAGCATCTCGCCGGAGGGTGGCCGGAGACGAAGGGGGTGACGATGGTCAGGGTCGGTCGAGGGCTTAATTGAATAAATTGAAAGCGGGGGAAGAAAGAGGAGAAGAAGGGGAGTAGTTCTAGCTTACTTGCAGGGACGAAGGGGGAGGAACAGGGCGACAGTCGTATCGACTATCGCCGGAGAAGACGATGCTCAGGGAAAGGGGCGGCGGCGAGCAGAGAGCCGGAGAGGCGCCAGCTGGGTGCGGCGTGGCGCGGGAAGAGCAGGGGAGGAAGTCTCTGCTGCTGGTATTGCGGCAGAGCGAAGAGGTGGAGGGGGAGGAACCGCCGGAGCTGGTGAGCGTCTGCCAGAGAGAGAAGAGAGGAAAGTTGGGGATTTTCTCCGTCAGATCCAAGCTGCCCCGGTCGGTGGAGCAACGGGGGGTATTTATAGGGATCAAAACAGGGAGGAAGGCGGAGGGAGACGACGTGTCTCCCTCGCCGGAGGATGGCCGGAAACAAAAACCCATACCGTCCGTGCGTTCGCACGGCCGGTATGGTGGGTTACAACGACCAAGGGGGTGTCCCTGCGACGGCTGACGACGCAGGGCACCCCCGGTTTACTTGCCAGGCCCCCCCCCTCACCCTGCGCGGCGCCATGCTCCGCGCAAGGTCGCCGGAGCATGGTGGTGGCAGGTTTTGCAGGGGGGACCTGATCGCAAAGAACGAAAGAGAGTTAGGGGCCAAAATGCGAGGGTTCAAAAGTTGAGGGCCAAAAAGTAAATATATGAGGACCAAAGTGTAAAGTTGGTCAAGGAGGTTTCTTCTTAGGCTCAAGTTTTTATACATGACTGATTAGGACCTAAGGAATCTGATGGTGAATTTCATTTCTATATTAAACCTTGTTTGACCGGTCAATTTATGTGAAAACCCAAATTAAGTTATTAATTGGGCATGGTTCTCAATGTAGGTCAAAATGGGTTCTGAAGGCCAAATTGAAGGTTCTAAACCCTAGAGATTATTTTTCTATGAATTTTAGAGGGTTTATTCTATTTTTACTTTGCCTTGAACCTCGTGAATTGAAGTGGGTTGTTTTAGGGTTACAGATTATCATTTAGTTTCTTGGAATTGCTGTAGCCCTTGCTAGATCATTTCATCCCACTTTTATTCTTATTAAGCTGCTTTGACCTATGTTTGGGCCCTGAATTACCCTGTATGCAGATTATACTGGTAAAATTGCATTTTTACCCCTTATGACTTATTTTCTTCTCAAACTCAGAATTCTCTGAGTTAAGCCTTTCCTTGAGATATGTAGGAGCTTTTATCCTTTGTATTAGGTCAAAATGAGCTAGTTATGGCTCATGATGAGGTTCTCATCAGTTCTGTATCTTGGTCACCCCTTGTTTCCAGTTATTCTCGTATTTTTGGGTGCTTGGCATTTGTACATGATTTGAGTCCTGGACGGGACAAGCTAGCACCAAGGGCTACCAAGTGTGTTTTCTTAGGTTCTTCCAGAACCCAAAAGGGGTATAGATGCTTTGATTCGATCAATTCTTGGCAATTTGTGTTAGCTGATGTGACATTTCATGAAGCTATATCATACATTTATACTACTAGTAGTGATTTGCTTCCTGTAAGTGATGGGGCCCCTATGCCTATTCCTCCTATCCCCTTTAGGTCTATTACTGTGGATAAGCACATGACTACTCATCCTTTTGACAAAGAGAGGTTTCATTATCTTATTGTTACATATCAGAGACCACATACTACATTTAAGATGCCCCTTCCTCCTCCACTCCCAGCCTCCCCAACTCAAGTGAGTCCACGGTCTTTAGATAGTGACACTTTGGTGCATGGTGATGATATAGGGACAGATGGCGACCTTGCAGATGTTGATGCCCAAGTGGATAGTGACCTTCCTATTTCCATTAGGTAGGCTCCGAGGTCATGTGCCAAATACCATGTTGTAGGATATCTACACACAACTGATCTTGGTACAACTTTTTCAGGGTTTACTAGAGCCCTAATCTCCACTATAGTCCCTACTTATCAAGAAGCCATGCTTCATCCACAATGGCATTGGGCCATGGAGGAAGAGATGGTTGCACTTCAAAGTAGAGGCACATGGGAGCTAGCCTCACTTCCACTTGTAGCTAGCCTTGTTGGGTGCCGATGGGTCTTTGTACTCAAGTTTCATCCTGATGGTAGCATTGCTAAATACAAGGCCTGGCTTGTAGCAAAGGGGTTCACCCATACCTAGTGGGCAAACTTCTTTGACACCTTCTCTCTTGTAACTAGATTGTCAATTGTGTGGATCCTGCTTTCTGTGGTAGTACATTGTGACTGGCAGTTGCATCAACTTGATGTAAAGAATACATTTCTATATGGTGACTTGCAGGAGGAAGTGTATATGCAGCAACCACCGGGGTATGAGACATAGGAGTGTGTGTGCAGGTTAAGGAAGGCTATCTATGGACTCAAGTAGAGTCCACGTGCGTGGTTCCAGAAGTTGTCCCAAGTGGTGGAAGCTGATGGTTTTCAGAGGTCATCAGTAAATCATTCCCTATTTGTCAGAAAAAAAGGGAAAGGTGTGGTTGTTTTCGTGGTATATGTGGATGACTTATTTGTCACATGTGATGATGCAGAGGGTATAGTGCAGATTAAAGAAAGATTAGCCAATTAGTTTGTAATGAAGGACTTGGGTCTGTTAAGATATTTTCTAGGGATAGAAGTTACTCGTGGCAAGCATGGGATAGTCATATCTTAGAGGAAGTATGCATTAAATGTTTTACAAAAGCCTAGTATGCTTGGGGAAAAACCAACGAACATACCCATGGACCCAAAGGCACATCTCTATGATGCAAAGGCACCTTCAGTAGATAGCAGACAGTACAAATAACTTATGGGAAAGCTACTCTACCTCACTATCATCAGACCAGACATTGCATTTGCTGTGGGAAGATTGAGTTAGTACATGGCAAAACCTACCAAGCAGCATTGGGAGGCTGCTATGATGGTTTTGAGGTATCTTAAGAAGGCACCGAGACTTGGCCTTCTATTTACTCAAGGCACTTCCATAACTGTGGTGGAGTACTCGGATGTAGACTACGCTAAATGCTTAATAGGAAGGAAATCCACAACTGGATTGTGCACTTATGTGGTTGGGAATCTAGTGACTTGGAAAAGCAAGAAACAAGTTGCAGTTTCTAGATTAAGTACAGAATCAGAATATAGAGCAATGGCTCAGACAGCTGCGGAACTCAGGTGGGTGAATTCCTTACTAGGAGATTTGTATATTCAGATTACTGGCCCTATGGAGATGAGGTGTGACAATGTAGCTCCTACATACATTGCCAACAATCCAATGTTCCATGAAAGAACCAAGCATGTTAAAGTGGATTGTCACTATACTAGGAACTTGATTCAGAAAGACTTGATATATACAACCCCAGTTTCTACAAAAGATCAAACAACAAACATTTTTACCAAGTCACTTCCTAAGTCTATTTTTGAGTCTTGTTGTTCCAAGCTTAGCATGATAGATTTATATGCTCCAGCTTGAGGGGGAGTGTAGACTTGAGTAATATTCTATTTTCTATTTTACATTTATTTTTTGTGAGGGTGCGCTTGTCACCTTTTGTCTATCTTGAGGTTACTTTGTAATTTACCCTTTTTCCTCTCTCTATATAAAGAGAGGTAGGGCCCTCAGAATAAACAAGGCCTTTCATTTTGTCCTATTGCTTTTGCTTGGCTAAGTTTAAACAAGAGCATTTAGGGGCTTCTTTGTCTCATCCTTTGAGTTAATACTTCTCCAGTCTCATCTTGTTAAAGTTCAAAAAAAAAAAAAAAGAACACAAAAGGAAACAAAAAAATATAAAAGGGGAAGGATCAAATAAAAGAAAAGAAATAAAAGTGGAGTTTTTTTTAAAAGAAAAGAGATAAAAATAAAAAAAGAAGATTTGAAGCAACATTTCTCTTCGAGGCATCGCATCTCCCTTATTTCTTCTCCCAGCTTGTGTGATATCTCTATAGACTTTATAAGTATGGGAGTGTTGAGAGATGGGGTGTATTGTAGTGGTACGTTTAGTGCCACATAGTGCAGTGAAGAAAAAAGTGGTGTGTGGGAGCCTATAAGTAGGCTATTGTTCCTGCATTTGTCTTTTGAGAATGTGAGGACTTGGGTGCTAATAAGGCATGGAGACTCTTCCACATAGGGAGAAAACACAGCAGCAGTAGGCTGTTGTTGGTCTTGTTGTAGGAAAAATAGAGAGAGATAAGAGAGAAGGTAGCTTATGGTAGAGAAGAGAGAGGGAGTTGCTTATTTGTAAGAAATATAATGAGTTGAAATTCAAAATAAGCGGAAGCAATAATATCAAAGTAAAAGAAATTAAGGAACAGTTAGATTTACATGGAAACCCCAATCACGAAGAGTGGGGAGAAAACCACAGGAGAAGCCCCCTATGGGTGTGTGGGGAGAAAATCTCCGAAGAAGTGCCCCATGGGCATGTGTATATCTATTATTCTTATCAAAGAAATATAAGAGGAGTACATGCCTATTTATAGGCCACCACACACGTAACAACGTCCCACTCCACTATGTGGGACTAAATAACCACTACACAATTCTCTTAACACTCCCCTTCAAGTTGGAGCATGGAATGCTTAGCTTGTAATACAAAGAAACCTTTCTACACAGCAGAACAAACAACACTTTCCACAGGTACAACTGACTCTCCTCTACAGATGACAGTTGCACTCTTATTCATGCCTGTAGGCAAATATGCTGATGACGACACATCAAACCGGTTGAGCTTGACAACAAATTGTTGTAGTTGGTTCTAACAAGGGTCTCTCCTCTGGAGACCTAGTGCTGATGGTTCCACATTCAGTATCCCTGAAATGGGTCTTCCTTTGAAGATCTCAAAACTGGATCTCCCTCTTTGGAGTCCATGAAACTAGATCTCTCACATAGAAACCTGAAATAGGCTCTTCCTCTGAGGACCTCAAAATTGGATCTCCCTCTTTGAAGACCTCGAAACTCTGGACCTTCTAGAGTTATGATTTCTCATGTAGAGTTTAGGAACAAAAGAGACTCCTGAATGAGGGATGACTATAATAAGCTCAACACTCCTATGGGAGAAGAAAATAATCAATGAGAAGAAATACAATCAAAATAAACATTGATCATGAACATAAGAAATGATAATACTAGAGAAGAGTTTCTCCACCTCTTCTCTTCAATTCAAACTCTTTCTTTCTTTTTCTTCTTTTAATTTTTTAAAGTTTTTTTTGAATTTTTCCAAAAATTTTCTTTTCCTCCTTTTTTATTGATTTTTTTCCTTTCTAAAAATCTTCCTCCTCGCTTTTTTCCATTCTTTCTCTCTCCCTTCCTTTTTTTTCTTCCACAACTCAGAGGAAAAATGCTATGCCTGAGTAAAAGCTAAAAGGGAAGGAGAAGAAACCAAATCTCCTCACTTGGTCGTGTGAGACCTCAGCCGCGGTGTCGTGATCTTCACCTCTTGACTTGCAATCTCGTCTTCCTCGACGCCCTCAAACCACCGTTGTGCGTCCTTGTACTCGCATGTGAGCATCACGTAACCGAGCTGGTGTAGCGCAAGCTGTTGCTCCCACCAAGGGGAGGTGACCTCGCAGAGCCTCTCCAGGAGCATTACCATGGTGTTAGACCTCATGTTCACCTCCATTGCCTCCTCAGTTAAGAAGTGGTAGAGCATGAATGATGTGTGCCTTGTGGAGGCGAGATGTGCCCTCCCATCCCCGTGGCAGAAGAGGCGAACGACTTATGAGTGGTGGAGTGATAGGACACAGCACCTAAGATGCTGTAGTAGACATCTCTTGCAAGGGTCAACAAGCCAAGTGTAGGGCTCATTTTTAGCTTACAACAATATAAGCTTTTTGCTTAAGGCATTACGTTATTATGTAAGGGGAAATATTTGGGAAATCTATGTTGGGCAATGTGGGGATTTGTCCCTTGTATGTGAAGGTCTATATGTATCTATGTAGGAATGAAGAAAACAAGAAACAAGTTCCCTTATTCAACTTAATTCTCACCCCCACTTCCACCTAGTCTAGCCAAGTGGTAGAAGGTTCACATCCCATTTGATAGCCTAGCACACCCTTCATCTACCGTTGATCACCCCTTAAGAACGTTAGCTTGTAGGTCCACCTTGCCACGCCTTGGATTCGTACACTCATGTTGTAGCGGGACCGTATCAACTTGGTATTAGAGCCTCACGATCCTTGGAACTCAATGGTGATGATCATGATGGTTGAGGAGCGGCTTGACCATTTAATGCGCTTGCAACAAGAGATACTTGCAATGTTTCAAGGTAATCGCAACATAATGGAGAAGATTCTCAAAATCATCAAGAACCACTGTGACCCATCTCCACCTTCGTCATCACCACCACCACTATCACCTATTCACCATCACCACCACCACAATGACCACCACAGCGGCCATGGCTTCCCTGTTTCCCCCTGTTCACCACCACAAACCACTAACCTCAAAGCCACTCCCACCACCACCTGGCATTGAGCCCTTGGCGCTGCCATCCATGGAGCCGCCACCTCTCTACCTTCCTTGTCCACCCTCACCGCCGACTTCCTTGACCACAATCATTTCCATGGTGTTTTCCCCTGACGTCGAGTCCCACACCATCATCACCACCACCTTCCGTTCACTGCCACTGCCTCGTCGCTAGCTCGACTATGTCCTTAGGGCCTTCAAGACCACACCATGCCGGTGTCCGCATCCTCGACAACGGTCGCATCCACCTCCCCAAACCCCACGCCATGGGTTCCAAGCCCCATCCCCTTTATCGGCTCTGACTCCACCACTGTCCTCGCTAATGCCATCATCGTCACCACCGGTGCCATCGCTCATCGCCTCTGCTTAGCCTTTACCTCATCCTCTTCCTCCTCATCGTCTTCCTCGTCAAGCTCGGCCCCAATCACTGTCACTTTCCGAGCCCCTCCACTCTCCCTGCCAAGCTTCTCTTTGTTTACCATGACACCGCCTTGCAAATCGCTTCCCACCGTGGCACCAATGCCTCCCAGTTCCTTCTCTTCATCTACGCCAGCTTCAACGTCCTCTTCATCTCTGCCATCGCCGTCCTCGGCACCCTTCCCCTCAACCTCTTCCTCGACTCCGCTCCCTTCCCCGTCCTCTTTCGCTACGGCTACGTCGTCGATTCCCCCTCGATGTCTAACATGACCTTGACACCCTTAGCGCCTTCGATGGCCCCTACTAGTGCTCCCTGTTCAACTCACACATGGGTCACACCACTTGGCCCTACGACTCGGGCCTTTGGTCCAAGAAGGAGTAGGTCCTCTTGGAGATCCACCCAGACCACATCGTCTCCCTCGTTGAGGGTAACTCCAACCTCTTCTAGGCCAAGCACTTCGGCAAGGTTCTCCTCCCCATGGGCAACCTCTGGGTTAAGCACTACGGCATCAGCCACATTGTCTTCTTCAAGGACCTCGTCATGACCGTCCTCATTAACTGGTCAAACAACCTCATCAAGCTAGATTGCCCCATCATCAACGTCGACTGACCTCCATGGCAACCACCTTTGTCGCGCTATCCACCTATTGCACCGCTACCTCCATCCCTGCCTTCGTGCTCCTCCCTACAGACTGCATCTCCGCAACATAGCTCATCCAACCCATCGCTAACGGCTGTCTACCATGACGAGTTCTCGCTAGGTTGTTCCTACCTGGCTCTTATGAGGGTCAACCTCCAGGCCCCCATCTGGGGGTATTCCACCTATGGCAACAACCCTGCTGGCCACCTAGTCCTTGTCGTCGGGATCTTTGGTCATTGAGGATGATGACCTTTTCAAGGGGGGTAGAGTTGATAGGACACAACACCCAAGATGTTGCAGCAGACATCTCTTGCAAGGATCAACGAACCAAGTGTAGGGCTCATTTTTGTCTTATAATAGTATAGGCTTTTTTCTTAAGGCATTATGTTATATGTAAGGGGAAAGATTTGGAAAATCTATGTTGGGCAATGTCAGGATTTGTCCCTTGTATGTGAAGGCCTATGTGTATTTGTGTAAGGAATGAAGTAAGTAAGAAACATGTTCCCTTATTCCACTTAATGTCTCATCTCCCACCTTCCACCTAGTCTAGCCAAGTGGTAGAAGGTTCACCTCCCACTCGATTGCCTAGCGCACCCTTCATCTACCGTCGATCACCCCCCAAGAACGTTGGCTCTTAGGTCCACCGCATCGCATCTCAGATCTGTACGCTTATGTCATAGCAGGATCCTATCATGGAGGGAGCCAGGGAGCTACTGGAGGAAGACTTGGAATAGGAGGCAACCAGGAGGTGGGCAAAGTTGTTGAGGTCGTGGTCCAAGAGGAGGAGGGCATTGTCCATGTCGCAAATAAGGGAGGCAAGCCACGCGTCACACGTGGGACAGAGACCCTCGCAACAGTATAGGTTAGTGAAGATAAGGACTTCCAAGGCGACATTTAGGTCGAGGTCCTACTCCAATCTCCCCTTCCTGCTGTAAGCCTTGATCACTTTCATCCTAATCGTGGAGACCCCATTATGGGACAAGGCAATTGATGGGAACACCATCATGAGTCCTAATTAGCTCATTTTGACCCAGAAAAGAGAACAAAAGCTCCTACATAACCAATTGGAGGTCTTAACTCAATGAATAACCATTCTGAGAGAAAAGCAAGAAATAAGGGGTAATACTGCAATTTTACCATTGCAGTACAACAATGGGATTTCTCATGGGCTAAACAAAGGTAAAATGGTCTTAACAAGATAAAAAGTGGGTTGATTCAAACAAAAAAGGGTCCTTGTGAATTTTAGGAATTAAATGACTTCTTGTAACCCTAAAACAGACCCACTTGATTTAACAAGGTTTAGTCAGAATAAAATTCAACTTAACCCTCTAAAAATCATGGAAAAATATTTTCTAGGGTTTAGAACCTTCAATTTGGCCCTTAGAACCTATTTGACCTAAATTGGGGTCTCAGACAAATATTTGCCCTAAATTTAGTTTTTACGTAAATTGCCTAGTCAAATGTGGTTAAACCTAAAATTCAACTTCACCATTAGATTCCTTAGGTCCAAATTAAGTTTGTACCAAAATTTGGACCTAAGGAGAATTCATCTTGACCTACTTTGCAAACAGGTCCAGCCTAATTACATTTCTACCCTTATCTTTTGAAAACTTCTGCAGAAACCCCCTATCTTTGTCTTCATTCTTTGCAATTAGGTCCCTCCACCATAATGGCGGAGGTAATCTTACTTCAGCGAGGTTTCAAGGGCAAGATCTCTCTGATTT
Source organism: Thalassia testudinum (assembly GCA_037157565.1). Taxonomy (NCBI): domain Eukaryota; kingdom Viridiplantae; phylum Streptophyta; class Magnoliopsida; order Alismatales; family Hydrocharitaceae; genus Thalassia; species Thalassia testudinum. The sequence continues at coordinate 103,051,747 of JAZHRO010000024.1, read as the reverse complement.
CTCAGAGAATCCCCTTCAAAATTGAAAGGGAGATTCTTTAAGAAATCTCTAGTATGAACACAATTCGAGGCTCTATTTGGTACCCAATCTCTCATGTGAATGCATGAGAGATTTGGGTCTCCTTCAACCTTCTATCTCTGGAGAACTTATTGTGCTGGGAAGCTTGGCTTCCAAGCACAAATCCTTCCTCCAGGGCCTATAAAAGCATACCCAAATCCCTTCGCATCTTCCGCGCTTGAAATTGGCCAGAGAATCCCTCTATTTCGTCTCTTCCCCCTCCGACCAGTGGCTTAGCAAGCTCCGACGACCTCCCTCTCTTTCCCTCGTCGCCCAGCCACAATACCAGTGTAGGGTTCTCTTCCTCCTGTTCATCCGCGTCGCGCCGCACCTGCCGACGCCTCTACAACCCCTTCGTCGTCATCGTCCTCCCCCTCTGAGTGTTTCATCTCCGGCGACGGCAATATGAGGTAGTCGTCATCTCTGCCTCCCCCTTCATCTCCCTACATCCAGCTAAGTCCTCTCTCCTTTCTAATTCTTTTTCCCTCCTTGAAAACACACCTCGACGCACTCAATCACCATCACCCCTTCCAACTCCGGCCAGACCTTCGACGAGGCGTCCCCGCCATTCCATACCTCCATCCGCCTTGCCAACTGCCCCATAAGCACCGCAACGCTCCATTGATCATAAACCTTCACTCCGCTCACCGTGCCACGCCCCCAAAACACCCCCCGAACACACCCACTCTCACGCACACAGGGTGCCCTAGGCACACACACTTTGGCCACCCCATGCCACGCCGACCCCCGCACTACGTTCGCAGTGTTTCGGCGAAGCTTTCTGAGCTTTTTGACAGGGCCGCGAGGCCATTTTCGTGTTGACAAGTTGGGAGGCCCGCCGCCATTGACGCACATAAGCTGCTAGCTTGCAAGCTTGCTTTAGGCCTCCCCGCTCTAGATGCATGGCCCAAGGTTGCGCGGACTCTCCTTGCGCACAGCTCCAGGTAGGCAATTGGTTTCGAAGGACTCAGTAGCAGGTGCAATCAAGGGGAGCCTCCTGCTATGGACGCACGCGAAGGGAGGTGGGAAGATAGTCCCACCTCGGAAGCTGCTGGCGCGCTGCAATGGAATAAATTGAAAAACTGTAGTAGGCTCTTCGCCTCCTGACCACGGGGTGAGGTCCCACTCACCCTCTCACCACCTTGTCCGCGACATTGCCCATGCGGACCTGGATTGACCCATATACCTGACCTGCACTCCTTGCCCACCACCGCATGCCGGTGGGCCTGATCCCAGGTGTGTACCCGACTCGATTACTTGAGAAAGTGTCTCTGGGAGAGTGAGCCTAAGAGAGAAAGAGGAAGAGAGAGCGTGTGCAGGTAGGGGTAGGTTTTGCTCTCGCAGGAAAGGAGAAGAAGAAGAAGGCTAAGGAAGGAGAAGGCAAGGACTAAAGAGGAAGAAGCTGTTGGAGAAGAAAGGTTGAAGGGCTGAAGAAGAAAGAGAAAGAGAAGGAACTGAAGGCAGAAGAAAGAGGAGCCGCCAGAGAAAGAAGAAGAAGAAGAAAGGAAAAGAAGCTAAGGCACAGGCCCAAGAGAAGAAGAAGAGAAAGGAGGAAGAAGGCAGCTGCAAGAGAAGAACAGAGACAAGGATCAGAGAAGAGAGAAAAGGAAGAAATAAAGCACTGTAGCATCCATAAGTTTAAGACGTTTGATTTTCAAATCAGACGTCCATTTTTTGTGCTTGTCTTCATACATTGACTTCTTTATTCTCTTGTGCTTACATTTGTGCATTAAAACTCTAGTTTTCATTGCATATTATATTCAATTTCTCAAAAGTTGTGCTTTTGATTTTTAAACCCCCAATTTGCTCCCTGTGTTCGACTTCGGACTTAAAACTTCGAGTAATAAAATCTATTTGTTTGAGTGATTTCGACCTATACTACGACGCATCGATTTTAAAATTGTGATCTCGCCCAATAAACAGCAATCCTCTCCCATCGTGGCTCTGTAAATCCTCTATACATCATCGTGCGGAATGGTCTCGTGAGCACTGCGATCCGCTCCCAAAGGCATGGGACCTCCTCATCCTCGATGCAAAACATGATGTCGCCTCAGAACTGCTTCTACCTGAACATGGCAGATCCATGTGAAAAGTCCAAATAGATGCCAATAAACACAATCATAATCTAGGGAACAAATGAACCCAAGATCAACTTGCTTTGATACCAAGTTGAAATTCAAAATTAGCTGAAACAATAATGTCAAAACATAAGAAATCAAGGAACACTTGGGCTTGTGTGGAAACCCCACTCATGAAGAGCGAGGACAAAACCATAGGAGAAACACCCTATGGGCGTGTGTATTTCTATTATTCTTCTCAAAGAAATATGGGAGTACATGCTTTTTTATAGGCCACCACACATGTGACAACGTTGCATTCCACTATGTGAGACTAAATAACTACTATACAATTCTCTCATCATAATGCATTAACTTAAAGGAAATTACATAAGTTCTCTCTTTTTATAAAGAGAAAATCTTAATAAATAAGTAAACAAAATCAATCAAAACTTCTACAATAAGGAAATAACATATCCTTTTAGCAACTTGACTAGTTGCCACCTTAACATACTAAAAATAGGAAACTTGGACTCTAAGCAAAAGCCACCAAAACCCTTAGGGTCGACACCCCTTGAGTGTTTACTGGACTTGCCATGTGGCCTAATAGACTTGCCACGTGGCATTGCCATGTGGCATTTATTCACACTCCCCCTTAAGTTAAGGTCGGGAGGACGATGACTTGCTGCATTTTGTGATAAGGTTAGAGTCCCCACCACTCTTCATCTTCATCAAGCTCTATCTTTTCTTTGGTAAGAGTTACGGTGTAGCCTTTCGTGACCTTCAAAGTTGTTGCCTTGTGGGCAACCTTAATAGTCATTGTGATAACAACAGTAGTCTTCTTCTCTCTCCTCTTCATCTTGTAACATCGCTTTAATCTTCTCGAGATTTGTAGGAGTAAGGGAATCCACAAGTGCGGTGCCGGTAGTCCCACGTACAGGTCTCCCAAATTTGTCCCAACAATGATCTTGTGGATGATTGGTGTGCTTACAGAGGTAACATGGTGGATAGACTCAACTAGAGCCTCGACCATGTCCTCTTCCACGTCCTATGCCTCCATCAAATGTAGCCATAGCAGTATTTTCAGACACAACTTTACTGGAACCTGCATTTGGTTCTCTAAGCTTCTCAAGATGACTAGAAATTGTTTCAAGATCCAACTCCTCATCCAGTGCGAAGATCTGATCACATTCCAGCTGATATTGGGGATTCAACCCCAACAAGAATCTCGCGACTTGCATCTTTCTAGTGCAATGGTCCGCTTGTCGTAGCAGACGGGCTTGTAGATCTCCAATTCTTCAAACAGTACCTCCATCTTTGAGTGGTACTTGTCAAAGGGAAGATCCCCTTGACTACCCATGTTGAGCACTCTAGTTATCTTTTATGTTTAGTCAGGGACTATTTATTTATTTTATGTTTTTTCCTGGTTCTCTTACATAATTTACCCAACACCTTTTTCTATATAAAGAGTTGTAGGGTTTTCTATTGGATTAAGATGGTTTATTTCGTCCCACATGGTATCAGAGCGGCGATCCTAGATCGGTGCTTGGGTATCCTACCGAAGTAGGCCTTTGACCTTTTCCACTAAAACCCTAAAATCGCTTCTCACTGTTTCTTGCCTTCAACGCCTCCTCATTCACTGTAGCGCCAACAGTAGGCCCTCTGGCAGTAGGAGGGGCGGCGCTAAGGGAGGCTAGAGCCCTCATCGGTGGTGTTGCAGGGTCTCCAGGCCTTGTGGCGGCACTACACCACCTTGGGGGGGCAGTGTGACACTGTTGTAGGCCTCCTCTAGGCCGTAGGCGATGGTAGGCAGCAATGAAATGCCTCCACCGGCTAGCAGTAACACCACCGATAGGTTTGGGTTGATCAGTGCTAGCGAGGGGAGGCAACGACCTTCTGTTTGAGGGCCGCTAGGGGTCCATCCTGGCCCTAGCATGCACCTCCTGATCTCCGATAGGTTGCTATGTGCATCTAAAGTGATTTCCAAGGAAAATATTGCTTGGATCTCATGCTAGATCACCTTCTTTGTGATTTTCTGTGAATCTGCGGGTCTAAATATTTGTTTTTAGATATGATTTTGGTGGCTTCTCATTATTCTGAGGATCATGGCTTCGTCATCTTCATCTGAGGTGACATCAGAGGTAAGTCTGGAGAAAGGGAACTATAAGAACTCTTTCTTCATCCCTATTGTGAAGTTGGATGAGACCAACTATGCTCGTTGGTCTCAAACGTTCTTGATGACCATTGAGGATCGTGACAAGGAGCATCTCTTACTAGAGCCAGAGCCTTAGAACAAGATCGGGAAGTACGCCTCGTGGAAGGACAATGCTATGGTGAAAGTGTGGATCATGAATGCTGTCTCGCCATGGATTGGAGATGCCATCATATATTACAGGACTGCTAAGGAGATGTGGGATACGTTGCATGACACATATTTCCATGAGAAGAATTCTAGTAAGGTCTATTAGATTTACAATGAGATGTTCTCTCGGATAGGAGGGATAGCCTTTGACGTAGTACTATGACACATTGCAAGGGCCTCTGGAGAAGTACAATACGTGAAGGCCTATGTGCATGTGTGGTACTCAACGGGGATACCGCAAGGAGATAGTAGTCTTGCACTCTCTTTCTGGGTTAGGCCTAGAATATGATTCTACAAGCTCTCAGATTTTGACACTATCAGAGCTTCTATCCCTTAAAGAGACTTATAGTTGGCTATGTCGGATCACAGTGGCTACTCCTACCCCTGAGATCATTGGACAAACCTCCTCATTGGCTGTTGGTAGAGGTCGAGGCACTAGAGGTTCACCCTCTATTCTTGGGCATGGGCGTGGTCATGATAGAGGATAGAAAGGTAAACTATGTCCCACGTGCACTTTCTATGGTAGGAATGGTCACGTGGAGGCCTGTTGCTGGTCTAAGCATGGGAGACCTCCTGTAGCCAATCATGTTGTTGCTTCTTCTGAGACAGAATCTGACACAGTGTCACGTGCTGAGTATGATGCTGTAGTCCAGAAGCTTACTCAGATCACTCAGGAGACCCCATCTTCCTCTACAGGTACTGCTGCCATTGCCTCCTCAGGTACAGGGTGTGTTTTTGTTATTTCTAATAGGTCTTCTTGGATGGTAGATTCAAGTGCATCACAACACTTGAGTGGTAATCACAACAGCTTTCAGCACTTTCAATCTGTGTGTCCTGGTAGGACAGTTCAGGTAGTAGATGGGAGGCAAACCAGAGTTAATGGTCAGGGGGAGGTGCCAGTCACCCCGAATATGAAGTTATCAGATGTTCTATTTGTTCCAGATTTCCTGATGAGCATGTTATCTATTAGCAAAATTGCGAAAGACCTTAATTGCAGGGTGATTTTGATGATGTTGGTTATGTGTTTTAGGACAAGCTCACGGGGATAATAATTGGTGACGGACATGAAGAGGGGGGTATGTATCACCTATCTCAGACACCAATTGCTTCACATTGCTAGGGGAATGTGTGTTTTGCTGCAGGGAGTGCCTCATAGTGTCACAATTGCCTTGGTCATCCATCTATGGACAAGCTTCATCGTATCATCCCTCATCTTTCGCCAACCATCAAGATTCATTGTGATGCATATTAGATGGGAAAGCACCACAAATCCACCTATCCTATTAGTTCTACTAGTTCTGAGTTTATTTTTGATTTACTGCATTTAGATGTATGGGGTCCTAGTCGAATCCTAGATCGACTAGGACATAGATATTATTTGGTGATTGTGGATAATTGTTCTAGACTATCTTGGATATTTTTGTTAAAGAATAAGTCAGAGGTTGGGTTTGTGATTGAGAACTTTATTATTGAAATAAAGAATCAGTTTGCTTCTACAGTCAAAGTTGTGCATACTGAAAATGCACTTGAGTTTTGTACTATATGGGTGAGAGCATTTTATAGGTCCCATGGAGTGGTTCATTAGACCACATGTCTTCATACATCCTAGTAGAATGGGGTAGCAAAGAGGAAGCACCGACATCTTTTGGATGTGGCTCGAACTCTTTTGATTCACCATAATGTACCATCACAGTATTGAGGAGATGCAGTGCTTACTGCATGCTACTTGATTAACAGGGTCCCTAGTTTTGTTATTTCTGAGTAGGTACCATGGCAAATATTGTACCCAGACCAAGAGTTGTTTCAGTTGCCACCTCGAACCTTTGGTTGTGTAGCCTTTGTGCATATCACTGGGTCAAGTAGAAATAAACTTGTCCCCAAAGTAGTCAAGTGCATCTTTCTGGGATACAGTCATAGCCAGAAAGGCTACAGATGCTATGATCCCCTATAGAAGAGGCACTATGTTAGCGCAGATGTTACTTTTTATGAGGCAGTTCTATATTTTTCCATTACTGGCAAACAATTGAGACTTGAGGCAAAGAGGGCTCCCATGTCTATTCCTTCCATTCAGTTTGGCAACTTTCCTGCTACTCAGATTGCATTACCAGATATTACAGATACTAGTCGTGCCCGGTTCATAGATCCTCCATTGGTATTTAGCAAACCAATGACATATCGGCAACATACCCTAATTTTCAGGACCATCATCCTCCCCATAGTTGGTATATGTTGATATTACTGACCATTGTGTGCCTGGTGATGATCCTACAGGTTCTATACCTATTGCCTTTAAGTCTCCTTCTAGTGATGATGAAGCATCACCATTTGAGCGACCTATTGAGATCGAGTCTCCCTCTGATGATATGGATCTTTCGATTGCTATTCGGAAGGCCTCCAAGAGTTGTGCTCACTATCAGGTGGCAGGGGTAATTTCTTTTGATTGTTTGAGTCACCTATTTGCCTTGTTCACAGATGCCTTTACTTTGCACAAATACTAGCCACTTATTAGCAGGCTATGCTTGATCTGAAATGGCATTAGGCCATGGAGAATGAGATGGCTGCATTGCAGTCTCGGCAGACATGTGAGCTTACTCCGTTACCTCCTGGTGCATGCATTATTGGTTGTCGTTAGATCTTTGTTATGAAATATAATCCAGATAGATCGATTTCTTGGTATAAGGCCTGCCTTGTGGCAAAGGGATTCACTCAAACCTATGAGATGGATTTCTTTAACACGTTTTCCCTCGTGGCTTGACTTCCTACTGTGCAGATTCTCATTTCTGTTGCTACCATTTTGACTATCCGTTATACCAGCTGGATGTCAAGAATGCCTTCTTGTCTGGTGATCTACAAGAGGTCTATATGCAGCAACCCCTCGGCTTTGAGACTCAGGGGGAGTATGTGTGCAGGTTGAAGAAGGCGATATATGGCCTCTAGCAGAGTCTGAGGGTCGGGTTTCAGAAGCTATCAGAGGTCGTTGAAGAAGTGGGACGTATTCGATTTACTTTTGATCATTCCTTGTCTGTGAGGAAGACAAACAAGCGGATTGTTTCTCTTCTTGTCTATGTAGATGACCTCATTATCATTGGTGATGATGCAACTTGGATAGTTGAGGTCAAGCAGAGGTTGGCAGAGAAATTTGGTATGAAGGATTTAGGCTCCTTGAGCTACTTCTTGGGCATAGAGGTAGCAAGACCAAAGAGCGGTATTGTCCTTAGTTAGAGGAAATATGCTCTTGACCTACTGCAGGAGACTGGGATGTTGGGATTTAAATCAACCAACATATCTATGGATCCAAAGATGCAGTTATATGACTCTGAGTCATAGGCTGTAGAGAGTAGAGGCTACAGATAGTTGATTGGGAAGTTGCTTTACCTCATGACGTGCGAAAGATGTGTTTGTTTAAAATGATCATTATAGTTCGTGCTCGCAACGTTGTTTTTAAAAGAAGAAACGGACATGAGTTTGAGTGTCGATCACAGGGAGGCGTAAAAATCATATTTTCTTTGTCACTTAGTGTCACGGCGATAACGAGTTTTTGCTTGCGAGAAGATGAGGTAGAAAAATGAGTGAGAGAGAGAAAGAGAGAGAGAGTAGGGTTAGAGTCTTTTAAATCATAACAATTACCCTAAGCAAGATGGAGAACAACATCAACACTATATTAAACATGCAAATCAAGTTTTACAAATACAACGGTAGCTAAATGATTGAATAAAAAGGAAGTAAAGCTAGATTAAAGGGAAAGAAAGAGAGAGAGGGGGGAGATGGCGGGCGGCCACGGCGACGGAAGGAGGCTCCGTCGGTGGCTCGTCGACTCCGTTGACTACAAGAGAGGCTAAAGGGGGCTAGGAGGGTGTTACAACACTTGCAAGGTGAATTCAATGCTTAACATGGGTGGTTGGGAGGGGTTTATATAGGAAGAAGAGGTTTCTATTTTAAGTATGGGCTTTAGCGACGTCCGGGATGTCGCTAAACCCATGCTAAAAGCGTCGATGAAGCTTCCTTCCCAATGGTCTCACGCACGCACCCGTGCTTCTTCATGCGTGATCCGTGCACATGAGCTATGGGCCATCCAATCGCGGATCGGACGGCTGACATTTTGCGAAGGGTACGCTTGGATCGCACCTCAAGCGCGTGTGAGCGCGGGCGTCGTCGACCGGCATAGGCGTGCACGTGGAAGATCGACATCTGCGGTGCATCGCGTAGCGCTATCGAGGCTGCTCGATGGCGATCAAGCAGCTGAATTTGAGCGCGTAAGCAAAATCAGCTCATGAGGCATGGCAAGCGATTCGAACCCGCGATTGCTTCGTGCGAGGACAGGGGCGCAGCCGTTGCGCTACGGGTGTGGATGGTCACTCTCTTTCGCCATTCGTCAGTCATTCGATGAAGATCGAACGGCTGTGGTTAGATCTTCGCGATGGGGCTACGTCGTGCGGTGGGCGGGGATGCTCCTGATGCTGCCACGTGGCCACCTCACAACCGTTGATCATCAGATCAACGGTCAGAACTTCTTGGGTCATTTGTGGGAGCTTCAGATGTCGGATTTGGCCGATTTCGAGTCTGTTGGACTCCGTTTGTCACTCTAGATCCATCAGTGCAGTCTGATCGCTCATCTGAGGCCTGTTTTGACATGTACTTGTACACATGGCCGTTAATAATGCATTATAAGCAATCTTGATGTGCAATGCATGCGATGCTTCTATTCCTATTTATGATGTATCTTCTGTGCATTTTTCCTTTAAGACCGTCCCCTTTTGGCAAAGTTAGCATTGTACAATGCAGTGTTATCATGCCCCCATGCTTACACCTTGCTATGGAAGGTTTATTCTAGCCATTATTCTACGTCAGAATTTAAGAAGTAATTACTTAGACATTTTGTTACTTGTCAATAGGAGGAAATATACTAAGATCCTGATCCATAGAGACTAAACAGCACCCGGGTGTCTGCCAAAATATGAATTGCCTGAATCCTTGATTTAAGGCATGTATATATATATATTTCTTTTCTTATTTTTAGATTTTTGGAGTTAAGAGTGTGTTGGTAACTTTTTACGGCTACCCAACCCACCCAAAACTCAGAAAAAACTCTAAGTGCTAAGCATCTTGGTGTGAAGATCGTGATAGACTCACTCAATGGTAATTTAGACAGATTTCAGGTTTCTACTCCCCTAGGTGACCAGAAAAGGAAGTGTTTTGCTTGAAGGTGTATTTGTTCGATCGGTAGCTTTCTCCCTACATTTGTTTTACTTGGGGACAACACAAGGATTTTTTCAATGTATATCTCCTCGGCTTGCTCTACTTCCCCGCTTCTTTCTTAAGTGTTTTTGGTCTTTTTGTACATTTAATGAGTTGGGTTCTGGACAACTGACCAATGGGCTGTTGCCCACGATCACTTGCCAGGCATACTCGTGTGGTGAAGTGTGGTTTATTTTGTTCTTTTTTTGTTCTTTTTTTTTATTTGGTAGGTGACTTCTCTGATCTCAAATTTATCTAGAGGCAATAAAAAGAAGGTGGTCCCGTGGCTGGGCTTTGGACAACCTACCAATGGGCTGTTACCCATGACAACTTGCTAGCCATACCACCCTAGAAAGTTCATTAGCTACCCAATTTCTGTTAGAATCTCCGAGGAGTGAGTCTGTGCAAAAAAATGTGTGCAGATGCTTAGACTAAAAGTCCTTCTGAGTTAGAGGGCGAGTTGGTAAGTCGTATACTTATCACCTTATTTAGTTGGTGGATTAGAATAGATTAAGGTTGCAAGGATTTGAAGCTAAATCCATATTTTAACGGACACCAGGGCTGATTAAGCCTGAAGTCCTGAAAAGTCTCAGTGTTCAGGTTCTTTAAGTATTATTTTCTGCTATTAACAAATTTCTAATGCCTAAGTTTTTCTTCCTAAATTAATTTTTTTTTTTCATTTATTTTATTTTATTTTTCTATTTATTTCTATTTAGACCGATTAAATGAACTCAGAATCATGCAATTTACCACCTCCCATGCTTAAGTTGGACAATGTCCTCATTGATAAGTACATGGATGCAATACGGGTCAAAAAGATATTACCTGAGTGAAGTAAAATACCAAATCAGTCTAAATCTTCTGGGTTTCCTCCTAGGAAGCGTTGAGTTTAATGCCTCCAGCTGGGCGGTGCTTCGTGTCATCCCTCAATGAGGGTGACAACCTCCTTTGGGGGAACCTGGGCGAGGAAGTGTTTCAATCTCTGGCCGTTGATTGTGAAGGTGTGCCCAGTATTTGGATCTGCGATTTCAACTGCCCCATTGGAGTAGGGCTTGACCACCATAAATGGTCATGTCCACTTGGACCTAAGCTTCCCTGGAAAGAGTTTTAGACGGGCATTAAAAAGCCAAACTTGCTGATTCGGCTCGAAGGTTTTTCTATGGATGAGTTGGTCGTAGACGGCTTTCATTTTCTCCTTGTATAGCCGACTATTCTCAAAAGTGTCCGATGAATTTCCTCGAGCTTGGAGAGTTGGAGCATCCTCTGTGCACTGGCTAATTGGGAATCCATGTTACACTGCTTAATAGCCTAGTAGGCCCAGTGTTCTAATTTGACAGGAAGGTGGCAAGCTTTTCCAAAGACCAGGTGATAAGGCGACATGCCTATCGGGGTCTTGAAAGCGATCCGGTATGCCCACAGGGCATCATCCAGTCGTGCGGACTAGTCCTTCTTGTCAGGTCTCACAGTCTTCTGTAGAATATTCTTGATCTGCCCATTTGAGACCTCGGTCTACCCATTTGTTTGCGGATGATACGGGGTAGAAATGCAGTGGTTAACCCCGTATTTTCTGAGTAGGGCACGGAATTGGGTGTAGATAAAATGACTTCCACCATCACTGATCATGGCCTTTGGTATTCCAAAACGGGAAAAGATGTTCTGCTTAACAAAGTCCATAAGAGCCTTATGATCGCATTGGCGGGTGGCGACAGCTTCAATCCAATTGGAGACATAGTCAACAGAGACTAAGATGTACTCAAAGCTGTTGGATGGTGGGAAGGGGCCCATAAAATCAATACCCCAAACGTCGAAGATCTCAACAATCAAAATGGCCTGGAGGGGCATCATTTCTTTTCTGGTCATGGTCCCTAGAGTTTGGCAGGGAGAGCAAGTCTTAGTGAAATTGTGTGCATCCTTAAATAAGGAAGGCCAGTAAAATCCAGACTGCAGAACCTTTGCAGCCATTTTCTTTCCTGAGAAGTGGCCACCACAATCTTGGTCATGACAAAAAGATAGCACACTCTGAACTTCATCCTTAGGGATACACCTCCTGATGATCTGGTCGGCACAGAGGCGAAACAGCATGGGATCGTCCCAGAAATAGTGCTTGGCCTTGGCCAAGAACTTGTCTCGTTGCTGTCTGGACCAGTTGTGCGGGGTCTGTCCTACAACTAGGTAATTGATATAGTCAGCATACCAAGGTAGTTTCCTATCTTGCACAACCAGAATGTGCTCATCAGGAAAGGTGTCAGATAAAGGCAGGGAGGGCCCAATGTGGTTTGGGTGGAGTCTGGATAGGTGGTCAGCCACCACATTCTTTGATCCAGCTTTGTCGCGGATTTCCAGGTCAAATTCCTGCAAGAGCAGGATCCATCTGATGAGCCTGGGCTTTGCATCCTTTTTAGCCAATAGGTGCAGGATGGCTGAATGGTCCGTATAGATGATCACGTGGGATCCCAGAAGGTAAGATCGAAACTTTTCAAGTCCAAAAACTACAGCGAGTAGTTCTTTTTTTGTGACTGTATAATTTTGTTGGGCCTCGTCCAATGTCTTGCTCGCGTAGTAGATCACAACAAGTTTCTTGTCTTGTCTTTGTCCCAGGACGGCGCCTATGGCAAAATCTGATGCATCACACATGATCTCAAAGTCCTGGGACCAATTCGGGTGCTGAAGTACAAGTGATGAGGAGACTAAGTCTCGGAGGGTGTGGTAAGCCTGGATGCAATCAGAGGTCATGTGGAATAGGGCGTCACTGGCCAGAAGGTCGGTCAAGGGTTTGGAAAGCTTGGAGAAGTCTTTGATGAACCTTCGGTAGAAGCCAACATGTCCAAGGAACAAATGAATCTGCTGGACTGAGCTGGGTGGCGGAAGCTTGGAAATCAAATCAACTTTAGCCTGATCCACCTCAATTCCCCTATGTGATACGATGTGACCGAGGATGATTCCTTCTTGAACCATGAAATGGCTCTTTTGCCAACTTAACACCAAATTAACCTCGATACATCATTTCAGGATTTTCTCCAAGTTGCTCAAATAGTGGTCGAATGAATTCCCAAATACAGAGAAATCATCCATAAAGACCTCCAAGAATTCACCCACCATTTCTGAAAAAATGGCTAGCATGCAACGCTGAAAGGTAGCGGGTGCGTTGCATAACCCGAACGACATACGATAGAATGCAAACGTGCTGTACGGGCAAGTGAATGTGGTCTTCTCTTGATCTTTAGGAGCAATTGCGACTTGGTTATATCCTGAATATCCATCCACGAAGTAAAAATACTTTTGCCCTGCTATTCTTTCAAGAATCTGGTCGATGAATGGCAGGGGGAAATGATCTTTTTTGGTTGCTTCATTGAGTTTCCTGTAATCAATACACACCCGCCATGCGGTGGTGGTGCGGGTGGGGATGGATTCGCCACCTTCATTGGTGACAACGGTGAGCCCAGATTTCTTTGGAACCACTTGAGTGGGGCTCACCCAGGGGCTATCAGAGATGGGATAGATGATGTCGGCATCAAGCCATTTGACAATTTCCTTTTTAATGACCTCCCGCATATTTGGGTTTAACCGTCTCTGCATCTGACGAGAGGGTTGTGCCCCATCTTCTAGGTAGATCTTGTGGGTACAATAGGTGGGGCTAATTCCTCGTAGATCTGAAATAATCCAGCCAATGGTAGCCCTGTGTTCTGATAGGGTCGCTGTCAATCTAAGTTTCTGATCCTTAGTTAGGTTGGCATTGATAATTACGGGGAAGGTCTAGTCAGGTCCTAGGAAGACATACTTGAGATTCTCGGGTAGCGGCTTCAGTTCAGGTGTGGGTGGAATAATGATTGATGGAAAGGGGAAAGGCGGAAGTTGATCAACATCAGTTTCTTCGAATGGTGTTGGTTGATGGTAATCAGCCCTACAGAGGTCCATGGGCATAGATGGCGATGGGTTAGAACAGTTGTTACAGGATCGGTAGTCCAAGACAGAACTGAGGGTGAGGCATTCTTTGACCAAAGGTTCCACGGGATCGTGTTCCTCAATATAGTCGCAATCAAAAGACTTGGTCGCCCGAAAGATATCCAACTTCATTTTCTTATCTCCGAAGGCAATTTCCATGCATCCCGTGTCACAATCGATGTTTGCCTTAGTCGTAGCTAAGAAGGGTCTACCTAGGATGATGGGTGTGTTTTGTAATTGTTCAGGGACTTCCATGTCGAGCACAAAAAAGTCGACCGGAAAATAGAAGTCCTTGACCCGCACAATTACTTCCTTGACAACCCCCTTTGGGGTTTTCATAGATCTATCAGCCAATTGGATGGTAACAGGTGTGGGTGTCAACTCTCCGAATCCAAATTGGTGGTACAGGGTTGTCAAAATCAGATTGATGGAAGCACCTAAGTCCAGGAGCGCTCTATCAAATGTCATGTCCCCGATATTGCAGGATATCAGGGGTGTTCCTGGGTCAGTTCGCTTGAGCGAAAGATTGCTTGATATTACGGAACTTGCTTGCTCTAAGAGCACAACCTTCTTAGGTGCTTGAGGTCTTGGCTTACATCTTGGTGTACAGGCATCCTTTAGGAACTTGGCATAAGCCGGAATGTGCTTGACGACTTCAAGGAGCGGAATATTAATCTAAACTTGCTTAAAGATCTCCAAAAGCTCCTCAATTTCCACAACACTTTTCTTCTTCTTGAATGTCTCTAAGGCCTCGGGATATGGTGTCTGAATGTGGATAGGATCTATTTCTGGGTCCTTGGGTTTTTCCTGTGCCTCTTCTGAGTCAGATGTTTCAGAAGGTGAAGTCCCGGGAAGAGTTGGCCATTTGGGATCCTGAGTTTTGGTGCCGCTTCTCAAGGTTACCGCATTTGCAGAGGCATTGGAACCATAGGTTGATCCTTGAGAAGATGAGGATGAAGAAGCACCAAACCCAAGGGATGTTTGTGGGGCTGGTTGGACCATGTGAGTCTGCCCGAGATTGCCTTAGAACCCTTGCGAATTGGGGCCTCTATTAATCATGTTTCACAGGTTCAGTTGTGGTTGGGACGGCAGGGATCCTTGTTGTTTACAGTCCAACAGCTAGCTTAACTGTCCCTTTACTAAAGCCATTTCCTCCTAATGTTTTTGGTTCATTTCAGCCATCATTTTTATCAGGGTGTCCATTTGGTTTTGTGGGGAAGGGGCTGCCCTATTCGGATTATATAGGGGTCTAACTGGTGGTCCTTGCTGATAGGGGGACAAGTTTGGTTGTCGGTTTGGCCTGGGCTGGTTCTGGAATTGAGGCAGTTTCTAGTTTGTCCCAGCAAAGTTTGGGTGATTACACCAGCCGGTGTTGTAAGTGTTGGAGAAAGGGTCAGGTTTGGCATAACCTTGGATAGCCTGTGCATCTTCAAGGATAATAGATGTCGAGGGGGAGGGAAGAGAGTAATCAAGGGTTGAGGGAGCAAAAGTCCCTCCCTAGAACGTGGTCAGGGGTTGTTCTAGGTTCATTTGGCTTAAGGGCTAGACCAGGTCAACATTGTGAGTTCCCTTTGCTAGGGAGAAAGTCTGTAACGGGTTCCTAGTCTGGTTCAGTAGCTCATCTATCTTTTTATCCATCAATTCCACTCGATCCAATTTCTTAGCAATGATATCCATGTCAACCATTCCAGAATTTGCTTGTACCTCATAAATCCCACCACGAGGTTGACTGGATCGGCTAAACTGGGTCATGGAGGTATTGTTGAGAGAATTTTCTCTCATAGACTCAAAGAGCTCAAACACGCTCTCCTCATCTTTGTTTAGGAAGTTCCCCCCGCATGAGGCATCGATGAAGTTCCATAGGTTGCTGTCCAGACTGTGGTAGAAGATCTGGGCCAATTGCCACCTTGGTACTTCATGGTGTGAGCATTTCCTCAATAGTTCATTAAATCTTTCCCATGCCTCATGGAACTGTTTCCCGCCCTAGAGTGAAAAGGTAGTAATGGCTCTTCTGAGGGCATTGGTTTTTCCTATAGGGAAGAATTTCTTTAAGAATGCATGTCTCAATTCTTCCTAGGTGGTGATGGGTCTACTTAGGGTTCTAAGCCAGTGAGATGCTTTGTCTCTCAGCGAGAAGGGGAACATCTTAATCAAAACAATGTCAAGGCTAATATTCCTAGGCTTCACAGTCTGGGCGATCCGATCAAGATACTCTAGGTGTTGGAAGGGGTCCACATTTGAGCTTCCATGGAAGTGGCTCTAAATCAGACTTAGGACATTTGGTTTCAGCTCAAAATCATCTCCCCCTTTGGGGATCCTAAGGTGTGGCTCGATTCGAATAGCAGAAGGATTGTAGAAGTCGCGGGGGGGCCTAGGTTGGTCCTGGAATGGTGGTGGATCAAGTGGTGGTTATCTTTGTGGGTTCTGGAAGGGTGGTGGTGGTTGCCCCTGTGGGTTCTGCAATCGGTGTATGGCTTGCATGATAGTGTGGATTTGTTGCTGTTGAAGCCGGTGGTTTGCGTTGATCTGGGACCGAATGATGGCCATGGTGTCTGGTGGGGGTTGGTCCTCAATCTCATTTACTTTAGGTTTAGCCATGTCTCTAGCAAAATCAGGTTGCCTGGATTCCCGTCCCAAAACAAACAATTTGGGATGAAGTGATCATCTCCCGTGCATACACTAGAGAAGAACAAGAGGGGATGCGAAGAGCAACAGATGCGAGAAGTGTGTGTGCACAACCAAGCAAATAAGCCTAGTCCTTATGGTGTATTCCTTAGGGGACCTAGAAATCTCCAAAGGGGCGATCAAGTCCGTAAGCACTGGACTTTCCTTCCCAAAGCTAATATGGCCAGGTTGATTATAAGGGGATTGTAGGGAAGGTTCTTCCTTTGGCTTATGTCGCCGGTTCCATAGACCTCACAACCGCAGTCGTTTGACACTTCCCCGCAGCCTAGTCACCAGATTCTACTAAGGGAACGAAAGCCAAGTGTCCAGCGAACAAAACCATGCCTCTTGAGACTTAACCCAGTCCTACCTAGGGCATGTCTACTCTGTTTTAAAAGGGGCTAGGATAGTGCTTGTGCTTGGGTTATGTGATGAGGCGTTGATTGGGTTGGTGCCTCTTAGTTTTTCAATCCCAGTGTGTGTGCTCCTATCAAAACATGATTTTCAAGCAAGGATTTTTTTTAAGATGTGGTATCTTTTAATGTTTGTCCTTACTTTTGTGTCTTTTAGGGTTGACGTGTCTTAATGTTTTCAGACAAGTTTCAAGTGGGCACACCAAGTTTGCACACAATTGGTGAGAGTAGATTTCCTTTGATGTGAAGAGGCTCCAAAACCCTAAAGTGCTCATCCTAGTGTTCATGCAACTGCTATCAGATGAGTTGATTTTAGGGTAGAGTGGTGCGACCCATGTCAATTCACGGTGGCTTCGCAAACACCACTCAAAAAGAAAGAAGAACACTCCAAAAAGGTTAGGTCATTAAGAATGTTAGAGTGTATTTTTTTTTGTTGGGTGATGTGTTGAGGATGTGGATTAGGCAATCATGCACCACACCAATTTTTTTCGATTTTACAATTTTTTTAGATTTTCTTTAAGCGAGCAAACAACCACGAGTGAAGAGTTACTCACATTCGGTCCTTGTTGCGCTTACTCCATCTCTACCATCACGAGTTGCACTGCTTCGCCGTCCAAGCGCTGAGTTCCTGCAACCATCAAGTAAAAGGAGAAATTGCGTTAGATGATGTGAGCATGGATATAAAATAGAAGTGACAAAATAGATCCCTTGCCTCCCCGACAATGGCGCAAAAAACTGTCATGCGAAAGACGTGTTTGTTTACAAGGATTGTTATAGTTCGTGCTCGCAACATCGATTTTAAAAGAAGAAACGGTCGTGAGTCCGAGTGTTGATCACAGGAAGGTGTAAAAATCATATTTTCTTTGTCACTTATTGTCACGGCGATAACGAGTTTTTGCTTGCAAGAAGACGAGGTAGAAAAACGAGTGAGAGAGAGAAAGAGAGAGAGAGAGTAGGGTTAGAGTCTTTTAAATCATAGAAATTACCCTAAGCAAGATGGAGAACAACATCAACACTATATTAAACATGCAATCAAGTTTTACAAATTCAACAGTAGCTAAATGATTGAATAAAAAGGAAGTAAAGCTAGATTAAAGGGAAAGAAAGAAAGAGAGGGGGGGAGACGGCGAGGCGGCCACGACGGTGGAAGGAGGCTCCGTCGGTGGCTCGTCGACTCCGTTGACTACAAGAGAGGCTAAAGGGGGCTAGGAGGGTGTTACAACACTTGCAAGGTGAATTCAATGCTTAACATGGGTGGTTGGGAGGGGTTTATATAGGAAGAAGAGGTTTCTATTTTAAGTATGGGCTTTAGCGATGTCCGGGACGTTGCTAAACCCGTGCTAAAAGCATCGGTGAAGCTTCCTTCCCAGCGGTCTCACACGCGCGCCCGTGCTTCTTCATGCGCGATTCATGCACGCGCGCTGTGGGCCGTCCGATAGCGGATCGGACGACTGACATCTTGCGAAGGGCGCACTTGGATTGCGCCTCAAGCGAGCGTGAGTGTGGGCGTCGTCAACCGGCGTAGGCACGTGCGTGGAAGATCGACGTCTGCGGGTGCACCGCGTAGCGCTATAGAGGCTGCTCGATGGCGATCGGGCGGCTGAATTTGAGCGCACGGGTGATTACGCAGCAATCATAGGTCTTAATCAACCTAGATTAGGCTAAGACTTAGCATAAGTTAGGGTTATTCATGCATGCATACGCATTATCTACATGTTTACTGCTTTGCTTTAGCTATGCATAAAATAATGTTATAATGTGCTAATTAAGTGCATTATGTCGATTGCAGGGAATAAGCTGATCAGGAGCTGGATCTAAAGCTAGAACAGGAATAACGAGAGTTGTAGCAGAGCTAGAGCAAAGGCCTAGTTTAGATGTAGGAATAATAATGTAAGGGAGTTAAAGGTTTTCTATTCTATTAAGTAGGAATAACGCAGTAAAATGTGTAGAGCATAGGTCCATCCTAGCCCTAGGATAGCCTAAAGACTTTCCCAAGCCTTAGCCACCCTTGAATTAGGTCGCAATACCCTAGGAAGCCCTAAAACCCTAGTTCCAACCCTTATTTGGATGTCCAGATAAGTTATAGGACGTCCAGGACCCTTAGCGATCTCCCGCACACCTCAAACCCACTTCTGTGGTGTTATTGGATGTCCAGACACTGTCAGACGTCCAATTTCTGCATAATACCCAAAATAGAACCTTGATTTCCCCCTGACTCCGATTGGACGTCCAGAATTGAAGTCTGGACTTCTGATTTTTGAGTATAAGTCATCTGATCATATTATTGGACGTCTGATACTGGTCTCCAGTCCCTGTTTTGAGATTCAAGTCTTGATCTTGGATCTCTAGCTCCCTAGACCTAATCCCAACCCCATAGGAACCTAAATTAAGGTGTCCTAACCCTAGTACATCACCTATAGACCTACCTAAGGACATAATTAGGTCCTCACCAAATCCAATTGACTTAGATCAAAGTTAATTACCTTCACCTAAGTCAATTGGACTCATTGAGTCAATTGAGCTTAGATCTCAACCCACACAAGTTCAATTGGACTTAGTGAGAGTCCAATTGACCCAAACCCAACCTAATTGAGTTATTCCACTCTCAATTAGGTTCACGCTCATTCAATTAAACTTATGTTAAGTTTAATTGCATTTTCCCCTTAGCAATTAGGGTTTGTAACCCTAATTCAAGACCTACACCTACCCAAACCCCTTAGGACCTAACCTAAGCCACCTAGCCACATAGAGCATGACCACACACACACACACACACACACACACACACACCTATTCACACACACACACTTCTCTAGAGTTCTTTAGAACTCTCTTGAAGTGGCGCCACCTCTTGGTTGCCAAATTTAGCAACCAAGAGGCATTCAAATTGAGATCCACAATTTTTGGATCTCAAAAACCACCTCTACCCTCATGTGGCCGGCCACTCTTGGAATCTCTCTAGAGAGTTCCACACCTCTCTAGAGAGAAGCCATTGGGTCTATAAAAAAACCCTTGGGCAGCCAAGTGACCCCATTCACTTCCTTGGCAAATTCACATTCCTTGGCTTCCATTGGCACCACTCACCTCATTAGCTCCATACACGCCCACCTTCACTTAGGTTAGCTACTCCACCTCCACGGGCTCACCACCATCATAGAGGACATCATGCTGAGATGCTGGATCAATCCTCCCTCTCTCCAAAGGTCGGCCTAGGCTACATTGGCCGCCCCTCATTCTCCTCCCGACCACTCCAAGGCCATCGGGGACCACCCCTGAATGCCCTCTATTCTACTAGATTTAGTTTATGCTCTCCATAATTTTTACTGCTTTTATTACTACTTAATAGCGTAGTCTTACTTCTCCTCCAATGATGCATGCAAAATCCCCCCATTAATTCTTGTCTGCAATCATTTTCTGGTAGCTAGATTTCCGTTTCAAGCATTTATGTACAAGCTTTCATCTAAATTTCTTGTGCAAACAACTCTCCAATGGAATCAATGAAAAGGCATTTATATATATATATTTCTATACGTCTGAGATCACCATGAGCTTAATAATTGTCATTCTTTTTGCATGATTCAAGTTGCATGTTTTTCAATTATTTATCTATTCGCAACAAGCATGTTGTTTCCCGAGGATATTGAAAATCTAACGATAGACGCTTTCTCCATAAATAGTCACCACCTCACTAGAATCATGCGCACAAAAACTCACACGTTCACCTTCGTAATTTATTTGACGCATGCGCACGTAATCCGAGTTAATAACAGAAGTGAAGTTTTAGTTAGGAGATTGGAAACCGACGTGCGTTTTTAAATGAAGTAGAGCAGCAAAAAAGATCGATTTCAAAGGTAAAAGCAAACGCCTCCTAGAGACGAACGACCGGGACTCAAGTCTTGTTATTTTTACAAACTTAATTTTTGACGAACATTTTTGCGCGGCTATACTACGGTTCCGATGACTTTCAATACGCGCGAAAATAGTTTTGTCAGCGGGCAAAATCAGCTGATGAGGCGTGGCGGGTGATTCGAACCCACGATCGCTTCGTGTGGGGACGGGGGCACGACCATTACGTTGCGGGCACGGATGGTTGCGCTCCTTTGCCATTCGTCAACCGTTCGATGAAGATCGAATGGCTGCAGTTAGATCTTCGCGATGGGGCTAAGTCGTGCGGTGGGCGGGGATGCTCCTGATGCTGCCACGTGGCCACCTCGTGACCGTGATCATCAGATCAACGGTCAGAACTTCTTGGGTCATTTGTGGGAGCTCCGGATATCGGATTTGGCCGATTTAGAGTCTGTTGGACTCTGTTCGTCGCTCTAAATCTATCCTTGCGGTCCGATCGCTCATCTGAGGCCTGTTTTGACATGTACTTGTACACATGGCCGTTAATAATGCATTATAAGCAATCTTAATGTGCAATGCATGTGATGCTTATATTCCTATTTATGATGTATCCTCTGTGCATTTTACCTTTAAGACTGCCCCCTTTTGGCAAAGTTAGCATTGTACAATGCAGTGTTATCACCTTATATTACATGCCTAGACATCTCGCTTGCAGTTGGCAAGCTTAGTCAGTTTATGGACAAGTCAACCACGTACACTAGGATACTACCATGTAGGTCCTTAGGTACGTGAAACGAGCACTAGGACGCGAACTACTATTTAGGAAAGGTAGGTCTATGACCATAAAGTGTTACTCCAATGCAGACTATGCGGATTGTCTTTCTGCCAGGAAATCCACTGCCAGATTTTGTACTTATGTGGCTGGTAATCTGGTGACTTGGAGAGGCAAAAATTAGAGCGTTGTGTCTCGCTCGAGTGCAGAGTCAAAATACAGAGCAATGGCATGGACAACAGCGGAACTTGTGTGGATCAAATCTTTCTTGACTTACATGTCAAGATTGAAGGGCCTATGGAGATGAGATGTGATAATAGGGTAGCTACCTACGTAGCAAACAATCCTATGTTTCATGAGCGCATGAAAATATAGAGATTGATTGTCACTACACCAGATATTTGATTTAGAGGGGGCTTCTCTTCACCACATTAGTTGCCTTAGAGAACCAAACAATAAATATAATTACCAAGCCTCTTGCCAGATCTGCATTCGAGGCTTGTTGTGACAAGCTGAGCATGATAGATATCTATGCTCTAGCTTGAGGTGGAGTGTTGAGCACTTTAGTTATCTTTTATGTTTTATTAGTGACTTTATTTATTTTATGTTTTTACCTAGTTCTCTTATGTAATTTACTCAACACCTCTCTCTATATAAAGAGTTGTAGGGTTTTCTATTGGAATAAGATGATTTATTTTGTCCCACTAGCCATCCAGATGTGAGTATAGATGTCGGTGAGTAGGCATTGTTGGACTTCTTGGAGTACCTCTTCTCCAAGGACTCCTACATCTTGTGCACTGACTTCATGTATAACATATTAGAAGCAATGGATGAATCAACTGAATTCACCAGACAATTTATAACAAAGTAGTTCTTTTTCTCCCACTTCTTTTTTGTCAAGTCCTTGGACTTAGGCTCTTCCTCTTGTAGGACATGCATCTTGTCCTGATTGCCTATAAAAGCTTGATTGTGGTGTGTTGAACCATTACCTTTCCTTCTCTGGTGTTGATTTGGTTCTCGCTTTCAGCCATCCTCGTCTTCGAGAAACAAGCTTTTCGCTACTTGATGCTCTGCATAAGGTGATGGATGCGTGAGAGAAGCTACTTGCCAGATGATGGGAACATCATCATGAGCCCTAACTAGCTCATTTTGACCCAAAGAAGAGAATAAAAGCTCCTACATAATCAAATCAAGGTCATAATTCACTGAATAACCCTTCTGAGAGAAAAGCAAGAAACAAGGGGTCAAATTACAATTTTACCATTACAGTACAACAACGGGTTTCCCAAGGGCTAAACACAGGTCAAAAGGTCTTAACAAGATAAAAAGTGGGTTGGATCAGACAGAAAAGGGTTCATGTGAGTTCTGAGAATTAAATGACTTCTTGTAACCCTAAAACAAACTCACTTGATTAAACAAGGTTCTGGTCAGGATAAAATTCACCTAAACCCTCTAAAGATCATAGAAAAATATTCTCTAGGGTTTAGAACTTTCAATTTGGCCATTGGAACCTATTGTGACCTAGAATGAGGTCTCAAACAAATATTTACCCTAAATTAGGTTTTTATGTAAATTGCTCAGTCAAATGTGGTCAAATCCAAAATAGAACTTCACCATTGGATTCCTTAGGTCCAAATTAAGTTTGTACCAAAATTTGGACCTAAGGGGAACTCATCTTGACCCACTTTGTAAATAGGTCCAACCTGATTACATTTGTACCCCTATCTTTCAAAAACCCTTACATTTGACCCCCTAACTTCTTCCCATTCTTTGCAATTAGGTCCCTCCACCATTATAGCGGAGGAATCCTACTCTGGCGAACTTGAGAAGGGGATTTCTCCTTGATCTCTCAGAGAATCCCCTTTAAAATTGGAAGGGAGATTCTCTGAGAAATCCCCTCCAATGTGAACCCAATTTGAGACCCTACTTGGTACCCAATCTCTCATGCGAACGCATGAGAGATTTGAATCTCTTTCGAGTTGCCATCATCGGCGACCCTGCTTTGCTTGTAAGCTTGGCTACCAAGCACAAAATTGACCTCCAGGGCTCTATTTAAGCAGCCCCTAATTCAACTGCATCTCCTAAGCTTGAAATCATCCGGAGAACCCCCTCAAATTTGTCTCTCCTCCTCTGGCCGACTCGCTCATCAAGCTCTGGTGACCTCTCCTACTCTCCCTCGTCGCCTAGCCACAATACCGGTGGCAGGTTCTTCTTCATGTTCGTCCGCGTCGCGCAACACCCGCCAACACCCCTGCCTCCCCTTCGTCCTCACAGACCGTCCTCTCTGAGCACCTTCGTCTCCGGCATCGGAAATACGAGCCATATGCCATCTCCGTCTCCCTCCCATCTCTTCACCTCCTAGATAAGTTCCTCTCTGTTGGTGCTAGAGCACCACGATCATTTGTTTTGATGATAACAAAACATGTGTTATTTAACATTTGCAATTTGAGTCCTATATTTCAGGTCAATTGCAAATGAAGACGTGCTTAAACGGAGTTCGAGCTCGCATCCAGGACAGATTGGAGGAGCTTGACGGAAAACAGAGGAGGTTCGCGTGGAGCGTCAGATTGAAGATAGAAGACAAGAAGAATAGGATAGATTCTTTTTAATCCTTTCTTGTATCTCTTGTCTTTATTTTCTTGCTCTTATTTTCCTTAGAATATTATGTTAAAGAGCCTCAAAGTACCCTAACAGTAGTCCTAGGAACACCGGCACAACCCTAGGATACTTAGGTTTTCTGTAGAATACTTAGAAAACCAATATAGGGTTCAAACAGCACTTCCAAATGTCTAATTCCCAAATCAGACGTCTGATAAAGTATTTTAAGACGTCTGACTGTTGTTTCAAACATCTGATATCTGTTAGGCTGGACATAGCTAGTTCTGTCTGATGAAATCAGACGTCCAGACCTTATACCAAACGTCTTAGGAGACGTCTGATGGACTTGCCAGACGTCCATATAGTGGACCGTTGGCTAGCTTAGCAGGCACTCAAGATTATGACCGTTAGAGCCTCATCAGACGTCCTTAGGCCTTTACAGACGTCTGATAAATGACCGTTTTGCCTCGGCTGACCCAAAATCTCTTCTCAGAGATTTTCTAGCCGTTGCAACGTTTGGAAAATCCATTCCGTAGGAAAAGTTGGTTTCCAGACGTCCTGGCATAGTGCCAGACGTCCTGTATGTCGTCTGATCAACTTGAACAAAAATCCTGTTTAGATCTGATTCAAGTCAGGAGGAAACCCGCATAGAATCAGACGTCTGACCTTGAAATCAGACGTCTTAAAGTGGCCTTCCAGACGTCTGATTAAAGAATTAGACGTCTGATCACCTTGTCAAGTGTAATCATTGTCCTGATTTCGGCCTGATTCTCTTGGGCTTTGCACCCAACGGCTATGGAAGCTTTTCTAAGCCTTCCAAAGCCATCCTAAGGCCTCTATAAATAGAGGGGAGCTTTTGACACACCAATACACACTTGGATACACCTAAGCAACATACTTTCTACCCTTTTATGTCCAAGAAAAGATCTTGCTTTCCAAGCTTAAGTTCCATCACCTAGAGAACTAAATTACCTTTGCGCACTCGCTCTCCCGCCGTTGTTCACGAGAGCGACATTGCGCCATCGCGTGGCACACGCACCGCGTCATCAACTCGACGCACTCCTTGCAAAGGGGAGTTTCCTATTTCCTATAGAAGCTAGGTTTAAATTACTTTGTTGGCTCTATAGGATTACTTGTTGTTTCTTTTATCTTTGTTATTTAGTTGGGTATTCGCTTTGCGAATTCCCGTCTCCTTCGTGGGACAAAATCCTTCTCGTGGAGAGAAGGGGTTGAGGAACGCTACCCTCGTACTTGTAGTGTGGTTGTAATTGAGGTTGAATCACCCTCGTTTTAAAGTGATTCGGTTAGTGGATTTGATCAACTAGGTTGATCGGAAAATCCTAACTCGAGAGGGTTAGGTGGTGGTTTTCACCCGGTTTGGGTTTCCACCTAAAAATCTTTGTGTTTTTGTGTGGTTGTCTATTCTGTGATATTGTTTATATTTATTTCCGCAATTATTACGTCACCCCTCTTCGAAGGGAAAACTACACTCTCACCCTCTACATTCCTTCCCCCTCTTTATTTCCCTCAACCGACTATTGCTGCACTCCACCTACATCATCCCCTTCACCTCCGGCCACCAACTCCGGCAAGTTCGCTCCACCACCACAAACCACCTCCCTCCTCGCCAACCAGTCCTTAAGCTCCGCCTCGACGCCCTGATCACAACCCCCCACTCCATTCTCTCCATTGACCGCCCAAACACACCCCCGAACACACCTACACACACGGCCACAATGTGCCCTAGGCATGCTCACTCAGGCATTCCCACGCCATGCCGATCACCGCTACACACTCGTTGTGCCTTGGTGAAGCTCCTTGAGCATTTTAACGTGGCCATGAGGCCGTTGTGGTGATTTCAGGTCCAGGAGCCCTCCGCCATTGACGCAGAGCTTGAAGCTTGCTTGCAGCGAGCTCCAGGCTGTGACAGCCCCAGGCTCGTGTCCCAGGCTGCGCGGGACACTCTCGCGATCAACTCTAGGCATCCAATTGAAGCCAAGAGCTGTAGCAGCTGCTACAATTGAAGAGAGCTTCTCTATCACAGGTGCGCATGAGGTAGGTGGGAAGATAGTCCTACCTCGGACTGGAAGGAGTGCCGCACCCGCATAATTGTTTTCTTACCATAGGCTCATCGCCTCCAACTCACGGGGTGAGGTCCCTCTCACTTGACCCGACCGCCTCTTCCGCGACCATGCCCTGTGGACCTGGTAGACCTGACCCAACTTGCACACCTTGCCCACCACTGCATGCAGGTGGGCCTGGTTCCGGGCGCGTACTCGATCCGATTACTTGAGAAAAGTGTGGCTCTGGGAGAGCAGAACCTAAGAGAGAAAAGAGAGAAGAGAGTTCGCATGGGTAGGGGGTAGGTTTTGCTCTGCAGGCCAAGAAGAGGAGAAGCAAAGCTGAAGAAGAGGAAGGAGCTGAAGGAAAGAGGAGCCGCAGAGAGGCTAAGGCAGAGAAAGAAAAGAGAAGGAAGAAACTGAAGGCAGCCAGCAGAGAGAGAGAAAAGAAGAAAGCCAAAGGAGAAGAAGAAGGCAGAGGAAAAGGCTAAGCTGAAGAAGAGAGGAGCCAAGGCAAAATCAGGAGAAAGAAGAAGCTGGCAGAGACAGAGAAAGAAGAACAGGAGAAGAAGCAGAAGAAAGAAAGAGCTAGCACTGTAGCATCATCAATTTAAGGCATCTGATTCACAAATCAGACGTCCAAGTTTAAATTTCATTCATATACATTGGTTTCTTTAGCATTTTGTGCTCTACATTTACTCTTATCTTTTTGCACTATGACATTGATATTATTGCATATTCTTTTAAATTGTGATCCTGATTTCTAAAACACCAATTTGCACCCTATGTTCGACCTCGTACTTTAAAATTCGAGTAATAAAATCATATTTGTTTTGAACTCTTTTTCGGCTATATTACAACACGACACTCTTAAAACCCGATTTAGCACGACAAACATTTTGGCGTCGTTGCTAGGGAGGAATGGGCCATTCAGAAATCTTGATTACAATTTCTGATTTGGTATTAACTTACTATATCTCTTTTTTGTTGTGATTGTTTCAGGGGAGAAGATTCAAAGAAACATAGCTGCACATCAAACACGCCAAGGGCAGGTAATTTCCGACTACTTTCTCTTAAGCCCCTCATTCTGAAAAGGAAGAAAATGATAAAATCAATTAGGGCTACTTGCTTTCCATTTCTAGCTAATTCACCAAGTTGCCTGATTTGATTTCAAAAACAATACTGATTTGTGCACCCATTTAAGGTAACTAGGGCTACCACATTCTTGTTTGAGCCCTAGATACCACATTGGACAAACTAAATTGGACCAAGGTTAGAGCCAAAATTAAGGATTTTAATCTAGGGTTTTAGAGACACACCTTCATAAAGAAAGAATTAAACTCTTCAAAAAGAGGTGTGCCTAAGCCTTGGTTGATGAGATTTATTCAAGAAAATCCTAAAACTCAGGCTCTTAATCTCACTTGAATCCTAAAAGAAGGGACCTAAAACTTCTCAAAGAACAAATAGGTGAAGTTGACCCACCTTGTTGGGTCAACCAACCTTGAAATTATGTCACTTTTTACACTTAATACATCTAAAGCTCAAGTGAAATCTTAAGCACCCTTGCTCTTTAATAAAACTGGTAGACTTAAGAGGTCAAAGTCCCCATTCTGGTCTACCTGGAACATTAGTGACAAGAGAGGTCGGGTGGGGGAAACCTTGTAACTCGTGGGGGCACTCTACCGTGTAGGGGTCTTTGCAGGACTCTCCCTCTCTGGCTGCCCAGATATTTCTTAAGTGGACGACTTTCTGACTAAGGGGTATCGTTCACCCCGAACCTTTATAGTCATCCAAAATTTTTGGGTGTCTTAATTGGGTCCATCACATTTTACTCTCATCCAGACCATCGGTGCATGTTTGGTAGGAGGTCCTTAAGACCATCATTGAGGCCTCCTTTAGTGATTCACCCCCGTCGAGGCCAGACCTCGACTTCTGTGTTTATGCAGCAACCCCACCACATGACATCTCCTCTGATTCATTTGAACCCAATTCTCCTTCTTCCATCATCATGGCACAACCCATAGAAGAAGAGAATAACCTTGAGAACCAACTCCAGTGCCTTAATGATTTATTCCAAGCCTTTGTAAACCCGCCGCAACGTCCTATGATGCAAGGTCACTATATCCTGCTGCGGTGGCGAATGAATCTCGAGTCCAAATCCCGACTGGAGGTCTTGATTTTGAACTCAAGCTCAACATGATTCATGTTATTCCAAAGATTCATGAGCTTAATTCCGAGGATCCCTTCCAGCACATCAAACAACTTAAACATCTGGCCCAGACCTTTAGGTCAGATGTCCAAAATTGGGATATTCTTCTCATGAAGATGTTCTCCATCTCTCTCATGGACAAAGCAGCTCACTGGTATCAGACTCAAATACGTCCAATCAACACATGGGTTGAACTACAATCCGAGTTTCTAAAAAAGTTCTTCCCAGTTGGTCAGATGAATGCCTTACGACACAAGATCACACACTTCACACAGCAGTCTGGAGAACCCCTTCATGAAGCATGGGACCATTTCCTGGATCTCATGCGAAAGTGCCCCCATCACGGAGTTCCTAAATGGGAACAAGTCCAGTCTTTTTACTAGGGACTCCATGAAGATATCCGCTTATTCGTTAATGCAACCTACGGAGGAAATATCATGGGTCAACATGAAGACACTATGTGGGAGATTCTCGAGAATATGTATGAGAACTCCATCAATAATGACTCCATGGGCTTATTTGACCGGACGAATGCTCGCGCATCGACGAATCCAAGGGGAGCACATGAGACGCAAGACCTGTCCTCATCCGTCGACTTGGAATTGATGACCAGTCAGTTGGACAAGGTCTCTATCATTGAGAAGAAGGTGGATGAGCTAACTCGACATCTGCAGCGAGCCACCTCTACGCAAAACCCGTTTACGCAGCCACCCTCTGGGAGGGAAGCTGTGCATAACATCTATCATCGATCTTCTCAGGGGATGGACCTGTATCCACCCCCGTTTGACTCTAGGAGCGGAGGAAACTCCGATCCTACCTACTCTAGTTGGGGGAACTCTGAAAGCTCGTACTCTGACTTTCCTGAGGTTCCTCAGACCTGCGAGGACCTCAACGCCATCCAGAATGACCCATTCTCTAATACCTATAACCTTGGATGGCAGAATCATCCCAATTTCCTGTGGGTGGGAAATAATCAAAGACCACCATATCAACCCCGTCCACAAGCTCCTTGTCCATATCAGTTGCCTCAGCCTCTGTCCAACCCCACCTATCAATCTGGGCCAACTTAGACAGATCAAATAACTCTCATCCTCCAGACTCTGGCTGACATTTAGAAGATGAATGTGGCTATGCAAATATAGTACAAAGATGAGATCACAGAGGTTCAAAATCAACTCGCCCAGATGGCGAATTCCCGCCAACTTGGCACACTCCCTTCGCAACCTCTACCGAATCTGAATAACGTGCCAAATCAGAGGCGCATTATGAACCCGAATTCGGGCCAAGCCCACATGATTTATCAGGCCCCTTCTGTTCCATCACCTGAGGGATGGAAGCTTCAACATCATATGTGGAATTTCAGTAGCAGCCACCTATTTTATCGACTCCAAACCAAAACCAGGCAGGACTGAATTCTGTTACAACCTGTAGTGGCAAAGCAACACAAGACCCACCTTATCCAAGCCACTTTCAGCCTAGTAGTAACCCAAACCCTAGGATAGCTATCCAGGATACCCCTATCCCTGATCAAGAACCTGGACCTATTCTAGAAGAACCATCCAAGGTTCCATTTCCCGATGCCTTGACCAAGGGAAAGAGAACAAACAAACCCGTGGCACCTGAGGAGGATCTGGTCAAGCTCTTTGAATAGGTCCATATAAACATCCTGTTGATGGATGCGATCCACCACGTACTGGCTTATGCACAATTTCTGAAAGACGTGTGTACTCTTAAGCGTAAGCTACGAACCAAAAGTGGGAGTCCAATCGTACTGTCAGAGCAAGCCAGCTCTGTAATTTTAAGCAAACTCCCATCTAAGGAAAAAGACTCGGGTACTCCCCTGATTTCCTGTACCATTGGTGATACCCAGCTTGATAGAGCTTTATTAGATCTAGGAACCTCCATAAACCTAATACTGACATCCCTACTTGACCACCTTAAGGAATCTGAGTTTAAACCGACAGAGGTGACATTACAGTTGACTGATCGATCTATTAGGTCACCTAAAGGAGTTCTTGAGGATGTCATTATTAGGGTTTGGGATTTCTATTTCCCGGTGAACTTTGTAGTCTTGGATATGGATGCTCCAGAAAACCCAAGGGATACACCAATTATACTAGGGAGATCCTTTTTGGCCACTGCTAGGGCCAACATAAATTGTGAGGGCCAAATTGAACTGAAATTCGGGAACCAAACATTAAAGATTGACATCTTTAAGGCCCAACAAGGGATTAATTGCGGTGTTATAGAATAAATATGTGACATTAAGGCTGTGGTTGATGATCTGTATATTGAGGAAAACCTGACTACTTCTGATCAACAATAAGAGGATCAAAACCCGTAATCAGAGGAGTCCGAACTTGACCCAGACACACCCCTAACTCCTTCCCTTGCTACTGATACACACCCTGAACCACTCGCTGCTGCTGATAACCCTATTTTGGAACTCAAGCCTCTTCTCGATCATCTGAAGTACGTCTTTTTGGGTTCCAATTAGACGTTTCCTGTGATTATCAACTCTAGACTCACACCTGATCAGGAATCCTGTCTGATTACTGTTCTCTAGCAACATCGAAGAGCTAATGGATGGACTCTCGATGATTTGACTGGTATCAGTCCCTCTTACTGCACACATCGCATCTATACTGAAGAGGGCACACGACCTTCCCGTGAAATGCAGAGATGCCTGAATCCTAATCTGCGGGAGGTCGTGAAAAAGGAGATCATCAAGTGGTTAGATGCAGGGATCATCTACCCGATCTCCGACAGTTGGTGGGTGAGTCCAATCCAGGTTGTGCCTAAGAAGGCAGGACTCACCGTGATCACGACTGAAACCGGAGAAATCATGCCGACCCGTGTGGCAAATTCATGGAGAGTCTGCATTGATTACAGAAGACTCAATACCTTCACGAAGAAAGGTCATTTCCCACTATCGTTTATTGATCAGATCCTCTAGAAACTAGCGAGAAATAGATTCTTCTGCTTTTTGGACGGGTACTCCAATTATAACCAGGTGGCAATCCATCTTGAGGACCAAGAAAAGACCACTTTCACTTGCCCCTTCGGGATGTACGCGTTCCGAAGGATGCCATTCAGTCTCTGCAATGCACCCGCTACTTTTTAGCGGTGCATGCTTGCCATATTCTCGGATATGGTATGTGATTATCTGGAAGTCTTCATGGATGACTTTTCAGTATTCGGAGAATCATTTGATGATTGCCTCCTGCACTTGGTCCAGATCCTCAGGCGGTGCATTGAGGTGAATTTGGTTCTTTCCTGGGAAAAAAGCCACTTCATGGTGCCTAAAGGAATTGTCCTAGGACATCTCATATTAGAAAAGGTCATCTAGGTCAATCGAGCCAAGGTGAATTTGATTTCCAAACTCCCTATGCCTAGCTCGATCAAGGACATTCGATCTTTTCTGGGGCACATCGATTTTTACCGTTGATTCATTCCTGATTTCTCAAAGATCGCACGCCTCCTGACCACTCTACTATCTAAGGATGTTCCTTTTGAAATCTCCATGGAATGCACTCAAGCATTTGAAATCCTCTGTGATCGAGTTACCTAAGCACCAATCCTACAGTCCCCTGATCGGTTTCAACCCTTTGAGATCATGTGCGATGCATCTGACTTTGCTGTAGGAGCGGTACTTGGGCAGAAAATTGATGGGAAACCTGTGGTCATCTACTACTCTAGCAAAACACTTGATGAGGCTCAGCGTAACTACACAGTTACTGAGAAAGAGTTGCTAGCCGTAGTATTTGCCCTAGAAAAGTTCAGATCATATCTCCTGGGTTCCCGTGTTATCATTTACTTGGATCACATAGCTGTGAGGCATCTCCTTGCAAAGGATGCAAAACCTTGATTAATCCACTGGATCTTACTGTTGCAAGAATTTGACCTCGAGATTCGTGACAAAGCAGGAAAATAGAATGTGGTAGCTGATCACTTATCCCGCCTTCCTTATGAGATTATCGACCCTTCTGGACCCATTACGAAATATTTTCCTGATGAACATCTCCTGACTATCAGTACAGGGCTTCCATGGTTTGCTGATCTAGTAAACTACCTGGCATCACATCAGATCCCGTCCGATTGGCCGAAGGCCAAGAAGGACAAATTGCTTTCTGATGCCAAGTATTACTTCTGGGAAGACCTGTATCTTTTCTGCATCGATGCTAATCAAATCATTCGACGATGTGTCATGGGAGCGGAAATTCAGGACATCTTGTCCTTTTGCCATGACCAGGCATGCGGTGGACACTTCTCAGGTCATAAAACTGCAGCGAAAGTCCTCCAGTGCGGCTTCTATTGGCCCACGATTTTCAAAGACGCATACAATCACTGTAGGGCATGCAATCGTTGCCAGACCTTAGGCAACATGAGCCATCATGATATGATACCCTTACAGCCGATTCTTGTTTGCGAAATCTTCGACGTATGGGGGATTGATTTTATAGGACCCTTTCCTGTTTCAGACGGCTTCGAGTACATTCTACTCGCTGTTGACTACGTGTCCAAATGGATCGAAGCCATTCCGACCCAAACCAATGATCATAAGGTGGTTATCAAATTCATTCATCAGAACATCTTTTCACGGTTTGGGATTCCACGTGCTATAATCTCCGATGGAGGGACCCATTTCACTAATGCTCAGTTCAGGTCACTGATGACCAAATACGGGGTGTCACACCGAATCTCTACTCCTTATCACCCCCAAACTAATGGTCTAGCTGAGTTATCAAATCGGGAGATCAAGAAAATCTTCCAGGTTACTGTTCGACCTGACAGGAAAGACTGATCATCCCGACTTCCGGAAGCTTTGTGGGCTTATAGGACTACCCACAAAACCCAAGTAGGTATGTCTCCCTTCAGATTGGTGTACGGGATGGCATGTCACGTCCTCGTCAAATTGGAGCACAAAGCCTATTAGGTAGTACGGAACTGCAATCTAGATCTTTCTAAGGTAGGAACCCACAGAAAGCTTCAAATGAGCGAGATCGATGAATTACATCACGACGCATATGAGAACTCACGAATTTACAAAGAGCGGGTTAAGACCTTTCATAACAAGCACATATCCAGAAATATCTTTCATCCTGGTCAAAAAGTCCTACTCTTTGATGCTAAGCTCAAATTGTTCCTAGGAAAACTTAGATCGAAATGGATTGGGCCTTACCTCGTCCGATGAATCTTTGGAAATGGAGCCATCGAGATCAGTCCACTCAGCCACGATTCAGAACCTTTCATCGTGAACAATCAGAGACTCAAACCATTCATTGACCCTACCAATACAAATTTGGCTAAGACATCCTTTACCCTCCATTCTCCTTAAGCTCATTGCGCCCAGTCGATGGCGTAAAACTTAGCGCTTGACGGGAGGCAACCCGTCATTTTTGAAAAACTCGAAACCTTTCTTGACATCCTATACTGAATCATATTGCACTTTATGGTTCATTCATTAGAACAGCCGACCCCACCTCAGGTACCCATATCCGAGTTTTGAAATCATCTGCAACAGTCACCTCGACCCGTTCGCCCACCCAGAACCTGTTCTAATGAATGATCTAAGCTGAACTCGAACCTACCTAATTTACAATGGGGACATTGCAAAACGTAGGCATAGGGGTATAAAAGTGCAAAACGCCGTGAAAATCATCTCACAAGAAAACGTTTCATCAAAAAAATCACATATCACAAAAATACCAAAAAAATGAAAAAATTCTTGAAAAAGAACAAAAAATTCTGAGGGGAGAGAAAATTTTGAAGTCATACAAATCTTGAGGAGAAAAAGAGGAAAAGTGAAAAATGTCAAAAAAGGAGCACAAGTTGAAAAGAAAATAGATAGTCATTAGTAAGAAATTAAGGGATTAACTGAGTTCTATACCATATCAAGGAAAAGAAAGGAAAAAAAGTGCTATTGAAACACAAAAGAGATTAGTAGAAACGCTGATTTTAGGCCTCTTGGGCTATACTCCTAGGCTTAAAAATTCAAGTATCTGCTAAGATCTGGATAGTTCTCAAGAGGTTGGGGAAAATGTGAAGCTTAAGTATTAGGTCTAAGGCTTAGGGAGTATTCGGCCTCGTTAACTGACTTCTAGTTTGCGGGACTCGGTAACCTAAGCACCCCAATCCACACACAGTCTGGTTCAGTGCGCACAAGTATCAAAATCACGCAAATGCATTTAAGTCATTCTGAAAAAGTCTCCTAGATTAGGAGCAGCCGATCAACACAAGTTGATTTGGACGAGTTCCCAACGCGGAGAGGTGGGAAATTCCCCTCGAAGATGCGCAATAACATATTGTCTCCTCACTGCTTGTCTCCTAGGATATTTACATATCCTACTGGGGGCATGTAAGCACC
Organism: Thalassia testudinum; assembly: GCA_037157565.1. Classification (NCBI taxonomy): domain Eukaryota; kingdom Viridiplantae; phylum Streptophyta; class Magnoliopsida; order Alismatales; family Hydrocharitaceae; genus Thalassia; species Thalassia testudinum. The sequence goes on along the minus strand of JAZHRO010000024.1, from coordinate 103,017,165 downwards.
CTGCGCTGGTTCAGATGCCATGAGTGGCATTATCACGAAATGTCGATTGCCAGGGTCTGGATTTAGCTACAGAATGCCATGGGAGGGATTATCTTGAAATCTTGAAAGCTAGGGTTCTAGGGGTTTCCATGGGTGGTGCTATCATGAAGCATCGATTGCCAGGGACCCTTTGAGGATTGATGATGGGGACTAGGAATCCGATACAGACCGTATTGAGAAGCCAATCCAAAGCTATAAATAAAAAGAAAAGAGAGAGAAAACTCTCCAAACAAAGAAAATTCCTCTGTCTCTCTCTTACAAAAAAATTGCACTACAAACTGAACCAAGACTAAAATATGTTACAAGCACAGGTGCTTTAACCGCTGAGTTCAATGAACTTTAGGATAGTTCCTGTGGGCCTTAAAAACCTTCGCGGCAGACTAAGGCTAGAGCTGGTCAGGTTCGGATCTTGGTTGGTACTTGAGTACTTCTAGGACTACTATTAGCATTCTAACCTAATCTACAGAAGAAAGCACTCATCATAGTTTTTGAACATCAAGGAACTCATGGTCTAGAATCAAAGTTAAAACCTTAAAATTTTGCTAAGGGACTAGCAAAAGCTAGGCATGGGGGTATGATGGGAACATCATCATAAGCCCTAACTAGCTCATTTTGACCCAAAGAAGAGAATAAAGGCTCCTACATAACCAAATGGAGGTCATAATTCACTGAATAACCCTTCTGAGAGAAAAGCAAGAAATAAGGGGTAAAACAACAATTTTACCATTACAATTCAACAAAGGGTTTTCTCAAGGGCTAAACACAGGTCAAAAGTTCTTAACAAGATAAAAAATGGGTTGGATCAGACAGAAAAGGGTTCGTGTGAGTTCTGAGAATTAAATGACTTCTTGTAACCCTAAAACAGACCCACTTGATTAAATAAGGTTCTGGTCAGGATAAAATTCACCTAAATCCTCTACAAATCATAGAAAAATATTCTCTAAGGTTTAGAACTTTCAATTTGGCCATTAGAACCTATTGTGACCTGGAATGGGGTCTCAAACAAATATTTACCCTAAATTAGATTTTTACATAAATTGCCCAATAAAACATGATCAAATCCAAAATACAACTTCACCATTGTATTCCTTAGGTCCAAATTAGGTTTGTACCAAAATTTGGACCTAAGGGGAACTCATCTTGACCCACTTTGTAAATAGGTCCAACCTGTTTACATTTGTACCCCTATCTTTCAAAAACTCTTACATTTGACCCCCTAGATTCTTCTTCATTCTTTGCAATTAGGTCCCTCTACCATTATAGCGTAGGAATCCTACTCCGGTGAACTTGAGAAGGTGATTTCTCCCTGATCTCTGAGAGAATGCCCTTCAAAATTGGAAGGGAGATTCTCTGAGAAATCCCCTCCAATGTGAACCCAATTTGAGGCCATACATGGTACCCAATCTTTCATGCGAACGCATGAGAGATTTGGGTCTCTTTCAAGTTGCCATTGCCGGTGACCCTGCTTTGCTTGGAAGCTTGGCTTCCAAGCACAAAATCGACCTCTAGGGCTCTATTTAAGCAGTCCCTGATTCAACCTCATCTCCCAAGCTTGAAATCAGTCGGAGAACCCCCTCAAATTTGTCTCTCCTCCTTTGGCCGACTCGCTCATCAAGATCTGGTGACCTCTTCTACTCTCCCTCGTTGCCTAGCCACAATACCGGTGGCAGGTTCTTCTTCACGTTCGTCCGCGTCACGCAACACCCGCCGACGCCCCTGCCTCCCCTTCGTCCTCGCCAACCATCCTCTCTGAGCACCTTCGTCTCTAGAGACGGCAATACGAGCCAGACACCATCTCCGTCTCCCTCCCGTCTCTTCACCTCCTAGATAAGTTCCTCTCACCCTCTACATTCCTTCCCCCTCTTTATTTCCCTCAACCGACTACTGCCGCACTCCACCTACATCATCCCCTTCACCTCCGGCCACCAACTCTGGTGAGTTCGCTCCACCACCACAAACCACCTCCCTCCTTGCCAACCAGTCCATAAGCTTCACCTCGATGCCCTGATCACAACCCCCCACTCCATTGACTCCATTGATCGCCCAAACACACCCTCGAACACACCCACACACACGGCCATAGTGTGCCCTAGGAAAGCTCACTCAGGCGTTCCCATGCCATGCCGACCATCGTTGCACACTCATCGTGCCTTGGTGAAGCTCCCTGAGTGTTTTAAAGTGGCGACGAGGCCGTTGTGGTGATTTCAGGTCCAAGAGCCCTCCGCCATTGACGCAGAGCTTGAAGCTTGCTTGCAGCGAGCTCCAGGCTGTGACAGCCCTAGGCTCGTATCCCAGGCTGCGTGGGACACTCTCGTGAACAACTCCAGGCATCCAATTGATGCCAAGAACCGTAGCAGTTGCTGCAATCGAAGAGAGCTTCTTTGTCACAGGTGCGTGCAAGGTAGGTGGGAAGATAGTCCCACCTCGGAACTGGAAGGAGTGCCGCACCCGCATAAACTGTTTTCTTACCATAGGCTCATCGCCTCCAACTCACGGGGTGAGGTCCCTCTCACCCGACCCGACTGCCTCATCCGTGACCATGCCCCGCGGACCTGGTAGACTCGATTTGACTTGCACACCTCGCCCACCACTGCATGCAGTGGGCCTGGTCCCGGGAGCGTACCCGACCCGATTACCCGAGAAAAGTGTGGCTCTGGGAGAGTAGAACCTAAGAGAGAAAAGAGAGAAGAGATTTTGCATGGGTAGGGGGTAGGTTTTGCTCTGCAAGCCAGGAAGAGGAGAAGCAAAGCTGAAGAAGAGGAAGGAGAAGGCTAAGGGTTGAAGCAAAAGAGGAAGGAGCTAAAGGAAAGAGAAGAGCCGTAGAGAGGCTAAGGTAGAGAAAGAAAAGAGAAGGAAGAAACTGAAGGAAGAAGAAGCTGAAGGCAGCCGGCAGAGAGAGAGAGAAAAGAAGAAAGCCAAAGAAGAAGAAGAAGGCAGAGGGAAAGGCTAAGCTGAAGAAGAGAGGAGCCAAGGCAAAATCAGGAGAAAGAAGTCGGCAGAGACAGAGAAAGAAGAACAGGAGAAGAAGAAGAAGAAAGAAAGAGCCAGCACTGTAGCATCATCATTTTAAGGCATCTGATTCACAAATTAGACGTCCAATTTTTAATTTCATTCATATACATTGGTTTCTTTAGCATTTTGTGCTCTACATTTACTCTTATTATTTTGCACTATGACATTGATATTATTGCATATTCTTTTAAATTGTGATCTTGATTTCTAAAGTACTAATTTTCTCCTTGTGTTCGACCTCAGACTTTAAAATTTCGGTAATAAAATCAAATTTGTTTTGAATGCTTTTTTGGCTATATTACAACGCGACACTCTTAAAACCCGATTCAGCGTGACAAACACCAGAGTCCCCTTCTCGACTCCTTGGGCCTTACATAAGGTGCCAAGGTCCTTTGAGGAATTCTTTGAGAGAAATCACAAGTTGACGAAGATGCCTCGAAAATTGAGGCCCTGGAACACATGGGAATCATGCACAAGATAGAGCCTTCTTGTGCGTGATCTCCTTTACTTGCTTCTGCATAGAGGAGACTTCTTGTTGAGGAGAGAAGCTACACTCACGTGATTGCAGTCCACCAGAGAAACTCTCGCATGGGCTTGGTGTGTGACTTTTCTCCCCCTCATCTTTGTTCTACCTGCGTAGAGAATCTTCGAGAAGAGTCTCGATGGATGGCTCTGATACCATGTGAGGATTTGGGCGCTAATGGGGTGTGGAGACTCTTCCATGAAGAGAGAAAACACAGCAGCAACAGGTTGCTGTTGGTGTTGTCGCATGCAAAACAAAGAGAGAGAGAGGGAGTTGTCTATTTGTAGGAAATATAATGCATTAACTCAAAGCAAATTACATAAGTTCTTTCTTTATATAGAGAGTAAATCCTAATCTTTAACTAAGGAAACAAAATCAATCAAATCTCCTAATATCAGGAAATAACATATCCCTTTAATAACTTGACTAATTGACACCTTAACATACTAAAATTGTGAAACTTCGACTCTAAGCAACAACTACCAAAGCGCTTAGGGTTGGCACCCTTTGGTGCTTACTGGACTTACCACATGGTGTTGCCACATGGCCTGACTGACCTACCACGTGGCATTTATTCTCCATAAAGAAAAATAGAACTATTAACCTTATCGAGGCATTCTCCTGTGGTTTTCTTCCTGCTCTTTATGAGTGGGATTTCTACGTAAACCCAAGTGTTCTTTGATTGTTTTTTGCTTTTGATATCTTGTTATGTTTTCACTTTATATATTTTTATAACATAGTATTAGAGTAGTCAATTCTTAGGGATTATTTCTTTGTTTTAGAAGTTATATTATATTTCCATTATTGTCCTTAAATTTATATTTTTTGTTTGCCTATAAGGGAAGATCGATCGACAATCCTATGCTGCTATGCATGGCGGTAGGTCGTGTGAAATGGAGGCAAGCATGGCAGTGCGATGTGTGCAAGGTGCACAAGGCAGGCATTGTCCCTTGTCACTGCTGCAACTCTAAGAAAGAGGAGTGGTAGCTCTTCTAGGTGTTGTGCAGTGGTGAAGCAGTTGTGGTGGCGGCGCTGGTGGTACGCATAAAGGTGAGGAGAAGAAGTGCCTGTGGTGGCGTACACAAAGAGGATCGGAGCGAGGAAGCTAATGTAAGATGAAGATGGAGCGTCGACATTAGCAATGATGTGAGAAGCTCTTCTCTATATGTTATATTTTTCTCTATATTTATTTCTTCTCTCATATAAGTATAGGAGAAAGGGGGAGTGTGAGAGCTTAATTTGTAATCCGAAGAGAGACTCTTTTGTCTTTGAGGTCCTCGCATGAAGGAACTCTCTTTCTTTGATGGTTCTTAAAGAAGAGAGGATAACTATTTTCAGTTTCCCAAGGAGAGACTTCTTTCTTTGAGTTTCCATGTAGGAGAGGCCCAGTTTCTGTCTCCAAAAGGGAGGCACTCTTCAGAGTTCTCAAATAAGATGGCATCAACACCAAATCAATCGTCTAGGATTCATCTCCAGACTCCTATTTACACTTGCCTACAAGCAAGTTGAAGATTTAAGGAAGCCGACAAAGCAATGACCGACAACATCATTTTCTTTGTGTTGTGTTTTGTTTTTGCCTTGTAGAGTGGAAATATTTTTTATGCAAGCTGAGCATTCCATGCACCAGTTTGAGGGGGAGTGTTGAGAGATAGAGTGTGTTGTAGTGGTACGTTCAGTACCACATAGTGGAGTGAATAAAGAGTGATGTTTGGGAGCTTATAAATAGGCTATTGTACCCCCATTTGTCTTTTGAGAAAAATAAAACTATCAGGTTTATTAGGGCCTTCTCCTATGGTTTTCTCTCCACTCTTTGTGAGTGGGGTTCCGACATAGATCCAAATGTTCCTTGATTGTTTTATGCTTTTTTTTACCTTGTTATGTTTCCACTTCATATATTTTTATAGCAAGGAGAATGGGAGTGATTGCTATTCTTACTCAAAAGGAGTGCTTACCCTCATTCTTTAGTCTTTAAGTCCCCATGTAAGAGAAACCTACTATTATTGAGGTGTCCAAATAGAGGAGACCACTCTTTTTGAAACTCTTTATGTAAAAAAACTTCACTCTTTGGGTTCCCACAAGAGAGGTTTTATCTTATAGGCCTCCATTTGGGGAAAATGGGCTCTTTGAGACTATGTATAGGAGAGGCTTGTTGGTAGAGCTTAGTAAAACCCGAACAGAAAAATTGACAACTAAAGCACATAAGGCACGGGATTGGTGACCCAGTTTCATCTATACGGCGTATTCGGGGAGGGAATCTAACTCTTAACGATGCATTAGAATGTCCTTTAGTACAGTGTATGTGATTTCCCTTTTACTATATATAATGGGCCCTTTTTTAAGGGGTTTATGGCTCTAATTATTACACGTAATTATTTGTTCTTCTGGGAACGTAATCGTTTTCTCCACTTCTCGAGGTGCTGTTTCATTTCTACGTTGTTTCACCTTCTAGGTTAATGTTGCTTGGACTTCGTTGTCCTAGAGGCTGGGAGTGGTGCCCTGCTTGGATATCGAGCTAACTTCCCACCAGGCAGCTTGCGTGGACTTGCTTTGCTTTGCTTGGGTTCCTTAGCTGACTCCATCCATGGCTTTTTGGCTAGTTCTGCTGCCTGAAGGGTCCAGATGGCCTAGTCTATCAACGAACCAGCCGGGTCAATTGGAGTTTGGGTGTGTAGGAGAAAATGTTCAAATCTATTTCCTAAAAGAAGCCAACACCTTTTTATATAGAGGAGAGGTATTAAGAAAATAATAAGCATGTCCAACATAAAATAGAAAATGAAAACAAGATAAAGAGAAATAAAATGGAGTATCTCAACACTCCCTCGCAAACTGAAGCATAGATATTGATCATGCTCAGCTTGGAACAGCAGTCATTGAAGGCCGAACGTGGAAGAGGGTTTGTGAAAATATCAGCTGTCTAGTGCTTAGATGCGACAAAGGTAGTATGCGACATCCCACACTGAATTAGGTCCTTGGTGTAGTTGCAATTCATCTCAACATGCCTGGTGCGTTTATGAAACATGAGATTGTTTGCTATATATGTGGCTGCCCGATTGTTGCATCTCATCTCTATAGGCTCTTCAATCTCGACATGCAAATTACATAGTAAAGACCTTACCCAGATCATCTTTGTGGCTGTCTGGGCCATTGCCCTATATTCTGACTCAGCATTGGAGCAAGAAACTACTCTCTATTTCTTGCTTCTCCATGTAACACATTACTAGCTACAAATGTGAAGAACCTAGTAGTGGATTTTCTGTCAGCAATACACCCTTCATAGTCAGCATCAAAATATCCAACTGCTATTACGGGAGATCCCTTCTAAAAAGGAATCCCACATCCAGGTACTTTCTTCAGGTATCTAAAGCACCTGCATAGCTGCCTACCATTGTTGCTTACTTGGCTTTTCCATGAACTAAGATTTTCCATAGCCAAAGCAATATCAGGTCTGGTAATTGTCAGGTATAGAAGTTTTCCCACATGCTACCTGTAAGCTCTACTATCAACATGCTCTACCTATTTATCTTAAAGGTGCACCTTGTGGTCCATAAGAATATTGGCTGATTTGGACCCCAACATCCTTATCTCCTGGAGTACATCTAAGGCATATTTGTGCTAAGAGAGTATAATTACCTGCTTGTTTTTAGCCACCTCTATGCTAAGGATATACTATAGCTGACCCAGGTCCAGGTCCTTTATAACAAACTGCTCGGCTAAGGACCTCTTGACCTCAATTATTCCGGCTCTGTCATCACCAGTAATAATGAGATCATCAACATAAACAAGCAGTGCCACATTCCCCTTCTCAGTTTTCCTGACAAATAGAGAATGGTTCGAAGACCTCTGCAAGCCTATCTTTTCTTCCACCTTTGGGAGCTTCTGGAACCACGCTTTCGGACTTTGCTTAAGGCCATAGATGGCCTTTTCAGCCTATACACTCACTCCCCCTAATCCTCAAACCCGTAGGGTTGCTGCATATATACCTCCTCCTAAAGATCACTATATAGAAAGGCATTATTCACATTGAACTGATGAAGCAATCAATCCTTGTGGGAAGCAACAGAAACAAGTATCTAGACTGTTGACAGGCGAGCAACTGGTAAGAAAGTATCAAAGAAGTCTACCTCATATGTTTGGGTGAACCACTTTGCCACCAATTGAGGCTTGTACCTTGAAATAGATCCATCAGGATTGTATTTCAAGGCAAAGACCTAACGGGATCCCACCAGGTGAGCGTTAGTAGGAAGAGGAGTCAGCTCCCAAGTCTGTCTGCTCCGAAGTGTGGCCATCTCATCCTCCATGGCTTTATGCCATTTTGGATCAAGGCTGCTTGTACGTTGAAGGTATATCTGTAGCAGCTGGTGTTGTAGTAAAGAGGCCAAAGGTAGTCCTTAAATTAGTTGTAGACAGAACTCCAGAGACACGATATTGTGCACAAGAATGAGGAGCCTTCTGAACAGTAATCGGAAGGTCATCATCTGGGACACCATCACCTGGTCCTACACAATCACCACTAGACACAAAATCGTCAGATACCTTAGCACATATCTGACTCAGGGAGGATGATGGATTTGAAGTAGGGGGTGCATTGCCTGTAGGTAACTGGAAACTGAAAAGTAACAGGTGGATCCCTAAATCTCTGGTCATTAGTACCACTGTCAAGTACAAAACTGCTCATAGGTTCCTGACTGCTACTATCAGGTGTAGGACCAGCCTCAGATATAGGAAACTCATCCATTGAAATAGATGGAACAGGTATAGGGGCAAACTTAGGCTCTAGAATTAACTATCATGTTGCAAGGGAGAAATAAGACACTAATTCATAGAAGGTAACATCAACACTCACATAGTGCCTACCAGCCACTGGATCAAAACACCGAGACCCCTTCTGTGTCTGTGGATAACCAAGAAAGACACATCATAGCCCTGGGTGCTAACTTGTGTCTTCCTAATCCCAGTAAGTGCACAAAGGCAACACATCCAAACACATGAGGTAATAGCTAAAATAAATCTCTGTTAGGATATCACCTTGTGTGTTTGGATGTATTGCCTTTGTGCACTTAACAGCAAGCTCCATGCTCCCATTTCCACTGTATGTTTTACCGCTAGACCCATATCCTGCAAGAAATCGCCCACATTAGCAGAAGAGGTGCTACCATGCTCTTAATGCAATAAATGGAAATGATTATTGCCTAAAATATTCAACTCACCACATCCGGATCTATAAATGGATCCTGTTACGACCCGATTCCCGAATCCCTACGAGACACGAGAATTGGACCGACTCAACTAGTCCCATGACCCAGTCGTCCAACGAGAAAGTAACTAAAAGAGCAATAAAATAAACCACATTCACCATGTATATAACTAGCAGTAACAAAATACAGTAGTAAAGAAAAGAACTACTACAGTATACACCACCACAACAGTAGAGAATAAATAAATATATAAACATGATGCTTGCAATAAAAGAGTACAGTGGTAAAAGAAAAATACTCACTACACAAAAGAAACGGTACAGTAGGTATTACACAAGTAAGACTACTGGGCTCCACTAGACCTAGCTCCCTCTGCAGCCGCCGGCTCTGGCTGCCCAACACCTGGTCCTGAAAGGGTGACAAAGGTGACATGTCAGCGAAACGCTGAGTAGAGTGGCAACCAAAAGCTAAGAAAAATAATAAGGTGGACAGTAGCTGTTATATTTTTAATCTCTTTCTTTATTTTTTCCATTTACTCATTATTGAATTATTCCTCAGATCTTTCTCCTGATCTTGAATGTTCCTCGTGGGAACGATCTTAATTGAAGTCTTTTCCGAAAAGTAGAAGTAACACGTGGTGTTCCCCTGGCCGGGAGAGTCCCCCGTGGTGGTCCTACCTTTAGTCAACCACCCCAAGGTCGCTGACAGACATAACGGTGACTACGGCACGCGCGATAAATGCACGGGTAGCTACCCCGCACTGACACGTGGTTAGTCATTTCTGTTAACGGGTGCGCCCAAAGCACAGCACGGAACCAGTATAGGGCAGAGCCCTCTTAGTAACAGGGGTCCAGCCCCTCCACAGTAACCAAACAGGGGTCTTGCCCCTCCACAATCCACGCACCCTCGCCTGACTACCCTGGTTTGCCCAGTGGGCTTAACAAGTTGGTGTAGGAGGGCTAGCAGAACCCCGAGGCCAGTGGGGTGGCTAGTGCTCTCCCTACACTTTAGCTCTCCTCGGTACTGTGTACACGAGGGCCAAGAGTCGGTACAAAGTGGCCAGACTTAACCCCGGGTCCCTGGGGCGGCTAGCTCCGCTCTGCACTAAACAGGGGGACAGTCGCTCTCCTTGGTACTTCGTACTCAAGGGCCAACTCACTTCCCCAATTCTATTCCGTTCACTTCTCAGGAGCTCTACTCCTAATTCCCCGTAGGGTTCATGCTCATTTTTCTTTAACTCCGCCAATTTAGGTTTCATCATTTCAGCTTTATATTTATATAGCCCATGTTCTCAACAGTAATTATCCATTCATAAACAAGCAACTGTTAACCAATTACAGGCAGTTATCGTTTTCCTTTCTACTTTTCCAAGAGTGCAATATATATATTCCATCTAGTTTTCCAGTCCTAGGATTCATGCCATATCCTAAGATCTATCATTCAATCTAGTTTTTCAGTCCTAGGATTCATGCAATACCCTAGGATCTATCATTCAATCTAGTTTTTCAGTCCTAGGATTCATGCAGTACCCTAGAATCTATTAATTATTTCACAAGTGCATAATTTTTGATAAAAAATTAAAGGGGCCACTGTACCCGCAAAATCGGGAGTACTAGGGGCGTGATCGGCAAGCCCGCACGCCTCCGCAACCCCCAAAGCCGTAACGGAACAGGGTCCTAACACAAGGATCAATTACAAGGAGCTACTCAGAATAGAATACAATTACTGTAAATAGGTAGAGGAACTAAATTTGAGAAGAATGAAACTTGAAACATGGAAAACGGACTTCGAACGGACCCTAAACCGGTCAAAAACGACAAGTTTGCCTAAAATCAGACATCTGGAACATCTTCTAGACATCTTAAAAGAAGGTTCAGGTCATACCTTGATCTTGCGCGGTCCTTCAGACGTCCAGAATCCCGTTGAACCGTCTGAACTTAGTTTCCAGACGTTCGACTGTCACTTCGGACGTTTGGAGACCCTCTCCATCGTCTGGTGCTGTGCCCAGACGTCAGATCTGTGTGGGAGGGCGTGCCCTTGCGCCTTCCCGAATGAGACTTACACACATATGCGACCGTCCTCAACACGGAACGAAGTAGAACCCTTCGGCGGAACGGTTGCATGGCCGTACACGCAAAAGAAGGGGAGGAAAAATATCGTACCTTTTAGACGTATGGACCTTCCTCTAGACGTCTCCTGCGTCGTCTGGACGTTTGTCCAGACATCTGATTTTGGGAAATTTTCCCAGAATCAAGACCTCCTCGCCCTCCGCCTGCAGCGCACGGCCGTGCCGCGCTGCGCTCGCCTGCTGCCTGAGCTGCAGCAGCTCCTCCCCAACACCACGCTCCAGCTGCGCACCCGCCGGCCGACCCTGGTTACTCCGGCAAGCTTGCAACCTCGTGATCTAGCTCTCTCCCTCTCGCAGCAACCCCTCCTCCCCACGCACTCATGGCAGCAGCTGTTGCTGCCCTCGCCCGCTCACTCTCTCGCTAACAGGAAGAAGAAGAAGAAGAAGGCGATGGAGTGAGGGTGAGGGAGAGGAGAGGGGGTATTTGAAGGCTGCCGTGGGGAGAGAGAGAGAAAAAGATGGCTGTGCCTGCAGGGAGGAAGGAAAGAGAAGAAAGGAGGGCGGCGGTTCAGTCTGCGCGTGCATGCACGCAGACGCAAACCCGTACGCCAAAAAAATTAAATTCCAGATGTCTGGGAAGGCTTCCAGACGTCTGACCAGACGTCTGGACTAATTCCCAGACGTCTTAAACGACGTTTGATGCCGGGGTCATAACAGATCCATAGGCCACCTGTTTAGAGTAGGGAATATTCTTCACCACCTCAGCATTCAATTTTGGATCATAATCCAAAAAAGGAAACCTATTTGCCCTAAAATTGAGACTAGAATGGAAACCTCCAGTTGTCCCCTTCCTTTTTGAAATTCAAAAATCAGTGAGATTGCCAAACCATTTTTTCAACTGATCTCCAAACTTTGTGTGGCCTGATAACAGGTCTTGCCGGAGCTCTACTACTAACAGTCCTCGTTGGAGCATAGTCTGCAGCGTCACTTTCATCCTCGCCGGTCACCAGAGCTCCACCAACAGCAGTCCTCATCGGAGGCACATCATTGTCGATCCTACCCCTACTACAGCTCACGATCTATGCAAATGACATCTTTGGGTGTGCCTCCAACTTCACCTCTTCAAAGGAGATTGCCCATGCACATCCACCAAAGTGCAATATCTCCTTGTTCAGGAGAGCTTTTCCCACAAAAGCTCTCCTTCAACCATCACTGATATCGCATCACCTTCCTGCAGTCCAACTCCGAAACATCTTCGAACACGAGCAAAAGATGAACACAATGAAGAATGCTTCCCACCATTCTCAATCTAAGCGGAATACTAAAAATCCGAAAACACACGATTCGACGTAAAGGAATCCGTTCTTCAGTAGCCCCCTTATAGATACTTGGGGAAGACCATCGAATGCAAACATCATCAAATTGCATTTCCTTAAAACTTAAGGCGATCAATATCTGCTTTATTCAATCCAAAAACCACCACCTTCTTCTTTGATAAGATAACAACCTTCCAATTAATTGACAATAAACCCAAATGAGATAGAAAAGATTTAACCTCTTCAAACTTTGCCACTCCACATTTGAAAAAACCAACTAAGGAACACTCCAATATGGAGTCCAACTCCATCTCTAGCGACCAAGGAAGCTCCACCCCTGAAGCAGGAGGCTCATATGGTGGAGGAAGATTAGACACCCGAACAACAATCTCACGGAGATTTCTCATGGGACACGACCTCTTATGATGTCCACAATCACATTAGAGAAGGCAAACCATCGGATCCCACCAGTCCCTCGCCCAATGGCCCTTCTCTTGACACTTCTAGCACGTCACCTTGTGGAGATGACGAGAGCGAGACACACCCTCATTGCCCCTCCCTCTCTCCCTACCTACGATCCTCGTCTCTCATAATATCTTGCTTAAATTTTTGTTTGTTATTTTATTTTTGTTAATGGGGTTGTTATGTAATTTTGCAGCCACCTCTCTCTCTCTACATAAAGAGAGGTAGGGCTTAAGAATAATCTAAGACATTTCTTTCTCTCAACTTGGTATTAGAGCGTGGTCCTAAATAGCGAGCTGATACTTTCCTTGATTCCCATAATCTTTTGTTCCCACCAAAGAAAAAAACCCTAGCCTCTCCGTTGGAGGCTTCTTCATCGCCGCTGGCCACCAGGCCAGGTGGTGGCCTTCCTTACTGGTCCTCACACCTGTTGTGCGTGGTCGAACGCCACCAGCAGGGGTCTCCGTTGGTTCCCAGGCTTGCTGTGCCTGGCCTAATGCCATCGGCAATGACCTCTATAGCCTCTTATCACTGCTACTCATGGTCTAGTACCACTAGTAGGGCTCTATGTTGCCTCTTGTAGCATAGTCTTCATCGTCAAGCTATGCTATGCCTCTTGCAGAGTCATTAGGCCAGGAGCGCTGCCCCTCCACACCGTCGGCAATGCCTCTAGCACTTGCTGTAGATCTTGATTGTAGCACCGTTTCTTCTCTCTTTTCCTTGGTGTTATCACGTGGACAACATCTTCTCCAACAACGGGGCCATTAATTGAAGGTGATATGGTGCTCCCATTAATCTAATTTGTGACATATGTAATCAGATTACGGTTTATGATCTGATTTACATGTTTTATTTTTCCTGAAACATACTTGAATTGATTTGTGTGGACTTCAGAATCTAAGATGGTAGCGTCTTCCTCTTCTTTTACTTCTTTTGGGACAACTTTAGATACATCTATGCAGATAGAGTCTTATAAGAGCCGTTCTTTGGTATGATAATCAAGCTAGACAAGACCAATTATCTCAGATGAGCACAAACCTTTTTGATGACAGTGAAAGGTCATGGGAAAGAGGACATCTTGACTCAATCGGAGCCTACGCCCAAAATAGATGTCCACAATTGTTGGCTTGGATTATAAATTGCATTATACCTAGAAACAGGGATGAAATCATGTATTTCCCCACTGTGAAGAAGATGTGGGAATGTCTTTGCAAGACATACTCCCAGGAAAAGAATTCTACACTTGTTTTCCAGATTTATCATGATCTCTTCCAGTTACATCAGGAGGGAAAGACTCTAGCACAGTAGTAATGGGGTTTTTCAACCGCAGCTAATCTTTGTTTGTTTTAGTGCTTATTACAGTAATGTCGTTATAGTGTAAAATAAGACAGCTACGGTTGTTCTTACTATCAGAATTTACTCGGAAATAGTTTGGTTTCCCGAGGTCGAACTCAGGGAGCTACTAGAATTTTAGAAGTACAGAGTTTTCTTTATTACAAAAATAAGAGACAGCGAGGGAGAGATAGATTTTGGTTTTTGGCTTCTTCTTCTTCTCTTCTCTCTCTTTGCTTGTCTTCTTCTCTTCTTTGGCTTTTCTTCAGCTACAGTGTCTCTACGGGTCATCTTCTTCCTGTTGCCTTCAATTCTTCTTCTGCTTGTCTTCTATTTCTTTTCTTCTTCAGTTCTTCTTCTTTCTCTTTTCCTGCACGAAGTCTTCTTTTGCTTCTTTCTTCCTTCTTCTCTTTTCTTTCTCTTCAGTTGCAGAGCCTTCTCTTTTCTTCTTCTTCCTCTCTGCTTTATCTCCTCTGAAGCTTCATCCGTCGTCTGATACCGCAGTTAGACGACTTAAACGGCGGTCTGCTACAGTGCTTCCTTTTCTTCCTTCACTGCTTCTTCTTCTTCTCTTCTTTGGCGAGCCTTCTTCTTCCTCTGCTTCTTTTCTTCTTTGGTCTCCTGCCTTGCTCAGCTACAAAGCTTCTTCAAGGTTTCTTCTTCTTCTGCTTGTCTTCTTCTCCTTCCTGCGCTAAGTGTTGAGTCTGCCTCCTTCGCGCCCTGTTCCTACACAGGGCACAGCAAAACCTAGCCCTTCCCTCTACCCGCACGTCTCCCTCTCTCTGTAAACCACTCACAGGAAGCTCTCCCAGAGCCAGGTTAACGGGTCGGGTTGCGTAACCGGGACCAGGCGCACTGGCGTGGGTGGTGCACGAGGAGTGCAGGGTAGTGTCGGGTTGGATCCGCCAGGTCCGCGAGATGAATCCGCGGGCGAGGCGAGTGATGGGCGAGGGACCTCACCCTAGGTGCGTTCGGAGGCAACTAGCCGTATACACAAAAACAATTTAAAGTGGTGCGGCGATTTGAAGACTCAAGATGTGGGACTAAACTTTGTCCCTTCTCGCGTGCGCTTGCAGGAAGAATGCGACCTCGCCTTAGTAGCTGCGTCCTCGTTTCCCTTCGCAAACCAGCTGCCTGCCCTCGCCCGAGTATCCCTAATTCGCCTCAGCTGAAGTCCTGACGCTTCGAGGCCTGGAGCTCGCTTGGAAGCTCCTTGCGTCGTCGCCAATGGTGGTCGGGGCTGAAAGTCTGTCTAACACAAATAGGGCCTCTCGGCCTAATCAGACCACAGGGGAACCTTCGCCATGGCACGGCAAAGGTAGTGCGGGGTGCAACAGGTCGCAGGGCTGTGTATGGCGGCAGCCCTAGGTCGGACTGCAACCGGAAAAGTGGGTTTGATCGGGGGTGTGCTGTGGAGGTGTGGAGTGGCAGAGGGTGTTTGGTGAAGTGAGGCAGAGCTTTTGGGACAGTTGGCGAGTCGTATGGGGTTGTGGGATGACGGGAACGACTCGCCGGAGAGTGACCGGAGGTGGGGAAGATGAGGGTGTTCAGGTGTGGTCGTAGGGTGATCAAGCAAATTAAGTTGGGGAAAAGAAAGAGGGGAGGAAGGGAAGTAACTGTAACCTACCTACGGGGATGAAGGGGGGCCGGAGTGGCGGG
The DNA here is from genome assembly GCA_037157565.1 of Thalassia testudinum. Taxonomy (NCBI): domain Eukaryota; kingdom Viridiplantae; phylum Streptophyta; class Magnoliopsida; order Alismatales; family Hydrocharitaceae; genus Thalassia; species Thalassia testudinum. Next base: position 103,001,559 of record JAZHRO010000024.1, on the reverse strand, counting down.
CAGCCGTACCGACTGTCGCCGGAGAAGAAACACCCAGAGGGAGAGAGCGGCGGCGAGGAAGAGGGCAGGGAGGCACGCGCTTGGTGCGGCGCGGCGCGGGGAGATCAGGCGAAGGTGGCTCTGCTGCTGGTATTGTAGTAGAGTGACGAGAAGGAGGAGGAGGAGCCGCCGGAGTTGGTGGGTTCCTGTCGGAGTGGAGAGAGAGGAAGGGTTGAGGGATTCTCCGTCAAGACCAAGCTGGGAGAAACGGCTGACGATGCTGGTCTTTATAAAGGCGGTGGCGGAGGGGCAGACGCAGGGAGGCGACGTGTGTCCCTCGCCGGAGTATGGTCGGAGACGAGACCCATACCTTCCGCACGTTCGCACGGAAGGTGTGGGCGTCGTCAGGTGGCATGGCCGAGTCCCTGCGATAGCAGACATCGCAGGGAACTCCGCATTCTCTTTGCAGGAGGGATCAAAATGAAAAGAACGAAGAGGAAATTAGGGGCCAAAATGCAAGGGTTTCGAAAGTTGAGGTTCAAAAAGTAAATGATGAGGACCAAATTGCAAAGTCGGTTGAGGAGGTCTCTTCTTAGGCTCAAGTTTTTATACATGACTAAGTTTGACCTAAGGATTTTAATGGTGAATTTTGTTTCTAGGTCAGACCATGTTTGACCAGCCAATTTATGTAAAAACCTAAATTAAATCATTAATTGGGCATGGTTCTCAATGTAGGTCAAAATGGGTTTCTAAGGCCAAATTGAAGGTTCTAAACCCTAGAGATTATTTTTATATGAATTTTAGAGGGTTTAGTTGATTTTTACCTTGCCTGGATCGGAGAAGACATCGGTGGTTACCCTGCACCTAGACACATTCCCGTCCAGATACAGCTCCCTTCACAGCTGCTTCACCCTATAAATACCCTTCGACCCCTACGATTTGAGCTTGATCAACTCCCTTCCCCTCTCCACCTCAACGTAGCTGGTCAATAGGTTCTTTCACAACTACGACGTCTTCATTCTCCTTCTCGAGTGCGGCCACCGAGGATGCGTTGTCTTTCTTGCCACCTCTTCCTCTCTATCGCCCTGCCAATGGCAACTGAGTGCCCCACTCTCCCTCTGATCTCCGCTTCGATCGATCGAAGCTTCTTTTCTCACCCAATCTAGATTCCGATCCCATTCTTGCCCTGCCAACGACGAGATCCCTCACCTCCTTCGTCAGGTAAGTAGTATTAACTTTTAGGAGTGGGTTTAGCTAGGTAATTAGATAGAATTAGATTAGTTTACTTAACTTCAGTAGCTTCGTCTTCGACTCTGGCAAGGCCAATTCTGGCCTCGCAGGACTTCAATCCACTATCTTACGCAGCTGATCTTTTCCCTCTCCTCCTCATGATTCACCTACAGTTCTTTCCTCTCCAATTTAGCGCCTATATCGCCTAGACCATCTCACCATCACTGATGACCTCCGCTGTCCATGGCGGAGGTCCTCGAGTTTACTTCACACTCATTTAGGGTCCTTCATCACCATAGCACATTATCAGGACCCTAATTCACCTTAGAATTCACCTAATTATCCATCTAACCATCTAAACCACTTCACATGCACCTGGACACTTCACTGTCCATGGTGAAGTGTCTAGAAGCTATTCCACACTCACTTAAGGTTCATCATCACCTCCCTAACAACTAAGGACCTTAGCAATTCCATTAATTGCTCCTATAGAGCATCGTAATAGAAACGCCTAATTTTCACCTCATCTCTGAGCTCGCTGTCAATGGCAACTCAGAGAAGGTTAATTCACCCAATTACCTAGTTCATCAGTATCGCCTCACCTATAGAACCTTTCCCCTCACTTAATTGAGTGAGGGAAAGCATTTTGAGCTCTGCCGAACTCAGAATGCCAGATCCTTGAATTCCATGAACAATCTTATGTTCTAAGCATTCTCTGAGCCAATTGGGGAGATCTTAGGGTCTGTCTAGGCTTTAGGAATCTCCACGGGTCAGTAATAGCCTCATTTATTGAGGTTTTCATCTCTGTATATTAGAACTGGACTCACCGGAGCTCTGGCAAGCTCCGGTGAGCCAAAATCACATTTCAGCCCTTGATAGGCTTTGAGGAGTTCCAGACTGCATCATTGAGGCTTAAGGATCATGAATTGGTGATTGGATCAGTGTTTTAATGTTTGAAGCTTGTAGATGACCTCTGTCTTGTCCAACTCTGACAGAGTTGGAGAAGCTATTCCATTAGGTTTCAAACCTCGGATTTTGGTCCAAAAGCTTGAGTAGAGCCTGATGAAGCCGTCTTTCATCTTGATGGATCTGAAATCATCTAGGTTGTTCTACCGAACAACCTAATTTTGTGCTTAGGCGACAACATCTGAAACCCTAACAAACCTGTTCAAAACATGGTTTTGAAGCTCTAAATCACTTCCTGGGGTCGAATCGAGTCAATCTAGGCCCTTAATTTGATTTAAGAAAACCTAGAATAGAAAGTCAACTTTGAGCTTGATTTGGTCAACTCTGGGTCCAATCCGAGGATTAACTGACTAATTTTGTGAAATTAATGTTTCAATTGAATTCTGGGATGATTTGGAGTGTTTTAGAGTTGATTAGAATGAGTTGGATTGAGGATTTTAGGTGTTTTGATTCACTGGTCAGTATGGGTTCATTTGAACCCATTGCTGTGTTCTTCGAGTTTTTGGCAAGATTTAAATGCCAAATCCACCCAAATCGAATCATAATAATTTGTTGAGGTTTAATTCTGTTCTAGAGGTCTTTCTCTCCCTGTCGAGCCTTTTAGAGTTCAAAATGGAGCTTTGAAGCTCCTGAACAAAACTCATTAGCTTCTTCATCTTCCTAAAGCTATATAGGACCTCCTATCTTCTCCATTAGGCACGGAATTAACCCCTGAGGTCAACCAGACCCTCAGCAGAGAGGTATAAGCCTTCCTGCAGGTCATACGACCTGAAAACTCCTCACTGCAGCCATGAATGGCTGTGTTGCAGCACTTCCTTCGTCCTTCAAATTGAAGGGTAGAACATGATATGCGCATCAAATTGATGCGTGTTCTTGATAGAGTACATCAAGGGCTCTTGATCAAGCCTTTGCTCGATTGATTTAGTGAACGGGGTCGGCCAGAATCGAGTCTTGAAGATCGACCTGGTGATAACGCTATATTTTATGGTGATAATTCTGCCAATCGGGATTTATATTAAGGGTAACATGCACAAATAACATATCATAAACGGGCATGGGAGCATTACATGCATTGCACATTGAGATTGCTTATAATCAGTGTTAATGGTCATTTGTACAAGTTCATGTCAAAACAGGCCTCAGATGAGCGATCGGACTGCACGGATGGATTCAGAACGATGAATGGAGTCCAACAGACTCAAAATCGATCAAATTCGACATCCGAAGCTCTCGCAACTAGCCCAAGAAGTTCTGGCCGTTGATCTGATATCAGCAACCCATAGGTGGCCACGTAGCGGCATCTGATGTGCCCGCACCCGTGGCGCACCTCATCAACACGCGCCCTTGATTAGATCCTGACTGTTGGATTCTCATCCAACGGTCGACCCGCGCCACGCTCGATTTCGTCGCCGCGACCATCCGCGGGTCGCAGCGTGATAAACGTCAGTTTATCATCATTCTTATGCACTAAAACAAACCTAGCTCTTAGGATTTTACTCCGCAAACGGGTTTTTGGGCTGCATTTAGGCATTAACTAGGTTAGGCATGCATTGCATTTTCTTTTGTTATTTTAATGTGTTTTTGTGAGTGTTAGGGATGAACAAATATACAGATCCCTAAAACCCTAGCACTCAAGAAGGCAATTGTGAAGAAGGAGTTCAGACTAGCTGGAGCTCAGCTTGATCCAGCTCACCACAGCTGGAACCTAGCTCACTTGAACTAGGGTTAGCTCATCCCAGCTACATTCAGCTAATCTTAGCTGAATGGCAGCTCAAGAGAGTTCATCTTAGCTCACCCTAGCTCAAGTCAGCTCAGATCCAGCTCAACTTAGCTAAGTCTAGCTCATCTCAGCTCCCACTAGTCCACAGGGAGATCTAGCGAGCTCAGCTGAGTTGACAGGAGTTCACCCCAGCTCAGATCCAGCTACATCTAGCTCCACTCAACTCCAGCCAGCTGAAGAAGAACTCATCCCAGCTCAGGAAGCTCAAGTCCAGCTCCCGGGGACCCAGCTTAGCTCAAGCTAATTGTGCTAAGCTACCTTAGCTGTCTCAGCCAGCTCAATCCTCCTCGGGAGCACCAGACCCAGCTTAGCTCAAGCTAATTGTGCTAAGCTACCTTAGCTGTCTCAGCCAGCTCAATCCTCCTCGGGAGCACCAGACCCAGCTCACCTCAGCTCCATTCAACAGAAGCCAGCTCACTTTAGCTTAGCTTAGTAGCTAGCAAAGAACTAGCAAGCTAAGCCAGCTAGAGTAGCCCCATGTTGACCTCTTCAGCAGCTGCCTGCTCCACTTCAGCTCCAGATTCTTCAGAACCAGCTCCTCCCTCCAAACCCTAGCTCCAACACCTCCTCCTCTACTCATCCATTAGCTAAGCTAGCTTAGCTTAGCTTAGCTTAGCTATGCTCCAACTTCCTTGGCTTGTACCACCCCAAAAACCCACCTAACAACTCCACCCAACTAGCTCCACCTAAGCTCCACATAAGCTAACCTACTTGGTGCCAACCTAGCCTAACCACCACCTCTGAAAGACACCTAAAGGTGGCGCCAAAACCACCCTATCTACACCCTTGTTGGAGCCATTTTTCCCTCCAAAAATCCCCTTCATCTCCACCACACATCTCCCCTTAAACCCATCTCCACCCTCCACATAACCTCTCCTTCTAGAACCTTTCTTGGCGCCACCTAAGACCACCTTCTAGAAGCTATTTTGGCGCCAACTTCAAGGGGTGCCACCACCCATAACCACCCCCTAGGTGTCCCTTAGGTTGGCGCCAATTGTCCATAGCCATAGGATCCCCAACCACCTCCATCTCTCCATCTTAGCCCTCCATTCCAAGAGTCACCTTAGCCCCTTTCCTACTCTATAAAAACCCACCACCTACCACCATTTGAGAGAATCCTCCATTAGTGTATTTTTCTATCTATACCCACCTACACCTACGGCCAAGAAGAAGGAGTAGAGAAGAAGATTAAAGGGGCACATCACCAGCCCTTTTGGTGCCTTCTTCTCCCCACTCTCTTCAACTTGGGCCACGCCAAGGAGGAGGACTTTTCTACTTCAAGGAGGACGGCCAGACAAAGGAGAAGGACCTAGGGTGGACGTCCACCCTTGGAGAGAAGCTTAGGGCATGCCCCCTTAGGGTTTGCTTTGGAGGACATCACCTTGGTGGAGCATAGCAAGGAAGGAGTTGGAGGACTCTTTTCAAGCTTGGGAGCTACCAAGCTTGGAGCAAGAAGCCCTCTTCTTCACCATCTATCTAGAGGATTTGTGTTTTCCTTTATTTATTGCAATTTTTCTAGTAGTAGAAGCATTCATCTACTAGGCTTTTTGGTAAAATAGTTTTTCATTAATCTAGTTGCCTTCTTTGCAATTTCTTTAGTTGCATTTTTAATTGCTTTGTTTTTAGCATTCTTCACTCCCTCTCCCTAATTATTCTAGGCCTCCACTTTCCTAGAGTGAGCTTAGGGAGAGGCTCTACTTGCCACTTTAGAAGTAGTATATTGAGTTGAAGTGTAAGTCACTTTCCCGCCACAATTTCGCATGTTGCCTTAATTTCAAAAACATAAAAATGATATATTGAAAAAGACCAAAAAGAAAGTTGAGATCTATTTTGTAAGCAAGAGAATTAATTTTGCAAACATATTGCCTCCTTGGACGACCCTAGATACCCCACTGTCTAGGATATAAATTTAAAAGCGTATGCGAATTCGTGTGTTACAATGACATTAAAAAACCCGCTTTTACAAATCACGCGTATTTCGCGATCACAGCGCAGCGGTCGACACCCTTTCTCCGCGCACCCGACGCAGGATCGAGCCGCACCACGCATCAAATCCAAGGCAAAGGCACACGTAGAAGAAATTGAACCATCGATGAGTGCGCGGATGGAGTGAATGAAGGCACATGGCACGATCACGAGCGCTCATTCTAGACGCGCACAATGATGTACGAGGCGCGCACTACATAAGCGCGATCCGCAAGCGCGCCCTCCGCGCAATCTCAACCGTTCGATCTTTGATCGAGCTGCCCTGAAGGTGCACACACGGATCACGAAGGAGAAGAGTAGGTGCGCACATTGGATCGGCGGGCAGGGGTCTACACCGATGCTTTCGACATGGTTTTAGCGACGTCGCGAACGTCGCTAAAGCCCCTACCTAAATCAGAAACCCCTTCTTCCTATATAAACCCCCTCCAACTACCCATGTAAAGCATTTAATTCCCTTGCAAGTCTTCTACCCTACTCCTAGCCACCCTTAGCACCCTTTTGTAATCGCCGGAGTCGACGAGCCGCCGACGGAGTCCTCCTCCACCACCGTGGCTACCTTGTCGTCTCCTTTCTCTCTCTCTCTATCTTAGCATTACTTTACTTTAGCTTAAACATTTGTCTATGGTTGTATTTACAAAAACTTAAGTTGCATGTTAAATGAAGATGCTTCTTTTCTAGCTGTAGTCACTTTTTTTTTGCCAAGTTTTTTTTCCTTATCGTAAGTTGCATGGATGACATGATCAAAAAATTCTAACCCTACTCTCTCTCTCCCCCTCACTTGTTTCTCTTCTCCTGCGTTTTCTCGCAAGCAAAACCCGCCATTTCCGTGACAACGAAGTGATAGAAAACCCTATTTTCACGCCTCCCTTTATTCGACACTCGAACTCATGTCCGTTTCTTTATTCAAAATGGACGTGCGAATGCAAGCTACAACGACATTCTTAAACAAACGTGTTCCTAACATGTCACCTAGATTGGACAAAGTTATTCCCACCTCGGAAGTTCTGGAGGCGCCGCCTAGCTATATTTTGTTTTCTTGCATATGACGATTCAGTCGTTAACATAGGGCCCGAAAAGAAACCTCTGAGCATATAGTGTGTGGGTGCATGCGTTGCACGTGCCTGCGCATGGGTATGTGTGTGCGCCTGTGGGTGTAGGCCTGGGAGGCTGGATACTGTGCATGGTCTTGAATTGGCATAAATCCACCAATTAAAATAACTAGGCCCGAGCTCAAGTAGGGTCTGGTCCCGCCCAATTGGGTGTTGTGTATCCCCAAACGAGCTTGGGCCACCCATTAAAAACTAATTTTTATAATTGAAGATTAAATGGGTTAAGTGCTTGTGAATTTGGCTATGTATGGACATAAGGCACAGTTCATAGAAAAGATAAGAAGAAGGGAGTATAGAACAAAGGCAAGCTGAGGAATAGAAAAGAAGAACAGAGAGAGTTGAGTTCATATAACAGAGAGAATAAGAGAGAGAGTAACGACATATTAGAAAGGAAATAACAAAGAAGAAGAAAAGGGCTGAAGAAAGAATGAAGGAAAGGAATAGAAAGAAGTGAAATCAGATGTCTTGACTTTTACTTTTAAGACATATGATTTTCCTTAATATTGCATCTTAATGTTCTTTTATTGTATTTTGAGCTCTCAACGTTGTAAAAGGCAAATATATTTCTTGTATATCATTTTCTTGCCTTAACCTCTTGTAATTAGATCTAATTGTTGTAATAAACATGTTTACATGATTTTTAATGTTAGATTTTATGTGTAAATATGTTCTTTCTTAATGGAATGTTGCATGTTCTTAGTTGAATCATTTTTATGCAATATTCATGTGCTTAAAGTATTTAACTTAATATTTGATTAATTAATTGATTCGTAATTTATGCTTAGGAATTAAATGGTGAATTAAGCTTACTATTATACTTCTTAGTGAATGACCTAGACTCAACCAGTTAAAAAGAAATAAAAATCTAAAATGTTAGGTTAACTTGACCCTATACTATACTTACGATAATAATTCAAGTTAACCTAAGTTACATTCTTGCGCAATTAATTAAGCTTAAATAACTTAATTAACTGTGTTGAGACTCTGACCGATCAAGCAATAGCTGCAGCTGATCCGATGGGTTGATCGGCGTTGACCCCTTGAACATTGCCCTGTCGCCATGTCACAGCTCGGGAACACCAAGATGTTGGTCTACTGCAAGATGGGCATGGCTGGCACCCACTGAGCCCTACTACCACTACCGAAGACCTTCGAGTTGCGAGCTTCATCTATCATGAGGGCTGGTCCTACCTACTGGTCGAGTACTCCAGGAGGCCCTTTGCCTCGAGGATCTCAATCCTCTCTTTGACGGCCTTCATCTTCTCCCCTGATCACTGCTTCTCCGATCTCATGCGCATCGCCTTAGTCAGATCTGAACACCACGTCCTCGTATTTGACTGACATCTTCTTATAAGGCCTTTTTCTTCGAGATCATTCTTAGATGAGAACTCCAAGAACAAGAACAACAGAAGATATAACAAAATATATTTAACAAGAAAACCCAAGAACCGAACTGGCTCTGATACCAAGTTGAATAAAATATAATAAGTGGAAACATAACAAGAAGATATCGAAAATAATAAAACATCAAAGAACACTTGGGCTTACGTGGAAACCCCACTCATGAAGAGAGGGGAGAAAATCACAAAAGAAGCACCCTATTGGCATGTTTCTCTATTATTCTTCTCAAAAGAACAAGTTGGGGGTACACGCCTACTTATAGATCACCACACACATAACAAAGTCCCACTACGCTATGTGGGACTAAACACCACCACACAATTCTCTCAATGAAATGCATTCTTTACATCTAATTGATGTAACTCCCAGTCTCTATTTTCTACAACATTTACGAGAATCCAAACAGTCGAATGTCATGCCACTGGAGAGAATGTGTTAAAGAACTCTACCCCATAAGTTTGGGTAAACTCTTAAGCCACAAACTGAGCCTTATGCCTAGGACTAGACCAGTCAAGGTTATATTTCAAGGTAAAGATCCATCTACATCCTACAACCCGTGCAGTAGGTGGTCTTGTTGTAAGCTCCTACATGCCTTGTGAACGTAAAGCTACCATCTCCTCCTTCATGACCTGAAACCACTTCGAATGAAGCATGGCCTCCTGATAAGATGTGGGCAACCTAGATGTAGATACAGTAGAAGTAAATGCAATAAACTAGGAACCCAACCCATAACTAACATAAGCATTTGTGATCCTGTACTAAGCACAACTCCAGGGTGCCTTGTGAATGGCAGTAGGCAAATCATTGGCCTCAGTAGCCTCATCTGGAACATTAGTAACTTCCCGCTCCTCTGGAACACCAGTAGGCTCCTGCTAATTGTCCCTGTGAGAAGCATTAGACACAGGCATATCAGTATCATCAACACATACCTGTGTGGGGGAGGAAGATGGTGCTGGGGTGGGAGAGGGGGGTATTGTGACTCATGGTTTGTAAGTCACCGGAATCTTGTACACAAATGGTTGTCCCTTGAATCTATTATCTGTACTCTCAGGTGGCTGATGTGTAGAGAAATCTCCAAACTGTATAAGAGGAACCTGCATTGGTGTTGTCTCAAGAATAATGGACATCCAGTGAGCAGTGAAGGAAAAATAAGGTATAAACTCATGAAAGGTGACATCTGCACTGACATGGTGTCGTTTGGTCAACAGATCATAGCACCTATATCCTTTCTGAGTAGAACTGTAACACAGAAAAACACACTTCACTGCCCGTGGTGCTAGCTTGTCCCAGCTAGGTCCATTAATGTGGACAAATGCAACACAGCCAAAAATGAGAGGTGGCACATGAAACAACTCTCTATTTGGATACAAAATCTGCCAAGGGATCTGTTCAAACAATATAGAGTTAGACATTCTGTTGATCAAATGGCAAGCAGTAAGACATGCATCAACCCAATAAATCTGAGGAACATTATGATGTATCATCAATGTTAGAGCAACATCCAGGAGATGTCTATGTTTCCTCTCTGCTATCCCATTTTGCTGGGATGTATAAGGACAGAAGGTCTGATGTATGATACCATTTAATCTGTAAAAATCACACAATTTGGTATCATAAAACTCCAATGCATTATCTGAGTGCACAAATTTCATAACGGTAGAAAACTGCATTTTAATTTAAGAAAAAAGTTTTGAATGATATTGCCAACATCTGACTTATTCTTTAATAAAAATAACCATGACATGTGTGAAAAATCATCCACAATGACCAGGTAATATCTATAGCCCTGTCTATCTGAAACATGAATTGGACCCTAAACGTCTAAGTGAATCAATTGAAACGTAGAATCAGTAATGAAGGAACTAGTAGGAAATGAAGCTCGGTGGTGCTTCCCAAGTTGACATTCATCACAAGTAATCTCATTGCCCAAAGACACATGGGGGAAAATTCAGCGAAGCCTGTCATGAGGAATGTGTCCAAGATGGTAGTGCTACTGCATTGCAGTCCTTGTAGCACAACTGAACTTGCCTTGACATGAAGCAACAGTATTGGTCTGGACTAAGCGATAGAGCCCCCCTCTTCATGTCTGTCACCAATCATCCTCCCCGTGAACTTGTCTTGTAACATACAACCCACATCATCAAATATAACATGACAGTTGAGGTCTTTAGTAATTCTTCTCACAAATAAAAGACTAATAGGAAATTATGGTACAAACAAAACTTGAGGCAACTGTAGAGTAGACGAGAGAGACACCTCCCCCTGTCCATCTACTCTAGAGTGACGACCATCAGCCACTTGCACAGTTCTACCAGAGGAAATTGCTTATATCTGTCTAAAACAACTCTTATCTCCACTCAAGCGCTGGGAGGCTCCAGAATCAATGAGCCATGTAGTATACTGCTATGGGGAAGAATAGAAATACTCGAAGCGTATTCCATACCTAAGGAGGCAACTGTAGCGGTATCAGATGTGGATGGAGTCTCTTGAGTCACTTAAGCCAGTCTTTGGGCAAAAGCTTCAGACTTTGACCTGGGCACCATATCAGTCTCCATCTCTGGGGTCGAAGCAACCTGATTTGCCATATGGGAGGACGACCATGCTTGTTCTAGCAATTAGCCTCCACGTGACCAATATATCCATAGTACATGCAAGTGGGTTGTGGTTTGCTAGGCTGTCCCTGACCACACCCACACCCATGAGTGGATGGACCTCAACGTCCACCAGGTCCACCATCACCAGCAAAGGCCAAAGTCTGGCCTGTCACCTTAGGATTAGTAGATTTGATGAACAATCTACTAACCCTATCATAAGCCTCCTCCAGAGTAGGAAGCTCTGTCGAGGTAAGTATCTGATCACGTGTAGTCTCATACTCTAGGCTCAAACTAGACAAGAACTTGAGCACCGTAAACTCCTTGCGATGCTCTCTTTGCATCATACATGTGCATACTGGCCTGCATGAGTTGTAGTTCTCCAACAACTCCTTCAGTTTGGAATAATATTGTGCCAATGTCAATTCATCTTGCCTTAGCGAGGTGTCATGAGCGATTTGGAACACCTTGCTCATGTTCTTCTCATGGGAATATGTATCATGTCTGGTAGTCTTATAAAACATTATCCCATCTCTAATGTGAGCAACCACAACATTTATAATCCATGCTCTCACTATAGCATTGTCATGCTTTTATGTAGTGTACTTCCTAATTTTCTCTGTTGGCTTTGGCTTCAGGAGAATATGTTCCTTATCATGACCTTCAACCGTCATGAGGAATGTCTGTGACCAACGACTGTAGTTGGTCTCATCAAGCTTCGTGATGGGAGCAAAAAATGGGTTTTTAATGTTCCCATGATCCGTCATACTCTCGGACGGGCCTTCGAACTTTGGAGAGGCAACCATGAAGCCAAGTTGGGAAGAGAGATCACCACAAACAGATCACTTCAAACATGTAGAAGGGATAGATTTGAATCAAACGTTCTCAGATCTGCATGATGAAGAGAAGGCCCCCTTGGACAAACGTAGGCCTAGCAAGGGTTCGGGGGAAGGCACCCAAGATGGCCCTAAGAGGACCTAGGGCTCCCTCGCAGCAACCATAGGAGGAGCAACCCTAGAACAAGGTTGCTGGCCCCTCCTACAATCGCCTGGAACGCCGCCGCTCCTATTGTTGTCATCGTTGAGAGGCTAGGCACTACCTATAGCACTGTTGTTATTGAGGTGCTCACGGTTGCAAAATACCCCCACATGGCTGGAGGGTGCTGCTGCAAATGGAGCACTGCTACTACTCAGGGCACCACCACCGCCAAATGCTTTAGCCTCGCGTTGCCACCACTAGGCTAGGTGGGAGGAAGAGACTCGAGTAGAGGGAGGCAGCCCTTGCACCACTGCCATTAAGGAGGGATGCGAGAAGGCCGCTGGCACGCGAGAGAGAGAGAGAGGGTTTGGTGGTTCGGGTTTCGGAGGCTTTCTTCCAGTGGGATATCAACAGCTCTGGTCAAGGACCATGGCTTTGATACCAAGTCGATGGAAATGAGTAAGTTATTATTCCAATGAAATCCTACACCTCTTTATATATAGAGAGAGGTGTGGGTAAAATACAGAAGAGGACTAGAGAATAAAAGAAATAGTAAAATGACATAAAAACATATACAGGAGTATTGTAACAGTTTGAAACACCGATTTGGAAATCATTTTGATAAATTTCTAAGTGTATTTTGAAGGAACGCCTAGGGCATGCCGTGGAAATGCTCATATTTTGATGTTAGATTTCAATGTCTCCAAAATAATTCATTTCGAAGGCACGCCAAAGGCATGTCAGAGAAATGTTGTTGTATATCGACAAAAATGGTAGTAGTCAAAATGATTAAAATTTCAAGAAAATCACATGCTTGAACATGTTTATGTAAAAATAATAATGTTATATTCTAATATTTATATGTAACATGTCATCGAGTCTACTATACCATGTTCAAGCTCAAGAATCAAATATCAAATAAATGTTGTGTGAATTGAATTAAGCCATGCAATGATAATATATTCAAATATATAGTTTGCAGTAAACTAAAGTAAAAATTTAAAAGCTGAAATTTAAATATCTAACCAATTGATCTTAAATTAATTTATTAAATAATTTAAAGTCTTTCACTATGTTGATAGATTAATCAATTTGAATAGATCTAAATTAACATAACTATGAGTGTTGTGTTGGCCATTTTTATTTATGTCACTCTTTATGAGTCATGTTTTTTTTTTTTTTTGAAACTAAAAGGAAAGCTATTGTATTACGATAGCAATTCGAGAGGGCAATTTATTGATATATGAATAAAAAATTATAAATCAGATCCCCATCTATGTATGAGGGACCAGCACTCATTTACAATTTGCTCACAACATACTGGTCTCTCCTGAAATAGCCTCTTGTTCCTTGCCCTCCACACACACCAGAGAGTTGCAGCCATGCTTAGGTGCGATCTCTCCAACATTAAAAAGTTATGCCACAAAGAGTCCCATGAGGGGAGTGGTTCCTAGCAAGTCCTCCTCTAAATTACATCAGTAATCAAGCAAGAAGAAAAAATATGGTTAAGATTATCAGTGTGCACTCCACATAGGTGACATTCATGAAGAGCAGCTCCCATTCTTTTGTGCCTTAGATCACCTGTTATCAAGCCCTCCCTCCTACATAGCCAAAGAAAAATTTGTACCTTGGGGGGGATCTTCAAGAGCCATATTTTTTTGTCAATGTGATCGTAGCCCCCACCTCTGCCACCTTCCATAATCTTTCTATATCCACACTGAACAGTATAAATTCCATCCCAAACATAGCTATCATCCACTCCAGGTCCGGGTTTGAACCGTTCTAGGTCTGAAATCATGTTCCTTCTTTCTTCCCACAGCCGGGTGCCCATCCTGATGGACTCATCTTCATTCAGCTGCCAGCAGGCCCTTATTTCAGACCAGTAGCAGCTAACAATCCCTGATTTGTCCCTTGCTGCAGCAAAGACCCTTGGGTAGGATTCCTTCAAAGGGCCCAGCAGGGACCAATGTTCACACTGAAAGTCAAATGTCCTGCCATCTCCTAATACCAATTGCAGCAGATGCCAATTTTCTTTCAGAGCTTGAATCACAAACTGCCAGAAAGGTGATGGTCTAATAGGAAGTAATCTCTTTAGCACACTGTTGGACTGACCATAGCTATCCTTAATCAGCTTGGTCCAAGGTTTCTCTTCCCCTTGCAGAATTTTTATAGCTCATTTGATCAATAAAGCCTCATTGAATTCTTTTAAGGATTTGATTCCCAAACCCCCACTTTCCTTGGGTCGACAGATTTGCTCCAATTTTAAAGGTTGCATAAATCTACCTTCATGCTTGGAACCTTTCCAGAAGAACCTCTTTCTTATTAAATCCATGCGCTTCCACACAGATTTTGGAGCTTTGAAGAGGGAGAAGTAGAAGACGGGGATGGAGGTAATAACAGAGTTTAACAAAATGAGTCTGCCACCCTTAGATAAGATCCTGCTATTCCATCCAGCCAACTTTGTAGAAATCTTATCAAACATAATGTTCCAGTCACTTTTTTTCATTCTTGAGCATCTCAGGGGCAACCCCAAATATATGATGGGAAGATTAATGTGAGGGGTCCCCAAAGTATCAGAAATAGCTTCTTGCTCTATCTCATTGAGGCCAAAACACACCAGATTGGACTTCTCCCTATTTAAATTTAGACCTAAAATGTCACCAAAGATATTAACCATATGGCCAAGTGCACGAGCTTCACCTTCTGATCCTTCCACAAAAAAAATCGTATCATCCGCATACTGGAGAATAGGAGCTATGGCACTCCTGTTAGAAAGGGAGTATCCTCTGATAATACCTGCCTCAGCACGTTTGCAAGCATATCTCGCCAGACCATCAACAGCAAGGTTAAAAGCCAAAGGGGCCAAAGGACATCCTTGCCTCACCCTGCATTGTGGTTGAATCCAAGCCCCACAAGGCTTCCCATTGATCAAGGGAGTGAAAGAAGTAGTTGTAATGCACCTTTTCATCCATTGAATCCAGAGAGGGGGAAATCATCTTATCTTGAAAACCTCCCACAAATAGGGCCACGAAATAGAATCATATGCTTTACGAAAATCAACTTTCCACATAAAGGCTTTGCACTTCCTTTTTTGCCAACCACACACCATCTCCTAGGCCATGATGAAAGACTCTTGTAAGGATCTGTTAGGAAGGAATGCACATTGGACTGGATGAATCACACTCTGCAGAATTAGTTGTAGCCTATTTGCCAGTACTTTGCCAATCACCAGATAAACAGAGTTCGAGAGAGCTATAGGTCTGAAGTCCTGAAATTTCTCTGCACCTTGTGTCTTTGGCAACAAGAAAAGGAAGGATCTGTTGATTTTATCAAAGCCAGAATTGCCCTCCTCAAACTCCTTAATAACATCCATCACTTCTTTGCCAACTACACCCCACATCTCTTTGTAGAAAAAAACTTGGATACCATCAGGACCAGGAGAACCTTCATTATTTAAGTCTTTGATGGCAGCCACTGTTTCTTTCTTAGTGATAGTTGCTATCAAGCTAGATACTTGTTCCCCAGAGACTTTAGGCGAGTCACTTGCTGCCATTCTCCATTGACCTCTCCCTGCAGCCCTTGGTGAATCTCTAAAGTGCTTGATGGCCTCAGCTCTAATATCTAGCATTGATGAGATTCTCTGCCCATCCTTGAGTATTGATGAAATTAAGTTGATCCTTCTGCGAGAGCTGGCAGCCAAGTGAAAAAATTTGGTGTTGGCGTCCCCCTCTTTAAGCCAAAGTTGTCTGGAACATTCCCTCCAATCCATCTCCAATTTCAAATCTTCTTCAGCCACCACATCCTGCCACCTTCTTCTGGTTTTAAGCTCTTGATCTGTCAGAGGACCAGTAGCTTCTTTTGAGTCAAGGACTTGGATTTCTAGCAGTGCCTCATTGCGCCTCCGATGTCTCACAGCTGACACAGCAGCCCTATATTCCTTTAACATTGTTCGCATAGCCGTCAACTTGGATGCAAGCTTGATTGTGGTCGTTCCATCTACATGTTTGGTCCTCCACCAGCCTTCAAGCATCTCACGGAATCCCGGTTCTCTCAACCAAGATTTTTTAAATATGAAATAAGAGCCAGCAAGCACTTGTTCCCCACTATCCCAAACCAAGGGTGTGTGATCAGAAAAGGGGCGTTCCAATCCACATATAGAGGATAACCGGAACATGTCCAACAACCCAGCATTATCGAAGAATCTATCAATTTTGGACATGAGGCCACTACCATTTCTCCATGTGAATTCAATGCCAGAAGAAGGGTATTCACTCAAGCCTAGTGTCTGAACCATCAATTGGAATCCAGTAGATGCACTGTCCACCATGCCATTTGGTCTATCTCTCCCCGTCAGTACACAATTAAAATCTCCTCCTACAACCCAAGCAGCCCCATTCACAAAGCCAGTAGCTACACTCCAATCATCCCACAACTCCTGCCTTCTATAGGGATCACAGGGGCCATAAATGATGAGAGATCATCATGATCTCTAATTACCCCTAATTAACTAGTCTTCCTAATTAATTAGCTAAGGTTATGAATATATAAGGGTTAATTATAGAATAAGAGATATTTAATAAAGGACCTTAAAATAAGTTAAAAGTGATGTTGTATCATTCAATTAACATTATTAATAATCTAATTAATAATTGGACTCGAAATTTTATTAATCATTCCCTTAATTAATAAGTTAAGTAACTTAAACATAATGTATACATAAGTATATAATAACTTAAGTAACTTTACCTAATTTAATAAATTAGCCTAAAAACGTCAAAAATGTAAATTCAAGGTGAAAACATAATAATTACCTTATTTACTGACATATATAAAAAGTTAAAAAAGATCTAAGTTAAAATAAACCTTCAAAACCTGAGTTTACATTTTGGTCCTTAAAACTCATTACAATCGGGTCTTTAATTTTCACATAAGTCCTTAATTTTCATTACATTTAGGTCCCTTTTCGTCTTCTTCTTCATCTGTTTGGACGGCTGACGACAGAGAGTAACGTCACCGTGCGATCACTGCCCTGCCGACATCATCCTTCTTTCTCCAAGCTCTTGGAGCTTGCGCTCACCACTCCATCTTCATCCACCGGTCTGAATTAATCAGAAATCTTAATTTTTGGTGGGAGTTAACCTCACCGTCGTCGGAGACGATGTCGGAGGTTAAGCTCCTCAAGCTTCTTCTTCGTCAAGACCCTGCCACTCTCTTCGTCGCCAACTGCTATAAATACCCCCTCACCCCTCTGATTTCTACAAGTTGGCTCCCTTCCCTCTTCTAACACTACAACCAACTTCGATAGGCTATTCTCTCTGAAACTTCGGCAACTTTCCATCTCATTCTCCAACTTCCTTCATCCATCCTGATCAGCTGAGGAGATCCACCGAGGTCAGCCTTGTCTCTGGACACAGGTGCCAACCAAGGAGATCCTCTGCTCCGTCCAAATCTACCTGCTGAAGATCTTCCTCTTGCACCCTCTAATTTCGTCATCCGCTATGAACCTTCGGCGAAACCCTATTGACCCCTTCGTCCAGGTAACAGTAGATTAGGAGTAGGAGTAGGAGTAGGGTAGTTAGGTAGGTAGTTTAGTTAGGTAGTTTAGTTGTAATTCTAGATTTCAAATGTTCATCTTCTTCGACTCTAGCGAGCTCCTTGAGCTCGCCAGAGCTTTAATTTTGTCTTTTCAACTCATTGTCCACATTCCTTTAACCCTCATGATCATTTCTAATTCGTTAAAACACTTAATTGATCATTAATTCGCCTAAATCACCTTTCACCTCCATCGACTACTGTCGCTGTCCATGGCGACAGTAGCTAAGTTTAGAATCACATCCACAACGTCCTCCATCATCTATTCATCACCTAAGGACCCTATTCTACACTTTAATATGTATAATTATCATCTATAATCTAAACGCCCAATTTATCATTAAGCTCCTGAGCTCGCTGTCAATGGCGGCTCAGGAGTACTTAAAATCTTTAATTATATATATAATTATAGTCGCAATTATCTGTTGACTTGTTTTGACCACTCAATTGAGTGGCAAAACAAGTCCTGAGCATTAACCAACACAGATCCTTTAAGAAATGGAATTCACTGTTAAACCTTAACTCTAACGAACAAATGGAGAATTAATTGAGTCCCTGAGGTTCCTTGCAACCTTAGGAACCTTCTCAGATTAAAAATGGCACAATTTCTCAACCTGTACATAATTTTCACTTTTTTTGGACTCACCGGAGCTCCTGCGAGCTCTGGCGAGTCAAAACTGTTCTTCAGCTTGTGGAACTTGGTGTGAAGCTCCAGAATGATATAATATGGATCAGTGATTGTTCTAAGGTCATTTATTTGAGGATTAAGTGTCTGGAGCTGGAGATAGATCTTTGTCTTCTCCAACTCTAGCGGAGTTGGAGAAGTCTGATAGTAGCTTAAAAGAGGCACTTGATGGATTTAAAAGCTTCAATGAAATGCATTGAAGTCAATTATGCCTTCAAACCACTGTAACAAACCTTAGATTTTCCTGACGAACAAATACCTTTTGAATCTCAGGCGGCAAGCCTGAAACCCTAATTTCTAGGGTTATAACACCTATCTGAGGGTCTAAACAAATTCCTAAGGTTGAGAAGACCCTATTTGAGGTTTTAATTTCTTGAGAAGAGGCATTAATTAGAAAGTCAAATTTCTAAGCCTTTACAGTCAAACCTAAGTCTGAATCTTGATTTTGAGCTCGAACTGAAGAATTGAGGAGTTAGAATGGATTTTGAGATATTGTTGAATGATCTGAAAGAGATTTAAGTGAGCTCAGACTTGATATTTTGTGAGAATTCAAACCCTGTCAGTTTGGGTTATTTTTGAACCCAAACTGACGACAAAAGCCTTTTGATGAAATTTGAAGTGAAATTCTGCCTAGATTAATTTGTTACAACCCTTAGAACTAGTTGAAATCGATCAGATATGTTCTTCTATGTCTGTTCACCTATTTTAAGTCTGAAATTTGTTCTCTAAAGCTTTCAGAGAAGCTTGAAGCTTCTCTGTGTTACCTAAAGCTTTAAGAGCTTCAAAACCTGTACCTATAACTGTGGAATCATATATAGAAACTATTCAGAGCCTTAGCTGAGAGAGGCAAGTCCATCTATGGACTCTGTGAGCATTAAACTCCATTTCCAGGCAATATAACCTGTAGGAACCCCCTTATTTCACTCTTCAAATCGAAGAGGAAATTATCCTCTAAACTTAAAATTAACCTTGCAACCTTGTAGAGCAACCTTAGAGCTTTCCATCAAGCTTTGAATCACTTGATTTGGATCTCTAAGTAGGGAGATATCATCAATTGAACTTGGGTCTGGAGGGGGGAAACATAGTCCCACATCGGTAAGACACGAGCGCGCACCTTAGTATAAAACTGATTTATTAACTGGGCTATGCAGTCGTCAAGCGCTTTGAGCGATCTGAACATCTGAACATCTGAGCATGTGTGTGTGTGTGTGCGGGGGTGTGCGCCCAAGTGGGTGCGAGAATGTGGCCCTGGGAGGGTGAGGCCTGGGAGGCGGTTGAGCCGGATTGGCTCGAAACTATGAACCGAAAAATAAACCGAAATCGAACCTAATGAAATCAGGCGAGGACTGAGTAGGGTCTGGTCCCACCCTGATCTCAGGTTGCTGTGTATCCTCGAAAGGACCTCGCCGCAAATAAAAATAATTTTTGGTTAAAAAGTAAAAATAAACCCGATTCAACCGAAGGCTCAAAAGGAGAGCTAAAGGTTAAATGAAGAGCTGAAGGCTAAGGTTAAAGGAAAGAAAGAAGAAGAACAGGCACTAAGGAGCAAAAGAAGAAGAGATTGAGAAGAAGAAGACTAAGGGAAGAGAAAGGCAGAAGCAGGAGCAATGAAGAGAGGAAAAAGAAAGAGAGCTCAAGAGAGAGTAAAAATAAAGGTTACATAAAAGAAAAAGAGAGAAAGAAAGAAATAAGAAGAAGAAAAGAGAGATTTAGAGGCTGAAGAAATAAAGAAAAGAATTTGTTTTTGCATTATTTTAAATTTCTTCTTGTTGTTAAATGTTATAATAAGGCATGTTTTAATAGAAGAACTTTATATTGCCTTAATTTTTTAAAAAAAAATTGGAAATTAACATGTTTACTTGTTAATAAAGTAGATCATTTGAGTAAATATGTTCTCTTATGGGATTTTGCATATTACTTCATTTTAATCAAATATCTTGGCAAAATTCATGCTTCCATAGTTAACTTTAATATACCTCCTATACTTAAAAAGAAAAATAAAGATAACTAGTGAATTTAGAATGAATTATACCTCCCAGCGAACGACTTGGACTCAACCAGTAAAAAAAAAAGTCTAAAATGTCAGGTTAATTTGACCCTATACTACACAACCGACACAATTTTGAGTTAACCTAAGTTACTTTTCTCTACTCTTAATTAAGTGAAATTAACTTAATTACTGAGTTGAGTAAGGGAACTGATCAATAAACTCCTGTAATGTAGAGGTCACTCCCCCCCTGAGTTCTTTCAAACTTACAAGTCAGCATATGTCTGGCAATAGAGACCTCAACCATTTGCAACACATTTTTCTTCCACCACATAACAATACCCCTAGACCTGCCATGTGAATTAAGCATCACACAGTCATTTGCATCCCCAACCTTCATATCAACCCAAGCCCTATCATCTTCACTTTCTATGTGTGTCTCTTGAATAATGGCACAATCAATCTCCCATTCTCTCATATACCTCAGTAGAGAAGCCCTCCAACTTCTATCGCGTAGCCCACGCACGTTCCAAGAGAGAATCCTCATTTAGTTTCTTGGGTGCCCCCCTTTTTTGTAGTCGAGACTCTGCTAACCTTCATCACAGCTGCAATGGCATTTTCATCAAGTTTCTGCAAAGTGTTTTGTCTCCTCTGTCTGAGTTTATAAGGGGATCTACCCATACTAGTCTTGGATACTATCCTTGAACCAAACTTCAAGCCCTCTACTGTAGGTAAGCTGGTTTGCAGATTCAAGTTTACAAGAATCTCTTGTAACACACATTAATCAGGTGTATCTGCCCTTGGTACAGCAACATTCATTTTCTCTGCCATACCACCTTCTACCAATGCCACCTCCATCCCTTCCTCCATTTTCTCTACCATACCATCTTCTACCAATGCTACTTCCATCCCTTCCTCCATTTCCTCTGTGCAGTGATGGTCCTTGCACTTTTTAGGCTCAGGCTCCTCATTAGGGGTCTCATGTCCTAGCTGTTATGAGGTTGCCTCAGGTTGCAACACCTTTGCATAAGATGGATTGTTTGGATTTAGTCCCCCATCCATACTGTCCACTGAGAAATTCAAGATCAACAACCAAGAACTCCCCCCACAGCGAAGGATCATCTTTCTGGCACAGAACCTGCTTTGAAAACATCAACCCAAACATTCAGCACACGGCCATCTCCTTCCAACAATCCAATCTCAGCATCATCAGCCAATGTAGCAAACCCTGCTCTCATAGCTACCACCACCTCTTTTGATCTTAGATGCAACGACAAACCCCTGATTCCTAGTTTTCCCGATCTTGAGGCTACTCTCTGAGGCGGCCGTTCAGGCAATGAACCATCAAAGGGGGATACTAGCCTCCAAATCACCATCAATCCATCCAAAGCACTTGAGCGAAAACGCAAACGCTCTACATCCATCATCCCCAAACCAAAAAGCACAAACCGCGTAGGGGAGAGGGATGTAATCTTCCACCCACTAGTCGACAATGATAGAGAGCTTACTAGCTGATGAACCCTTCCCAGGGAAGGGTTTCCCGTCATCACCTCTCCGACTAAGGCCCCTCATAACACAATCTCCTCCATCCTAATGTCATCGTTCATAGGGATTTCCATGTCCACCGTGTGTCCCCTATAAGTAGGTAGAGGTAAAGGCGGAAGTGGTTGCATTTCAGCCCTCTTTGTCCTATTGTGCAAGCTCGTCCTTCCTGTTGGTTGTCCATGATTAGCCATGCAGGAGTCTCATTTGTGGCCATGTCCCCGACATGCCAGACAGACCAAAGGGAAGCAGCACACCGCCGCCATATGCCCTCGACGTCGACACCGAAAGCACACTATTTCCTTGTTGCCCCATGGCCTGCCATTGTTAGCCCAGCCTTTGCTTGCAACCCTAGCTCCATCAGCCACTCGAACTCTTCTCTCCTTCCTCCTCCAAGCCCTAGATCTCCAGGTTGTCCACCCTCCATCGCCATGGAGCCTCTCTCCTGTCGCCCTAGGGTTCTCCATCATGGAACCCACCATCAACCTAATTTGAATGAAATGTTTAGATCAATTGTATCATATTTATGTATGAAAAATATAGGTTGCCAAATTTAAACATGAGATCATGTATTTTTAGGTTGGATGTTATCCTTGAAGTAAATGATGATTAATTTATGAAGTAAATAAGACCTTATTGTTTGTAATTTTTAAGTTTTATTTTCTTATGGATGGATGCAAGTTCTTTATTTTTTTATGCTAACCCAAACATAAGAATTTATTTTTAGAAATTAAAATGTTTCCTCAATTTTAAATTGTGATTAGACCTATATGTTTATAATAATAGTAGATTTAGAGTCTAGTATGTATGTGTACTCTATAATTATGGATAGGTATAGAATCAAACCTTAAAAGAGTTGGAGGAGAGGAGCAGCGAGACGAGAGGGAGAAGCAACGAGAGAGATTTGGTTCAAATAAGAATAAAGTAGTAGCAGTAGGGTAAGTAATAATATCAATAGTAAAGAAGAATGGGAGAATTGAGAGAAGTAGTAGTAGCAAGTCGAAATGTTGAGTGCATTTCGTCACTTGCTAACATTACGGTGAAATTTCGTCGGCATTTCGTTGAAGTCCCTATGTTTTAACATTATATTGATGTCGATATGACCTAACCTCAAAAATTGCCATTTCAACCACAAGTAGACGACATCCCATCAAAATTTAAATCACTTACAATAATAATAATGAGTAGAAACTGGTTATTGTGACACCTATATTGACCTTAAAATATGGTAATGATTTAAGAATTGTATCTAATGTCACCCATTTCTTCAAACTTCGGCAAAATATTGTTAACACTTCTGCATTTCGACATTACATGTGTGTCGATGCCACCCCACATCAGAAAAAGGCCATTTTCGTCGGCATAGTGTACGCATGCCGTGGGCATTTAGAATAATGTGCTATTGCCCATAGTCATGGTAGGGGTGCTCCTTCTACTTGTGGACGAGGTCGTGACCAGGGAGTCGGAGGTCGTAGTCGTACCACCTGCACCTACTGTAGGAAATTAGGTCATTTTGAGGATCGATGTTGGACCAAGAATGGCAGACCTACTTTTGCCAATTAGGCAGTGGACTCTAATACCCTAGATATTGTTTCTCGTGCTGAGTTCAATAATCTACTATAGAAATTCTCGCAGCTATCTCATTCTTATGCTACACCTTTATCAGAGACTGCAACCCATGTTTCCTCCTCCTCAGGTGCATAGTTGGTTTGCTTCCCTTCTTAGTTTCAAAGATATGGTGAATGGTTAGTAGATTCCAATGCTTCACGACATTTATGTGGTGATTAGAGATCTTTTCCACACATGCATCTTTTTCCACTAGGGTGCATGGTACAGGTTGTAGATAGGAGACATTTCCAAGTAGCTAGATGGGGGGAGATCCCATTATCCTCTATATTGCAATTATCCAATGTCCTTTTTGTGCCTGATTTTCTTATGAATTTATTATCTGTTAGTCACATCACCAAGGAAATGAATTGCACAGCCATATTTGACGCACAGTCTTGTGTCTTGCAGGACAAGTTCACAGGGATGATGATTGGTGGAGGATGTGAAGTAGCGGGGGTATACCAGCTAAGCCAGTTTGTTGCCACTACTGCTTCTATTAGTCAGGGAGAGGTTACTTTGGCTACTGGATCTCCTTTCTAGTGGCATCTTTGCCTTGGCCATCTTTTGTTGGATAGACTTAGGTGGGTTATGCCCCACATTTCTCCCACAACGGTCATTATCTGCG
This sequence comes from Thalassia testudinum, assembly GCA_037157565.1. Taxonomy (NCBI): domain Eukaryota; kingdom Viridiplantae; phylum Streptophyta; class Magnoliopsida; order Alismatales; family Hydrocharitaceae; genus Thalassia; species Thalassia testudinum. The sequence continues at coordinate 102,977,500 of JAZHRO010000024.1, read as the reverse complement.
ATGCTTCTCAACTTGGCAAGTATCAATGTGCTAGTTTTCCTTCCTTGCATATTTAGGTCTACTTTAGTTTTCTAGTTACTCCATATAGATGTGTATGGGCCTAGTCAGATTCTTGACCAACTGGGTCACCATTATTTCTTGGTTGTTGTTGATGACTATTCTAGAGTTTCTTGGGTATTTTTGATAAGAAATAAGTCGAATGTTGGATTGATTATTGAAAATTTGGGAAAGAAATAGACCTAGTTCTTTTCCATTATTCAAGTTATTTGATTTGATAATGGTTTAGAATTGTGCACTCAGTGGATACATTCATTCTATTCTTTTTATGGTATTATTCATCAGACTACTTGTGCTAACTCCTCTCAGCAGAATGGAGTTGCTGAGAGGAAGCACTATCACTTACTTGATGTTCCTTATACTTTACTGATACATCATTCTATTTTGTCCTCATATTAGGGTGATGTTGTTTTGACTGCATGTTTTATTATTAATAGAATGCCTAATTCTACTATCCATGAGTAGATCCCATGGCAAGTTTTGTATCCAGGTCGGGAGATGTTTCCTATTATTCTTAGGCCCTATTTGGCATGGGTTTAAATTGGGTTTTAATTCTACGTGTCGGTCATAAATGCTACAGTGCATGAACAGTGTAAAGGTGTGCAAAGGTTTTAATTCTCACCCATCACATCTACCACCATCTATCACATTTACCCCTCACCAATCATATATACCTCCACTAACTCTCTCACACCCATTACATCTACCTCCCACTAACTCACTCCCAATACAAATAAAAATAAAAAACAATAATAACATATAAACTTAACTATCACATCCATACCCACTAACCCTCCCTTACCCATCCACTTATCCTCAAGACTTCCTAAATTGTACCCAATCTTAAACTTTAAGCCTCTACCAAATAGGCCTTCTAGTCTTTGGGTGTGTTGCTTTTGTTTATGATTTTACTCAAGGGAGAGATAAATTAGCACCTAGCGCAATAAAGTGTATTTTCTTGGGGCATTCAAAGACTCAAAAGGGATATAGGTGTTTTGATCCATTGTCTTCTTGTCACTTTGTGTCTAGTGACGTTACTTTCCATGAGTCCATTGCCTTTTTTTCCAATTTTGGATGAGATTTATCCATTGAGATGAGCTATGCTCCTATGCCTATTCCTCCCATTGTTATAGAGGATCTACCCACTACTATGCCTCCCACTACCACTACTACACCAAGATTTACTGATTCCATTGTTACTTACAAGACACGGCATACTACTCTGCAGATACCTCCTACACCGACACCTTCCTCCCTGTCCAGGTGAGCGCTGAGGCTTTAGACACTAATGACATGTTGTCTAATGGTGATTGTGTAGAACAAATAGGCAAGCTTTCTGCTACATATGACTCCCTAGTTGATATGATTACAGATTCTGATCTTTCAATAGCTATTTGGAAGGCCCCTTAGACTTGTGCAGATATCATGTTGCAGGAAACCTTGTTATTGATGGTTTGGGGAACACTTTTGGGAGTTTTGGCCATGCTCTTGCTACCTTAGAGGTTCCTACTACATATCAGCAGACTATGCTCCATCTAAAATGGTGCCAGGACATGGAGGAGATGACCGCATTACGAGCTAGAGGGACATGGGATCTCACACCATTGCCTGCAGATGTTACTGTCGTGGGTTGTCATTGGGTCTTTGCACTCAAATACAATCTGAATAGGTTAGTTGCGAGATACAAGGCCCGCTTGGTAGCAAAAGGCTTTACATAGACATACGGAGTTGACTTCTTTGACACCTTTTCCCCAGTGACACGTTTGTCTATAGTATGCATACTTGTCTCCATTGCAGTTCATAGAGATTGGATGCTTCATCAAGTATATGTGAAGAATGCCTGTCTATGGTGACTTACAAGAGGAGGTCTACATGCAGCAATCCCCTAGTTACGAGGTTTAGGAAAAGTGTGTGTAGGTTGCAGAAGGCTAGTTATGGCTTCAAATAGAGCCCGATAGCCTGATTCCAAAAGCTTTGTCAGGTGATTAAGATAGTGGGATTTCTTAGGTCACCTTTAGATCATTGATTGTTTGCAAAGAGGATAGAAAAAAGGGTAGTGGTTGTTCTGCTGTATGTTGATGATTTGATTGTTACTGGTAATGATGTGGCAGGTGTAGTTGAGATCAAGTAGGCATTGGCAGATCAGTTTGTGATGAAGGATTTGAGGGCCTTGTGATACGTTCTTGGGATAGAGGTGGCTTGTAGCAACTAGCAAGCGTGACATTATTCTATCCTAGCAGAAATATGCCCTGGACATTCCTAAGCAAACAGGTATCCTGGGAGCCAAACCAGTAAATATTTCCATGGAACTAAGGCATGGCTATATTCTAGTAGAGCAGAGTTAGTTGACAACAGACAATACAGAAAACTAGTGGGAAAACTATTATACCTGACTATTACTCGGCCTGATATTTCTTTTGCAGTAGAAAGCCTGAGTCAGTTTATGGAGAAGATCACATGACTGCATTAGGAGGTAGCAATGATGGTGCTTAGATACTTAAAGAGGGCACTGAGGCAATGTCTATTGTTTACCAAAGGAGCATCTATGACTGTAGTTGGGTACTTTAATGCCAATTATGCAAGTAGCCATAATGATAAGAAGTCGACTACATACTTTTGTATAGATGTAGGGAATCTTGTGACTTGGAAAAACAAGAAGTAAACAGTTGTTTCCAGGTCTAACACAGAGTATGAGTACAGAGCTATGGCTTAGACTTTTGCCAAGTTGATGTAGGTAAAAGCCCTGCTTGTTGACCTAGATATACAGATTGATGGGCCAATGGAATTGAGGTGTGATAATCGAAATGCCACATATATTGCTAACAAGCTTATGTTCCATGAACGCACCAAACATGTAGAGGTAGATTGTCATTAGGGGTGTTTGTGGGTCGGGTATCTGCCCCATTCTCACTTGACTCGACCTGACCGAATCTCAAGTGGGTCATGACCTGAATTGACCCATTCAAATAGAAATCCAATAAATATGATATCCAATTGTGTTAAATTGGATCTTAAGTACCCGATTAACTAAGTTAGCTAAAATATACAAATTTAAAGACAAGAAATATAATTTAAAGAAAATTATAAGCAAATAAAATATATATGACAATATTCATTAAAATGATAAAATACTTTTACAAATATATAAAAACATTCAAAAATTATAAAAATAATTTTATATAAAATATAAATTTAAAAATAAAAATGTTATTAAATGAAAGTAAATTTAAAAATAAAAATAAAATAAAAATAAAATAATAAATAATAAATACTAAAAAATTAATAAATTAAAATTAAAATTAAAATTTAAAACTAATAAATAATAAATAAAATAAATCATAAATATTAAAAATTAAAAATTAAAAATAAATAGTAAATAATAAAAATTAAGAAAATTAAAATATAAATAAATAAATAATAAAAAAAATAAATCTCATATCAGTAAATCTTGATGACTACTATTAATAGTAGTAGTCATTTTTTTTTAAAAAAAATAAAAATTTTAAGCACGTAATAATGTTTTCAAGATGAGGTCGGAGGGAATGCGATGACTATCGGGTTATATATGCACTAGCGATGATGGAAAACAGTGTACGAGCATCACGTGTTGCCAAGAAGGCGTGTGTGATTGAGGACGGTGAGGAAGGAGTTTGTCGCATTGAAAGATCGAAGGAGGGAAGAAAGCATAGAAGCACTGAAACCATCGTAGCGAGACCCTCTCCGCTGGCCATGTCACGTTCCACATCTTCGCCTACTTTCGTTCCAAGCTTCGTGACCTCAAGTGCCTCCTCGTCTCCAAGCTTGACCACGCCCGTGACCTTGCAAGCTGGATCGAGTCTAGATCCACCGGACTGAGGAGCCTCAACATTGCCCCAGTCGACGTCGACTACAATGCGACCTCCTCCACCTCCCAACACTTGCCCCCTGCTAACAGCCCCCTCTCATCAATTTGCCTGAAGGGATGAGGGTTGTAATGACCAATGTGTTGGGATTGAGCTGTGAGCACGGTGAGAACCGAAGAAAGGAGGGTCGCAAGTTGGCTTAGTTGGGTTATGAGATTGGCAATATGGATGGATCATGGATGGGTCATATGACGAGTCATAAGACAGGTTAGTTAACAGGTCATATGACTGGTCAGTTAACGGGTACTCGTAGATATCTTGACAGGTACCCAAACGGAGACCCCAAAAGTAATGGGTCATATTTAATGGGTACCCAACCCAATAAGGTCAAAAATAATGGGTTGGGTCGGGTACCCAAGATTAATGGATTTTTTGAACACCCCTACTTGTCATTATACCAGAGACTTGATCCAGAAGGGATTCATCTTTACTTCCTAGGTGGCTTCAAAGGCTTAGATTGCTGATATATTCACTAAGTTGTTGGCAAGATCCTCTGTTGATAGTTGTGTTACTAATCTGAGCATATTGACATCTATGTTCTAGCTTGAAGAAGAGTGTTGAGTGCTCTATATTATTATGTTGGTGTGTTTGTTATTTTATTTTTCTTAATGGGGTTATGTAATTTTGCACCCACTTGTTTCTCTATATAAAAAAAGGTAGGACTTAAGAATAATCTAACACATTTCTTTCTCTCAACTAGAAGAAAAATCAGAAAAAGTGAAAGGAAGAAAAAGAAAAAAGGAGAAGAAGAAAAATATAAAAAAATGAAATAAAAAAATAAAAGAAGAAAAATGATGATTATGTTAAAAGGGAAGAGGGGGAGAAGCTCGTGTAACTTTCTATCTATTTGGTGATATGGTTGTAAAGTGCTTAGGCATGATATAAGAAGTCCATTTTTACTGGAGATACATGGTAAACAAGATGAAAAAAATAGAAATGGTTCAAGTCAAAAGTAGAAAGAGTTACATCTATAAGGCTTATAAACTCATAATGTTGATATAAATTTAATTTGAATATGCTTTTACAGAAACTAACTCATTGTATAAGCACATAGTTGTTTGTACCACACCTTTTTTATGCTTGCATTACACCCTTTTTTTATTTGTGACACCAAAGGTCATTTTTTAGTAAGCATGGTACTCCTATTTATTGCTAGGAAACATGACTAAGTTTGACATTTTTTCCTGTTGTCTTTAGTTGCACATTTTTAACTTATATTGAATTCTAAACAGATCTAAAGCAACATCTGCACCTCCTTGAAAACCATCATAACATAGAGATTCTCGATGAAAGTGGCACTCTTATTTTCTAATAGAAGTGGTTTTGTTCCTTTAGAGCCACACTCATGCTTGCTTATTGATGTTTAACAGATTCAAAAGCAACATCTAAACTATGTAGGCAGTCATCACTGTTGAAGTTCCATGCATGTGATGCTTGGAGTAGCCATGGATTACTTCTCTAGCTGGTATGTGATGAATGAGACAATTGTTTCTCAATAATCATGTTTTTTCCCCTTGCAATTTTAGTAGTCTCATAACTTAGAGAGTTTTTAATGTAATCTCATAATATAAATAATCTTATCAATTGGTATTGAGTTGTCATCATATACATGTAAACTAGGACCCATAGGGCTAGAGGTTGACTTGGCACTAAGCATACTGGCCTCTTGAAGTAGATCTTTGGCATACTTTGTTTGAGGATAAGACAACCCCATGACTATTCTTAGCCACTTCAATCCTAAAGAAATATTAGAGGAACAGCAAGTCCTCTATAATAAAGTGTTTGGCTTGAAATGTTGTTGTAGCTATGCCTTGTGCATTGTCCTGTCAAGATGATGTCATCAACATATATTAGCATTGCTACTATTCCTTATCTTCTTTTTGGATAAAGAATGAATATCAACTTGGAGTTATGTGCCTTTCGCAACCATCTAATTATGTAATAAGTATATGAATTAGATGTGCCCCTTTGTTGGGAAAATCATCTCAGACCCACTCGATAATTGAGGCGTGGGGGCTCAAACAATTCAACCTCTGATTTCCATGGCATTGCGAAATCGTGAAAACATAGGCATTAAAAATTTTCATTGAATCGCATACTCAGATCGATGCCTGGAAACCCAAATATCAGAAATCGAGAAACATAAACAATAGCTTGTGTAATTGGAATCACATGAGGAGATCTAGTATCTCCCCATTCCAGGATCCCTACGAGTAAGAAATTATTCCTGTGGGTAGCGTAGCACAACACTCCATGTGTTATGCCTCCTATAATAAGTCTCGCCTATAGGGACTCCCTTCTTCTCGGCAGGTGGATGAGATCCCTCGCTTCCAGAGGACTTAATTCTCTGTGTATAGTGTGAACCCTTCGTGCCCCCTGAACTCCATGAATTGGGAAGTGACCCTCGCCTTGAAATCCATCAAGAACTTGGCCTTGAGGATTAAATCCTTATGACCAAGTACAAGCCAGTCGACCGATGCTCTGGCTTGGTTGGTGTCCAACACCTGTGGGAGAAGAGCTCGCCAAGAACTTCTTCCTGGCATTGTGTTCTTCATGCCCTAGCATTAGTAGGACATCCAGGAAGGCTTTTGGACGACTTGCTTATGCATGCTGGCTAGGATGGGCATTAGCGGAGGAGGGACTCATCGACTCCTTCCCAAGAAGAAGAGAGGTGCTTGGTTCTTTTGATGGTTGTTCCCTTTCTTCTCCTCCAAGGAACCATGAAGAAGGGGGAGAATAGAAGATGGTTGACAACCTCTTCTTTCTCTCGTGGATGGTGGTTGTACACAAAATAGAATGCAATTAGAGTTTTCAAGTAGATTTAGGGAGATATTTATAGAGTTCCAAATCTAAACCTAGTATGATTTGAACCCTTGGACTCCATCCAAGGGTTGAGATTTAATCCTATTTGATTTTTATAAGGTTGGCCCATAATAACTTATTCGATGTTTTGATCTAATATCAAAACATTAATTAATTGTAATCAGATGCGCGCAATCTACTATATGATAAGTGTGTTGTAGCATGGGAAAACACGATCATTTTACAAAATTTCTGAACTCGTAATGAATAAAATCGTAGTAAATCGAGAGTTCAAGTTGTATCACAGGAAGGCTTTTGATCTAGATTGCTTCTTGCTGAGAGAGTTGAGTGGTTGTTTAGTGCCATATTGAAAAGTGTGGGCTTTGTGTGTGAGTGGTGGCCTATAAATAGGCGTGTCTCCTCCCATTTATCTTTGAGAAGAAATATAGAGAAAACACGCCCGTAGGGTGTTTCTCCCGTGGTTTTCTCCTCGCTCCTCATGAGTGGGGTTTCCACGTAAACCCAAGTGTTTTGTGATGTTCTTTATGCTTTGATTTGTTTTGGCTTATTTAATATTTCAACTTGGTATCAGAGCAAATCATTCTTAGGTTGTTATTGTGTTTAGGATTTCTATTATTTCATTATCTATTCTTCTTCGAGTTATTTGTTGATTCATCATCAGCCCAAGGAAGAGAGCATCGACTTGATGCTAGTCATTCACAATAATCTTCTAGGGGAGATCGCAAGATCAGAGCAAAGAAGTCATTAATCAAGGCCAGATTTGCCCACTGGGTGGTGTTGGGGATCAGGGCAACCCTCCAGGCAATGTTGCAAGGGTGCAGGAGCACCAATGAAGCACCACGATAGTGCTGCTCGAGGAAGGTGATGGCATTGCCTTATGGTCAAGAGAGGGGCAGCGAGACCGCCGCATTGATCATCGTTTGCGGTGCCATCTTGGTGGCACGATAGTGCGATCAGAGAGCAACAACAATGATCACCATCTTTAATCCATGCTTCAATCAGAGAGAAACTAAAGTGAGAGGAGGTCGTTGAGATGCTCATGCTTAAGAAAGAAAACCACTAGGTGTGCCCTTATGTGTGGGTTGTGATATGCGACATTACTTGCAAGGAGGCGACGCTCAGAGACATGGGCAAGTGGAGAATAAGAAGCGACCAATGAGGATGAAGGGGAAGCACCGTATTGTGATCAAGTGGAGCGATCCTCGGTGAGGATCACAACGTTGATCTCGCGTGCACGAGGCGAAGATCCAGATCTGGCAATGTGAGATAGGAGATGAAGGTGTAGCGGCCATAGCGCCTGGTGGGGTCCATCTCCTCAGCCAGAAGGCGCTCATGGCGACGCGCATGAGGTTGAAGGAGTGGCGATGAGGGGACAAAGAAGAAGACGATGGAGATTGCGACGACGATGGTAGCGACAGTGGCAGGAGTTGGCGATGGAGGAGACCTAAAGGAGAAGCGGCATCACGACAGCACCACCATCTCACCATCTCGCAAGCCCTAACGCCCCCCACCCTGCGATCGAACCAAAGGCGACGTAGATGATCCGATTAGGGGTGGGCCATCTGGGGATCGCAACGGCAACAACAACGGTGGCTATTGGTCTTCTGGCTGGCGGCGAGATCGAGCAGCATAGTCAAGCTATGGCTATTGTGAGGATGAGGATCAAAGAAGATGGTGGCGGTGCTTTATGCCTGCCATGTTGGATCAAGGAGATGAAGAAGATGAGGCGGTGTTGATGGCGATGCAAGAGGTGCGAAGATGGCGGGGAGGTCTCACGGTGATGAACCGCAATTTGCGGTGCTAGTGGAGGTGAGATCTCATGCGGCGAAGATCGTGGTAGGTATCTCGCGTGAGATCATGGGGAGAACAACTGGTTCGCATGACCTTGATGAAGCCGAAGAAGAGGCGAAAACCAACATAAAAATTTCTGCCGCTGTCTTTGTTAAGGTTATATATTTATTAGGTCTTCTTTTCTCTTTACAAAGGAATACGTACAGGAAAAAAAAAACTAGAAAAAGAAGGAAAGAGAAAAGAAGGGAAGAAAAGAAAAGAGGAAGAAAAAAGAAGGAAAAAATAAAAGAGAAAAAGCAAAAAAAGAAAATGGCATAACAAAAGGGATAAAAGAAAATAAAAAAAATAAAAAAAGAAAAAAAAGGTAAAAAAAAATGATGATGAGGTTTATGGTTGAGAGATGTGGAGAAGTCTTCTCTAGTTTTTAATGTTTTACTTGCTTATCGTCGTTATTATTTTCTCTCCCATACGAGTATGGGAGAAAGGGTGAGTGTGGAAGCCATCATAGTCACCCCCATTTGGTAGTCTCTTTGTTGCAATCTCAAGGCACGATAGCATTCTCCAACAGTTGAGGTGATAGCAGATACCGCTACGGACTTGTTTAGTAGCTGATTTTCATATGAGAAACCAAACTCTAGGAGGTCCAGAGTTTCGAGGTCTCCAAAGAGAGGGAGATCCATTTTCAAGGTCCTCAGAGGAAGGGCCCAGTTAGTTTCTATGTGGGAGATGTAGCTTTGAGGTCTTTAGAGGAAGACCCTTTTCAGGGATACTGAATGGGGAGTAATCAGTACCAGATCTTCAAAGACAGCCACAATTCCTTCAGCAGCTCCAGCCTATGTTCCCGCCTGTGTAGAGTGGGTTCCTTTGTGTTACAAGCTGAGCATTCCATGCTCCAGCTTGAGGGGGAGTGTTGAGAGAATTGAGTGGTTGTTTAGTACCACATTGCAAAGTGTGGGATTTGTGTGTGAGTGGTGGCCTATAAATAGGTGTGTACTCCTCCCATTTATCTTTGAAAAGAAATATAGAGAAAACACGCCCATAATGTGCTTTTCCCATTATTTTCTCCCCACTCCTCATGAGTGGGGTTTCCACGTAAACCAAGTGTTTTGTGATCTTCTTTATGCTTTGATTTGTTTATGCTTATTTAATATTTCAACTCTTTCTAATCTATGTTAAGTGTGCATGATCTTTTTTGGAATTTTTGGAGATGTTTTTATATATTTTTTTGGCATTTTCTTTTGGAATCAGGGCAAACAGGTTGTTTTGACCCCCTATGCAAGTTATGTGTCTAATTTGATTTTACTAGTATCATAAAATTATGCCTAATTTATTTAAGATGCCTAATCAAATAAGGAAACTATTGCAAGGTTTTTTATGCAAAACAAAGGTGTAGAAAATTCCTAAAATTCCAGGAGTGCCAAAATCTTAGGGTTCTGTTTGACTATAGATCCTTTGTTAGTGTGTGATTTTTATAAAATTTTAGAAATAAATTTAGGCCCCAAAATTTTACAAGAAGATTCCTTGATTCCTAAGCCTCAAACATAATTTAGTGAATTATGGATGTGTGGATTTATCGAAATGATTTATGGAAAATGGAAGTGTGAGTCTAGGCATGAATAAAACGATTGTGAATTTTGAATTTGGAGAACAAGCAACTCTTTTTCTTTTTTTCTAGGTTTTTTTGGTATTTTAAGATATGAAAGCAGTAAAAATCAAGCAAACATTACTTTAATGAGGCAAATATTATACATCAAAAATAATAATGCATTGATATCAAGTGCATAAGTTCTGCTATATTGAAATAAAAAGAAGATTTAACCATTGAAGGAATAACTTGAGGAAGCTGGAGGACTCGTGGTGGTGGTCGAGAGTTCTGCCACAATCACTGGGGATGCGAAGAAGTGCAGAGAAGCTTGAGGAAGAAGTTGGAGAAGAAGCATCTTGGAGAAGCTTTTTGGTGGAGGTGTAGAGAAAGAAGAAGAAGGTAGAGAGGGAGACTAACCTAAGTGGCCGGATAGGGTTTTTGGAGAAGAGAGGAGGAAGAAGATGGAGGGGAAGAAGAAGAGATAGTGTGTAAGAAGATGATGATGATAAGGAAGAGGAAGAAGGTGGAGGAAGAGTTGAAGGAGGATAAGAGATTGAAGTGATAATGGAGGCTTGGATATTATATAATGTTGTGTTACGCTACATTTTGAGGGGCTTTATGTCCTATTATTGTTTTGTTAGACTTATGTTATAATTTTTCCCTCACCTCTCTCTATATAAAGAGGTGTAGGGATGGCTTAGTAATTATGAAGTTTCATTTTCTTTAACTTGGTATCAGAGCCATGTTGGGGACTCCACCAAGAAAACCCTAACCCTACCACATAGCCCCACCACCATCACTGGCAGCAGTGTCGGCTTGTAGGGTCACCATCGCCCAACAACTGCCACCTCCTGCAGCAGTACTGCTGCCGGCAGCAGTGCCACCACCGGCAGCAATGCCATTGCTCAGTCACCGCAGCAGCAGGAGGGTCGATCTGACTCGCTCCTTTTCTCTGGCACCTTATCCTTGCTACCAAGTCTCTTTCGGCAGTAGGGAGAGGGCAGTAGGCCTTGTTTTCCCTTGCAACAAGGTCTAGGAAGGTCCTTGGCACATTGGTGATGGAATTCTAAGGCAAAGACCTTTCGAAAGGTGTTTGGAGATTCATCTTTGATGCTATGATCAAATTAGTATTTTGATTATTATTTTGGGGTGCATGTTTTGGGGTGTGTATTCCCCTTGGATTGTTGACAAATATTGGAACCATGTGTAAGTGGAGTTTTTGGGGTTGTATTCCCTGGTTGATGCATATTTTGGGGTGTTTATTCCCCTTTTTTGTCAAAATTCAGATCTGTGTTTGAAGGTGTTTGTGGTGTGATTTCACTATGGCCTCATCGTCGTCAAAGACCGGAGTGACATCAGAATAGATTGGAGAAGTGTAGTCTACAAGAATCCATTTTTTGCACCTATTGTGAAGCTTGACAAGACCAATTACCCCTGTTGTTCTTAGACATTTCTTGTGACTGTGGAAGGACATGAGAAGCAACATATCCTCACAGAAGCACCACCAGAGCAAAAGATAGGGAAGTATGCAACTTGGAATAGAGATGATGCCATGGTAAAGGCCTGGATACTAAATAATGTGATACCCCACATTGGAGATAAAGTCATGTACTACAATATTGTCAAACAAATGAGGGATGGTCTGAAGGATGCATATTCTCATGAACTCAATCCACCCAGGTCTTCCAGATCCACTATGATTTGTGTCACCTGAAGCAAGAGTCCATGAGTCTCCCGCAGTATTAGAAAAGTACAATGCATGCAGACCTATGTGTAGAGCACTTACGTGCAGGAATCAAAGGAAGGAGTTCTCAGCTCACATGTTCTTGGCAGGGCTTAATGATGATTATTTTGCTGCACGTTCGTAGATATTGACACATTCTGAGCTTCCTCCCATTAAGAAGATCTACAAGAGATTGAGCAGGTTGCACGTCCAGCCCACTCCAGAGATTATTACCAGTAATGTTGCTTCGGCTCATGCAGCCGTGAGTACACGAGGACGGGCTGGAGCCTTTCAAGGCAAAGGCAAGGGGCGTGCTGTTGGTGGTCGTGGAAAGCCTACCTATTTGTATTGTGGGAGAATTGGCCACATTGAGGCCAACTGTTGGAATAAACTTGGACGACCTGCTGTTGCCAACCAAGTGTCTGTGACTGCTCCACCAGTCGTGTCTACTGATACAGTAACCCTTGCTGAGGCATATTATGATGCGGTGGCACAACGCTTAGCTTAGTTGACCCATGATTAGCCTCAGTCTTCAAGCATTGCAACTTTTTCCTTCGCATCAGGTATGAATAGGTCATGGTTGATTGATTTTGGTGCATCAGATCACTTGTCAAGAAATCCCTAGTGCTTTAGGAATATGCGGGAGGTATCACAAGATCGCTTAGTACAACTAGCAGATGGTAGGCATGACCCCATCTGTGGTAAAGGGGGGGTATCTGTCACTCCTACTATACGCCTCTCTAATGCTTATTATGTGCTTGACATGGTAATGCAATTGTTATCTGTTAGTACTGTCACGAAGCAACTGAATTGCCGTGCTATTTTTTATGCGATTGAGCGTACGTTTCAAGACCGCATGATGGGGAGGATGATTAGTGGTGGACATGAGGAGCGGGTGTTTAATGATTAGTTTAGAGTCCACTTGTTGTAGCTTGTTAGACAAGTACTACTGCGGGGAGTGATTTGCAGTGGCACAGATGGCTAGGCAATCCTTCATTAGACAAATTACGCTGGGTCATACCTCATCTTTTACCTACCATGAAGATTCAGTGTGATACCTGCCAGTTAGAGAAGCATCACCGAACCAGTTTTCCAACTTCTATCCAGTCTAATAGTTTTGCCTATTTTGGTTTGGTGCATTGTGATGTTTGGGGTCCTAACCGTGTGGTAAACCGACAGAACTATCGTTGTTATTTGTTATTTATTGATGACTTCTCCCGTTTATCATGGATATTTTTGATGCACAATAAATCAGAGGTTGGCTCTATTATTCAGCAATTTGTAGTTTTTATGAAAACTCAGTTTGGTGCTTGCATTAAGAAAATCAGAATTGATAATGCTTTAGAATTTTGTACTTAGCACGTAGCTTCCTTTTATGGATCACTTGGCATTGTGCATCAGATGTTCTGCCCCCACACGTCACAGCAAAATAGGGTTGCATAATAGAAACATCGTTATATTCTAGATACAATTGGAGCCTTGCTTATCCAAAATAGTGTTCCACATAGCTATTAGGGAGATGCTGTACTCACTGCCTATTACCTTATCAACAGGCTTCCTTTTTCTATGCTTCATGAGCAGATTCCATGCAATATTTTATGTCTAGACTCTGAACTGTTTCCAGTGCTGCCAAAGACATTTGGCTGTGTGGCATTTGTACACTTTCTTGGGCCTGATTGTAATAAATGGGCTCCTAGGGTGGTTAAGTGCATGTTTATTGGATATTCACGTACTCAAAAAGGATACAAGTATTTTGACCCTGTACACCAGAGGCACTATGTGAGTGTGGATGTGATTTTTCATGAATCTATTTCGTATCTTTCTACTTCAGGTCATCAGTTGAAGGAGGTTGAGATGGCTGTACCAATGCATGTGCCACCTGTAGCCATGGAGGATTTCTCCTAGAGTAGGAATGTACCTGCTATAGATCAGTCATTGAGCACGTTTAGAGTTGTACCACCAGATGAGAAGACCTTTAAGGGTGCCACATATCAGCTTCTTGTCAGTTATAAAGAGAAGACACACCCCCCCTCCTCCTCAGTTCCAACTGAGACACCACAGTCCTCCCCCACTCAGATATGTGTTGAGGATACTGACAGTACTTCTCCTGATGATGTGTTTCTAGGTTCTACCTCCATGACCATAGATGAGGACATTCCTATTGCTATCTGGAAGGCTCCTCGATCTTGTGCCCAGTATCATGTTGTTGGGAGTGCTATTTCTCCTGACTCTCTGGGTCCGAAGTTTCATGCATTAACTATTGCAGTCTCCAGTGCTGAGATTCCTAGCTCTTACTAGCAAGCTTTACTACCTCCACATTGGAAGGCAACTATGAAGGAAGAGATGTCTGCTCTTGCTGAGAGAGGAACCTGGGAGCTTACTAGTTTGCCTTTTGGTGTGCACCTGGTTGGAGCTTGATGGGTCTTTGCCTTGAAATATAACCCAGATGGGTCTATTTCTCGGTATAAGGCTAGCCTTCTAGCCAAAGGATTTGCCCAGACTTATAGTGTGGATTTCTTTGACACATTTTCTCCAGTTGCTTGACTCTCCACAGTTCATATACATATATTTGTTGCAGCTCATTATGGGTAGCATCTACACTAGCTGGATGTCAAAAATGCATTCCTCTATGGAGATTTACAGGAGATATATATGCAGCAACCTCCTGGATTTGAGGTTCAAGGGAAGTGTGTTTGTAGGCCTCGTAAGGCCATTTATGGTCTTAAACAAAGTCCCCAAGCCTGGTTTCAGTGCCTGTCTGAGGCATTGTTTATTATTGGGATGCAAAGGTCCTCGTTTGATCATTCATTTATTGTGAGGAAGACCAGTAGTGGTACTGTGGCTCTTCTAGTGTACGTGGATGACCTTATCCTCACAGGTGATGATGTAGCTGGTATTTCTTAGATGAAAGAGTATTTGGCATGCCAGTTTGTCATGAAAGACCTTAGGAAGCTGAGATATTTTTTGGGCATTGAGATCGCCATAAGTAAGCAAGGGATAGTTATGTCGCAATGAAAGTATGCTCTTGACATTTTTTAGGGGACTGGCATGCTAGGATCCAAGGATGTCAATATTCCTATGGATCCTAAAGTTCACCTCTTTGATGATATTATGAAACTAAAGGACAAGAAGGCACATCGATAGCTGGTGAAGAAACTCTTATATCTAACCATCACTAGGCCAGATATTAACCTTGCAGTGGGTAAGCTAAGTCAATTTTTAGGCAAACCTACTGATGATCATTGGCAGGTTATGATGCAAGTATTGAGATACATCAAGGGATGTCCAGGTAGAGGCATTCTATTTCAGAAGAAGGCTCCTATGTTTGTTATTACCTACTCAGACGCAGATTATATATGTAGGAGATGTTGCAGATGGGCGATCTACCATCAGCTTCTGCACTTTTGTAGTTGGAAATTTGGTAACCTGGGGGAGCAAGAAACAAAGTGTAGTTTCACATTCTAGTGTTGAGTCTGAGTATCGTGCCATGGCACATATTACAGATGAGATGATATGGATGAGAACTTTGTTACGAGATCTTCATGTTATTATTTAGGAGCCAATGGAAATGCATTGTGACAACCGAGTTGCAACATACATTGCCAACAATCCCATGTTTCACGAGAAAACCAAACACGTGGAAGTGGATTGTCATTACGCCAAGAGTTTGATTTAGCATGGTCTGCTTCGTACTACTTGTCTTGCCTCTTCAGACTAGACTGCTGACATGTTTATTAAGCCATTATCTCACCCTCAGTTTGAGAAGTGTAGAAACAAGCTGAGCATGGTGGATATATATGCTCCAACTTGAGGGGGAGTGTTGCGTTACGTTATATTTTGAGGGGCTTTATGTCCTTTTTTTGTTTTATGGGACTTATGTTATAATTTTTTCCTCACCTCTCTATACAAAGAGGTGTAGGGACAACTTAGTAATGATGAAGTTTCATTTTCTTTGACTTATAAAGGAGGGGGGGACGACCAAAAGGTTGGCTTGGAGTAGAAGGTAAGGCAAAGGTGAATTAAGGAAAGTAGTACGAATGTGGAGTATGATTAGGATTGGTGATGTAGGCAGGTGGGAATTAAGAATTCAAATTTAATTTTGGTGGCTTTGGAGGGATGGTGTTGCGTGAACTTTATGGAGGGGTGAGAGGGTGTTTGTGTGAGGTTTGCGTTGAGTTTATGTGGACGTGGGTTTAAGTAGGTGGGGACATAAAATGTGGAGGCATGTTCACATGGGAATAATTAGGTAGACAATTAAGGGTTTTGATTGAATGATGATGGATTTGATTGCAATCTAAAATATAACAATTTCACTTGGGAGTTTTACATGGTAGCAAGCAAAGGAGGTGTGGGATTTAGTATGGGCTTCTATAAGGTAACCTAGGGTTAGGGTTTCTGGTGATGTGATTAAGGTGTAGGGAAATTAACTAGGCTTTATATGGAGGTGGCTTAGGTTTAAGATTAGGTTTTAAGATTAGGATTAGGACTAGGGTTAGGATGGATAAATTAGGTAGGCTAGGGATTAGGGCTAGGGGTTTAGGATTACGATTTTGGATGTAGGATTAAGGTGGCTAAATTAGGTAAGTAGGAGACATGATTAGGATTTTTAGGTCAAAATTTTATTCTCTTCATTAGCTGAGCTCATAATTTCTTGATATCTTCTTTCTCCCAAGCTTGGTTCAGATATTCCTACACACACATAAAGGCTCACATTAGTTATCATGAATTAATTACCCTCAAATATGCAATCTTAATCTTATAATGCATGTATGCAATTATATACACAATGCTCTAAATCTAATGCAACTAATGCCTCAAAACTACAAAACTAAGCATGTTGGCATATAATTATGGATACTCATCACACCCTTATGCTTAAGCTTTGCTAATCCCAAGCAAAATGCGATCAAAAATATGAATGAAATCAAAACTTGAGTCAAGATTTTGTACATCAGGAGGTAATAGTCATCACCAACTACAGAAAATATGCGTAAAAATTTGTACACAAACTCAACAACACCAACTACTGCCCTAAATACGAGTCACCAAATCTTTTTAGCATCCTATAAACTGTAGTTATCAACTTCTAGAGTAGTTTCTACAGCTCAAAAGTCCACCCAACGTTTGCGGGAAATTGAAATACTAAGCACCTGTATTCATGAAACTGACTTGACAAGTGAGCAACCAGGTCAAAAACTCTATTTTCTCTGAAGACTAAATCCACCCATCATCGTATTTACCCCACTTTGAATCTTCCTTTCTGCAAAAATGGAGTCACTGCCCCTATATATCTACTATATATGTGTGGAAGGCCCTGCACTCTGATGCCCCTTGATGACATCGTAAGAGGTACCTTCTTGACTAGGCCCTACACTTCGACGTCTCAGGATGACATCGTAAGAGGCGCCCAACCTTATTCTTAACCATGCATATTTAAATATAGACAAATATATATATATATATATATATAACTATGGGGGCCCTCCAAAAACTTGGTTCAGAACATCTCCTTAATGGAAATAAGTAGAAATCCAAATCCAAGTGCCGGGTTGGGATCTAAATAACCTACATCTGGGGAACAAACCCAATGCAACACCTGTGAGGGTCTTAGAAGATATATTGAAATTAAGTATGACTTTTACTTAGAGCCTCAAATCTAATCCTTGTTGAAAACCTAGTTTTCAATATGTAGTTTCCCACAAGGCAATTTAGAGTGTGAGTGTGAGATATTCAGGTTTTAAAGACTTTCAAACCAAAGGGTGGACAAACAAGCCATGTACTGCTTTCTTTATTAGCCTATAACCTTAGTCGATAGGACTCCTCAAGGACTCAGAAACATACTTGTATCTAAGGAGATACCCTAGTTGATTAAGTTGATTATAACCAGAAGAGTCTAAGTGAGCAACCTTGAACATATACTCCTAAGTTTGGTGACTCCTAAATACCTAATGTTTATCATCAATCCTAACTCAAGTAAAAAATTTGTACGCAAAATTTCTAGAAACTAGATATAAGAAATCTCAACAAGAAAATGTTACCCACCCCCTCTCATATGCCTATTTCATGCAATGTTCCTATTGTATAATAAAAATGCACATGAGAAAGGGAGGATATCACCTGAAAACTTTGAGCTAATACATTAACACTCGACTAGCTCCAGACCTAAAATCCTAATATATATACAGGCAAAATTGTGTTGGGTTGCCTCCCAACAAGTGCTAAGTTTTAACGCCTTCAGCCAGGTGCAAACTCAAGAAGATGGTTCAAACAATGTTTCAAAGATGCTTAAAATCAGAATTAATATATGATCATGAAATCCAGAAATTAGGTGTCCACAGATGTGGGTTAGTTGGTCATGCAACCCTATTCCAAAAGGTCGAATGCTTTTGAAAAAATGAATCAGATGTATTCACATCCATTAAGTCTTGAGCATGCGGAGATAGGCAGCTAGCCTAGGTTTAGGCCCATGTAACCCAAATCCGGAAAGCCAGACAATAGATAAGTATTTGTCATACAAAGCTTGCACCTAGTGACCATTCAGTTGAAAAAGATGATTTCATGATTGCATATGTCCAGGTTCCATAACCTTTCCTAGGTTCATTACAAAAGGATAATAAGGGTCCTCATAAAATGATGGTGGCTTGAAAAATATAGGAACCCTTAAGTAAAAAATCTCTCGTCATACTTTCTCCCAAAATGATCATGTCCCTATTATTTTTTTGAAAAGCCAAAGGGCAATTATCTAAATGATAACCACCCAAATTCATTCCATTCCACAAAATTGGATTACATCAAATGTTACAAAATAGATCTCCAGAACGCCACTTGGGAGAAAATCGAGGAAACAAAATTCTCAACACAGGGCCTCTCTCCCCTAAAAATCACTCCATTCCTCCCCAACCAGACACCCCACAGGACCGCCAGAATCTTGGCCTTGTCCTTCTTGGACCTAAAGGTGACCCCCCGCCACTTGCATCACCTCTGCGGAATGAGGACCAGAAGGCAGCCTCATCCTGGTAAACAATCCAGTTGATCCCCAACCTTTGCCAAACTTGTACCACAAATGGGCATTGGAAGAAGAGGTGTTCGATGTCCTCATCGGCTCCGCCACAAAGAGGACACGTCAAGTTGTTCGCATGGTTCCATCTCACTCTCCATTGCTTCGTCATGATTCTCCCTCTTCTCAGCAACTATGCAAAAATTTTCACCTTCAAAGGGCACTCTATCGCCTAGAGCAATTTGCAATCCCGTAGGAGGTTGACGTCTGAGTTGGTCGTGCCATCCCTCAACCTGCGGTAGACTTTCGCCATTAAGAAGTCTCCTTCATAGGAGAAAGGTCTTGGCCATCCTTTGGTGCCCAACCTTCCAACTCCTGCAGCAGCTGCTGAAACTCCTCACATCTCTGATCTAAGAGCCCCCCTCAAAGCAGGACACCAGGTCCATCCCAACAGCTTCCCACCATGGCCGATGGGTTGACTACATTCCCAAAAAGGTGGGGGAACCTGTCGCCAAGGGTACATCCAACCCCTCGCCAGTCGTCTTGCCAGAAACGAAATGCATCCCCCACCCCCAAAGTGGGAGAGAAAAAAGCACGCACCTCCCCTACCACCATCGCCAGACCCCTGAGAAAGTGAGAAGCTCCTAAGGGGGGGAGACCAGCGGTCCTCACGATAGAAAAGGGTCGTACCAGCGTCACATAGTATCATTGAAAAGCCCCCACTCCTACCCGACCAACTTGGCTATCCACTTTATGAGGAGGCTAATGTTCACCTTGCCCACATCTCTAACCCCCAAACCCCCATCCTGTACTTTTCTACATACCTCCTCCCAGGCCACCAACCTCACCCCCTACCTGTCGATCCCACATTGGCCCAAAAGAAATCCCTCATCAGTCCTGAGATTTTTCTCTCAATCTAGCACGGTAATCTGAATACCGAGAGGAAATACGACGGCATGGATGATAGAACCGCTTTCACCAAGGTCAGTCTTCCACCTCTAGAAAGGAGCCTGGAAGACCATCCCGCCAACCTCCCTTCCATCCTCTCCATCAAGGGAAGCCAATCTTGCATCCTGAGCTGCCTATCTAATAAAGGAAGACCCAAATAAACCAATGTCAAGGAACCCAAGTTTGTCCCTAAGGCATCACCCACCCTCTCTGTATTTGTGGCCGACAAGTTGAACGGGACAAAACTTGACTTTTGATAGTTTATTTATAGTCCGGATGCCTCACCAAAAAGCTCCAGAAGAATTCTCATCCTTCTAGCCTCCAACACCGTACCCTTGACCAGAAATAGTGTATCATCAGCATACTGCAAAACCGTTGTCTCCCTATCATCACCAATCGTAAAACCTCTGATCAGGACCCTATCACAGGCCTTATGTGTCGCCTGTGCTAAAGCATCTGTTGCAAGTACAAAAAGCATAGGCGTAAGGGGGTAGCCTTGTCTGACCCCCCTCCTGGGCTGTATCCATCCTCCTGTCGGGTTCCCATTGATCAAGACTAAAAAGGATGTCGTCGTCACACACCTCTTCATCCAATCAATCCAGATTGCGGGAAATCCTCTCCTCACGAGGGAAGTCCATACAAAATCCCATTGGATAGAATTGTATGCCTTGTTAAAGTCCACCTTCCATTGAAACACCTGTCTTTTTTCCCTCTTCCAAGCTGCCAGAGCCTCCAAAGCAACCACAAAACCATCTAAGATTTCTCTCCCTAGAACGAAGGTCGTCTACACTGGGGATATCAAGTCACCAGGAAGATCCTTGAGTCTGTTGGCTAGGACCTTAGCAACAATGAGGTATATGGCATTTGACAGCATAATTGGTCTGAAGTCCTGGATCGCCTCCACCCCTTCCTTCTTGGGCAGCAAGAATAAGTTGTATCTATTTAATTTATCAAAACCCCTGTTTCCAGCCGTAAACTCCTCTATCACCTGCAACACCTCCTCCCCCACCAGGGGCCAAAACTCCCTAAAGAAGAAGACTGGAAAACCATCTGGGCCAGGACACACCTGTCTCACCTTATCCTGCGAGAAGCCAGCAGTGAGTCTTTCCACCTTAGCCTCCGTGATACGCTGTACATTCTCCCCTCTCCACCTCCAACACCCCCTGATATGCCTCCCCACAAAGTCTCTAAAGTAATCTGCCGCTACCCAACCCATCTCCTCCCTACCTATGAAAGAATCCTCATGTATCTTCAGCTTCTCTAACCAATTGCTCCTCCTGGCTAAAGCCATTTGATGGAAGAACCTGGTGTTAGAGTCACCTTCTTTCAACCATCTCTGTCGTGACTCCGTCTTCCACTCCACCTCTTCCTTCTGATCCTTCTCCTGTACTATCTGTGCCATTCTCCCCCATACCTCCCTATCCTCTAAAGAGATAAGGCTTTGCTCCTCCTATCTATCAATCCTGATAATCTCTGCCAATGCTTCCTCCTTCCTACCCCTCCTGGATGCCTTGATTTCTCTCCTATACACCTTCAAGTGATCCTGTAGAGCACTGAGTATTTTCACCAGATGGCAAGCTGTCGAACCCTCCACTTCTATCGACTTCCATTTCTCCTCCACCATACTCCTGAATCCCTCCTCCATCAGCCAGGATCTATCAAATTTGAAATAAGTGCCACAATGTACTCCCAGATTAGGTCTCCAAATGAGAGGCGTATGGTTTGAAAAAGGTCTCTCTAGAGAAGACACATCTGCCACAGGGAAGGCCTATGCCAACTCCATGTTGGAGAGGAATCTATCAATACTTGACATCAAACCATTGCTATTCCTCCATGTGTAAGTACAGGATGTCGGAGCCCAGTCCACGAGACCATGAGTAGAAACAAAGTCCACAGAGTTATCCGACCATGGATCTTGTTTCCCTCGACCTCTAGGCCTGTCCTCTGTCTGCAGGGTAATGTTGAAATCACCTCCAATCAATCATGTCCTTATTATTATGATCCTCCATATCATTTAATTCTTCTCTTGAGATAACCTGGATGTCCACAACCCCATCTGCAAATTCTAAGCAACATGGGAAATTAAATCTAACTTGGTTTCATCAATATCATGAATACATGATTTAACCTTAAGTTCATTGGGTGTTGATTGAGAGATGAGGCTATTAATCAAGTTCTCATTAAGTTCAAGGTTTGCTTCTTCAATTTTAGCCTAATCTAAGTCATCATAATTTAATAAAGGACCTTTATTCAATTCATCTCTAAGAACCTCAAACTCACGCTCCTTTGAGTTTGCTTTTTGCTAATAGAATGATAAAGGATCTAAATTGCAGAGAGGCATTTGATCCTATATCTGTTACTCTTCAAGATAAATTAACAGGGCAAGTGATTGGTTGTAGCTATGAGGAAGGGGCTGACTTCCATTTCTTCAGTCTCATTATGTTAACTATGTTTCACTTTCTTTAGGAGACTCCTCAACTACTTGTGGTGCCTATGATTCAGTCACTTTCCATTGCCTAAGCTTCCACGGATGTTTCCACAAATTCCACCCATTGCTAACATCTAGTGTGGGGCTTACCAATTAAGGAATCACCAAAGGAGTTCCTTCCCTAATCAATGAAGCCGTAATTTTTGCATCTGTCTTTTGGTTATTGTATTTTGATATTTGGGTCTTAGTTATATTCCTGATTGTGTGAGGGACGGGTTTTATTTTGTTGTTATTGAGATAGGAGATGAAATTATATGCTATAGAACTGCAAAGGAGATGTAGGACATTACGTGAAACATACTCTCATGAAAAGAATTTGGCATGCGTATTTCAGATTTATCATGAGTTATTTCAAATGAGTCAAGAAGGGCATTCCTTAGCCTAGTATTGTCCTATTATGAAGGGTCTTCTGGAGAAGCATAATGCCTATAGACCAGTCTGTATGTGCTCATCTAAGCGAGATTACAAAAAGTAGTTGGTAATCTCCTTGTTCTTGTTTGGTCTTGGTCTTGATTTTTGTGCTATGCCATCCTAGATTCTAATGTTGTTAGAACTTCCATCTCTTAAGGAGACCTATAGTCGATTAAATAGGATTGTTGTACCACTACCTGCCACTGACATCTTTGGATAGACTTCTGCTTTGGTTGCTACCTATGGTCTTTGTTACTATTGAGTTGTATTGGAGGCTTCCCTATTTATCTTATATTGTAGGGGGTGTTTTTGTACTTTATCCCCTTTGGTGCTTTCTATATAAAGACACCAGGGGCCTACTAACAATCTATGGCATTTCAACATTGGCATGGTATCAGAGCAGTAGTCCTAGACTGATGCTTGGGTACCCCACTTGAAACCTTAGCCGCCAAACCTCCACCCAAACCCCTTCTCTCTCTCTACGCTGTCGGCCATCTTCAGGCTAGCAGCGTCGCCAACCACCACGACTAGCCCTCCAGTCTGCCGTCGCAGGGTCGGACCTCATCGCCACCACCTAGATCTCATCGCCACCAGTCTGTCTTCCACCTGGGATGCCCATCGCCAGCCTGATCTATCTCCGAGTGGTGTGATCACCGCCTTAGTGCTATAGCCACCTCATATCATCGTCACCACACTGCACCAGACCGCCATCGATCTGATCCACTGCCCTAGCACCGCCTAGGGCTATTAGGCTCACTAGCGGCTACTCCCTAGTGCCGCTGAACGCTCACCAATGCCGTCAGCATTGCCCTTAGCATCGCTCAGGGCTTCCACTGCCCCTGACCATTGATTTGGGGCCCTAGGAGGGTGTTTACACCCCTAATCTCCTCTTAAGAGACCTTGGGAGCATACTACAAGGCTACGTGATAGCGAATTTGCGTGATTTGTTAAAATGAGTTTTTAATGTCGTTGCAACACGCAAATCTGACCACTTTTAAATTTATAATTACTGAGTACTCGGAGAGTATTCGGGTCGTCCCAAGGGAGACAGAAATGCACCTTTGATAAACTCTTGCTTGCGACATGGAAATCAACTTTCTTTTTGGTTTTTATATATGTAATTTTTTTAGGGTTTTTGATATGGGAAAAAACTTGTCAATTAGATGTGGAGAAAAAGTGGGAAGCTGTAATGAAAGCAACTAGTGTCTTGCTTCTGCAGCTCACTTTAACTTCGGGAGGCTTGGAATAATGGAGGAGTAAGAACACAGAAATCAAACACATGCTATAATTGTAGAAGAATGCTCTTATAAATTGAAAATAGTTTTACAAAGATTTGGAGAGCTCACAAGTGGGGAAGAGTTCCTCACTTGTAATCTCCAAAACAAAGCACTACTACAACACAAATTAAAAGTGCAGAATGGAAGAAGAAAGCTTAGTGATGAGATGGCTACAGCATAATTCTCATGCCAGTTCTGGTAGCCCCAGAACTAAAGGAAATTCTCCTCTTGGACGTCCCTCCTTGCAAGCCTAGATGGCCTGCCTCCTGCTTCCTCCTAGGGTGGACGAATTCCACCCTCAGTCCTCTTTCCTGGCCATCTCCTTGGATGTAGTGACCTCTTGGCTTGGCGTGGACACAAGGTAGAAGAGAGAGGGAGAGGAAGGCACCAGGGGGGTGGGTGTATGTCCCCTTAATATTCTTCTTCTACTCTTCTCCTTGGTCAAAAAATGGTGGATGTATAGGTGGGATATGCACTTAGAACTCTCTAGTCAAGGGTACCTCATTGTGGTAGTTATGGGTGGTATTAATAGGAGGGCTAAGGGGTAAGGTTGGTGTGGGTTTAGTGGATGGTCAAGATGGCCTTTAGTGGTGGTTATGGGGATACAAAGGCCAAGGTTTCTTGACGCCAAGTCAAAGGGTATGAGGGGGGCTTGGTGGACTTAGAGTGGACAGTTAGGATAGGTTGGTTGTAGGATCTAAGGCTAAAGGTTGATTGGTGCCATCCTAAGGGTTGCAAAGGGGGGAGTTAATGGTTAAAGGGTGGCTTTCCAAGTGGTGGTTACTCCCTTGTTTTGGTGCCAATTTGGATGCTTCTAGAAGGGGGTTAGGTTGGCGCCAATAAGTGGATGGTTGGGATGGAGTTGATGGTGGATGACTGGTTGGGATGGGGGCTAGAATTGGCGCCAAGAATGGTGGTTATGTGGAGGGGTTTTTGGCGCCAATTAAGAGGTGTCTTGTGGTGGTGGAGAGGGGTGAAGGGATGCCCATATTGGTGCCACCCTTGAAGGGTTGTGAAGGTGGTGGTGGTTGGTGAAAGTTGGTGCCAAAAGGGATGAGAAGTGGAAGTGGCTTTATGGAGGATGGACAGTGATATAGTGGAGGTATTACTGAGCTTAGTTAAGCTAGCTTAGCTAGTAGGGTAGTAGTGGAGGAGCTAAGGTGAAGTGGCTAAGAGCTGACTGGAGGTAGTCTAGAGCTGAAGAAATCTTCTCGGAGCTATGATGATTGAAGAGTTCTTAGGAGCTCAACTACTCTACTTAGCTATCTAATTCTTCTGTTAGCAACTAAGCTGAGTAGGTTGAGCTGAGTTGAGTTGGTCTCAACTATTCTGGAGTTGGGTTGAGCTGGACTGATAAGTCCACTTTCGTTGACTATTATTTGGCCTAAGTACTCTTTAATTAGTTGATCTTAATTGTTAAGTAGGAGTGAAATGGCAATTAAACTTAGTCTACATATAATTTTATGCATTAATTTTACATTTAATAACATATGATATGGTCTGTTTGTTGAATGTAGGCTAGGTCCAAGGGTTAGACATCCATTTTTCTTATATAAGACGTCTGGAGCTCATATAAGACGTCTGGAAGCTACCATCGTAGACCCCGTGAAGTCTACAATTTTTAAGATGTCTGATATTTTTATCGGACATTTGATGACTAACGGATAGAAATTATCCTTCTGTTCCAACCACTCGCGAACCATCGTAGACCCCCTGGAGTCTATAATTTTTAAGACATCTGATATTTTTATTGGATGTCTGTTGACTAACGGACAAAACTTATCCTTCTATCCCAACCACTCGCAATCTTCACGAGTGGTTGCAGAATTCGACTGCAGAGACTTTAAAAAGAGAGCTGGCCATCTAAAGAGCAGATCTTCCTTCTCCTCCTGGCGGGGACTTCTCCATCTCCACCACCGTGCAACAGGCATACACCGTGGAACTCCCGCGTGCACTATGGCCCAAAGCAAACTCCCTCATTGCTGTTCATCAACTCTGGGCATGCATGGTGACAGCATGCGGCCCTCATCACCACCGCCACAACACCATCTTCATCACCACCCAAATCTGCAACCCACCACCATCCACAGTTCATCTTCATCTTCCTCTTCTCTTTCTTCTTCGCCACCTGCAGCTCCACGCAAAGGAACCCAAAGCCTTCACCGCCCCCCTCCATGCAGCCACCACCGCTAACACTGGCCATCTTAGCCCGCATCAAGATCGTCAATGCGAAGCCCTTGTCGAGGTGAACCTTCCCCTCGATCCTCGTCGTCGGCCATGGACCCTCCTCTTCACGCGAGCACGACAAAGGAATGCTCTGTTTCGCTACAGTAAAGCTTCAATTAAAATTTATGATAAATGCCATTGCAAAAATCATTGTTCATCTATTTATCTTATTATTATATTCAGTAAGATTTGCATGAACGTCCCTTCAGTTTATTCTAATTACAGATGATTGCATTTATTTATGATTAAGATATTGATTACAATAAACAAGGTCTCTTTTACTGGAAATTGGTGGTTATGTTGATTATCATTACCAAGATCATTAACTAAAAAAATATTATATTATGGTAATTTTGCATATAAATACCTATAGTCTTAATTAATTGCTTAGAATGAGAATTCATGAGGGCAACGAGTTGCACTAAAGAATAGGCGCAGCCATTGAGATTCTCAAATAAATGAGTCACCACTCACTAGTTTAATAGGTTAATTCCTCCCTGTGGAGATGACCTAACTATTTTCGTGGTTAGATTTTGAATATTAAATATTTTGAAAAGCGATTTTCTACCACGTAACGAGCTAAACGACATGTCATTTTATGTTAAAATTTTTATCAAAAATAAAGATCACTCTTTCAAATGGCACCGTTGCCGAGGAGGAAATACGCTTATTAATTTTTTCAGGGAATTTCTATCATTTTTATGCTATTTTGGAAGCTTTTCTGAATTACTGACTGCAGATCTTTTTCTGTGCAAAAACAACAAACGAACATGGCGGGTGCGCACGGCAGAGACGATATTTTTGGTGGACCTTGACGCCACTTGGAGGCCAGCAACGGGTTCTTATGGGCCTTGATCCCATGAATGTGAAATCGTACGAAGGAGCCTTTCCTAATTTAATCAGTAGATTAGACATTAGATTTAGGCTAGATAGACATTAGACATTTAATTTCTATCTTTTGGACCCTTATTGGGCATTTTTGGGAATGTGTTCCCAGTGCTTTTTATTTCTTATCGCTCTTGTATGCGAGAGTGTATTTTTGGGAGCGTGTTTCCATTTTATTTAGATTATAGGATTATTCGAATTGTTTGAACTGCATATAGGTTAGTTAGTTAGTTAGATTAGGTTTGCTTGCTTAATATTATTAAAATATATATATATATATATAATTGAACTGCCTGCTAGAAGCTGCATATCAATAGGGCAACCATCTAGGATTGAATGAGCAGCATCTAATTTATCTTTACTTCATCGCATACATCCCTACACAAAGAAAGCTGGAGTAAGTTATGTCTTCTCTTTAGCATCAAATACTTATCATGCATCTGCATTGGACTTAAATTCAAGGCCACTAAAGTGTTTGAATCGAATTAATTCAGTGGTCACTTTAAAAAGTGGGATTGTTAAGAGGTTGGACCTTAAAATCTATGACTTGAAATTGTGTGCAAAAGGATCTTGTTTGTGAGATTTCAAAATTCAAAACGCGAATGTGTGTTGCACACCTGAGACACTGTGCACATCACACATAAGGTCACTAGATAAATTTCTACCTCTCCTCTTTTGCACCACAAGGGAAGTTAGTCCAAAAGCAATAAGCCTATCCACCAAGTTACTTCGGTTCCTCATGTGTGGGCTCGATTCGAGAGTTCCATCCCTTGCTAGTAGGTTGTAGGCACCAACGAAGGTCGGCCTAGTAAACGTAATTCTTGCAAAACTTGTTTGGCCACCAACTAAACACTTAATTCTAAGACTTGGAATCTACTAAAAATAGATCCCACTATATTTGCATTTGTTTTGATAGTGGTAGAACTCTCTTGGAAGTTTCTAATTTTGTTCTAATTTCTGCTAAATCTTAAGAGAGTTAAATCTATTTGACTTAAAGAAATAGGTCACCCTTACTCCAATCATTTAGATTATCAGATTCAATACTTCCCATCTTTTAACTAGTATCCCATGCCCCGAGCATATCCATCCTTTGATAGGTACATTGACAATTCATGGGATCATTCATATTCCTATCCTGGGAGTACTGGCCCGATAGCTCCCACTTTTGAGTAGAGCCCAGGAGCGGGATTTTCCAACCCTAGAATCCCCACTACTATACAAACACCCAACCCTCCCACCCATCATGATTTTCCTTATCGAGGTTGGACCGATACCCCTAAGCAACCAGAGCCTGAGATTGACTATCCTCCCTAATCTGATAGTAGTAGCCTCTCCTCTTTTATGATAGAAATGCAAAAACAACAAAAAGAAATGATAGAGTTTATGGGAGAGATGTTGAAGAATAATCAACAATTGAATAAGGAAATTAGACAGCTTAGCTACGCTCTTACTAATGATTCTGATCCCTACCCGTATAACCGTGATCATCAAAATAATTCTGAGGAAACCAATGACAATAGGGATCCCGTTTTGAGTAGCTATCACTTAGACTCTCCCCATGAGACACGGCTACTAAAGGAGAATGATCCTAGTGATTATCTACCCGAGCTATATTGGAGTCAAAAGAAAGGGAAGATGGTACCTCTTTAGGACCTTAACCCTAATGACAGTATTTTCCTTACCCTTAATAACCCTGGTCAAGGTCGTATTGTTCATATCACTTCTCCTATTAATCATCTAGTGGAACCCCATTCTACCCTTAGTGAGCCTAATCCTAACCCTCCACTTAGGGAATCAACACCTACCATCCAACATTCTGAGGATTTACATGCACCCAATGAAGGTGACCCTAAGAGAATGGAGGATGAATTGGATCAATTTTGGTCTCAGGGGTACAAAGAGTCTATTTTAGAGGAGGATGATTAACCTGATGGAGGAACCCGACCTTAGAATCTGGAGTGAATCACAGGGCGATTATGTGTTATTCGAGGACTTACCCCCTAAGGATATAAATAATCTGGTGAAATCCGGATTCCTGCTAATGGGAACACCATCATGAGCCATAACTAGCTCATTTTGACCCAATTAAGTCAATAAATGCTCCTACATAACTGCCAGAGAGTCACAAGTCATTGCATAATCATTCAGAAGGAAAAATAAGAAACTAGGGTTAAAACTGTAATTTTACCAGCTTATCATGAATGCAATGCAACCACGGGTTTTCTCAGGGGTTGAATGAAGGTCAATTGGTCTTAAAAAGATAACAAGTGGGTTAGAAAATTAAAAAAGGGTTTACACATGTCTTGAGAATTAAATGACTTTTTGAAACCCTAAAAACAGACCCACTTAATTAACTGAGGTTCTGATCAGGATAAAATCCACCTAAATAATCTAAAATTCATAGAAAAATATTCTCTAGGGTTTATAACCTTCAATTTAACCATCAGAACCCGTTTTAACCCAAAATAGAATCATAGACATTTACCCTAATTTGGGTTTTTGCATAAATTACCCAGTCAAACATGATCAAAACCAAAATCCAACTTCACCATTGGATTCCTTAGGTCCAAATTAGGTTTGTACCAAAATTTGGACCCAAGATGAATTTGTCTTGACCTAGTTTGCAAATTGATCCTATCTAATTACATTTTTGCCCTTAACTTTCAAAAACTTTTCATTGGGTCCCTAACTTTTTCGTCGTTCTCATATAAAGGTCCCTGCTGCATAGAACTCCTAATCCTACTACTCCGACGACAATCAATCGAGGATTTCTCTTTGATTGATGAAACCTCTTTAAAATTGAACCGGAGATTCCTCTTGAAATCCTCTTTCAATTAGACCGATTCTTGTGCTTCAAATCCTTTGCAATTTCTCATGCGAATGCATGAGAAATTTGGGTTTCCAACTCTAGCGACCTTCCAAGCTTGAAAGCTTGGCTTCCAAGCTCTAATCGACCCCCTGATACCTATATAAGGACTCCCAAGGCCTGTTTGATCCTTCTAAGCTTGAATTCGATTAGAGAAACCCTTAAATTCCTCTCTCCTCCTCCAGCCGATTTGCTCTTCA
Organism: Thalassia testudinum; assembly: GCA_037157565.1. Lineage (NCBI taxonomy): Eukaryota > Viridiplantae > Streptophyta > Magnoliopsida > Alismatales > Hydrocharitaceae > Thalassia > Thalassia testudinum. Next base: position 102,947,321 of record JAZHRO010000024.1, on the reverse strand, counting down.
AGCTCCGGCGACTCTCCTTGCCTCCACTTGTTTGACTGCAACACCAGCAGCAGACTCTTCCTCCTTGCCTTCTTCCGCGTCGCATAGCACCCGTCGGTGCCCCTATCTCATTTATCCTTGCCGTCCACCTCTCATCAAAGCAGCTTCGTCTCTGGCACCAGCCATACCTCAATCGGCGCCAACTCCGCTCCATTTCGTCTGCCTCCTTTCCTAAGTGACTCCTTATCTTCCACTGTTCATTTCCAGACATCTGCAACTTCGTTTCGACCGCCGACCCGACCCATCGTCCTCCATTTTCCACCTCTCCAGCATACCTCCGGTGAGCTCGTACGGCCACTACGCTCCACCAAATTGGTTGTCGTTCATCCCTACGCCTCTGCCTCGACCCCAGGAGCAAAAGCCCTAACTTAGTTAGGTCGATTGCTCCTCCACAACCTCCGCCGAACACCACACTTTCGCACTTCCCCTTATATCACTGTCCGGCCACCTCACGCACTCTCACACCTCACGAACATTGCCGTTCACTTCCTCGCCTCATGGCAATGCTATTGAACCTTTTAACTGGGGCTTTTACCCCGTATTTCATGTTTCAGGTAGCAGGTTCTTCGATCTCCATTGACGAAGCTTGGACAGAAGCTTGAAGCTTGCTCCAGCACCTGCAGGTTCCAGGCGTTGACTACAGTTCACGTGGAATTGCTCCAGGAGTCTGAGTGGACCAGCAATTGAAGCCTTTGACTACCATCTTGCACGAATTGAGCAAAGAAGCATCTGCAGCTGCACGCAGAAGAAAGGCAGTGGGATTAGTCCCACCTCAGAAGCCGAGGAGCGCCCGCAGACGAAAAAGTTGAATTTCTGCCATGGGCTATTTGCCTCAGCACGCACAGTGGGTGAGGTCCCTGCATGCACGCCTCACGCACCTCATCCAAAACTCTGACCCTGCGGACTTGGTGTGCCCGATAACTTGCCTAACCCTAAGCACTCCTCAGTTGTGACCCACGCCCACAGCCCTGGTCCCAGGTACGCTCTAGGACTGCTTACCCGTATACCCAGTACTGTTGAAGGCTCTGGGAGAGCGTGACCTACATAGAGAAAGAGAGGAGAGAGCTTGCACGGGGAAGGGGGAGGGTTTTGCAGCAGAGGAAATTGGTTGACACTTAGACAATTCAAGAAGTTCACCCCCTGTGTGAAGAGGCTGAAGAAAAGGAGAGGAGCTGCAGCAAAGAAAGAAGAAGCAGAAGAAGAAGAGAAGGAGAGCAGCCACAGCAGAGAAAGAAGAAAAGAGAAGAGAAGAAGCATCTGATACTTGATTGCTAGGCTTTATTTGACTGATACTGTTAAGAAATTTGCTATTATTGTGAGGGGTATTTGGTGATTCAAATCACCATTTTACCCCATTCTTTTTATACTATTGACATTTGTTTTCATTTCTATATCATTATTGTTTGGAGTTCTATTGTAAATTGCTTATGTTGTGCTTAAATTGCAATTCTTGGGATATAAATTCCATATTGCTCCCTGTGTTCGACCTCTGAACCTTTTCAAGTAATTAAATTTATTTATTTAAGCACTATTTTGGCTATACTACAACACAATAATCTTAAAACATCGATTTAGCGCGTGAACATTTTGGCATCGTTGCTGGGGAGCAACGGGCAATTTAGAACTCTTGATTGCAATTCCTGATTCAGATTCTAACTTGCTATATCCCTTTTGCTGTGGTTGTTTCAGGAGGGATACATTCAAGGAAGATCGGTCGCACAGTAAACACGCTAGGGGCAGGTAAGTTATAACTATTCTCTCTCTTAAGCCCCTCATTCTGAAAAGGATAAAAGGAAAAAAATCAATTACAGCTACTTGCATTCTATCCATAGATAATTCATCAAGTTGCCTGAGTTGAAACATTTTATTTGGACAGCAAATCCTGATTTGTGCACCCACTTAAAGCTTAAGGTATCTAAGGCTATCACATTCTTGTTTGATCCCTAGGTACCACATTTGAACAAATTAAATTGGACCAAATTAGAGCCAATTAAGGATTCCAGTTTAGGGTTTTTAGAGACACACTTGCTTAATCAAGAAATCATCTTCCCAAACAATGTGTGGCTAGACCTTGATTGAACTGATCTATTCAAGCAAAACCCTAAAATTAGGCTCTTAAAGTCATTTGAACACTAAAAAAAGGGACCTAAATTTTCAAGGACAATATAGATGAAGTTGACCCACCTTGTTTAGGTCAACCAATCTTCAAATTAGGTCACTTTTACACTCAACACGTCTTAAAGTTCAAGTGAAATTCTAAGCACCCTCGCTCTTAATTAAAACTGGTAGACTTAAGAGGTCAAGTCCCCATTCTAGTCTACCTGGAACATCAGTGACAAGAGAGGTCGAGTGGGGGAAACCCTGTAACCCGTAGGGGTGCTCTACCGTATAGGGGTCTTTGTGGGACTCTCCCTCTCTGGCTGCCCAGGTAATTCTCAGGTGGATGGCTTTCTGACTAAGAGGTATCATCCGCCCCAAACCTCTATAGTCATCCAAAATTTTTGGGTGTCTTGATTGGGTCCATCAAATTCTACCTCTCATCTACTCCATCGGTGCATGTTCGGGAGGAGGTCTTTAAGACCATCCTTGAGGCCTCCTTTAGTCACTCATTCACGTTGAGACCAAGCCTCGACCTCCTTGTTTGTACAACAACCCAATCCTATTGATATCTCTTCTTATTCATCTGAACCTGATTCTCCTTCATCCATCATCATGGCACAACCCGTAGAAGAAAATAATCTTGAAAATCAACTTCAGTGCCTCAATGATCTATTCCAAGCCTTTGTGAACCCACCGTAGCGTCCAATGATGCAAGATCACTACAATCCCACTGCAGTGGCAATCGAACCTTGAATACAAATCCCCGCTGGAGGCCCTGACACTGAACTCAAGCCCAACATGATTCATGCCATTCCCAAATTCCATAGGCGTAATTCTGAATATCCTTTCCAGAATATCAAACAACTCAAGAATCTGGCCTAGACCTTCGGGTCAGAAGCTCAAAATCGGGATACTCTACTCATGAAAATGTTCTCCTTTTCTCTCCTAGATAAACCTACTCACTGGTACCAGACCCAAAAGCGTCCGATCAACACCTGGGCGGAACTTCAATCCAAGTTTCTGAGAAAGTTCTTCCCAGTCAGTCGGACAAATGATTTACGGCACCAAATCACACATTTCACACAACAAGTAGGAGAACCACTTCAAGAAGCATGGGATCGTTTTTTGGATCTCATGCGAAAGTGCCCCCATCACGGAGTTCCTAAATGGGAACAAGTCTAGTCATTTTACCAGGGACTCCGTGAGGATATTAGATTATTCGTCAATGCGACTTGCGGAGGAAACATCATGGGTCAACACGAAGACAACGTGTGGGAGATTCTCGAGAATATGTGCGAGAACTCCATCAATAATGAATCCATGGGCATGTTCGATCGGACGAATGCCCAGGCATTGATGAATCCAAAGGGAACACATGAGACGCAGTGCCTGTCCTCTTCCGTCGACTTGGAACTGATGGGTAGTCATCTGGACAAGTTCTCTATTATTGAGAAGAAGGTGGATGAGCTAACTCGACATTTGTAGTGAACCAATTCTGCACAAGACCCATTCACACAACCACCCTCTGGTAGGGAGGCCGTGTACAACATCTATCACCAACCTTCTCAGGGGATGGACCCATATCCACCCGTGTCTGATTCTGGCTACGGAGGAAACTCTGAATTCACCTACTCTAGTTGGGGGAACTTTGAACCCTTATATTCTGATTTTTTCGAGGTTCCTCAGACCTGCGAGGACCTTAATGCCATTCAGAATGATCCATTCTCAAACACCTTCAACCCTGGATGGCGTAATCATCCCAACTTCACGTGGTCAGGCAATAATCAAAATCAGAGACCTCAATATCCACCCTGACCACAAGCTCCTCATCCATATTAGCTATCTCAGCCTCGGCCTAACCCAACTTATCAATCTGGGATGACTCAGACAGATCAAATGACTCTTATCTTTCAGACTCTGGCTGACATTCAGAAAATGAATGCGACTATGCAAAAACAACATAGAGATGAGATCACAGAGGTTCGAATCAACTTGCCCAGATGGCAAATCCTCGCCAACCTGGTGCACTTCTTTCACAACCTCTACCTAATCCGAATAACTTGCCGAGCCAGAGGCATGTTATGAACCCAAATTCGGGCCAAGCTCACTTTGTTTATCAAGCCCCTTCACTCCATCACCTGACGGGATGGAGGCTTCGACATCATATACAGGTTACCAGCAATAAGCACCTCTTTTACCCACTCCAAACCAAAATCAGGCAGGATTAAATTCTTTTACTACCCGCAGTAGCAAAACAACACATGACCCACCTTATCCAAGCCAAACCCAACCTAGTAATATAAACCCTAACCAAGGATAGCCATCCAGGACACCTCCATCCCAAATCAAGAACCTGGACCCATTCTAGAGCAACCATCTAAAGTTCCATTTCCTGAGGCCTTGACCAAGAGAAAAAGGATAACCAAAATTGTGGCACCTGAGGAGGACCTAGTTAAGCTCTTTGAGCAGGTCCATATAAACATCCCCTTGATGGATGCGATACGCCATGTACCGGCTTACGCACGATTTTTGAAAGACGTATGTACACCTAAGCGTAAACTACGAACTAAAGACGGGAATTCGATTGTACTGTCAGAGCAAGCCAGCTTTGTCATTTTGAGCAAACTCCCGCCTAAGGCTAAAGACCCAGGCACCCCTTTGATCTCTTGTGAAATCGGTGATATACAATTTGATCGAGCTTTATTAGACTTAGGAGCCTCCATAAATTTGATACCCACATCTCTACTAGACTACTTTGAGGAATCTGAACTTAAACCAACTAAAATGACTTTACAACTAGTAGATCAATTAATTAAGTCACCAAAAGGAATTCTCGAGGATGTCATAGTTAGGGTGCATGATTTCTATTTCGCAGTGGATTTCATCGTTCTAGACATGGACGCTCCTGAGAAGGTGAAGAATACACCGATCATACTAGGGAGACCCTTTTTGGCCACTGCCAGGGCCAATATCAATTGTGAGGAGGGCTAAATTGAATTGAAATTTGGGAGCAAGACACTAAAGATCAACATGTTTAAGGCCCAACAAGGAATTAATTACAGAGTCATAGAGCAAATTTGCGATATTGAAGCAGTGGTTGATGACTTCATCGAGAACCCAACTATTTCTGATCAACCACAAGAGGATCAAAACCCACAATTAGAGGAGACCAAACTCAACCTAGACACACCCATAGCTCCTTCCTTTGCTCCTAACATCCATCCTAAACTACCCGCTGCTGCTGAAAACACGATTTTGGAATTAAAGCCTCTTCCCAATCATCTCAAGTACGTCTTTTTGGGTTCCAATCAGACATTTCCTGTGATTATCAACTCCCGACTCACACCTGATCAGGAAACATGCCTGATTTATGTTCTCCAGCAACATCGAAGAGCCATTGGATGGACTCTCGACGATCTCACTGATATCAGCCCCTCATATTACACACACCACATCTACACTGAAGAGGGCTCACGACCATCCAGTGAAATGCAGAGATGCCTGAATCCCAATCTACAGGATGTCGTGAAAAAAGAGATTATCAAGTGGTTAGATGCAGGGATCATCTACCCGATCTCTGACAGTCGGTGGGTGAGTCCAATCCAAGTTGTGCCTAAAAAGGCAGGGCTCACCGTCATCACGACCGAAATCGGAGAAACCATACCGACCCGTATAGCAAACTCGTGGAGAGTTTGCATTGATTACAGAGACTAAATTCCTCCACAAAGAAGGACCATTTCCCACTACCATTCATTGATCAGATTCTCGAGAAACTAGCGGGAAATCGATTCTTCTGCTTTTTGGATGGGTACTCCGGTTACAACCAGGTCGCAATCCATCCCAAGGACTAAGAAAAGACCACCTTCACCTGCCCCTTCAGAACTTATGCATTCCGAAGGATGCCGTTCGGTCTCTGCAATGCACCCACTACTTTTCAGCGGTGCATGCTTGCCATATTCTCAGATATGGTAGGTGAATACCTTGAAGTCTTTATGGATGACTTCTCAATATTTCGTGAATCATTTGATGGTTGCCTCCTGCACTTGGTTCAGATCCTCAAGCGGTGCATCGACATGAACTTGGTTCTTTCCTAGGAAAAGAGCCATTCATGGTACCTGAGGGAATTATCCTGGGACATCTTATCTCTGAAAAGGGCATCCAAGTTGATCGAGCCAAGGTGAATTTGATTTCCAAACTCCTTATGCCTAGCTCAGTCAAAGACATCCGATCCTTCCTAGGGCACGTTGATTTTTACCATCGATTCATTCCCGATTTCTCAAAAATCGCATGCCCCTTGACTAATCTTCTATCTAAGGATGTCCCTTTTGAAATCACCAAGGAGTGTACTCAAGCATTTGAGATCCTGCGTGATCAAGTTACCCAAGCACCTATCCTACAGCCCCCTGATTGGTCTCAACCCTTTGAGATCATGTGTGATGCATCTGATTACGCTGTAGGTGCGGTGCTCGGGCAGAAAATAGATGGGAAACCCGTGGTCATATACTACGCTAGCAAGACACTTGACGAGGCTCAGCATAACTACACAGTTACTGAGAAAGAGATGCTAGCTGTAGTATTTGCCCTGGAAAAATTCAAATCGTATCTTTTGGGTTCCCGTATTATCATTTACTCAGATCACACTGCTGTGAGGCATCTCCTTGCGAAGAAGGACGCAAAACCTAACCTCATCCACTGGATCTTGCTATTGCAAGAATTTGATCTCAAGATCAGTGACAAGGTGGGGAAACAGAATGTGGTAGCTGATCACTTATCCTGCCTTCCTTCTACTATTATTAACCCTTCCAGACCCATTACTGAACATTTTCCTGATGAGCACCTCCTGACTATTAGTACAGGATGCTGGTTGCGTTTTTGCAACCAGTATGTATATTTGTTTTTATTACTCGAAAATAGAAAATTTTCGAGGTCGAACTCAGGGAGCAACACTTGATTTTAGAAGCGTACAAAATCACAATTTACAATATAGATATATATTATTTTACAAAAAACAAAGAAAGGAAAACCTGTTCTTCTTTTCTTCTCTCCTTCTTCTTCCATTTTCTTTCTCTCTCCAGACATTTGACTCTAGGGTCAGACGACTTAAACTTCCACTTGCTACAGTGCTTCTTCTACTTGTTCTTCTTCCTCTGGGCTTCTTCTTCTTCTCTTCTTCTCTGCGGCTTCTCTTTCTCTTCTTCTGTGCAAGGCCTTCTCTGTCTTCTTCTTTGCCTTAGGATTTAGCTACATCCTCGGCTTCTTCTTCCTTAGCCTCTCTCTGCTCTTTCTTCCTCTTCTGTTGCAGCTCCACCTTGGCTTCTTCTTCTTTTCTTCAGTCGCGTCTCTTCTTCTTCTCTCTGCTGCACTCCCTCCTCCTTCTTCAGCTTCTACTCCTCTGTGCGGTTAAGTCCTCCGCCGCTCCTCTTGCTGCGCTTCTTCCTCCCTTAGTGTCCTCTTCCTGCACAAGCACCACACAACAAAACCTATTCCCCTACCCCTCTTGCGTGTTTCTCTCTCTCTCTCTGTATTTCTCTTCAGTACGCTCTCCCAGAGCCGGGTTATCGAGTCGGTCGCGTGCCTGGGTCCAGGCACACCGATGTGGGTGTGGTGCACGAGGAGTGCACGGAAGGGTTAATCGGATCCGGGTGCCAGGTCCGCGGGTTATGTCATGGATGAGGCGTGATAGGTGAGGCGAGGGACCTTACCCTAGTGAATCGGAGGCAAACAACTACTGGCAAGAATTCAATTTATGCAGGTGCTGCACCTCAGAACTTTCCTAGGTGGGACTAAATGTCCCACCCTTTCTTGCGCGCCCGCAGCAGCAAGTGCGAGCAATTGCCACTCTAGCCGAGGCCTTCGCTGCCAACAAAAGACCTGGAGTTGCACGTGGAGGTCTTCCGCGCAACCTGGGTGTGTCCAATGGAGCAGGAAGGGCTTGGAGCTACTTGCGAGCTCGCTCCAAGCTCGGTGTCAATGGCGGCAGAAACTCGAAACCTGAAATCAGCAATACAGCATTACGGCCCTGTCAAAACGCTCGGGGAGCTTCGCCAGGGCACGGCGAAGATGCCTAGGTGGGTGGGTGGCCGCGGGGCGACCTAGGCATGCGTGCCTAGGTTGCTCTGTGGCCGTGAAGATGGGTTAGGTCGAGGGAAGGCAACAGGGGTTGGCGCGATCAGTGGAGGGTCGTAGGGTGATCAGTGGGTGGTGGTGATGCTCAGGGATCGGTTGGCGAGGCAGATGGAGGTGTGGAGAGGCGGGGACGCCTCACCGGAGGTCTGGCCAGAGGTGGAGATGGCAATGGTGGACAGTGGAGTCGGGGAGTCGAAAGATTAAATTGACAGAGGGGAAATAGAAAGTAGGAGAAGAGGAGCTTATCTGGGGTAATTGGAGCAAATGGGTGGTAGAGGAGACAAACGGCACGTTTGTGCCGTCGTCGGAGAAGACGGCCCTCAGGGGGAGATAACGGCGACGAGGAGGACAAGAAGGCGTGCATTGGTGTGGCGCAACATGGAAGAATGAGGCGAGGTGAACCCTACTGGTGGTATGGCGGCAGAGCGACGTAAGGGAGGAGGAAAAATCATCAGAGCTTGTGGGCTACTTGGCTAGAGAGAGGGGAGACAAATTCTGGGGGTAGTCTGCAGCCAAATCAAGCTTGGGAGAAGTGGCAGAGCGTGCTGCTTCTTAAATAGGTGAGGGCAGGCTGGCAGGTGTGCGAGAGTGGGGGGAAGAACCCTGCTGGAGACATGGGCAGTCAGAGACCCATACCTCTCGCATGTTCGCACGAGAGGTATGGGTGCCGGCAGGGCATGAGAGGTGGTCCATGCGGAAGAGGACAACGCAAGGGATCCTCCTCTCGTTTCTAGGGCCAACTCCCATGCCCTGCGCGGCGTCATCCTCCGCGCAAAGTTGCCGGAGGTATGGCCTGCTGCTGCGGGTGGCAGAGGGACCGGTCTGAAGAAAACGATGGGAAAGTTGAGGGGGTAAATGCAAGAGTTCAAAAGGTTAAGGGTCAAAAAGTCATTATTGAGGATCAATTTGTAAAGTGGGTCAAGACGACCTTCCCTTAGGTCCAACATAATTTGGACCTAAGGAACCCAATGGTGAAGTTGGATTTTAGGTTTGACTACGTTTTACTGGACATTTTGCACAAAAACCCAAATTAGGTTAGAAATTGGGTATGGACCTCATTCTAGGTTAAAATTGGTTCCAAGGACCAAATTAAAGGTTCTAAACCCTAGGAAATATTTTTTTATGAATTTTAGAGAGTTTAGTTGACTTTTATCTTGCCTGAAACTTCGTGAATTAAAGTAGGTTTGTTTTAGGGTTGTAGAATGTCATTAATTCCTAGATGTTGCTATAACCCTTTTCAGACCAAATCATCCCACTTTCTTATTAAGCCCATTTGACCTATGTCTAGACCCTTAGAAATTCCATTTATGTACTGCATTGGTAAAATTACAGTTTTAACTCTTGTGAATTATTTTATACTCAAATTTGTAATTTCCTAATTTAGGCTTTCCCTTAGATTTTGTAGGAGCTTTTGTACACTTATTTAGGTCAAAATGTGCTAGTTAGGGTTCATGATGAGGTTCTCATCACAGGACTTCCATGGTTTGCTGATCTAGTAAACTACTTGGCATCACATCAATTACCGTTCGATTGGCCAAAAGCCAAGAAGGACAAAATACTTTTCAATGCCAAGTATTACTTTTGGGAAGACCTATATCTCTTTTGCATTGGTGCTGATTAGATCATCCGACGATGTGTTCCTGAAGCAAAAATTTAGGACATTTTGTCCTTCTGCCATGACCATGCATGCGATGGACACTTCTCTGGTCATAAAACTGCAGCAAAAGTCCTTTAGTGTAGCTTCTATTGGCCCACGATTTTCAAAGACACATACAAGCACTATAAGGCATGCACTCGTTGCCAGACCGTAGGAAACATGAGCCATCATGATATGATACCCTTACAGCCGATTCTCGTATGCGAAATCATCGATATCTGGGGGATTGATTTTATGGGACCCTTCCCTGTTTCGGACGGTTTTGAATACATTCTTCTCGCTGTTGACTACGTGTCCAAATGGATTGAGGCCATTCCGACCCGAACCAATGATCATAAGGTGGTTATCAGATTCATTCATCAGAACATCTTTTCTCGGTTCAGGATTCCACATGCCATAATCTCCGATGGAGGGACCCATTTCACGAATTCTCAATTCAGATCACTGATGACCAAATACGAGTTGTCATACCGAATCTCTACTCCTTATCACCCCCAAACCAACGGTCTAGTTGAGCTATTGAATCAGGAGATCAAGAAAATCCTCCAGGTCACTGTCCGACCTGATAGGAAAGACCGGTCATCCTGACTTTCGGAAGCTTTATGGGCTTATAGGACCACCCACAAAACCCAATTAGGCATGTCTCCCTTCAGATTAGTGTATGGGAAGGCATGTCACCTCCCCGTTGAATTAGAGCATAAAGCCTATTGGGCGGTACGAAACTGCAATCTCGATCTTTCTAAGGCAGGAACCCATAGAAAGCTTCAAATGAGCGAGATCGATAAATTACGCCACGACGCGTATGAGAACTCACAAATTTACAAAGAGCGGGTTAAGGCCTTTCACAACAAGCACATATGCAGAAAGATCTTTTTCCCTGGTCAGAAAGTTCTACTCTTTGACGCCAAACTCAAATTGTTCCCAGGAAAACTCAGATCAAAATGGATTGGACCATACCTTGTCCAACGAATCTTTGGAAATGGAGCTGTCGAAATCAATCAACTTAGCCTCGATTTTGAACCTTTTGTCGTGAACGATCCGAGACTCAAATCGTTCATTGAACTCACTGATACTAATTTGACTGAGATAGCTTTTACCCTCCATTCTCCCTGAGCTCATTGCACCCGGTTGATGGCGTTAAACTCAGCGCTTAACGGCAGGCAACCCGTCATTTTGAAAAGCCCGAAGCCCTTCCTGACACATCCTATGCTGAACTCATATTGTACTTTAGGATTCATCCATTAGAATAGCTGGCTCCACCTCTGGTACCCGTATCTGAGCTTGAAATTGTCCGCAATAGTCACCCCTACACATGCACCCACCCAACACCTATTCTAATGAATGATCTAAGCTGAACTCGAACCCACCTAATTTACAATAAGGACATTGCAAATCGTAGGCATGGGGGGTATTAAAGTGCAAAATGCCGTAAAAATCACTTCACAAGAAAAGGTTTCATCAAAAAAATCACATATTCCAGAAATACCAAAAAAAATAAAAAAAAAATTGAAAAAAAACAAAAATTTGAGAAGAGAGGAAATTTTGATGGCATATCAGATTTTGAGAAGAAAAAGGGAGGAGATAAAAATGTCAAAAAGGAGCACAATTTGAAAATAAAAGAAAAAGATATGGTCATTAGTAAAAGATTGAGGAATTGACTTAGTTTTAGACCGAATCAAAAAAAAGAAAATGAAAGGCAAAAAGTGCTAAAAGAAGAGATTAGTAGGAACGCTAATTTTAGGCCTCTTGGGCTGTAATCCTAGGCTTAAAAATTCAAGTACCCACAAAGATCTGGATAATCCTCAAGAGGTTGAGGAAAATACGAAGCTTAAGTATTAGGTCTAAGACATAGGGATTATTCAGCCTCGTTAACTGACCTCTGGTTTGCGGGACTCGGTAATATAAGCACCCCAATCCACACACAATCTGGTTCAGTGCGCCAAAGTGTCAAAATCACGCAAATGCATTAAAATTATTCTGAAAAAGTTACATCGATTAGGAGCGGCTGATCAACACAAGTTGATTTCGACGAGTTCCCCACGTGGAGAGGCGAAAAATTCCCCTCGAAGATGCGCAATAACATATCGTCTCCTTGGTGCTTATCTCCTAGGATATCTACATATCCTACCGAGGGCATGTAAGCACCCTGTGCTGGTTCAGATGCCATGGGTGACATTATCTTAAAATGTCGATTATAAGGGTCTGGATTTAGCTACAGAATGCCATGGGCAAGATTATCTTGAAATCTCGAAAGCCAGGGTTCTGGGGTTGCCATGGGCAGTGCTATCTCGAAGCATTGATTGCTAGGGACCCTGCGAGGATTGATGGTGGGGACTAGGAATCCGATACAGACTGTGTTGTAAAGATAATCTGAAGCTAGAAATAAAAAGAAAAGAGTGAGAAAATTCTCCAAAAATAAAGAAAAATTCCTTTATCTCTCTCTAACAAAAACGCACTGCAAACTGAACCTAGGCTAAAACATGTTAAAAGCACAGGTGCTTTAATTCATGTGGGCCTTAGAAAGCTTCGCGGCAGTCTGAGGCTAAAGCTGGTCAGGTCCGGATCTTGGTTGGTACTTGAGTACCTCTAGGCTTACTATTAGCATTCTAACCTAATTTACAAAAGGAAGCACACAACAAAGTTTTTGAGCATCAAAAGGTTTTATGGTCTAGAATTAAAGTTAATAGCTTAAAATTTTACTAAGGGACTACCAAAAGCTAGGCATAGGGGTATGATGGGAACACCATCATGAGCCATAACTAGCCCATTTTGACCCAATTAAGTCAGTAAATGCTCCTACATAACTGTCAGAGAGTCACAAGTCATTGCATAATCATTCTGAAGGAAAAAATAAACAACTAGGGTTAAAACTACAATTTTATGAGCTTATCATGAATGCAGTAAAATCACAGGTTTTCTCATGGGTTGAATGAAGGTAAATTGGTCTTAGAAAGATAACAAGTGGGTTAGAACAATCAGAAAAGGGTTTGTACGTGTCTTGAGAATTAAATGACTTTTTGAAACCCTAAAAATAGACCCGCTTAACTAACTGAGGTTCTGATCCGGATAAAATTCACCTAAACCCTCTAAAATTCATATAAAAATATTCTCTAGGGTTTAGAACCTTCAATTTAACCATCAGAACCCGTTTTCACCCAAAATAGAATCATAGATAGACATTTGCCCTCATTTGGGTTTCTGAATAAATTACCCAGTCAAACATGGTCAAAACCAAAATCCAACTTCACCATTGGATTTCTTAGGTCCAAATTAGGTTTGTACCAGAATTTGGACCTAAGATGAATTTGTCTTGACCTAGTTTGCAAATTGGTCCTGTCTAATTACATTTCTGCCCTTAACTTTCAAAAACTTTTTAAATAGGTCCCTACAGCATAGAACTCCTAATCCTACAACTTTGGCCACAATCAATCGAGGATTTCTCCTTGATTGATGAAACCTCATCAAAATTGAACTGGAGATTCCTCTTGAAATTCTCTTTCAATTAGACCGATTCTTGTGCTTCAAATCTTTCCTAATTTCTCATGCGAAAGCATGAGAAATTTGGGTTTCCAACTCCAGCGACCTTCCAAGCTTGAAAGCTTGGCTTCCAAGCTCTAATCGATCCCCTGATACCTATATAAAGACTCCCAAGTCCTGTCCGATCCTTCCAAGCTTGAATTCGACCAGAGAAACCCTCAAAATCCTCTCTCCTCCTCCGGCTGATTTGCTTTTCAAGCTCCGACGACTCTCCCTGCCTCCCCTCATTGTCTAACCACAATACCAGTGACAGACTCTTCCTCCTTGCCTTCTTCCGCATCGCGCAGCACCTGCCGGCGCCCCTATCTCATTCATCCTTGCCGTCCACCTCTCATCAGAGAAGCTTCGTCTCCGGCGTCGGCCATACCTCAATCGACGCCAACTCCACTCCCCTTCGTCTGCCTCCTTTCCTAAATGACTCCTTATCTTCTACTCTTCGTTTCCCGGCATCTGCAACTTCGTTTTGACTGCCGACCAGACCGATCGTCCTTCATCTTCCACCTCGACGGCGTACCTCCGGCGAGCTCGCACGGCCACTATGCTCCACCAAATTGGTCGTCGTTCATCACTACACCTCTGCCTCGACCTCAGGAGCAAAGGCCCTAACTTAGTTAGGTTGATTGCTCCTCCACAACCTCCGCCGAACACTGCACTTTCGCACTTCACCTTCCGTCACTATCCGACCACCTCACACACTCTCAGACCTCACAAACATTGCCGTTCACTTCCTCGCCTCATGGCGATGCTATTGAACCTTTTAACCGGGGCTTTTACCTCGTATTTCATGTTTCAGGTAGCAATTCCTTCGACCGCCATTGATGTAGCTTGGACCGAAGATTGAAGCTTGCTCCAGCACCTGCAGGTTCCAGGCGTCAACTCTAGTTCACGCTGAATCGCTCCAGGAGTCTAAGTTGACCAGCAATTAAAGCGTTTGACTGCCATCTTGCGTGAATTGAACGAAGAAGCATCTGCAGCTGCACGCTAAAGAAAGGCAGTGGGATTAGTCCCACCTCAGAAGCTGAGGAGCGCCTGCAGACGGATAAGTTGAATTCTTGCCGTAGGCTATTTGCCTCAGCACGCACAGGGGGTGAGGTCCCCGCACGCACGCCTCATGTGCCTCATCTGCGACTCTGACCCTGCGGACCTGGTGCGCCCGATAACCCGCCTAACCCTAAGCACTCCTTGGCTGTGACCCACGCCCGCATCCCTGGTCCCAGGTACGCTCTAGGTCCGCTTACCCGTATACCCGGTAATGTTGAAGGCTCTGGGAGAGCATGACCTACGTAGAGAAAGAGAGGAGAGAGCTTGCATGGGAAAGGGGGAGGGTTTTGCTGTAGAGGAAATTGGCTGACACTTAGCCAATTCAAGAAGTTCCCCCCTGTGTGAAGAGGCTGAAGAAAAGAAGGAGAGGAGCCGTAGTAGAGAAAGAAGAAGCAGAAGAAGAAGAGAAGGAGAGCAGCCACAGCAGAGAAAGAAGAGAAGAGAAGAAGAGGCTGAGAAGAGAGAAAAAGTTATACATTGTAACTCGAGACAATTAAGCCGTCTGATTAAACACTCAGCCATCTAATACTTGATTGCTAGGCTTTCTTTGATTGATACTATTGAGAAATTTGTTGTTATTGTGAGGGGTATTTAGTGATTCAAATCACTATTTTACCCCATTCTTTTTGCACTATTGACATTTGTTTTCATTTCTATATCATTATTGTTTGGAGTTCTATTATAAATTGCTTATGTTGTGCTTAAATTGCAATTCTTGAGATCTAAATTCCATATTACTCCCTGTGCTCGACCTCGGAACCTTTTCGAGTAATGAAATTTATTTGTTTAAGCACTATTTTGGCTATACTACAACACGACAATCCTAAAACACCGATTTAGCGTGCGAACACCTCCCTTCTTTTGATTTTTAGAGTCATCCTCCACAAAACTAGGAGTTGATATTGGAAGATGAACACAATAGTGAGAAGCGTAGGGGAGACTCTCGGGGATAATATACATCAATTGAGGATTTATGCCCCGAGAAGAACAAAGAATTCAGTGATATAGGCTTTCTCCATAACATTAAAGATGATAATCCTCCTAAATATATTAAGGATAATGAAGTAGCACACAAAGTTCCCGGAAAGGATGTAATTGACATGAAAGAACCCGGGGATGGATTTGATGATAATTTTGATCTCGCTACTTCCCAGGAAACCCAACTGTTTCAAAGCATGTTGATTATGAGTCTACTAATGAGATATTGAATTCTATTCATGACTCATCTATTGTAGAGGAGCAGTTGGAGGTTCATAAAATAATGAAGTTAGGTAAGGATGTGGAAGATGAATCCTTATTGGGAATGGAACCTAAACAGAATAAGCCCTCTTTGGACTTAATAATTACCACCCAATCACTCAAGCAACCTGTAGATTCCTTACCTAATCCTTAGCTTAGGTCTCTACTCATATACATTCTTTCTAGGGATCATTTCAGGCCAGTACATCCTCGGGTAGAATGGCAAGTTTGTATTGATACTTGTACTTCTAGTCTCACCATTCAAGGGTTTGAAATTATTATGTTTATATCTTTTAAAACCCTTCCTACTTTGGAGGACCCTTGTTATCCTCCACTTATTCCATTTCGAGAGGTCTCTTTTCATGTTCCTTTTGTTATTCCTAGACCTCCCCAGGTAGCCTACGAGGTTCTCTATTTTCATATCTTCTTGCGAGCATTTGGAATAACGTTGCATCATCAGCTCGCTAACATCCATGGCTACCTGTTTTCTAGGCCCGCACTGTTACGCATATTTTTAGGGCTTAGCTCTTTCTGTGAGGAACCAGACTTACAGGTTCCCTATAAGTCTGACTGCTGATAGAAAATGCAACACTTGTTGGGAGGCAACCCAGCATTCAGAATAACCCCATCATCAGGTGATTTCCTTCATTTCTCCCCCTATTTTAAGTTTACAATGAGGACATTGTAGGATTTAGGCATGGGGGGGTGCATTTAGCATCTATAAATGTTTGCATGCATTTAGGATAGGTGCATTAAAAAAAAAAATTCTTATTTTCTTGAGCTAAATTGGTTAGTCCCTAGCAGAAGTTTTTATCAAGGATGTTTTATTAAAGATTTTCTTTTTAAAGTGTTTCTTAAATTTAGAATCTAGTATAGTTACTTCACTTGCACGTAGACTAGGTAATGGAGCTTTGAAGAAAACCAATAAGCATTTCTAGTCTACTGAACTTTTGGACAGTTAATAGGGAGTCAGGCATACTATCTTCTATTAGATCCACCTCATATTCATGAGAAGAAAGTAGAGAGACTACTGGTGCGCTAAGTCTAGTGCAAGAACTCTTAAGTTCTAGATAATTAAATGATGATACCTCAAAGTTAGGCATAGTTTTCGCTCTCTATTTCTGCGTGCAAACATTGTGTGAATTCCTGAGAGTCACCAAATAAGGCAGATACACAGAGATTGGGTCTTAATAAAACTATGACTATAGTGGATGGTTACGACCATCCTTCATAGAGTTCTCGGCTAAAGGAGGGTAGTAATGTCAAAGGTGAAAAATACGATTGTCCTATCAATTCTTTCCCGGTGCCGAGAGTAGGTACTTCTACCAAATAAGCCACACAATATCCTCTTGACCATCATCATCTCTAATAATGCCTCACGAATAAAAGTCTTTGTCGTGTTATGTTGATTTATAAAAAGAAAAAAGAAAGAAGGAAATATTTATATTAAAAAAAAGAAGAGAAAAAGAAAAAGAAAAGAGTCCGAGTTTGGAGTTTCATCTTCTTGTCATTTTTTCATTATATGTTGATATTTTTTAGGCAAGAACAAAAATACCAATTGCGATCCACCAAATATGACCCATACCTACTTTTTAGTATTTCTGATCGCCCGAATACTGGCCGAAGTCCTCTAACTTAGTTGTAAGGTTATTAGGACTTTAATTGAAGTGTGAATGCCATGTGAGGCCACCAAATAGTGAGTATATTTACAAAATCTGGTGAGATTTGTGATCTTAGAAAGAAAAGAAGGAAAAGAGTGATTACAAAGGAACATCAAGAGGGCATAGTGTTTAGCCTTTCTTTGAGTTGACTTGTTTGATAGTCTAGAGATCTAAAGTTTGTAGTACTAGATTACATGTAACACCAGATGAGTGTGTGCCACCAAATACGAATTAATTTAACTCAGCATCTCCTACCTAAGCCAAAAAGCCAGGGTCAAATTACAGATTATTTTCTGCTTTATCCCCGAGGGAAGTAGTTGCCTATCCTAATAAAATGCTTACAAAGGGATAAGTACGAACTGTAAATGTAAGTTGGCTTTTCACTTGGATCTGTTACCTAGGCTAATATTACATAACTTTTGTCTGGGTCTCTGAATTTTTGGAATAAGGAAACGAAAAATCTCCTGATTACTTCCATTGTTTTTCACTTTTGCTCGGGATTAGCAAAACTTAGGCATGTGGCATTTGATAAGTTCACTTTCATGGACCATTATTTGGCCTAAGTACTCTTTAATTAGTTGGTCTTAGTTATTAAGTAAGAGTTAAATGGCAATTCACCTTAGTCTGCATATAATTTTATACGTTACTTTTACATTTAATAACATATGACATGGTCTGTTTGTTGAATGCAGGCAAGATGCAAGGGTTAGACATCCATTTTGCTTATATAAGATGTCTAAAGCTTAGATCAGGCATCTGGAAGCTACCATCATAGATCGCCTGAAGTCTACAATTTTTAAGACGTCTAATATTTTTATCGGACGTTTGATGACTAACGGACAGAACTTATCCTTCTATTCCAACCACTCGCAATATTCGCGAGTGGTTGCAGAATTTAACCGCAGAGACTTTAAAAAGAGAGTGGGCCATCTGAAGAGGAGATCTTCCTTCTCCCCCTGGCAGGGACTTCTTCTCCATCTCCACCACCGTGGAATAGGCATACATCGTGGAACTCCCGCATGCACTGTGGCCCTAAGCAAACTCCCTCATCGCCATTCATCAACTATGGGCATGCATGGTGATAGCGTGCAACCCTCATCACCATCACAGCAACCCCATCTTCATCACCACCCAAATCCGCAACCCACCATTATCCATGGTTCATCTTCATCTTCCTCTTCCCTTTCTTATTCGCCACCTGCAGCTCCATGCAATGGAACCCAAACCGTAGCCAACTCACCTCCATCTCCACGCACGCCTACATTCACCGCTAACCCTTCCTCTTCTTCTTTTTCCTCTTCTTCTTCGCCACCTGCATCTCCACGCGAAGGAACCCAAAGCCTTCACCACCCCCCTCCACGCAGCCACCACCGCCGACACCGGCCATCTCATCCTGCACTGAGATCGTCAACATGAAGCCCTTGTCGAGATGAACCTTCCCCTCGATCCTCGTCGTCGGCCATGGACCCTCCTCTTCACGCGAGCACGACAAAGGAATGCTCTATTTCACTACAGTAAAGCTTCAATTAAAATTTACGATAAATGCCATTGCAAAAATCATTGTTCAGCTATTTATCTTATTATTATATTCAGTAAGATTTGCATGAACATCCCTTCAGTTTATTCGAATTACAGATGATTGCATTTGCTTTTGATTAGGATATTGATTACAATAAACAAGGTCTCTTTTACTGGAAATTAGAGGTTATGTTGATTATCATTACCAAGAGTTAATAGAATATTATATTATGGTAATTTTGCATATAAACACCTACAATCTTAATTAATTGCTTAGAATGAGAATTCATGAGGATAACAAGTTGCACTAAAGAATAGGCGCACCCATTGAGATTCCCGAATAAATGAGTCACCACTCACTAGTTTAATAGGCTAATTCCTCCCTGTGGAGATAACCTAACTATTTTCGTGGTTAGATTTTGAATATTAAATGTTTTGAAAAGTGATTTTCTACCACGCAACTAGCTACAATGACATGTCATTTTATGTTAAAATTTTTATCGAAAATGAAGATCGCTCTTTCATGGACCTTCTTCTCTTGGAGACCCCTTAGCTAGCTTAGCTACTAAGTTGTCAAGTAGTAGCTAAACCATAAGGAGTTCAGCTACCGTAAGCTAAGTAGAGCTGAACTGGAGGTAAAGTGAGCTTATGTCAACTAGGTTGAGCTAGCTTGAGCTCCCAGTGAATTGACTGGAGCAAGAATGAGCTAGTCTCAACTAACTTGAGCTGGAACTGAGTTAAGTTGAGTTGAGCTATCATGAGCTATCATCCAGCTAAAATGAGCTGAATGGAGTTGAAATGAGCTAAACCCAAGTTAGTTGAGCTAGAATCTAGCTGTGATGTGCTTCTTCTTCACCTTTTGCCTTCTAGAATGTTAGGATTTTGTGGGATCTAGCTTTCTGCTTATCCCTGACACTCAAATAAATACATTAAAAATATAAAAAAATGCAATGCATGTCTAACCTAGGTGAATTCCTAAAATGCAACCATAAACTGTTTGCAGAGTTAAAACCCTAAGAGCTAGATCTATTTAGGGCATAAGAATGATGATAAATTATCATTTATCACTAGGTCAGGGTTTTCCGATCCCATTTTCTGTCTTAAGGCCTCCGACAGTAGCACCTCTTGGTGAAGAGCACCGCTAGGGTTTAATCTATGCCCTAGCACGAGCAATACTATTAATTAAGCTTGTATGATCTAATTTTTCAGCAGTGTGAGTATTCTATTTCGTGCATCATGATGCGTAAGCATTTGAATAGCCTAAAATGTCTATTTATGCATGTTCTTAGTATTATAGTTGCATCATACATTATAAATATTTCATAACATGCATCATCTTGCACTTAGGATAGTTTGTATAAAATTTAGGTAAATTTTTTATTTTTGTGGTCAAGTAATAAGGTGACTTTTAATCAGGGCCTCGGATTTAAGATCCAACTATATGGAGTTGATCAGGGCGATGATTGGAGTTCAATGACTCCAAGATCACCCCGATTGGGCATCCATAGCATCTGATATAGTCCGAGGAAGATCTGAGATCAGGGACCAAGATGGTGTCAATCTGCATTTCAGACGACAAATCCAACCGCACGAATGGGTTCGAATTGACGATCATAGCCTAACGACGCGAAAATCGACCTAATCCAACATCTATGGCACTTTCTAGAAGTCACAAAAGATGAACGGCCAAGATGGTGCCACGTGGTGCCATCTCGACAGCCAAAACTGGCCCAGCAGAAGTCTGAAGACCCACCGCACTCTCACTCTCTCCTTAACGCAAGACCAAATCTGGGCCATTGGATCTTGATCCAACGGCCACAAGCACGCATGTCGCGGTTAAAAACTTGACGAAGAAGGCACAGCGCAACGATTAAGGCGTTGCGGGAGCTGAGAGCGCACGTTCGAGTCATGTGCAATGTATCTCCTCTTCTTGTGCAGGCGTAAAATCCAGCCGCTTGATCTGACGCCAACGGCCCAGATCTTCGAATCAGGCGGACGTGCGATTGAATGCTCGCCGCGTATGCATGATCAGACGCACGATGTAAAGGGTGGGCTGGCGTGTGATGATGACCCTTCAATCTGGATCTGGCAGCTTGGAATAGGGTTACGTTGTGCCATAACAAGTGAAGACGAAGCGGTAGCAGCGCGATTGTGGCCGTCTGATCTTGATCGGACGACTGAGATCTATGCTCAGTCGCTCAACGTCCGAAGTTAGAGGGGCTCGAGTGTGTTGAAGTCGTCTGATCTTTCGATCAAACGGCTGAGAATGCACGGTCAGTGAGCATTGAGGAGCAAGGAGAGAGGGTGAGGGTGGGCATGCACTATGCCCATGTTTGGTGGCTTTAGTGACGTTTAAATACATCACTAAAGACTCCTGATTTAATGTTTTTAAGTGAAATAACCTTTGTACCCCCTCCAATCTACACCTATATATAGCCCTACAACCCCCACATATTTCTCATCCCTTCCTCTCTTCTCTCACCCCCTCTAAAGCTCTAAGAGCTTGTCCCAAACCTGGGATGCTCCTCTAGAGTAAAAATTAGAATTTTTCCACCTTCTCCCCCCTTCATGGAGCATCCCACGGTTGTCCTCTCACTCCATTTGGGAAGTGGATCCCACGACGACGACGACGTCCTGCCTCGCCCCCGATTCCTCCTGCTTCATCCTTCTTCTCGCTCTGTCTTCCGTCTTCCAGGCGTCGCTCCGTCTGGCTCATCCTCTAAGCAATCGTTGAGGAGGATACTTCTCTCTCCATTCTCTTTACCACTTTCTAGAGTAGATTTACTACTTTCTAGCGTAGATTTCCTATTTTCTAGTTGTAATGATTAGTGTAATGAACAGCATTTAGTTATGAGATACATGTTTATTCTACCTCTCTTTTGTCTTTATTTGTAATATTCTCTCTCTCTCTTTCTTCTATTATTTATTCTTTAAATAGATAGCTAGTTCTCGACTAGGTAATCTATTTCGTGACAATTAAACAAATGCGATTTTGAATCACATGTTCGCCTCCCTGTGTTCGACCCAAAATTTCTTTACGAATTTTGGTAAAATTTTATCTATTGACGGATTGCTTCGTAAATCGAACTACAACGACGAATTTTTCAAATCCGATTTTGATCGCGTAGTTTTCCACATTCAACACATCATGACATAGGGAGTCATGGGAGACTAAAAGGAATCTGTGAGAGACTTGTTGGGGAAGTCATCCACCACAATCACTCCCTCACACATGTAGGGGACTTTTATCAAGGTGGATGAAGCCAACTTCCTATTGTGGTCTACATCATTCTCCAGATTTGTCGAATCCCATCGCAAGAAGTAAATATTGACAAAGGCAAAACCTGCAATAAAGTCTGCAAACTGGGAGGTAGACAATGACTGGGTAGATACATGCTTCCTCAATAGCATGACCCAGACCATTGCAAAACAGGTCATAGCATATAACTCTGTGAAGAAAATATGGGAAGTGTTGCATGAGATTCATTTCCATAGGAGCAACATTACCAGATTGTAGGGAGTCGTAGAGGACATCCACTCTCTTCAGAAAGGCACTATGGCCTTATCCGAATACTATGGCATAATGAAAAACCTCTGGGACAAGTAGGATGCCTACTAGCCTATTTCTGCTGATGTAGTCGTTATTGCCAAGCAAAGAGAGGTCATTCGATCTATTTATCTTCTGTCTGGTCTTGGCCCTAAGTACAAGGCGGTGAAAGATTAGTTCATGACCATGGATGAGATTCCCACACCTACACAGATTTATTTTACGCTCATCCTTCTAGGCTCGACACTGCCGATCCAGTGCCTATGACTAATGCATCTGCTATGGCCACAGTTGTGAAATTCTGGACTAGAAGGGGTGCATAGTGTGGTATATAAATTACATGGAAATAAAATCATAATCAATCACACAAATAACATTCACCACAAATGAGACAAGTAATTTTCATGTGGAAACCTCAAGGGTAAAAACCACCACCTAAGCCTCTCGACTTAGGATTTCCCGGTCGATTGAGTCGACCAAATCCACTACGTACTACTTGAACGAGGGTAGTACAACCTCAATTACAACTACCCTACTTTAACCCGAGGGTAACATACCTCAAAACCCCTCTTCACGAGGAGTATTTTGTCTCACGATAGAGATGGGAATTCGCTATGTGAATATCCAACCAAAGAAAACAAAATACAAGTAACAAAACCTATAAAGCCCAAAATGTAAGGATTATATCTAAGCTTCTATAGGAAAGAAATATTACCTAAAATGGAAGTGTGTAGGCGTGAATTGGCACAACGAGTCGGTGTTCTTGATAATGAGGATTAACAATGGCACCTTCTTGTAGAATTGTGGGAAGTATTCTCTCTTGTGTGTCTTATCAAGTGAAGGTCCTCTCATATATATAGATGGCTTAGGAACTCTTAGGAAGACTTTAGAAGGTCGTTATAGCCGTCGGGGTTGATTGCAAAGAAAATTCGACTGAAATCAAAACTAGATCAGGCTCAAAATTGCACTAACAGTAGGATCAAGATTTTTGGGTCAAATGTCTTATCAGTTGTCTAATACTACTCTTGGTCGTCTAATCTGAAGGGTCAGTGTTCCTGGAATGAATCAGATGGAAACAGGGTTCTTGTGTCTAATGGCCAGACGTCTTGGATGTAATTATAGGACATCTAACTTTGTGTGGGTTTATTCCTGTTTTGGACCAGATCTAAATAGGTTCTAGTGTATATGTGTTAGACGATAGGTTGGACGTCTGACATATGATCGGGACATCTAAAACTTGTAGGAATTGATTCCAAGAAGCTAACGATTAGATACGGGTCTGGTATCCTTGGGATTTGGTCCAATGTCTCTTTATTTGTTGTTTGGACACCTCTACGGACATCTGGAAATGAACACTAAATTATCCTAAGTTCACTTGCAAGGGCAATGTCTAACGATTCTCTTGTAGGATGTCTGGCAAGGTCATCAGACGTCTTGTAAGACGTCTGGACTAAGGGTAGAACGTCTAAATGGAAAGGCACAGACTATTAATTTCCATCTTAAGTGTTCGTATATCTGGCCAAAAGGTCAAACGACTTAAAGTCACATATCAGACATCAAATGCCCACATTGGATGCCTGATGAGGCCATCTGAAGCCTATTTTGATTTTCTAAGTTTGTCTAAGTGTCATAGAGATGGGAAGGTGTTCCCAGGACTAAGGTGTTGTACTTTTTGAGCTCTTTACAATAATTCTCAGAAAATAAAGAGCAAACAAATAAATACATGTACTAAAAGACTTCTATCTTATTCTTCAACTCTTTCTTCAAGCTTTCATTCCATGCGAAGCTTTATCATCTTCATGCTCCTTGATGCTTTTGTCCAAGGGCAAGCTCCTCAGGCTTGCCTCCATTTGCACTAATCCTGAAACTTAATCACTAAAAATGCAACTGTCAAATAACAAGTGTTTTCTTATCATCAAAATCAACGATCGTGATGCTCTTCCACCAACAAGTTGGTCGTGGTAGGGGAGCTTCTAGAGGAAGAAGAGGTCGATCTCATGGTGGTGCACGTGGTTGTGGTGAAGGCCAGAACTCCTTCGTTTGTATGTACTATTATAGAAATGGACATACTACGGACCATTGCTGGGTGAAGCACAGATATCCATAGGGTATGGATCCACGTGCTCATTAGGTATCTACAGAAGATACATCTTAGGTATAGGAGGATGATAGCCAGATTTCGATCTTTAGAGTAGATTATGAGCACTTCATGGCTTCTCAAGTATCCACTTTCGCCTCTGTTCAAATATCTGCAGGTACTGCAGCTGTGTCTAGCTAGATCCCCAGCCCTTGCTTGGCTTGCGGATTCAGGTGCTTCTTCTCACATAATTGGTCATATCATCTTATTTTCCTCTCTACGAGATCTTGCTACACCTTTTCAGGTTAAGGAAGTAGATGGTGGTTTGTCACTAGTTATTAGTTTTGGGAACATATCTATATCCTTCGCTTTACCATTATCAAATGTTATGCATGCTCCTATGTTTGCTTTAAATTTGATGTATATTAGTCAGATTACAACGGATTTGAGATGTCATGTAGTGTTTCATTACCAATACTTCTTCTTGCAAAACCTCCAGACAATGAGGTGGATTGGCAGAGAACTTGAGTAGAACAGTCTTTATTAACTTCATGTCCCACCTTCCTCTAGTGCTGATGTCATTTGAGCCACTTCTGCTCTTTAGTGGCACCTATGTCTTAGTCATCCGAGTTTGCATGTTCTTCTCTGCCAATTCCCTGAGTTGTCCTTTTCGGATGCTTTTAAGTGTGATGCCTATCAGTTAGGCAAAACCATAGGTCTCCTCTTCCACCGCAAAATAAAAGAGCTGAGTCTATTTTTGTTTTAGTACATCCTGATGTTTGGAGCTTGTGTAGGGTCAAGAGAGTTAGAGGCTTTTGGTATTTTCGTATTCTTGTGGATGACTACAGCAAGATGTCATGGGTGTTTATGATGAAAGAAAAGTCCAAAGTCTTTGATATTGTGAAAAATTTTGTTTCGGAAATAAAGACTCTATTTTCTTCTGTTTTAAAAATTTTTTGGAGTGATAATGGTCTTGAATTTGTGAATGCAAAGAGTACTGCTTTTTTTAAGTTTATGGATATTGTTTACCAAACTACTTGCGTTCATACTTCCTAACAAAATGGGGTAACTGAACATAAACATACGCATTTACTTGATGTAGCCCACTCCATTATGTTTCAAATGAATGTTCCTACATCTTTTTGGCTAATGCTGTTCTTATTGCCACGTATATGGTGAGTCATGTCTCTTCTTCTATTTTAGGGGGTAAAACACCATACTCCCTGTTGTATCCTTGTAAAGACATGTTTTCTGTTACTCCGGTTGTCTTTAGCTGTGCGTTTTGTTCACCTATACCATGTTGATAAAATTTTTCCTTGTTCCATGAACTGTATCTTTCTAGGTTATCCTAGAACTCAAAAAGGATACCATTATTATGATCCTATGTCATGGGAATTTTATGTCTTTGTTGATGTAACATTCTTTGAGGAGATTCCCTACTACCAAAAATAGGGGGAGCAATCCATCACTCAACCTGACAATGTTCCTCTTCCTATTATATCTGATCCACCACAACCCAATGAGCCATCTATATCATGGGTTAGTCGGCCAAATCCTGGTCCTTATCCATGTCATCCTGAGATTCCTATCACAGATACCTTTCTTAAGCATTTTTAGCATAGGATTCAGGATGTTCCTCAAGTGGAGGAACCTTTATCTACTATTTTTCCTCAGTCTCCACCAACCGCTGATGATTAGTCTGAGGACTAAGTACCTACTATTGAGGACACTACTATGAACCTTCCCATTGCACAAAGGAAGTCTCCACGATCTTGTGCCAAATATTCTGTTTCTCAGTTTATGTCATTTGACAGTTTTCCTGTAGTTGGACGCTAATTCTCTTTAGCCAATGACAGTTTACAGTTACCACGGGATCATCATGAGGCCTTCTAGGATCCATCCTGGACGTTGGCTAAGAAGAGATGGCAGCTTTGCAGTCCTGTGACACATGGGCTCTTGTTGATCTACTCCCAGGTGCTACTGTTGTGGGATGTAGATGCGTGTTTACCCTAAAATGTCGTCCAGATGGCATGGTGGAAAGACACAAAGCACACCTAGTCATCAAAGGCTATACTCAGACCTTTGGAGTCGACTACTTTGAGACCTCTCTTGTGGCTCGCCTAAATTCTATTAAGATCCTGCATTCTCTTGCAGTTAACAGGCATTGGGCGGTTCATCTGTTAGACATAAAAAATGCTTTTCCTTATGGAGACATGGAGGAGGAAGTCTATATGGAGCAGCGACCTGGTTTTGTAACTCAGGGGAAGTGTTATAAGGTGTGCAGTTTGAAGAAGGCTATTTATAGACTGAAACAATGTCCTAGAGCCTGGTTTGAGAGGTTCAATAGAGTTGTTCAGGACTATGGCTTCACCAGATTGTCTGTTGATCACTCTGTGTTTACACTACATTGGAAGATAGGTTCTGTTATACTCATTGTTTATGTTGATGAGATATTACTAACTGGCAGTGACAAGAAAGGCATAGAAGAAACAAAAAGTTTGTTACACTCACAGTTTGTTACTAAGGTTCTAGGCCCTGTTAGCTATTTCCTTGGTATTGAGGTACAACATATTGGAGGAGGACTTGTGCTATCTCAGTGCAAGTATGTGCTTGACATGTTAAAAGACATGAGTATGCTGGGGTGTAAACTAGAGTACGTGCCTATGGACGCATCTTTGCCACTTGCAGATGATGAGAGCCCCTTACTTCTAGATGTTACTAGATATTGTGCAATTATTGGTAAGTTGCTGTATTTGACAATTACCCGAACTGATATTACCTTTGTTGTTGGTAGACTGAATCAATTCATACAGTCCCAAGGGAGGTTTATTGGGATGGAGTTTGTCAGATTCTCAAGTACATGAAAAGTGTGCCTGGGAAAGGACTTTATTTTAGAAACAATGGAACTTGAATGTATGTGGTTTTTTAGATACAGATTATGCTAGAGCACATGAGGACAAGAGGTCAACGACAAGATACTATACCTTTGTTGAAGGTAATCTAGTCACAAGGAGAAGCAAGAAGCAAACAGTGGTTTCTAGATCAAGTGCTAAGTATGAATAGAGGGTCATGTCTCAGATTACTTGCGAGTTAATATGGGTTCGTTCTATCTTAGAGGATTTTAGAGTGCAGGTTTCTAGACCTATTCCTATGCACTATGATAATAAAGCTACCACTTTTATTGCAAATAATCTTTTCTTCCATGAGAGAACCAAACATATTGAGGTGGATTATTACTTCATCAGGGAGGCCATTGCTGCGAAGAAGATTTCTACTCCCTACATTTGTACTGAAGACCAATTAGCAGACATCTTCACTAAAGCACTTCCCAAGAACCAGCTGCATTATATTTGTTCCAAGCTAAGTATGCTTGATGTTTATGCTTCAACTTGAGGGGGAGTGTTGAGTTGTATTGGGGGCTTTCCTGTTTATCTTATATTGTAGAGGGTGTTTCTGTACTTTGTCCCCTTTGGTGCTCTCTATATAAAGACACCAGGGACCATTAACAATCTATGGCATTTCAACCTTGACAGGTATGTTATGTTGTGGGGGCTTTTGGTTATTTTTATATTTGTTTGAAGTTTTGTAATTTTTGTCTTCACCTCTCTCTATAAAAGGTGGTGTAGGGCTTTCTTGCGAAATAACACTTTTCATTTCCTTTAACTTGGTATCAGAGCTAGGTTAAGGGCTCCACTGAAGAAACCCTAACCCCTACCATTAACCCCCTCCTCGCTGTTGCCACCGCCATAGCTAGCAGCGCCACCGGCAGCCTAGCCGATAGCATCGCCTGTAGCCGTAGCCAATAGCGTCGCCGATAGCCCAGCCGACAACGTTGCTTGCAGCCACTACCAGCAGCACCACCGCCTTTCAAGGCCGCCGTCGGTAGCATCACCACCTCCCCAGGCCACCGCCCAAGCCGTTGCACGCTGTCTTCCATTCTTCATGCTCTCTCTCTCTCGTTCTCGCTGCCTGTGTGTTTGGTAGTAGGAAGAGGGCACATCAGTGCCTTGGGTTGATTGGAGGACCTTTGGAGCGTGATTGATGGAGTGTTAAAGCCAAGGGTCTCTCGAGAAGGTGATTTGATGGTATTTTTAGATCCTATCCAGTAGTTTTGAGGTCTATATTCCCCTATTTTGATGATCTTGTAGGGTGTGTATTCTCCTTTGGAGTGTTAAAGGATTTTTGGGCCACATTTGTGTGGATTACGGGGTGTGTATTCCCCTCCAATTCAATTTTTGAGGTGTGTATTCCCCTATGTGATATTGAATTTGTGTCGTACGTGTTATTAAACAAGTTTTGGGGTGTGTATTCCCCTGTGTAGCATCAAAATCAGATCTGCAGGTATTTACAGAGGAAAAATCATATTTGGGTGGTGTGATTTTGTGGACATGGTAACTTCTTCTCAGTCAGAGATTGTGTTGGGAACCACCGTGGGTGACTCTTCTCCAACCACTGGTGTGACGTAGTTGATTGACTCGGGTGCCTCCAATCACTTATTTGGTAATCTGCAGTGCTTTGGGCAGATTCAATCTGTCACTCAAGTTTGCACTATATAGGTGGCTAATGGGTGACATGCTCCTATTGATGGTCAGGGGGTAATTAATGTTACCCCATTTATGCAGCTCAACCGTATCTTGTTTGTTTTGGATTTGTCCATGTACTTGCTCCACTTTAGGGAGTGCGTTACAGTGGCATAGACTGTTAGGCCATCCGTCATTGGATAAATTACACAGACTTATTCCACATGTGTCCCTTACTATACAGCTTTCCTGTGATGCATGCCAACTTGGAAAGCATCATAGATCTTCTTTTCCAGCTACTACTGGACCATGTATGTCTTCATATTTTCAGTTAGTGCATCTTGATGTTTGGGGTTCTAGTAGGACTCCTGATAGACAAGGACATCGTTATTATTTAATTGTGGTTGATGATTTTTCTCAATTGCCTTGGTTACTTTTCATGAAGAACAAGTCGGAAGTGGACCCCCTGATTGAGAAATCTGTGTTGATGATAAAGAATCAGTTTGATGTCTACATCAAGATAGTCAGATTTGATAATGCATTGGAGTTTTGTACCCGTCGACTAGTAGATTTCTATGGTTTGCATGATATTATCCATCAGACTTCCTATCCCTACACCTCTTAGCAGAATGGGGTTGCAAAGAGGGAGCACATGCACATTCTTCATATGACTGATTGCGCAGCAATCATAGGTCTTAATTGACCTAAATTAGTCTAGGACACTACTGATCAATCTAGGCCACTTCCCATTGTAGGTGAACTTGTGCTAGAGCCAACATCTTCTGATTTACACTCTTCTTCTTTCACCTACATCCCTAATTCGGATGTTAGAGATTCTGAGATGACACTTTCTATCCCTGATCCTGACATCCGAAAACCAGAAGTAGCTCTGGATAACTTGAACGAAGAAATAAATATGCTACCTGAGGTAGGAATTACTGAGGAGCCCAATGCATAGAGGGTGAAGCTTCGAGCAGATTGAGCTGGGGACGCACCTACCATTCTAGTCAATGGCTCGACTCTGAGCCTGAGGAGATAGCCTCTAATGAATCAGAGATGGGTACTGATGAGGACGAAGTAATTTCTGACGAGGATTTCAGTGACCTCCCCACAGATCTTCTACTTTCACGGATACCCCCATATGACCCAGAGCCTGGAGAGGGCATGATCTTTGATGTCAATTATCATTACGAGGATCCCTATGACTCAAATTCTGGTTCTGAGGTACATTTTGATCTACTCCCTCAGCAACTTCCTGCTGAATTGTGGGACATGATAAATCAGCTGAATCAACATCATGATCCCCCCTCTGATTATCCTCTATTTTCCACCACCACTCCACACTTTCTTATAGCTAGACTTTTTGGAGTAGGGGTGCATAATCAGTTGATTCGCATCTCCGGACCACTGGTTCTGGGAGCATACGAGCATATCTTTCTCTTAATCTTAGTCGGCTCCTATGCTAGAAATGACACATCTGATTGAGTTTTCGCCCAGCTGGAGACGTTAAATTCAGCACGTATAAATACCATTCACTCCACATTCCACCATCATTTATATATAACCATTTTTATACATAGCATATTTTTGTCTTAGCATATGTCCCTTTTGTATATTGCATGCTAACAGGTTGGCTGGTGCTGAATATAATTTCAGGAGCAATTACAAGTGATTTCCACCCATTCTCTCCCTGCAGTATTTATTTTCTTTTACATTCATGCATGAGGACATGCAAGAACTTAGGCATGGGAGGGTAGATACAGCAAAAAACTGAAAAAATTTTCATGCCAACACTTAGGAAAACCTCGGAGCTGCATGTAAAATGTACTTTAGGAACCTAAATAAAAGAACAACGACTCCACCTCCAGTGCTCACATTGGAGCTAGAAATCGTTCGCAACAGCCACTTCCGACTCACCCGCTCACCTATTGTTCTAAATTTAGGGTCAAGCTAATTGTAACCCGATACGGGAAATTCATGAAGTATAAATTATATGAGGTTACATGTTTATAGCATATATAGATATTGCATTCATGAATAAGATTATTTTACTAAGAGAATGCATTAGAGATTTTATCTTCTAGTTGATTCCTATAATCTCGAATCCAGTACAACTTTTCACACACACGTAGAATTTGCAATGGATTCACGGTGAAGGGTGATAAAAGTCTTCAGTCTGTCATGAAGAAGCAGTGCTTCTTTTCCTGAACTCCTGAACAGTGTTTTGGGAGTCAGGCAGATTTTCTTCCAATCCACCAAATAGTGTGAGATGAGAGTAGAGTGTATTGGTGCTCTAAGATTAGTGCGAGGAATCTGGAATCCTAGATAATTAGGTGATGATACTCTGAGATTAGACATAGTTTTCGCTATCAATTCCCGCGTATACATTTTTGTGCGAAATTTTGAGAGCCACCGAATAAGGCAAATACGCGGAGAGCGAGTTTTCATAAAACTAGGGCTAAGGTGGATGGTTATGACCATTCTTTACGGAATCCTCGGCTGAAGGAGGGTATTGATGTCAAGGTCAGAAACACACCATCCTATCCGTCTCTCCCGGTGCTGTGAGTAGGCACTTCCACCAAATAAGCCACCCAATGTCTCTTGAGTACCACCAATCCCTAATAATGACTCAATAAAGTTCATGGATGTATGCTAGTTGTGTTATGTTGAAAAAAAAAATAGAGAGAGAGAGAAAGAAAAAGAAAGAAAAAAAAATGAAAAGAAAGAAAAGCTGAAAATTAGAAAAAGAAGAAAAAGCAAAGAAAAGAATAAATATTTAGTATTTATTTCATCGAGGCAATACCACCAAATAAAATTGAGATCCACCAAATATGGCCTTAACCCACCTTTCTTGTATTTCTGACCACCCGAATACTGGCTGAAAAATTCTGACTTAGTGTTAGGGTTATGAGAACTCAATTAAAGTGTTAATGCCTAGTGAGACCAATAAATACAGATCATATGTGTGAATCTGGAAAGATAGTGAGCTCTAAAAAAAAGAAAAAGAGAGAATGAATACAAAGGAATCAAAGAGAGCATAGTTTTTCTTGTCTTTCTCTGAGTTGAGTTACTTAGTAATCCGAGAATCTAGATTTTGTAGTACTAGTCTATATGTAGCACCAAGTGAGAGTGAGCCACCAAATATATAATCTTAGCCCTCAAAGATTCTCTACCTAAGCTTAAAGTCGGGGTGGAATTCATAGAATATCTTGAACACCCCGAGGGAAGAAGTCCGCCTATCCCGCTAGAATTTTTACTTGGGGTCAAGTACAGGCTTTAGAGGTGAATCAGTTTTTCACTCGAATCCGTTGCAAAAGCTACATAGCTGCACTTTCACGATTGTCTGGATTTCTAGAGCATAGGATGAAAACAAAAAGGAGAAAAATCACTATGCATACACTTGATAAAATAATCAGTCCCTTCAGGACCCTTGCTGTAAATAATTTAGTCTTGCATTTGCTAGGGACTAGCAAGATTTAGGCATGGGGGTATGATTGCGCAGCAATCATAGGACTTAATTGACCTAAATTAGGCTAGGACCTAGCATAAGTTAGGGTATTCATGCATGCATACTCATTATCTGCATCTTTACTGCTTTCCTTTAGCTATGCATAAATAATGTTATAATGTGCTGATTAAGTGATTATGTCGATTGCAGGGAATAAACTGATTAGGAGCTGGATCTAAAGCTGGATCAGGAATAACGGGAGTTACAGTAGAGCTGGAGTAGAAGGCTTAGTTTAGATATAGGAACAATAATGTAAGGGGGTTAAAGGTTTTCTATTCTATTAAGTAGAAATAAAGCAGTAAAATATGAAGAGCATAGGTCCATCCTAGCCCTAGGATAGCCTAGAGACTTCCCCAAGCCTTAGCCACCCTTAGATTAGGTCACAACACCCTAGAAAGCCATAAAACCCTAGTTCCAACCCTTATCTGGATGTCCAGATAAGTTATAGGACGTCCAGGACCCTTAGCCATCTCCCGCACACCTCAAACCCACTTATGCAGTGTTATTGGACGTCCAAACACTTTGTCAGACGTCCAATTTCTGCAGAGTACCCCAAACAGAACCCTGATTTCCCCCTGACTCAAATTGGACGTCCAGAATTGATGTCTGGACTTCTGATTTTTGAGTATAAGTCGTCTGATCCTATTATTAGACGTCTGATACTGGTCTCCAGTCCCTGCTTTGAGATTCAAGTCTTGGTCTTGGATCTCTAGCTCCCTAGACCTAATCCCAACCCCATAGGAACCTAAACTAAGGTGTCCTAACCCTAGTACATCACATCTAGACCTACCAAAGGACCTAATTAGGTCCTCACCAAACCCAATTGACTTAGATCAAGTCAATTACCTTCACCTAAGTCAATTGGACTCATTGAGTCCAATTGAGCTTAGATCTCAACCCACACAAGTTTAATTGGACTTGGTGAGAGTCCAATTGACCTAAACCTAACCTTATTGAGTTATTCTACACTCAATTAGGTTCACACTCATTCAATTAAACTTAGGTTAAGTTTAATTGCATTTTCCCCTTAGCAATTAGGGTTTGTAACCCTAATTCAAGACCTACACCTACCCAATCCCCTTAGGACCTAACCCAAGCCACCTAGCCACATAGAGCATGACCACACACACACACACACACCCATTCACGTTCACACACTTCTCTAGAATTCTCTAGAGATCTCTTGAGATGGCACCACCTCTTGGTTGCCAAATTTAGCAACCAAGAGGCATTCAAATTGAGATCCACAATTTTTGGACCTCAAAGATCACCTCCACCCACATGTGGCCGGCCACTCTTGGACTCTCTCTAGAGAGTTCTACACCTCTCTAGAGAGAAGCCATTGGGTCTATAAAAAGACCCCATGGGTGGCCAAACACCCCCATTCACATCCCTTGGCTTCATTGGCACCACTCACCTCATTAGCTCCATACACGCCCACCTTCACTTAGGTTAGCTACTCCACCTCCACGAGCTCTCCACCACCATGGAGGACACCATGCCGGGATGTTGGATCAACCCTACCTCTCTCCAAGGGTCGGCCTAAGCTACATTGGCCGCCCCTCATTCTCCTCTCGACCACTCCAAGGCCATCGAGGACCACCCCTGAATGCCCTTTATTCTGCTAGATTTAGTTCATGCTCTCCATAACTTTTACTGCTTTTATTACTTCTTAATAGCGTAGTCTTACTTCTCCCCCAATGATGCATGCAAAATCCCCCCGTAGATTCTTGTATGCGATCATTTTCTGGTAGCTAGATTTACATTTCTAAGCATTCATGTACAAGCTTTCTTCTACCTTCTATGTTGCAAACACTCTCTTGAATGAATAGAAGATATATTTTTATATATATGTCTATGTGTTGAGAATCACCATGAGCTTATTGCAATATCTTTTGAGTGATTAATGTTTCCCATTTTTAATTCCTGATATACTTGCAACTAAGCATGTCGTACTTCAATACGTAATAATCATAAACCGGCGTGTGATTATAAACGAAGTAGAGCGGCAAAAAGATCGATTTCAAAAGTAAATCAAATGCCTCCCAGAGACGAATGACTAGGACTCAAGTCTCGTAATCATTACAAACTTAATTTTTGACGAACGTTTTTGCGTGACTATACTACGATTTTCGACGACTTTCAAAATGCGTGAAAACGCTTTCTGTCAATGACCAGAGCTCTTCTTATTCAAAACATTGTGTCACATAATTACTGGAGAGATGCAGTTCTCACAGCCTGCTATCTCATTAATAGACTACCCTCCTTAGTGATCCATGAGCAAGTGCCTTGGCAGGTGTTATATCCAGATGCAGAGTTGTTTGATTTTCCACCTACGACTTTTAGATTGTGGCTTTCATTCATCTTCTTGGATCTGGCCGAGATAAATTAGCACCTAAAGCAATCAAATGTGTGTTGCTTGGCTACTCTCGTACTCAGAAGGAGTATCGGTGTTTTGATAATCTACGCCATAAGCATTACATTAGTGCAAATTGATTGCGTAGCAATCATAGGTCTTAATTGACCTAGATTAAGCTAGGACTTAGCATAAGTTAGGGTTATTCACGCATACATACGCATTATCTGCATCTTTACCGTTGTACTTTGGCTATGCATAAAATAATGTTATAATATGCTGATTGAGTGCATTATGTCGATTGCAAGCAATAAGTTGATCAGGAGCTAGATCTAGAGCTGGATCTGGAGCAGGATCTAAAGCCAGATCAACAATAATGGGTGTTGCAGCAAAGCTGGAGCAGAAGACTTAGATTAGATGTAGGAATAATGATGTAAGGGAGTTAAGGTTTGCTATTCTATTAAGTAGGAATAAAGCAATAAAATGTGAAGAGCTTAGGCTCATCTTAGCCCTAGGATAGCCTAGAGACCTCCCCCAAGCCTTAGCCACCCTTAGATTAGGTCACAGCACCCTAGGAAGCCCTAAAACCCTAGTTCCAACCCTAATCTAGACGTCCAGATAAGTTATAGGACATCCAAGACCCTTAGCCATCTCCCGCACACCTCAAACCCACTTCTGCAGTGTTATTGGACGTCCAGACACTTTGTCAAACGTCCAATTTCTGCAGAATACCCAAAACAGAACCCAAAATCCCTCCTGACTCTGATTGGATGTCCAGACAACAAGTCTGGACTTCTGATTTTTGAGTATAAGATGTCAGACACTATTATTAGACGTCTGATACTGCTCTTCAATTCCTGTTTTGAGATTTAAGCCTTGATTTTGGATCTCTAGGTCCCTAAACCCAATTCCAACCCCATAGGAACCTAAATTAAGGTGCCCTAACCCTAGTACATCACCTCTAGACCTCCCTAAGGACCTAATTAGGTCCTCACTAAACCTAATTGACTTGGATCTTAGTCAATTCCATCAACCTATTCAATTGGACTCATCGAGTCCAATTGAGCCCTAATCTCAGCACACACTGTCCAATTGGACTCAGTGAGAGTCCAATTGACCTAGACCTAAATTAATTGAGTTGTTTTACTCTCAATTAAGTTTCCACACACCCAATTAAACTTGTATTAAGTTTAATTACACTTTACCTTAGTGAATTAGGGTTTATAACCCTAATTTGAGACATACCTTGACCTAAACCCACTAGAACCTAACCTAATCAACCTAGCCACCTAAGTTTCAACCCACACACACCCACACACACCATCCACATGAAAATACCTAGCATAGAGTTCTCTAGAACTCTCTACCATGTGTGGTTGCCTTGGTTGCCAAAATTAGCAACCAAGAGCCATTCAATTTTTAGATCCACATTGGGTGGATCTACAAACCACCATCCATCCTCTCTCTCTCTCACTCTCCCATGAGCTCCCACCATAGGCCTCTCTAGAGAATTCCATAATTCTCTAGAGAGCTTCCCTTAGGTCTATAAAAAGACCTAAGAGGTGGCCATTTGCACCCATTCGCTTCCTTGGCAAATTCACTCCATTAGTGCCATTCACACCCACTTCCACTTAGCTAGCCACTCCACCTCCACGAGCTCACTACCACCACCATGGAGGACATCATGCCGGGATGCTGGATCACTCCTCCCTCTCTCTAACGGTCGGCCTAAGCTACATTGGCCGCCCCTCATTCTTCTCCCAACCACTCCAAGGCCATCGGGGACCACCCCTGAATGACTTTATTCTGCTAGATTTAGTTTATGCTCTTAATAATTTTATTGCTTTATTAGTGCTTAGTAGCATAGTCTTAACTTCTCCCCCAATGATGCATGCGAAATCCTCCCATTGATTCTTGTATGTAGTCATTTTCTAGTAGCTAGATTTCCATTTTAAGCTTTCCATTATAAGCATTCCTCTACCTCCTTGTTGCAAACACCATTCTGAATGAATAAAAGAAATTTATATATATATATGTTTGTGTTGAGAATCACCATGAGCTCATCGATTGCAATATATTTGGTGTGATTAAAGTTGCCTACTTTTCATTATCATCTATTGCAACTAAGCATGCCGTATCTAAATACGTAACAATCATAAACCGCCATGCGATTTCTAAACAAAGTAGAGCGGCAAAAAGATTGATTTCAAAAGTAAAACAAACGCCTCCCAGAGACGAATGACTGGGACTCAAGTCATAATTTTTACAAACTTAATTTTTGACAAACGTTTTTGCGCGACTATACTATGATTTCTGACGACTTTCAAAACGCACGAAAACGGTTCCCGTCACAGATGTCACCTTTCATGAAATTGTACCTTATTTTTCTATTACTGCCAGACAGGTGCAAAGTGTGCCAGAGTATGCTCCTATGTCAGTTGCTCCTATACCGTTTGGTGTATTCTTAGGTAGTAGTAGTTCTCCTGCTACTAGGCTATCTACTATCACATTCAGGCCAATACCAGCAAATGACAGAACATTCAAGGGTTACACTTATCAGTTACCAGTTGTGTACAAGGCAAAGCCTCCTTCTATTTCACAAGCTCCTCCGATTAATGTTGAGAACCTAGAGGCTACTTCCACTCAGAAGATTCCTACAGGTACAGATACTCGCATAAAGGAGGCTCCTTTAGATACTATGTTGATGTGGAGGTTGAGACCACTGATAGTACTCCTGTAGAGGTTTCTCTAGGTTCTGTTTCCATAAGTACTAATGATGATATGCCTATTGCTATTCGAAAGGCTCCTCGATCATGTGTTCATTACCATGTGGCTGGGAGTGCAGTGTCTACTCACTCTTTTGGTGTTGCATTTCATGCATTTACAGCTATTGTGTCTGCTTCTAAGATACCTACGTCTTATCAGCAAGCACTTCTGAGTCCACATTGGAAGACTGCAATGGAGGAGGAGATGGCTACTCTTCGTGACAGGGTCATCTGGGAGCTCACTTCTTTACTCTCTGGTGAGCATCTTGTTGGAGCTAGGTGTGTCTTTGCCTTGAAATACAACCCTGATAGGTCTATTTCTAGGCATAAGGCTCATCTTGTGGCCAAAGGATTCACTCAAACTTATGGAGTGGATTTCTTTGACACCTTTTTCACTAGTTGCTCGGCTCTTCACTATCTGTATTCTTATTTTTGTGGCAGCACATTATGGATGGTCGCTTCATCGGCTGGATGTCAAGAATGCATTTCTTTATGGCGACCTTCAGGAGGAGATATACATGTAGCACCCCCTAGGTTTCGAGGTTCTGGGGGAGTGCATGTGCAAACTACATAAGATAATTTATAGCCTTACGCAAAGTCCCAAAGCATGGTTTCAGTGCCTATTAGAGGTATTGGCAGTGATTAGATTATAGAGGTCTTCTTTTTATCATTCTTTATTTGTGAGGAAGACTAGTAGGGATGTTGTGGCCCTACTTGTATATGTAGATGATCTTATTATCACAGGTGATGATGTGGCTGGTATATCATAGGTCAAGGAGTATTTGGCACAGCAATTTGTTATGAAGGACCTTGGGAGACTCAAGTACTTCTTAGGCATTGAGATTGCCATGAGCAAGTAGAGGATTATTATGTCCCAAAGGAAGTTTGCATTGGATATTCTTTAGGAAGTTTGCTTGGGTCCAAGGGAGCAAACATCCCTATGGATCCAAAGGTTCACCTATTTGATAAGTATGCTCGATTGATGGATAAGAAGGCATATAGGTAGCTTATAGGGAAATTGCTCTGACTATCACTAGGCCAAATATCAACCTTGCAGTGGGCAAGTTGAGTCAGTTTCTAGACAGGCCTACAGATGAGCATTGGGAGGCAGTCATGTAGGTGTTGCGATATATCAAGGAGGCGCCAAGTTGAGAACTTTTGTTTCAAAGAGGAGCTCTTATGACTATTGTTGGATACTTTGATGTAGATTATGTTGGTAATATTGGAGATAGGAGGTCTACCACAGGTTTCTATACCTTTGTTATAGGAAATCTGGTGTCATGGAGGAGTAAAAAGCAGAGTGTGATGTCATGTTCTAGTGTTGAATCAGATGATCTGGATACAGTCATTACTGAAGGACTTTTATGTTGCAATTGAGGAGCCTATGGAGATGTACTGCAATAACAAAGCTACAACATATATAGCTAATAACCCTATGTTTCATGAGCGAACAAAGCATATGGAAGTAGACTGTCACTATATTAGAAGCCTGATTTAGTGAGGTCTACTTCACACCTCTTGTTTAGCTTCTTTAGAGTAGACTGCAGACATGTTCCCCAAGCTCTTATCACGCCCCTTGTTTGACAAGTGTAGAAACAAGCTAAGCATGACTGATATATATGCTCCAGCTTGAGGATTGTTACATTATGTTGTGGGGGGGCTTTTGGTTATTTTTATATTTTTTTGGAATCTTATAATTTTTCTCTTCACCCCTCTATGAAAGGAGGTGTAGGGCTTTCTTGCGAAATAACACTTTTTATTTCCTTCAAGTGTCTTGGTAGGGGTGCACCATTTACTTGTGGCCATAGTTGTCGTTGTACATTACGAGTCGTGGTCGTACTCCATGTACTTACCATCGAAGCTTGGGCATCTTGAGGCCACATGTTGGACCAGGCATGGGCGATCTGTTGTTGCCAATAAGGCAACTGAGACTATGGAAGCTTCACCAAACACGATTACTCGAGTGGAGTTCGATGAGCTACTACAGAAATTCTCTCAACTTGTACAGTCTTTAGCACCTCCATCTTTAGAGACAATAGCCTTTACTTCTTTCTCTTCCTCAAGTATGAAGATTGTATGTTTCTCATCCATGTTACAACAGGGTGGCAAGTGGTTAGTGGATTTAGGAGCCTCCTGTCATCTGTATGTGGCACAAAACTTCTTTCCACACCTTAGACTTGTTCCTCCATGATGGATAGTACAAGTAGTATATGGGAGGCATTCCTAGGTTGCTGGCCAGGAGGAAATTCCTTTGTCACCTTCTCTATGGCTATCTAATGTGTTGTTTGTGCTTGATTTTCCTAAGAGCTTATTATTTGTTAGTCATATTACAAAAGGGATAAATTGTAGAGCTATTTTTTATGCTTAGTCTTCATGTTGTAGGACAAGCTCACGAGGAGGATGATTAGTAAAGGACGTAAAGGAGGGGAGAGGTATATCGCCTGAGCCAGACTACTGTTGTTGCTACTATAAGTTAGGGGGAGGTTGCTCTTGCCATTGAATCTCCTTTTTAGTGGCACCTCCGCTTGGCCATCTTTTTGTGGACAGGCTCAGGTTGTTATTGCCCATATCTTGCCCACGACTGTCATCACCTACGATGTTTGTCAACTTGGCAAGCATCACATGCCAATTTTCCATCTTCTTTACACCTGGGCCTACCACTCTATTTGAGCTTTTACATATAGATGTGTAGGGGAAAGTCAAATTCCTAATTGACTGGGCCACCATTATTTTTTGGCTATTGTTGATTTCTTTCGTGTGTCATAGGTGTTCTTGCTGAAAAATAAGTCAGATGTTAGCATGGTTATCGATCATTTTGTGATAGAAATAAAGACCCAGTTTTCTACTATTATTAAAGTTATTTGGTTTGATAATGCCTTAGAATTATGTACTCATCATTTGAGCTCTTTTTATAAATCCCATGGCATCATACACCAGACTACATGTGCTCATCCTCTTAGCGAAATGGTGTTGCTGAAAGGAAACATTGTCGTTTAGTTGAAGTTACTTGCACCCTATTGATCCTTCACTCTATGCCTTCCCTATATTGGGGCGATGCTGTGTTGACTACCAGTTTCTTGATCAATAGGATGCCAAATTCTACTATTCGTGAGCAAATCCCTTGGCATCTATTGTATCCTGATAGAGAGTTGTTTCATGTTACACCCAAGGTGTTTAGATGTGTAGCCTTTGTTCATGATTTTACTCTTGGTCAGGATAAACTGGCACCCAGGGTGGTGAAGTACATGTTTTTTGGCTATCCTCGAACTCAAAAGGGATATCGTTGTTTTGATCTAATATCTACTCGCCACTTTGTTTCTGTTGATGTGACCTTACGTGAGTCCATTCTTATTTTTTCATGTCTAGCCATTATCTCTCCTGAAATGACTGCTGCTCCTATGCCCATACTGCTTGTACCTTTTAAGGAGATTCTTGTAATAGAGCAAACCCTTACCACTTCTGTGCCTTAATGCTATAGTGATCCCATTGTTGCTTACAGTCGCCCACATACTACTTTATAGATGCCCCCCTTTCACTACCTCTTGCCTCCCAGGATCAGGTCAGCATAGAGCTTTTGAGTACTGATGATATTTTGCCCAATTCTAATGTTTCTACAAGTTATATTTATGGTATTCCTACTTCAAAGCCTATCCAGACTGAGCCAGAGGACCTTAACCTTCCGATTGCAGTTCTAAAGGCTCCTAGGAGTTGTGCTCATTATCCAGTTGTAGGCATCCTCGCTACTGATGGCCTTAGGGTTGAGTTTAGGAACTTCTGCCGGGCCCTAGCTATTACACAGATACCATCCTCCTATTAGCAAGCCATGCTTGATCCCATGTGGCATTAGGTCATGGAGGATGAGATGGTTGCGGTTAGAGCTTGAGGTACTTGGGACCTTACACTCTTGCCAGTTGGAGTTGCTGTTGTTGGTTGTCGTTGGGTGTTTGCACTCAAATACAACTCAGACGGGTCCATTTATAGACGCAAGGCCCATCTAGTGGCCAAGGGCTTTACTCAGATGTATAGGGTAGATTTCCATGACACCTTCTCTCCAGTAGCTTGCCTGTTTACAATTAGAATATTGGTCTCAGAGGCAGTGTAGAGAGATTAGAAGCTTCACCAACTTGATGTGAAGAATGCTTTTCAATATGGTGATCTTTAGGAGGTTTACATGCAGTAGCTCCCTTGTTATGAGGTTTAAGGGAAGTGTGTGTAGATTGTAGAAGGAAATATATGGCCTAAAGCAGAGCCCAAGAGCTTGGTTCTAGAAGCTCTCTCAGGTGGTTGAGTATGTTGGATTTCAACAACCGTCATTAGATCATTCCCTGTTTGTCAGGAAGATAGAGAAAGGAGTGGTAGCACTCCTAGTGTATGTTGATGACTTGATAGTCACTGGAGATGATACAGCAGTTTTGGAGGAAATCAAGAGAGCATTGGTAGATCAGTTTGTTATGAAGGATCTAGGGCCGCTACAATATTTCTTTGGAATAGAAGTTGCTCGCAGCAAGAGTGCCATTGTTCTGTCTCAAAGGAAGCATGCCTTAGATGTCTTCAAAGGAGACTGACATGCTGGGTGCTAAACCAGTTAATATTCCCATGGATCCTAAGGCATGGCTATATGACAAGGAGGCAAAGACTGTGGATAGCAGGTAATATAGGTAGCGTGTTGGGAAGCTATTATACGTGAATATTACTAGGCCTGGTATTTCATTTGCAGTTGGGAAGTTGAGTCAATTTATGGATAGGACAACCAAACAACATTGAGATGATGCTGTAATGATGCTTAGGTACCTAAAGAGAGCACTAGGACAGGGACTTCTCTTCACTAGAGGAGCCGCTATGACAGTGGTTAGGTATTTTGATGCAGATTATGCTAGTAGTCATAATGATAGGAAGTCCACCACTAGCTTCAGTACTTATGTTGCTAAGAATTTGGTGACTTGGAAAAGCAAGAATCAGACTATAGTTTCCAGGTCAAGTGCAGATTCTGAATACAGAATAATGGCTCAGACATTTGCAGAATTGATGTAGGTGAAATCCCTTCTGATAGGTCTACACATCCAAATTGATGGACCTATGGATTTGTGGTGCGATAATTGGGCAGCCACATAAATTACTAACAACCCCATGTTCCATGAGCGCACCAAGCATGTCGAGATGGATTGTCATTACACTCATGATTTGATTCAGAAAGGCTTTCTTTTAATTACATGGGTGACTTCAAATAATCAGACTGCCGATATATTCACCAAGCTTTTGGCTTGCTCTTCCTTCAACATTTGCACTTCCAAGCTGAGCATGATAGACATTCATACTTCAGCTTGAGGGGGAGTGTTGAGTTTGTCTACCTTAATTATGTACAGGTGTGTTTGCTTTATTTTATTTTCTTTATGGGGTTGTGTTATAATTTGTTCCCACCTCACTCTATATAAAGAGAGGTAGCATTTATGAATAAACCGAGTTGTTCCTTTTTCCCTGTTGAGTGTTAGAAAATCTATTTGTGATGTCTTTCTATTTTTTCCATACTTGTAAGGGTGTCCATACAATTTGTTTGCTACTGCCTCTCTTTATAAAGGCACGTAGGGCCTCCAATAATAACTAAGTCATTTTGATCTTAACATGGTATCAGAGCAGCAATCCTAGACCGATGCTCGGGTACCCTACCAAAACCTACCATGGCATGGTACTCAAATTCACACTAGATTTGGCTACTACAGTCTACTTCTTGCTTTGCAGGTAACTAGGTTCCCATACACAAAGGTACAAATTCTAGAATTAGATTTCCTATCCTTAGGACACCCAACATAGTCTACGTTAGTATATGTCATGACTTTAATGGTAGCCATCCAGGAGAAAGAGTCTCTTACCAGGGACAGGCTTTAGATATCTTAATATCATGATAGCAACTTCCCAATGTACCCTATGGGGTTTCTCCATAAACTAGCTTATTTTGTGTTGAGATATTTCTATTTATGTTCCCTTTCTGTACCTTTTTAGTTATTTTATATTTTGTACTGGACATGCTTTGAAATTTGCCCAATACTTCTCTATATAAAGAGGTTCTAGGACTTTCAATAATATGATTTGGCATTTCTTCCTACTTAGTATCAGAGCGTAGTCCTAGGCCAGGTTTTGGTATCCCATCAAAATACCCTTCCAAACCCTAACCCTAAAGCCCTCTTCTTCTCTCTCTCTCACCGCTGCCAGTCACCTTCATCAGAGCTAGGCTACTCACCACCACAACCAGCGATAAGGGCAGGAGCCAAGGCCTACAGAAACGTGAGGGGGGGCTTGTTGGCCCCTGCTGCAGTTGCTGTGGTGCTTCTGGGAGCTATCCTAGGCTAAGTGGTGGTGGCCGAGGGGGGGTCTCTAGACTCTCGCTATTGCCTTTAGCAACCGCTACACTGGCCCAGACCATCGCACGAGGCTCTCTAGAGGCACCAGCGCCACCGCTGAGCTTCTGTTGATCTCTATAGCAGCTAAAGGGAGGGTCGC
Source organism: Thalassia testudinum (assembly GCA_037157565.1). Lineage (NCBI taxonomy): Eukaryota > Viridiplantae > Streptophyta > Magnoliopsida > Alismatales > Hydrocharitaceae > Thalassia > Thalassia testudinum. The sequence goes on along the minus strand of JAZHRO010000024.1, from coordinate 102,903,135 downwards.
CTATCCCTGTGTACGTGCACTAGGCACCCCCTAGGCCCTAGCATGCCCCACTTCTCTACATAAGGGATGTCTCTCTCACCTTGGGCGTGGTCTTCAGATTGCAAAGGCCCTGAATTTCCATGTCTAAGAAGGTCTAATCGACTTCCTTTGATGCTGCATATGATCTGAAAAGGTTTTTTAGATTGTTGTTTGGCGTATCTTTTTTATGACTATGGCGAGTTCCAGTTCTTCTGAAGTTACATCGGGTGCTGCTCCCGAGTCTGGGACCTATAAGAGCCCATTTTTTGGTCCACTCATCAAATTGGACGAGACCGATTATCTCAGATGGTCTCATATGTTCCTTATGGCAGTTGAAGATCATGACAAGGGGCACATTCTGATGGAGCTTGAGCCTGAGCCTACAGAAAAGATAGGAAAGAACGTCGCATGGAAGAAGAACAACACCATGGTCAAGATGTGGTTGATGAATTATGTGATTCCACGAATTGGTGATGATATTATGTATTAGCCGACCGCCAAGGCCATGTGGGACAGCCTTCATGACACTTAGTCCCATGAGAGGAACTTATCTCAAGTTTTTCAAAGCAATCATGAACTGTCCCAATTGAAGTAGGATGGGAAATCACTATCTCAGTACTACTCAACCTTCAAAGGGCTTTAAGAGAAGTACAATGTCTGCCAACCAATGTGCACCTATGCCATGCAGAGAGAGTATTGCAAAGAGGCAGCAGTTCACCAGTTTCTATTTGGTCTTAGCTCCGAGTATACCGCTGCCTACTCCTAGATTCTTACTTTGTCAGAGCTTCCTGCTTTAGAGGAAGTCTATAGCCAATTGAGTCGCATTGAGGTCAGTATACCACAGACAAGAGAGGTTACTCAGGCCTCGACTCTTGCTACTGTTGCTGGACGAGGTGGTTGGGGAGTACCTTCCATTCGTGGACGCGGGAGGGGATGTGGTGCCCTAGGGAGATCCCGCACAAGTACTACCTGCACTTATTGTGGCAAACATGGTCATGTGGAGGTTCTTGTTGGAGCAAACATGGAAGACCTCTAACGGCCAATCAGGCCATTATTACCTCATAGGATATACTGATGTCATGCCTATACCCAGAGTAGATTATGATGCATTGCTACAATGTCTTTCTCAACTGACACAGGAACCAGCCACGACTTCTATTGAGATCACTGCTTTTGCTACCTTTAGAGGTACAGATTTGTGTGCTCAAGCTTCTACAGGTAGAACTTGGTTGGTGGATTCAGTTGCTTCTCATCACATGTCAAGAGACCAGGGGTGGTTTGATGGACTCCAGAATGTACCCCATGGTAGGACAAGGTAGGATGCAGATGGCAGACATGCCCATATTGGGAGTCAGGGGGATGTGTCATTGACTCCCACCATGAGATTGCCTAATGCTTTTTATGTGCCTGATTTCTCTTTGAATTTGTTATCTGTCAGCATGATTACGAAGCAGCTTCATTGTCGTGCCATATTTGATGAAATTGGATGCATATTTCAGAAAAAATTAATGGGGAGGACGATTAGCAGAGGACACGAAGAGGGGGTGTGTATCGCCTAGTTCAGAGTCCAATTGCTGCTACCTACTTTGGTGATTCTGGTTCTGCTGTTAGGAGTGCCTTGCAGTGGCACCGTCACCTCAGCCATCCTTCTCTAGACAAGCTCCGACGCATCCTTCTGCACATTTCTACCACCACTGAGATTCACTGTGATGCCTGCCAATTGAGAAAGCATCACAGATCTTTTCCCACTAGTACTGCACCGGGGACTACTGAGATGTTTCAGCTACTTCACATGGATGTCTGGGGCCCTAGTTAGATTCCAAACCGACAGGGACATAGATATTACTTGGTGATTATAGATGATTTTTCATGTCTTTCATGGTTGTTTCTATTAAATAATAAGGCCGATGTTGGACATGTCATTGGGACCTTTATCTTAGAAGTAAAGAATTAGTTTTTAGTTGTGGTAAAGACCATGCATTCTAATAATTCTTTAGAGTTTTGTACTACCAGATTGTTTTACAGGTCTCATGGCATTATACACCAGACATCCTGTCCCCACACCTCTCAGCAAAATGGTGTGGCGGAAAGGAAACATAGGCACATTTTGGATGTGGTGCATACTCTCCTGATCCATCATTATGTACCTCATTTGTATTGGGGTGATGTTGTACTTACTGCCTGTTACCTTATCAATAGAATGCCATCATCCATTTTAAATAAGCGAACACCTTGGCATGTCTTGTATCCTGACAGAGACTTGTTTCAGTTACCTTCTCAGACATTTGGATGTGTTGCATTTGATCATTTACTAGGTCTAGGATGAGACAAGTTGGCTCCCTGAGAAGTCAAGTGCATCTTTCTTGGCTACTCACGAACACAGAAGGGATACAGGTGCTTTGATCCCATTGCAGGAAGATACTGTGTGAGTGCAGATTTACGTTCCATGAATTTGTACCTTATTTTTCTCTTGTGGCACGATAGTTAGTCTATTGCATTTTAGAAGCTAGTTACATACAAGAAACACACCCCCTTACTTTAGACCCACCATCCTCCCCACTTCAGGTATGTATTGAAATATCCGATAATGTTGTTGCTAATGGTGATTGTGCAGGACCTATTGGGAGTGTCCCAGACGATGACCTTCCTATTGCAGTTTGGAAGGTTCCCTGATCGTGTACCCATTATTATATTGTTGGTGTAACCACAACAGTTAATTTGGGGAAGACATTTGGGTTGTTCACTATAGCAACTGCCACTACTGAGATGCTTTCTACATATTAGCAGGCCTTACTTGATCCACAACGGTGCATGGCTTTGGAGGATGAGATGGCTGCACTATGCTCTCCTCCTACTAGTGCACACTTGGTGGGATGCTGCTAGGACTTTACCCTGAAATATAACCCTGATGGGTCTATTTCATGGTATGGGGTTCACTCAGACATACAAGGTGGACTTCTTCGACACATTCTCTTTGGTTGCACAATTATCCACTATGCGGATATTGGTCTCTATTGTAGCTCATAAGGACTGGATACTTCACTAGCTAGATGTGAAGAACTCCTTTCCCTATGGCGATCTTTAGGAGGCATACATGCAACAACCCCCTGGGTTCAAGGTTCAGGGGGAGTGTGTGTGCAGGTTGAAAAAGGCCATCTATGGCCTCAAATAGAGTTGAGAGCTTGGTTCCAGAAGCTCTCTGAGGTGGTGGAGAAGATGGGGTTGCAGAGGTCTTCTTCAGACCACTTTTTGTCAAGAAGACTGAGCAGGGTATAGTGGCATTACTTGTCTATGTGGATGACCACATTATTATTGGTGATCACAGAGCTAGAATAGTTTAGGTCAAGAGGTCCTTGGTTGAGCAATTTATTATGGACTTGGGTCAGCTTTGATACTTTCTGGGCATAAAGGTGGCAAGAAGCAAAGGCATTGCTCTCTCTCAACGCAAATATGCTCTAGATGCACTATAGGAGACAGGCATGCTAGGGTCCAAAGCTGCCAATATTCCTATGAACCCCAAGGTGCATCTATATGATGTGCAGGTAGAGTATGTTGACAACCGATCCTACAGATAGTTGGTAGGGAAGCTTCTATACCTAATCACCAGATTGGATATTGCCTTAGCCGTATGGAAGCTTAGTTAGTTTATGGAGAAGTTGACTAGCATACATTAGCAGGCAGTTATGCAAGTGCTCAGGTACTTGAAGAGGGTACCTGGACATGGGATCCTATTCCAGAAAGGGACTCCCATGACAGTAGTTAGATATACTGATGCTGACTATGCTAGGTGTGTTGCTGATAGGAAATTGACTACTGGTTTTTGCACATTTATGGTAGGCAATCTAGTTATATGGATCAAGAAACAGGGAGTTGTTTCTCGCTCCAGTGTCGAGTCGGATTATAGGGCTATGGCCCAAACAACTATTGAGATGATATGGGTGAGATCCCTATTACATGATTTTCATGTCCAAATAGAAGAACCAATGGAGATGAGATGCGACAACAAAGCAGCCATATACATAGCCAATAATCCCATGTTCCATGAGTGCACGAAGCACATCGAGGTGGACTGTCACTACACCAAAGACCTGATTCAGCATGGGTTGTTGTGCACTACTTTTGTCACTTCTAAGGATAAGATAGCAGATATCTTCACGAAGCCTCTTCCTCGTGTTACCTTTAATGATTGTTGTTCCAAGCTAAGCATAATTGACATCTATGCTCCAGCTTGAGGGGGAGTGTTGAGATACTTCTATTTATGTTCCCTTTCTGAACATGCTTTGATATTTGCCCAATACCTCTTCTCTATATAAAGAGGTGTTGGGACTTTCAATAATATGATTTGGCATTTCTTCATACTTTTTGCTTACAACAAGTGCAATGCTTGGTTGTGTTACTGTCACATACAATAGCTTGCCCACCAAAGCTTTACAAGGCCTTGCATCAATCAACTCAGAACTCTCATTGTAGAGGTGCACATTTGGATCCATAGGGATCGATGCTGGCTTTGCTTCAAACATGCCATTTTCTTGGAGAAGATCTAGGACATACTTCCTTTGAGACATGGCTACTCCTTTGGTATTCTGGGTGACCTTAATGCCAAGGAAGTACTTGAGTGGACCCAAGTCTTTGGTGACAAAATGATGCTGTAGAAAGTATTTGGTGATAACAGTCCCATCTGTGTCATCTCTAGTCAATATAATGTCATCGATATAGACTATCATCACAACCCTTTCATGTGTTGTCATGCGAATGAACAAAGAGTGATCTGCTACAGACCTTTTGAAGCCAAACTGCCCTACAACTTTGGATAGTTTTGGAACTATGCTCTTAGGCTCTGCTTTAGGCCATAGATGACCTTGTGAAGTCTGCACACTTTGGTACACTCCCCCTAAACTTCAAAGCTTGGAGGTTGATGCATGTATACTTCATCAAGATCGCCATAGAGAAAGGAATTCTTAACGTCAAGCTGATGAAGGCCCCAATCCAAATGGATAACCACGGAGATAAGAATTCAAATGTTAGGTAGGCACACCATTGGAGAAAAAGTGTGAAAGTATTCAATCTCATAAGTTTGCATGTACCCTTTGGCAGCCAAGTAAGCCCTGTATTGGTTCACCGATCATGGAACACAATGCAATCATTTTTTCTTCCATGGCATGCTTCCACAATGGATTACCAAGAGCCAAGTGATGAGTGGAAGGTATCTAAATGGCTGAGAGAATAGAAATGAACTGTCGATTGCTTAGGAGATAAACGAGCAAGTGACACATGCCAAGATAGTGCATGTAAGGTGCAGGATTGGGTCCCCTTCCTTAGGCCAATAGGAAGGTCGATATCAACTTCTACAACATCACCATGGGAGGAAGATGTGCCTGGAAGCTCAGACGTACCAAGGGCACCCGTGTCATCAAGAATAGAAACCATATTAGTCTCAATGTAAACAGGAATTACATTCGAAGTAGGTGGAGGCAATGGTGTTGGAGGGGGGGCTCTGTCTACTGCACATGTCTGGGCTTGTGAGCATAGACCAAACAGAATCTTCCATCGCGCTCTTCATTCAGTAGTGTTGACTGCTCAAGATCAAGATTAGGAACAGGAACAGGAAGGTGGGCCTTCTTCTCAGGTGAAGAGGCCTTCATTTGTGACGTCACATATTAGTAATAGGAAATAGACTCAAACAATGAGACATCTGCATTAACATAGCATCATCTCGGAATCAGGTCATAGCACTTATATCCTTTTTGAGTCTGAGAATATCCCACAAAGATCCAGTTGATGGCTCTAGGTGACAATTTATCTCTGTTGGGGCCATGAACATGTACAAATGAAACACACCCAAAGACTTTGGGAGTAACACTAAACAATTCCTTGTTAGGAAACAAGATCGAGTAAGGTACCCCTTGATCAAAAATAATAGAGGGCATGCGGTTGATTAAATATAGGACTGCGAGAACAATATCCCCCTAGGAGGATGTGGGCACACTACTATAAATAAGTAGGGTCTGTACTACATCTAGAATATGCATGTTTCCTGTCACCCACCCCATTTTTTTGAGAGGTATAGGGGCAACTAGTTTGGTAGATAATCCCTTGATCCTGGAAAACATGTTGAAGCATAGAAGAAAAAAATTCAAGGGCATTATTGATGCAAACAATCTTGATATGATCATTAAAATGATTTTTTATTTCTACTAGGAAATGTTTGATCATAGGACCCACTTCAGACTTATACTTAATAGAAAAACCCATGAAAGGCATGACAATCATCCACAACTACAAGATAGAAACGATAACCCAACTGATTAGGGGAACGAATAGGGCCCCATACATCAAAATGTAACAACTGAAATAAGTACTCAGAACTACATCCCTGCCTACTCAGAAAAGAGCTTCTGTGATGCTTTCCAAGTTAATAAGTCTCACACTGCAAGACAACAGTAGGTAGGATCTGGGGAATGACTCTTCTTAACTTTTGTAATGGGAGATGGCCAAAATGAAGATGCCACAGATAACTTGATGCTCCTCTAGATGATGTCACTACATGGCCAGCATACAGAGTCTGCTTCAAGTAGTAGACCCCCCTTCCTCACAGCCACAACCAATCACTTGCTTCGTCAATATTATCTTGAAACATAAGAGTCATGGTGTGAAAAACAATACGACAATGAAATTCCTTAGTAATGCTGTTGGAGTGTGTATAGTTTAGTCCCACATCGGTTAATGTAGGACTATGTGGCGTGCGGCCTATAAAAAGGCAGTATACCTCTTCATTCTTCTTTGAGAAAATATAGACACACGTGCCCTATCAGGGCCTCCTCCCGTGGTTTTCTCCACGTTCTTCGTGAGTAGGGTTTCTATGTAAATCCAAGTGTTATTAATGTTTATGCTTGATGCTTTTACTTGATTTATTTTATTCAACCTGGTACCAGAGCAGTTTTTTCTTGGGTTTATTTTATTTTTCCTCTCAAATCTTGGGTTTGTTTAACCCTTGCTAGAGTTTTTTTTTTTGTTCTGATGTGTGTGGATTCACATCATGGAAAACCACAACACAAAGGAGAGGTTGTGCCTCAGAGATGATAGAGGTCAAAGAAGACACCCAATGGCCCCTCATGCATGACCAATAGGTCGCACAGAGAGGAACTCCACGATCATGCCACAGTATGGTGGTCAGCAAGGCGGAGATGATTCGCTGGCCTGTAGGGTAGCATCAGGCGACGTAGCAACACCAAAGCTACAGTGGTGATGCGCCAGTGACACGGAGGTCACATCAAGTGGCGCTGCAGTGCCCTCACACACCTGAGCGTCAACGACAGCGTCATTCTCGATGGAGGCGATGCACGCGACCACAAAAACGAGGAGGAAGAGGTCGTGACTCCATGCTTCTCCTCCGATGAGGTGCTGATGGTTGAGGAGCATCTGACAAAAGACGATCAGTGGTGGAGCTCCATGGGCGAAGCGATCGGAAATGACCTGGCCAGCGACGTTGACGCTTGTCAGTGCAGGCAGAGTAGGCCTAGTGTTGGGCATGGTGGTTCAGGTGATGGTGGAGGAGGCGTTTGTGGCCACAACGACTGATGCAAGACCTGTGGCGATGAGGAAGCTCTACATAGGGAACATCCCGTGGACATTGGCGGCAGCCTACCAGATGTAGCAGGGGTGGCTAGGTCGTTGGGTTCTTCTGAACCCTACGGAGAGAAAGCAGGAAGTAAGGAGAACAGGCATGCTGGTCATTTGCCTATTTTGACGTTTTCTTCCTTCCTTTTATGTTTGTTTAGCCTCCTTTAAAAAGAGAAAAGGTGGGAAAGGAAGAGGCCAACAGAAAAATAAAAGAAGAAAAAGAGAGGGAAGGAGGAAATATGTAGTGAAAAAAAAGAAAAGAGAGAAAAAAAGGTGAAAAAAAGAAAAAAAAGAAGAGAAAAAAAAATTAAAAATGAAAAAAAGGGAGCGAGAATTCACGAGAAGGGAGAAACTCTTCTTTATATATGTGTATTTCTCTAATTTTTATTTCTTCTACTATATGAGTATGGGAGAAAGGGGAGTATAGGCCTATTATAGTCATCCTTCAAGGAGTCTCTTGTTCGAGATCACCACACAAGGATTCACAACTCTGAGTGGTCCACAGTTTTGAGGTCTCCAGGAGGGAGATCCAGTTTTGAGGTCCTTAGAGAAAGGGCTTATTTCAGATTCCACGTGGGAGATCCAGTTTTGTGGACTCTAAGAGGGAGATCCACCTTTCAAGGCCTTCAAAGGAAGGCTCGTTACAGGGATATTGAATGGGGAGCCACCAGCAGATGTTGAGGTCTCCAAAGAAGAGGCCATTTGTCAGCTACAACATCCAACAACTTCAGCCTTTGCTGATGTGTTGACATTACCATACCTGCCTGCAGACGATGACCAGCCAAGAGTGTATGTTCTATTGTGTAGAGTGGGATTTGAGTGTTGTACAAGCTGAGCATTGCACACTCCAGCTTGAGGGGGAGTGTTGGAGTGTGTGTGTAGTTTAGTCCCATATCGGTTAGTGTGGGATTATGTGTTGTGTGGTGGCCTATAAATAAGCAGTGTACCTTACATGCCCTATCAGCGCCTTCTCCCGTGGTTTTCTCCTCACTCTTCTCTTGGATTCTCACTTCCTTTTTTCCCATTTATTTTTATTTTTATTTATTTTTTGGATGAAATGATTCACTTTCATTAGAAACCTTAGGTCTCTCTTATATAGAGAGAGACCATAAAGTCAAAAGTACAGAAATGTCCCTGAGGGACAAAGCACCCATAGCCCATACAATAAGAAGAAATAAAAAAGGCCATATGTGCTAACACTCCCCCTCAAGCTGAAGCATAAATATCTATCATGCTCAGTTTGGATATACAAGAATCAAATAAAGATATGGCCAAGGGCTTAGTAAAAATATCTACAGTCTGCTCCTCAGATGTGATTGAAGTAGATATAGCAATCCCTTCTAAATAATGTCCCTGGTATAGTGACAATCAACCTTAACATGCTTAGTCCTCTCGTAAAATGCTGGGTTGTTGGCAATGAAGGTAGCTACTCTATTATCACATCGCATCTCCATGGGGCTAGAAAACTGCACCTGCAGGTCAATAAGCAAGGATCTAATACACATCTTTGTAGTCGTCTGAGCCATAGCTCTATACTCAAATGCAGCACTGGATCTCGCAACTGTGCCTTGTTTCTTGCTCCTCCGTGTGATCAAATTTCCTACTAAGAAGGTGCAAAACCCAGTAGTGGATTATCCACATGACATCTGGCATAGTCTGCATCAGAGTGGCCAACTAACGTCATAGAAGACCCCTTGGAGAAGAAGAAACCCTTCCCAGGAGCCTTCTCGAGATATCTAAGCACTATCAATGCTACATCCTAATGCTGACGTGTAGGCTTAGCCATGAACTGACTCGGTCTCCCAACTGCAAAGGAGATATCAAGCCTCGTGACAGTGAGATATAGCAACTTGCCCACAAGCTACCTGTACCGCTTGCTGTCCACCACTTGTACATCCTTATCATAGAGTGGCATTTTGGGGTCCACATGAATATTGGCCTCCTTGGCCCTAAGCATACCAACCGTTTGCAGGATATCTAAAGCATACTTCCTATGAGACAAGACCACACCCTTCTTGCTACGAGCAACCACAACACCAAGGAAGTACCGTAGAGCCCCCAGGTCCTTCATGACAAACTGCTCTGCAAGGATGCGCTTAACCTCAACAATACCCTACTCATCGTCTCCTGTGATAATTAAATCATCAACATAAACAAGAAGTACCACAGTATCTCATCCAGTCCTCCTAACAAAGAGTGAAAAATTAGTTGTCAATCTCCTGAATCCAGCTGCCTCCACAACTTGTGACAACCTCTGGAACCAGGCTCTGGGACTCTATTTGATGCCATAGATAGCCTTCCGTAATCGACATACACACTCCCCCAGACTCTCAAAGCCAGGTGAAATAAACACATTTGTTGAGGGTAAAATGCCTATTCATGCATGTTCCTAGGCTTTGATTTGCATTTCATGTTATAAATATTACATAGAATGCATCATTCTGCATTTAGAGTAGTTGTATATAATTTAGGTTAATTGCGTCATTTTTGTGGTTAGGAGAGAAGCATATTTATTTTGGAGCCTTAGATTGACAATCCAATCATACGGATCTAATCAAGACAACGATCGAAGTCCAATGCCTCTGAGATCACCTCGATAGGAGTCCCGTAGCACCATATGCAGTCCGAAGAAGATCAACAGCCAAGGGACTAGGAGACATAATTCCAAGCTTCAAATGATAAATCCAACTACACGGATGGATTCAGGTCGACGATCGCAGCCTAACGGTGCGAAAATTGACTCAATTCAACCTCTGTAGCAGCCCCTACAACAAGAAGAAGATGGATGGCCTAGACTGCGCCACGTGGCGCAGCCCAAGACGCCAGCACACACATGTAGCACCGCACGCGCGCAGCAACGCGGGTGCATGCGCGAGCATCAAGGCAGGAGCGTGGCGCCAGCGCAGCGTGAGGTGGACTACAGCGACATATGAGTTGGACTTACAGCGACACTTAGAGCCGTCGGTAATTTATTACATGGCAGCAAAGCCAGCTGTAGGCGCCAATGGGCATGAGCTACCTACAGCGACATTTCTAGCGACGACCTGGATGTCACTAATGGTCCCATACCTATTTTTGCCTCTTCTTCTCCACTATAAAAGGACCTACACCCCCTCCCTTCCAAGCCATCTCTACCTACTCTACTCCCACCTACTCCCAAGCTCTAGCAAGCCTACCAACACTCCATTAGAGCTTATTCTCAAGCTCCAAAGGTGCCTATTAGTGTAGCGAACCTCTGCCCCCACCAAATACTCTTCCAACTTCCCATCTCCCTTCATAGGTCACCTTGGAGCAATCCTCTCACCTCCATTCCGGTAGCAGATCAACTCCGTCTTCTCACCTCCATTCCGGAGCTACGCCGAAGCTTTCCTCAACCCGACATCCTCCAGCATCTCACCCCCATCATCCCGCTCCTCACCTCCTTCGTCCAAGCTTCCGCCAGGCGCCGTCGTCTCGCCGAACAGCCGATTCGGGAGATTTCCTCTCACCTCCCTCTCTTCATATGCTTTCATAGTTTCTTGTAATTGACATTGGAAGTAATATATAACATATTTGTTCCACATCTCTATCTTGTGATACATTTGCTTGTTTTCTTTTATTTCAAAAATACAAAAAAATAACAAAACCCCAAAATACCAAAAAGAAACAAAATGAAGCGCGGTTTTCAAGTAAAGTAAACATCGCCTCCCTGTGTTCGACCTGGGACTTCCTTAGAGTTTCGGTATAAATTTTATCTGATCGACGTGTTTTGCAACTACGATGACTGGTTACTTGTAACCTCGATTTCTAACACGCGAAACACGCACGACCACCAGGTGGCTGCTGCATATAGACTTCCTCTTGGAGATCACCATAAAGGAAATCATTCTTCACATCCAACTAATGCAAAGGCCAATCTAACTGAACTACCACTACAACAAACACCCAGACTGTGGGAAGTCTGGCAATTAGCAAGAAGGTGTCAAAGAAGTCCACCCCATAAGTCTAGGTAAACCCCTTTGCCACGAGGCATGCTTTATACCTAGCAACATCACCATCCGGATTGAACTTCACGGTAAATACCCACCGACAACCAACAAGTTTGGCATCGTCAGGAAGTGGAGTGCTTTTTTCATGAGTGGGGTTTCCACGTAAACCCAAGTATTATTATTATTTATGCTTGATATCATTTTGCTTCCGCTTGATTTATTTTATTCAACTAATACAACTGACCAAAAGCAGGTTTAATAGAAAATCAAGAGCATGCAAAACATTCTCAAGTCTAAAGTGAGAACCAAGCTGAATCGCCCCCTTCCCTATGACAAGAGAGTTCCTACCATCAGCAACCATAATGGTCCTCCCAAAGGTGTCAAGTTGTAGACTAGTGAATTATTGTGCCTTAGCACAAATGTAGCGAGAGGCACCGAAGTCCACAAGACAATTTGTACCAGCTTTGAGTGTAAAAGAAGCAAGATTGATACTTGATGTATTGACAACTATAGTATCTCCATGCTTGGAAGTGGAGGTCGGAGGTCCTGAAGAGATCTAAGAGATCCTTTGGACCAAGTCGTCAAACTCAACATGAGTGATTGGGGACGGCTTAGGAGTCCTCTCTAGTCCGATCACCACCTGATGAGCATTAGCAAGCCTTTCATGCTTGGTCCAACATGACTCCTCCACATGCTCAGATCTACCATAGTAAGTGCACTGAGATCTGGCACACCCTTAGATACTATGCTTGCGGGTCAACGGACCACCTTCTCATCCCCTACTTGGGGGTACAACCATGGCAGAGGAATATTCCACCTACCTAGTAGGCCAAAGAGAGATATCTAGCCTACTCAATCTATTATAGGCCTCCTCAATGATAGGAATCTCAGGTAATGTCAGCATCTATGATTGTGCAACTTCATAGGAAGGGTCTAGACCAGCAAGAAAGTGGCCTACCATGGTTTGGGTCCTATAAAGCTTCTGTGACTTGCATGAGCACACAAGAGTACAAGCATTCAGCCTCTCTCGAATGCAGACTTGACACCAGAGTAGTATTGGGCTAGAGGTCGCCCATCTTGTCTCATGTAGGCAATTTCATGATGAAGCTGCAATATCCTGGTTGCATTCTTGTCCTGAGAGTAAGTGTGGTAGAGGACATCCTACATCTCTCTAGCAGTATTGTAATACATGTTCTCTATTACTATGCTAAACTATGCTGTTCATGATCTATGCCCTGACCATGGTGTTGTCTTTCTTCCACATAGCATGCTTTCCAACCTTTCGACAGGCTTTGTTTTCATAAGTATGTGCTCCTTATCATGACACTTAACCACATTGAGGATCGACTATAGTTGGACTCGTCAAACTTGACGATTGAGCCAAAGAAAGGGTTCTTGAACTTCTCTTGTCCTTCTCCATGAGAGGATGAATCAACAACTTTGTATGCCATACTTTCCTAACGAAGCCCCTGCAATTGATTTAGGACCAAGACAAACCTCCTTAGAACATTTCAAGCACAGAAAATAGTGCCTAAAATGTCTTTATCCCTGGTGGTGGTGTGGCTAGATTCTGGCGAAGCTTTGACAATGGTTCGGACCTCTAGTTAGGAAGAATTGGTGGCCCATGTCACAAGGAAGATGGTAGGCCCCTTGGATCTCCTAAACAACAAGAGACAAGGGGTCAAAACCATGATTCAATTTTGAAGGTGGAGGGTGGTGCTAGCCCTGTTGGCTGTCACCGCCAACGATTGGTCGGTCGAATCTCTGTCAGAGGGGGTCTGCCTGACCAGCTAGGGTTCGATGACCTCCCTTACCCCACACTGGTGGTTGCAGGCCGATGGCAGCCCTCCTTTGCTAGTGATGGCAACAATCACATACGACAATGCCACATGAGAGGTTCAATCGGGTAAGGATCGACCCACTTAGATGATGTAAGGGGCTGATTTGATTGTTGGTGGAAAAGGAAAGAGATATGGGGATCAAGGAAGGTGTTGGCACCGGGCTAGGACCGTCACTCTGATACCATATAAAGAAAGAGATGCATTTCACTCTAGAAAGCAAAACCCTAGGCTCCCATATATATGAGTGCTTGGGAAAATAACAAGAAGGCCCAACTTAGGCAAGAAGCAAGAGAAAAAATACCAGAGACAGGTACAATGAAATAAGTCTTGAACAAGTCATTCAGCCTAAATTCTCAAACCTAATAGTAATAAGTAGTGATACTCATGCTTAGCATCAGTACCCACAAGATACAGATTGCAACTCTCTTCAATTAAAACCAAAACTCTGAGTCACTAGTACTAGTACTATTTCTTTAGTACTAGTACCATCTATCCATTGGGCCAAATCTGAATGCCATCTATTTGAAATCCCTTATTTTTAACTCTATAAATAGACCATAGGAACCTTGTTTCACATACAACAAAAATAAGAAACACCATTTATGATTGAAAGAGAGTTCCTGCACCATTTTCTCTCCGATAAAAAGCTTGTTATTTTGTGCTTTCTACACTAATTTTTCATTGAGATGGGTTTGCAAATGTGATTGGATTCACTTTCAATTCGTTGCACACTTAGATCCTTAGGCTCTTAAATTGGTAACTGTTGAGTTTGACGTGATCTGAAAGTATGGAGGCTCTTCCAAGTGAGGATAATGGGCAACAATAGGTGCTACCAACAGTCCTTGTTCTCACGACAGGAGAGAGAGAGAGGGTGCAGCTGCTAGTTGAGAGGAAGAAAGAGAGGAAAGCGAGTTGTATTGTTGAAAGAATTGTTTCTTTAACTCAAAGATAAAAGGATTATAAAGACTCTTTTATATAGAGAGAACACATCACAATCCCCTAAAACAAGAAACAAAATAAATCCTAATCTAATCAAATCTTCTAAAAATAGGAAAAACAAAATCCTTTCAAACAAACTTTCTAAAACCAAATCTACCAAACTAAGGATCACCAAATTTGGACCATAAGACATACCAAAGATCCCATAGGGCCGGTGCCCCTTTGGGTGCCTACTAGACTGTCACATGGCACTATCACGTGGCCTGAAATGACTGCCACGTGGTGCTTTTATACCCTACAGTAACATTTATTTAATTGTTGTTGGGAAGCCTATGTTATTGCTATAAGATTTTATTTTACACCAGTGCTATATTGTAATCGATTTATATCTTGTAATTGGGTTGAGGTAACCCATTAATTACCTCATGTAATGTATTTGATTCCCTCAAGGTGATGGAATCGGGGTTAAAAATCCCAAATTGAGAGGATTAGATAGTAGAGTACCTAGGGTTGGGACCACTAAATCTTTTGTGCAATATTTCTCGTGGTTTGATTCTTTGTGCACTTATATTTTATCCCACCCTATTTAAATCCCCTTCAAATATATGTGCTTGCGCTTTTTAGATCCTACAACATCTTTGCTCCATAGGGTGAGTGTTAAGATCTCACAAATTTATTTCCTTATTTCCTTTCTCTTATATGCACATTTTCTATTTAGACATTCCTTGTATTCTTCTCTTTTTTTTATTATAAAAATAGAGAGAGATTCCTTGATTAAAATATTCCAATTACTCCTGATTCAACAGTTATGATATAGAAGCTATGATATTGTAAACCTTGAAAAAGTCAAATCATAGATAAATAATTGCTGTCACAGTATGAACCGCCTTCTTCTTTGGTCCAAGGTCTAACAGCTGTGTTCACATTCACAGATACTATTGACATACAGGCTGGAGTTAAGGGTGCTGGTGGGAATGTAGTGTGCAGTTTATTGAAAACCTTCCAACGACTGCTTATTATTTAACATTTATTTGCAGATATGTTCCATTCGCCAATTCGGATATTCTGTGGGACGTGCTGATTACTTGACACTACGTAAAGCTTTTATCATGGTAATTACCTGTTTACTATTCTGAATTTGTCCTAGTTCAAAACATAACATGGGAGTTAATTATCAATTTAGTATGTAATTTTTAAGTTTTCACTCTCATCTTTATAATTATATGCTTGTGCTGTTTACTTGGTTTCTCCTGTGACCACGGATTTAACTTGGGTTTTCATTGTTCAAATGCCAATTTATTTTTTTTTCACCATTCAAGATTTTTTTATATTGCTTGATCTACCTTTTGAGATGCCTGACATATTACTGAATATGTTGCATTGCTCTTCGTTGATTTTTCTCGTTTCTTTGTTTAATCAAATGTCAGAGCCACAATCTTACAAGGAGATACGATTTTCACAGCTCTATGCTTCGTTCTGTCGAAGATGACTTCAAGACAATTGTCGGTGTTAGGTATGGATAATGTTACATTGAATTTTTATTTTACCTGTATTATTTTAAAATGTAACATGCACCTAACGAAGCTTAAAATCATCCTTTGTTGAGAGAGTAGTCCCACATCCAAAGATGTAGAAATTGACAAGTGGTCTCTCCATCCCAGATGGTTGAGTTTGATATTCTCACATATTATGAGAGCTATTCTATTCTAATGGACGAGATTTCATATCAAGTTCTAGTAATTTTCACACATGTTGGATCCAAAGAAGGCCATAAATAAAGAGGTGCATCTTGGAAATGGTTCAATATTTAAAGATGTGGACCTTGGGAAGTGGACGATACTAAACATTGCATAGGTCAACTTGCTGGTTTTGAACTTGGATGCTCTCGTTGTCCTTAAGGGGACATTTGATTGGGGTACACTAAAAATTGAATTGTTGGTATTGAGAGTAATATTGTTAATTAGTAAGTGTAATCTTATTAGAAAAAGGAATAGGAATTAGAATTAGCACTTGGAATAAGAGTTGGGCCTATATAAAGGTCTTTTTGTGAAGATTCTATACAATATTCAGCCCTTGTAAGCTCTTTTCCATGGTTTTTCCCTCTGGGATTTTCTATGTTGTATCTTGGCGATTCTTGTTTGTATATGTTGTTGCACATATATTTTATTTATTCTACATGGTATTAGTTAAGGGTTCTCTCAAACATCATGGTCTTATATGATTTTATGTGAAAGTTGAGATTCTGATTCAATATCAAAGTCAGTAGATCCACATCCAGATTCTCTTTCACAAGTATGTTGTCCTATCTAATCAAATTTGTTTGCATGATAACTAAACAGTAGGTGCCAACAAGTTGATTTTATGTCCAATTGAACAATATGTAGGATTAATCAAACTTTGATTTCATCTTTGACACACTCGCCAAGGTTATTTTTCATAATTAGACTTCTACACACATCCATATTCTATTTGCATATGGATGTTCTATTTCCAATGCTGTTCAAGTAAGGTTATTCCCAATTTAACTCATATGACTCAATGGGAAAGAATGATTTGTCTTGTTGAAACAGAAAAGCCCTACACCTCTTTATATAATAAGAGGTGTGGATAAATAGCACTACAAGACTAGACATAAAGATAAAATAATAAAAGAGAAGTCTTACAATACTCTCCCTCAAGCTGGAGCATAGAAATTAATTATACTCAGCTTGTCACAACATATATCAAATGTAGAATGAGATAAAAGTTTAGTAAAAATATTTATTGTCTAGTCTTCAAAAGCAACTGGAGATATATAAATAACAGCTCGTTGAATCAAATCTCTTGTGTAGTGACAATTCACCTCAACATGTTTTCTACGCTCATGGAACATTGGATTATTGGCAATATAGGCCGTTGCTTGATTGTCGCATCTCATCTCCATAGGAGCCTCTAACTGGACATGTAAATCCTACAGAACAGATCTCACCCAAACCATTTTTGTAGTTGTCAGTGCCATAAGCACGATATTCAGACTCTACACTAGAAGGAGAAACAATGCTCTGCTTTTTGCTTCGCCAAGTAACAAGATTCCCAGCAACAAGTGCAAAATCTAGTGGTAGACTTCCTATCAGCCCTACATCCTGCATAATCAGCATCAGAAAACCCAATCACATCCATGGAAGTACCTCTGAAAAATAGTAGACCACAGCCAGATGCTTTCTTCAAGTATCTAAGCACATGCATAGCAGCTTCCCAGTGCTACTTATGTATGCCTATCCATGAATTGGCTCAATTTTGCCACAACTAGAGAAATCTTTGATTTGGTAATAGTAAGATAAAGAAGCTTGCCCATGAGTTGTCGATAAAGATCTGTCGTCAACTAAAGAGGACTCAACATCATATAGGTATCCTTTAGGATCCATAGGAATATTAGTAGACGTAGCACCCAACATTCCTATTTCTTGAAGAACATCAAGTGCATACTTGCACTGTGAAATAACAGTACCTTGCTTGCCTCGTGCCACCTCAATGCCCAAGAAATATCTCAAGTTTCCCAAATCTATCATTACAAATTTTTCTACCAGAGTCTTCACCTCCTTTATTCCTACCTCATCATCCCTAGTAATAATAAGATCATCCACATATACAAGGAGCATAACAACTCCATTGTCACTTTTCCACACAAACAAGGAATAGTCTGCCGAGGATCTCTGAAGTCCAATGTCCTGCACCACTTCTGATGGCTTTTGGAACCATGCACAAGGACTTTTCTTAAGACCATAAATAAGTTTCCTAAGTCTACACACGCACTCCCACTAAGTCTCAAAATTAGGAGGCTACTATATATAAACTTCTTCTTAGAGATTATCATATTAAAACACATTTTTCACATCCAGTTGAAATAGAGACCAATCAAAATGAACAGATAGCAAAATCTACACAGTTGGAAGTCGCTCCATTGGAGAGAATGTGTTAAATAAGTCCACTCCATGGGTTTGGCTGAACCCCTGTTCCACAAAATGAGCCTTTTGCTGTGAAATAGATCCATATGGATTATATTTTAGGGCAAAGACACATCGGCAACCCACCAAATGAGCACCCCATGGCCACGTAGTTAGCTCCCAAGTGCCCATGGAACATGGTGTAACCATTTCGTCCTCCATGGCTTGACACCACCTTGGATCAAGCATAGCTTGCTGGTAACAGCGGATGCCGTCAATGCAGAATAAAAGAGACCAAAGGACTTGCCCACATTGACCTGTAGAAGAACATTAGGAGTTCTGTACTAAGCACAAGAATGTGGAGCCTTTCGAATAGCAATCAGAAGATCCACAGTAGGATTAGGAACCTCAGATCTAGAAAGCTCCTCAATAGCGGGAGACAAATTAGAACTTGTAGGAATATCACTAGAAGAAGGATTATCAATACCATCAATATATACCTTATCTAGGGGAGTAGGTGGCATGGGGGAAGGGGTGTCTTGGTGCATAAGAGACTAACACTTTGTATACTTCGATTGGATCATTAAATTTGTCTTTTTTCTACTCTATCTCTGATTCAGCCGTGCTAGAACTAGCAGGAATATGCTCTAATGGAATATGAGGAACTAGCTTGGAAGCTGTCTCTACCTAAGTTAACCGATGTCGCGTGGTAGAAAAATATGACATTGCCTCATGAAAAGTAACATCTGCACTGATATAATGTTTCCTGGCAAATGGATCATAACACCAATAGCCTTTTTGGGTACCACTATAACCCAAAATGACACATTTTAAAGCCCGCGGTGCTAACTTATCATATCGTAGACCAAGTATACAAATACTACACAACCAAAAATCTTGGGTGGAACATGAAACAAATTCCTGTCATGATAAAGGATCTATCAAGGTAAGTTGAGCATTCTATTAATCAAATAACATGCAGTGAGAACTATAAGGGCTTGGATTTTTAATGTGTTTAATTAGGTAATTAAAATTTTAATTAGCTGCTTAATGGTGGATTAAGGGCTTTGGGAACCTAAAATTGGTAATGGTAACCTTGGAAATAAGTACTCCCTTTAAGTTATCAACAAAAGGTTAAGTAATAAAAAGATGAGGGGCATTATGTAATGCATCTTTGGGTTTGAAGACTCTTTAAAAATGTGTGCTTTGGGTGGGAGGGCTCCTTCCTAAAGTTTCCACCCCTTATAAAAAGTGAATGGAATTAAAAACTTAAGGCAAAGATCGCATTTGCTTTATCATCAAGCCTCCTCCTCTCCCTATCGATGGGGGAGTCCCTCCACACCTCCTCCACCCATTACCGGCTAGCCTCCTCATCAGTCGTCGTCACTACCATCACCACTGAAGGGAGTTGTTGTTGTTGCCGTTGTAGCTTCTATTTTTATTGCCATTTGCGAGGTGAAAAGAAGAGGAAGAATATAGGGATTTCATCTCTTGAGGTAGGCATTTCCTCTCCTATTGTATCACCTCTTGTTTCCCGTAATTAGGAGTTAGGAAGGAACGGATTTGGATACGAAATCAATGTTTGAAATGTGGGATTATGGGTGTTGCATGTTGAGTTTCTATCCCTTGGTGGTTTATATATGTGGTAATGTGATTTTTCCAATGTTGCCTTAATGTTTGGTAGGGGATTTCTTTGCTCCATTATGTCCCTTATATGTGTGGGAACTTGTAATCAAAGTTTCATAATTTTTGGATGTGTTAAAGGAATGTTTTAAGGTCAAGGAAGTCAATTTTGCAAGTCTGGCCAGTTGCTGCAACCTGACCTAACGTTAGGTCAGGGTTACCTAACATTTGGCGGTTGTTGGATGGCCTCCTAACATTAGGTAACATTCCCTTAACGTTAGGTAGCTTGTTGGAACCATTAATTGACTTCAATTAGGGTTTCTGACACTAGGAGTTCTAAGAAATGATTGAGCCTAATATAGAACCTAGTTGGGGGTCTAGTAGGTTCCCTAATAGGAGAGGGAATGGTTAATTGTAGTTAAACCCTAGACTGGTGTAGGGTGTCTTTATTTGAGTTTGAAGCTCTCTAAATGGATTAAAAGCAACCAGAATTGGCTAAGTAATGACTAAAATCTCACATGATGACATCAATGACTCGGTTTGAGCTTGGGAATGCATGGATCCTAAGGTCCTGGGTAAGATCCTAGGTGATCCAGTAGGGGCTGCCTGATTTGGTACCGATTAAGGAAAAGGACTAAGGAGCGACTATGTCGAATAGGTGAGCTCGTAGGGTGAGACACTGAGAATTTGTGAACAGTGAATTCATTGTTACGGGTTGGAAATCCGAGAATCTGGGTAGCTAGAGGCTACCAGACTCTAATCTTGGAATTGGAATAGTTCTTGCTTGGGGGTTTGTTGGGTGCTGTCATGGAGATGAGGCACTAGGGGTATCCTAAGTTTGAGTCCACAAGAGGCACCTTGAGATCTTGTGTGGACTAGCTTTCTAGGGATCTTAGGTCCATAACTCTAGGGGTCTTGTATGGAATAGCTTTTAAGAGATTCTTGAGTGACAGTGATTGTACAAGTCTTGTGTGGAATAGTCTTCCAAGGATCTGGACGGGCGAGAGAGCATGGATCTTTTGTGGAATTGTCTTCTAGGTATCTCATGCAATGGTGCAGGGGATCTTGTGTGGAATAGCTTTCCATGGATTCTGACATTGGGAAACACGTGATCTTGTATGGAATAACTTTCCAAGGATCACAAGCAGCAGGAAGTAGTCCCTGCTGAATCATTTGGACTGAGTACTTGGGGATGTCTTGTGTGAAATAGCTTTCAATGAACTTCGAGTACAGTCAATGTTCCGGTGCCCGGAGCAAGCATCCTTTGTCTGGTGGACATGAGTGCTTTAATCTTTCCTTTAGCCAAGGAGGGGTTAGGGTACAAGTGTACCATTGGAGATGGTATCTCAAGATCTTTTGTAAGAAGGGTTGATTATCACTTCAAGATTGGAGTGATGGGTAACAGAATCTTGGATCGTCAAGATAGTTACGTTAGAACGTGTAGCTTTAATCAACGGGTTTGACTAATTGGTTTTGGATCGTAGTGGTTGGTAAGGTGAAACAAGGTTGGGGGTTGGAACCTGGGGCTTCAGGTTTGGGCTAGGGATCTAGATGGCTAGCGAAATTATACACTACCCTATTTTTGTTGTGATATAGTAGTTGTTTGTTCCCTACTGAGCCGATTGGCTCATCCCTATATGGATTTGTTGTTGTGCAAGATTGTTGTTGAGACATTTGGCAGGTTACTTTATGCTTTGGTTTTATAATTTGTTCCTATCTTATATGCCTGCTTGTTGCATGTTTAGCTTATGCTGAGATTTATCATTTTTGTGTCATTCTTCTGATATTTTATCCTATGTTGTTAATAAATGGAACTCTTTGATAGCTCGACTTAGTTTGGTACAACCTAAATTAAATAAACTAGTATCTCTTCTTATTGCCACCCCTAGAACTCCGACTCTCATTGAGGGCCTGGGTTTTTAGGATGTAACAACCTTTGGTGGTATCAGAGCATGCACTTTATAGGAAGTATGTATGTTATGGTTGGTATAGGGTTGCAACCAAATTCTATTCAGGTTGAGCTATGATGGCATATTTGATTTCTTTGATGTGTTGCAATATGCCTTCGAGAAGAAAGCGTACCCAGGGTGTTAAGTGAAACCCCACTAATCTTGTTGCAGCTATAAGCTAGCTATAAGGCACAATGAGACGGATGCAGGGGATGATACAAGGCCTGTTGGAGGCCATGAGCAGAATTGGATCGATTACAGGAAGAAATGAAGACAATAGAAGTTGTGGAGGTCAGGACAATCCCCCACTTGAGGCTGGAAGTGATCAGGATCAACCAGATTCCTCAACAGTAACAAAGAGTGCGAAGTTCGAACAGTTCTGGAAGTTGAAGCCACCTACTTTGTTGGGAGCTGGTGATCCATCTGTGGCAAAGAAATGGATCCTGAAGATCGAGAAGATTTTCGATGCTCTCTAGATGAGATGAGAACACAAGGTGCGGTTGGTTACGTTCCAAGTTGAAGGTATTGTAGAGTGATGGTGGGCTACAGTGCAAGTTTTTGAGCCGTCACTAGTGACTTGGGACAAGTTCTTGAAGCTGTTCAATGATCAGTTTTACTCGTAAACTAGTCCTACACCTAGTAGTCATGCACTTGGCAGTGGTAGTCATGATCCTGAGACTAGTTCCACACTTGATAGTGGTAATGATGATCAAAGATTCAGAGATCTGCCTCTCACACATCAGTTGCTAGTTACCTACAGGCAACACACCCTTACTTCAAACCCACCATCCTTCTCGAGTCATGTATGTCTTGAGCCATCTAACCATTGTGTGTCGAGTGGTGATTGTGCAGGACCAGTTGATGTTGTCTCGGATGATGACCTTCCAATTGTTATTCGAAAGGTGCCTCGTACTTGTGCGCTGTATTGTATGGTTGGAGCTGTGTCTACAACTAATCCGAGGACTGCATTTGGACTTTTTACCGTTGCATTGGATTCCATAGAGATACATTCCACGTATCAACATACCTTACTTGATCCAAAATAGCATAAAGCTATGGAGGATGAGATGGCCATGCTTCGGACAAGACACGCGTGGGAGCTTACTCCACTTCCAGCTGGTGCTCATCTGGTGGGATCTCGTTGGGTCTTTTCCCTAAAGTACAACCTTGATGGGTCTATTTTAAGTTACAAGGCTCGATTGGTGGAAAAGGGGTTCACCCAGGCATATGAGGTTGACTTCTTCAATACTTTCTCCCCTGTTGCTTGCCTGCCGATGGTCAGAGTTCTAATCTCTATTGTTGCTCACAAGGACTAGATGCTTCACTAACTTGATGTAAAGAATGCCTTCCTATATGGTGATCTTCAGGAGGAGATTTACATGTAATAGCGCCCCGAGTTTAAGGTTCAAGAGGAGTGTGTGCAAGTTGAAGAAGGTCATCCATGGCCTCAAGTAGAGTCCGAGAGCATGGTTCTAGAAGCTCTTAGAGGTGGTGGAGAAGATGGGTATGCAACGATCTTTGTTAGATCGTTCTCTATTTATCAGGAAGACTAAGAGGGGTGTTGTAGTCCTATTATATGTTGATGATCTCATTATTATCGGTGATGACAAAACCAGAATAATTGAGGTCAAGCGCTTTCTTGTTGAGTAATTTGTTATGAAGGACTTAGGACAGTTTTAGTATTTTCTTGGTATAGAGGTGGCCACAAGCAAGCAAGGGTTTATGTTGTCTTAGCGCAAGTATGCTTTAGATGTGCTTCAAGAGACAGGCACGCTGGGGTCCAAGAAAGCCAATATTCCTAAGGACCCTAAAGTGCATCTCTATGATGAGGAGGCAGAGCCTATAGACAGTCGGCCATACAGGTAACTTATGGGAATACTATTGTATCTGACGATTACCTAACCAGACATTTCTTTAGCTATGGGCAAGCCAAGCCAACCTATGGACAGACCAACCAAACAACATTGTCAGGTAGCTATGCAGGTGCTTAGATACCTAAAGAAAGTACCTGGGCGTGGGATACTCTTCCAGAGAGGATCTCTTATGATAATAGTTGGATGTTTTGATGCTAATTATGCAAGATGTTTGGTTGATAGGAAATCCACTATGGGAAGTTGTACATTTGTAGCTGGGATTTTGGTTATTTGGAGGAGCATGAAATAATTAGTTGTTTAAAGATTCAATGTCGAGTCAGAGTATAGGGCTATGGCCTAGACAAGTGCAAAGATGATCTGGGTGAGGTCTCTACTGCGTGATTTACATGTCCAGATTCAGGAGCCTATAAAGATAAGATGTGACAACCGGACAACTACATATATTGCCAACAATCCCATGTTTCATGAGCGCACTAAGAATGTTGAGGTAGACTGCCACTACACCAAAGACTGATCCAATGTAGGATGTTGTGCACCACCTTTGTTGCATCTGGAGACTAGCCAACAGATGTGTTCATGAAGCCTCTTCTATGTTCTGCTTTCGATGACTGCTCTTCCAAGATGAGCATGATTGACATTTATGCTCCAGCTTGAGGGAGTGTTAAGATATCCCTTTCGGTCCTTATTAGTTTCAATTTGTTTTGGCTCTATTTGCTATTTGTATTTTCTGTGTGGACATGCTATGTTACTTTTCCTAACACCTCTCCTCTATATAAAGAGGTGTAGAGCTCTTTGGAATAATTGAATTGATCATTTTGTCCAACTATGTTCTTACAACATTATCCAACTAGACCTTGCTCCATGGAAAACAACTCTCTCTCTCTCTCTGTAATTGTAACCAAGGGCTTGAAACCACCTTCACTAGGATATGGTGGTTTTCCCTAAATCCATTATGAAAACAACTCCAAAGTTCCTCCATGGATTCGTCCACTAGGTTGGGAATGTCCATATGTTGCAAATGTTCCTTAGCAAACTACATTGCATGACTAACATCCTCATCCTCCTCCTTACGTAAGGAATGAGTGGTATCTATATCCAAAAGCCATAATCTCCTCCTAACGTTTGGTTACCAACCTCTCCCTTCTCAAGAGCCACAGGGAAATCGTAATCTTCAAAGGTATCTTTATCTTCCAAAATAGGGTGCAATTGATGCCCAAATACACATCATTTTCTTCAACCACTCCCCTCAACATTTTATTAGCTTTTTTTAATGGAGAAAGCCCCCATGTGCCTAGGCCAAAGAATTTGGTTGCCCATCCATTGGTGAAATGTCTTGTAAGGAGCTAATGACTCCTGCAAGTCATGGAGCCTCATCTCTGAAAAGGAACCCCCAAAGTAGGGCAACCATAATTCCATGCCCCTTACCAAGGGCCTAGTCCACATCTCAACCACCAATAGTTGCTTGTCCAAGTCCAAGGCAAAAAGGCTAGGGAGCAAGGATGCAAGAATCCCTAACCTTGTTAAATAATCCTTGCTAGAAGAAATTAAAGAGTTAAATTCTATCAAAAACCCTAATCCCCAATATATAAAGGTTTGGGACAAATACAAGTAAGCCTTTACATAATCGATAAATGATAAATGCAACAAAATATTAACACTCCCTCTAAAGCTGGAGTATAGATGTCCAACATGCTTAACTTGGAACAATACCTATCAAATAAAGGCTTTGGAAGTGCTTTGGTGAAGACAATTGCCATCTACTCCTGGAAAGAGACATGAGTGGTTTCGATAAGCCCCTTTTGAATTAAATCTCTGGTGTAATGGCAATCGACCTCCACATGTTTTGTTCATTCATGAAACATTAGATCATTTGCATTATAGGTAGTTACCTTGTTGTTACATTGCATCTCCATAGGGGAATCAAAAGGATCATACAAATCATATAATACATATCGTATTCACATCATTTTTGTCACAGTTTAGGCTATAGCATGATATTCTGACTCAACTTTCGACCTGGAAACAACACCTTACTTCTTTAGGTCACAAGATTTCCTACTCCTTTTGTATTTTCTATCCTTAAGACACCAAACATAATCTGCATCTATGTAGGCTACAATGTTGAAGGAGGTACAATTGAGTTATGTGGCTTGTTTCTTATGTTATTTCTTTATGTAAGGGTGTGCCTATAATTTTCCCTTTTGTGTCTCTCTATATAAAGGCACATAGGGCTCTACAAACTAATTGAATCGCTCATTTATCCTATCATGGTATCAAATCTACAGTCCTAGACTAATACTCGAGTACTCCACCAACGTAGCCCCCCTACCCTTCCTCCAAAAACCCCTCTTCTCTCTCTCTGGGGCATCGCCAGCCCTTGTTCACTGTTATTGGCCCCTCCCTATGTAGAAGCACCCCTAACGTTGCCACCTAAGGCCAGCAACGACGACATTTAGGGCCCAACGTCGCTGCTAGGGGCTGCAAGAGTGCTTCCAGCGGCCTCCTAGGATGGTATAGCACCTTCTTGGTGCATCTGTGAGGTGCAGCAGCATTGCTACTGCCCTCTCTCCAACGTAGACCCCTCCACAGTGTGAAGGGGTCAGGTAGGGGCTACACGGTTGTGGCCTTCCTTCCTCTAGCATCGTTGCAACAAATTCTAGGAGGAAAAGGCAACCATGTTGGGGCTTCTTCTAGCCCTAGTAGGTTGTTGCTATGCTTGATTTGGATTTTGGATCCCCATATGTCATAGATCAAAGTTTTTTTTCAGATCCATTTGTGATTTCAAGGGTAGTTATATGATCTAATTTTTTTTTCTGAGTACTTGATTAATTGCTTCTTGTAAATTGGTTGCTATGGAAGACAAGAAGGATCTCCCTAACAAATCGATAGGGAAATTCTCTGCCATGAGCGTATCTTCCTTTATGTAGGGGACCTCTATTAAATTGGATGGTACCAACTTTTTTCTTTGGTCCACATCTTTCTCCCAATTTGTGGGTTTACATCTCAAGAAGTACATCCTCACCTAAGATGAACCTGTAGGCAAGAGAATAGACTGGGAAGCAGACAATGATTGGATCGCCACCTGCATTTTGAACAGTATGAAGGAGCCAATTGCCAAGCAAGTCATGTCTTATGCCTCTACCAAGAAAATGTGGGAGGTTCTTCATGAGATACATTCTCGCAAAAGCAACATTAGCTGCCTATACAAAATCATTGAGGAGCTTCATTCTTTCCTAAAGGGAACCATATCCCTTGTTGAATATTCTGGTTCCATGAAGAACATATGGGACAAGAAGGATACTTATCATCCCATCTCATCTAATGTTGCAGTCATTGTAAAGTAGCGAGAGGCCTTTAGATCTATTTAGTTACTTAATGGTCTGGGTCCTAACTACAAGGTAGTGAAGGATCAACTTATGGCCTTGGAAGAGATTCCTACACCAGCCCAAATATATGCTCGACTCTCATGACTGGAGATTTCTAAGCCTATCCCACCTTAAGATTCGTCTGCCATGGCATCTATTGGCTGTG
Organism: Thalassia testudinum; assembly: GCA_037157565.1. Taxonomy (NCBI): domain Eukaryota; kingdom Viridiplantae; phylum Streptophyta; class Magnoliopsida; order Alismatales; family Hydrocharitaceae; genus Thalassia; species Thalassia testudinum. Next base: position 102,875,849 of record JAZHRO010000024.1, on the reverse strand, counting down.
GTAAGGGGATTTCTAGAGGTAGGGGGAGAGGATGTGGTCAAGAGCAAGAGGATGCTGTGCGAGAGTAGGAGGCCGTGGCAGAGGTTGTACTAGTTTGTTTTGTGACCATTGTCACAAGACAAATTACATAGTTGATAAATGCTTGACAAAGCATGGCTTTCCTAAAGGGCATCAGGTTAACTAGGTGGCATATGGTGGAGAAGGGAGTTGGTACTATTAGGAGGAGGAGCAAGCTAGTACCCAGATCATTATCTCCAAGGAGTATAACAGGCTCATGTCTTTTCAGAGTGCTTCTACTACTGGTGCTTCAATGATTCGTTTGACAAGTACTGTTGTTAGTGTTGGAGGTGTTTGTACACCATCATGGTTTGCTAATTAGGTACATCTTCCCACATTACTTGAGATGCTACATTTTCTTGTTTCTTAGACCTCTGACTAGCCCAATTCATGTTAAGGTAGCAGATGGTACCCTGTCTCCTGTGATAGGCCTAGGTGACATCTCCTTGTCTTCTTCTTTGCCCCTATTTGATGTTATGCATGCACTTAAATTTGCCCTAAATTTTAAAGTCTATAAGTTAGATTATAAAGGCGTTGAATTACAGAGTTGTTTTTTCATGACCATTTTTTCTTCCTACATGACCTCCAGACAATGAAGCAGATTGGTGCCCTTGAGCAGGATGGTCTCTACTACCTGCACCTTTCACCTAAAAATCACTCCATTGCTACTATTGCTTGTGCCACATCTATTCTTTGGTGGCACCTTATGTTGGGATATCCTAGTATTTCAGTTCTTTGTCATTAATTTCCACACATTCATTTTCCACTCTTTTTCCTGTGAGGCTTTGTCAACTTGGAAAACATCATAAGGTGTCTTTTCCGAGTAGTAATAAAAGAGTCGAGTCTCATTGTTGTCTTATTCATGCTGATTTGTGGGGCCCATACCAAGTCAGGAGTCTTAGGGGTTTTCATTATCTTTTTATTCTTGTAGATGATTATACCCATGTTTGTTGAGTATTCATGATGGAGAAATCAAAAACCCTATATCGATCAAAAATTTTGTTAATGAGATAAAGACTTAGTTTTCTATTCTCATTCATATGTTTCAGATTGATAATGGACTTGAATTTATGAATGCTACTTTGGCTCAGTTCTTTCAATCCTTGGGTACTGTTCACTAGACCTCTTGCGTTCATATATTCTAATAAAATGGAGTGGTTGAGCGTAAGCTGAGACACTTGTTTGATGTTGCTCATACCAAGTAGGAGAAAATGATTGTCTTATTCCTCAAAATAACCCAACACCTCTTTATATAGAGAGAGGTTTGGGACAATACAGTGCATGTCCAAAGTAAAAGAGGAAATAACATAATAGGATAAAATAGGAAAGTAAATAGAGATAAATTATGACTACCTCAAAACTCCCTCGCAAGTTGGAGCATAGATATCGAACATGCTCAACTTGGAACAACAGTCATCAAATGCCGATCGAGGTAGAGGCTTCGTGAACATATTGGCAGTCTGATCCTCAGATGCAACACAAGTGGTACACAACATTTCACGTTGAATGAGATCTCTAATGTAGTGGCAATCCACCTCCACATGCTTGGTGCGTTCATGGAACATGGGATTGTTTGCTATGTAAGTGGCTCCCCGATTGTCGTATCTCATCTCCATAGGCTCCTCAATCTGGACATCCAAACCACGTAGTAAAGACCTTATCCAGATCATCTCTACAGTAGTTAGGGCTATCACTCTGTATTTTGACTCAGCATTGGAGCGAGAAACAACCCCTATTTCTTGCTTCTCTAGGAAACCAGATTGCCTACCACAAAAGTGTAAAATCTAATGGTGGATTTCCTATCACCAACACATCCTACATAATCAGCATCAGAGTATCCAACCATTGTAATAGGACAACCCCTCTAGAAAATAATACCACAACTAAGTGCTTTCTGCAGGTATCTCAGCACTTGCATAGCAACCTACCAATGTAGCTTAGTCGGCTTCTCCATGAACTGGCTAAACTTCCCTATTGCCAAGGCAATGCCAGATCTAGTAATCGTCAAGTACAAAGTTTGCCCACAAACTACCTGTATGCTCTACTATCGACAAGCACTTCTTGCTCATCATAAAGATGCACCTTGGGGTCCGTAGGAATATTGGCTGGTTTGGACCCCAGCATCCTTGTCTCCTATAACACATCTAAAGCATACTTCCTTTGAGAAAAAATAATTCCCTGCTTGCTCCTAGCCACCTCTATGTCCAGAAAGTACTTGAGCTGGCCTAGGTCTTTCATAACAAACTGCTCATCCAAGGACATCCTGAACTCAACTATCCCAGCTTTGTCATCTTCAGTAATGATGAGATCATCCACATAAACAAGCAGTACCACGCATCTCTTCTCAATCCTCCTAGCAAACAAAGAATGGTCAAAAGATCTCTGCAAGTTCATCTTCTCCACCACCTCTGAGAGCTTCTTGAAGCATGCTTTTGGACTCTGCTTAAGGCCATATATAGCCTTCTTCAATCTGCACACACACTCCCTCTGAACCTCAAACCCGGGGAACTACTGCATGTAAACCTCCTCCTAAAGATTACTGTAAAGAAATGCATTCTTTACATCAAGCTTGTCAAGTATCCAATCTTTGTGGGCAGCAACGGAAATAAGTAACTGGATAGTCGATAGGCTAGCCACGGGAGAGAAAGTATCAAAGAAGTCCACCCCCATATGTTTAGGTGAACCCCTTTTCCACCAACCGAGTCTTGTACCTTGAAATAGACCCATTAGGGTTGTATTTCAAGGAAAAGACCTAATGGGATCCCACAAGGCGAGCACCAATAGCGAGAGGAGTCATCTCCTACGTCTATCTGCTATGAAGTGCAACCATCTAGTCCTCCATGGCTTTGCGTCATTTTGGATCAAGTAGGGCCTGTTGGTATGTAGAAGGAATCTCTGTAGCAACAAGAGTCGTAGTAAAGAGGCCAAATGCTATCCCCAGATTGGTTGTAGGCACTGCTCCAACAACATGATAATGAGCACAAGAATGAGGTGCCTTCCTGATAGCTATAGGAAAGTCATCATCTGAAATAGTATCACCTAATCCTGCACAATCACCACTAGGCACAGAAGTGTCAGATACCTCAAACACATACCTGTCGTAGGGAGGACAGTGGATCTGAAGTGGGGGAGGGGGGCTGTTTCCTGTAGGTGATCAATTTCTAAAAAATAATAGGCGGATCCTAGTATCTCAAATCATTTGTAGTATTGTCAGGTGCAGAAACACTCGTAGGCACCTGACTATCACTACCATGTGTAGGACCATCTCTAGAAATAGGAAACTCATCCATCAGAATAGCTAGAATGGGCATAGGTGCAAAGTTAGCTTATGGATCTAATTGTCATGCTACAAAAGAAAAATATGGTACTGATTCATGAAATGTAATATCCGCACTCACATAGTGCCTACCAACCACTAGATCAAAACATTAGTAGCCCTTCTGGGTTCGTGAATATCCAAGAAAGATGCACATCATTGCTCTGGGTGCCAGTTTGTCTCTCCTTGGTCCCAATAAGTGTATAAATCAACACACCCAAACACACATGGAGGCAACTAAAACAAATCCCAGTCTAGGTACAAGAAGTGCCAAGGAGTGCGTTCATGTAACACAGAAGACGACATTCTATTGATAAGATAACAAGATGTAAGCACAGCATCTCCCTAATACAAGTGTAGCACACAAAGGTGAATGAGAAGAGTACGTGATACATCTAAAATATGCCCATGCTTTCATTCTACCATATCGTTCTGCTATGAAGTGTGGGGGCAAGATGTTTGGTGTATGATGCTATGAGACCTATAAAACTGCACCAATCTGGTGGTACAAAACTCCAAAGCATTATCGGATCGCACAATTTTAGCCATAATTGAAAATTGATTCTTTATTTCCAATAAAAAGGTCTCAATCATATGTCTAATATTGAACTTATTCTTTAGCAAAAACAACCAAGATAAGCGAGAAAAATCTTTTACAATAATCAAATAATATTTGTCCTTATCAGTCAGGAAGACGACTCAGACCCTAGACATCCATATGTAGTAGCTGAAATATAGCAGTAGTCCCTGGTGCTGTATTAGACAAAAATGATGATCTGTGGTTCTTTCCCAACTAACATGCATCACAAAGTATCTATGTAGTAGTAGAAATGTGCGGGATGATGCATTTGAGCCTGTCTAGAGAAGGATGACTAAGGTGATAGTGCCACTGCAAGGCACTCCCAGCAACATAATTAGTGTCACCCTTACAAGCTGCAGCAAGTGGTGTCTGGACTAGGTGATACACACCCTTCTCTTCATGACCTCCACCAATCATCTTCATTGTCAGCTTGTCCTGAAAAAAGCATCCCAACTCATCAAATATAGTACGACTGTGAAGCTGCTTGGTAATCTTACTAACAGTAATAGTTTAATGAAAAATCAGGGACAAAAAATGCATCGGGTAGTCTCATGGTCGGAGTCAGTGCGACCTCCCCTTGACCACTAATCTTCGTGTGTCTACCATCTGCAACCTGTATTATCTTGCCATAGGGTATAGACTGAAGTTTGCAGAAACACCCCTAATCTCCTAACAAATGGTGTGAAGCACTAGACTTCACTAACCATGTCATACCTACAGATGCCTATGCACATCGATTAATACCTAACGAAGAGGTGAAGGTGGCAGTCTTAGTAGAAGGGGTCACTGGCTCCTCAGTCAGCTGGAGGAGATGCTGAAGTAGAGCATTATAGTCTGCTTTCGGAATAGGCACGACATCAACAGTCTCCTCAGAAGTCGCAGATGCTTGGTTGGCCATTAGAGGTCTTCCATGATTGTCCCAACATAAAGCCTCCACTCCACATGACCAACTTTGTCACAAAAAGTGCATGTAGTGCTGATACGACAACCTCTCCCACACCCGTGAGTAGAAGAGGGTCCTCTACCACCACGTCCAACCATAGCAGCAAGGGTAGATGCATGGTTAGCATCTCTAGTCTGAGGTGCAGATACATGAATGTGGCTCAGATGGCTATAGACTTCCTCTAAGGCAGGAAGATCAGATAAGGTGAAAATCAGGCTATCGCATATTTAGGACCAAGGCTCGAAAAATTGATGCACAGCTGCCTCCCTGCATACAGTAAGGGCTTGGATTTTTCTTGTGTTTAATTAGCTACTTAAAACCTTAATTGGTTGTTTAATGATGAATTAAGGGCATTTGGGACCTTGATTTGGTGATGACATCTTTAAAAGATAAGTAATCCCCTTAAGTTGTTAACAAAAGGTTAAGTAATGGAAAGTTGAGGGGCTTTTTTCATGACAGTTATGTTTAGTGGCCTTTCTTGGAATGCAAGAAAAGGAGTGGAGGGGCTTTGAGCGCTAAATGTCCACCCCTTATAAAAGCTAAGAAAAAATTAAAAATAACAAAAGAAAACCCTCTCCATTGCTTCCCTCTCAAGCCATTTCTCCCACCGGTTCTCACCTTCATTCCTCTCCATCACCAGCCACCAGTTGTTGCCATGCTGCCAGGGTTGCTGCAAAGGAAAAGAGAAGAGGTGTTGCTACTGCTGCTGTGATAGCTGAAGTTGTTGTTGTTGCTACCTTTGTTGCGGTTGCTATGAGGAGAAGAAGGGGAACGGGCTACAAATAAGAGGTAGGGTTTCCTCTCTTATTGTGTCTCCTCTTGTTTCCTACAATTAGGAGTTAAAATGGATTGATTTGGATACGAAATCAGTGTTCGAAATGTGGGATTTTGGGTGTGCATGTTGAGTTTCTATCCCATGGTGGTTTCTAAAAGTGGGAATGTGATTTTTCTAGTTAAAGCTTGCCCTAATGTTTGGTAGGGGATTTAATTGGTTCATTGTGTTCCTTGTATGTGTGGGTGTTGGTGCTCAAGGTTTCATGGGTTTTGGATGAGTTATGTATGTGATTTGAGGCATGGAGGGTCGATTTTGTAGGTCTGCTGCTGCAGCCTTACCTAACGTTAGGTAAGAGTTACTTAACGTTAGGTAAGTAGGATGAAATAACAAGTCTTATTCCAATAGTAAACTCTACACCTCTTTATATAGAGGTGCTAGGTAAATTACATGAGATACCAGATAGAAATATAAAATAACTAAACAACCCAAAAACATAAAGATAACTAGAGAGCTCAACACTCCCCCTCAAGCTGGAGCATAGATGTCTATCATGCTCAGCTTGTCAGAACAAGCCTTAAAAGCAAATCTGGAAAGAGGCTTGGTGAACATATCAGTTGTTTGGTTCTCTGAGGCAACAAAAGTGGTGAAGAGAAGTCCTCTCTGAATCAGATCTCTAATATAATGACAGTCAATCTTAAAATGTTTCGTATGCTCATGAAACATGAGATTGTTCGCTATGTAGGTAGCTTCCCTATTGTCACACCTCATCTACATGGGCCCCTCCATCTTGACATGCAAGTGAAGTAAAACAGATTTGATCCATACTAGCTCAGTTGCTATTTGTGCCATTACTCGATACTCTAACTCTACACTCGAGCGAGACACAACACTCTAGTTGTTACTTCTCCAAGTAACAAGGTTAGCAGCTACATAGGTACAAAACCTAGTTGTAGACTTCCTATCAGAAAGACAACTTACATAATCTGCATTAGAACAACCAACTACAGTCATAGCTCTACCTCTCCTGAACAATGGTCCACGACCTGGTGCTCGTTTCAGGTATCTGAGCACCTACATAGCACCATCCCAGTGCTGCTTGGTCGGCCTGCCCACAAACTGACTAAGCTTACCTACTGCAAGCAAGATATCTAGATGTGTAATAGTAAGAGCAGCTTCCCAATCAGCTGCCTATAGCTTCTCTCCACTGTCTTACTCAGAATCATAGAGGTGCATCTTTGGATCCATTGGTATGTTGGCTAACTTAGATCCCAACATCTCAGTCTTCTATGGTAGATTAAGAGCGTATTTCCTATGGTTAAGAACAATATCACTCTTTCCTCTCGCCACCTTTATGCCCAGGAAGTATCTTACAGAGCCTCAATCCTTCATAACAAATTTCTCTACCAAGCTCTGCTTGACCTCAACTATTTTGGTTGTATCATCACCGATGATAATTAGGTCATCTACATATAAAAGGAGAGCCACAATTCCTTTGTTTGTCTTTCTCGCAAATAGAGAATGGTCAAAAGTGGACCGAATGAGTCCCATATCTTCAATAACCTCAGACAGCTTATGAAACCGAGCCCTCGAACTCTGCTTAAGGCCATATACTGCCTTCTTCAGCTTGCACACACCCTCTCCCTGAATTTTAAATCTCGGGGGCTACTGCATATACACCTCTTCTTGTAAATCACCATACAAGAATTCATTCTTGACATCTAGCTGATACAGTGGCCAATCATAATGAGTGGCAGCAGAAACAAGAATCTAGACACTAGGAAGCCGAGCAACTAGGGAGAAGGTGTCAAAGAAATTCACCCCAATAGTCTGGGTGAATCCCTTTGCCACAAGTAGACCTTGTACGAAGATAGTAAACCGTTTAGATTATACTTCACGGCAAAGACCCAATGACATCCTACTGTGCGTGCACCAGGTGGTAACTGAGTAAGCTCCCATGTTTGCTGAGACTGGAGTGCGGCCATCTCCTCCTCCATGGCCTGGCACCATTTCGGATTGAGCATAGCCTGTTGATAAGTAGCTAGTATCTGTGTAGAGGTAAGAGCATCTATAAATAGGGCAAATGAGCAACTTAGGCCATCAGATGAAATTGCAGCCACCACCTGGTAGTGTGCACAACTCCTTGGAGCCTTCCGAATGGCAATCGGAAGATCTATATCATCAAAAGGAGACTTAGAATGGTTATGTGGCTCAGATGGTGACGCCTCATCATCAGTAGGGAATGACACAAAGATAACTGGTATAGCACCTATGGGATCATCACCAGACACATAATGGTCAGTAGTGTCAACTCATACCTGCTGTGGGGAGGATGATGATGCTGAAGAGGGTGGGTATGTTGCCAATATGTAACTGGCTTTCTAAAGACTTATGGAGGATTCCTGAACCTGTCCTAACCAGTATCTGTTATACCTGGTGATACAATCTGAGTGGTCGAAAAATCACCAAATTGAATGGAAAGAATAGGCATAGGAGCCCTCTCTGCCTCAATCCTCAACTATCTGCCAGTGATTGAAAATATGGAATAGCCTTATGGAATTTAACGTTGGCACTAACATAGTGCCTCTTCTATAAAGGTTCGTAGCATCTATAACTTTTCTGGGTGTGACTATACCACAAAAATACACACTTAACTGCCCTAGGCTCAAGTTTATCTCTACTTGGCCCAACGATGTGTACAAAGGCTACACATCTAAAAGTCTAAGGCAGCAACTAATACAACTCCCAGTCTAGATATGGTATCTGCCATGGGAGCTGCTCAGACAAAATAGAACTAGGCATTTTGTTAACTAAATAGCATGCAGTAAGCATTTCATCTTCCTAATACTGTGATGGAACATTGTGATGTATCAATAGAGTCCAGACTATATCCAAGATATGCATGTGTTTTCTGTTGGCTACTCCTTTTTGCTGAGATGTATGGGGATAAGTGGTTTGATGAACCATTCCATGAGACCTGTAGAATGCTCGTAGTCGTGTAGAGCAGAACACAAGTGCATTATTAGTATGCACAACTTTAATAGTAAAAGCAAACTGATTCTTTATTTCAATAAGAAAATTCTTAGTTACAAACCCAACGTCCGACATATTCTTTAACAAAAATAACTAAGATGATCTGGTCATCCACTATCACCAAGTAGTACTTATGCCCTAGTCGATCTGTAATTCGATTAGGATCTCATACATTTAAATGCAATAAATCAAAGATAGACTCTGAAATAATAAAACTGGCAAAATATGTAGATCTATGATGCTTTCCCATCTAATATGCATCACAATGAATCTCGGTGGATAGTGAAAGATGAGGAATGATGCGACGAAGCTTGTCCAGAGATGGATGACCCATGCGATTGTGCCACTATAAGGCACTCCCTGTAGTGAAACACACATCCCCCTAGCATTGTGCAACAGCTGGCATCTAAGACAAGCAATGCATACCCCCCTCTTCATGTTCGCCACCAATCATCCTCCCTGTGAGCTTGTCCTAAAACACACAGCCAACATCATCAAAAATCACCCTACAGTTGAGATCCTTTGTAATTCGGCTAACTAACAAGCTTATCGAAAAATCAGGGACAAACAGAACATTAAGCAACTTCATATTGGGGGTAACTAGCACCTCCCCCTGACCATCAACTCTGGCATGCCTCCGATCGGCTACCTGAACCATCCTACCCAGATGTACAGGCTGAAGATGCTGGAAGCAAGTATGATCACCACTTAGGTGTTGTGATGCACCTAAATCTATCATCCAGTTTGACCTGTTAAAAATAATAAAAACACATCCTGTACCTAAGGAGGCAATGGCAGCAGTATCTGAAGAGGATGGAGTCTCCTGAGTGATTTGAACAAGCCTTTGAACAATAGCATCATACACAACACGTGACACTATGTCATACTCTGTCTCAGATGTAGCAGCAACTTAATTGGCAACGGGGGGTCTCCCACGATTAGACCAGCACAAGGCCTCCACGTAACCAATCCTACCATAGAAGGTGCATGTAGGCTGTGGTTTGCCTATCTGTCCTCTACCATGACCACGCCTATGAGTTGAGAATACACCTCTCATGCCTCGACCTCCACCAACAGCCAATGTGGAGGTTTGATCAGTAATCTCAGGAGTAGGAGCCACTACAATGATCCAGCTTAGTCTGCTATAAGTCTCCTCAAGTGTCAAAGCTCCAACAATGTTAGAATCTGCGATTGTGCAAGATCATATTCTGGGCCTAACCTAGAGAGAAAATGAAGCACTGTCATCTTCTTCCGATACTTCAGATGAGTATCGTAGGTGCACACCAGTCTGCAAGCGTTATACTTCAAAGTCCTTTTAGAGTGACATAATATTGTGTCAAGGACTATCCCTCCTATCCGAGGGAGAACATCTTGTTAATACCCTTGTTTTGATATAACAAAATTATGTTTTTATTGCGGACTAACCATTACAGGTTAAGTCAAATTTATCATATGAATGCATTCTCATCACCATACTCATCAATGAAGGAAAGGACCTGACTTGAAGATTTTCTTGAAGACCTTTTAAATTTTATTTAGTCTAGAAATATGTACGGAACCTCAAAAAGAAAAATAGACGTAAACTTTTCATTTTCGCAAAAATCAATTTCTTTATTGTTGATCAACCAACTTATCCCTTTGATCAACCAAGCATTGATCGACTAATTAATTGTTCTAATCGATCAAATACCACGATCATATTTCATTTTGATCAATCAACCTATTTTATTTAATCGATCAAATTTACTTCAACGGTCAAATTTCTTTTGAAATCTCAGTGCCGATCAATTTTTCAATTTAATCTATCAACATTGCATCGATCAATATAATTATTTGATCGACCAAATATCTTTTTGATAGACCAAACTTTATTTTTATCGACCAAACCCATATTTCTGGAAATGTCAAAAAATGCCTATAAATAGGTCTGATGACCCCCCTCTCTAAAACACATCTCAAGAGCTTTCTAAGAGAAAAACGCCCACTCTCTCTTGTGCTTTCGCGTCTCTATGCCTACAACTACTGTGATCTAAAGCATGCTCACTTTCTTGCGATTCACGACAGCTTGGTTTGTTCTTTGATATTTCTGAGGTTCCATAGGAATATTGTTATATTGTTCTATTTCAGTTGCTCTTGATCTGGGATTCCAAGTTGGATTGGAATCTCGTTGTTCTTCTTTCTGTCAGGTGTAAGAGAAGACATTGTGTAAGAGGTTGTGTCACCCTCATTCAAGTGATACGTGTTAGTAGATTGACTACCGTCAACTAGTGGGAAAAATTCTAAGTTGGGAGGCTTAGGTAGTGGTTTTTACTAGAAAGGGTTTCCACTCTAAAATCATGTGTCATTTCTCTGGTTTGTGAATATATCTTTTTGATCTATGGTAATGTTTTAAAGTTAAATTTTTAAATAGATACTACACTATTCACCCCTCTCTAGTGTATACTTGATTCTTTAGGTTCCACTCGCACTCACATCTGGTATCAGAGACAAGTTATGCTCCAACGAGGATGTCCAATGCCCTCGGAAGTATATGCTAAGGGTCAATCTGCAGTCAGAAATCTACAGTCAGACCACCTCTATTTGATGTCACAAATTATGGCTATTGGAAGACCAAAATGCAAATATTCTTGGAATTAATGGATTATGTAGTCTGGGATGTGGTTGCATCCAAATACACTAGACCAGAAAAGAAGGAAGCCAAAAGAAGATGGCCACACACAACTCTAAGGCCATGTTTGTCATATTCTGCAATCTTTAAAAGGAGGAATTTAATAGAGTCTCAGCATGCAAAATTGCATACGAGATCTGGAATAGCCTTGAAGTCACTTATGAAGGGACTTCAAAGGTAAAGGAGACTCAAGTTAATCACCTTACTCAGAAATACGAACTCTTTTGTATGAAAAAGGGGGGAGACCATCAAGCAAATGTACACAAGATTCACTGATATTATCGACTCTTTGAGGAACCTGGATCAAACAGACTCAAATGAGGCATTGGTTCGGAAGATACTCAGATCTCTCATAAGCGACTAGGAGACAAAGACAATAGCAATTCAGGAATCAAAGGATCTTTCAGTACTCCAATTGGATGATCTCATAGGTAGTTTAATGGCCTATGAAGTCCAACTTGAGCACATAAAGGAGCACGAAGGCACAAGAAGGAAAAAGAAGGATCTTGCTCTCAAAGCAGACATGGACATAGGAGATTCTGATATGGAAGATGAAGATATAGCTCTTCTCTCTAAAAAATTCAAGAGGTTCCTAAAGAACAAAAAGAGCTAGAAGAAGAAAGAAGAGCCTCAAGAAAATTCAGTCATATGCTATAACTACAAAAATAAAGGGCACATGAGAAAGGAATTCCCTCAACTCAAAAAGGAGGATGACAAAAAGAAGACCTGGAGATTACCTAAGCACGATGCAAAGAAGAAAGCATTGCAAGTCACGTGGGACGATAGTGACACAAGCTCAGAAGAAGAAAGCGAAGACACTTCAAGCGAAGAAGCTCTTTGCGGTCTCATGGAAATCGAAGATGAGGTATCATCTACTTTTGATGAGTTATTAGAAGCATTTTACGAGTTGCATGATCTAGCTAAAGGACTTAGAATAACTAATAAGAAATTGATAAAAGATCTAGATGAAGAAATTAATTTGGTAGTGTTGAATCTCAAAATCAACATCTGTCACAAGAAACTAGCACACTTAAAGCTCATGTTGACACACTTCAAATAAAATTAGGAAAACTAAAACAAAAATATGTTGCTCTAGTAAATGACCTGGCTAAGTTCACTAAAGGAAGAGCTAACTTGGAAAAGCTATTAGGCACACAAACCCAAACCTTCACAAAATTTGGGTTAGGATATATTCCTAATAATGATCATGAAGCATCCACTTCACAAACCAACATATAAATTCCCTTCAGTCCTAAGGCCAAGAATAGGTCCACGCCTAAACAGGCACCCACTAACAAAACTGAACCCAAAAGAGAATGGATACCAAAAAGTGATCTGCAATCTTGTTTTGCAGGAAAATGTCAAGGACTAATAAAGTACTCAGACTGGGTCTACCATCAAAAAGATGGACACCTTGTAGCAGTAAGAAAAAATACTGGACCTCACAGATGAAAATCAATGATAGATCCAAGGAAAAGAAAGATGGGTTATGGACAGTAGCTATTCAAAGCATATGACATGAAAAGAAGACCTGTTTATCAACCTCAACTGAAAGGAAGGTGGTTCAGTCACCTTTGGCAACAACCACAAGGGCCATATTACTGGTATTGGACGAATTAGTAATTCTAAAACTTTCGTTGATAATGTTCATCTTGTAAGTGGCCTAAAACATAATATACTTAGTGTAAGTCAAATATGCAATAAAGCCTATAAAGTTATTTTCACTGCAAAAGATTTTAAAATTAGGGATAAAAATTCTAAGAAAATCCTTTTGATCGGAGACAGATCAAAAGACATCTACACTATTGACTTTGATAAATGCAACGATCTTAATTGTTTGGTTGCATCAAATGATGAGTCAATATTGTGCCATCGTCGACTCGGTCATGTTCACATGCGAAATATAAACAAGTTTGTGAAACACGACCTAGTACGAGGGTTGCCTAAGGTTTCCTTCAAAAAGAAGAATCTCTATTCATCCTATGAACTTGGAAAAATGCATAAAACCTCTTTCGAGCCGAAAAACATGGTCAGTACTTCCAAACCACTTGAGTTGATTCACTTAGATCTTTTCAGACCAAGTCTGAAAGTATAAATGGGTGTAAATATTGTCTCATCATAGTTGATGACTTCTCCATATTCACTTGGGTATTTATTTTAAGAACTAAAGATTCTACCTTTCAGGAATTTAGAAAACTAACCAAGAGAATCCAAATCGAATCTGAGTACCCATCACTAGGATTATGATTGATCATGAAGGAGAATTTCAAAATAAAAAATTCCAAGATTTCTACTCTACTTATTGAATAAAACAAGAATTTACTTTTTGTAGAGCAACTCCTCAAAATGGTGTTGTAGGAAGAAAGAATAGAACCTACAAGAGTGTGCCCGCACTTTGCTGTGCGAGTCAAAGCTACTTCAGTATTTTTGGGTTGAGGTTGTAAACATTATTTGTTATATCTAAAATAGGGCTTCCATTAGACCCATCCTTAAGAAAACGCCGTTTGAACTTTTCTTTGATATGACTCCTAAGATCTCCTACTTTAAAGTGTTTGGTTGCAAATGTTTCATATTGAATACCAAGGAAAGCCTGGATAAGTTTGATGCAAAAAGTGAGGAAGGAATCTTTGTAGGATACTTCTCTAGAAGTAAAGCCTACATATTCCTTAATAAAACAAATTTGGTAATCGAAGAGATTTTGCATGTGTCTTTTGATGAATCAGATCAATTGGATAATGCATTAACTAAAGATGATGATCAACTCTTAAATGATCCTTCAAATATACTTGAAGACACCATACTTAGGGAACTTCCTAAAACTTAATCTACACCAAAATCATCCTAGAGATTTAGTGATCGTTGAAGTCTCAAAGGGAATTCAAACTAGATCATCCTTTAATAACCTTGCACTTACCGTGTTTGTATCTCAACTAGAACCAAAATCTGTAAATGAAGCATTTACGGATGATTGTTGGATTGTAGCTATGCAAGAAGAGTTGAATTAATTTGAAAGAAATGATGCTTGGAAATTAGTTCCTAAGCCTGAATCCTAATCTATCATTGGAACAAAGTGGGTCTTTCAGAATAAGCTTAATGAATCAGGAAAGATTGTAAGAAACAAAGCTAGACTTATGGCTCAAGGCTACAATCAAGAGTAAGGAATAGACTTTGATGAAACTTATGGTCCTATAGCTAAACTAGAATCCATTAGAATGTTACTAGCTTTTGCAACTCATATGGGATTCAAACTATTCTAAATGAACGTCAAAAGCATATTTCTAAATGGGTTTCTAAAAGAAGAAATCTATGTGAAACAACCTCCTGGCTTTGAAAGTACTAGTAATTCTGATCATGTTTTCAAACTTTACAAAGCTTTATACGAACTTAAAAAAGCTCCTCGAGCTTGGTATGAAAGCTAAGAAACTACTTAATAGAAAATGACTTTAAAATCAGTTTAGTAGATCCAACTCTGTTTACCAAAAGAAAAGACAATCAACTAATTTTAATCCAAGTTTATGTTGATGACATAATCTTTGGTGCTAGTAATGATCTTTTGTGCCAAGAGTTTGTGAAAGTTATGCAGGATCAATTTGAGATGTGCCTGATGGGAGAATTAAAGTTCTTCCTAGGATTACAAATTGATCAGCTGAAAGATGGAATCTTCATTTCACAAACAAGGTACACAAAAGTGATTCTAAAGAAGTTCAGAATGGATAAAACAAAAGGAAAAGACACACCAATGGCTACCACTACTCAACTCAAAGAAGATGAGTCAGGTAAGTGTGTAAATTATATAGAAGCATGCTTTACTTGACTGCTAGCAAACCTGACATATTGTTTAGTACTTCTCTGTGTGATAGATTTAAAGTAAGCCCTAAAGAATCACATCTAAATGCATTAAAAAGGATGCTTAAATACCTACTCAATAATGTTGATCTTGGTCTATTCTACCCCAAATTAGCCACACTTGACTTACTCTCCTATCGTGATGCTGATTATGCAGGAAGTCAGACAAATCGCAAGAGTACTAATGGAACGTGTCAATTTCTTGGAAATTCCCTAGTATCTTAGGTCAACACGAAACAAAATAGTGTTTCTCAATCCACAACTAAAGTTGAGTACATTGCTGCATCGTTAGCATGTTCATAGATTCTGTGGATGAAACAAACACTTAGAGATTTTGGATTAAATTTTGAAAACACTAGGATTATTGGTGATAACACTAGTGCTATAAACTTGTCCAAGAACTCCATTCAATGCTCTAGGACAAAACATATAGATATTAGACACCACTTTCTTAGAGATTATTTCCTAAAGAAGGAAATAATCGTAGAATTCATTCAAATAGAAAAATAATTAGCTGATATCTTCGCAAAATCACTAGGAAAAGAAAGATTTATATTAATTAGAAGAGACCTAGGTATAACAAGACTTGCTGAGCTTTGATTGTTTTTGTCTTGACAACCTTTGATCGATCAAATAATTTCTATTGATCGATCAACAGTTGATCGTTCAAATGTTTATTCTGAATGATCAGACTTTGAATCTTTTGGGTGGGAAATTTCCCTCCAAAACTTTCAACTTTTGATCGACCAAACGTTGGTTTTGATTGATCAATTTTTGGGCAGGAATTTTCCCTCCACTGGAAATTCAACTTTAACAGATCAATTCTCTTTTTGCTCAGTAGTTGAATTTGGCTGACCAATACATAATTTTGATCGACCAAATCTGCTTAGATGTGACTTCTTGAGATTTTGTTTGGTGATTCTAATCACTTGATTTGATCTCTAATCACGATCAATCTTTGATTTCATTGTTTAATCACCTCCGACCTTATTTGATTTACCCATTCCCTATAAAAATAACTTTTTTACCATGCTTTTTTGCCACCCAAAACTACACACACATCAACCAAACCTTCCCAAGACCCCACACAAGGTCCAACAACCTCTTCCTCCTCTCCACCGTGGTCCCCTCCTTTTCATCGACCAACTCCTCCTCCAATAACCAAGGCGCTGACACGACGTTGACCACTCGATCAACCACCCTCTGGCTGCACCTCCCCTCCAGTGACCTTTCTACCACCTCCAGCTGACCGCCACCAACCGGCGACCTTCGGCGAGCCTCCACCGGTCGTCCTTCATCCTCCTCCTCACTACTACTAAAATCGATCCTTGTTGATCCTTAGTATATCTTGTTTCTCTATGTGTTTCCTTAAAAAATGTGTCCTTTTGATCTTGTTTTGATATGGTTTATTGTGTTTTTGAAATTTTTCCAGCCATTGTTCTTCATGTTCTTCGTTGTTCTTCATCTGTTCTTCCCATTTGATCCATTTGCATTCTCTTGTTTTTGGTTTTGTTGGTTTTTGATCGATCAAAATGTTGATGTTGATCGACCAAAAATATCATGTTCGAACGTCTAAAAATTGGTTTTTGATCGACCACTTTGCTCGACTTGATCGACCAACTTATGATCAACCAACTCAAAAACCTAATCGACCAATTCATCGAACCCGTTTGTTAACTTCCTGTCTATTTTTTGATGGACCAAAAATGTTGTTTTGATGGACCAATGTACATGTTTTATTAATCAATCACCACTTTTTAATCGACCAACATTTGTTTTGATTGACCAATTTGATTATCCCGATCAACCAAAAATGTAACAGACCTACTCCTATGGCTCCCAAACATACCCGTGGTTCTACCTCCTTCCCCAGGGATAACACTTTTGAGCATTTTTTCATTAGTGTCGAGGCATGCCACAATTTCTATCTTTACTCATGCCTCTCACCCCATGTTGGTCGTTCGAGACCATTGATCTGGACTACTTCGAGCGCATCTTTCCTGGTCTTAGAGACCGACTTACCTACCACAGGATAGGTCGACTCTTTTATCGGACCTTTTATGTAGGTGCTAGGGGTAGTTGCATCAAGGGCATAGACCCTATGGCTTGTCATCTCTTCTATTCCAACCTTTGCAATATTGGTGAAGGTTTCTACATTTAATTGACATCCAATATCTATGGCATTAAGGTCCTTGTCAATGCTGATGTTCTTGCTAAGGTTCTTGGATGTCCTTCTAGTCCTACTTACCTTGACCTCCGCCATGATATTTCCTCTGAGGTCATTAGGGAGAATTTGATGACCTCATAATCTTTTGACTTAGGGAAGCCCACCAAGTCCCCTTATTTCCGTTCTCTCCCACAATTCCTTAATCGCGTATTTCTTTGGAATTTCATGTCCAAATCCACCTCTTTCAAGAACTATTTATGTCTTATGCTCGTGGCTCTATACTCCTTCATGACTAATCGGCCATTTAATTGGAACCACTTCATCCTCACCTTCATTGAGAGGAAACCCATGAGCGCCTTCCCTTTTGGTACACTTCTCTCCCATATCTTCTTGCATTTTAATGTCCCCATGGACATTAATTATAAGCAATTCATCTCTTATGTTTCCATTTTTAGAGAGCTTACCTACTCCAAGATGGAACAAGAGAGTCAGGCCCGTCAAGATCCATCTCAGGTAGCAACTTCCTCTTCTCAGCCTCCTTCTTAGGCTGGTCCTTCCTCAGGTCCTTCCTCTGGTGCACCTCCTGACCCTCCCTACCAGCGTTTTGACTCCTACCGCGCACCTCCAGTCAGACCCTCTCCCTCATTTTACAACATGGAGTGGCCTTACCTTGATAGGCAGTTCACCGGACATGATAGCTTGGTAGTCCAGAATGTGACAGATGGCATTTCTCTGATGATGCATCGCTAAAGAGAGACAAGACAGATGATGATGGAGCACGACACTCAGGTTTCTTCATACCTGAGTAGGAAGGGTCAGTTTCTGGATTAGCTTGGAGTGTAGATCCATACACTTACTATCTTGACCACAGACCCCCCCGAGGCCGACGTTCTTCTGTAGTAGCTCCTCTGTCGAGTACTATAGCACCACCCTCCTCCAAACAGACACAGACTATTAGTTCTCTAGTCCAGCAGTTGTCCCATGGATCTACAAAGCTTTAGATCTCACTAGTTTTGGGGCGTAGACGATGTTTCTCCTCTGCTGCAAGACCCAGCTCCAGCACACCACCATTCTCTCTGGATGATTTTGATATCGACATGGAGTTTCCATCAGATATCGAGACCATCCTTAGTTACTTTTAGATTCTATCTATTATGTTGGCTTGTAATACATTATATATTTCATTTCTGTATGGACTTCTATTTATCTTGCTTTATAGTATTTCTTTTATGCCACTGCAATATCATTCTGAATTGTCATGTCTTAATATATTGTTGCCTATCCTGCTTATTGAAATCTACTCTTATTTCTATTGCATAATAGCATGTCAGGAATTGCATTAACATTTCAATAAGGGGGAGCATGATCTAATTGTTGAATTAATTACTTTATTCTTTTTGTTAATAACAAAGGGGAAGAAATAACTAAAATTTGATTACACACCAAGCATAAATAATTATAATTTTGTTATTATTAAAAAGGAAGAGATTGTTAATACCCTTATTTTGATACAACAAAATTATGTTTTTATTTTTTTAAGTCAAATTTATGGTATGTATGTGTTATCATCACCATAGTCATCATCTTGAAGACCTTTTAAATTTTATTAAGTCTAGAAATATGTACGGAACCTCAAAAAGAAAAACAAATGCAAAATTTTTGTTTTCACAAAAATCGTTTTCCCTATTATTGATCGACCAACTTATCCCTTTAATCGACCAAGCATTGATCAACCAATTAATTGTTCTAATTGATCAAATATCTCTAATGGTCATATTTCATTTTGATCGATCAACCTATTTTATTTAATCGGTCAAGTTTACTCCAACGATCGAATTTCTTTTGAAATCTCACAGTCGATCAATTTTTCAATTTAATCGATCAACATTGAATCGATCAATATAATTACTTGATCGACCAAACCCGTATTTCCATAAATGTCGAAAAGTGCCTATAAATAGGTCCAACGACCCCCTCTCTAAAACACACCTTATGAGCTTTCTAAGAGAAAAACGCCTACTGTCTCTCTCGTGCTTTCGCGCCTCTATGCCTACAACTACTATAATCTAAAGCATGCTTGCTTTCTTACAATTCACGAAAGCTCAGTTTGTTCTTTAATATTTTTGAGGTTCCATTGGAATATTATTATATTATTTTATTTCTATTATGTTTTATCTGGGATTCTAAGTTGGATTGGAAGTCTCGTTGTTCTCTCTGTCAAGTGTAAGAGAAGACGTTCTGTAAGAGGTTGTGCCACCCTCCTTCAAGTGGTACATGCTAGTGGATTGACTAGCATCAACCAGTTGGAAAAATCCTAAGTTCGAGGCTTAGGTAGTGATTTTTACCTAGAAGGATTTTCACACTAAAATCATTTGTCATTTCTCTGGTTTGTGCATATATCTTTTTGATATGTGGTGAATATTTTAAAGTTAAATTTTTAAATAGATACTACACTATTCACCCCACTTTAATGTATATTTGATCCTTAAGGCTCCGCTCGCATTCACACATCTTATTGTAGATCTAATAGAACTTACTAGAATTCTTCTCATGGGAATACATGTCATGAAACATATCCCACATCTCCTTCACACTCTTGTAATGCATGATGGCGTCTCTGATCTATGGTGACATGACATTCATGATCCAAGCCCTCATCAATGCATTGTCCTTCCAGGAGGTGTACTTCCCAATCTTGTTTTGATGCTCTTGCTTAAGTAAGAGATGTTCCTTGTCATGACCCTCCACGATCATCAGGAACATTTGGGACCAGCAAGTATAGTTGGTCTCATCCAACTTCACGATAGGCACGAAGAATGGGTTTTTGTAGTTCCGCTCTTCAGAGTGGGTCTCCAAGGTCACTTCGAAAGACGAAGAAGAAACCATAGTCCTCAAATACGTCGAGAAGTCACCACAATCAGATCTAAAACATACTATTCAAATCTGCAGAATCACAATTAGATCACAGATTAAGTGATCTAACATGAAATCCAGGTGATTGATTCCTCGAAAATCACACTAGATGTTCATAGCAGCCCTCCAGATGGTAGGAGGAGCATGCTAAGGTCAGGAGGGAACCCTAATGACCCTCAAAGGATGGCTACTGCCTTCCCAGCTAGAGTAGACTACTCCAGGTCCACCAGCGATGCTCTTGCCAGCTAGTGGGGGTGCTGTTTGTTGTCGCGCGCTACCCCTTATGTGCCCTCAACAACATTGATCGCCAAGTGCTGCCGCTACAGGCACCTCGTGCCCTGTCGCGCACCGCCACCCTATTGCACTGCTGCTATTGGCACTTCGCTCCCTACTGTGCCGTCGCGCCTTCGTGTACTCCTGCAACGAGCACCACCACTGTTGTGGCGCCCTGCCGGCACTTTGGCTAGTGGCGGTGATAGTAAACCCTATAGCTCTTTATATAGAGAAAGGTATTGGGTAAATTACATCAGATATCAGATAGGAATATAAAATAACTAAAATACCCAAAAACATAAAGATAACTAGAGAGCTCAACAAGGTATCTGATGGATGGCCTACTAACATTAGGTAGCTTGTTGAGTCTACTTATTAGCCTGAAATTAGGGTTTTTGATGCTAGGGGTCTTAAGGATTGATCGAGCCTAGTGTATAACCTAATTAGGGGTCTAGTAGGTGCCCTAATAGGTAGGGAAGTGGTTAATTGCAGTTACACCCTAGACAGGTATGGGGTGTTTCTAATTGAGCTTGAAGCTCTCCAATTGGATTAAAAGTGATCTCAATCGGCTAAGTAATGAATTAAACCTCACATGATGACATCAATGCCTGGGTCTAAGTCTAATAAAGGAGATGCTTGGATCCTAAGGCCTTGGATAAGACCTCAGGTGATCCAATAGGTCTTTAGGATTGCCTGATCAGGTACCGATTAGGGGAAAAAGGACTTAGGAGCAATTAGGTCAAATAGGTGAGCTCGTAGGGTGACACACCAGGACTTTGTGGATGGTGAGTTCACTATTATGAATTGGAGATACAGGAGTCTGGTAACTTGAGGCTATTACAGTTCAACCTCGGAACTGGAGTAGTTCCTGGTTGAGGTATTGCCAAGTGCAGTCATGGAGATAAGGCATTGGGAGCTGTCTTGAGTCTAAGTCGACACGAGGCACCCTGTGATCTTATGTGGAATAGTTTCTAGGGGTCTTAAGTCCGTGACTCGAGGATCTTGAGTGGAATAGTTTCTAGGGATTCTCAAGTAACAGGAATCATGTAGATCTTGAGTGGAATAATTTCCAGGGATCTCATGCAACGATGCAGGGGATCTTGTGTGGAATAGTTTCCAGGGATTCTAGCAT
This sequence comes from Thalassia testudinum, assembly GCA_037157565.1. NCBI lineage: Eukaryota > Viridiplantae > Streptophyta > Magnoliopsida > Alismatales > Hydrocharitaceae > Thalassia > Thalassia testudinum. The sequence goes on along the minus strand of JAZHRO010000024.1, from coordinate 102,854,149 downwards.
CAGGAAACGTGTGATCTTGAGTGGAATAGTAGGAAGAAATGAAAGGCTCTCAATCTTTATTGAGGACCCTAATATATGTAGCAACAACGTTATCACATCTCATCTCCATAAGACCAGTAAGGTATATGTGTAAATCTCCCAAAAGTGACTTCACCTGCATAAGCTCAACAGTTGTTTGTGCCATAGCCCTGTATTTTGACTTTGCACTAAAGCTGGAAACAACAGCCAGCTTCTTGCTTTTTCAAGTAACCAAATTGCCAGCACATAGGTGCAAAATCCTATGATAGACTTCCTATCCGCCAAATAACCTACCTAGTCTGCATCTGAATATGCCAATACTGACATGGAAGTGCGCTGAGTAAATAGAAGACCACGACCTGGTGCCCTCTTAACGTACCTCAAGACCATCATGGCAGCATCCCAATACTGCCTCATAGGCTTAGCCATGAACTAGCTAAGTCGTCCAACTGCAAAAGTGATGTTTGGCCTGGTGATGGTGAGATAGAGTAACTTCCCCACAAGCTACCGACATTGACTACTATCCATAGACGATGCCTCATCATCATAGAGGTGAACTGATGGGAACACCATCATGAGCCCTAACTAGCTCTTTTTGATCCAATTAAGTCAATAAATGCTCCTACATAACCGCCAGAGAATCATAACTCACTGTATAACCATTCTGAGAGAAAAATAAGAAACTAGGGTTAAAACTGTAATTTTACCATCTTATCATGAATGCAGTACAACCATAGGTTTCTCAAGGGCTGAATAAAGGTCAAATGGTCTTAATAGGATAATAAGTGGGTTAGATCAGTCAAAAAAAGGTTTGCGTATGTTTTGAGAATTAAATGACTTTTGAAATCCTAAAAATAGATTCACTTAATTAGCCAAGGTTCTGGTTAGGATAAAATTCACCTAAACCCTTTAAAAATTATATAAAAATATTCTCTAGGGTTTAGTACCTTCAATTTGACCATCAGAACCCATCTTGACCTAAAATGGAGCCTCAAACAGATATTTACCCTAATTTGGGTTTTTGCATAAATTACCCAATCAAACATGGTTAAAACCAAAATCCAACTTCACCATTTGATTCCTTATGTCCAAATTAGGTTTGTACCAAAATTTGGACCCAAGGAGAACTTGTCTTGACCTAGTTTGCAAAATGGTCCTGTCTGATTACATTTATACCCCCAACTTTCAAAAACCCTTGCATTCAGCCCCCTAACTTCTTCGTTGTCTTCACAATAAGGTCTCTCCACCATTATCGCGGAGAAAACCTACTCCGGTGACCTTTGACAAGAGTTTTCTCCTTGATTGCTTGGCGAAACTATTCCAAAATTGGAAGGGAAATTCTTTGAGAAATCCTCTCCAATATGAACCTATCCTTATGCACCGAATCCTTCCCAATCTCATGCGTATGCATGAGAGATTTGGTCTCAAGAAGTACCCGAATCCGATGACCTTCCAAGCTTGGGAAGCTTGCTTCCCAAGCAATAACCACCCCCTAGAACCCTTTATAAGGACCTCCAGGGTTCGACCGTTCTCATTAGCTTGAAATTCGACCGGAACTCCCCCTCTTCCCCTCTCCTCTTCGGCTGCAAATATCCACAAGCTTCGGTGGTCTCTCTCTGACTCCTCTCATCGTTCGACCACAAAACTAGTGGTGGATTCATCTTCCTCACCATCCTCCGCGTCGTGCAATACCAGTCGTCGTCATCCTTTCCCTATCTTCACCACCATCTCTCCTACGGAAGTTCGTCTTCCCCACGTCCGGCAACCACACTGGCGTGGGAATCCCTCCACCTTTTCATCCTTAGAGTAGATTCTTAGATTCCTTATCTCCCCTACTTTCTTCTCCTCTCTTTATTTTCCAAATTTGACCACCGACACTTCTCCACAACTCCATCTCCTCCATCTCCGGCCACCCCCTTCGGCGAGACCATCCCACCTCCACAAACCACCAAAACCCTCGCCGACAATCGCAAAACATTCGCCACAACTCCCTGATCATTTCCCCTCTCTTTATTCACCTCTGCACTCATTCACACGCACCCCCGAGCACACTCACTCACACGCACACAGTCTGACCTAGCCACGCACTCATAGACATCCACACATCACACAAACACCCCCATCACGTTCGTCGTGCTCCGACAACCCTCCTTGAGCATTCTGACGTGGCTGAGAGGCCGTTTCACTATTTTTAGGTACTCAACCTTGCCGCCATTGACGAGCAAGCTTCGAGCTTGCTTGAAGCTTGCTCTAGGCACTTCGGTCCCAAGTTAAAGCCCCAGGTCATGCGGAAGTGTCTCGCGCACAAGTCCAGGTCCTTAATTGAAGACGCAAGCCTCGCAAGTTGAGGTAATTGAAGGGAGACCCCCTGCTATAGACACGCGAAGGAGGGGGGCGTAGATAATCCCATATTGTCGGCTGCGAAGCATGCTAGGGCGCATAAATTGAATAAGTGAAAGGATCTGTTCGCCTCAGTTCACGGGGTGAGGTCCCTCTTACCCGCTCACCCGGCCTCGTCCATGACACTTACCCACGGACCTAGTCAACCCAATAACCCGACCTGCACTCCTCACTCACTACCACATGTCGGTGAGCCTAGACCTAGGTACGTGCCTGATCCGATAACCCGAATACCCGTGGATTTGGGAGAGCAGATCCTAAGAGAGAGAGAGAGAGGAGAGTTGCACAGGTAGGGGGAGGGTTTTGCTATTGGGACATTCAGCTGACACTTGGCCAAATTCAGAAGAGGAAAGTCAGAGAAGGAAGAAGAGAAGAAGAAGAGGAGGATCGCAGGGCTAAAGATAGAAGAAGAAGAAGAAGTAAAGGCCTGAGCTGAAGGGCCAAAGAAGAAGAAGGAAGAAAGCCATAGCTGAGAAAGAGAAGAAGCTGTAGAAGAAAGGAAGAATCAGAGAAAGAGAAGAAGCTGCAGAAGAAAAGAAGAATCAGAGAAAGAAATAAGAAAAGAGAAGGTTCAGCCGCAGAAAAGAAGGAAGAGGCACGCAGACAAAGAAAAGCAAAAGGGGTACTGTAGCAAAAGTCATTTAAGACCTCTGATTGCAAAATCAGACATCTGATTTCATACTCTCTCCTTCAGTAAATTTGAGTAATTATTCTATGTATTAGACTTATAATTGGTGATTCAAATCACCATTATTTTGCCTAAAATTCTTTTCTCTTTATATACTCATATGCTCTACATTGCAAATTAGTTTATTGAGTAATATTTTGTGTTCAAATTACATTAATTGTTGAGATTAGTGTGTGAATTCCATTTGCTCCCTGTGTACGACCTTGGAATCTTTTCGAGTAATAAAAATCTATTTGTTTCCAAAGCGATTTTGACTATATTACAACGCTTTATTTTAAACTCGATTTCACCGTGTTAAACATGAACATTTGAATCCATGGGTATATTTGTTGGCTTTGCCCCAAGCATCCCAGTCTTCTGTAAAACATCAAGTGCATACTTTCTTTGTGATAGAACTATTCCATGCTTGCTACGAGAACTTCTATCCCAAGAAAGTATCATAATGGACCCAAGCCTTTCATCACAAACTGACTGACCAATCTCTCTTTGATCTGTCTAATGCCATCTACATCATCTTCTGTCACAATCAAGTCATCCACATATACAAGGAGCACTATCACACCTTTTCCTATCTTCCTAACAAACATGGAATAATATGCAGAAGATCTCTAAAAGCCATCAGACTCTACTAACTAAGATACTTTCTGGAACCATGCTCGTGGACTCTGTTGAGCCCATCAATGGCCTTTCTCAACCTGCATACACACTCCCCCTGCACCTCATAACCAGGAGCTTGTTACATATAGACCTTTGTTGAATGCGGAAAACTACGCGATCGAAGCTGGCTTCGAAAAACCCCTCGTTGTAGTTCAATTTGCAAAGAAATCCGTCAACAAATAAATTTATACCAAAATTCTAAGAATTCCAGGTCAAACACAGGGAGGCTACGTCGATCTAAAATCCACGATTTATAATGTTTTTTATTTTTGTTTGAAAATGAAATAACTACAAAGGAATTGATATAAACAATGAGAGAAAGAGAGAGAGAGAGAGAATAATCACTTGATATAATCAGAATATTTTTACAACTACAAATCGGGAAATTATTACAACCAGAAAGCAGAAAATTCTATTCTAGAAAGCGATTAAAAAGAAGGGAGAGAGATGTTATCCTCCTCGACGAGTGCTTGGAGGACGAGCCGGACAGAGCAACGCCTGGAAGATGGAGGATGAAGCAGGAAGAAGCGGGAACGAGGAAGCACGTCATCGTCGTCGCGGGATCCACTTCCGGAACGGGGGCAAGAAAATTGGATTTAGCTCTAGAATGGCATCCCAGGTGGGGGACAAGCTTTTCATGAGCTTGGGAGAGGTAGAGAAGTGAAGGAAGGGATGTAGAAGAAGTGGAGGTCGGGTCTCCTTTTATAGTTATAGGAATCGAGGGCAAATTTGTCATTTCAAGCTTAAAACACTAATATCAAGTCTTTAGTGATGGATTTATCCATCACTAAAGGTCTGATCGTGGCCGACGTGCGCATGCCGCACGCGCCTCCCCGCCTTCCGTGCTCAAAACGCCTGCGCACGTCTTTCAAATCTTAGCCATCAGATCGTGAGATTGGACAGCTTAGATTTCTCCTCGCACGCCTCCGTCTGTGCCTTCACCGCACGCCTGCGTGCGATCGGGCATGCGCGCTGTGCGTCAGATAGCACGTGCGCACTATTGGCTGATCCGCACCGCCTACAACCGATCGCAAGGTTGCAATTACTTACCCACGCGCTGTGGATGGCAAGTCAAACGTGTGTTGCGTGCTTACGCAATGCACTCGACTGCTGTGCTGCGGCACTTATTTTGTCGCGGTTTTGATTTCATGCCCGCGTGCTCGCAGCCGTTGGATCAAGATCCAACGACCCAGATCGTGCATTGGAAGTTCTTTGGAGATGTAGCGGCGGTCCTGAGGGCCGATTGGGCGACTGGGATGGTGCCACATGGCGCCATCTTGGTCGTCCATCTTTTGTGTGTTGTAAATGATGCCACGGATGTCGGATTGAGCCGATTTTTGCACCATTTGGCTGCGATCATCAATCCGAACCCATCCGTGTAGTCGGATTTGTCGTCTAAAGTGTGAATTGGCACCATCTTAGCCCTTGATCTTTAGGGTTCCTCAATCTCTATCTGATGCTATAGATGTCTAATAAGGGTGATTTTGGAGTCGTTGAACTCCAATCGTCGTCCTAATCAGATTCGTACGGTTGGATCTTCGATCCAAGGCCTCGATTAAAAGTCATCCTTTCCCTGACCATAAAAGGAGACAATTACTATACAATTTATACAACTTGACCTAAATACATGATTATGCATGTTATGCAATATTTACAATGTATGGTGCTAATATGACCTAGATAGCCATTAATAGACATTTTTGGCTATTTAGATGTATGCACATCACACCCCCATGCCTATCTTTTGCTAGTCCCTAGCAAAAATTACATGCTATTTATAAAAGAATTAGGGTTGGATTACTCGGGCACAAGTCATTTTCAACATTAAGAAATTTTTACTTAGGACCTGAACTTTCAAAGACACAACAGCGCCTGAGTATTTGCCAAAATGCAAACCGCCTCAAGCCTTCACCTTATTCAAAGAAAGATCTCTTTTTCTCCTTTTTCTTCTTTTCTAATTTTTTTGGATTTTTGAGTTTAGGGTTACAAAGTGGCTTTCTACGGCCACTCAACCCACCCAAAACTTGATGAGAACCCTAAGTTCTAAGCATCTTTTTGTAAAACTGATAGACTCGTTGATCGGCAATCAAAACGGACTTCGAGTTTCTACATCCCTAGGTGACCTTAAAAAAAATTCTGCCTAAAGGTGTATCTATACGACCGGGAGCTTTCTCCCTACTTTTCTTTTTATGACGCCAACACAAGGGTGATTCCAATGTATATCTTGTCGGCTTATTCTACTCTCCGTTTCTTCCTAAGTGTTTTAGGAATTTGACGTGCATTTCTTGAGCTGGGTTCTGGACAACCTACCAATGGGCTATTACCCACGATAACTTGCCAACCATACTCGTGTGGTGAAGTGTGGCTTATTTCTTTTGTTTTCTTTTTCTCCTTTTCTTTTTATTTTTCTTTTCCTTTATTTTTTTTCTTTTTGGACTTTCTTTTTCTTTTTTTTAAGTAGGTGGCTTCCCTAGTCTAAGATTTACCTAAAGGCAGCAGGAAAAGAATGGTCCAATGGTTGGGCTCTGGATAACCTACCTATGGGTTGTTACCCACAATAATTTGCCAGTCATACCACCCTAGAAGGTTCATTAGCTACCCAATTTCCGTTAAAATCGCCGAACAACAAGTTAATGACGAATAGTGTGTAGATGCATTAGACTTAAAGTTCCCTCAAATCAGAGGGTGAGTTGATAAGTCGTGTACTTATCACCCAAACTTATTTAATAAAATTAAAATAGAATTCAGGATGGCGAGGACTCGATACACAAATCCACATTTTAGTGGATACCCGGGCTGATTAAGCCCAAAGACCTAAAGGGTCTTTGTGTTCAGATCCTACTGTAATATTTCCTAAGATTGAAAAGTCCTAATGCCCAAGTATTTCTTCCTAATTCAATTTTTTTTATGTATATATAAGAAAACATGTTAAATTTACAAGAATTCCACAAAGCTGACAAATTCTTTCAGAAATGAATCCACCCCCCATGCCTAGCTGATGCAATGTCCGTATTGAGAATAAAAGACATGAAAGGAAGGTAGAATGTAGAAGATATCACCTGAATATGATGCTCGGATCAGCTCTGAGTCAGACTATACAACTGTTGAGTTTAATGCCATCAGCTAGGTGAAGTCCAGCCAAAGAGATCACAACATGATGAGGGCAACCGTGTCTGAGACAGGTTCTAGAACAATACCGTCAATAAAAGGCTTCAGACGTTGACCATTGACTTTGAATGAATTACCCATCTTTGGGTCAGAAATTTGAACGGCCTATTTGAAAAAATCTGATCGATGATGAACGGATCGTTCCATTTTGACCTAAGTTTGCCAGGAAAGAGCTTAAGTCGAGAATCAAAGAGCCAGACCTTCTGGTTCGGCTCAAAGCTCTTGTGGGATATCAATTGGTCATGAAGAGCTTTGGTTCGAGCCTTGTAGATCTTAGCATTCTCGTATGTGTCATTTCTAAGCTCCTCTAACTCAGATAGTTGGAGTTTCCTGGTTTTTCCAACTAAAATTAAATCCAGATTGCACTGCTTGATTGCCCAAAATGCCATATGTTCAATTTCTACAGGTAAATGGCATGCCTTTCCATACACCAGACGAAAGGGTGACATGGCGATAGGCGTTTTGTATGCCGTACGGTAGGCCCAAAGAGCGTCCTCATGCTTTTGAGTTCAGTCTTTACGATCAGGCCTAACCATCTTCTGAAAAATATTCTTGATCTCCCGATTGGAGATCTCAACCTATCCATTCATCTGGGGATGGTAAGGTGTGGAGATTCTATGATTTACCCCGTATTTTGCCAATAAATTATGAAATTGGGCATTAGTGAAGTGAGAACCACCATCCCTGATGATGGCCCTCAGAATCTTGAACCAGCTAAAGATGTTCTTCTTGACGAAATCAATGACCACCTTGTGGTCATTGGTTTGGGTGGGAATGCCTCGATCCATTTGGACACGTAATCAACAGCGACGAGAATGTACTGATGTCTAAATGAAGGGAGGAAAGGTCCCATAAAATCGATGCCCCAAATATCGAAGATTTTGATGGGAAGAATCCGGTTTAGGGGCATCATGTCTCTCTTGGTTATCTCCCAAGTTCCTGGCATCAAGAACACAACCTCAAGAATTCATAGGCATCCTTGAATAAAGATGGCCAAAAGAATCGAGATTGCAAAATTTTTGCAGCCGTCTTTTTCCCGGAGAAATGACCACCACATGCAGATGCATGGCCGAAGTCGAGTATACTTTTGAATTCAATCTCCGGAACACATCGACGAATAATCTGATTAGAGCCGATGCGATACAGTTTAGGGTCCTCCTAGAAGTAGTATTTGGCCTTATATTTGAGTCTATCCCGTTGTTGCTTGGTCCAATCCTAAGGGATTTGACCAACAGCCAAATAGTTTACGATGTCTGCAAACCATGGAGTTTGGACACCTGAAACTGTAAGGATAGTCTCGTCTAGAAAAGTATCAACAATCGGAATATCCGGACGAGAAGAATCACTTAGGATCTTGAAAGATGATCCGCTACCACATTTTGTGCCCCAGATTTATCCTTGATTTTAAGATCAAATTCTTAAAGCAGAAGAATCCATCGAATAAGCTGGGGTTTGGCATCCTTTTTAGCCAAGAGATGTCTTAAGGCCGAGTGGTCAATATAAATTATGACATGAGACCCTAAGAGATAAACTCTGAATTTCACCAAAGCAAATACTACAGCTAGTAATCCCTTCTCAGTAACAGTGTAATTCCTCTGGGCCTCATCTAGAGTTTTACTAGTGTAGTAGATGACAGAGGGCTTCCTATCAATCTTCTGACCCAAAACAACCCCAACCGCATAATCAGAAGTGTCGGTCATGATCTCAAATGGGGCTGTCCAAACCGGTGGTTGCAACACCGGAGCACAAGTGACTGCCATTTTAAGAAAATCAAATGCCTTACGGCATGATTCGTTGAAATCAAATGGCATATCTTTGGCGAGTAGTTTTCTCAGAGGGCGAGCAACCTTAGAAAAGTCCTTGATGAACCTCCTATAGAATCCCACATGACTAAGAAATGATCGAATTTGTTTGACAGATGTGGGAGGAGGAAGTTTAGAGATAGCATCAACCTTAGCTTTGTCAACTTCAATACCCCATTCAGAAATTACATGACCCAAGACGATGCCTTCTTGTGTCATGAAATGACTCTTTTCCCAGCTAAGGACCAGTCTTGTTTTGATGCATCTTTTAAGAATCATTTCAAGATTAGCCAAACAAGAATCAAACGATTCTCTGAAAATAGAGAAATTGTCCATGAAGACTTCCATAAACTCTCCCACCATGTCAGAGAATATGGCCAGCATACACCTTTGAAAAGTCGCAAGTTCATTGCATAAGCCGAATGGCATCCTACGGAAAGCAAAGGTTCCGTAGGGACAGGTGAAAGTCATTTTTTCCTGATCCTCGTGATGGATAGGGACTTGATTGTATCCTGAGTAACCGTCAAGGAACAGTACTTCTGCCCAGCTAGTCTTTCAAGGATTTAATCGATAAAGGGTAAAGGGAAATGATCCTTTTTTGTGGCTGTGTTCAGCTTCCTGTAATCAATACAGACTCTCTAAGAAGCTGAACGAGTTGTGACAGATTCTCCTTTCTCGTTAGTCACAACGGTAATCCTAGCTTTCTTGGGAACAATTTGCATGGGACTTACCCAAGGACTATCAGAGATTAGATAAATGATTCCTACATCAAGCCACTTGATAATTTCCTTCTTGACCACTTCTCGCATATTTAGGTTTAATCTCCTCTGCATTTGGCCAGAGGGGCACGATCCATCTTCCAAAAATATTCTGTGATTGCAATAAGATGGCTCGATCCCCCTAAGGTCATGAATGGTCCAATCAATTACCTCCTTATGTTCCTTAAGGAACTTGATCAATTTAATCTCCTGCTCCTTAGTTAATCTGACATTGATAATCACAGGGAGAGTCTTTTGAGGTCCCAAAAACTGATATTTCAAATTCTCAGGCAATGGTTTCCGTTCAAGTTGGGGTGGGTTTTGGATGGAAGGTAAGGATGATGCTGATGAAGATTCATCAAGCAGAAGAGGTTGAAAGTGAATAAAATTAATAACCTCTTCATAATGTGGCGGGTTTGTCACAGAGAGTTGCAGGTCAGATTCATCACCACAGGAGGAACTTTCAATTGTAGAAACTCCCATAAAAGTTTCAATATTCAAACTATCTTCCTCAAGTTCCTCTATAAATCCACAATCCTCGAATTTGTTAATCGCCTTAAAAATATCCAATTTCAATTTCTTATCCCCAAAGGCGATTTCCATGCTACCGCTTTCACAGTTGATATTGGCCTCTGTGGTAGCTAGGAACGAACGCCCCAGAATGATGGGCGTGTTCCTCAGATTTTTAGGTATATCCATGTCAAGGACAAGGAAATCTACAGGAAAATAAAAATCATTAACCTTAACAATAACATCTTCAATAACGCCTCACGGATTTGTGACCGAACGATCCACTAACTACAGCATTATTGAAGTCGGCCGAAGTTCACCTAATCCGAATTTCTCGTAAAGAGAAGTTGGAATTAGGTTAATAGATGCACCTAGATCTAGAAGTACTCTATCAAAAGTGTAATCTTCGATGATACAAGAAATCAAAGGAGCACCTGGATCTCTCTTTTTCTGAGGGAGGTGATGTAAGATAACAAAACTAGCCTGCTCGGAGAGTACCACCTTCCTCGGAACAGATTCTCTCGACTTATGCTTCTGGGTGCATAAATCCTTCAAAAATTTAGCGTAAGCTGGTATGTGTTTGATAACGTCGAGGAGCGGGATATTGATCTCGACATTTTGGAATACATTAAAGAGCTCCTCGTTACTATCAAGAGGCTTCTTCTTCCTAAGTTTAATCAAGGCCTCAGGAAAAGAAGCATGAGTCAGATCTTCGGAATCAAGTTCCTGAGCCTTGATTTCTTCTTCGGAGTTCTCCATTCTCTCCTCAGACTTTCCAAGATTTGGAAGATCAGAACAGTGAAGTTGTGGATCCTGAGTTTGTTTTCCACTTCTTAAAGTAATTGAATTAGCATATGCATACGAGTTTGGGTCTTGGGGAGGGGTAGGAAAGATTGGAGGGGCTTCATTAGCCAAAAACCTTTGATTTGAGGAAGTAGAAGAGGAAGGACCCTGCTTAACCACCTAAGCATGTGCGTGCGGGTCCCTTTGATTCCTGTACCCTTGGGCATGATTGCCTGGATTCTGGATATTACGCAGGTTGGATACGGGTTGAGATGGCAGAGATCTAGGTTGACGAGAATTAGCAATGAACCCGTTTTGCAAGTTGTTCAGCGAGGTTTTCATTTGCTGCATGAGCTAGAGCATAAATCGTTGCAATTCTACCATCTGTCAGTTCAAATCAGCCTGCCCTACGGGTTGACGGGCATTCCAACATGGCTGATTGACCTGATTCAGGGGCAGCTAAGTGTAAACATGACCCTGACCCATTGGTTTTTGCGAAGCATAATTGCCAGGTCAAAATTAGGTCTGCTGCCCTGGGTTTTTCCAGGAGAAGTTAGGGTGGTTCCTCCAACCCAGATTATAAGCATTGGAGTAAGGGTTGGACCTAACATTCTCCTGTACAGCATAGACATCCTCATAGGGTGAGGATGGAGAGAAAGAAAGGGAGGAATCAGAGAAACTGGGATCAAAGGCCCCAGTTTGGAACCCGTGGGGTTCCGAATAATGCTGACTCACAGGTTAAGCTGCATCAAGTTGATTCACGAACTCCCGTCCAGAAGGAGCTTGCAACGAATGGAATCCCGAATGCTGGGATTGAGTGAATTGAGAATTGTTCATTGAATTTCCAGCCATCCACTCCTCCATCCTTTTAGTAACCAAGTCCACCTTATCTAGTTTGTTGCAAATCAATTCCATATCGAATGAATGAGAGTCGTGGACCTCATTAACATTCGATCTGGGTTGTTGGGACCGATTAAAAGTATCCATAGAGGCATGATTGATTGAATTCTCTCTCATCTCCTCAAACAAATCGTGTGCACTATATGCATCTTTATTGAGGAAATTGCCTCCGCAAGAAGCGTCCACATGATTTCTAAGTTGCTCAGTCAACCCGCGATAGAAGATTTGCACGAGCTGCCATTTCAGCACCTCGTGGTATGGACACCTCTGCAATAAGTCCTGGAATCGCTCCCAGGCAACATGAAACTGCTCCCCCGGCTATTGGGTGAAGGTAGTAATTGCCCGTCTCAAAGCATTGGTACATCCGACAGGGAAGAATTTCTTCAGGAAAGTTGATTTCAAATCATTCCAAGTTGCAATTGGCCTTCCTATAGTCATGTACCAATGAGCGGCTTTATCCCTAAGAGACTGGGGGAAGAGTCTCATGATCATCTGCTCCTCATTCACGTTTCGTGCCTTGGTTGTTTGGACCAAAGTGGTCAAGTCCTCCAAGTGATGAAATGGGCCATCAGAGCCAAGTCCATGGAAATGTTTGATCAGGCTTAGCACCTGGGGCTTGATTTCTACGTCTCCGGCAGGAATCTGAATGTCGAGACTTTCCCTGTAATTTGAAGGATCATAAAAATCCTTCAAGGGATGAGTGTCATGCATTCTCTGGAACCATTCTTGCATTCTCTGCATTTGTTCCAGCTACCTTTGAAATACCTCCTGTGGATTCCGAGGCAAAGGAGGCTGTTGATCGGCCATGGGATCAATTTGGCCAAAATCCAATCTATGCCTCCTAGAATACTCAAGTGGTCCTTCCAATCGGGGATTTAATGACCTCCTTCCCAACATAAACTACGAAAAGGTCGGAAGGACTGGGGATAAGAATCCTGTAGCACAATAAAACAAGCATGTCCTTAAGTGAGGTAGCCTAAGAATCTACAGACTCTCAGAATCTGCCTTAAGATTATAAACGATTTACTCTACTTACGTCTGCTTAATCCAACCAGTTAGAAGGAGGGACTGAGGAGAAGGTTCTTCCTTCAGGTTGCACCTCCAGTTCCTAGTCTGCCCCCCAACCACAGTCGTTTGACGCTACTCCCCTAGCTAGACATCAGATTGATCAGTACAAGTAGGTTAATCGTAAACAATCTCAAACTGGACCCTGAAGAGTGAATTAGTCCTTAAGGCCAACGTCTACTTGATTTATTTAGGCCTAGGATTGTAGTGCTTATGGAATGTAGTGGGCCCTTAAAATGGGTTGTGCCCTTAATGATCAATTGAGTATGTGTGAGTGCGTGCACAACCAGGGTTTTCAAGAAAGATTATTTGCGATGAGTAGATTTTAAGGTTCAAACCTTGTTTAAGTAGCTTTTAAGCTTTAGAATTAGATTTAATTCAATCAAGTTTGAAGCAAACCAAGTTTTCAAGCACGGGTGAAGATCACTTTCCTTTTGAAATAAAAAATAAAATGGAGTGCCTGGCATTAACCTAAATTGAAAACCCCAAGGGGAGGCTACTTTGTTAGTTGATTTTAGGTTAAGTGGTGTGGCCCAATCAACTCAAACAATTGGCCAAAATTACACCACTGAGTTAGGTAAACAAAAATGATTAACCTAGATTGATTTCTACTTTTTATATGTTGATTTATGTGTACCGGTTCCATATATCATAATCCAGTTGAGTAAAAGAAAATAAATTAGGTTTAGTGCCTTGAATGTGGGTGTATGTAGTGTGTATGTTGAATTACCCCACAAGAAAGATCTTTTTGTTGATTTTTAATATGCGGGTGAGATGAATGTGAGTGGAAATCCAAGCAACCAAACTAACCCTAATATTTATGCAAATACCTAGATTAATTGGAGTTTAAATTAATGTGGTGAAATGGAATTTATGGAAGGGGAAGAATGGGGAGCACTTACAGTTGTCTTCAACTGCACTTTACTCCAATCTACCGCTTGAAGATTCCCTGTCAAGGTACCTACAAAACAATAGAAAGAAATAAAGCAAGTTAGAAAGCAATCAAGTGCACGAAATGCGAAAAGAAAATCGAAAATCATTGCCTCCCCAGCAATGGCGCCAAAATGTTGAATGCGGAAAACTACGCGATCGAAGTTGGTTTCGAAAAACTCGTCGTTCTAGTTTGATTTGCGAAGAAATCCGTCAACAAATAAATTTATACCGAAATTCTAAGAATTTTGAGTCGAACACAGGGAGGCTACATCGATCTAAAATCCATGATTTATAATTCTTTTCTTTATTTTTGTTTGAAAATGAAATAATTACAAAGGAATTGATATAAACAATAAGAGAGAAAGAGAGAGAGAACAATCACTTGATATAATCAGAATGTTTTTACAACTACAAAGCGGGAAATTATTACAACTAGAAAGCAGAAAATTCTATTCTAGAAAGTGATTAAAAAGAAGAGAGAGAGATGTTATCCTGAACGAATGCTTGGAGGATGAGCCGGATAGAGCAACGCCTAGAAGATGGAGGATGGAGTGGGAAGAAGGAGGATGAAACAGGAAGAAGCAGGAATGAGGCAGCACTTCGTCGTCGTCACGGGATCCACTTCCGGAACGGGGGCGAGAAAATTGGATTTACCTCTAGAATAGCATCCCGGGTGTGGGACAAGCTTTTCTTAAGCTTGGGAGAGGTAGAGAAGTGAAGGAGGGGATGAAGAAGAAGTGAAGGTTGGGTCTCCTTTTATAGTTGTAGATATTGAGGCAAATTTGTCATTTCAAGCTTTAAACATTAATATCAGGTCTTTAGTGACGGATTTATTCGTCACTAAAGGTCTGATCGTCGCTGACATGCGCATGCCGTGCGCACCTCCCCGTCTTCCATGCTTAAAATGCTCGTGCACGTCTTTCAAATCTTAGCCGTTCGATCACAAGATCGAACGATCGAACGGCTTAGATTTCTCCTCGCACGCCCTCATCTGCGCCTTCACCGCGCACCCGCGTGTGATCGGGCGTGCGCGCTGTGCGTCAGATCGCACGATCGCGATTACTAATTCGTGCAGCCTGCAACCAATCGCATGGCCGCAATTACTCACCCACATGCTGCGGATGGCTAGTCGAACGCGCATTGCGCGCTCGTGCAACGCGCTCGATCGCTGCGCTGCGGCACTTACTTTGTCATGATTTTGATTTCAGGTGCACGTGCTCGAGGCCGTTGGATCAAGATCCAACAACCCAGATCGTGCGTTGGAAGTCCTTTGGAGATGCAGCAGTTGTCCTAAGGGTCGATTGCGTGGCTAGGATGGCACCACGTGGCGCCATCTTGGCCGTCCATCTTCTGCGTGTTGTAGATGGTGCCACGGATGTCGGATTGAGCCGATTTTCGGGCCATTAGGCTGCGATCATCGATCCGAACCCATCCGTGTGATCGGATTTGTCATTTGAAGTGTGGATTGGCACCATCTTGGCCCTTGATCTTTAGGGTTCCTCGATCTCTATCTGGTGCTACGAATGTCCAATAAGGGCGATCTTGGAGTCGTTGAACTCCAATTGTCACCCTAATGAGATCCGTACGATTGGATCTTCAATCTGAGGCTCCAATTAAAAATCACCCTTTCCCTGACCATAAAAGGAGACAATTACTATACAGTTTATACAACTTGACCTAAATGCATGATTATGCATGTTATGCAATATTTGCAATGTATGATGCTAATATGACACTAAGAACATTCATTAATAGATATTTTTGGCTATTTAGATGTATCACATCAACCTTCTTCTGTAATTCACCATAAAGAAATGCATTCTTTGCATCAAGTTGATTAAGTGGCCAATCATAATATGCTGCAACCGAAATAAGTGTTCGCACTGTCGAGAGTCTCAACCCCATAGGTTTGGGTGAACCCTCTTGCTATGAGGAGTGCTTTTATTTGGCGATGTCCCATCTGGATGGAACTTGAGTGCAAACACCCATCTGTACCCAACAAAACTGACTCCTGGCAGAAGTGGTGCAAGATCCCACGTGCCCTTGCTTCAGAGTGCAACCATCTCCTCCTCCATGGCCTGACACCACTTTGGATGAAGCATGGCCTCGTGGTAGAATGTTGGCACAACAATGATACTCAATGCCCGGTAAACCCAAAGAAAGTAGTACCAAGATCAGCAATGTGTAGATATCCCACCATATTATACTTGGCACAAGATTGGGGAGCCTTTCGAAAGGCAATCGGAAGGTTGTTGTCCAACTGTGAGTCCTATGAAGCCTCAACTATCCCTGCATCATCACTAGGCACTAAAGCGTCAGTGTCTAAAGACCGTGTGCTCACCTGGGGAGAGGCTAGAGTCATGGGAGGAGGGGGCATCTGGAATGTAGTATGCGGCCTCTGATATGTAACAATAGGGTCATGAAACCGATCCTTCTCAATGGTAGGAGTAGGATGATCATCCATAAGTATAGCACCAAATGGAATAGGTGGAATGGGCATAAGTACCTCATCAGTCACTGGAAATAAGTTTGAACTGGTAGTGGAAAAGTATGGTACAGACTCATGAAAAGTCACATTAACAGAAACATAGTGGCGGGAATGAAGGGGATTAAAGTATCTGTACCCTTTCTGGGTTCTAGAATAACCTAAGAAAACACACTTAACTGCCCATGGTGCTAGTTTATCCCTTCCAAGTGTCAAATCATGCACAAATGCAGCGCACCCAAAAACACGAGGGATAACAAGAAATAAAGGACCACCAGGATACAAAACTTGTCGCGAAATTTGCTCATGTATACCAGAGTTCGACATCCTATCGATGAGAAGGCAAGCTATGAGAACAGCATCCCCCCAATATAAAGAAGGCACAGTATGGTGAATAAGAAGGGTGCGTGCAACATCTAACAAGTGCTTATGCTTCCTCTCATACCTCTACTGAGAGGTATGAGCACAAGTAGTTTGGTGAATAATCCCATTACTACTAAAAAACTGCTATAAGCGAGAAGTATGAAATTCAAATGCATTATCAAAATGAAACATTTTAATAGTGACAGACAATTGGGTCTTTATTTTCATAACAAAATTCTCAATGATAGTACTAACATCAGATTTATTTTTCATCGAGAACAACCAAGTAACACGGGAGAAATCATCAATAAGAATAAGGAAATAACGATGGCCAAGGCGATCAGGAACTCGACTTGGACCCCACACATCCATACGAATCAAATCAAACAAAGCAGCAACCCAACATGACTGGAAATGGGAAAACTAGCATGGTGGTGTTTGCTCAACTGGTAGGCATCGCAAGTGATGGTGGTGTTGGTAGGTATATGAGGTAGAACCTGTCTAAGTCTCTCCATAGGAAGGTGGCCAAGACAAAGATGCCACTGAATGGGAGACCCTATGGCTAAAGCAATCTCCCCCTGATCTACAGAAGCAGCAATAATAATCGGAGTGTGACTGAGACGTTACACCCCACCTTCCTCATGTCCACCAATCATCCTCTTTGTGAGCCGGTCCTGCAAGACACAAGCATTCGCTTCAAAGATAGCTTGGAAATTGAGCTATTTAGTAATAAGGCTAACATAAAGGATACTAAGTGGAAAATCAAGGACATAGAGAACATCAGGCAGTTACAACGTAGAAGAAAGGGATACTCCACCCTTTCTTGTAACCTATGATAACCTGCCATCTACTACCTGGACTATCCTGCCTGGAGGAATAGACCTCAAGTCTAAAAAGGCATATGAGATGCCACATAAATGCTACAAGGCTCCTAAGTCCACCAACTAGTCACCAGGTCTACGAACAGACAATGAGCAAGCACACACAATACCTGAGGTAGAGGCACTTGCAGTTGTCTCTGTAAGGGAAGACTGGGAAAGGTGGTTGATTGATGAGAACTTCATCATGAGTCCTAACTAGCTCATTTTGACCTAAGAAAGAGAATAAGAGCTCTTACATAACCTAGAGAATGACTTAATTCAAGGAATAAGTGTTCTGAGAAGAAAATATGAAATAAAGGTTAAAACTGTAATTTTACCATTGCAGTACATAAACGGGATTTATTAGAGGTAAAACATAGTTCAAATGGTCAGAATAAGATAAAAAGTGGGTTGGTTCAATCAGAAATGGGTTACTATGCAATCCAAGAATTAAATGACATTCTATAACCCTAAAACAGACCCGCTTAATTCAACAAGGTTCTGATTAGGATAAAAATCAATTAAATCCTCTAAAATTCATGTAAAAATATCCCCTAGGGTTTAGAGCCTTCAAATTGGCCTTTGGAACCTGTTTTGACCTAGATTGGGGTCCTAGCTCATTAATTGACCTAATTTGGGTTTTTGTGCAAAATATCCAGTCAAACATGGTCAAACAAAAATTCCAACTTCACCATTGGATTTCTTAGGTCAAAATTATGTTTTTACCAAAATTTGGACCTAAGGGGAGGTCATCTTGATCAACTTTGCAAAATAGTACACCCCATTACATTTTGACCCCTATCTTTTGAAAACCATTGCACAGACCCCCCTAACTTCCTCGCCACTCTTACAAATAGGTACCTTCACCATTAATGGAGAGAAATCCTACTCCAATGGGGAATGGAGGGGGAGTACTCCCTGATTCCTCAGAGATCTCCTCCCAAATTTGGAAGGGAGATTCTCTGAAGAATTCCCTTCCATCGAAGCATAGGCCTAGTCTCTGATTCGTACCCATTCTCTCGTGCGAACGCACAAGAGATTTGGGTCTCCAATAGTTTCCATCTCCGATGAGCATTCTCACACTTGGAAGCTTGTCTTCCAAGCACAGGAGCCCCTGCCAGCATCTATAAAAGGATCCTCAACCCCGGCCGCACCTCTTCAGCTCGACTTGGCCAGAGATCCACCCCAATTTCATCCTCTTCTCCTCCGGTCAAGAAGTCCAGTGAGCTCTGGCGAGCCTTCCTCCTCTTTCTCATCGCTCTGCCACACTACTAGTGGTAGAGTTTCCCTCACCATCTTCCTCCGCGTCGTGCAACACCCGCACGCGCACCTTTAGACCCTTCATCGTCGTCGTCGCCCTCCACTAGACACTGTCTTCTCCAGCGACAACAGATACAACCAACCACCACCTCTCCCCCTTCATCCACTTAATTAGGTTAGACTTACTCCTCTCTATCCCCTCTTCAACATCCCTCGACCTCCACTGTCCACCCTCATCTTCCCCATCTCCAGTTGACCTCCAGTGAGACGCACCCATCACTCCACACCTCCACACGCCTCACCACCAACCTCTTCACCTCTGCCATCGACCACTGAACACTTTCCACCCACTCACTGCCCCCCACACACGCTTCATGCTTCCACCAAACAAACCCACTCACACGGTCACAGTCCGACCTAGGCACGCACGCCTAGGCCAGTCTAAGCCACGCCAACCCCCACCTCACCTTTGCCGTGATACGGTGAAGGTTCTCTTATTGTCTGATAGAGCCGCAAGGCTACTTTTGTGTCATGCAAGGTCGAGCCCTCGTCCGCCATTAACAAGCATACAAGCTTGCTTGCTTTCCAGCTTCAGGCCACGCGCTCCAGGTTTCAAGATCCCAAGCTGCGCGGGTTGAGTGTGTGAGCGAATCCAGCCTGAGAGACGTTGCTACGGACCCTTCAGCTGCGTCAATTGCATGAAGACATCCTCCTGTAGGTGCCAGCAGAAGCGGGTGGGACATTTAGTCCCACCTCATGAACGCAAAAGCGTGGCGCGGAACATAAATTGAATTTGTGTTTCATTCTATTTTCCTCAAGTCACACAGGGGTGAGGTCCCTTGCCATGCCTCATCCACGACACTCCCCCGCGGACCTAGCACCCGACCCAACTAACCTAACCTAGCACTCCTTACGCACCACACCCACGTTGGTGCTCCTGGACCCAGGTGCGCACCCGACCCAATTACCCGACTCTGGGAGAGTGTACTGAAGAGAGAAATAGAAAGAGAGAGACGTGGGGTAGGGTAGAGGTAGGTTTTTCTCTTCAGTGTGTGCAGAGAAGAAGAAGGAAGAGGAAGGCGTAGCTGAAGCTAAGGCACGGTGAAGCGAGGCTAAGCAGGGAAGGAAAGACTTGGCTGCAAAAGGAAGGAGGAAGGAAGGCCAAAGAGAAGAGAACGTCAGAGGAAAGCTAAGGCTGAAGGAAACAAAGGCAAGGTGAAGCTGACACTTAGCCGCAGACAGAAAAAGGAGAGCAAAGAAAGGAAGCTGCAAAGAAGAGACAAGGAAGAAGAAGCAGACGACCAAAGTCAAAGAAGAATAGAAGAAAAAGAGTTGAGGAAAATCAAAGAAAGAAAGAAAGAAGAAGAAGAAGAAGAGAAAGAAGGAAATAAAAGCTTAAAGAGAAAATATATTTTTAAGACGTCTGATTCCATGATCAAACGTCCAATTTCTCTATTTTTGCTACAATTGACTCAAATTCTTGCATTTATATTCTGAATTAGGTTTTGAGTAACTCTAAGTGTTCAATTACATTATTGAGATTAGTGAATAAATTCCATTTGCTCCCTGTGTTCAACCTTAGATACTTAGGTTTTCGAGTAATAAATTCTTACTTGTTATCAACGCTTGGTCACCCATACTATAATGCGACTGACTTAAAAAACCCGACAAAGCGTTGCAACATTGATCTTCTGTAATAACTCCTCAAATTCTACCTTGGTAACTATCTAAGGTGTAGAAGTAGTCTCTGTCACCTAGTGAGCAGCAACAGGCCTCCCGTGCTTTGCCAGCACATGGCCTTAGTATGGCCCAGTCAACCACAATAAGTACATGGAGGTTTAACACTGCCTCTAGATCCCCATCCACAGCCACAACCACGAGTAGATGGTGTCCCTCTCCTAGGACCATGAGAAGCTGCCAAGGCAATAGTCTACCCTGTAGTCTCAGTAGAGGTAACAGGAACTGTAATCCAGTTAAGTCTACTATATGTCTCCTCAAGGGTAGGCAAGTCAGTCAGCGTTAGAATTTGGTCCCGTGCAGCTGCATACTTTAGCCCTAGTCCACAGAGAAACAAGGAAACAACAATCTCTCTTGAATGCACACCAAGAGGAACACATGTAGCTAGGTTTATAGGAGTCTTGTCACTCCAACAACCCCTTGACCTGAGAGTAGTACTAGGCTAATGTATTCCCATCCTGACAAAGATGGAAAAGCTCATGATAAATCTGAAATACCTGAGTGCAATTATTCTCGTGAGAGTATGTCTCACAAAGAGAATCCCACATCTTCTTCACAGTAGGATAGTACATAATTTCATCACCTATCCTAGGAATCATAGCATTCATCATCTAGGCACAAACCATTGCATTATCATGATTCCATGAAGCATTGACTCCTATTTTCTTAGCGAGCTCAAGCTGACTCAATATATGCTCCTTCCTATGACCCTTAATGGTCATCAAGAATATCTGCGACCACCATGGATAATTAGTCTCGTACAACTTGATCATTGGACCAAAAAATGGACTTTTATATCTCTCGGTGTCTGTAGAAGTATCCGATGTGATCTCGAAAGAGTCAGAACTGATAGAACTTCAGGATGCCATCTTGTAGTCCCTTGTCACCCGCTAGATGAATAGAGTCAACAGAGGCAAGCTCATATCTGAAATCACCAAAACATAGTCTAAATTGATTTTTCAGACCATGATCTTCAACTTGAGTGGTGAAGTAGGAGATCAAGAGCGTTGTTGCCTCAACAACAATCTACGGAGGGTACTATGGTGGTGCTCCGACGAGCAAACACCCCACAGTTGCCTTCAACAGTAGTGCAACTCTCCCTTAGTGGCAGTCAATGATGACTAAGGCAGTGGAGGAGAAGCAACCCCACCCCTAGGCGACACAATAGCCTCAGAGAGGCCCCTACGGCGATGCTTCGATAATGAGTGACCCCACAACGACCTCTAGGAGGGTTGCAATGCCACCTCAGAGGTAGAGCGATGGTTCTTCAAAGAGGGGAGACCCTGTAGCGGCCTTTAAGAAGGTGGAGCGGTGGTGCGCCACCGAGGGGAGACGTAGTAGCGGCCTCTAGCATGGTTGTAATGCTGCCGTGAGGTGGAGCGGAAGTGCTTCGAGGAGGGGATTCCCAGCGACCTCTAAGAGCGTCGTAGCGCTACCTCAGGTGCATAATGGCGAAGCTTCAGTGAGGAGAATCCCCATAGTGGCCTTCACGAGTGGCACAATCCCTCCTCAAGCACTACAGCGACAATCGGAGAGCACCACCACCTCCTTACTCTGCCTGTGGCTGTGGTGAGGCTATGGAGAGGTGGCAGTGCCAATGAGGGTCCCTGACAGCACTACTAAGGTTAAGGTTAGGATGGCAGGTGTAGGTGGCTTCTTTCAGTGGGATATCTAGGGCATCAGTCTAGGACCGTTTCTCTGATACCAAGTAGGAAGAAATGAAAGGCTCTAAATCTTTATTGAGGGCCCTATCTCTCTTTATATAGAGAGATGCAAAGGACAATCCAACAACGAAAAAAAGGTGTACAACACACCCTTATAAATAAATGTAAAAGTAAATATGTCCACAAGAATAGTTTCCATGGATCACGGGCAGTGGAAAGTCGCTCCCACCAAACTTTTGGATCAAGTACTCAAGGATGTCTTGAGTGGAATAGTTTTCAAGGACTCTGAGTACAATCAACGTTCTAGTGCCCAGAATGGGTATCCTTTGTCTGGTTGACATGAGTGCTTCAATTTCCCTGAAGGCCAATGAGGTGTTATGGTACGAGTGTACCATTAGAGAGGATACATCGAGATCTCCTTCAGTATGAAGAGTTGATTTAGTCACTCCAGGGATCGGAGTGGTGGATAACAGGATCTTGGATCGTTAGGATAGTTATGTAAAATGTGTAGCATAAATCATGGGAATGATTAGTGGGCTTGGACCATGGTGGTTGGCCGGGTTAATCTGGATTAGGATTGAAACCTGAGGTTTTAGGTTTAGGCTAGGGATCTAGTTGGTTAGCAAAACTGTACACTACCTTGTTTTATTGGATTGCAATAGTTGATTATTTCTGATGTAGACACATCTATTTCACATAAACTGTCTTTCTCTGCGTGTTCTTAGGCATATAATTGTATTCATGCATTATAAATATTTCATAACATGCATCATCATGCATTGAGGTTAATTTGTACAAATTGTATAGTAATTCGCTTTTTATTATGGCTAGGAGACAGGGTGATATTTATTTGGGCCTCGGATTAAAGATCTAATCGTACGGATATGATCAGGGCAAAGATCAGAGTCCAACGCCTAATCGCTCCTATCGGACCTCCGTAGCATCAGATGCAGTTCGAGGAAGACCAGAAGTCAAGGGGAAAGGTGGTAAAAATCCAAACGTCAGATGAAGAATCCAACTGCACAGATGGATTCGGATCAATGATTGCAGCTCAATGGCAAGAAAATCAATCCAATCTGGCATCCGTGGCATCCCCTAGAAACAAAGGAAGATGGACGACTTTGATGGCACCATGTGGCACCATCATAGCCTTCCAAATCAGCCGCCCACACATCTCAGCCGCAACCACTGATCTAAGCCCTTGGATTGCCATCCAACAGCCCAGATCTGGCCACGTCGCTCCAAACCCATCGCCTCCACTCTCTGAAGGCCAAGGCACTCCAATGACTGAGAGCGTGACGACCGTAAAACCAAGAGCATGATAATCGACGCTCGTAGCACAGCGATCACGTGCACTTTTGCAAAGAGGCAAACGCAAGTTCGAGCCTTGCCCGACCTCAAATCGAGAGCGTGAGCGGTCACGGTGAAATTTGGCCATGGATGTTTGATCGAGTGACAACGGCGGCGACCACGTGGCGCGGTATCAAGAGCGGATGAGGCATAATCTCGAGCATGGAATCTCGGCCATCCAATGCTGATCGAACGCCAAGGACACATGGTGCTTGGTGAACGTGTGTGAATGGCTGAAGAAGAGGAGGCGATAACGTGGCAACGTGTGGACACTCGGATCAATGGTTAGCGGCTGAGATCAGAGGTGCAGCTTCAGTGACGTACAGCTACAGTGACACACGTATCCGTCACTAAAGACCTGAATTAAAAGTTTAAAGATGTAAAGTGCCCTCTTTACCCCCATATCCTCAACTATAAAAGGGACCCCATACCCATTGGTCAAAGCATCCCTTCTCTCAACCTCCCAAAGAGCTAAGAACAACGTTCTTAAGCTCGCTCTAGTGCTCCCAAGCTATGGGAAGCTCCGCTAAAGTTAAAAATCAAAATTTTCCACTTTTCACCCCCTTCGTGGAGCTCTCACCAGCTGTCCTCTCGCCCCCATTCCGGAAGCAGATCTCGCGACGTTGATGCCCTACCTCATCCCCGATTTTTCCAAATTCACCCTTTGTCCTCTGTCTTCGCTCTCCTTCTTCCAGGTGTTGTTCATCCGACTCGTCCTCCAAGCATTCGTCGAGGAGGATAATTTCTCATTCCCTATCTTTTTATCACTTTTTAGTATAGATTTTCAGTTTTCTAGTTGTAGAAATTAGTTGTAAGTGACAATATCATAGTTATAAAATTATTATTCTCTCTTGTTTATATTTTAAGTAGTTTAACTGCCATTGTGAATGTTTCCTCTATAAAGAAAATACAAAAAAAAGAAATTGCGGATATAATCAACATAGCGTCCCCATGTTCGACCTGAGACTCACACGAGTTTCAGAAAATTTATCTGATAGCGGATTCTTATGCAGCTAGAATAATAGGTTTTTAAACTCAATATTTTCGCGTACAAAATCTCGTTCATTAATTCCCTATTAAGTCGATTGGCTAATCCCTACTTTGTGACCTAATTTCAGGTGTTGTTGTCGTGCATCGTCAATGCTTGGGATTTCGACGTAGTGTGGAATTTGCTACGTGATGCTAGACAAGTAGCATTTAAGTTTTAATTATGGTAGCTTTGTGTTTAATTTGTGTCATATCTCCCATACTTTCTTCTATTTTGTTGATTAATGGAATGCTTCGGTAGCTTGACGTTGTTAATGCAGCCTGAATTAAATAATCAACGCTTATTGTCACCTTCGAAACACCGAGGGCCCGACCTTCGTTAGGGGCCTAGGTTTTTGGGCGTGACAAGTACTCTCTCTATGTAGCATATGTGTACACTGGCATGCACGCGTTGCACTTCTGCTGAAGGCCCTTGTGGGCCGAGTAGTACAGGAGCGAGATCGTCCTTCCTACTTCAGCTGAGATAACGCATGACTGATCTAAAAAACTCGAGATGAGTTCTTATGAGAATAGGTGTTGCGAATACTATCCCACATTGCTTTGGCAGTCGGATAGTACATGATCTCGTCTCCGATCTAAGGAATAACGCAATTCATCAGCCAAGCCTTGACCATTGTATTATCTTTCTTCCATGTGGCATATTTTTTCGTATTCTCTGTAGGCTCCAGCTTCAACAAAATATGCTCCTTATCATGACCTTCTATCATCATTAGTAACATCTAGGACCATATGGCATAATTAGACTCGTTTAACTTGATGATAGGACCAAAGACATGCTCTTATAGGCCTCGGACTCGGGAACAATGCCCAACGTCACCTCAAAGAACTTGTACTTGCCATTGTGAGTCATCAGATAGAAAAATACACCACTGTAGCAATCTGAAATATTTTCCAAATCATAAGGACCAATATAGGCAAATCAGGGCTCAATCGTGAAGATCCAGGATCACTGTAGTCTGGAAAAACACGTTTAAGACCAAGAAAATCCCCCAATGCAATTCTACAGGGTGCGTAAGGGCCTAAGGGATGCCCCGTACACTTACAGTGTGGAGAGGGTGCCTGTGCGGCATCGCGTAGGAGCAGCAAGACCCTAGTAGTGTCACCTGCGCCTCCTGAGGATCCTACACCAGTCACTGCGCCGCCCGCTGCCTAGAGTAGGCTAGCCACTGTTGTAGGGATCGACGAGGCTCCGGTGTCCTCTGTGGCGCATCATCTGGAGGTGTACCGCCCAATGGGGCCCTGTGGGCCCCCCCGAGTGATTCCCTGCCAGTGCTAAGGGTCGGTGGAGATGCCCCTACACTGGCGAGGAGGAGAGAAATGGGCTGGCGTAACTGGAGGAGAGAGGTAGGCTAGCGTTGGAGAGAGAAGAGGGCTTTTAGGTGTTAGGGATTTGGGGATTTTTTTCGGTGGGATACCAGAACCCAGCCTAGGACCACACTCTGATGCCAAGTAGGAGAAAATGATTTTGTCTTATTCCTTAAAATAACCCAACACCTCTTTATAAAGAGAGAGGTTTGGGACAATTACAGTGCATGTCCAAAAAAGTAAAAGAAGAAATAACATAACAAGATAAAATAGGAAAGTAAATAGTGATAAATAGGAGTATCTCAACATACCATTATGCTCCAAGAGCATGTTCCTACTACTTTTTTGGCTGATGCAGTTCTCACAGTAGCATTCTTAGTCAATTGGGTTTCATCATTTATTCTGGGTGGAAAGATCCCTTACTCTTTTATTTCTTGACCAAGAGTTGTTTTCTATACTACCTAAAATCTTTAGATGTGTTTATTTTGTTCACTTATTCAAAGTGGACAAGCTTTCCCCTCGATCAGTTAAATGTATCTTTGTGGGTTATTTTAGAACCCAAAAGGAATATAAGTGTTTTGACCCTCTAACACATCGCTTTTATGTCAGTAAGGATGTTACTTTGTTTGAGGGGATCCCATAGTACTCTGCTATTGGGAAGTCTTCTACTGCTCCATAGGATGTCCCACTTCCTATGCCCACTGCTACGCCTCCAGTGCCCTTTGAGCCTACTGTACCTCAGATGGATGTCCATCCAGCTACCTTTCCTAGACACCCTAAGGTTACAGACACCTTTCCTAAACAATTCCAGCATAGGCTTGCATTCACCACATCTCCAGTAGATAAGCCCCTTTCTACCATACCTGCTTAGCCCTTTGTTAATCCTGTGGATTCTATTGGAGATCCAGAGCCTACAATACCTGAGGTAACTGGCATGGACCTTGCCATTGTCCAAATGAAGCCATAGAGTTCTTGTGCTAAGTATTCTATTTCAAATAGTCACTTGATTGTTTGCTTGTAGTAGGGCGACTTTTATCTCTTATAATGGATTGCCATCATGTTCTCAGGAATCATGTAGAGGCTTTTTAGGACCCTTACTGGACCTTAGCTATGGAGGAGATGGCAACTCTCTAAGCTAAAGGGACTTGGGAGCTTGTTGACCTATCCCCTGGTGCTACAGTAATGGGGTGTAGGTGGGTGTTTGCCCTCAAGTGTCATCTAGATGACTCCATTGAATAATGCAAGGTTCGGTTGGTTGCTAAAGGTTATACACAAACCTTTAGCATTGATTACTTTGAGACGTTCTCACCTATTGCTCATCTCAATTTAGTACAGATTCTTGTCTTTTTTGCGGTGAATAGTGATTAGCTTGTTTTTCAGCTAGACATTAAAAATGCATTCATCTATGGTAACCTCGAGGAAGAAGTATATAAGCAACAACCCCTAGGGTTTGTGATTCAAGGAGAGTGTTAGAAGGTATGCAAATTGAAGAAGGCTATTTATGGCCTGAAGTACTGTCCACGGGCCTAGTTCAAGAGCTTTAGTAATGCTTTTCAGGAGAATGATTTTACTAGATGCACAACTGACCACTCAATCTTTACTATGCATAGAGCTACCAGTTCAATTATTCTTATTGTGTATGTGGATGATATTCTGCTTGTAAGGAGTGATAAGGAGGGCATAGAGACTACCATGACATTCTTACACTCTCAGTTTGTGACTAAAGACTTGGAGCTGAAAATTTATTTTCTGGGCACTAAGGTGCAACACATTGATGATGGTCTTATTTTGTCATAGAGGAAGTATGTGCCGAATATGTTGAGAGAAGCAGGAATTCTTGGTTGCAAACCTACCAGTGTCCCAATGAATTCATCCATACCACTTGCTAATTTAAGGAGTCCTCTACTTAAGGATGTGACCAGATACTGTGCCAAGGTAGGAAAGCTCCCATATTTGATAGTAATGAAACCAGATATTGCCTTTGTTGTTGGGAGACTTATCCAGTTTATGCAACCTCCTAGAAAGGTACACTAGGATGGTGTGTGCCAGGTGTTGAGCTACCTTAAACAGGCTCCTTGAAAAGGGCTATTCAAATGTTGATTATGATGAGGAACATGAGGATAGGAGGTCTACTACGAGCTATTACACTTATATGGGTGGTAATCTTGTCACCTGGAGTATTAAGAAACAAAATGCAGTCTCCAGATCAACTATTGAATCTAGGTATAAGGCACTGGCCTATACTACCGATGAGTTGCTGTGGGTGAGATCTATCTTGCAGGAACTAGCTATTCCTATCTCATTTCTCACTCCCATGTACTCTGATAACAACATAGCTATATTCATTGCAAACAACCCAGCATTCCATTAGCGAACAAAGCATATCGAGGTGGATTGTCACTTCATCAGAGATGCTATTTTAGCAGGGAAGATTTGAACACCTTATATTGCTACTAAAGAACAAATTGCTAATGTCTTTACTAAAGCACTCTCAAAGAAACGTCTTGAGTTGTGTTCCAAGTTGAGCATGTCTGATGTGTATGTTTTAGCTTGAGGGGGAGTGCTGAGTTATATGGCTTGTTTTTTATGTTATTTATGTAAGGGTGTGCTTGTAATTTTCCTTTTTGTGCATCTCTCTATATAAAGGCACATAGGGCTTCACAAACTAATTGAATCTCTCATTTGTCCTATCAGGTATCTGTTGTAAACAAAAGTCCCTTCTTCGGTGATGACTTTTTGTACTTATGTACCATTTTAGCTACATCGCGATGCACCTTAGTCGAATTGTCCATGAATTAATTAAGTTTCCCAACAGCTAGTGAGATATTAGGTCGAGTAATAGTTGGACACGATTATATCGCTCTGTGGCATTGTAGAAGCGTGAAATCAAGTGTTTTAAATTTTGAAACATGAATCGATTGATGTCCAAATCGATCAGAAATAAAATAGAAAGTACCCTAATAAATCGAAATCACATGAGAAGAACTAGTTTCCTTTTGTTCTAGGGTCCCACAAGTTAGTGGTATACCTTCGTAGGTGACGTTGATTAGCACCCCAAGCATGATATCTCCTACTATAAGTCTCGGTATCGAGGGGAACCTTCTTCTCGGTAAGTCGATGAAGCATGTAGCGATGAGAACACCAAATCCTTTGATCCATGAACTTCATGAAATTCAAGGACGATAGTTGGCCTCTTCCTTGAATTGAATGATCTTCTGACAATCAAAAGTTCTACACCATGAGTGCTCCACATATTAGATTTCCTGAAGCCAAACAAGAAGTTTGATGCACCTTCTTCTGGATGTCCAAGGAGAGGATTGGACATCTAAAATGCTACCCAAACTTCTATCAAGAGGTCTGGACTCCCTAAATTGAGGTAGGAGTAGGGTCAGTGATGCTTTTCTCATCTTTTGTGATGGTGATTAATTCTTGAGAGTATTAAGGATTGTTAGGGTTCCCTGTTTCCCTTTTGGAGATATATATAGGGATCCAATCAAACCCTAATATGATGGACAACCCTTGGATCTTAATCCAATGGCAGGGATTTAATCCTACTTGATTTTTTAATATGATTAGCTCATAACTATTTATGGTCAATTCAAATTTAGTATCCAAATTTTATTTAATTTCCATCCAAATCTTTTGGATTAATCCCAGGCCCAATTAAATGGAAAGTCAAATGTTATTTAACCCTTTAAACAACATTTTATTTCTCTATGAGTAGGAAACTATCAAAATCACTATGGGTTTCATCGTGCTAATAATGAGGCATTCATGATTCTTGGATTATGGCATTACACCTCCCTTAAGTATTCCAAATACTCGTGTATCCTTCACATTTAGAGGATAATATTATTCTTGAGTTATAATGTCATTTGACAGTTGTCATTCCTCCTTAGATAATATTATTTCCAACATCTATTTGTATTTTTAGGATGAGAATGAAGAGAAGCTCCTTTCCTAAAGGACTATTTTCTTCTCTTTTATGCTTGAGTCAAATCAAGACTCTGCGACCACATGTGACATTTACCTTTCCTAACCTACTTAGAGTGAGCTCTCATCTCCAATCTATTGCATACACCTATAAAGCAAATTTGTATGATCCCTTTGAGAGATCATGTGTCTCCTGTACCCTTCTACATGCACCAGCTTTCCAGTATCAACACCAAGGTGGGTGCATCAACCATTGGTCTACCAAATGCATGTGTTTGTGATTAGAGACATATCTCTCTTAAGTCAAAGGATACGCCATCGTCATGACAACATTGGAGTTGGACTTCTAACCATCTCTTATTTCATTAGGTCAACCCCTTGACCCGACCTACATGACAGTTCTGAATCCCTATTCAAGAGCATTAATTAGACAACAACCTTTATAGAAGGTTGCTATCTAAACTCAGACTGGAAACAAATGATCAAATTAGATACAATGGTTTCTTTGATGTCCTTTTGGAGCCTCTAAATTGTTTAGATCTCCAAGTCAACATACATCGAGTTTATTCGATTTAGTTAAGTGCATCATCTTATTCATACTATGGGACCCAATTCATGCACTAGAAATAATCTTTATTCTTATTCAGATGAAATGTAACTCATATTATTCAGACAGCTTGCTAAGGGTGCACAAAATCCAACAATAGTCAAGTATAAGAACCTTCCCACCAAAGTCTTGAATTTAAGAGCACCAATGGATTTTGTATCGTCGTCGTAAAGATGCTGCTTTGGATTCATAGGAATATGAGTAGATTTAACCTCCAACATACCAGTTTCTTTTAACAGATCCATGGCATACTTCCTCTTGGATAACACCACACCTCACTTGCTATGAGCAACCTCAATGCCAAGGAAGTATCTGAGAGGACCTAAGTCCTTGATTACAAAGTTCTTTGCAAGGCATGCCTTCAAAGAGAAAATCCCCTGAATAACATCACCGGTAAAGATGATATTATCGAATAAACAAGCATTACCGCTATCCTCTAAGAAGTTTATTACACAAACAATGAGTGATCAACTGAAGATTTGCAAAATTTAAGTCCATACTAGCTGTTTTAGAGAGTACTACTTGAGGATGTGACTAGGTACCATGTAATGGTGGGAAAGCTACTGGACTTGACAGTTACGAGATCGAATATCTCCTTTGATGTTGGGAGACTCAACCAGTTCACCCAGTTCACACATTGAGACAATGTGTGTCAACTGTTAAGGTATCTCAAACAAGCTCTTGGGAAAGGACTTTCTTTCAAAAGACATGGCCATCTTCATATATGAGGCTACTTTGATGACGATTATGCAGGGGCACACGAGGATAGGAAATCTACTACAGGCTATTGTACTTATGTAGGTGGCAATCTTGACACTTGGAGAAGTAAGAAGCAGAATGTGGTCTGCAGATCTAGTGTCAAGTAGCCCATATTGCCTATGAGCTACTGTGGGTGAGATCTATTATGCATGATTTAGGAGTGTTTATTTTGGGTCCTACTCCCATGTACTATGATAACAAAGCAGCTACTTTCATTGCAAACAATCCTACATTCCATGAGCAAACAAAGCACATAGAAGTGGACTGCCACTTCCTTAGAGATGCCATTCTTGCTGGAAAGATTTCAACACCCTTCATTGCCACTGTAAATTAGATTACTGATATCTTCACCAAAGCACTCTCTAAGAAATCTCTTGAGTTACTGTGTTCTAAGTTGAGCATGTCTGATGTATATGCTCTAACTTGATGGAAAGTGTTATGTGGCCTTTTTTATTATTCTTTATGTATGGGTATGTGCATGTAATTTTTCCTTTTGTGTCTCTCGATATAAAGGCACATAGGGTTTCTCAATAGAATTGAATCACTCATTTGTCCTATCAGCTTCATTCTTCTTACTATTTCTCTCTTCTCTTATTTGCTTTCTATAGGTCCTCAGAAACATCCTCAATCCATGCAGTTTATGCTCTAACTTAATTGTCGTAGATCTGTCAATATGAATAGATCTCCACTTCTCCACCTACCTTCTAAATCCCTTCTCCAGGAGCCAAGACCTGCCAAATTTGAAATAAGTCTCGCATTTCCGCTCCTCATTCAATTGCTACATTAAAGGCATATGGTCTAAAAATAATCTTTCCAATGACCAAACATATGCCAAGGGAACAACCCGAACTAATTTCACAGAAGCAAAGAACCTATCAATTCGAGAATCTACCCCACAAAACTCTTCCATGTAAATGCACACAAGTTGGGCAACAAATTTACCGGACCATGCATTGAAACAAAGTCTGCAAAAGCCTCTAATCCCTGATCTCTCCCTCTTTCATCCTATTTATCTTCCTCAAGCAAAGTGACATTATAGTCACCTATGAGCCAAGGGTAACCCTGACATTTCTCAGCCACCTGAGTCAGATCTTCCCATAGCCTTCTGCATGCTCCATCATTATTGGGGCCATAAACTGCAGATACAACCAGCTTCATGTTGTTTTGTCACCTCATTAAATGCATTGACACCACACGGGTACCGAATAAAGATTCTTCCAGGCTAAACTCAACGAGTCTGCTCATCCCATTATAATCCCTTCGGATCTTCTAATTGTGTTTATGGCACAGCACCCCTCCAAATGACCACCACCAATCTCCCTCCAAATCTGAGTGGAAACTTGCTTTAATTTGGTTTCTTGAAGCAAAACCACCCCAACCCAGGCAACCTTTAAGTGTTGATCATCTAGTGGGGTTGTTTAGCCCGCTCACATTCCAAGAGAGAACCTTCATCCTTGAGCATCAAAATGAACTTCCCTATTTGCTTGCTCGAAGCCAGTTGCTTCAGCAACACATGCACACCCTGCTAGATTTTCATCATCGCCCTTCGTCCTTACGAAGATCATGCACTTGGCAACAGCCACTGCAGCATTCAAATCTTGACCCAAGGCCTCCTTCTCCACACCGTCGATCCACTCCATTAAAGGCGACACCCTTTCCCTATCATTGAACCTCGACGAAGAAGCCCCCACTGGGAAGGTTGTTTCCTTCCTCGATCTCCCTTTGAAGGTCCAATGAAGATGGCAGAGGACTGTAGATTGTAGGCGATGTGGCTTCCATCTCGCAAGAGTCAAAGGCGGTGTGGTTAGCTTCTCTCAAGTCACAGCCTCATCCTTCATTACTCCACCGTCGACAACGCTGCCACCATCCGAGCACCTCACACACGTAGCTGGTGCTACAAGGGATTCTACACACAAAAGGGATACGAAAAGAGAGGGGTGCAAGTAGTAATCGAATCCTGAAACTCACCCCGGATTTGAAAGTGGATCCAGTTTCCCCTCGAATAGCATTAACACGATCACTACTTGATCAACCCAAAAAGCCATCTTTATTTGAACTCCCTACGACATTAGAGGCAAAAGGGGCAGGATTGTCACCAACCTCCCCGACTTCCGTGCTAAAATCAATGCCACCTCCCTCAATCTCAGGTGCCACCAAGATTGGCGCATACCTCACCCTCTCCCAGTCATCATTACCATGACTTTTTACCTTTGAAATTTGCGCCGACTGCCTCGAGGCGACACCACCACCCAACACCTTCTCGGTGACCCTACTAGCAATTGACCTCCAGGCATCTTCCGCAAGGACTTGAGCATTGGTTCTTCTATCCTTCTCAAGTTGCTCAATGCCCACCACCTATGATGCCCCGCCAAGGCGGAGTGTAACCTTCTTAACAACCTTCATGCTGGGGACTAGTTGGGTGGTTGCACAAAGTTACAACATGTCTCCTTTTACAAGGCCAAGATTGGAACAAGCTTTGAGTAACGCAAAAGGTGCAAGCACCACCCTCACCACCTCCAGTGTTCTTAAATGCAAGGGAATCCTCGAGATGCTATCTCCACTTTCCGCAAGGTCTCTCAGAGCTCGCACCATCATGAGTTAATGGCCATTGCTACCACATGCATCCATCACCAATCTTGATGATGCTAAACACCAGCCACCTCACCTTGTCTGACCTCAGATAAATAGAAGGAGCTTCTTAGATCCTACAGCCACAATCTTCATGTCCAACCCTAAGCCCAGAATCCTCATCATCGATTTCCTGGTCTTTGACACTCCGACCTCCCCTAGAACAATCTCTCCAATTAGGGCCCTCGAAGGAGCCATCTCTAAAGGTTTCACTTGAGGCAACCAAGGAGCTTCGACCTCAACCATAAGGGCCCTTGTTGCGGGGGAGGAAGGTTTTCTATCTTCCTCACCTTCATCGAGATCTCCCATTCATGACAATGCACTCTACGATGGCTAAGGAATCCACACCTCAAGCAACGCAAATTGTCCCTACAATCTCCTGCAAGGTGACCCCAACCAAGTCATTTGAAGCACTGAGGTCTCTCCTACCTCCTTTGCCTCTCTCTATAGTGTGTGACAGCCACCCAACCACCATCTCCCCTTAACATCTCTCTTTACCCTCTCTCACTCATCTCTATGTGTTATTTCGTCACTTCTTTTTTCATTTGAAGATGCTTCACCTTTATCTCTGAATTGTTGAAGATGCTCTTTCCACTTTCCTCATGGGTCTCAATGTGAGAGGCTCATCATGGCTTCTAATTATCCCTAATTAACTAGTTTCCCTAGTTAATTAGCTAGGAATATGCATATATAAGGGTTAATTATAGAATAAGGGACAAATCATTAAAGGACCTTAAAATAAGTTAAAAATGCTAAATTATCAATCAATTAATATTATTAATAACTTAATTAATAAATGAGCTCGAAATACTATTAATTAGTTAATTAATATCTTATTTAACTTAAGAATAACTTAAGAACTAAGTCTTTAATTACTTAAGTAAATAAATTTAACAGAAATAAATAAATGGGTCAAAAATGTGAATACATGGCTTTAATACAATATTTAGATAATTTATAAATATATATAAAAAGTTAGAAAAGAAAAGAATTTAAATTAACCGTAAAAGCCTCTATTTGCATTTTGGTCCCTATAATTTATTGCAATCGAGTCCTTTCCTTTCACTAAAGTCCTTAGTTTTTTCTCGCATTCAGGTCCATGTGAACACTTCTCTTCTTCTTTTCTTCTTCACGCGCTTCGACGGCTCACGTTCGACGGTGCATACACCATCTGATCACTGTCCATCTCGCGACCTATCTTCCTCGCCAAGCTCCTGGAGCTTGCGCTCACCACCATCTCTCCATCCCACAGTCTAGATGCCCCTTAAATCCTAATAAGGTATAAGCGTTAACCTCACCAGCATCGAAGACGATGCCGGAGGTTAAGCTGCACCTAGACGCAAACCCATCCGGATTCAAGCCCCTTAGCCATCGTCGAACCCTGTAAATACCCCACGAACCCTACGATTTGAGCGGTCGGTCCCCTTTCCCTCTTCCCCAACTGTAGCCGACAATAGGCTATTTCTTCTCTACTTCCGATGACCTCTCACCCCCCTATCAGATCTCCTCCGCACGAGGGACTCGTCTCTCTCACCTCCTCTTCCTCTCTGGAAGGCTGTGACATGGCCTTGGAGCATCATCTCCGTTATCTCAACGCCTTCAACTTCTCGCCAGAGCTCTTAACCTTATCTTCTGATTTCTTCCTCCATTATGAGCCATCAACGGAGACTTCTCACCTCCTTCCGTCCAGGTAAGTAGCCCTAACTCATAGGAGAAGGTTAGCTGTAGTTAGGAGTAGGATTAGCTTAGTTTTAATGCAATTAGATTCATCTCCCTCAACTCCGGTGAGGCCAAGTCCGGCCTCGCCAGGCCCTCTTCTGCATTTTTAAGCACTATTCCACTCTTCTTACCTTTCACAGTTCATTTCCACCTTCTTTCCTTTACAAAAGATAGCGCCTATATCGCCTAGACCATCTCATCGACACCGGCGACCTCCGCTGTCTATGGTGGAGGTCCCCGAGTCTAATTCACACTCATCTAGGGTCCTTCATCACCTTAGCACATTCTCAGGACCCTAATCCTCCTTAGAATTCACCTAATTATCCATCTAACCACCTAAACCACTTGACACGCACCTGGATACTTCACAGTCCATGGTGAATTGTCCAGAGCCAGTCTCACATCCATTTGAGGTTTTCCATCTCTTCCATAACCCTTGAAGACCTCTACGAAGCTTTTAATTTCTCCTATAGAGAAATACACTAGAAATGCCCAAATTCCCCCTCTCTTCTGAGGTGTCTATCAATGGTAGCTCAGAGATGAGTAATTCACCTAATTAATTAGTCCATCAGTGTCACCTCACTATATAAAATGTTTTCCCTCAATTGAGTGAGAGGAAGCATTCTGAGTTCTGTCAAACTCAAGATGCTCAATCTGCAAATTCCATGAACAATCTTATGTTCTGATCATTCTTTGAGCCAATTGAGGAGTTCTTAAGATCTGTCTAGGTCCTAGGAATCTCCACGGGTCAGTAATGGCCTAATTTGATGTGGATTTCATCTCTGTGTATCAGAATTAACTCACTGGAGCTCCGACGAGCTCCGGCGAGTCAATTTTCCACTTTAGCCCTTGGAACTTCATGAGAAGCTCTAAACCACATCCTCTACACCTCAGGATCAGAAATCAGCTGTTTATTTTATGTTTTAATGATTATAAGCATTCCTAGACTGTCATCTTCTTCAACTCTAGCGAGTTGGAGAAGCTATTCAGATACGTTTTAGGCACTGGGAAAGAGGTCCAAAAGCTCAAGAAGAACCTATAGAGTCCATCCCTGGTCTTTGTTTGCCTGGAAAGTCACTAGGTTGTTCCACCTAACACCCTAGCTTGTGAGGTTAGGCAACGAAGTCTGATAATCCCATTAGAAGCTTCAAAACATGATTTTGATATCCTAAACCAATTCCTGATGAAGAATTAAGTCAATTTAGGGTTTCAATTTGATCTAAGGAAGTCTAGAACAAAAAGTCAACTCCATGTCCAATTTGAGGATCTAAGGATTAATTCTATGTTTTAAGGGATGCAATGGAATTCTGGGATGGCCTGGAGTGTTTTAGAATTGATTTAATTCAAGTTTATTAAGGATTTAGTGTAATTCATGTTTCTGGTCAGTTTAGGTTCTTTAGAACCCATTACTGAGTTGTTGAGTTCTTGGCGAGATTCAACTGCCAATTCTGCCCAAATCAGTGCAAAACAATCCATTGAGGTTGTTTAATTCTCTCTTGAAGGTTGTTATCTCTTTCCTATGCAGATCAAAGTTCAAGTTGGAGCTCTGAGCTGCTTGAATGGAGCTTAGAGTCTCATTCCTCTCTCTGAAGCCTTTCAGAGCCTCTTCTATCCTTCATTAAGTGCGGAATCACCTACTGTATCTTTCTAGGACCTCATTTGGAGGTCAAAAGCTCACCCGCAGGTCTTTAGACCTAAGCTCACCTTCTGCAAGCCATGAATGGCCGTGAGAACCATCAATTTTTGCCCTTCAAATCGTAGGGCCAATCCAGATCTGAACACCAAATTGGTGTTACAATCTTGTATAGCACTTGATTAGCTCTCAATCGAGCCTTTGCTAAATCAGATTGGGCAACTGAGGCAGCCTAAATCGTCGGCCGAAGTCTAGCCGATATCGGACAGAACCTGGGAAACATAGTCCCACATCGAAAGTTTGTCAGGCGCCGCACTGGCATAATATGATTTTCTGCATACGACGTTTCAGTCGTCAACGTATTGGGTGCAGGTGCGTGCATTGCATGTGCCTACACATGGGTGTGTGTGTACGCCTGTGGGTGTAAGCGTGGGCCCATGAGTGGGTGAGTGGGCCTGGGAGGCCGGTTACTGTGCATGAGCTTAAAAGTGGAAATTAAGCCACCTAAGAAAAACTAGGCTCGGACCCAGTAGGGTTTGGTCCCACCCTCTAGGGGGTGCTATGTATCCCCGACCGATCTAAGCTGCCAGTATAAAACCAAATTTTTATAATTGTGAAGCG
The DNA here is from genome assembly GCA_037157565.1 of Thalassia testudinum. NCBI lineage: Eukaryota > Viridiplantae > Streptophyta > Magnoliopsida > Alismatales > Hydrocharitaceae > Thalassia > Thalassia testudinum. The sequence continues at coordinate 102,816,496 of JAZHRO010000024.1, read as the reverse complement.
AAAAATGGGCTTAAGAATGTTAAAATTGGCTTAAGTGTGGAATTCATTAAGCACAGTAAGAAGAAGAGGTTAAGCTAAAGAAATGGCTAAGGGAACAAAGGAAGAGAGAGAGAGAGAGAGCAACGACAGAAGAAAGAGTAAAGAGAATACGGAGAAGGAAGAAGGAGAGGGCTGAAAATTTCAATGAAAATAAAGGATAATCAGATGTCTATCCATCCTTTTAAGACATCCGATCTTCTTATTAGACATCTGATTTGTACTTTTATTGAAATATTATATTCTCTTTTGTTATCCTGATCTGAATTTGATGTAATAAGGCATTTGTACATATTTGTTAGCATTTTCTTGCCTTAATCTCTTGTAATTAGATGTAATGGGTGTAATAAACATGTTTACTTGATTCTTAATGACAATTACATGTGTAAATATGTTCTTTTTTAATGGAATGTTGCATGCTTTTATTTGAATATCTCTTATGCAAGATTCATGTACTTAAAGTATTTTAATTATAATCTGATTGATTAAGTAGTTAGTAATTTATGCTTAGGAATTAATGGTGAATTAAGCTTACTATTATGCCTCCCAGTGAACGATCTGGACTCAACCAGTTAAAAAGAAATAAAAATCTAAAATGTTAGGTTAACTTGACCCTATACTACACTCACGACACTAATTCAAGTTAACCTAAGTTACTTTCTCATGCAATTAATTAAGCCTAAATAACTTAATTAACTGTGTTGAGGAATCTAACCATCACTCAATACTTGGAGATGAAGGTCTTTTCCTATCTTACTATGCTAAGCTTGGAAGAGATTTGCTGCCACTAATATTCTACCTAGAGATAAAGGTCTCTATCTATCTTGCTACTCAATTTGGAAGATCTCTATTTTAAGTAGTGTTCTTTCTTTAAGGATATCTTCAACAAATGTTCTTTTCTTATTTTATACTCTTTTGGAGGACATATTTGCCTTATCTTCATAAAGAATATTCTTTAACTGCTCGACTGCATGAGTTTAGCACTCTATCCAATCTAATTGTTTCGTCTACATGAAGATTTGTCAAGGGGAAGTGTAATTCTATGTAAAAATCTAGAGCTCATTAGGTTCTAACTTGAGTGGGAGTATTGAGAGTAATATTATTAATTAGTAAGTGCAATCCGATGAGGAATAGGAAAGGCATTATGACTAAGACTCGAGGTAAGGTGTGGGCCTGTATAAAGGTCATTATACTACCATTTTCTTTCTTGAGAAGATTCAATACAATATTCAACCCTTGTAGGTTCCTTTTCCATGGTTTTTCCTTTAGGGGTTTTCTACATTCATTATGCAAATTATAAAAAGCTTATAATTTCTAATAGAAATTATTTCTCATGGGATTGCTCCACTATTTGTGTACGGGTGTGACCCTTCCATGAGCTTAACATTCACTTTTGTGAAATGACCCAATATGATATTTGACCAATTTTGGACTTCTCCTGAGGATCCAACCATGGAACTTTAGGGGTTTCTACATTCATTATGCAAATTATAAAAAGCTCATAATTTGTAATAGAAATTATTTCTCATGGGATTGCTCCACTATTTGTGTACTGATGTTTCCCTTCCATGAGCTTAAGATTCACTTTTGTGAAATGACCCAATATGGTATTTGACTAATTTTGGACTTCTCCTGAGGAATCCAACCATGGAAGGTTTAAAGTTTACAACTTAAACATATTGTACAAAAAATTTCATTGAGAATAGAAAAACTTTTGATAAAAATTATCACAATGCTAATTTTTTGAAAAGCTAAAAGACTAGCAAATGATTTGTAGATGTATTAAGTTTGTAAAGATTTTATCTTTAGTGAGATCTTGGGCTTGAGAATTAATGGTGCCAAGTCATCTCTTGTATGTTTTTGAGAGGTGTGTAGACATAAGGAGATCTCTCAGTTGTTACAGATGCCCATAGTCTCTCTGCCTATCAAGTATCTTGGTTTACCACTACAAGCCAAGAAGATGAAGGACTGGGTCTAGCTCTTCGAGAAGGTGTCGATGAAGTTGGAAGGATGGTGTTGCAAGATTTTGTCTAAGGGAGGACACCTGATTCCGCTCAATTCTATTCTCTATGATCCTGATTTTTTTTCTGTCCACGTTCAGGCCACTGGGTTCTGTGCTTAAGCGAATGGATGTTATTCGCAAGCATTTCTTATACAAGGGACCAATGCATGGTGGTAGATTTTTCCAGCCAGTTAAGTGGAAGACGGTGTGCACACCAAAGAAGCAAGGGGGGCTCGTAAGATCTCTTCGTGAGTTTGGTGACTCCCTTCTGTTAAAATGGGAAATGATCATTCTGTGTGGAGATGAGGGTCTGTGGCAAACAATTGTTCGAGACTCCTATGGGGGAAATACTGGTATGGTAGCCGACGTGGTTAAGCAACAGTCGCCATCTCCTTTTTTGGGATTCCGTCTCTAAAGCAGTGGAGCATTGGTACCTCTTCAAACCGACACTCGGGTGTGGTGAATGGTTGAGGTTTTGGGAGGAGGATTGGAGTGGTCTTGGACATCTAGCAGACATTTTTCCACATGTCTATGATGGGTCGGAGTGCAAGCATGTCTCAGTGGCTAGTATGTGGTAGCAGCAGCAGTAGGAGGCATGGGATATACCCTCCACGAGGGGCAAGCTCATTACTAGAGCAAGCGAGGAAGCAGAGTCCATGCACCTTGCGTTGGCTTCTTTCAAGCCAAGAGATTGGGTGGATGCGTTCATCTGGAGGAAGGGAGCTTATGCTCCCAGTAGCGCCTATGAGCTTATTTCTGCGGCACATGGTGGTGAGGACTATGGATGTGTTTATGTGCATCTATGGAAGCTGAAGATACCGCTGAAGACTCAGATCTTCCTATGGTAGGCTAGTCATGGAGGTTTGATTACAAGGGCTCACAGGTAGAGAGTGTATGGCGCAGATATGATACTGTCTCCTTTGTGGCTTTGAAGAGGATGACACTAGGCACCTCTTCAATCCATGCCTCATGATGAACAAGGTATGGTGCAGATTCTGCTTAGCTTCACTTCCTGATTAGACAATGCTATGAACGCTATTCATGAAGAACAAGCCTCATGAAATTGTGGCTGCAGTTCTGTGGGTTGTGTGGAGGGCTAGAAACGATGCCATTTTTAATGGTGGCAATGTATGGGTGGAAAATATTTGTGGGGATGTAGTGTTGTGTGCCTATTTGTGGCGTGAGAGTTTGTAACTAATATTGAAGCTATGAATAATATTGGATTGCTACAGTGAACGGTAGCATTCCAATCTCTTTCAAAAAAAAGTTTGTAAAGATTTAAGAAAAAATTGTAAAATATATACTTTGTAAAATACTAGACAACCTTGGTAACCCTCAGAAAGAGATTTACAAAAATGTTTTGGCTCACATAAGCAATTTGAGCCTTTGGCTCACTAAAAAATTCTCCTACGCACAAATGCAAACACAATGGGAGAAAATGATCAAATCTATTCATCTCAGAAATCCTACCTCTATTTATATATAAGAGGTAGGAATAATTACAACTTAACCCCACATAAAAATAAAAATAAGCATGTAAAATATAATACTAAATGATCGAAGGGGCTCAACACTCCCCCTCAAGCTAGAGCATAGATATCAATCATGTTAAACTTGGAACAACAGACATCAAATGAAGAATGAGCCAAAGGCTTGGTGAAGATATCTATTGTCTGATCATTTGAAGTCACTTGAGTGGTATATAAGAAATCATTTTGGATCAGGTCTCGTGTATAATGGCAATCCACCTCCACATGTTTGGTGCGCTCATGAAACATGGGGTTGCTTGCGATGTATGTAGCAGCTCGATTATCACATCACATTTCCATAAGCCCATCAATTTGCACATGTAGATCTATTAGTAAGGATCACACCCACATCAATTCTGCAATCGTCTGTGCATCGCCCTGTACTCAGACTCTGCACTTGATCTGGATACTATTGTCTACTTCTTACTTCTCCAAGTAACTAGATTCCCAATCACATGCATACAGAAACCTATAGTGGATTTACTATCATCTAGGCAACCTGCATAGTCGGCATCAGAGTAAGCCACTATAGTCATGGATGCCCCTCTAGTAAATAAAAGCCCATGTCTTGGTACTTTTTTCAAGTATCTCAGCACCATCATGGCAGCATCCCAATGTTGCTTGGTCGATTTATCTATAAACTGACTGAGCTTGCCCACTGCAAGTGAGATGTCTGGCCTGGTAATAGTTAAGTATAATAGCTTGCCAACTAACTGCCTATTATTCACTGCCTCTAACTCTATCAAATAGTCGTGCCTTGGGGTCCATAGGAATATTTGCTGGTTTAGCACCCAGCATACTAGTCTCCTTCAATACATCCAGTGCATACTTCCTTTGCACCTGCTATGACCTACCTCTATCCCAAGGAAGTATCTATGGAGACTCAAATCCTTCATGCCAAACTGCTCTGCCAAGTACTACTTGATCTCTGTAACACCTGTAGTGCCATCTCCTGTGACTATCAAATCATCAACACAAACCAAGAGTACCGCTACCCCTTTCCATGTCTTCTTAGCAAACAAGGATGATTAGCAGACGATCTCTGGCACCCCACAGACTCCACAACCTGGGATAGCTTTTGGAACCGTGCTCTGGGACTCTGTTTAAGGCCATAAATGGCCTTCTTCAACCTACATACACACTTCCCCTAAATCTCGTAACCAGGTAGCTATTGCATGTATACCTCCTCTTGCAAATTACCATATAGGAATACATTCTTCATGTCTAACTAGTGAAGCTTCCAACCATTGTTTACTATAACTAAAACAAGAATCCGGACCGTGGAGAAACGAGCAATTGGGGAGAAAGTGTCAAAGAAGTCCACTCTATATGTCTGAGTGAACCTTTTAGCCACTGAGCGGGTTTTGTATTTGGAAATTGACCCATCTAGGTTGTACTCCAAGGCAAACACCTACCGACACCCAACAATAGTGGCTCCCTCAGGTAGTGCACTAAGCTCCTAGGTACTACGAGATCGCAGAGCAACCATCTCATCCTCCATGATCTGGCACCACTTTGGATCAAGCATGGCCTATTGACGATTGAAGGGAATATCTGCAGCAAAAAGAGCCTGACAAAACTGGAGAAATGCGGTCCCTAGACCGTTTGTAGGAACTACTCTTGTATAAGGATATCTAGGACGGTGGCAAGGTGCCTTTCGAATGGCAATCAAAATGTCAAGATCATCTGGCAAGGCCCCTTGTAAAGGCTTTGAAGTAGATGCTGGAACTACTAGACTTGTAGGATCACCTTTAAGCACAGTATCATCAGTAGATAAACTATCAGTTCTCACTTGCATAGGACGAGTCCCTCCATTATCATCCTGGGAACTCCCTGCATCATCACTGTGAGCATCTCATGTGGACATCATCACTGTAGGCATCTGAGGCTGTGGTGGAGTAGGATCAGAGGAAGAGGATACTTGCCAATATGTAATAGGAAGGATGTAAATGATTGGAGGCTCATGAAATCACTCAGGTGCATAGGATGCTGGCTCTAACGATTAAGACCCAGTCTCAGTGATAGGAATCGCTCCTAGTGGTACTAGTGGAATGGGCATGGGAGACTCAGTAAACTTAGGAGAAAGATGCCTCCCGGTAGTAGAAAAGTATGGAACAGACTCATGAAAGGTGACATTTACACTAATATAGTGACATCCTCCAATAGGATCATAACATTAATAGCCTTTTTGAGTTTGCGAATACTAAAGAAAAACACTTGATTGCGTAAGGAGCAAGTTTATCCCTGTTGGGCCAAGGATTTGCATAAATGTAATGCTTCCAAAAACCTAAGGAGGCACTCCAAATATTTAATTATCAGGAAACAAGATAAGTAGGGAACTTGCTTATCGAGAACTGTTGAGCACTCTAGTTATCTTTACGTTTTGTTAAGGATTGTTTAGTCATTTTATATTTCTATATAGGTATCTCATGTAATTTACCCAACACCTCTCTATATAAAGAGGTATAGGGTTTTCTATTGGAATAAGATTATTCATTTTGTCCTACTTAGTATCAGAGCGGTGATCCTAGATCGGCGCTCCGGTATCCCACCAAAACAAGTCGCCTGCCCCCTCCACAAAAACCCTAAAGCCCTCTCCGCATCACTCACCATCCTTCACCCTCACCGACGACACACAACTGGCAAGGGGACTCTTCAGCGGCGGCGGGTGGCAGCGCCAAGAGCACCCGCGCCTCTTGCAGCGATACTCCGGGGGTTGTTCGCTCCTGTGGCAGTGATGCAGGCCCTCAGGGGCATTGGGCGGTAGCCCTAATCAACAGCGGCAGCTAATCAGCTATTGGTAGGCAGCAGAGCCGCCAATGGCGTTGGCCTAGCACAGTGAGGAGAAGGGGAGTAGCCCTCTCTTGGGGGCTGTTAGGGGTGTCGTCGGACCCTAGTAGGCTCCTTCCAACTATTGGAGGGCTACCATGCATGTTTAACTTGATTTCCAAGAACTAGATGACTTGGATTTCATGTTAAAGCACTTATTTGCCTGATCTATAGGTTGTTGCAGATTTGAAAATTAGATTTCAGATTTGAGTTTGGCGACTTCCTAGTGCTTGGAGCATCATGGCTTCCTCTTCATCTTCTAAGGTTACATCAGAGACGAATCAGGAGAGCGGAAACTACAAGAATCCGTTCTTTATCTCTATCGTGAAGTTGGATGAGACCAACTATGCTTGTTGGTCTTAAACTTTTCGGATGACTGTTGAGTGTCACGACGAGCATCTACTACTAGAGCCAGAGCCTTAGAATAAGACTAGGAAGTACGTATTGTGGAAGAAAGGCAATGCGTTGGTGAGGGCTTGGATCATGAATGCTGTCATCATAGATTGGAGGAAGCATCATGTATTACAAGACAGATAAGGAGATGTGGGATACTCTTCACGACATGTATTCCCATGAGTAGAATTCTGGCAAAGTTTATCAGATCTATAATTAGATGTTCTTCCTCAGACAGGAAGGACAGTCCTTGATGTTGTGCTATGCTATGTTGAAAGGACTTCTGGGGAAGTATAATGCCTGCAGATTGGTGTGCACATGTGGTACTTATCTGAAGTATCGCAAGGAGACGGTAGTGCTTCACTTTCTCTCTGGGTTAGGCCTAGAATATGATCCTGCACAATCTCAGATTCTGACATTATCAAAACTTCCGACACTTGAGGGGACTTACATTAAACTGAGTCGGATTACTATGGCAGCTCCTACTCCTAAGATTGGTCAGACCTTTGCATTGGCTGTTGGCAGAGGTCGAGGCATGAGAGGTTTATCCTCAACTTGTGGGCATCGTCATGGAAGAGGACAGATAGGCAAACCACGCCCCACATGCACCTTCTGTGGTAGGATTGGTCACGTGGAGATCTCGTACTGGTCTAAGCATGGGAGACCCCCTGTTGCCAATCAAGATGCTATGCATCTGAGACAGAGTCTAACACAGTATCACGTGCTAAATATGATGCTGTTGTTCAGAGGCTTACTCAGATCACTCAAGAGACTCCATCATCCTCTTTAGATATTGTTTCCATTTCCTTCTTAGGTACAAGATGTGTTTTTGTTGTTTCTGACAAGTCCAATTGGCTGGTAGATTCAGGTGCATCGCAGTACTTGAGTGGTGATCACACTAGCTTCCAGTAACTTCAGTCTGTATGTTCGGGTAGGATGGTTCAGGTAGCCGATGGAAGGCATGCCATAGTTGATGGTCAGGGGGAGGTTCCAGTCACCCCCAATATGAAATTGCCTAATGTTCTGTTTGTCCCTGGCTTTTCGATGAGCTTGTTGTCTATTAGCAGAATTACAAAGGATTTCAATTGCAGGGTGATTGTTGGAGCGAATTTCCATCGTTTTAGAAAAATACACATGTTGTAGTATAGCAACAAAAATGGCTCAACATTTACAATTTATAGTGCTTGTTCCCAGAGAGTAAAACAATTCCAATTCAACCACTAATCTATAATAAAAATGAGCATAAATAATCTGATTCACAATGGAAGATAATATGTAATGAATTCAAACTTTGAAATAGATAAATATCTGAGTTTCTCATGAGCCAAAAAGAATTAAAAAAATATTTTTGAACTTAAGCATATATAAGCCTTGATCTTATGCTTTTCTCAAGCCTATCAGATGTCCAAACAAGCCTTCATCCAGCTTAAATCTCCAAGCCCAACACCTTCACCAATTCCAGCCAATTTAGCTTCAAACCAAGCACAATCCCAAGGCACGCATGCATCCTACGGTACCAAAAACCATGCCTAGGCTTGCGCCTAGGCACACACTCACGTGTGCATGTTTATGGGCTTTAGGGGACCCCGTGTGGTCATGGGCAAAGAGCCCATGGGCGAAGTTCACTTTATGCCTTGAATCGAACTTGGCTGTCCACGAGGTGAGACTATGTTTGTCCACCTCTCCTTCATTTTTGTGCTTCTCTTCAGCGCAACGAGTAGCTCAGATGCAAGGTCCAATTAGACGTTACTTGGTCTTGGATGACCAATCCAATGGTAGAACTTCACTTAGCCGAATCTGTGTGAGAGAGAGATGGTCCCCTGGTCATATAATTGTTGAAGACACCCTACGTCGGAGAAGATGGGTCGACCAAGCATCTACCTGCATGCAAGAACACGACCCCTAGGCCCAAATCAAATAGACAAAAAGTGATAGCGTGCCACGCCGAAGCAAAGCCCTAATATAATTGTGGTGATTGGTGGGTGGATGTGCACAACCGGTGAGCTTCGAAGAAGCTTCACCGGCATTCATGGAGGAGAGTCATGGAAGCAATTTGAGGTTCAATTGACTTGGGCAAAATGCTTGTGGTGGTATGGAGATGATTGTGTCCAAGTCAATTGGGTCGTAGGAAGGTGGAGAGAGTGAGGTGATGAGGGCGTGGGTGGCGGACGTCGACGGAGGAGGAAGAGGAGTGGATGAACGAGATTGAGGAGCTACCTAAATCTAATTGGGAGAGAGAGGTGTAGAAACCTTAAACTTACTGGAAGAAAGGAGGCGAGGAGATAGGTCGTTGGCGACGAGGAAGAAGGTAGATCAGAGTCGACGAAGGGAATTAGGCCACGAAGATTCACGGGAAGCTTCGTAGGAGGAAGAGGAAGAAAAGATCTCTGCCTATTGTACGTGGCAGAGGGAGAGGAAGGGGGAAGAAGGAGCTCCGAGGTGGGTTGAATTGCCACTGGAGAAGAAGAAGAAAGGGAGGTTGACGGTCAATTCAAGCACCCCCTTGACTTGTAGATGTTCTTCCCCTTATATAGAGTTGAGTCCCAAGTCAAATATGCCAAGTTAGGCTTGATTTGCACATCTCCTTACCGCCACGAGAGCTCGAGCTCCTCCAGCTTGCCGATGGAAAATACGGCCATGATTGGCCATGTGAAGTAGCTCAATGGAAAGAGGAGGATCTCAAGATCGACCTCACCATGTTTGGTAAGATTTGATCATGATTTGATCCCTTAAATTGAGGAATGAAATCCACGTTTTTTTGGGTTTCATGATGCTGTGGAGTTTCCAATTACATACAAGAGGAAGAAGATGAAGTTTGGACCCATATGTAAGATAGATCAAAAGGTAGGGGGGTATGTGTAAGAAGATAGGGGTCTAAGTGTAGGAAAAAGAGATCTATGGCCTTAAATGCAAACTAAGTTAAGATGAACTCCGATTAGGTTTAAAGTTTGGGGTTAACCTAATTTGGACCCAAGGAATCTAGTGGTGAACTCGGATTTGGGTTTTGACATAGTTTGACTAGTTGATTTACGCAGAAGCCCAAAATAGAGCAAAATTCCCACTGAGTCTATTTTTGGTCAAAATGAGTTCTAATGGTCAAAATGAAGGTACCAAACCTCTTAGAATATTTTTAAATGATTTTTAGGAGGTTTAGTTTGCATTTATTTCTACCAGAACCCTTTCAATTTGAGTGAGACTATTAATTAGGGTTTTCATGTAATAAAATAGCCTTTAGAATGCAGAAAACCCTGATTCAGTCAGCTCAGGTTCACTTCTTAGGAAAGTAAGCTCATTTGACCTTGAATTAAGCCCTGATTAACCCCTAAGTTAATTTGCATTTGTGGTTGGATGTTAAAATAGTAGAATTAACCCATTTTCTTGTCTTCTTCCCAAATTCACTCCAAACTAGAATTATGATCCTCAGATGATCATTGAGTATTTATTACTTGATTCTAGCTAATTTAGCTAGTTATGACGGATGATGGTGTTATCATCAGTGATTTTTGATGATGCTGGCTATGTTTCAAGATGAGCTCACAAGGAGGATGATTGGTGGCGAACATAAAGAGGGGGGTATGTATCACCTGTCTCAGATGCTAGTTGCTGCATAATGCTAGGAGATGTGTGTTTCGTTGCAGGGAGTGTCTTATAGTGGCATAATCGCCTTAATCATTCATCACTAGATAGGCTTCATCGCATCATCTCTCACCTTTCACTAGCCACCGAGATTCATTGTGATGCGTGCTAGATGGGAAAGCATCACAAATCCACGTATTCTGTCGGTTCTACTATTTTAGAGTCTACCTTTGATTTATTGCATTTAGATGTATGGGGTCTAGTCGAATTCCAGATGACTAAGACATCAGTACTACTTGGTGATAGTGGATGATTGTTCCAGATTATGTTAGTTATTTTTGTTAAAGAATAAGTCAGACGTTGGGTCTATAATTAAGAAGTTTCTCTTTTTTTTAAAGGTGACAGTAGCAATCCATCAATATATAAAAAATAAGGTGATCAGTTGCATGCGGAGAGCCAATTACTGGCTAACAAAAATGCCTCATTACAAATGTTCTCAAACCATCCATACCCCCATTGAAGAGTACATCATTTCTAGCCCGCCAAACACTCCACATAACAGCAACCATGATGACTCTGAACTCAGAAGGATTGAGGAGGCTCGCCCACAAACCATCCCATGTAGGTGATGGGGAACCACAACAACACTACCAAACTTCAGCCGTGACGAAGCAAGAACTCATCAAGTGCTTGACATCATCTTCAGCTAATTTGCATAAGGGGCATAAGATGGGGGGACAGTCCATCAACCTCGATCTTAAGGATCCAGTGGCTAAACATCCTCTCCTAGCAAGCCATAGGAAAATTTGGATTTTAAGGGGAATCTTTAGTTTCCAAATAGTTGAATGGATCATCAACAATATTTGGCAGCAACTAATCATATGCTCTTTTAGGGGTGTAAAGACCTGCATGCCATCTAAACCCATCCAGACCCTCAAACGGCCTAAAAGCTTTGATTGTCTCCATTCTATAGAACTCCTCATGCATGTAGCTATAGTAGGAGCCATTCGGTCGAGGAAGGCACCAACAAATCATCATTAGGACTCCAATAATCAGCCACCTTCACATGTTTATCAATAGCTGCCTCGTAAGAACGTGGAAGAAGAGTATTCAAAGCTCCCAATCTCATCCAATTATCATGCTAGAAATTGAAGCCAGACCCATTACCAATAACCGATGCAAAGTAATCCCATCTCTCCACCACGTCTTCAGAAACAGAAGCCCAAAACTGGGATGCATTGGAAGTTTGAAGCCCATCTGCTGGAGAGACACTAGAACCATAAGATTTCCTAATAAGGTCTTACCATAATCTAGGATCTCCTCTTAGAATGATGACCCCCCATTTAAGCAGTAGGGAGTCACCAAACTCTCTAAGGGATCTCACACGCAAACCACCTTTCTTCTTTGGTTTACAAATAGTACTCCATTTGACAGGTTGTAAAAAACACCCCTCATGCACCGATCCTTTCCAAAAAAATCTTCTACAAATGATCTCCATTTTCTTCATGACGGTCCAAGGTGGATGGAACATGGGAAGAAAGAAGACCGAAATTGTAGTAATAACAAAGTTGAGAAGGATGAGTCTGCCACCCTTTGACAAGAATGTATAGCACCAACTAGCCAGACAAACATAGATCTTCTCAAATAGACCGGTCCAGTCTGCACTTGTCATGTTTTTGCCTAACAGCAACAACCCCAGGTATCTAATAGGCAGGCTGCCTACAGGGGTTTCCAGAATCTGTGAGAGGTCACCGCTGATGTTGTTTGCCCAGCCAAAACAAACAAGAGACCATTTGGACCCATTAACCTTGAGGCCTAAAATCTCCCAAAAAATGTCAACAATGTACTTCACACATTCCACTCTCTACTACCTCCAATAAAAAAGACCGTGTCATCTGCATACTGGAGTAAGGGGGTAAATGCTCTCTGGGATGATAGCGTGTACCCATGAATTAATTCCCCTGGACTTGCTTTAAAAGCGAGATGTGACAATGTGTCAATTGCAAGAAGAAAAATAAGTGGTGCAATAGGGCACCCCTAGCGTACACCCTTCTAAGGCTAAATCCACGTTCCTGTTGAGTTCCCATTAATAAGTGGAGAAAAAGAAGAGGTAGTAATACACCGCTTCATCATCTACACCCAAGCCTCCAAGAACCCTCTCCTCTAACATATCTCCCATAAATAAGGCCACGAAATGGACTCATAGGCTTTAGAAAAATCTACTTTCCATATGAAAGCCTTCATCTTTCTTCTCTTCCAACCTGAAACCATCTCCTGAGCTAGAATGAAAGACTCCTATAAGAATTGACCTTTTAAAAAAGCAGACTATACCGGGCTGATCAAGTTTCCCAACACCTCCCTTAATCTATTTGCAAGGATTTTCCCAATCAACAGATAAATGGAGTTGAAAAGAGAGATAGGCTAAAAATCACTTAAGGTATTTGCCCCCTATTTCTTTGGTAGCAAAAACAACAATGACCTATTCAACTTTTCCAACCCATAGTTGCCTCTTTGGAATTCATCAATGACCCGCAAAACATCTCATTTGACAATTGAGAAAAATTCTTTGTAGAAAAAAACCTAAAAACCATCTGGCTTAGGGGAACCTTCCGCCTTTAGTCCCTTTAGAGTGGACTTCACATTCCTCAATTGGCCTTACAAGAAGGGAGGCCTCCACCTCACTAATCCTGGGCATATCAGAGGAAGACATGCGCCACTAACTTCTGAGCAAATTTCTTAAAGACAGGTGACTTTTTTTTTTGTTTTTTCAGGGATGAAATCAAGTTAAATCTTCGTCTTGCACTAGCAATTGCATGAAAGAACTTCATGTTAGAATCTCCTTCGTTTAGCCATAACTGCCTAGACTTCTCCTTCCAGTCAATTTCGTGTTGTCTATCTTCTCTAGCAATGATGGCCTAGAGATCCTTTCGTATTTGTTTTTCCTCATTCAAAGGATGACCTTCTTCTTTATCATCCAAACTCTTAACCCCCTCAATAGCCTGCATTCTCTTCTATGATTTAAGAAGGCATTGGTTTTTCTAATACTCAATCAATAGTAATTGCAGGTTTCTCTCTAAGTTTGACAAACAACCTGTGGGATGAAGTCAAGTTAAATCTCCATCTCACACTGGCAATTGCATGAAAGAACTTTGTGTTAGATTCACCTTCCCTTAGCCATAACTACCTAGACTTCTCCCTCAAGTCAATTTCGCGTTGTCTATCTTCTCTAGCAATGACGGTCGGGAGATCCTTTTGTATTTGTTTTTCCTCATTCAACGGATGACCTTCTTTATCATCCAAACTCTTAACCCCCTCAATAGCCTGCATTCTGTTCTGTGATTTAAGAAGGCGTTGGTTTTTTTTATACTCAATCAATAGTAATCGCAGGTCTCTCTCTAAGTTTGACAAACAACCCGTGGGATGAAGTCAAGTTAAATCTCCGTCTTGCACTGGCAATTGCATGAAAGAATTTTGTGTTAGATTCACCTTCCCTTAGCCATAACTACATGGACTTCTCCCTCCAGTCAATTTCGCGTTGTCTATCTTCTCTAGCAATGACGGCATGGAGATCCTTTCATCTTTGTTTTTCCTCATTCAAAGGATGACCTTTATCATCCAAACTCTTAACCCCCTTAATAACCTCCATTCTCTTCCGTGATTTAAGAAGGCGCAAGTTTTTTTTATGCTTAATCAATAGTAATCGCAGGTCTCTAAGTTTGACAAACAACCCGTGTGTGGCAATCCCTTCCACCTCCTTGCCCATCCACCACGTAGAGACCATCTTGTGAAAGCCAGCTCAGTCAACCAAGATCTCTAAAACTTGAAATAGGAACTATATGATCCACCTTCGCCACTATCCCACTCAATAGGCATGTGATTAGAAAGAGGTCTCCCAAGGGTCGTGACCACGGCCAATTGGAAGGAGCTCCTGCATTCCACATTACACATAAAACGGTCAATACATGACATCTAGCCACTACCATTTCTCCATGTATAAGATGCTCCCGAAGTCGGTAAATCCATGAGTTCCAACTCAACAACAACGGATTGGAACCCCAGGGTCGATGGATCCACCCTTCCATCCTGCCCGTTGTCTATATATAGAGTAGCATTGAAATCACCTCCCACCAACCAAGTGTCGCCCTGCACAAAGCTCACAGTTTGGCGCAACTCTTCCCATAAATTCTATCTCAATGCCATTGAACATGGACCATACACGCATGATATAAAAAAACATCCCCATATGAAATTTTAATAAACATGGTTGTCATAACATAATTATCCATATGAACGTCCACCAAAGATAATGCATTAAGCTTCCACCACATGTAAAGGCCACTAGCATGACCACTTGCATGGATACATTTAATGTCAGAGATCCCCTTAGAAACAAGTAGCCATAACTAAGATCCGTCTTGATCAATGTGCATCTCTTGTAGAAGGGCACAATCAGCCCTCCAATCCTGTAAGTATTGGGATAGCAACACACGCCTCTCCCTGTCGCATAACCCACACGTGTTCCACAAGAGCACCCTCATGAGGTAGACTTCTTAGCCCCCTTTTTCATCGATGTTGTGTTCCACCTTGAGTAGTTGAGCAATGTGGTCAATCTCAATCTTTTGAGCCTTCATAGATTCATGACTTCTAAGGTTGTAGCCACCCTTGGCAGATGAGATAGCTTTGCCCTTTGACATTGAACCTGGGTCAAACATGGATCCCTCCACTGGAGTGGGCATAGAAAAAACAAAATTTGTCATCTCATGGCTCCCCAGCCTCACAGAAGGGCTCATGGGGACCACCTCATTGCAGGTTGTAGCCAAAGGGCACACCACCAAATCTTTGGTAATTTCCACGTTACCTTCTAAAGGGGCATCACTTTGGGAATTGACAGCCTCCTCCATCAATTCTTCATTAACTCCATGTGAACCTTCACCAACCTCCTTCCTTTTCTTGTGATTCTTCCCGTGATGGATGACCTTCCACTGAGGCTCAGTTGCACCCCCGTTATTGTTTTGCTTTGCTTCTCCCATATTCGACTTAGGCTACGCCATACACACAAGCAGAAGGAGAAGCAAGAACTCCCTCCACAATGAAGAATCACTTTTTCTGGGAAAGGACCTCCATGTCGAAGATCAACTTCGACAAGAACCTTGCAGCTATCACCTTCATGCATACCAACCACTAACTCACACTTTAAAGACCAAAACCCAACCACCACTTGTTGAACAATTGTCGTGGATCTGAGGTGCAAAGGTAGCCCCAAGATTTCAACCTGCCCTACCTGTGGAACACACATTGGGGAGGGCACTCCAAAAGGGGCATTGAAAGGCGATACCTATCTCCAAATAACACAATGATCATTCACAACAAACTTGCGAAATTTAAACTTCTCAACATCATTCACACACAAACAATACACCAAAAACCTCAATGGGTTTAAAACCATGACCTTCCACATGCACGAGGAGAGGGATAAGGAACTCAGCAACCGCTGTATCTCAACGAGATCAGCGGTGCTGACCATCACTTCACCAATGAGTGCATCACAAAGAAGGCACTCGACCGCCAAAATGTCAGGAGTCAGGGGAACCTCCATGTTGAGGCATGGAGGAATAGGTGGCG
The DNA here is from genome assembly GCA_037157565.1 of Thalassia testudinum. Lineage (NCBI taxonomy): Eukaryota > Viridiplantae > Streptophyta > Magnoliopsida > Alismatales > Hydrocharitaceae > Thalassia > Thalassia testudinum. The sequence continues at coordinate 102,800,509 of JAZHRO010000024.1, read as the reverse complement.
GTGGAGGCTCCTAGGGTTTACCAAAAACCCTAGCCGCAACATCAGGGAAGGTGTTAGATCACGCCTTAGAAGGATGACCACCCTGCTACGCCATTTGTGGTCGGCGCTTGCCATGATTGTAAAAGTCGGTAGTCAGTATTCAGTCGGCCAGGCCACTGACTAAGGAATATATGGTATGTGGGGGAGTAGTCAGGGAGTACTCGGTCGGGCATTTTTCTAATATGTATGTATGTATGTATGTATATATATATATATATATATATATATATATATATATATATATATATATATATATATATATTATACACACACTCATGTATATAGACACACATACATAATACATCAAGAAGTAAAATATATTATTGCATAAAAGTAGACTATTTTCAAGCTCACAATAATACCAAGTTACCAACAAAACAAAAGTACTAATTCAAAATAAAAGCACAAGTTCCTTTGCTTTAATCAACAAAACAACAGAAAACACATCTAAAGTCAAAATTGATCATCTTACATCGTACCTCTTGCATCGTCGCCTCCGATCGGAGAGGGAGAGGAAGGGGCGGTGATTGGAGGGCTATCGCTCGCACCTTGGAGGAGGGGCGGTGATCGAAGAGGGAGAGCTTTGCTAGGGTTCGGGGGAGAGCTTCGCCTGGGTTTGGAGGAGAGGCTTCTGTGGGTAGGAGTTGGGGATTTAGGGGGTCGATCAGAATAGTGGGTCTAGTGACTTAAATTTTTTTAGGTTTAATCCTCTATGTAAAACTCGGCCAACTACACCGACTACTCGACCGAGTAGTCGGTGTGGCCGACTATGGCACCGATTATTAACTATTCAGTCGGTTGGAGGCCGACTATGATTACTCAGCCGAGTAGACCAATTTTCACAACACTGGAGCTTGCACGAGAATTGCTTGTCTGACTCCACACGTCAAACAAACGATGCCATTCCTACAAGAAGTAGCCACATGACCACGTTCCCTGCATCGATAGCAAACGACATCCCACACCTGCCTTCTGTGGCCGCGGTCACCCCTGCGCGAACCTTCCCTTCCTTGTTGCTGACCATCGAACCATGATCAAGCCCATCCCTCGAGGCCACCCCTGTGGTACCCTCATCACCCTCCATCTCCCTCTCTCGCTCGATTCATGGTCGCCTTAAGAATTTTCTTATTGAAATAAAGAATCAGTTTGCTTCTACTGTTAAAGTTATGTGTACTGATAATGCACTTAAGTTCTGTACTACACGTCTGGCTTTCTATAGATCTCATGGAGTAGTTCAGCAAATCACTTGTCCTCATACATCTCAGAAAAATGGGGTAGCAGAGAGAATGCAGGCATATCTTGGATATGGCTTGGACTCTTTTGATACATCACAATTTTCCATTACAATATTGGGGAGATGCAGTGCTTACTGTATGTTACTTAATTAACATAATGCCTAATTCTATTCTAAGAAGGTACCATGGCAGATATTATATCCAAATCAAGAATTATTTTAGTTGCCTCCTCAAACTTTTGGGTGTGTAGCCTTTGTACACATTGTCAGGCCAAGTAAAGATAAACTTGCACCCAAGGCAATCAAGTGTGTATTTCTGGGGTACAGTCACACTTAGAAAGGTTATAGATGTTATGATCCTCCAAAGAAGAGGAACTATATTAGTGCTGACGTTACATTCCATGAGGCTATCCCATTTTTTTCAATTACTGGCAAACAGTGAAGGATTGAGGCAAAAAGGGCTCTTATGCCTATTCCTTCCATCCAGTTTGGTGACTTTTTGGCAACTCAAATTGCATCACCAGGTACTACAGACATTGGTCAAGGCAAGTTCAAAGATCCTCCATTGGTCTTTAGAAAGCCAGTTACATATCGGCAACATACCCCCCCTCTTCGGCACCATCATCCTCCCTACAGCAGGTATGTGTTGACACTACTGACCATCGTGTTTAGTGATGATTCCACAGGTGCTATACCAATTACCCCTGAGTCTCCTCTTGGTGATGATGAGGCATCACCATCTGAGCCACATGTCCATTCTAAGTTTGATGATATAGATCTTCCGATTGCTGTTCGGAAGGCTCCCAAGAGTTGCACACACTAACAGGTGGCGAGTGCAACTTCGTCTGATGGCCTAAGTCACTCATTTGCCTTGTTTATAGATGCGCTCACCTCTACGCAGATACCAGCTACTTAGCAGCAGGCTATGCTCAATCCAAAATGGCATCAAGCCATAGAGGAGGAGATGGCTGCACTTCAGTCTCGTCAAACATGGGAGCTTACTCTGTTACCGCATGGTGCATGCACAGTTGGCTGTCACTGGGTCTTTGTCATGAAGTATAATCTAGAAGGTTCACTTTCTTAGTACAAGGCTCGACTTATGGAAAAGGGATACACCCAAACCTATGTGGTGGATTTCTTTGATACTTTCTCCCCAATTGCTTGGCTTCCTACTATGAGGATTCTTATTTATGCTGTTGCCTATTTTGATTGGCCAGTGTATCAGCTAGATGTCAAGAATGCCTTCTTATACAGTGATTTGCAAGAAGAGGTATATATGCAATAACCCCCAGGATTTAAGGTTCAGGGGGAGTGCGTGTGCAAGCTAAAAAAGGCAATATATGGCCTTAAGCAAAGTTTGAGAGCCTGGTTTCATAATCTATCTGAGGTTGTTGAAGATAAAGGACTTACTCGGTCTACTTCTGATCATTCCTTATTTGTAAGAAAGACAAACAAGGGAATTGTGGCTCTTCTTGTTTATGTAGATGACCTAATTATCATCGGTGATGATGTAGCCAGGATAACTAAGGTCAAGCAGAGCCTGGCAGAGAAATTTGTTATGAAGGACTTAGGCTCCTTGAGATACTTCCTAGGCATATAGGTGGCGAGAGTACAAAGCAACATTATTATTAGCTAGAGGAAATATGCTCTTGATCTACTGCAGGAAACAAGGATGTTGGGATCTAAGTCAGCCAACATACCTATGGATCCAAAGATGCACCTTTATGATTTTGAGTCACAGATGGTGGAGAGAAGAGGCTACAGACAACTGATTGGGAAGTTGCTCTATCTTACTATTAAACGTCCAAACATCTTGCTTGCAATAGGCAAGCATAGTTAGTTTATGGATAGCAACCAAGTAGCACTAGAATGCTGCTAAGCAAGCACTCAGATACCTGAAGCGAGCACCTGGATGTAGACTACTGGTCAGGAGAGGTAGAGCTATGACTGTTGTTGGTTATTTTGATGTGGATTATGCCGGTTGTCTTTCTGATAGGAAATCTACAACTTAGTTTTGCACCTATGTGGCTGGTAATCTAGTTACTTGGAGAAGTAAGAAGCAGAGTGTTGTGTCTCGCTTGAGTGCAGAGTCAGAGTACCAAGTCATGGCACAGACAGTAGGTGAGCTTGTATGGATTAGATTTGTTTTACTTGACTTGCATGTCAAGATGGAGCCCATGGGATGAGATGTGATAATAGGGCAGCTACCTACATAACAAACAACCACATGTTTCATGAGCACACGAAACATGTAGAGATTGATTGTCATTATACTAGAGATCTAATTCAGAGGGGACTTCTCTTTACCACTTTTGTTGCCTTAGAGAGTCAAACAGCTAATATGTTCATCAAGCCTCTTGCCAGATCAGCTTTTGAGGCTTGTTCTGACAACCTGAGTATGATAGATATCTATACTCCAGCTTGAGGGGAAGTGTTGAGCACTCTAATTATCTTTACGTTTTGTTGAGGACTGTTTAGTCATTTTATATTTCTATCTAGGTATCTCATGTAATTTACCCAACACCTCTCTCTATATAAAGTGTAGGATTTTCTATTGGAATAAGATTGTTCATTTTGTCCTACTAAAATTATGGATGGCATTTGATTGATAAGATAACAGGAAGTCAATATTGCATCTCCGTAGTATCTGTCAGATACACTATTTTGAATCAAGAATGTGTTTATGCTTTCGTTCTGCCACACATTCTCTAGGATGCATGGGGACAAGTAGTTTGATAAGTGATGTCATACTCATGATAAAGAGTGCACAGTGAAGTGGTGTAGAACTCCAATGTATTGTCTGATCTAATGGTCTTTACCTTTGCCTCATACTGAGTCTTGATCTCTGTTAAGAAAACACGAATCATGTCACCTACCTTAGATTTGGCTTTCAACAGAAATATCAAAGTAAGACAAGAAAATCATCTACAATAATCGGATAGTATCTGTCTCCTAGACGACTTGGAGTTCGACTACACCCCCAAATATCCATATGGAGCACCTGGAATAAGGCTTGGGAACCCCGATGCTACTCCTAGGAAAGGTACTCTGTTGGGACAAAAGAGAATAACTTTATTCAGAAATCCTACGTGCCTTTATATAGAGAGAGGCACGAAAGGGAAAAATACAAGAATACCTTTAGGTAATAAGCCAAATAGAAAATAAGTTATAGCCATAAACAAAATAACTCAATGCTCCCCCTCAAGCTGGAGCATACACATTAAACATGCTCATCTTGGAAAAATGTAACTCAAGACATTTCTGGGAAGTGCTTTAGTAAAAATATCAGCAATTTGGTCTTCATTGGATATATACTGAGTAGAAACCTTTCCTCCTAGAATACCATCTCTAATGAAGTGACAACCCACCTCAATGTGCTTAATTCTCTCATGAAATGCTAGATTGTTAGCAATGAAGGTAGCTGCTTTGTTATCACAATACATGGGAGTAGGCCTAGAGATGTTCACTCCCAAATCTTGTAAAATAGATCTCATCCATAGTAGCTCACAAGTAGTATGGGCCATCGCCCCATCTTCAGATTGAGCACTAGATCTGGATACCACACTTTGCTTCTTACTTCTCCAAGTGACAAGATTACCACCAACATAGGTACAATACCTTGTAGTTGATCTCATGTCCTCATGTGCACCAGCATAGTTAGCATTAGAATAGCCCCATACATTAAGGTGACCATGTCTTTTAAAGGACAACAAAGGAGATATCTGGTCTAGTCACTATTAAATATAGAAGCTTTCCTACTATGGCACATTGGCTGGTTTACAACCAAGCATTCATACTTCTTTCAGCATATCAACCACATATTTTCTCTGGGAATATAGTGATTGTCTGGTGCTAAAGATAGAAGACAACCTATTGTAAGCAAATGATCAAGTGACAGGTAATTTGAAACAGAATGCTTGGCACATGACCTCTATGATTTCCTCTGAGCAATAGCAAGATCAAGTTCAGTTACCTCAGAAACTGTGGGGTCTGAACCTCTAATGGAATCCACAGGATCAACAAAGGACTGAGCAAGAATGGTAGAAAGCAGTTCCTCTACAGGAGTTGTGGATGGGGGTCTACGTTGAAAATGTTTTGGAAAGGTGTCTATAACCTCAGGATGCCTACGAAAAAGTAACAGAGGGACCATCTGTCTGAGGTACAAGTGGCTCAGAGGGTCATGGAGGCACAGTGGTAGGCATAGGAAGTGGGACATCCTGTATGGCATTGGGAGACCTTCCAGCGATAGAATAATACAGTATCTCCTCAAAAAAGGTATCCTTAGTGACATAAAATCGATGACCAAGGGGATCAAGACATCAGTATTCCTTTTGGGTTCTAGAATAACCCACAAAAACACATTTTACTGAACGAGGTAACAACTTATCCATCTTGAACATGTGGACAAAGCAAACAGAGCCAAAAACTTTGGGAGGTATAGAAAATAATTCCCGGTCAGGAAATAAAATAGAATAAGGTATCTCCCCATGAAGAATAGAGCATGAAACCCGATTTATCAAAAATGTTGTTGTAATAATGGCATAGCCCAAAATATAGCAAGCACATGCATCTGAAACATAACGGTACGAGCAACATCAAGCAAGTGTCTCAACTTATGTTCAACCACCCTGTTTTGCTGAGATGTATCAATATAAGATGTCTGATGTATAATGTCCAATGACTGGAAAAACTACGTCAAAGTAAAGTTCACAAACTCAAGCCCATTGTCAGTTCTAAACATGCAAATAGTAGTAGAAAACTAAGTGTTTATTTCATTAACAAAAATTCTTAATCAATATAGGGGTTTTGGATTTCTCCATCATCAATACTCAACAAACACAAGTATAATCATCCATAAGAACAAAAAAATAATGAAAACCCCTAAGACTCTTGACCCTACAAGGGCCCCACAAATCAGCATGAATCAGACAGAAAGGAGACTCGATTCTATTATTACTACTAGGAAAAGAAACCCTATGATGCTTGCCAAGTTGACAAGCCTCATAGGGAAAAGAATCAAGAAACTGCATGTTTGGAAACTAACATTGGAGAAGAGAAATACTGGGATGTTCCAATCTGAGGTGCCACTATAAAGCAGTTGTGGGGCAACCAAAAGCAATAGAGGGATTTTCTGGTGGTAGGTTCAAGTAATATAGATCATCCTGCTCAACTCCTTTACCAATCTGCTTCATCGTTTGGAGGTCTTGCAAGCAAAAAAAATGGGCATGAAACACTTCTCTACAATTTAATGCCTTAGTAATCTAACTTATAGATATGAAATTCAATGAGAATTTAAGGGCATGGATAACATTAGATAAAGGTAAAGTAGTAGTCAAGGAGATGTCACCTAGGCCTATCACGGGGGATAAGGCACCATCAGCTACCCTGACATGGACAACTGTAGTCAATGGTCTAAGAGAAGAAAACAATGTCACATCTCTTATAATGTGGGAGGAGGCACCTAAATATGCAAGCCATGAACACCTCCTGCAATAGCAGCCGTACCTGTCAATTAAGCCACAGAAGCACCAGCAGTAGACAGGGCTTAAGAGGACACAAGTCTGTCATACTCCTCCTTAGAGATAGTAATCTGAGTATTGGGTAGATCCTCCTCTTGAACATACTGACTTCCATCTCCAGCATAAGCAACCTAGTTGGCCTGATGCCCCTGAGGAAACCCATGCTTTATCCAGCACCTATCAACCGTGTGATTCATCTTGTGACAATGCTCACAAAATGGACCACGTCCTCTACCTCAGCCTCTTGCTCTCGCACCACGTCCTCTCCCCCTACCTCCTGAAATCCCCTTACCACCACTAACAACTGCCATGGCAAAAGAATCTGAAGGTGAGACAAGGTCAGAGATCTCCAACCTTGAAAGGCAAGCATAAATCTGAGCAGGCGTAGGGATTTCCTCCAATGTCATAACCTGATCTTTAATTGGTTTGTATTCAAGACCAAGACCATGACCAGTAAGTAATTGAACAGAATGAAAGGCTTCACATTACTTAGCAAAAATAGTAACATCAGTGGAGATAGGCTGATAAGTGTCCTGCTCGTCCCAAAGATTCTTCATAGAACCATAATATTCGGTTAGGGACATCATTCTCTTCTGAAAGGAATGTAGCTCCTCAATTACTCTGTATAGATGACTAATGTTGCTTTTGTAAGAATGTATCTCATGAAGAATCTCCTACATTTTCTTTGCGGAAGCATAAGACATAACCTACTTTGCAATAGGTTCCTTCATGTTCATGCTGTTTAACATGTAGGTAGCAACCCAGTCATTATTAGTTTCCCAATCGACAGTCTTGACTGCAGGTTCATCTTTTGTCGAGATGTACTTGTTGCAATGTGATCCCACAAATCAGGAAAATAATGTAGACCATAAAAGGAAGTTGGTACTATCCAACTTAAAAGAGGTTCTTTGCATAAAAGAAGATGCACTCGGGGTAGAGATTTTCCCCCACCAAGTCACTATAGGCCTCCTTCTTGTCTTCCATAATACCTAATATGTGGGAAGCAAAAAATCAAATGTGCTGCACAACAACTTCATATCATAATCTTGCCCACAAACACGTCACTAATCTAAAAATAAAGCCGATCTAGACCATGTGTAGAACTAGAAAAAAAATATTGGGTATAACAACCCTAACAGCACCAACAGGTCAAGGGGGTGCCTGCAGGAATGGCACAACAGCGGCGCAGAAGCTTCTCAAGGCCTTAAGGCGGCACTGCAACAAGAGGGGGCATTGGCAGTGGCTGCTAAAGGGCCAAGGCAGTGCCTAAGAGGTGGCACAGGAGCCTCTCAAGGCCTTGCGGCGATGTTACAAGAAGAGAGAGCGTCGGCAGCAGCCTCTGGATGCCCTACTAGGCTAAGGTGGCGTTGAAGGAGGCAGGGCAGGGGCCTCTCAAGCCCTAGTGGCAGCGCACCAAGCGAAAGAAGTGCCTGTAGCGACACCCAAAGACAATCACCACTCACTAAAGGCGACACAGCAGGGAGAGGAAGCTTCGTGGGGGGCGTTGGGAGGACGAAGAGGTCGTTGGAGGTGGCCTGACGGTGAAGCGCCAGTAATGGGTGCTGACGCTAGGGGTGTAAACTAGCCTAACTCGAGCGAACCTACCTTACTTAGGTTCGATTCATTTATCTAAATGAGCCTAAACCTTTGTTCAGAGCAAATCGAACTCAAATCAAACTCGAGCGAACCTACCTTGTTTAGGTTCGGTTCATTTAAGGTTCATTTAAGAATTCCATTAACAATCATACGAAATGAACTCTAAGATAAAAGCTATTAACTAATTTACAAGTGTTACATTCCACTAACAATCATATGAAATAAGAGATCATAACTCTTAATTAAAGAAGAATAGTCACAAACTTTCCTTTCTCAAACTGTTATAGAGGAGGGGGTTACTGGAGGAAGATGTAGCGATAGCAATTAAAGAAGGATGTGGAGAAGGGAGAGGGAGCCACCGAGAGATAGAGGTCTAAACGAATCAAACTTGAGCGACCCTATGTAGGTTCGGTTTGGTTCGATAACAATTTTTCAAGGTTTGGGTTTAATAAGAAAAAATAAGGGTGAGTTTCGATTTAATTCGTTTTTGTTATCAAAGGTTTGATTCGGTTAGTTTACAATTCAGTTGGAGAAAATGATAAATCATATTTCTCAAATGAAACCCTACACCTCTTTATATAGAACGAGGTATTGGATAAATTACAGCATAAGTCCAAGAGGATAAAACAAATAATAAAATAGTCCAACAACAATAAATAAAGAGAACTAGAGTTTAAGCGTAAAGTTTAAAATGTTGTTAATTTAGGTTTGATTCATTTAGAGTTCATTTAAGGGTTCATTTAAAGGTTTGTTTATGATTCCTTTAAAGTATAATGTTTTGTTATAAATGCAAACATAATAAATCATAATTAAACAAAATAAAACATGGAGCAAAAAATTAAAAAATGTATAAATTATATCATAAACATTTCAAGGCATGTTTCTTAAAAGAAAAAATATAAATAACAAAAAATACCTCTATAGTCTACAAATTATAGAAGGGAGGTGTCCCTTGAGTTGCCTTAGCATCGCATGTTCCAATCTTAGGAGGTGAAGAGTCTCTACTTTAGGGACGAGAGTAGTGGTAATTGGTTGTGGTCCTTGTAGATCTAGATTTAATATATACATATATATATCAAACTTTTAATGAATCTAACCTACCTTGTTCAAGTTGAATTCATTTATCTAAACAAGCCTAAAATTAAGTTTTGGTTTGGTTTGTTTATTTACAAGTTGAATTTAAATCGAACTTTTGACCAATCAAACTTAAATGAATATCGAACCTGAAAGTTTTTTTGACAGTCCTAGGTGGTGCAGAGAAAGAGGGATCTAGGGTTTTGGTGGATGTGTGGTGAGGGCTAGGGCTGGTGGAATACCAGACCACCAATCTAGGATTGTTGCTTTGATACAATGTTGGGACAAAAGAGCATAACTTTATTCAGAAACCCTACGTGCCTTTATATAGAGAGAGCCACTAAAGGGAAAAATACTAGAATACCCTTAGGTAATAAGCAAAACAGAAAATAAGCTACAACCACAAACAAAATAACTCAACATACTTCTATGATGCTTCCCAAGTTGACATGCCTCACATTTAAAAGTAGCAATAGAAGAAATTTGTAGCAGCATTCATCTAAGCTTTAGCAATGGGAGATGTCCAAATTTGAGATGCCACAACTAGCTAGTGGCACCTCTTGATGAGAGGGAAGCATGTCCAACATAGGGCAATTACAAAAGGTGATAAACACCACCTTCCTCATGACCACACCTAATAGTGCGTCCAGTAAGAATATCCTCAAAAGTAAGAGACATAGCATTAAAGATCACCCTACAATTCAACTCCTTTGTAATCTTACTCACCGATAGTAGACTTAGTGGGAAGTCAGGGGCTAAAAGAACATTCTCCAACTTCAAATGCAAGGCTACACAAACCTCCCCCTGACCAGATATGGGTGCCTTCCTCCCATCAACAACCTACATAGATCTACTTGGTGGAACCGGGTGAATAGTAGTGAACTCTCTCATCAGTCATCACCACAACTATACTGAGAAGCTCTTGAATCAAAAAGCCAATCTACATCCCCTACTTGAGACACACAAGTAGAACCTACTTTGGAAGCCCCATACTGCCTATATACTTGGAGTAATGCCTCATATTCATTCCTAGATACAATAACAATATCAGATATCTCTCTTGTCACCATAGATGTTGCATAATCTGTGGTTGGAATTATCTTCTCCTTAGCCTCTGGTCGAAGAACAGTATGATCTCGATCATGACTTCCCACGCTCATCATACACTTCTGTGGTCATCGAGAATCGTTCATCTCATCTGGTTTCATCTTGGGATCAAGAAAGAGGCTCCCACACACCCCAGATTCAGACATTATACCAACTTCAACCATGAAACCAAAGAATGCTTGGAGAAAAACTAGACCATCAGATCATCGAACATAGGCACCAAAGAAAACTTTTAGAAAAGATTTTAATTCTTCAAAAGTTTGAAACTATGATTACCTACATAGCAATCAACATCGGAACTCTAGAAAATCCCTATGAAGATTACCTCTTCCTTCGTAAGGCCACTAGATCCTTGAATAGAAGGAAGGAGGGTGATCAACCACCCCTACTAGCACAACTTCAGATCAGAAAAGATAATTTTCAGATCATAGGAACATGTGAAAATATGATTTCAGTTCTCAGATGTGGATTCCAAGGCAAACATGACCTGGAATCCAAAACCGAGAACCAAAATGGGAATCCCCCGAGCCAAATGCACACACACTGAGGCATCACAGACCCCAACACCACTGGTAGGAGGACCCCCTCCTCTCTCCACGTGCTCCTAGGTGACCAGACAGCCATTGGTAGTGCTGGCTGCCGCTGGTGGCAGAGGGGAGGTGTCGGCAATGGTGGTTGCTGCAGGTGCAAATGCTGGTAGCGCGTGGAGAGAGAAGAAGAAGGGGTTATGGTGGAGGTTTGGAGGGCTAGATTTTTGGTGGGATATCAAAACACCGGCCTAAGATTGTTTTTCTGATATCAAGTGGAAGAAAATGATCAAATCTATTAATCTCAGAAAACCTACCTCTCTTTATATAGAGAGAGAGGTGGGAACAATTACAACTTAACCTCACATAAAAATACAAATAAACATGGACATAAGCACACCACTAAAATATAATACTAAATGACTGAAAGGTCTCAACACAGTTTTCTAGTTTATTACCAAAAAACAGAACAAAATTGGGATTTCTCTTCATTTTCACTTTCATTTTACCCTACTTGAGCACTTTGTCATGTACCAAGTGTGCTCTCCACTTAATTGATAAAGAAACAAACAGTCTCGATCACTTTGATACTGTCAATTTCTTAAGCATCCTTTTTAATTAGATCAAGCAAGCCTTTTCCAGTATTTTCACTTTGAGATTTTGTTACGCCTTTCAGTGTGCCGCTCTGGGGATTTGTGATTGCTTTCATGTTTTTTGACATAAATGGTAAGGACCTTTCATCTTGTAACCTTTATGGAGACACTTTATTCTCTGTGCTTCAACTAGAATGGTGGTGATCTCTTATGCTTGATAACTGTATGTTTTCCTGGACTTAATTTATCTCATGTCCTCAACTAGGTTCCAATCTTTACTTCTGGGTTGCATATATTCCAGTAACTGTATGTTTCCCTGGACTTAATTTCTAATTAACCCCGGATTTAATTTCCAATGATTAAACTACAAGTGGTTCTACTCTTACTACCGGATATTATTGCCTTTTCTGCTTTTGAAGCTTGTTGTAATAGTTGGCACAAAACTCCAACATATCATTGCCACCTTGACTTTGGAAAATGCTGCCATAACTGGATTGTTTAGTGGAGCCAGACTAAGGCCTCGAGATGAACTTTTCTGGTTTAAGAAGCCAGAGCTAGTGCTATCATTGACACATTTTGTCCTCTTCCAGGTTGTTCTGTTGCCATACTAGACACCATATGGTGCTAAAGTAAGAATTTGATTTCTGGTACTCTAACATTGACATTCTTTGTATTATGCAGAATGCATTTGAACTGCCCTACTTCTTTTGGTTCTGGGTACCTCTTGTATCATAGTTACATTTATTTTAACAAATAAATTCTTCTTTCTTTCTGGATTCGTTGTCTGACTTGTGTCAATGATGATATTCTATGTTTTTCGCAGTGGCAGTTTGGGTATGATGTGTGCCTGATGACAAATCGTTGGATGGCACATGCACGTGTCATTTTGGGGTATAATTTTGTTTTAGGTCTAATAGGCTGTTCCAGTTGCTTACTGCTTGTAACATAAATTACACCTTATAACCTTGCAGGTTTGCAGGTCTATTTCTCTTCAGTTATAGCACACTGCCACTGTATGTTCTAGTCACCCAGGTACTTGTTCCATAATTAATTTTGTCCAGTTAGAGGAAATCAAAATTTCCCTGAACTCCATGCAGGGTCCAATAAAATATCACATTTTTGGGTAATTTACAAAAAAGGTATCCAACTATAGCTCCTTTCCTAGAAGAAGTTCTGTTTGTCAAAAACACACACATTAGATCCTATTTTCCAGTGCAAATTGGGTATCATCATAATGGAGTTGATTCCCTTTTCCAAAAAAAAAATCATAATGGAGTTAATTAAAGCAAGTATGTGATAGCACATGCAAGATCAGGGATCATTGTATGAAGATAATATGCTTACCTGTAAATTAGGAGGTTGAAAATCCAGTACTTGTTAGTTCTGATGATCTCCGAACATCTCAAATAACACTTCAAATGTTTGTTTAACTAATATCATCAACTTCTTGCATATTCAAGTAAGCTTCAAAATATCTTCCACCCATATTTGTCTCTTATGTTTATTTATCTGTTAGTAGAATAGTTTCAGCTTGTTAGTGAACCTTAATACTTGACTTTAAATGGTTACTTTTAAGATCCAAGGCTTTGTGTACATGGAGAATGATATGGAATCATTTTATTGTGAATTTCTAAGTTGTTTTGTTTCACTCATAGAACTAACTGATTTCACTTATCTACCTGAATGATGAATATAAAATGAAGTTATTTATTTACATTCCATTTTTTTCCTGTATTAGAATGAAAAGAAAGGAAGGAAAGTTTGTTTTTTTATGAGTCACATGCAGAGAGATTGATAACAAACATGGAGTTGTCTCTTCGGAGGCATCTGGTAAAACGAACATGGAGCTAATGATATTTCATAACTAATGGATTGAAATCTTTATGACAAAATGAAGGGTTTCATTTTTCTCATTTTCTAATCCTTCCAAACTATTAGAAGTAGCATGAATCAAATTTACTTTTTCTCGTTCTATCTCCAAATATCAATTCACTCGACACTCATCTGCTTGTGTCTCCACTTTACATATGCGGCCTCAAGCTTTTCGAGCTACTCAATGGTACCTCTATGTAATTCCGAATATTGGAGGAACTGATGGACTTTCCATAGGATCCAGAATTTATTATTACTTAAGCGACTTTAGTGTCTTCGTCAATGGGCTGAGATTCAAGTTTGTTTTATTTCTTGATGTTAGCAACATACAATGGCCAAATAGGATCATTTTCCTCTCAATATCTTTTATTTTTTTCATTATGTGGGAATTCAAATTAGTTCCTGGTTATTCAGTTTTATTCATGTAGGGAGGTAGAAAATTTTGTACTCTACAAAATTTATTTTATACCCCGTTGAGGGCTCCCTTTTTCTCTTAATAGGAACTTTGGATATAGATATATATGGTTCTAATATGCTAATATTGAATTTGGGAATATTAGTGAATCAATCCCATCCCATGGTGACAACCAATGATATAAATACCACGTTTGCTTTAACTTTACTCACATTAGTAGCATACTTCTATGCATATCTTAGCAAAAAGGGATTCAGTTGGCCTTTCAAAAAAAAAAGGGATTCAGTTGTTTTGCAAAATATATTCAACCAATTCCAATCCTTTCACCAATTGACATTTTAGAAGATTTCACAAAACCTTTATCAGTTTGTTTTCAGCTTTTTGGAAAATATCATGTGATGAGTGAATGCAATTGTATGAATATAATATAAATTTGTTTGGAGTTGTTCTATTCTATCTGTATGTCTAGTAGTATGAATTGTTCTATAGAATAGAACTCATTAATCATACTTTCCAATCAAAAAGTTAGTAAGAATTGCAGGATGTTTTTGTTGAATAAGATACAATTATCCATACCCGGAGGATGGTGGAGTCTGTTTTTGTGATTGCTGAAATTATCCAAATTGAAAGAACCTTATTCTTTTAGCTTCCACCATTACCTTGGAAAGATAAGGGTCCGAAGTGTGAAAAGAAAAATGATATCACCCTTGTAGAAATAGGCCTGTAGTTGGAGATGTTTTTTGTAAATATAAGAGTTAGGAAGAAAATAAAGTCTTATTCTTCTTTGAGAAACCCTACCTCTCTTTATCTAGAGAAAGGTCATGAAAAAAGTACAACACAACTCCCTAGGAAATAAAAGAATAAAAAATACACCCTTACAATAATAACTAACTCAAGTCTCTCAACACTTCCTCTCAAGCTGGAGCATAGATATTAATCATACTCAACTTGGAACAACAAGAATCAAATGCTGACTGATTGAGAGACTTAGTGAAGATATCTGTACTCTAATCAACTTCCACATGTTTAGTATGTTCATGGAGCATTGGATTAGTAGCAATGTAGATAGTAGCCACATTATCACAATGCATCTCCATAGTGCCATCAATGTGAACATGCAAATCAGCTAGAAGGGACTTTACTCACATAAGCTTTACTGTTGTCTACGTCATGGCCCTATATTCAGATTCTACACTAGACTGGTAAACAACAGCTTCCAGGTCACAAGATTGCTAGCTACATATGTGCAAAATCCCATAGTAGACTTTCTATCTATCAGGTAGCCTGCATAATCTACATCAGAATAGGCAACAACTGACATTGAGGTCCCCCTAGTGAACAAAAGACCCTATCCCGGAGCTTTCTTGACATACGGTAAGACCATCATTGCAACCTCTCAATGCTACCTAGTAGGCTTGACCATAAACTGACTCAACCTACCAAGTAGAAAAGAAAGATCTAGCTTGGTAATGGTGAGATTCAACAGCTTGCCTACTAGCTGTCTATACTATCTGCTGTCAACAGGTGGTGACTTAGGATCATATAGATGAGCTTTTGGATCCATGGGAATATTAGCTAGTTTTGCTCCAAGCATACCAGCCTTCTGTAAGATATTAAAAGCATACTTCCTCTGAGATAGAACAATACATCTCTAACTACGTGCTACCTCTATCCCCAGAAAGCACCTCAAAGGACTTAAGTCCATCACAAATTGTTCTGCAAGGCATGCCTTGATGTGCCTAATCCCATTTGTGTCATCCCCTATAATAATAAGATCATCCACATACACAAGAATGACTATCACTCCTCTCTCTAAAATCTGACCTCTGAAACCAGGAGTGATCTACATATGACCTCTGAAATCCATCAGCCTTGACAACCTGGGATAGCTTCTGAAACCAAGCTTGGGGACCCTACTTAAGCCCATAATGGGTTTCCTCAGATGGAACACATACTCCCCCTACCGCTCATATCCTAGTGGCTGCTGCATATATACTTCCTCCAAATCACTAGACAAAAAGGCAATTTTCACATCTAGTTAATGAAGTTGCCAGCCATAGTGAACAACGACAATGAGTATCCGCATCGTAGAAAGACGAGCTACAGGAGAGGTGTCAAAGAAGTCTACTCTATATGTCTAAGTAAACTCCTTTGCCACTAGTCTTGCCTTATATCTGGCAATAGATCCATCTAGATGAAACTTGAGAGCAAACACCTATCCACATTCCACTAGGCTAGCTTTAGACAAAAGTGAAGCAAGCTCTCAAGTACCTTTGCTCTGGAGAGCGGCCATCTCCTCCTCTATGGCCTGATGTCATTTGGGATGAAGCATGGCCTCCTGGTAGGTGGTTGGCACAGTAGTGGAGACAAGAGCCTGGCAAAACGTAGCGAAAGTTGTACCCAAACTATTAGTTTGTAAACTCCCCTACCAAATGATATCTGGTACAAAACCTGAAGGCCTTCCAAACTACAATTGGGAGATCAAGATCTGCGGAATCTATTAACACATCCTCCTCTGCAATACCAGGCACATCCTTCTATGCAATATGAGGTTGAGATTGACCTATATCAACACTAGGCACATAACTGTCAGTGTCAAAAGAACCTAAGCTCACCTGAGGTTGAGAAACTGGTGTCTATGAAGGGAGGAGCATCTGAAAAGTAGTATGAAGCCAATGATAAATAACTATAGGCTCATTCCATTTTGGTTTACTAAGAGCAGTAGCTGGCTCAGTATCAGTTATATCACCAAATGGAACAAGGGGAATGGCCATAGCCACAGCCTCAAGACGGGGAGACAACTTACTCCTAGACATGGAAAAGAAAGGTATATCCTCATAAAATGTAAAATCAGCACTAATATAATGACGTGAATTATGTGAATCAACGCACCCATACCCTTTCTGAGTTTGTGAATACGCCAAGAAAACATACTTGATAGCCCTAGGTGTTAGTTTATCCCGCTCTATACTTTATTGGAGTATGTGTAGTTTAGTCTCACATCGGTTAGTATGGGACTGTGTGGTATGTGGTGACCTATAAATAGGTAGTGTACCTCTTCATTCTTCTTTGAGAAATTACAGACACATGCCCTATTAAGGCATTCTCCCATGATTTTCTCCCCACTCCTCGTGAGTGAGATTTCCACATAAATCCAAGTGTTCTTAACATCTTTTATTGCTTTGATTCATGCTTCCACTTATTATATTTTTTTCAACTTAGAATCAGAGCAAGTCATTTTTGGATTTTATTGTTCATTCCTTGATTCAACTTTTTAGATTTTATTAAAGTGATTCTTGAGCTTATTTTCAAACTTTATTATTGTTCATGGTTGATCCATCCATGGTTACTATTGCCATGGAGCATGTGCCCCAAGTCCTGTGGATTACGTTGGGGCCTTCTCCATCCACCCTGCCAGCATCTTTCGTGCCACCAGACCTGCTCCTGACCAACCGGGTGATATCCTTGACCGACGAGGCTCCTCCGCGTCCGATCCATCCTTCCCCAATGGATCCTCGAGCACGAGGCAGCTCGTGGACCTCGAGGCGTTATGGAGGATTGCGAGCATGGTGCGTACAGATGCGCGAGAAGGAGAGGACATCGATGGACAAGGTGACGATGACGGTGAAGAGCGGTGGCCACGCGGCGAAGGTCGAGGAGGCAATCGATCTCGGCAGCCCCCACGGAGGGGTCAGCGGCGTGGAGGCACGACGGAGCCGTGATTGGTGGTGTGGAGGTGTGGCCGCTTGCTAAGAGTGCTTAGCACCAGCAAAGGGCCGACAGTGGAGAGGCTTGCACACATACCCGCAAGGAGTCTGAACGTGTGTTCACGTGGATGAGGCTGCAAGGGTGTAGGTGTGGTTGGCCTATGCTATGGCAGGCGGCCAACGAAGACGCAGCCAACAGCAGCGGGAGAAAGAGCCATCGTGTCTTCATGGTTGGGTTCTCCCGAACCCTAAGGGAGATTGAGCCTTTTTAAAGAAGAAAACAATGAGATGAGATGTAAAAGAAAAAATTAAAAGAAAAGAAAAAAAAAAGAAAAAGAGAGAAGAAAAAAAAAGGTGGAGAAAGAGCGAAAAAGAAAAATAAATAAATAAATAAATGAGAAAACAAAAAAAAAGAAAAAAAGAGAAGGTAGAGAAAAATAAAATAAAATAAATAAAAGGGAATTCAAGAGAAGAGGGGGGAAAACCTCCTCTATATATGTGTATTTCTCGATTTTTTTTTATTTCTTCTCCCATATGAGTATGAGAGAAAGGGGGAGTGTAGGCCTATTATAGTTATCTTCCAGGAGGGAGTCCCTTATTCAAGATCATGCGAGGATCCACAACTCTGGGAGGTCCAAAGTTTCAAGGTCTCCAGGAGGGAAATCCAGTTTCGAGGTCCTCAGAGGAAGTGCACATTTCAGATTCCGTGTGGGAGATTCAATTCTGTGGACTCCAAGAGGGAGATCCACCTTTCGAGGTCTTAAGAGGAAGGCCCTTTTATAAGGATACTAAATGGGAAGCCACCAACACGTGTTGAGGTCTCTAGAGGAGAGGCCATTTGTCAGCTACAGCATCTAACAGCTTCAACCTTCGCTGATGTGTCAACATCAACATACCTGCCTGCAAACGAGGACCAGCTAAGAGTGTATGTTCCATTGTGTAGAGTGGGATTTAAGTGATGTACAAGCTGAGCATTGCATGCTCCAACTTGAGTGGGAGTGTTGGAGTGTGTAGTTTAGTCCCACATCGATTAGCGTGGGACTGTGTGGTGTGTGGTGGCCTATAAATAGGCAATGTACCTCTTCATTCTTCTTTGAGAAATTACAGACACCATGTCCTATCGAAGCCTTCTCCCGTGGTTTTCTCCTTGCTCCTCATAAGTGGGGTTTCCACGTAAACCCAGGCGTTCCTAATATCTTTTATTGCTTTGATTCATGCTTCTGCTTGTTATATTTTTTTCAAGTTACTTTGAATGTGGACAAAGGTGACGCACCCAAAAATTCGTAAAATCACATGAAACAAAGGGCTACTAGGATGTAGAAACTATAATGGAATTGGCTCATGAATAGCAACATTCAGCATCCTATTGATAAGAAAATAAGCTATAAGAATAGCATCCCCCTAGTGCAAAGCAAGTATAGAGTAGTGTATCAATAGGGTTCATGCCACATCAAGAAGGCACCACAAACTTATGCACATTATAGAGCAGCAGGGTTAGTGTCTACTAATAAAATGGGGAAATCTTTTGGCCTATTTACTATGGCTTTGTCAGCTACAGAGTTACTTGCTACATATTAGCAAGTCATGCTTAATCCAAAATGGTGAAAGGGCATGGAGGATGAGATGGCGACATTATAGGATCGACAGACATATGAGCTTACTTCTCTTCCACTAGGTGCTACACTTATTGGTTGTCGCTGGGTCTTTTCCTTGAAGGACAATCCTAATGGGTCTAATTCAAGGTACAAGGCACACTTGGTAGCAAAGGGATTCACCCAAATATATGAGGTGGATTTCTTTGATACCTTCTCTCCAATTGCTCATCTATCTATTGTTAGGATACTTATTTCTGTGGTCGCTCGTAAGGATTGGAAACTCTACTGTTAAAAATGCTTTCCTGTATGGTGATATTCAGGAAGAGGTGTACATGTAGCAGCCTTCTAGGTTCGAGGTTCAGGGGGAGTGTGTTTGTAAGTTGAAGAAGGCTATTTATGGACTTAAGAAAAAGTCCAAGAGCATGGTTCCACAAGCTATCAGAAGTGGTTGAGAAGATAGGTTTGCGAAGATCCTCCTCAGATCACTCACTGTTTGTTAGGAAGACGACAAGGTGTAGTGGTTCTCTTGGTTTATGTTGATGACTTGATTGTTACAGGGGATGACAAAGCTGGAATTGCAAAAGTCAAAAGATCTTTGGCGGAGCAGTTTTTTATGAAAGATCTTGGCCAGTTACGATATGTTTTCGGAATTGAAGTAGACACCTGCAGAGATTGGATAGTTTTGTCCCAAAGGAAGTATGCCATTGATGTACTTAAAGAAACACGCATGCTGGGATCCAAACCTACTAATATACTTATGGATCCCAAGGCACACTTGTATGATGGAAAGGCAGAAGTGGTTGATAATTATTCATATAGGCAACTAGTTGGCAAATTATTTTTTTTTTAAAGGAACTAGTTGGCAAATTGTTATATTTAACTATTACTAGACTTGATATTGCTCTAGTAGTTGGCAAGTTGAATCAATTTATGGACAGACTTACTAAGCTGCATTAGGAGGTAGCTATGACGGTGATTAAATACTTGAAGAAAGCACCTGGCCATTGAATACCTTTCAAGAAGGGAGCTCCTATGACAGTTGTAGGATATTCAAATGCTGATTATGCGGGAGATATAGCAAATAGAAAATCTACCATTGGCTTCCGCACCTTTGTTGGAAATCTTGTCACCTAGAAAAGTAAAAGTAGGCAGTTATCTCTAAGTCTAGCTCAAAATCTGAGTATTGTGATTTGGCTCAAACTGTGACTGAGATGGTTTAGGTTAAATCCCTACTAAGAGATCTACATGTCCAGATTGATGGTCCTATGGAGATGAGGAGTGATAACAGGGTAGCCACTTACATTGCTAATAATCCAATATTTTATGAGAGAATGGAGCATGTGGAAGTGGATTGTCACTACACTAGACTTCTAATACAGCAAGGAGTGTTGTATGATACTTTTGTTGCTTTAGAGGACCAGACTGCTGATATATTCACTGAGCCATTGCCACAAGGAGCATTTGACATGTGCTGCTCTAAGCTGAGCATGATAAATATCTATACTTCAGCTTGAGTAGTGTTGACTTACTCATACTTCTTGTCTTTATTTATTTATTTCCGCTATCCTATTTTGTGGCTTTTGTTATTTTTTATTTCTTATCTAGACATGTCATGCAATTTTTCCCTCACCTCTCCTCTATATAAGGAGGTGCAGGGTTTATTAAAAGAATAAGATGCTTCATTTTGTCTCACTATCTTCCTATTTAGATGCAGACTATGCATGTTATGATAACAGGAAATCCACTACTAGTTTTGCTATTTTTCTTGGAGGGAATATTGCTTCTTGGTGTAGTAAAAAACAAACTACTGTAGCATGCTCTAGTGCAAAGATTGAATATAGAGCTATAGCCCATACAGCTTGTGAAGTGATGCGAATTACTACTATTTTCAGTGATTTGGGTATATCAACGAAGAGTTCTACTCCTATATATTGTGATAACAAATCAGCTACTTATATTGCCTCAAATCCTATTTTCCATGATAGGATTAAGCATATTGAGGTAGATTGTCATTTCATACGCAATGCAATGGAAGGCAAGATAGCTACACCTTACATCTCATCTAAGCTCTAGTTGGTTGATATTTTTACTAAGGTACTTCCCAGAAAGTGGCACTGCTTCCTATGCAACAAGTTGGGCCTCAAAGGCATCTAGGCTCCAACTTGAGGGGGAGTCTTGGATGTCATGTTATTTCTATTTGTGTTCTGTTTGGTTATTTAGCTTGAGGCTTTAGTTGTAACTTTTATTTTCCTATTGGACTCTTCATGTAAGTTACCCATAGCCCTTCTCTATATAAAAGAGGGTAGGGTTTTCTTTTTTAATGAGAATCACTTTTCCATCAAATAGGAGGGTTGTGTGACCTTGCATTACCGAGAACAATGGTGGCACGTGGGATGGGAGGTGTTAGGATGTATCTTTTTTGGCATTGCCTCTTCAATTAAGGTTTGATGAAACCTTACAAAGTGTCATCGTTGCCCCTTCACTATCCTTTTTTTTAGAACAAAGAAGATTACCGAAGGTCGATAATCATTCAAAATATATTAATTTAGAAAAGGAATAGACTTACATATGTAGCAACCAATAATCAGATAAAAAGAAGCCTCCCATACAATGTTTTTGGCCTACACCCATTTCCCCTTGAAAGTTGCCTCATTTCTTTGTAACCAAATGCACCACAAAATGGCAAAAGCTTTCACCCAACTGACCATATCAGCATGCACCATACTCCTAAAAGAAGCCCAAAAAGCATTCTTGTTGGATTGGTTAGAAGGGAAATAGGTTGCTTTATGTCCACTAACTTGGCCTCAATCTCAACCATCGAATCGAGTTAGGCTGTTCTCGAGGAAGAGGAGCTTGCAAATGACCTCCCTAACTTGATTCATCATACTCAATCAGAGTGTGAATTCTCTCCTATGTGGTGGTTACCGATATCAATGGCTTGTAGATATTTGGAGTGATAATGAGGAGATTAAAGTGATCTATTATTGCTACTCCATTAACAGCAATGGCCATATGGGAATCGATTGTGGAGGGGGGTGTTGACCGAATTAGTGGTGACATGATCGTATGTAGATTCCATTGAAACTTTAATGAAAAAAGATGGTTTTTTTTCATTCTTATACTAATCCTTGAGTTGTCAAAAAAAGAAAAATGAAATAGAGAAAAGGGGAGAAAAGCAAAGAAAGGAGAAAAAGGGAAAAGGAAAAAATAAAAGAAAAATGGAAAAAGAAAAAGAAAAAAAGAAGGTTCTTGGAGTTTAAGAAAAAAGGGGGAACAAAGACGAAAAAAGGATGAAGTGGAAAAGAAAAGAAGCTCTTCATTATTTGATTTCTTCTCTATGCAATTCCTTCTCTTCTCAAAGTACGGGAGAAAAGGGAAGCATCAATGATGAGCCTACTATGAAGGAGACTCATTCTTTAAGGTCTCCACATGAGAGAAACTCAATTTGTGTTTCTATGAGTAGGAGAGAGGCCATGCTTCAAGTTTCTGTGTGGAAGATACCCATTCTTGATATTCCTAATGAGGAAGGCATCGATACTCTTCGAAGTCTTTGCGAGAGAGAACTATCTGTGGTTAATTTTAGCAGTCGATATATTGTCATTAGACTACAACATGTTGTTGATATATTGTCATCAGTATACTAGACTACATACAAAAATGAGGTTGCAACTATTGTCATTCACTAAGGGAAGAGCATTTAGGGTTTTACCATTTATCAGAGTTGTGTTCTACTTATCGGAGTGAGGTATTATTGTTGAGAGTCTTTACTTGTTTTGTTGAGTTGTGCACTTGTTTCTTTTCTTATTCTCTATTGTTTCAGAGTAGAGGGGTATGTTCACAGTTTTCCTTGGCCTCCTTGCTCCAAATAAAGGCCTAGGGTTTTATAATGAAGATAAATTGCGTCATTTTCTCAACATGATATCAGAGCAACAATCCTAAGCCAAAGCTTTATACTTTAATCTCTCATCTTCTTTCTTTCTCCACCAAATAATGATTAAAGTTTAGTCCTTTTATATAGAGAGGGTTACCAATCCTAATTCTATCACAAAGGAAGCAAATTATCTCTTTCTAAATCTAATGAAACCTTTAATAAACCTAAACATGTCTCTAACAAATCTCTAAAAATAAAATAGAAAGTGGATAATTTCACTATGTTCGTGTAGCACTCTTGTTATTTTCTTATTATTTTTGTATTATTTTCTTTTACTTTTCCACCTAGACTTATGTTGCAATTTACCCAACACCTCTCTTTATATAAAGAGGTGTAGGACTTGTTTTGAGAAATAAGATTATTCGTTATTTCCGACTTGGTATCAAAGTGACGATCCTAGATCGGCACTCTAGTATCCCAACCGCATAAGCCTTTGTACACATCCATCATATCCCTTTTCCTCTTTCTCTCTCATCTGAGATCACCGAGCACCACTAATGCCGATGCAGTAGCAACAGACCAGTGTCGCCGCTGCACCCAGCACCTCCAGCATTGCCGATGATCAAATCACTGCCACCCTTCTCAGATCATGGCTACAGGCCACCAATCTACATCGCTAGTGTCCGTAGACCAGCACTGGTGGTCCTACAACACCCAATCACCGCTATTGGTGGGGTGGTGGTGATCGGCGGGGTCTTCTCTGCCAGTGAGGGAGTAGTGCCCCTTAGAGATGCTGTTAGGGGGTCTCCTTGTGTCCTGGCATGCACTAAATCTTGATCTAAGAGACTATTGTGGCTCTTAGGATGATCTCTAATATTTCTAGATCTTAGATTTCATGTTCAAGAGTTCACTTTCTCTTTGATTTTAGAATTTTTTAGATCTGAACATTGTCTTTCGAATCTATCTTGGTGGCGTATTGTGATCGTCCTAAGGCACAATGGAGTCTCCAAGTACCTCAGAGGTATTGTCGGTTACCGCTACGGACATTGGGAGTTACAAGACTCCATTCTTTGTTCTTATCTCCAAGTTGAATGAGACCAATTATACTAGATGGTCTCAGACGTTCCTTATGACAGCAGAGGAACACAATAAGGAACATATTTTGATGGAAGGGGAGCCACAGAATAAGACAGG
Organism: Thalassia testudinum; assembly: GCA_037157565.1. Lineage (NCBI taxonomy): Eukaryota > Viridiplantae > Streptophyta > Magnoliopsida > Alismatales > Hydrocharitaceae > Thalassia > Thalassia testudinum. The sequence goes on along the minus strand of JAZHRO010000024.1, from coordinate 102,776,166 downwards.
AAAATACAACACTTGGAAGAAAGATAATGCCATGGTCCGAGCATGGATTATGAACTCGGTGGAGCCCCAAATCGAAGATGGTATCATGTACTATAGGATGGCCAGGAGATGTGGGATTCTTTACGTAACACCTATTCACATGAGAAGAATCCCAGTAAGGTGTTTGGGATTCATCATGCTATTGGTGGTCTAAAGCAGGAGGGTCAGTCACAATCTCAGTATTATGCCACCTTGAAGGGGCTCTTGGAGAAGTATAATGCATGTTATCCAGTATGCGCATGTGACACTCAGAGGGCATACAAGAAGGAGTATGTAGTTCTTTAGTTCCTGGATGGCCTTAGACCAAATTATGAGGTTGCTAGGTCCTAGATCCTAACTCTTGCTGAGCTTCCATCTCTGGAGGAAGCATAAAGTTGGGTGAGCAGGGTGGTTGTTAAACCATCCATGCCTGATGTTGGACAAACTTCAGTCTTGGTGGCCATTAACGGACGTGGTGGACGTGGTTCTTCATCTACCAGGGGGAGAGGACGTGGTTGAGGCATGTCTAGCAGACCTCGAACCATATGTTATCACTATGGCAAGGTTGGACACTTGGAGTCTACTTGTTATTTTTTCTAAGGAGGTGAGTGATATTGTGTCAACTGTGGACTATGATGCAATGGTTTAGGTTCTCCCAGTTGACTCAGGAGCCTACAACCACCACTGATACTGTTGCATTGGCTTCCTTAGGTATAGCTTCTACCTCCACTTCTGGTAGTGGTATTTCTAATGGTACTCTGTGGCTAGTAGATTCAGGAGCATCCCACAATCTCAATGGTGATCAAACTTGTTTCAGACATATTCAGCCTGTTCCTCCTGATAGAATTGTTCAAGAGGCAGATGGTAGATATTCCAGAGTTAATTGAAGAAGAGATGTGGTAGTGACTCCTTCACTGAAGTTACCTGATATTCTTTTCGTTTCTGATTTCCCTATTAGTTTTTTGTCTGTTGGTAGAATTACAAAAGACTTACATTGCCGTGCCATCTTTGATGTGTTGAGTTGCATCTTTCAAGATAAACTCATGGGGAGGACAATTGGTGGCAGACATGAGGAGGGGGGTGTGTATTACTTGATCCAGACTCCTTTTGTTGCTATGTGTCAAGGCGAGGTTGCTTTTAGTGCTGGTACAGCTCTTTAGTGGCATCGTTGACTTAGACACCCTTAACTGGACAGGCTACGACACATTATACCTTACATTCCGCCTACTACTGAGATTGTGTTATGCTTGTCAGCTGAGAAAGTATCCCAAAGCTAGTTTCCCTTCTAGTTCCTCTCAGAGTTCTAGTGTTGTTTTTGATTTATTGCATATAAATGTATGGGGACCAAGTAGAGTGTCTAATAGATTGGATCACTATTTATATTTGCTTATTGTGGATGATTTTTCCAAGATGTTATGGCTACTTTTATTAAAGAATAAATCTGAAGTTGGGTCTATTATTAAGACATTCATTTTGCAAATAAAGACTCACTTCTTTACTATTATGAAGATTGTGTGCTCTGACAATGCATTAGAATTTTGTACAGCAATGTTAGCATCTTTTTACAGGTCCCTTAGGATAGTTCATTAGACATCATACCCCCATACATCACAGTAGAATGGGGTGGTAGAGAGGAAACACCGTTTTATGTTGAATGTGGTTAGGACATTACTTATTCACCGTAACGTGACACAGATCTACTGGGGAGATGCAGTGTTAACTACATGTTACTTGATCGATAGATTGCCCAACTCATCTATTCAGGAGCAGGTTTCATGGCATGTTTTTCACCCTGACAAGGAATTATTTCAGGTGTCACCTCGAGTATTTGGTTGTGTACGCTTTGTCCATATTTTAGGACCTGTAGGGATATACTTGCTCCAAGGGTAGTGAAGTGTGTCTTTCTGGGATACAGTAGTACTCAGAAAGGATACAGATGTTATGATCCATGGGGCAAGAAGTATTATGTGAGTGCTAATGTCACATTTCATGAGCATATTCCGTATTTCTCCACTGACGGTCATCAGTTGTTGTTTGAGGGAGATCCCACTCCTATGCCAGTGCCACCATTTCCTTTGGAGCAGATTCTTATTACTCACACTAAGGATGCCACTACTACAGAGACCACTACTAGGCAGGAGTCAGATATTACTTATGTATTCAGGTTTCTTGTTACATACAAACAACATGCATGGTGTCAAACACACACACCCCCACTACCTCAGCCACCTGTCTCCTCCCCTTGTCATGTATGTGTTGATACTGACATAAGTTACCCTAGTAGTGGTTGTGCAGGTACTTCTGATTATTCTACTCCTCTTACTGAGGAGCAGGCTCCACTTACTACTGTTACTAAGTCTATAGAGGAGGACCTTGACCATCCTATTGTTGTATGGAAGGCCTCTCGCAGTTGTCCACACTACCATACAGCTAGCAGTGTTTACTGCTATCCTTGAGAGATCTTTTGCTATGACATAGATTCCCACTTCCTATTAGCAAGCCATACTCGATCCAAAGTAGCATTAGGCCATGGAGGAGGAGATGGTTGCCTTACACTCTAGAGCAACGTAGGAGCTTATAGATCTGCCTAGACACGCCAAGACAATGGGATGCCACTGGGTTTTTGCTCTCAAGTAGAATCCAGATGGCACCATATCTTGTTACAAGGCGAGATTAGTCGCAAAGGGATTCACCCAAACATATGAGTGGATTTCTTTGATACTTTCTCCCCTATGGCACGACTTCTTACTTTCGCACTCTATTATCTGTTCCTATGCACTATGACTAGCATCTTCATTAGCTAGATGTGAAGAACGCCTTTCTATATGGTGATCTTCAGAAGGTCTACATGCAACAGCCTATGAGGTTTAAGACTCAGGGGGAGTGTGTATGTAGACTAAAGAAGGCTATTTATGGCCTGAAACAAACCCTGAGGGCTTGGTTCCAAAGACTGTCATAGGAGGTATAGACCATGGGACTTTTGAGGTCTTCTGCAGACCATTCACTCTTTGTCAAGAAGTGCACATGGGGAGTTGTGGCACTCTTTTTCTATGTCGATGATCTCATTCTTACTGGAGATGACACTGCTGGGATAGCTGAGGTGAAGAAATTGGCTAAAGCTTTTGTGATGAAGGATCTGGGTGAACTCAGATACTTCTTAGCCATTGAGGTGGCACGCAGCAAAGATGGCATTGTCCTAAGTCAGCACAAGTATGCTTCTGATGTACTACACGAGTACAAGAAAGAACTTAAAGAGGCCAGCGGCAAAGCTAGAGATGAAGCCTTAGCCAACATCTTGAGGCTAGGTAGAATTTAGGATAAGAGAGGCCTCTCCTCCCAGGAGGCTACTGAGAGAAAGGAGCTCAGCATTTGGATCCAGGCTAACAACAAGATGAGATTACATGGAAACAGTGGTCCAAGCAACTATGGTTGAAGGAGGGAGACTTAGTCGAAGAGAATGAAAAATCTTATTTCATCAGAAAACCCTACATCTCTTTATATAGAGAGAGGTGAGGGAACATTTGCGATACATGTCCAAGAAAGAATAATAAAATAACAAAAGACAATAAAATAAGATTGAACGGTTATCATCCCAACACTCCCTCTCAAGCTAGAGTATAGATGTCAATCATACCCAACTTGGAACAACAGGCATCAAATGCAGGACATGAAAGAAGCTTAGTGAAGATGTCTGTTGTCTGGTCTTTAGAAGCAACTGAAGTAGTGTAGATGACTCTGCGTCGAATTAGGTCCCTAGTGTAATGGCAATCAACCTCGACATGCTTGGTGCGGTCGTGGAACATCGAGTTGTTTGCTATAAAGTAGCAGCACACTTGTCCTATTTCATCTCCATTGTCTCCTCAACCTAAACATACAAATCCTGCAATACTAATCTCGCCTAGACCATCTCTGTCGCAGTATGTGTCATTGCACAATACTCAGATTCTACATTGGACCTGGAGACAATCTACTGTTTGTTATTCCTCCAAGTCACAGATTTACTACCACATAAGTGCAAAAGCCTGCGGTAGACTTTCTATCAACCATACATCCTATGTTGTTTGCATTAGAATAGCCTACCACAATCATAGACTTACCTTTGTTGAATAAAATATGACCTGATGCTTTCTTCAAGTACGTGAGCACCTGCATTGCTACCACCCAATGCTGCCTGGTTGGTTTGCCCATGAACTGACTGAGTTTCCATACAACTAGGGATATATCTGGGCGAGTGATAATGAGGTATAACAGCTTGCCAATCAACTACCTGCAGGATCTACCATCAACAAGCTCAAACTCAGTTCGGGATGCAAGTGGGTCGAGTTTGGTTAAACCTATACCCATTTACAAAATCCATATCCATTTACCCATTGGGTATAAAAATTCAAACACATATCTACGCATCGAGTATCCATTTACCCATGGGGTACCTATTTATAAATTGATCTTACAATCAAATCTTACCCAAATTAGAGTTAAAAAAAAAAATCTATAACACGTTTCATCAATTGTTTATTTTTAATAAGCTTGAAACACAGGAGCTCAGGCTACTCCATTTTAGTGATCTCCATTGAAATTATTACAAAAAAGAACTTCAAGGGGAATATATAAAAATAAAAATTACAAAGAAAGACAAAAAATAAGTTATTTCAAATAAAAGATCATCATCCTAGAAATATATGTTCAATAAAAGCTTCAGAAGCATCCTAGCCCTCAAAATTATGAAGGGAATCATGAGGGAGATTATAATTGGAGTAAGGGACTTAAGGTAGGACTTATATATCTTGAGTAAATGGAGATTTTATTCAGGTACTCAGGTCAGGTGTAGATCCATACACATACCCATACCTAGTCGGGTTTTTTGGATAAAATCCATACCCAAACCCTGTCGGGTTCGGGTTGGGTTTTACCTATTCTTTTCAGGTCAGATTGAGTTGGGTTCACGTCGGGTTTACCAAAACTTGCATCCCTAAACTCAGTGTCATAAGATGCCCTTTAGGATCCATAGGTATGTTGGCAGGCTTAGCCCCCAACACCCCCATCTTTTGTAACACGTCAAGAGCATATTTATGCTATGTGAGAACTATGCCATCCCTGCTCCGTGCCACCTCAATACCCAAGAAATACCGCAACTCACCCAGAACTTAGCATACAGACATCCTTCAAGAACTTAGCGTAAGCTGGGATATGTTTAATTGCTTCGAGGAGCGGAATATTAATCTGGACTTGTTTGAAAATCTCCAACAACTCATCCTTCTCAACTATAGCTTTCTTTTTCTTCCTTTTTTCCAAGGCCTCAGGGTATGGAGTTTGGGTTTGATTCAGGTCAGTCTCCATGTCCTTGGGTTCCTCCTACTCACCCTCAAACTCGGGTATCTCAAGAAGTAAGGTCATGGAAGGGGTTGGCCATTTGGGGTCTTGGGCTTTAGTGCCACTTCTCAAGGTAACCGCATTAGCAGAGGCATTGGGACCATGGGTAGATGATGAGAGCCTCATCATAAGCCCTAACTAGCTCATTTTGACCTAAGAAAGAGAATAAGAGCTCCTACATAACCTAGAGAAGGACTTAATTCAAGGAATAAGTGTTCTGAGAAGAAAACATGAAATAAAGGTTAAAACTGTAATTTTACCATTGCAGTACATAAACGAGATTTCTCAGAGGCAAAACTTAGGTCAAATGGTATGAATAAGATGAAAAATGGGTTGGTTCAATCAGAAATGGGTTCATGTGCAATCCAGGAATTAAATGACATCTTGTAACCCTAAAACAGACCCGCTTAATTCAACAAGGTTTTGGTCAGGATAAAAATCAAGTAAACCCTCTAAAATTCATGGAAAAATATCCCCTAGGGTTTATAACCTTTAATTTATCCTTTGAAACCTATTTTGACCTAGATTGGAGTCCTAACTCATCAATTAACCTAATTTAGGCTTTTATGCAAATTGTCCATTCAAACATAGTCAAACCTAAAATCTAACTTTACCATTGGATTCCTTAGGTCTAAATTATGTTTGTACCAAAATTTGGACCTAAGGGGAGGTCATCTTGACCTACTTTGCAAAATAGTACACCCAAATTACATTTTGACCCCCCTATCTTTTGAAAATCATTGCACAGACCCCCTAACTTCCTCACCACTCTTACAAATAGGTTCCTCAACCATTAATGGGGAGAAATCCTACTTCGGAGAGGAATGGAGGGGGAGTACTCCCTGATTCCTCAGAGATCTCCTCCCAGATTTGGAAGGGAGATTCTCTGAGGAATTCCCTTCCATCTGAGCTTAATCCTAATCTCTGATTTTTACCCAATCTCTCGTGCGAACGCACAAAAGATTTGGGTCTCTAACTGATTCCATCTCTGGCGAGGATTCGCGCGCTTGGAAGCTTGTCTTCCAAGTACAGGAACCCCTACCAGCATCTATAAAAGGATCCTCAACCCTGGCCGCACTCTTTAGCTCGACTTGGCCAGAGATCCACCTCAATTTCTTCTTCTTCTCCACTGGCCAAGTAGTCCAGCGAGCTCCGGCGAGCCTCCCTCCTCTTTCTCGTCGCTCTGCCACAATACCAATGGTAGAGTTGTCCTCACCATCCTCCTCCGCATCGCGCAACACCCGCGCGAGCATCTCTAGCCCCGTCGTCGTCACCGTCTCCCTCCACTGGACGTCGTCTTCTCCGGCGACAGCAGGTACTGCCATTCGCCATCTCTCCCCCTTCGTCCACTTAGTTAGGTTAGAATCACTCGTCTCTATCCCCTCTTCAATTCCCCTCAATTTATTTCACAAATTACCCCTCGACAACCACTGTCCACCTCCATCTTCCCCATCTCCGGCCAACCTCCGGCGAGACGCATCTGTCACTCCACACCTCCACACATCTCGCCACCAACCTCTTCACCTCCGCCATCGACCACTGAACATTTTCCACCCATCCATCGACCGCCAACACCTCCCTAAATGCCCCCTGACCTAACCCATAAACCCAACCACAGGGTGACCTAGGCACGCACGCCTAGGCCACCCCGCGGCCTGCCACCTACCGTCCCACCTTCACCTTCGCACGGCGAAGCTTCCTATATATTTTAATATGGCCACCAGGCCGTATTCATGTATGGCAGATCTGAGCACCAACCGCCATTAGCGATGGCTCGAGGAGGTCGCGAGCTTCATCCCAGGCTGCGCGCTCCACATGTCAGGGTCCCAGAGGAAGCAGACGCATGCGCGAACTCACATAGCAGGGCAATTGGTTTGGTAAGGCCTCCAACTGCTGCAATTGGAAGAAGGAGCTCCTGCGGGCGAACGCACAAAAGCAGGTGGGACATTAGTCCCACCTCGGAAAATCAAGAGTGAGGCGCGTGCGATATATTGAATTTGTGTTCTACTCTATTCGCCTCGAGACACATGGGGTGAGATCCCCCACCTAACACTCCTCGTCCACGACATTCTCCCCCATGGACCTGGCACCCGACCTGACTAACCTACTAAGCACTCCTCACGCACCACACCCACACCGGTGCACCTGGACCCGGGCACGTGACCCGACCCGATTACTCGACTCTGGGAGAGCATACCGAAGAGTGATATACAGAGAGAGAGACGCGGGGGTGGGTAGAGGGGTAGGTTTTGCTCTTCAGTGTGTGCAGGGAAGAAGGAAGCTAAGGGAGGAAGAGGAGCAGCAAGAGAAGGAAAGGAAGGACTTAACCGCAACAAGAGAAGTCAGAAGAGAAGGAAGGTGCAGCTGAAGCCAAGGCACGGTGAAGCGAGAAGAAGGAAGGAAGGCTAAAGGAAGAAGAAGAGAACGTCAGAAGAGAAAAAGGGAAGACAAGGCTGAAGCCAAGGGAAGCAGAGTGCTAAGGAAGGAAGCAAAAGGAAGAAAGGCAATGTGCAGAGGAAGAAGAGAAGGAAGAAAGCAAATAAGAGAAGAAAGAAGAAGAAGAAGAAGAGAAAGCTACAAGGAGAAGAATAAGAGGCCATCATTTAAGACGTCTAATCCTATGATCAGACGTCCAACTCTTTTATTTTTGCTATAAATTTAATTCATAAACTCTTGCATTTATATTGGATTAAGTTTTGAGTAACTCTAAGTGTTCAATTACATCATTGAGATTAGTGAATAAATTTCATTTGCTCCCTGTGTTCGACCTCGGATACTTAAGTTTTCGAGTAATAAATTCTTATTTGTTGTCAACGCTTGGTCACCTATACTACGACGCAACTGACTGTTAAAACACGATCAAGTGCTGCCAACATTTTGACGCCGTTGCCGGGGAGCAACGCGCAATTTATCACTAGTCTCTACATTCTTTTTGATCATATTGAACACTAACTTGCCCTACTTTGCTTTGTTGTGATCTTGCAAGGTATTTCACGTGAAGATCCCTCTCGCAAGTCAACTACTCCAAGGCAGGTAATCTCTTTTCTTCCTTAAACCATCCCCTAATCCTTGAAAGACAAAAGGAAGCAATTAATTTAGGAATCAATTGCCTTCTTTATATAGTAAGCACCATCTTTAAGGAAAATGTTTCCTGATTTTGCGAAAAATTTTCAAAACATATTGAAGTTGGAGTAATTTTTTTTTTTTCTTAGATCCTGTCCCACAAATTCATGTGCCTAATAGAAATCACGCTTAATCTCCGTGGATAACACTTCTTGCTTTTAAGTCCAAAGAGAATTTTTGTGAAAAAAAAAGGATTGGAAATAGAACCAAATTAGGGTTTCTACAGTAGGGCCTTGGAGTACTAGTTCACACATGCCTGTATAAAAGGAAATGAACCCTCCCGCATCAGTGTGCTACCCAAGCCCTTGATTGAAGAGATCTAAACAAGATAAACCCTAAAAATTGAGCTCTAAAATCACTTGAATCTTAAAATCTTGGACCTAATAAACTGAGAGTCAAAGCAGGGTGGTCTCTAGGTCCCAAGCCTAGAATCATTCTACCATCTTTCGGACAGGTCAGGTGAAGTTGACCCCTTGGGTCAACCAACCTCCAAATTAGGTCACAACATCAAAACATCTAAAGTTCAAGTGAAAAACCCTAAAGCACCTTTGAAATAAAAGTGGTAGACTTAAGAGGTCAAGGTCCCCATTCTAGTCTACCTAGAATCTCAGTGACAAGAGAGGTCGGGTGGGGGAAACCCTGTAACCCATGGGGACACTCTACCATGAAGGGGTCTTTGCAGGACTCTCCCTCTCTGGCTACCTAGGTAATTCTCAGGTGGACGATCTTTTGATCCAGGGGTATCATCCGCCCCGAACCTCCATAGTCATCCAAACGTCTTTGGGTGTCTTGATTGGGTCAAAAACATCTCCAATCCCTCATCTTTTCTCTTTAGAGCACACACATACATTTTCAGTGGGACTCTTTATTCATATCTAATCGCTTCATGACTTGATTCTACATCTTGATTCAAACTCTGATTCTACATCTTGATTCCACCACCTAATCCAAATATGCAGCCAAACCACTTAGGACTACCATTCAAGAAACCTAAATATCGGAGATCCATGAGAGATAGGATGATTGAGGATGCCTTGAAATTCTATGAACAAGAAGACAAAACCTCAACACCAGTAAAAAACATTCAGGTTGATGTCCCAACAACCACAACCTTTATCATAACTTGTGCCCAAGTACTATTGGCAGAAGCCACAAAAGGATCAACCCAAGACTTGCTCATCACAAGATACATTGAGATAGAAAAATTGCACAATCTTGAATACCTTCAATGAATGACAAATCCTCGACTTTGGAAGCAACACCAAGATGATCTTGAAAAACTGGAAGAGATAATGAGATTATTAAAACAAATTATCGACCAGAAATACCCGTATGTGCCACAAACAGAGGATGAACCATCTTGGGAAAACATCGAGGATCAATCTGATCTCGGGTTTGTGGCACAAAATAGTTGTGGATTCCTAACCCAGATGGAGTACAATGTGCACGATATTGAAGAAGGTTGGGAAGTTCCAATTGCAGGAAAACACAATGTTGAGCCCACTCTAAACCATGAATCACCAGGCTTAGAATCCCAAAACTCCTGCAATAATGAAAGTAGAACCGAACCTCTCGAGGGTGTAAATTTCGCCCCTTATTTTGATAAGGTGACCCTCAAAGGTTATTCGGACCTAGATTCTAGTGATTCAACCCACATCTTAAGCCCAGAATCTAGATCTGAAACCTATTGGGAAGATTTCAAGGCCCCATATGAGGAAGATCAATTTTTCAATGAAGAATATGATTTTGGGCCTCTATTTGATGAATATCCCTCGCCAATATCCTCAGAGGAACTAATCGATTTTTCGGAAGTCATGTCAATTTACGATACAGAAACTGAGGAGTTGGACGAGTGGGGTTTCAGTTGGGTCTACCCTACCAGCTTGGAACCTGAGCCTCTACTAGATAAGGACACCTTTTTAAGCTCAGAGTTGACATCTAGGCTAGACCCCAGTCAGGCTGCTGAATCTACAGCATATGATTTATTCTATGGTGGAACTCATGATCTTGAATCTCATTCAGATTTTGATTTTCGCAAACTCTCTGACGATTTCGAATCTGACCATAACATCGGAGAAAATATGCTTCCTGATTATAACAAGCCAATCTATGACCTCAGCTCACATGACCCATTCTCTAACTCCAATTTTAAAAGTTACTATGAGGACTCTCCACATGAGACCACCTGTCATTCCTTTCTAGAAGAGCCCTCATACACGATTCTCATTAAAGCCACCTCTTCCACACATACAGAATTGATCAAAACCCGTTCTCTACCCCAACCTGCAATCGGACTCAATTTCTATTCTGATTCACCTCTCACTGAGCCATTTGCAGATGATTCAACCCCACATCTATATCGGGTATCGGGTATCGATTAGACTGAAAAACATGATCCGTCATTCTCTGATCACACCTGTAGGGTTTCCACACCATGCACTGATTATTTTTCAGAACCCTACTCTGACTAGGCTGATTCGACTCAGCCTAAACTCGAGTTTTCACTTTCATATCCATCTGGGCCACATTGCATACGGTGGGTTCCGCATCTGTTGATCTACATCTATCAACCCACCAGACTTATTGGGTTTGGGCTGCATCATCAGCCCATTGATCTTAACAAGCACTTGGTTGGACCAACCAGGCTCTTAATCAAGGTGCTTGTTTTACAAAATTCCGCTGATTTGATCACTCCCTCTCCACCCCATTTTCCGCTCGGCTGAAGGCGTTGAATTTAGCGCTTAACGAGAGGCAACCTGTCATTCCAAAAACAGAGACTCGTCTGATCATCTATCTGTACTCCACGTCCATTGCACCTTGACTTCAGCCTTAGACAGTTGATCCCACCTCTAGTACACGTACCAGAGCTTGAAATCGTCCGCATCAGTCATTTCCGACCCATTCACCCACCTGATGTATCCTGTTCTAAGTCCCTGACCTCAACACTATTTCACACCCTCTGTTTACAATGAGGACATTGCAAAACTTAGGCAAGGGGGGTGATAAAGTGCATACATACAGAACCAAGAAAAAGTCAGAAGGATTCCCACAAAAAAGTCACATATATCAAAAACACAAAAAAATTGAAAAAATATGAAAAAGAACAAAAAATGGAGGAGGGAGGAAATTTGTGAGCCACATAATTATAAGGAGGAGAAAAAGAGCAAAAATGACTAAAAGGAGCACAAAATGAAAAAGAAAAAGAGATAGTCATTAGTAAGAGATTAAGGAATTAACCAAAGTTCTAGACCACATCAAGAAAAGAGAAGAAAAGTGCTAAGGAGACACAAAAAGAGATTAGCAGGAATGCTGATCTTAGGCCTTCTGGGCTAGACTCTTAGGCTTAAAAATTCACGTACCTGCTAAGATCTGGATAATCCTCAAGAGGCTGGGGAAAATGCAAAGCTTAAGTATTAGGTCTAAGGCTTAGGAAGTATTCGACCTCGTTAACTGACCTTCGATTTGCAGGATTCGGTAACCTAAGCACCCCAATTCACACACAATCTGGTTCAGTGTGCATAAATATCAAAATCACGCAAAAAGTGTTTCAATGTTCTAAAAAAGTTTCCTAGATTAGGAGCAGCCGATCAACACAAGTTGATTTGGACGAGTTCCCGGTGCAAAGAGGTGGGAAATTCCCCTCGAAGATGCGTAACAACATATTGTCTCCTCGGTGCTTGTCTCTTAGGATATTTAAATATCCTACCGGGGGCATGTAAGCACTCTGCTGGTTCAGATACCATGGGCGGCATTATCTCAAAATGTCGATTGCCAGGGTCTGGATTTGGCCATGGAACACCATGGGTGGAATTATCTGAAAATCTCGAAAGCCAGGGTTCTGGGGGTTGCCATGGGTGGTGCTATCACGAAGCATCGATTGCCAGGGACCCTTACGAATTGATGATGGGGACGAGGAATCCAATATAGACCGTGTTGAGAAGCCAATCCGAAGCTAGAAATAAAAAGAAAAAAGAGAGAAAGCTCTCCAAACAAATAAATCTTCTATCTCTCTCTTACAAAAACGCACTGCAAACTGAACCTAGGCGAAAAATGTCTCAAGCACGGGTGCTTTAACCGCGGAGTCCAACAAACCGTAGGATAGTTTCTGCGGGCCTTAAAAACCTTTGCGGAGAACTGAGGCTAGAGCGGGGTAGATCCGGATTTTGGTTGGTACTTGAGTACCTCTTGGCCTATTGTCAACATTCTTAGCCTAATCAAAAGAAGAAGAAAAGCACTTATCATAACTTGTGACAGACACTCAGGGTCTAGAACAGAAGTTAAAACTTTGAAATTTTGCTAAGGGACTAACAAAAGCTAGGCATGGGAGTACGATGAGAGCCTCATCATGAGCCATAACTAGCTCATTTTGACCTAAGAAAGAGAATAAGAGCTCCTACATAACCTGGAGAATGACTTAATTCAAGGAATAAGTGTCTTGAGAAGAAAACATGAAATACAAGTTAAAGCTGCAATTTTACCATTGCAGTACATAAATGAGATTTCTCAGAGGCAAAACTTAGGTCAAATGGTATGAATAAGATGAAAAGTGGGTTGGTTCAATCAGAAATGGGTTCATGTATAATCCAGGAATTAAATGACATCTTGTAACCCTAAAAGAGATCCGCTTAATTCAACAAGGTTTTGGTCAGGACAAAAATCAAGTAAACCCTCTAAAATTCATGGAAAAATATCCTCTAGGGTTTATAACTTTAATTTATCCTTTGAAACCTATTTTGACCTAGATTGGGGTCCTAGCTCATCAATTGACCTAATTTGGGATTTTATGCAAATTATCCAGTTAAACGTGGTCAAACTTAAAATCCAACTTCACCATTGGATTCCATAGGTCCAAATTAGGTTTGTACTAAAATTTGGACCTAAGGGGAGGTCATCTTGACCTACTTTGCAAAATAGTACACCCAAATTACATTTTGGCCCCTATCTTTTGAAAACCATTGCACAAACCCCCCTAACTTCCTCACCACTCTTACAAATAGGTCCCTCCACCATTAATGGGAAGAAATCCTACTCCGATGAGGAATGGAGGGGGAGTACTCCCTGATTCCTCAGAGATCTCCCAGATTTGGAAGGGAGATTCTCTGAGGAATTCCCTTCCATCTGAGCTCGATCCTAATCTCTAATTTGCACCTAATCTCTCATGCGAACGCACGAGAGATTTGGGTCTCTAACTGATTTCATCTCCGAAGAGGATTCGCACGCTTGGAAGCTTGTCTTCCAAGCACAAGAACCCCTCCAACATCTATAAAAGGATCCTCAACCCTGACCGTACCTCTTTAGCTCGACTTGGCCAGAGATCCACCTCAATTTCTTCTTCTTCTCCTCCGGCCAAGTAGTCCAGCAAGCTCTGGCGAGCCTCCCTCCTCTTTCTCATCTCTCTACCACAATACCAGTGGCAGAGCTGTCCTCACCATCCTCATTCGCATCATGCAACACCCGCGCGAGCATCTCTAACCCTGTTGTCGTCGTCGTCTCCCTCCACTAGACGTTGTCTTCTCTGACGACAACAGGTACTGCCAGTCGCCATCTCTCCCCCTTTGTCCACTTAGTTAGGTTAGAATCACTCGTCTCTATCCCCTCTTCAATTCCCCTCAATTTATTTCACAAATTACCCCTCGACAGCCACTGTCCATCGCCATCTTCCCCATCTCTTGCCAACCTCCAACGAGATGCATCCGTCACTCCACACCTCCACACGTCTCGCCACCAACCTCTTCACCTCCGCCATCGACCACTGAACATTTTCCACCCATCCATCGACCTCCAACACCTCCCTAAACACCCCCCGACCTAACCCATAAACCCGGCCACAGGGTGACCTAGGCACGCACGCCTAGGCCACCCCGCGGCCTACCACCTACCGTCCCACCTTCGCCTTTGCATGGCGAAGCTTCCCATGTATTTTAATGGGGCCACCAAGCCGTATTCATGTATGGCAGATCTAAGCACCAGCCGCCATTAACGACGGCTCGAGGAGGTCGCAAACTTCATCCCAGGCTGTGCGCTCCAGGTGTCAGGGTCCAAGAGGAAGCAGACGCGTGCACGAACTCAGACAGCAGGGCAATTGGTTTGGTAAGGCCTCCAACTGCTGCAATTGGAAGAAGGAGCTCCTGCGGGCGAACGCACAAAAGCAGGTGGGACATTAGTCCCACCTCGGAAAATCAAGAGTGAGGCGCGTGCGATATATTGAATTTGTGTTCTACTCTATTCGCCTCGAGACACATGGGGTGAGATCCCCCACCTAACACGCCTCGTCCACGACATTCTCCCCCATGGACCTGGCACCCGACCTGACTAACCTACTAAGCACTCCTCACGCACCACACCCACACCGGTGCACCTGGACCCGGGCACGTGACCCGACCCGATTACTCGATTCTGGGAGAGCGTACCGAAGAGTGATATACAGAGAGAGAGACGCGGGGGTGGGTAGAGGGGTAGGTTTTTCTCTTCAGTGTGTGCAGGGAAGAAGGAAGCTAAGGGAGGAAGAGGCACAGCAAGAGAAGGAAAGGAAGAAGGACTTAGCCGTAGTAAGAGAAGTCAGAAGAGAAGGAAGGTGCAGCTGAAGCCAAGGCACGGTGAAGCGAGAAGAAGGAAGGAAGGCTAAAGGAAGAAGAAGAGAACGTTAGAAGAGAAAAAGGGAAGACAAGGCTGAAGCCAAGGTAAGCAGAGCGCTAAGGAAGGAAGCAGAAGGAAGAAAGGAAATGTGCAGAGGAAGAAGAGAATGAAGAAAGTAAATAAGAGAAGAAAGAAGAAGAAGAAGAGAAAGCTACAAGGAGAAGAATAAGAGGCCATCATTTAAGATGCGTCTGATCCTATGATCAGAAGTCCAACTCTTTTATTTTTGCTATAAATTTAATTCATAAACTCTTGCATTTATATTGGATTAAGTTTTGAGTTACTCTAAGTGTTCAACTACATCATTGAGATTAATGAATAAATTCCATTTGCTCCCTGTGTTCGACCTCGGATACTTAGATTTTCGAGTAATAAATTCTTATTTGTTGTCAACGCTTGGTCACCTATACTACGACGCAACTGACTGCTAAAACACGATCAAGCGCTGCCAACAGTAGATCCTTGAGAAGAAGAGGAAGAAGGAGCACTAAAACCAGAGGGTGTTTGTGGTGCTTGTTGGACCATGTGAGCATGTCTGGGATTGCCTTGGAACCCTTGCGAATTGGGGCCTCTGTTAATCATATTTCACGGGTTCGATTGTGGTTGAGAAGGAAGGGATCCCTATTGTTTGCAATCCAATAGCTATCTCAACTGTCCCTTCACTAAGGCCATTTCTTCTTGGTGTTTTTATTCATGTCAGCCATCATTTTTATCAATGTATCCAATTGGTTTTAAGGGGGAGGGGCTGCCCTATTCTGATTATAGGGTGGTCTAACCGGTGGGCCTTGCTGATAGGAGGGGGGATTGGGCTTGGGTTGATTCTGGAATTGGTTCGATTTTTTGTTTGTCCAAGCAAAATTCGGGTGATTACACCATCCGATGTTGTAGGTGTTGGAGAAGGGGTCAAGTTTGGAATAACCTTGGATAGCTTGGACATCTTCAAAGATAGAAGGTGCCAAGGGGGAGGGAAGTGAGTAATCAGGGGTTGAGGGAGCAAAGGTCCCTCCTTGGAACATGGTCAAGGGTTGTTCCAGGTGCATTTGGCTCATTGGCCGTCCTAAGTCTACATTGTGAGCTTCCTTTGCTAAGAGGAGGGTCTGTAGTGGGTTTTTGGTCTAGTTTAGTAGCTCATGGATCTTTTTGTCCACCAATTCAACTCGATCCAACTTTTTGGCTATAATGTCCATGTCAACCATTCCAGAATTTGCTTGCACCTCATAGATCCCACCACGAGGTTGACTGGATCGATTAAACTGGGTCATGGAAGCATTGTTGAGAAAATTCTCACTCTTGGACTCAAAGAGTTTGATTACGCTCTCCTCATCTTTGTTCAAAAAGTTGCCTCTACATGAGGCATCAACAAAGTTCCTAAGGTTGTTGTCCAGACCATGGTAAAAGATCTGGGCCAATTGCCACCTTGGAACCTTATGGTATGGGCATTTCCTCAATAATTCATTAAATCACTCCCACGCCTCATGGAATTGTTCCCCACCTTGGAGTGTAAATATGGTAATGGCTCTTTTGAGGGCATTGGTTTTACCTATGGGAAAAAATTTCTTCAAAAATGCATACCTCAATTCCTCCCAGGTGGAGATGGATCTCCCTAAGGTTCTAAGCTAGTGAGATGCCTTCCCTTTTAGGGAGAAAGGGAATATCTTAATCAAAATAATGTCTAAGGTGATGTTCCTGGGTTTCACAGTTCTGGCAATCCGATCAAGGTCCTCTAGGCATTGGAAGGGATCCATATTTGAGCTCCCATGAAAGTGGCTCTGAATCAGGCTCAGGACATTAGGCTTCAGCTCAAAATCATCTCCCCCTTCGGGGACCCTAAGATGGGGTTCAATCCTAATAGCAGATGGATTGTAAAAGTCGTGGAGGGGCCTAGGTTGGCCCTCCGGAGGTTGTGGTGGGTTAGGTGGGTTCAATGGGGGTTGTCCTTGAGGGTTTTGCAATCTGTGTATGGCTTGCATGATGGTTTGGATCTGTTGTTGTAGTTGGTGGTTGGCAGAGATCCGGGCCTGAATGATGGCCATAGCATTGAGTGGGGGTTGGTCCTCAACCTCATCAATTCTTGGTTCAACCATTTCTTATGTAAAATCAAGTCTCCTCCTGATTTCCCTATCTAAAACAAACAACTCGAGATGCAGTGATCATCTCCCGTGCATACACTATGGAAGAATGGAGAGGGATGCGGAGAGAAACAGATGTGAGAAGTGTGCGCACAAACAAGTAAACAAGTCTAGTCCTTACAGTGTATACCTTAGGTGACCTAGAAGCATCAGAGGAAATGATCAAGCATGTAAACACTTAACCGCCCTTCCCAATGTTAATTTGCCCAGGCTGATTGCGAGGGGGTTGAAGGGAAGGTTCTTCCTTTGGCTTTCGCCACCGGTTCCGTAGATCCCACAACCGCGGTCGTTTGACACTTCCTTGCAGCCTAGACACCAGATTCTACAAAGGGAATGAAGGCTAAATGCCAAGCAAACCAAATCACACCTCCAAGACTTAAACCAGTTCTGCCTAAGGCACATCTACTCCATTTTAATGAGGGGCTAGGCTAGTGCTTGTGCTCAAGATATGTGATGAGGCGTTGATTGGGGTTGTGCCTCTTAGTTAATCGATTCGAGTGTGTGTGCACTTAACAAGACATGGTTCTCAAGCAAGGATTTTAAGATGTGGTGTCTTTTAATGTTTGTCCTTACTTTAGTGCCTTTTAAGGTTGGAGTGCCTTAGTGTTTTCAGACAAGGTTCAAGTGGGCACACAAAGTTTTTGCACGTAATGGGCGAAAGTTGATTTCCTTTAGAGTAATGTGGCCCTAGAAAAGCAACTCTAATGAGTTCATCCTAGTGTTCATGCAGTTCTATCAGGTGATTTGATTTTAGTTATGGTGAGTGGTGCGACCCAAGTCAAATCACGACAGCTTCGCAAACACCACTCAAGAGAAAGAAAAACACTCAAAAAGATTATCTTCTTAAGAATGTTAGGGTGTATATTTTTTTTTGTTAGGTGATGAGTTTGGAATGTGGGTCAAGTAGTCATTCACCATGCCAAATTTTTATTTATATTTTTTTATATATTTCTTTTTTTTTAAGCACGCAAACAACCAAAGGGTGGAGTGGTACTCACAACTGGTCTTCGCCACACTTTACTCCATCTCTACCGTTGCGAATCACGCTCCTTCACCGCCCATGCGTTGAGTTCAATCAATCGAGTAGAGGGAGAAAATGAGTTAGACAACGTGAATACGAATGTGTAATGAAAGCAACAAAAGAAATCCGTTGCCTCCCTGGCAACGGCGCCAAAAACTAATGTGCACGGGATGTGGTTGTTTAATTGTGTCATTATAGCATGCGTTCGCGACGTCAATTTTAATCTAGAATGTGGATTTGGTGAGTCTAAGTGTCAAACACAAGGAGGCGTAAAGTCGGACTACTTTGTTGCTTTTAGTTGTCACATGAAGTTTGGTTTACTGGCGAGAAAACGAGAGAGAGAGAGAGAGAGAGAGTAGGGTTAGAAATTTTCTTCAAATCATGACATTCATTTGCACAAAGTGAGAGCTATGGAAGAAACAACAACATTAGCATTTAGCATGTAACTTGAGTTTGTTTGCAAATACAACAATAGCTAAAAGCTTAAACAAAAGCAATATGAAACTAGGGTAAAGAGAGAGAGAGGAGAATGCAAGGCGGCCATGGCGGTGGAGGAGGGCTCCGTCGGCAGCTTGACAACTTCGGCGAGTGTGAAGTATGCTTGGTGAAGCTAGGAAGGAGCTAGGAGTATGGTGGAAGGTGTGTGTGTATTCAATGCCTCCAATGGGGTGGTTGAAGGGGGTTTAAATAGAAGAAAAGGGCTTCTAATTGAGGTAAGGGGGTTTAGTAATGTCCAGGACGTTGCTAAACCCCTTCCAAAAATGTTGCTGCAGGCCTCCGCCCACCAGTCCAAGCACGCGTCTGTTCTTCTTCTTGCTTCACGCCCACGATGTGCGTGCATTCACTGTGCACCGTCCGATCGAAGATCGAACGGTTGAGACTTCACGTGAGCGCGCACTGAGGATCTCTCTTGTGCAGCTCATGCCTCATGCATTATCGCACGCGTGAGCATCTCTACGCATCCACTAAGCCGCGTGGCCTCCATTTGCGTCGTCCGTGCACAGATCAACGGCTGAATTTTGATCACGCGCATGGATGCGGCTAGCGTGATTCGAACGGGCATCGGATGAGTGCGTAGGAGGGCCCTAACCGCTGCAGTGCGCTTCAGACTTTGTCGTGGTTTTGCATGAACTCTCAGTCGTTCGATGGATGATCGAACGACCGAGATCTCATCTAGGTGCGATGGAGAGGTGCTGCAGGTGAGCTAGTGGCTTCTGACGATCGGACGGCTTAAAATGCTTTGCGCGATGAGGCAGGGGCGCGTTGCGTGGGCGAGGGTGTGGTGATGCGGTGACGTGGCTGCTTGTGGGTGTTGATCTAATGATCAACGACCAGAACTTCTTGGGCCAATCAAGGGAGATCCGGATGTCGGATTTGAGTGATTTCAAGTCTGTTGGACTCGATTTGTCGATCTGAGTCCATCCGTGAGGTCCGATTGCTCATTTGAGGCCTATTTCAATACACACTTGTACATACGGCCATTAAACATTGATTATAAGCAATTTTAATTTGTCACACATGCAATGCTCCCAAGCCCATTATGGTATATCATTAACGCACATATATCCTCAAAACCAACCCCGGTTGATAGAATTATCATCCTTAGGTGTAGAGTTATCAGTGGTTTAGCACCTGGCCTAGCTGACACATGATCAGGGCCAATCTTCAGGCACAGCAGCCTATGCTTATGCTTCTTCAGGTATGACTAATACCTGGTTGATAGATTCTGGTGTGTCAGATCATCTCACTGGGAATTTTCAGTGTTTTGGAGATATGCAGAGAGTTCCACAGGGACATTCAGTCCAACTGGCAAATGGTAGGCATGCTCCTATTTGTGGTAGGGGAGTGTCTGCTACTCCTACTATGCATCTCTCATATGTGTATTATGTATCTGATATGGACATGCAATTACTTTCTATTAGTACTATTACAAAATAATTGAACTGTCTTGCGATTTGATGATGTTGGGTGTACCTTTGAGGACCACATGACGGGGAGAACGATTAGTGGCGAATATGAGGAGGGGGGTATCTACTAACTAGCTCAGAGTCCAGTTGCTGCAGCATGTCAGATGAGTTCTATTGGTAGTGTCTTGTAGTGGCATAGATGATTAGGTCATCCTTCTTTGGACAAGCTACGTCGGCTCATTCCACATCTCTCACTTGCCACCAAGATCCAGTGTGATGCTTGCCAGCTGGGGATGCACCATAGAGCCAATTTTCCAGCATCTATGAGTTCTAGTAGTTTTGGTTGTTTTGACTTAGTCAAGTGTGCAAAATCGATCTATGCAGCCCAAAAACAAACCGAGTACCTATATTCGATCCTATAGTCGACCTACTCGATTAATCGCATGACTCAATTTCAAGGTTTCAATTTTTTTTTAACATTGAAGCACATGCAACGCACCACCAAGCCTAAACCCCACTTCTGATTAAAAACCCCTAAAGTTCCAATGCACGAAAAGAACCCAAACAAAACCCTCGACCCTAACTCTCGACCTCATCTCCTCTCCTCTCTGTCACTCTTACCTCTTGCCATCCCATCACCCACCACCACTGCTCAGCGCCTTGTTGATCGTCACTCATCGCCCACCACTGTTGCTCAGAGCCTCATCGGTGAGGAACGACGCTGGTGGCTCTTCCATCGCCGTTGTGCAATCCATATTGTCGCTTTCCACATTGTTAAGTGCTATCATCAGCTGCTTCCATCATCGGTGAGGATGGTTTGCATACAACTATCTTTGGTTTACATTCAATTTACGTACATGATACACACAAACAAACACACACACACATACATATATACACTAGAGAGCTGCACAGCGCCTCCAGTGTGCTCCCCATCCCCAACTTCATACATATATACACGCACACACGCGCAATTATTATTAACAAATGATCTCATCACATCACATGCATCAATCTACCAGCAAAAAGCACATACTCATAATTATTGCCCCTGCCCTCTCACAAAAGTAATTAGAAAGCATGCACACCTTTCAAAAAAAAATTTAAGATAAATGATCCACTGTCTATCTGAAAATAGCTAGAAGGGATCGATAGATTATACTCTTGATTTGGACCACATACTTGTTTTTGGACCAAGTTATTCAACCCCTATTTACCTTGGTTTGCATACAAATCGAGACATGATTTGCATATTGATTTATAGCTTCCACATATTACATAGGTAGCAACTTGTGCTACACAGAAGTACTGAAATGATTTCTTTCAGTAAATGAGGGCTATGAGGGGTAATGTAAATCATTCTACATTTGGGGTAGAATAACTCCTATTTACTTAAATAAATCATTTATTTCATAGGTAGGTTTGTGTCCTTTTACTGTATATATATATATATGTGATATTTCAATTCATATATATGTATATTTAATATATATAATAGTATATATAATTATATTTAAAATTTTAAATATTAATGTTGAGGAAAAATGAAAGTCTCTATTCAAAATAGAAACCTAGCCTCTCTTTTATGTTAGAGATGTTTGGGAAATTACAACTATATCCCAAAGATAATAAATAAAAAATAAAAAAATCCCTAGGCTCTACACTCCCCCTCAAGTTGGGGCATAAATATCTACAAGACCCAACTTGTCGTACATGAAGTCAAGACGCTTCTTCTTTAGAGGCTTGGTAAATATATCAGCCAACTAAAGCTCAGAGGAGACATATGGGGTACTAATCTTACCACTAAGAATAGTGTCACAAAAAAAATGGCAATCAACCTCGATATGCTTGGTCCTCTCATGGAAGACTAGATTCGAGGCCATATAGGTGGCAGATTTATTATCACAGAGCAATGAAACGGGTAGAGTAGTTTGGATACCAAGATCCTGCAAGAAGGAAACAATTCACATAACCTTACAAGTAACCTGTGCCATGGCTTTATACTCCGCCTCAGCACTAAAATAAGACACAAAACTTTGCTTCTTGCTCCTCCAGGAGACAAGATTTCCCCCAATATAGACTGCAAAACTGGAAGTGGAGTGTCAATCCTCCACAGATCCAACATAGTCTGCATCAAAGTAAGCAAGTATGTCTAGGCTGCCACTGTCTCTATAATACAACCCTCTACCTGGTGTCCCTTTGAGGTACCTCAAAATAAGGCAAACCTCATGCCAGTGGCTATAGCATGGAGCCTGCATGTGCTGATTGGCCATACTTACTGCAAAACTTATATCAAGCCTCGTAATGGTAAGACAGAGTAACCGACCCATTGTATTATGATACTGAGTAACATCATCATATAAGGGATCCTCATCAGAATGACGTGCAGGCATTGACTCCACAGGTATACCAAAGGGCTTAGTCCCAAGCAAACCAACTTCTTGAAGGATCTAAAGTTTATATTGTTTTTGTGACAAGGATAAACTTGACTCTCGTCATACTACCTCAATACCTAGAAAATATCTCAACTCGCCCAAGTCCTTGCTAACGAATGAAGACTGTAAGAAGGTCTTGGTCTGAGCAATGCCATCCTCATCATCACCTATAAGAATCATATCATCCACATACATGGCTAAAAGAACAACACATGTATGTCCTCCATACTTTGTCTTCTTGATGAAGACTAAATAATCAAAAGCAAATCGCTGGAACCCAATCTTCTCAATTTCAGTACTGAGCCTCTCAAACCAAGCACAAGGACTCTGTTTCAATCCATATATTGCCTTCTTCAAATGACAAACATGCTCCCCTTGGGTGTTGTAACCTAGTGGCTATCTCATGTATACGTCCTCCAATAAATCACCGTACAAGAAGGCATTCTTGATGTCAAGCTAATGTAAGGGCCATCTCCTGATCACTACAACAGATATAATAATCCTGACAGAGGTACTCGAGCTACTGAAGAACAAGTCTCAAAATAATCTACTCCATAAGTCTGCGTAAAGCCTTTGGCAACAAGCCTTGTCTTATACTTGTCTATTGTCTTATCAGGTACTTAATAGTGTAGACCCATCTGCAGTCCACCAAGGTAGCACCCTCAGGACAAGGTACTAACTCCCAAGTCTGTCATGACTGTAAAGCCTGTATCTCTTCATCCATTGCAGCTTGCCACTTAAAATTGCGTGAAGCCTGGGCAAAATCCCTAGGAATAGCAGCGGTAGTAATAGCTGAAGCAAACTGACGAACACCATCTTCAAGATGAGCAACACTTGTGTACTGAGAAAGAAGATGGAATGTACCATCCCTACTAAATCTCCTCAAGGATGCCTACACCTCTATCTCTGAGCTACTCCCAGCTGCTAAATCTGAATCAAGCCCATGAACAAGCAAACTGTGTGGTCTCTGGTGATATACCTGAGTCTCCTTCAGAGCAGCCTGTATAGATGTTCCCTCCTCTAAGAAGTAAGGAATCTCCTCAAAGAAGGTAACATTTGTAGTAACAACATATCTCCTACAGTTTAGGTCGTAACACCAGTATCCCTTTTGCATCCTGGAATACCCAAGAAAGACACATTTAGTCGCCTTGAAGAGAACTTGTCCTAGTTGCCGTATGCCTAGACAAAACAAGTGCATCCAAACACCCACAAGGGTAAAGCAAATGGCCTGTCACACTCTAGATGAATCACTTGGAAAGGAATCCGCCCTCGAAGAACTGATGAAGGCACTCGATTAATTAGGTAGGCCACAGTGAGGATAACATCTCCCCATAATTGCTTAGGAACCTTCATCTGGATCATCAAGGTCCCAACAATGTCCAGGAGATAGCGAAGCTTTCACTTAACCACACCATTTTGCTGAGATGTCTTGGCACAAGATTTCTGATGAATAATACCTTGGGAAGAAAAGAGATCCTATACATCTCACTGCATAAACTCCAAGGCATTATCACTACGAAAGACTATAATTGTACCATCATACTAAGTCTGAACCTCTACCAAGAACTACTGAATAATCTGTGGAATCCCTGCATGTGTCTTAAACAAGAAGACCCAAGTGAGACGGCTAAGATCATCCATAATAACAGTGTAGTATCGGTGTCCTCCTGGAGTAGGCACTCTGGTCGATCCCCATACATCACAATGTACCAAGGCAAAAGGGACAATGCTCACCCCAGCATCCCTCTGTGAATACGTACTCCTATGGTGTTTCCCAAGCTAACAATCCTCGCACTACAACGTCAAAGAATCTGGCAAGCTGGGATACATTTTACGCATCTTCTTAAGCAAGGGATGCCCAAGTCGCCTGTGCCATAGCCATGGATCAAATGCTATGGATGTTGCTCCTGTAAATAATGTAGGTGTGTCAAGGTAATAGAGTCCATCACGCTCTATACCTCCACCTATAATATCTCATGTCTACCTGTCCTAAAAGTAGCAATAGCCCTCATCAAAGACAATGTGGCACCCCAAGTTCTTACAAATACAACTCACTGATAGCAGACTCATCAGGAACTCAGGGGCACAATGAACTCCTCCTATCAACATCTTACGAGAAGCACGTACCTACCTCACTGTAGTAATAGGTGACATGGCCCCATTAGCCACCCTCACCTCCTTGACCCTACACAGAGCTTTGGGATCTACGAGATGCTGCACATCTCCTATGAAGTGGACAGAAGCACCCGAATCAATTATCCACCATCCTCTGATTTTATTCTTCTTTCTCCCGATGTCTTGGGTTGCAAATGCAAACCCCTTCAACCCTGAGATAGAATTTCTTGGCGAGCAAGTCACCTCTTCGGTATGCGAGAGAAGACTCATTGTTGTAGTCAAAGGTAAGAGAAGGCTCATCACCATGATCCAGATGCATGACACACACTTTGTTACGTACAAGAGGGCATCAAGAACTGCGAACCAAGGTGGTACGCACCCTAACTGGGCCACTAGCAGACCTCTAGCAGATCTGCCAGTGGCCCGCAGCATATCGCCAACAAGACTGCCGCCCACCTCTTGATTGGCTTCGCTGGCCCTGGGACCAGCAGTGACGGTGGTGCAAGCCATCACAGCACCTACAGCATCGGTGAAACCTCCAACATAGGCAGTGTCAGCGGTGGCGCAGTCCATCGCAATATGAATGGCGGTAATGGGACCTGCTGCAGTGGCGACAACAGCGGTGGTAGAGGGGCAGAGCACGCTACCGTTGCTACTCTCTTTCCAATCTTTGAGATCATTAATCGAATCCCCATAGTCTTGGAGATTCAATCATCTTTTGGTGGAATATCGGAACACCGACCTAGGATCACTGCTCTAATACCATGTTGAGGAAAAATGAAAGTCTCTATTCAAAATAGAAATCCCAGCCTTTCTTTTATATTATAGAGGTTTCAAAAAATTACAAAGAGACCCCAAAGATAATAAAAAAAGATAAAAAAATCCCTAGGCTCAATAATTAAAAAATACTACACCGATTAATCTTCGATTAATCACCCACATACCGTATACTCGTTAGTCAATGACCTCACCAACTGAATACCAACTGCCGATTTCTGCAGCTTTGAACTTAGTGCATTGTGATGTGTGGGGTCCAAGTCATGTTATAGACTGACATGGTCATAGATAGTATTTGTTATTTGTGGATGATTTTTCACATTTGACGTGGATATTTTTTATGAAAAATAAATCAGATGTTGGCTCTCTTATTATTTAGTTTATTGCCTTTGTGAAAACTCAGTTTGATATGTGTATAAAGGCTCTCAGAACAGATAATGCACTAGAATTTTGTGCCAAGCAACTAGACACTCTGTATGCTTCTCTTGGTATTGTACACCTGACCTCCTGCCCACACACATCACAACAGAATGGGGTGGCAGAGCAGAACCATAGACACATTTTGGATACAGCTCATGCCTTGCTTATTCAAAATAAGGTCTCACACTTGTATTGGGGGGATGCAGTACTAACTCCATGTTATCCCATTAATCGGCTTCCCTCTTCTATGCTTCATGAACAAATACCCTAGACAGTGTTATATCCAGATGTTGATCTATTCTTGATGCCACCCAAGACATTTGGCTGTGTTGCATTTGTTCACTTACTTGGACCTAGACATAACAAGCTTGTCCCCAGAGCAGTCAAGTGTGTGTTTCTTGGCTATTGTCGAACGCAGAAGGGGTATAGATGTTTTGACCCAATTCATAAGAAGCAGTATGTTAGTGTGGATGTTACATTCCATGAGTTCATTCCCTACTTTTCCACATTAGCTTGTCAGCTGCATGATGTGGAAATTGCTGCACCTATGCCTGTGTCTCCTATATCTATGGATGATTTCTAGGTTAGTAGTACCACTCCCGAGCAGCCTGCCAGTTCACTCAAGATTATACATCCAGATGAAAGAACACTTAAGGGCTCTACATATTAGAGAGAGAAAGTTACACACCCTCCTCCTCTATCCCGCCTGAGCTACCATAGTCCTCCCCTGATCAGGTACATATTGAGCTCACTGACAGTACTTCTATTGATGTTTCTCCAGGTCCACCTGATGATGGTGATGTTTCGATTGCCATTCGGAAAACCTCTCACTTCTGTGCTTATTATAGTGTGGCTAGAAGTGCAGTGTCTACCCACTCTTTAGGTGCTACATTTCATGCCTTTACCACTACGGTGTCTACCTTTAAGATTCCCACATCTTATCAACAGGCACTTCTGAATCCACATTGGAAGGCGACGATGAAAGAAGAAATGTCTGCTCTTCGTGATAAGGGCACTTAGGAGTTGGCCTCGTTACCTTCTGGCGCACATCTTGTTGGAGCAAGGTAGGTCTTTACCTTGAAATACAACCCTGATAGGTCTATTTCTCAGTACAAGGCTCATCTCGTGGCCAAAGGATTTACTCAGACTTATGGAGTGGATTTCTTTGACACCTTCTCGCCAGTGGCTCAGCTCTATACTGTTCGCATTATTATCTCTGTATTGCGCACTATGGATGGGCACTTCATCAACTGGACGTCAAAAATGACTTATTATATGGCAATCTTCAGGAAGAGATATATATGCAACAGCCCCCAGATTTCAAGGTTCAGGAAGAGTGCGTGTGCAGATTGTGTAAGGCAATCTATGGCTTAAAGCAGAGCCCCAGAGCATGGTTCCAGCAACTATCAAAGGCATTTTCTGTGATTGGGTTACAGAGGTCTCTATCTGATCACTCTCTGTTTGTGGAGAAGACTAGTAGGGGTGTTGTGGCTCTAGTCGTGTATGTAGATGGCTTTATTCTCACAGGTGATGATGCGGCTGGTATATCCCAGGTCGAGGTTTATTTGGCGTAGCAATCCGTTATGAAGGATCTTAGGAGACTCAAGTACTTCTTAAGTATTGAGATTGCCACAAGCAAGTAGGGAATTGTTATGTCTTAAAGGAAGTATGCTTTAGCTATTCTTTAGGAGGATAGCATGCTTGGATCTAAGGGAGAAAATATCCCTATGGATCCAAAGGTTCACCTATTTGATGAGCCTGCTCGACTAATGGACAGGAAGACATATGGGCGGCTTATGGGAAAATTACTCTAACTGACTATCATTAAGCTAGATATTAGCCTCGTGGTAGGCAAGTTGAGTCAGTTTCTAGATAGGCATACTGGTGAGCATTGGCAAGCAGTAATGCAAGTGCTGAGGTATATCAATGAGACTTCAGGCTGAGGACTTTTGTTTCAGAAAGAAGCTCCTATGATTGTTGTTGGGTATTCTGATACCAACTACATAGGTGATATTGGAGACAGGAGATCAACCATAGGTTTTTGTACCTTTGTTGCAGGAAATCTGGTGACATGGAGAAGCAAGAAGCAGAGCGTTGTGTCATGTTCTAGTGTCGAATCAGAGTATCGCGTTATGGCACATACTGCTACTGAGATATTAGGATACAATCATTATTAAAAGATCTCAATGTTACTATTAAGGAGCCTATGGAGATGTACTGTGATAACAAAGCTGGCACTTATATAGCCAATAACCCTATGTTTTATGAACGAACGAAGCATGTGGAAGTAGACTGCCACTAGACTAGAAGTTTGATTCAGCAGTGTCTACTTTGCACTTTCTATTTAGCTTCGCCAGAGCAAACTGTTGACATGTTCACCAAGCCTTTGTCACGGCCCTTTTTTCAGAAGTGTAGGAACAAGTTGAGCATGGTGGATGTATATACTCCAGCTTGAGGGAGAGTGTTACATTATGTTATGAGGGTGTCCGTGTAATTTTTATTTCTATTTGGAGTCATGTGATATTTTTCCTTACTTCTCTCTATAAAAAAGGTGTAGGGTTTCTTTTACGAGATAAGACATTTCATTTCCTTCAACTGCCACAAATGCAATGGTCTGCCGAATATCAATAGAAGAGGCCTTCACAGCAACTCTACTCATTTAGCTGTATGCTTCTTTTAGAGATGGAAGCTCAAAAGGTATCAAAATCTACAACCTGGTTGCCTCATAAAGCCCAAGTCCATCCAGAAACTGTAGAACTGTAGCCTCTCTCTGGTACTCTCTCTATATGGCACAGGTACATACGAGTCTGCAAGCATTATATCTCTCCAAGAGCCCCTTAAGGGTGGCATAGTACTAAGACAATGACTGACCTTCCTACTTCAAACTATCAATCTCATGGTGAATCTCAAACACTTTGCTGCAATTCTTCTCACAAGAATAAGTATCATGTAGAGAATCGCACATCTCTATAGTCATCTTGTAGTACATAATGTTGTCTCCAATCTAGGGCACAGCATAGTTCATGATCCACACTCGGACCATCCCATTATCTTTCTTCCACATGGTGTGTTTCCCCATCTTGTTTGTTGGTTCATTCTCCATCAAGATATGTTCCTTATCATGATCCTCAACTGTCATGAGGAACATCTGAGACCATCTAGCATAGTTGGTCTCATTCAACTTTGAGATAGGAACAAAGAAGGGATTCTTATAGTTCCCTGCATCCGTAGCAGTATCCAATGTCACCTCCGAACTGTTGAATGATGCCATCGTGCCTAGTAAGGAGAGAAATAGCCACCAAACTTTTCTGAAAGACTTATTTCAAATCTAAAAAATAGGAGAATAAAACATCTTAACTTAATTATGGGAGCCCTACACCTCTTTATAAGAGGAGAGGTGTGGGACAATAGCGACATGGTCCATAAGAAATAAAAGTCACACAAAAGAAGTATAGGAAATAACATCCATTATCTAACACTCCCCCTCAAGCTAGAGCATGAATATCAATCATGTTCAACTTCGAACAGCATGCCTCAAAGGCAGATCTTACCAAGGGCTTTGTGAAGACATCTGCAGCTTGCTCCTCAGAGGTGACACTCATGGTATGTACCATCCCACACTAAATAAGATCCAGAGTATAGTGGCAGTCAATCTCTACGTGCGTTGTCCTCTCATGGAACATAGGGTTATTGACAATGTAGGTTGTTCTGTTGTCACACCGTATCTCCATAGAGCTATCCAGATGAACATGAAGATCTAATAGAACTGACTTAACCCAGACCATCTCAGCAATTGTTTGGGCTATGACCCTGTACTCTGACTTTGCACTGGATCTAGATACAACTGTTTGCTTCTTGCTCCTCCATGTAACAAAATTGCTCGCAACAAAGGTGTAAAATCCTGTGGTAGATTTTCAGTCCCCAACACAGCTAGCATAATCAGCATTAAAGTATGCTACAATCCCCATGGGCGTTCCCTTACGGAACAATAATCCTTGTCCTGGTGCTTTCTTCCCATACCTAAGCACCTGCATTGCAGCCTCCCAGTGCTGCCTAGTTGGCTTATCCATAAACTGGCTAAGCCTACCAACAGACAAAGATAGGTCTCGACGAGTGATGATGAGGTAAAGGAGCTTACCCACCAGCTACTTGTAAGCCCTACTGTCAACCGCCTCAAATTTCTCATCATATAAGTGGACCTTGGGATCCATGAGAATATTTGCAGCCTTAGCTGCTAACATGTCATTCTCCTGAAGATGATCAAGAGCATCCTTCCTCTACAAGAGCACCACTCCATCCCTACCACGTGCAACCTCAATGCCCAAAAAAAACCTCAACTGTCCCAGATCCTTCATGCTAAACTTCTCTGATAGATGCCTCTTGACTTCGTCTACGCCATCTCTGTCATCCTCGGTGATGATAAGATCATCAACATATACCAGGAGTGCCACAGTCCCCCTGTCAATCTTCCTGGTAAATAAGGAGTGATCTGAAGTTGAGCGCCTTAGACCAATATGGTGGAGCACCTCTAATAACTTTTGGAGCCAAGCCCTAGGACTCTGCTTCAATCCATAGATTACATTCCTTAGTCTACACACACACTCCCCCTGAACCTTGAAACCTAAGGGTTGTTGCATATAAACCTCCTCCTGAAGATCGTCGTAGGGAAAGGCATTCTTCACATCAAGCTAGTATAGCGGCCAGTCCCTACGAGCAGCAACAAAAATAAGTATCCGGACAGTGGAAAGCCTTGCAACAGGAGAGAAAGTATCAAAGAAGTCCACCCCATACGTCTGAGTGAACCCCTTTGCTACTAACTTGGCCTTATACGTCGAAATAAACCCATCAGGGTTGTATTTCAAGACAAAGACCCATCGGAAGCCAACCAGTCGTGCGCCAATAGGAAGTGAGATGAGATCTCAAGTCTGTCTACTTCGAAGTGATGCCATCTCATCCTCCATGACTTGACGCCACTTTGGATCAAACATGGCTTGCTAGTAGGTAGACAGAATGTGTGACGTTACAAGTGCTTAACAGAAGCTGCTAAACTAAGGAGCAAGACCATCGGTAGCCAAACTGCCTGCAACCTGGTATCTGGACTTACAGGTGTGCGGTTCCCTCCTAATGGCAATAGAGAGATTTGAATCATCTAGTACCTCTGACTAAGTTGCTGCAGAAGGAGCCTCACCACTGTGGTGATCTGCACTATCTGGGGAGTTAGGTCTAACCAAACTATCACTAGCACCGAGTACCCTCTCAACTACCTGTGAACCATCAGCTGCTGGTGAGGGAGGAGGCCTCTGAAAAGTGGTGTGATGCATGTGATGAGTACGTAATGACTCGTGCAATCTCTCAAAGTCATCCAAGGAGGAAGAACTCATCTGTCTATCAGCTGAAGGTCTGGACTGAGAAGTAGACACCTGAGTCTCTACACATGGAACATGAAGGGGAAGAAAAGCAACATCATCACAAGAGCTCCTTTGTCTAGTGATTGAGAAATATGGTGTTTCCCATGAAAACTCACTTCGGCACTGACATAATGCCTGTTCTGCAAAGAATCGTAGCAACGGTATCCCTTCTATGTCCTAGAGCACCCCAAAAATACGTACTTGATAGCACGAGGAGCCACTTTGTCACGAACAAGTGACAGCGCATGAACGAATGCAACACATCCAAAGGTCCTAGGAGGCACATGAAATAACTCATCATCTAGATGCTTGTGAATAATTGAGCTGGGCATCTTGTTGATGAGATAAGTCACTGTCAGAAGTGCGTCCCCCCAGTACTTCTGTGGCACATTGTGATTAATCAATAGTGTACGGGCAACATCCAGCAAGTGCCTATGCTTCCGCTCTGTGATCCCATTCTGCTGTGAAGTGTGAGGACAAGTGGTCTGGTGAACAATCCCACAAGTCCTGTAGAACTCCTTGAGTCTGGCAGTGCAGCACTCAAGAGCATTATCAGTCTGCACCATCTTCACTGTGGCTGAATACTGTATGTCGATCTAGAGAAGAAGAGTCTCTATGCATCCTCCAACCTTTGCTTTGCTCTTCAGTAAGAACACCCACGTGGCTCTAAAGAAATCGTCTACGACAACCAGGTAGTACTGGTGTTCCATCCGATCTGGGACTCTACTCGATTCCCATACATCCTCCATATGGAGCAACTGAAATAATGTCGAGGATCCAGGAGAGGTGCTAGCTGGAAAAGAGGATCGATGGTGCTTACCCAATTGGCAAGCATCGCACTGTATGGTAACAACTGGGGAAATATGTGGTATCACCCTCTTGAGGCAATCTAGAGACAAGTGGCTAAGACGAACATGCCACTATAAAATACTCCCGCTACCATATCAACTCTAGCAAACAGCTCCTGTCCCAGACGGTAAATGCCATTCTCCTCCGTACCTCTAACCACAATCCTCTCAGTGAGCTTGTCCTGAACAACACGTCCAACATCATCGAAGATTACTCTGCAGTTGAGATCCTTTGTGATTCTACTCATACAAGACACAGTGGAAATGCTGGCACATGTAACGCACCAGACAGCTGCAAACTAAGGGTCACAGACACCTTCTCCTTACCCCAAACTGGGGCGTACCTACCGTCCGCCACCTATACAGTCCTCCCTAGGGGAATGTATTGTAACGAATAGAAATAGGTTTGATCACCACACAGATGCTGCGACGCACCCAAGTCAATCAGCCACCCATCTCCATGGTGGCTTTTGTAATGCTCTTGGTGCACCAGACTCACACACTCTACCATTGGTGTCAAGTAGACCATATCCAAGTAAAGCAAACAAATGTAGAATCTGTTGTCCATGTCAACTCATCCACAACCATAGAAACAAGAACGTAGATTTGATTCAACGCATTTCAGATCATGTGACAAAGAAAAAGATGGAGATTTAACCCCTAGACATGAACCCAAGGAGGAACCTTGGATCGACACCTAGACGCCAAACAAGAACCCCCCTCCCCCTCGGGGATCAACGAGGAGCAAGTTAGGTCTGGGACAGACCTAGCTCACTCGCCCAGGGGTGGTCGTCCTCCTCCGACCAACGGTCACGGCATGTGCAGGTGGTTAGCAGTGGAGATCGCCCACCAACAACAAGGGCACCACCCCCACTGGCAGGGACGTACGGCGAGTTGCAGCAGAGGCACGCGAACCTGGTCTACATTCGCTAGAGGCGGTGGTGACGGCGCTTTGTCGAGCTGCTACACGCGGTGTGCATGCAGCGGCACGGACTAGGGCAATGGAGCGTGCGCCCTCCTACGGGCTAGCGGCCCCTACTACAGCCACGGGACACCGAGCCAGTAGCAGTCTAATAGCTGTTGCGCCTAAAGAAGGATGGCTAGGGTTTTTCGTGGATGGATGTTGGTGGTTTGTGGGGGGTGGGATACCAGAACCAGATCTAGGATCGCGCTCTAATACCAAGTAGGAGAATAAAACCTCTTAACTTAATTATAGGAGCCCTACACCTCTTTATAAGAGAAGAGGTGTGGAAAAATAGCAACATGGTCCATAAGAAATAAAAGGCACATAAAAGAAACATAGGAAATAACATCCATTATCTAACATGAAACATATAGATCAAGTAGATGGTGATCCCTTGACCATGAAATCCAAGACATCGGAGTCTCAGAGATCACGTCAAGAGCCATTGCAACCTACTAGGATCAACAAAGGCACGCACTAGGGCATGGGGAAGGTCCCAGCGACACCACCCAAGGGGTTGGGCCCTTCCTCTCACTGGCACAGGGGTCGTCGAACCACCTGTAGGAGGTGGCAGCGGCAGATCAAGGCCACATGGAGTAAGGAGGGAGAGAGGGGTTAGGGTAGAGTGGTTACGAAGGCCTTGTGCGGGTAGGATACCAAAGTGCCAACCTAGGATTGCCTATTTGATACCAAGGTTGCTACGAACGTGACCTCAAGACGGGTTTTTAAGACGTCTGGGAAGTGGCCCATACGTCTGACCAGACGTCTGGAACCCTTTCCAGACGTCTGGTATTAAATTTTTGCGGCGTACGGGGTTGCGTCTGCGCGCATGCGTGCGCAGACTGCACCCGCCGCTCTCTTCTCTCTTTTTCCCTCTCTCCTCCTGCAGGGCGCAGCTCCTTTCTCTCTCTCTCCCCACGCGGCCTTATAAGGCCCCTCGCCCTCTCCCTCACCCTCATCACCTCAGCTTTCCTCTTCTCCTTCTCCCTGCCGGTGCGAGAGCGCGAGCGAGCAAGTGAGCGGCGGCAGCAGCAGCCGCAGCGAGTGTGCGGGAGGGGGTGTTGCGAGAAGAAGACGCCCGACCGTGAGGGCTCAAGCTTTCCGGGGCAGCTAGAGCCGGCCGGCGGGGGAGCAGCGGGCATGGAGTGTCGCGGAGGGGCTGCTGCAGCTCGGGCAGCAAGCGGACGGGGCGCGGCGCGGCCGTGCGTCGCGGGCGGAGAGCGAGTTGGGCTCTGATTCTGGAAAATTTTCCAGAATCAGACAACTAGGCTTACGACCAGACGACGGTGTAGACGTCTTGAGGACTGTCCAAACGTCTGGCCGGTAAGATATTTCTATCTTCTTCCTTTTTCGCGTGTACGGCCATGCGGCCGTCCGCCGCGCCTTCGTCTGCGAACCGTCGTGCTGAGAACAGGGTGGGTGCGTGCAGGTTCTGCTCGGGAGGGCATGAGGACTCGCCATCCCACGTGAATCGGACGTCTGGCCGCAGTGCCAGACGACGGGAAGGACTTCCAGACGTCCGGGGTGACCATCAGACGTCTGGGAACTAAGCCAGATGCCCCCGCAGGCTTCTGGACATCTGAAGGACTACACAGAGTGAAGGTACACTCTGACCCACATTTTAAGACGTCTAGAAGAGGTTCCAGACGTCTGATTTTGGGGCAGTTTCGTCGTTTTCGACCCGTTTAGGGCCCGTTCGGAGTCCGTTTTTCACGTTTCGAGTTGCGTTCTTTCCATAATAAAATCCTCTACCCGTTTACAGTAATTATATACCATTCTGAGAAACTCCTTGTGTTTGATCCTTGTATTAGGATCCCGTTCCATCGCAGTCTTGGGGGTTGCGAAGGCGCGCGGGATTTCCAACCACGCCCCCAGTACTCCCGTTGTAGCTGGTAGAGTGGCTTTTAATTTAATTAGCATAATTTGTTACAATTGTAGAACAATTAATAGAGTCTAGGGTATTGCATGAACCCTAAGACTGAGAAACTAGATTGAATGATAGATCCTAGGGTATTGCATGAATCCTAGGATTGGAAAACTAGATTGAATGATAGATCCTAGGGTACGGCATGAATCCTAGGACTGGAAAACTAGTGGAATATATATATTGCAGTCTTGGAAAAGTGGAAAGGAAATAATAGCTGCCTGTAAAATAATAGCTTCCTGTAAATTAATAGCTTCCTGTTATGAATGAATAAACATGATTAAGAATATGGGTTGTATGAACGTAAGACTGGAACAATGAAACCTGCAATGGCCAAACAAAAAGAATACGAACCCTACGGGGAATTAGGAGTAGAACTCCTGGAAAGAGAATAGAATGGAACTGAGAAAGTGAAACGTGGAAGTGTGTTGTCTCTTGGGTACGTGGTACCAAAGAGAGCACACATTACCTCTTAGTGTAGATGGGAGCTTGCCGCCCTCAGGTTGAGACCGAGGTGGGTTTGGCCACTGTACACCGACTTGCTGGCCCTCGCGTACGCAGTACCGAGGAGAGCTACTAGTGTAGGGAGAGCACTAGCTACCCCACGGGCCCCGGGGTTCTGCTAGCCTCCTACACCGACTTGTTAGGCCCACTGGGCAAACCAGGGTAGTCAGGCGAGGGTGCGCGGACTGTGGAGGGGTTGAACCCCTGTTACTGAGAGGGCTCTGCCCTATACTGATTCCGTGCTGTGTTTTGAGCGCACCCGTTAACGGAAACGACTGACCGCGTGCCAGTGCGGGGTAACTACCCGTGCACTTATCGCGCGTGCCATAGTCACCGTTACGTCTGTCAGCGACCTTGGGGTGGTTGACTGGGGGTAGGACCACCACGGGGGACTCTCCCAGCTAGGGGAGCACCACGTGTTACTTCTACTTTTCGGAAAAGACTGCAATCAAGATCGTTCCCACGAGGAACATGCGAGATCAAGTGAAGGATCTGTGGAATAAATAAATCGTGAAATAATAGAAAGACGTAATTAAAGAAAGTAAAAATATAACCGCTACTGTACACTCTACTGTTTCTTTAGCTTTTAGCTGCCACTCTACTCAGCGTTTTGCTGACGTGTTACACTCGTTACTTTTTAGGACCAGGTGTTGAGCAGCCAGGGTCAGCTGCTGCAGAGGACGCTGGGTCTAGTAGGGTCCAGTAGAGTTGCCGCAATTCTTTTTGTACTTTTCTTCCACTGTAGTGAGTAATTTCCTTGTTACTCCTTGTACTTCTTTATTGTAATGTACATATTCGTTGTTCTACTGTTGTGGTGGTGTATACTGTAGTAGTTCCTTTTCTTACTACTGTATTTTGTTACTGCTAGTTATATTCATGTTGAATATGGTTTATTTTACTGCTCTTTTGGTTACTTCCTCATTGGACAACTAGGTCTTGGGATTAGTCGAGTCGGTCTGATTCTCGTGTCTCATAGGGACTCGGGAATCGGGTCGTTACAAAGTCAGAGACTGAAAAATCTTATTTCACCAAAAAACCCTACACCTCTTTATATAGAAAGAGGTAAGGGAACATCTGCAGTACGTGTCTATAAAAGAATAATAAAATAACACAAGACCATAAAACAAGATCGAAGGGGTATCCCAACAAACTTTAATATCAAATTCTTCCATTTTTATGCAAATGGGAGAATAAAAAGGAATTGGATTTACTCTGTTTTCGATATGAATGGCTTACATGCAGGGTGATAGGATGTTGACTTCTAGTGCCGCCTTTGTTGTCAGTAGGACCAAAGAACTTGACACTTTAAGGGTTACAAACATAGAAGATTCAACTTAGCAGATGCTAAAACTCTCTCTTGCCCCTTCTCAGAGGATGAGATCTGGTAGGCTTTGTGCTCACTAAAGCAAGAGCAACTGGATGGGTTTCTGATACTCTTTATAAAGAAGTTCTGGCATCTCTTGAAGGTGGATATCATGCATATTTTTTATTACTTGATGACTAATGGTGACCTTATGAAGATTAATTGCTTATTCCTCCTCTTGCCAAAGGGAGATGTGGCAAAATCAGTAGGTAACTATAGGCCAACTGCATTATCCAACTTTATTTACTTGTTGATTGCCAAGACCTTGGGTCGATATCTGGTAGATGTCCTTGACCTACTGATTAGACCCGTTTAGTCTACTTTTATTAAGGGAAGATCCATTATGGTAAACCACATCGTGGCTTCTAAGATCCTCTCAACTTGGAAGTAGGATAGGACCGAGGGCTTTTGTTGGAAGATTGATTTCTCTAAAGTGTATGATAGTCTTAATTAGAGCTTCCTGTTGTCCAACATGCAATTAAGAGGTTTTCCTTCCATTTGGATTTGGTGGATGAAGGCTTGCATTACTCCAACCTCGTGTTTCATGTTGATTGAAAGAGCGATTCTTGTTTTCAATGAAATTTTAAACATAAAATGTCGCGTCGTTATAGTTCGTTACATGATAGAAAATCACTTTTCAAAATATTTAATAATTTAAAATCTAATCACGAAAATAGTTAGGTCGTCTCCACATGAAGGAATTAACATATTAAACTAGTGAGTGGTGCCTCATTTATTTGGGAATCTCAATGGATGTGCCTCGTTTATATGTGATTCACCAGTAAGGGGAGGAATTGCTTCAGTATGTTCAATTACTTCTAACGGAGGATTAGTCTTAATGTTATGGAGTAAGCCTATATCTCTCAATTCTCCTCAGGGCATAAATCCTCAATTGGTATGTATTGTCCCTGAGAGTCTCTCCTAGGCTTCTCAATCTCGTGTTCGTCCTCCTCCAACATCAACTCCATATCTTCCTGATTTTGTGGAGGAATATTTTCAAAATCAAAAGTAGGGAGGAATCCAAATTTCACCACATCATTCATATCTTCAAGGGGTAAGTCCTCGAATAACACATAATCCCCTCGAGATCCACTCCAAACTCTAAGTCTGGGTTCCTCCATTGGGTCATCATCCTCCTCTAAAATAGACTCTTTGTATCCTTGAGACTAGAATTCTTCAAGATCTTGGTCCATTCCCTTAGGGTCACCTATATTAAACATATGTAAATCCTCATAATGTTGTATGTTAGGTGTTGGTTCCCTACGTGGAGGATCGAAATTAGGCTCACTAAGGATAGAATGGGGCTCTACCACATGATCAATCGGGGAAGTGTAATGAACAACACGACCTTGACCTAGGTCATCAGGGGTAAGAAAAATACTGTCAGCGGGGTCAAGATCCTTAAGTGATACCATCTTCCCTTTCTTTTGACTCAAATATAACACGAGTGGATAATCACTAGGATCATTCTCCTCTAGTGGCCATGTCTTATGGGGAGAGTCTAAGTGATAGCTACTCAAAATGGGATCCCTATTATCCTTTGTTTCCTCAAAAAGATCTTGGTGATTGGAGGTAGAAAGGTAGGGATCAGAATCACTCATATAAGGGTAGCTAAGATTACTAATTTCTTCATTCAGTCGTTGACTATTCCTTAACATCTCTCCCATAGACTCCATCATTTCTTTTTGTTGTTTTTGCATTTCTATCATAAAAGAGGAGAAGCTACTACTATCAAATTGGGGAGGATAGTCAATCTCAGGCTCTGGTTGCCAACGGGTATCAGTCCAACCTTGATAAGAAAAATCATGAAGGGTAAGAGGGTTGGGTGTTTGCAAACTTGAAAATTCTGCTCCTAGGCTCTGCTCAAAAGTAGGAGATATTAGGCCAGTACTTCCGAAGTAAAAAGAAGAATGATCCCACAAATTGTCATTGTACCCCTCTAAGGAGGGATACGCTTAAGGCATGGGATCCTAGTTAAAAGATGGGCAGTATTGGTTCTGATAATCTAAATGACAGGAGTAAGGGTAATCTATTTCTTTTAAGCCAAATAGGTTTAACTCTCTTAGGACTTAGAATAAATCAGATTAAAATCAAAAACTTCCTAGAGAGCTCTACCACGCACACATCATTGCCAATACAAATGCAAATATGATGGGAATTTGTTTTTAGTAGATTGAAGGACTCCTCAATTCCCACTCATAGGTTAGTCAAATAGGATTCAAGGCTATGTCACTCCGTTCCCACTTAAGTGGTATAAGAGGTCTGTGGTACCTTAAGATCCCCGATTAGACCTGACTAAGGAAGAACGAGGTCAGTTAAAATAGGTGGCCAAACAAGTTTAACAAAGATTACACTTCCTAAGCCGACCTTCATTTGTGCCTACAACCTACTCGCAAGGGATGGAAGTCTCGAATCGAGCCCACGCATAAGGAACTAAAGTAACTTGGTGGATAGGCTTGTCGATTTCCGACTAGCTTCCCTTATGGTGCAAAGATGAGAGGTAGAAATTTATATCTAATGACCTTATGTGTGATGTGCACAATGTTTTAAGTGTACGACATACGCATGCTTAGTATTTTGAAATCTCACAAATAAGTCCTTTTGCATGCAATTTAGAGTCACTGATTTTAAAATCAATCCTCTTAGTAGTCCCAATTTCTTAAAGTAACCACTGAATTAATTAGATTCACGCAATTAGGTGGTCTTGGATTTAAGTCTAA
Source organism: Thalassia testudinum (assembly GCA_037157565.1). Classification (NCBI taxonomy): domain Eukaryota; kingdom Viridiplantae; phylum Streptophyta; class Magnoliopsida; order Alismatales; family Hydrocharitaceae; genus Thalassia; species Thalassia testudinum. Next base: position 102,736,484 of record JAZHRO010000024.1, on the reverse strand, counting down.
TGTAGATGCATGACAGAGATGTGATGCTAAAGAGAGGACGTACCTTACTCCAGCTTTCTTCAATGCAGGCATGTATGCGATGCAATAAAGATAAACTAGATGTTGCTCATTCAATCCTAGATGGTCGCTCTATAGATATGCAGCTTCTAGCAGGCAGCTCAATTTCTTTTTATGATAATAAGCAAACAAACCTAATCTAATTTAGCTAGCTAATTAACTAACATGTAGTTCGAACAGTTCAAATAAACCTATAATCTAAATAAAATGGGAACACACTCCCAAAGAGATGCTCTCACATACAAGAGCAATAAACAATAAAAGCACTGGGAACACGTTCCCAAAAACGCCCAACACCAGTTCACAAGATAGAAATTTAAATATCTAAATCTAAAAGAAGCAAATAGGTCCTCGGTCGCCATTCCCCCCTCCTTCACGCACGTGGGATCAAGGCCCACATGCTCCTATTACTGTCCACTAGGTGGAATCAAGGTCCACCAACAATGTTGCTCCGTCGAGCGTGCCTATCACGTTCATTCGTTCATTTTTGCACACAAATAGAACCAATGTCAGTAATTCAGAAAAGCTTCAGAAATAACACAAAAATAATATAAATTTCCTGAAAAAATTAATAGGCATGTTTCCTCCTATGCAACAGCACCATTTGAAAGAGCGATTCTCGTTTTCGATAAAATTTTAAACATAAAATGTTGTCATTATAGTTCATTGCGTGGTAGAAAATTATTTTTCAAAATCTAATCACGAAAATAGTTAGGTCGTTTCCAAAGGAAGGAATTAGCCTATTAAACTAGTGAGTGGTGTCTCGTTTATTCGGGAATCTCAACGGATATGCATACTAATAAGTGCAATTTATTTTTCAACATAAGTTATCATTCTATGTAATTAATCAAGAATATAGAGGTTACATGCAAAATCACCACCAAATAATATTCTGTTAAATAGTGATCTTGACAATGGTAATCACCATAAATATTAATCTCTAATAAAATATAGCTTGTTCACTACAATCAATATGACATGCTCTATATCATTCATGAGAGACATTCAACCACATGTAATTTCGATTGAGTAGAAGGATATCTATGTAAATTCACCTCAATAAATTAATTTAGTAAATAAATGAATAGGAAATCTTGCAAGGGCATATATGGTAGTTATTAATGTGAGGAAAAATAGGGGATTTGTTTCCCCTTGACCGTACACTTGACAAGGGGGGTGGCCGGCGGCGAGGTTGAGGCTAGAGGTTCGTCTCGACGAGGGCTTCACGTTGGTGTAGGAGGGGCGGCTTACGGCTATCGGTCGAAGCATCGGAGGTCTGCGGCGTGGTCCCTGCGGGTGGCGGTGAGCTCTCATGGACGGCTATGGCCTTGCGAGGAGGTGGGGTATTCAACGATGAGGGTGGTTGGGTGCGCTTGGAGTCAAGGATGAAGACCAGTCGAGGTGGCTGCTCGTGGAAGACGACGAAGGACTTTGGGTTCCTTTGGGTGGAAGTTGCAGGAGGTGCAGGCTTGAAGAAGAGGAAGAAGAAGAAAAAGAGAGAAGGAGAGGAAGGGACGGCATGGCTTTCGTGGTGGTGTTGGGTTTGATGGGTGGAAGTAGGTGGTGATGGAGGGGAAGGTGTGCGGTGGCAAGAGGTTGAAGAAGGTGAATAGTACATGTTGATGGTGGTCTGGATGGTGTTGGTGGCGGTGATGGTGTGCGCCTGTCACCGCACACACCACGGAAGGGGAAGGGCAATGGTGGAGGTGTTGATGGTGGTGGTGTTGGTGACACACACACACTATCACCGTGTGTGCAATGGCGGCGAGGGTGATGTTGGGGAAGCTGGGGCCACAGTGCACACTTGAGGTTCACGATGTACGTAGGGTCCACAGTGGTGGCAAGGGAGGAGATCCCCGCAAGGGGAAAGATGATCCTCCTCCCTTTTTAAAAACTCTCTTGTCTGTTTTTCTTCGGTCGAAAGCCTCTTCAACCGCTCGGCGAAGATCGACAGTGGTTGGAATGCTCGAATATGTCTGGCGGTGTGTAGACATCAGGGAGTCTACGATGGTGGTTTCCAAACGTCCAATCTGAGCTCCAAACATATTATAGAAGTAGAATGGATGTCTGACTCTTGCACCTAGCCTGCATCCAACCATACAGATTATCATAACCATATGTTGTAAAATTGGTGCATAAAATTATATGTAAACTAAGGTGAATTATCATTTATTAGAAATTAAGAATAGATAATTAAAGAATACTTAGGCTAAATAATGATCCACTAAAGTAGACTTATCATTGATCAATGGAAGGCTAAAGGGGCTTAGATGAGCTCTAGGCGAGGTCTTAGACAGGGCTGCCCGCTAGCCCTAATGTTGCTTGTCCTAACCGTTTATGTCTTAGCTGATGCATGCTATGTCATTTGTGAGGAAGGCTACCTTAAGGGTTTTAGCTCCAGTAGAAGAGGTACACTTGTTCCCCTCTTGCAGTCTGCAGATGAAATCATTTCCTTCATAGAGGGGTCTACTTTTAAGGCCAAAAGTGCCAAGATTCTCCTAAAAGTTTTTGGGGAGTTTTTTCGGTTGCAAGTCATCCTGCAGAGAGTTGGGATTTCTGTCCTTTCCGATGTCGGCGAAGGTGGCTTCACAATGTGTCGTGGCAATCTCTAGAGTTGAAAGGATTGGGAATTGTTATCTATCCATGATGCGGATGCTTGTGGTCATTTTGAAGAGAATTGATTCTACTTGTTGGGGATTCTTTTGGGCCTCTAGTGCTAGCAATAGCTTTGTTCCCTTAGTTTCTTGGTGTAAGGTGTGCATGCCCTAGGAACTGGGGGGTCTGGGAGTTCTGAACCTATAGTTGATGAAATGGGCCCTCCATCTTTTTGGAAAATGGTTCTTTGTGAATCGTATGGGAACATGGTGGACTGGGAGCAGAGGAGAATGAACTTCAGAGGCACCTCCTATTTCTGGCCAAAAAACCCTGATGGATCTCACTTCAGATTTTGGACAAATGCGTGGTCTCTAGCCATTGTTTTGGCTGAGGTGTACCCCCAGCGGGCTGCCCATGTTGGTTCTCCCTTGGCCTCTGTGGCTTAATACTTCTCAGATGGTTGCTAGATGCCCCTGTTACCTGACTCTCTTTCAAAGGCAAGACTAGAAGATCTTACCTTTCTTCTCTATACGCTCCATGATCTTCATCCAGAAAAGGGGCATACTGGTTGGTTTTGGCAGTATGGGTCTTTCTCGGTTAGGAATGCTTATCTGCGGTTCTTGGAGGACACCTCTCATTTCGACCAGGACCTTGCTTTCGATTGCAAGAAATTCCAGATGGTGCGCATGCCTTAAGTCAAAATATTTAAGTGGTTGTTGAGGCGAAAGATGTTCCTCACTTGCAGCTACAGACATTGCTAGATTCCTGATGCAGATGAATCATGTATCCTCTATGTTGACAACCGAAGGACACAGAGCACCTTTTCTTCACCTACCCCTTCTTCAAGGAGTGTCGGTCCTCCTTTGAGTTAGAGCCTATCCAGCATGATACTGAATTTGCTTTTTGGTCAAGCCTTCACTCACCTCTCGCTGATGAGGGATTATTCAAAGGGTTGCTACCATGCTTTGGTGCATTCTGTTGGAGCAAAATGGTGCCATTTTTCAGGGGGATTGAATTTTTGTAGAGGGTGTAAAGCATATGTTTTCTTCTCTTTGTAATAAATACTGAATACAGGCTCCTTTCCTTCTCAAAGAGAAAAAACTTACATGGAGGATACCCCCTTAATTGACTAGAGTCTGGCTGCAGACTGCAAGAAGATTTGGAAGTGTAGAATCCCCCTAAAAGTGAAATTTTTCTTACAGTTGTTGAGGAGGGGGAGACTGGTCACTCGGGAGTATACGAAGCACTAGGCCCCCGATATGGATGCCTCTTGTCCTTTGTGTCACGTAGGGGTGGAAGATATTAACCATTTTTTTTGGTTGTTCGTTTACTTCCTCCTGTTGGGAAGGTGCAGGACATTGGTCCATTAGCTACACCTCTTTCTCGGATTTTTGGCTCCTTTTGCATGGGATCCTTGTTGATGGGAATGTCATTAAGAAGGCTTCTATTTTGCTGTGGTGTATCTTGCTGTAGCATAATGGGGCTACTTTTCGGAGGGAGAGGTTGTCGGTTGACAAGGTTCTATATCACCACAACATGTTTTGTAACCGTTGATGTACTTAGCTCCCATTATTTTTAATGAAAACAGCTCTTGTAACCACCCTTTTCCTTCTAAAAAAAAGAGTAGCCACAAACATGTAACCACCGTACAAGTTGTAACTATCTCGTGTAAGGTAGTAGATTTGGACTTCCTTCTTTTTCTGAAGTACATGCTCTCCAAGATAAGCCACTTATTTTTAGTCATTTTCTTTCTTGTAATCCAGGATTGAATCTTTGCACAGAATTTACAATCCATGTCTTGGCTATCTTCAAGTCCATTTCTTCCAATCCTATGTAACATCTGCCTTGGGTTTGGCCCCATGGATATAGTCAACTCTGCCTATGCTAGTGATTGCCATCTCTATGGCAGTTGACAACGTAAGGTAGTTGTCCTTCATAAGCTTTGTGATGCTAATTTGGATGCTAAACAGGTCCTTACCCATTCCCACTTCATTCATTTCTTTTGGACTAGCCATCTTCGACATAGGATTGTCCAATTAGTTGGGATACATATGTGCAACACTTCTTATATATGCTTTCATTTTACGAATCTATTTACACATTTGCTCATGAAAATGGCTTTGGTGAGTGTTTTAGAAATGCCTACAATCAAATAGATAACTCCAGGAGGGAATTGTTACGAACGCGTGCCCCGGACGTCTTTTAAGACGTCTGGGAGGTGGCCCAGACGTCGGACCAGACGTCTGGGATCACATCCAGACGTCTTGCCAGACGTCTAGGATGGTTTCCAGACGTCTGAAAAACCGTTATCTTCCACACGCGCGAGTCGTCTGCGCGCCTGAGCGCGCAGACCGCATATTCGTTATTCCCTCTTTTTTCTTCTGTGGTTGCAGACGCCTGCCGTGCCCTCTCTCCTCCTCGCGCGGCCTTAAAAGGCCACGCCTCCCCTCACTCCGTCACCACCGTCTCCTTCCCCTTCTCCTTCAGCCAGTGCGCAAGAGTGAGCGCGAGAGTGAGCGCGAGGGCAGCGGCGGCGGCCGCAGTGAGCGCAGAGGAGGTGCTGCGTGCGAGAGCGGAGCTCTGCCGTGCGGGCGAGCTCGCCGGGGCTGCTAGGGCCGGCCGGCGGAGGGCGCAGGGGGGGCGCGGAACGGCGCGGGAGGGACTGCTGCGGTCTGAGCAGCAGGCGCGCGAGGTGCGACGCGGGCGGCGTCGCGAGCGGAGGCCGAGTGGCGTCCTAATTCTGGAAAAATTTCCAGAATCAGACGTCTGGGTAGATAGACAGACGGTGAGGGAGACGTCTGGAGGACCATAAAGACGTCTGAAAGGTGAGTATTCCGCTTTCTTCTTCCTTCCTGTCGACTGACCGTACTGAGGGAGGGAGTTGGCTGTGGGCAGGCTCGCTGATTCGCCATCCTTTGCGAATCAGACGTCTGTAAGTTGTACCAGACGGCGGGAGTGACTTACAGACGTCCGGGGTGACCATCAGACGTCTGGGAGCTAGGCCAGACGTCCCCGCAGACTTCTGGACGTCTAGGAAACCACGTTGAACAGGTAATTCTCTGATCCACTTTTTAAGACATCTGGAAGAAGTTCCAGACGTCTGATTTTGCACAGTATTGTCTTTTTCGACCCGTTTAGGGCCCGTTCGAGCTCCGTTTTCCGCGATTCAAGTTGCGTTCTTTTCAGAATTAATTCCTCTACCCGTCTACAGTAGCTATACACTGTTTTGAGACACTCCTTGTGTTTGATCCTTGTGATAGGACCTCGTTCAGTTGCAGTCTTGGGAGTTGCGGAGGCACGCGGGATTCCCGATCACGCCCCCATTACTCCCGTTGTACCTGTAGAGTGGCTTTAAGTTATTAATAAATTTGTTAAAGTGTGGAACCATAACTAGAACCTAGGACATTGCATGAATCCTAGGAATGAGAAATAGATTAAATGATAGCTCCTAGGTGTTGCATGAATCCTAAGGCTGGAGAACTAGATTGTATGATAGATCCTAGGATATGGCATGAATCCTAGGATGGAAGAAACTAGTGGAATGTATAATACTGCAGTCTTGGAAAAATGGAAAGGAATATAAAGCTGCCTGTAAATTGAATTAACAGCTGCCTGTTATGAATAAAGAAACATGATTGAGATCATGGTTTGTAAGAACGGGAAACTGGAAAGTGAGACATAAGATGTTCTGGAACCCTACGGGGAAGTAGGAGTAGAACTCCTGGAAAGTGAATGGAATAGTTTTGGGGAAGTGAGCTGGCCCTTGAGTACGGAGTACCAAGGAGAGCGACTGTCCCCCTGTTTAGTGCAGAGCGGAGCTAGCCGCCCCAGGGACCCGGGGTTAGGACTGGCCACTCTGTACCTACTTGCTGGCCCTCGCGTACGTAGTACCGAGGAGAGCTACTAGTGTAGGGAGGTACTAGCTACCCCACGGGCCCCGGGGTTCTGCTAGCCTCCCACACCGACTTGTTAGGCCCGCTGGGGCAAACCAGGGTAGTCAGGCGAGGGTGCGCGGACTGTGGAGGGGCAAGGCCCCGGTTTGGTTACTGTGGAGGGGTTGGACCCCTGTTACTGAGAGGGCTCTGCCCTGGACTGGTTCCGTGCTGTGCTTTGGGCGCACCCGTTAACGGAAACGACTGACCGGGTGCCAGTACGGGTTAGCTACCTGTGCGTTTATCACGCGTGCCGTAGTCACCGTTACGTCTGTCAGTGACCTTGGGGTGGTTGACTGAGGGTAGGATCACCACGGGGGACTCTCCCGGCCAGGGGAGCACCACGTGCTACTTCTACTTTTTAGAAAAGACTGCAATCAAGATCGTTCCCACGAGGAACAATCGAGATCGAGTAAAAGATCTGAGAAATAAATGAAATAGTGAGACAATTGAAAGATGTAAATAAAGAAAGTAATAGAACATAACAGCTATTGTACACTCTACTGTTGTCTTTATTTTTAGATGCCACTCTACTCAGCGTTTTGCTGACATGTTACACTCGTTACCTTTTCAGGACCAGGTGTTGAGCAGCCAGGGTCAGCGGCTGCAGAGGACGCTGGGCCGAGTAGGGTCCAGTAGAGTTTACCACAGTCTTTTGTACCTCTTTTGTTTCTGTTATAGTGAGTAGTTCTTGTTTCCGCTGTACTTTCTTTACCTGCAATTCATGTTATATGATAAATGTTGATCTACTGTTGTGGTGGTATCTACTGTAGTAGTTTCTTTCCCTACTGCTGTACTTTCTTACTGTTAGTTATATTCATGCTGAATGTGGTTTATTTTACTGCTCTTTTGGTTACTTCCTCGTTGGACGACTGGGTCTTGGGATTAGTTGAGTCGGTCCGGTTCTCGAGTCTCGTAGGGGCTCGGGAAACGGGTCGTTACAAGATGGTATCAGAGCCAGGTCGTCCCGAGAAGTGAATCAACTGACTGGAAAATAACCAATTCACATGTCTATAGCTAGAGTAGCCACTACAACTTATCTTTTGACATGAGTTCTTCGACGTCTTTCGTTGGATATCGTTCCGTATTGACGTATTTCCGTTTATTTCGCGTCTCCTTGCAGGAGATGCCTCGTCGCGGGACTGGTGAGGTGGGCCGCGGGCGCGGCCGAGGACGAGGTCGGCGAGGTGGGCGTGTCGTTGCCGACGCCTCAATGGACCAGCCACTACTTCCGAGCATTCAAGCCCAGGACCTCGCCCGGCTGATACGAGACATTGTACGAGAGGAGCTTTACCCACCGCCCCGAGGGCCTCCTCCTGGGGCTGCAGAGGGGGAGTCCTCTGTGGGACCACGCGACGGACACGGCACTGGACACGAGGGAGGGGATGGGCCCCTGCCGCCCCCACCTTCCTCTGACACTTCTGTACACGAGGCACCTTCGCCTGGAGGTGCACCAGCACCTCCCCTACAGCGCCACTTCGAGCTTTTCGAACAGTTCCGGAAGCTGAATCCCCCCTCCTTCAAGGGGGATGAGGACCCAACCGAGGCAGAGGACTGGCTTGAGCAGCTGGAGAAGATTTTCGACACCCTTCGCCCCCCGGTGGAGTGCCGCGTGGCCTTTGCCACGTACCAGCTGGAGGGTGCGGCACACAGGTGGTGGAGGGCGGTCCGGGGACAGGAGAGGGACGAGCCGACGTGGGACCAGTTCGTCACCCTCTTCTGCGAGCAGTACTTTCCCCAGACGTGGCAGGACCAGAGGAGGCGGGAGTTCCACACTCTCCGCCAAGGGATGATGACTGTGAGTGCGTACCGCACGCGTTTCTTGGAGCTGTCCCGCTTTGCAGCGACAGCGGTAGCCACTGAGGAGGAGCACCTTTGGAGGTTCACCGAGGGGCTCCGGCCTACGATCCGGGGGTATGTCAAACCCCTGAAGCTGCCTACATTTTCGAGGGTGGTAGAGGCAGCTATGACTTACGAGGAGACCAACCCGTCCGCGCGAGACACCGACGACGGGCGGAAGAGGCCCTTTCAGCCAGACTTCTCACAGGGCCGGCGAGAACGGAGACACGTGGCGTCCGCAGGAGAGCCGTCACATTGTGCAGGGCCATCAGTGGCCTTTGGGGGCCCTCGACAGGGGCCAGTCGCCAGCACCGGACCCTGCCTAGTCGACAGCAGGGACCCACTGAGGGCGGGAGTCAGGTTCCCCTCTGCTACCAGTGTGGCCAGCCGGGCCACGTCAGGAGGGACTGCCCATCTAGGGCAGGAGGTCAGCAGATACTCCCCGCACAGAGCACTGGAGGGCGCGTAGGAGGCCGCGGTTTCCAGGCGCGAGGAGGAGGACAGCAGTCGCGAGGAGGGTACCGGCCAGCACCTACCCGTCCGACGCAGAGTGTGGCTGCTTCGTCCGCACCTAGAGCTGATACGCCCTGACACACAGGGATGCCAGAGCTTCGGTATCAGTGGTAGCAGGTATGGTTTCAGTTTCCGGCAGACTCGTTTACACGCTTTTCGATTCCGACGCTACGCACTCGTTTGTCGCAGCCAGTTTCGCAGTTAGTTTGGACCAGGATTATACACTGTTAGAGAATCCATTCGTAATCAGAGGTCCGAGTGGTCAGCTGTTTGTAGCTGAAGAGGTGTACACGGATTGCGAGGTCAGCGTCGGGGGACATAGCCTGCCAGCTGACCTGATTATGATACAGATGGAGGACTTTGGAGTGATTTTGGGGATGGATTGGCTGTCCGCTTACCACGCCTTGGTGGACTGTTTTGAGAGGAAGATCGTCTTCTCCATTCCGGAGTTGCCTTCTTTCGAGTTTCACGGACAGCCAGTGGACGGAGGTTTCAGGTGCATCTCAGCACTTCGGGCGGCGAGACTTTTGAGCCAGGGGTGTGAGGGCTTCCTAGCTTGTGTGGTGGTAGAGCCCAGCCCTATGGCAGACTTCCAGAGCATCCCGGTGGTCAGAGAGTACCCTGACGTGTTTCCAGACAAGTTACCAGGACTACCGCCCGAGCGTGAGATCGAGTTTGAGATCTCACTAGTACCAGGGACCAACCCCATCTCCACCGCGCCATACAAGATGGCACCGCTTGAGCTGCGAGAGCTCAAGTCCCAGTTGCAGGACCTTTTGGAGAAAGGTTTCGTGAGGCCCAGTGCGTCTCCCTGGGGAGCCCCGGTACTGTTTGTGAAGAAGAAGGATGGGACTATACGCCTTTGTGTGGACTACCGACAGCTGAATAGGGTCACCATCAAGAACAGATATCCGCTGCCGAGGATCGACGACTTGTTTGACCAGTTGCGGGGTGCCACGGTGTTTTCCAAGATCGACTTGAGGTCTGGATACCACCAGTTGAGGATCAAGGAGACCGACGTCTCCAAGACAGCTTTCCGCACCCGGTATGGACACTACGAGTTTTTGGTCATGCCATTTGGGCTGACCAATGCCCCCGCTGCTTTCATGGACCTGATGAACCGGGTGTTTAGACCGTACTTGGACTAGTTCGTGGTGGTTTTCATAGATGATGTACTCATCTATTCTAGAGATCAGACGCAGCACGGACAGCACTTGCGGATGGTTCTGGACACTCTGAGACGGCGCAGGCTGTACGCCAAATACAGCAAGTGCGAGTTCTGGTTGAGGGAGGTGACCTTCTTAGGTCATGTGATCTCTGGAGATGGCTTGGCGGTGGACCCAGCCAAGGTCGAGGCAGTGCTCAGGTGGGAGAGACCGCGTTCAGTCACTGAGATTCGCAGTTTCCTGGGACTGGCAGGTTACTACAGACGGTTCATCAGAGGATTTTCGCAGATTGCGCGTCCTATGACACAGTTGACCCAGAAGGACGTGCCTTTCGCTTGGACAGACGCCTGTGAGGCGTGTTTTCTGGAGCTGAAGGAGAGGTTGACCTCGGCTCCCGTGCTCACCATCCCTGACAGTAGTGGCGGGTTCGTTGTGTACACGGACGCTTCCTTGCAGGGGTTAGGAGTTGTGCTCATGCAGAGGGGTCACGTTGTCGCTTACGCTTCGCGGCAACTGAAGCCCCATGAGCATACCTACCCTACCCACGAGCTAGAGTTGGCAGCTGTTGTCTTCGCGCTGAAGACCTAGAGGCACTACTTGTACGGTGAGATCTTCGAGATTTTTACAAATCACAAGAGCCTCAAATATCTTTTTGACCAGAAGGAGCTCAACATGAGACAGAGACGTTGGTTAGAGCTCTTGAAGGATTACGACTGCAGCATCTCCTACCACCCGGGAAAGGCCAATGTGGTGGCTGACGCCTTGAGCCGTAAGGCGCCCGCACGCTTGGCCAGTCTACAGTTATAGAGTTGGAGCCTTTTGGAGGAGGGGGGCAGTTGGCGACCTCTAGAGTTACGAGGGTACTGTGGGGCAGTGACGGTGACGCGGCAGACCAGGCCAGAGCTGATAGACCGCATCATCACAGGGCAGATGGCCGATCCGTACTTGCAGTCTTTGCGTGACAGAGTACTGTCAGGAGACACTGGGGACTTCTCTTTCACAGACCAGGTGCTACGCTTGGGGGGACGGTTGTGCGTTCCCAGGGACGAGGAGCTGTTGAGAGAGCTCCTGACTGAGGCACACGGTTCCAGATTCACCATACATCCCGGAAACACGAAGATGTACCACGACTTGAGACGCGAGTTTTGGTGGAGGGGGATGAAGCGGGATGTGGGTGAATTCGTGCAGCAGTGCTTAGTGTGCCAGCAGGTGAAAGCCGAGCATCAGAGGCCTGCAGGGCCGCTTCAGCCGCTTCCAGTGCCAGAGTGGAAGTGGGAGAGCATCACCATGGACTTGGTGGTGGGCTTGCCTGTTACCCAGCGGGGACACAACACAGTCTGGGTAATAGTGGATAGATTGACGAAGACGGCGCGGTTCTTGCCGATCTGAGTCACTTTGGGACCAGCACAGTTGGCAGAGAGGTATATCCGTGATGTGGTACGACTACACGGAGTTCCACGGGAGATCGTATCCGACCGGGATACCTGCTTTACGTCCCAGTTTTGGGCTGAGTTTCAGCAGGCCTTGGGAACGAGGTTGAGGTTTAGCACAGCTTACCACCCCCAGACGGATGAACAGTCTGAGCGCACGATACAGACACTCGAGGACCTTTTGCGTGCCTGTGTACTGGACTGGAGGGGCTCTTGGGAGGAGCACCTGCCCTAGCGGAGTTTGCATACAACAACAGTTATCACTCGAGCATCGGCATGGCTCCCTACGAGGCTTTGTACGGACGGAGGTGTACGGCACCCTTGAGTTGGGTTGAGGTGGGGACCAAGTGGGAGGTTGGCCCCAGGTTGATCCGGCAGAGTCAGGAGGTAGTTGAGCAGATCCACAGACGACACCGCACTGTCAGGAGCAGACAGAAGAGCTACGCAGATCGAAGACGCAGAGAGGTACAGTTTGAGGTTGGGGACCACGTCTTTCTTCGTGTTTCGCCCATGAAGGGCCTGCAGTGGTTTGGGGTGAGAGGGAAGCTCGCGCCGAGGTTCGTGGGGCCCTTTGAGGTCCTGGAGCGGGTTGGACCCGTTGCTTACCGACTTGCCCGCCCCCCGCAGTTTTCTGGTGTGCACGACGTGTTCCACGTGTCCAACCTCAGGAAGTACGTAGCCGATCCCAGCCATGTACTGAGTCACGAGAGCGTCGAGGTGGGCGACGACCTGACCTACCCCGAGCAGCCAGTGCAGATTCTAGACCGAGCTGTCCGCAGTTTGAGACGAAAGCAAGTACCCCTGGTAAAGGTTTTGTGGAGGAGCCAGCGGTACGAGGAGGCTACCTGGGAGCCTGAGGCGGCAATGCAGGAGTGGTACCCGGAGCTTTTCGCGGGTACGTCTTCCGGACCGGCTTCGGTCCTCTTTGAGTTTGTTATTGTTGTTTGGACGTCTTTTCCGTACCCTAGTTAGCTCAAGTTTCGGGGAAGAAACTTCCTTTGAGTTTGTTATATTGTAACGAACGCGTGCCCCGGACGTCTTTTAAGACGTCTGGGAGGTGGCCCAGACGTCGGACCAGACGTCTGGGATCACATCCAGACGTCTTGCCAGACGTCTGGGATGGTTTCCAGACGTCTGAAAAACCGTTATCTTCCACACGCGCGAGTCGTCTGCGCGCCTGAGCGCGCAGACCGCATATTCGTTATTCCCTCTTTTTTCTTCTGCGGCTGCAGACGCCTGCCGCGCCCTCTCTCCTCCTCGCGCGGCCTTAAAAGGCCACGCCTCCCCTCACTCCGTCACCACCGTCTCCTTCCCCTTCTCCTTCAGCCAGTGCGCGAGAGTGAGCGCGAGAGTGAGCGCGAGGGCAGCAGCGGCGGCCGCAGTGAGCGCAGAGGAGGTGCTGCGTGCGAGAGCGGAGCTCTGCCGTGCGGGCGAGCTCGCCGGGCTGCTAGGGCCGGCCGGCAGAGGGCGCAGGGGGGGCGCGGAACGGCGCAGGAGGGACTGCTGCGGTCTGAGCAGCAGGCGCGCGAGGTGCGACGCGGGCGGCGTCGCGAGCGGAGGCCGAGTGGCGCCCTGATTCTGGAAAAATTTTCAGAATCAGACGTCTGGGTAGATAGACAGACGGCGAGGGAGACGTCTGGAGGACCATAAAGACGTCTGAAAGGTGAGTATTCCGCTTTCTTCTTCCTTCCTGTCGACTGACCGTACTGAGGGAGGGAGTTGGCTGTGGGCAGGCTCGCTGATTCGCCATCCTTTGCGAATCAGACGTCTGTAAGTTGTACCAGACGGCGGGAGTGACTTACAGACGTCCGGGGTGACCATCGGACGTCTGGGAGCTAGGCCAGACGTCCCCCGCAGACTTCTGGACGTCTAGGAAACCACGCTGAACAGGTAATTCTCTGATCCACTTTTTAAGACGTCTGGAAGAAGTTCCAGACGTCTGATTTTGCACAGTATTGTCTTTTTCGACCCGTTTAGGGCCCGTTCGAGCTCCGTTTTCCGCGATTCAAGTTGCGTTCTTTTCAGAATTAATTCCTCTACCTGTCTACAGTAGCTATACACTGTTTTGAGACACTCCTTGTGTTTGATCCTTGTGATAGGACCTCGTTCAGTTGCAGTCTTGGGAGTTGCGGAGGCACGCGGGATTCCCGATCACGCCCCCATTACTCCCGTTGTACCTGTAGAGTGGCTTTAAGTTATTAATAAATCTGTTAAAGTGTGGAACCATAACTAGAACCTAGGACATTGCATGAATCCTAGGAATGAGAAATAGATTAAATGATAGCTCCTAGGTGTTGCATGAATCCTAGGGCTGGAGAACTAGATTGTATGATAGATCCTAGGATATGGCATGAATCCTAGGATGGAAGAAACTAGTGGAATGTATAATACTGCAGTCTTGGAAAAATGGAAAGGAATATAAAGCTGCCTGTAAATTGAATTAACAGCTGCCTGTTATGAATAAAGAAACATGATTGAGATCATGGTTTGTAAGAACGGGAAACTGGAAAGTGAGACATAAGATGTTCTGGAACCCTACGGGGAAGTAGGAGTAGAACTCCTGGAAAGTGAATGGAATAGTTTTGGGGAAGTGAGCTGGCCCTTGAGTACGGAGTACCAAGGAGAGCGACTGTCCCCCTGTTTAGTGCAGAGCGGAGCTAGCCGCCCCAGGGACCCGGGGTTAGGACTGGCCACTCTGTACCTACTTGCTGGCCCTCACGTACGTAGTACCGAGGAGAGCTACTAGTGTAGGGAGGTACTAGCTACCCCACGGGCCCCGGGGTTCTGCTAGCCTCCCACACCGACTTGTTAGGCCCGCTGGGGCAAACCAGGGTAGTCAGGCGAGGGTGCGCGGACTGTGGAGGGGCAAGGCCCCGGTTTGGTTACTGTGGAGGGGTTGGACCCCTGTTACTGAGAGGGCTCTGCCCTGGACTGGTTCCGTGCTGTGCTTTGGGCGCACCCGTTAACGGAAACGACTGACCGGGTGCCAGTACGGGTTAGCTACCTGTGCGTTTATCGCGCGTGCCGTAGTCACCGTTACGTCTGTCAGTGACCTTGGGGTGGTTGACTGAGGGTAGGATCACCACAGGGGACTCTCCCGGCCAGGGGAGCACCACGTGCTACTTCTACTTTTTGGAAAAGACTGCAATCAAGATCGTTCCCACGAGGAACAATCGAGATCGAGTAAAAGATCTGAGAAATAAATGAAATAGTGAGACAATTGAAAGATGTAAATAAAGAAAGTAATAGAACATAACAGCTACTGTACACTCTACTGTTGTCTTTAGTTTTGGATGCCACTCTACTCAGCGTTTTGCTGACGTGTTACACTCGTTACCTTTTTCAGGACCAGGTGTTGAGCAACCAGGGTCAGCGGCTGCAGAGGACGCTGGGCCGAGTAGAGTCTAGTAGAGTTTACCACAGTCTTTTGTACCTCTTTTGTTTCTGTTATAGTGAGTAGTTCTTGTTTCCGCTGTACTTTCTTTACCTGCAATTCATGTTATATGATAAATGTTGATCTACTGTTGTGGTGGTATCTACTGTAGTAGTTTCTTTCCTTACTGCTGTACTTTCTTACTGTTAGTTATATTCATGCTGAATGTGGTTTATTTTACTGCTCTTTTGGTTACTTCCTCGTTGGACGACTGGGTCTTGGGATTAGTTGAGTCGGTCCGGTTCTCGAGTCTCGTAGGGGCTCGGGAAACGGGTCGTTACCGGAATGGATCAAATTGAATTGGAAGATGAAAAGATTTGTGAAGGTCGGACTAGTTGGACAGAGAGGAGGGGAAGAAACTAAGTGGTCAGGGTTGTCCCAATTGGGTGGTCAGAAGTCCAGAATCTAGAGCAGCAAGGTCCAACCAGTTAAGTAGCACACCAATTGGTTGGACAGAAAGGGGATTGGAGAACTTCCACTGGCTCATTGGTCAGACTGATATCTAACAGGTTGGAATTGGAAAAACTATACATATGTGTACCTACTTTAGAGTTGACAGGTTGGTGCGTATTCAACCAGTTGGCGTCATTCATAAACCTGAATCCTTGATAACAAAATAGTGTTTTTGATGCTCTAAGACTTGATCCTTCGTTCCCTTCCACTAAGAGACAATCAGCAATCACCATCACAATGCCTGGAGGCCTCAATGCAGAGAGAAGCCCTCAACATGCACCAACAATTGAGATTCCTCATCATGCACTATGTGCATGGAAGATTCCCTTGATACATAAAGGCCAAGATATTGAAGGCTTTGGATCATGCACAAGATCAAAGTCACAACCACAATTATAATCCATGCACAAGAATTTACATGGAAATCCTCTTTAGTGGGAAGGAAAAAGCATGGGAAGCGCATCATCCTAGGTCTCCTCTTGGAGACTAGAGTCTCTTCACTAAAACCAAAAGAAATAAGAGATGTTATAAGATATAGTGGTTCAAGATATATGGACCCACACCCAAAGACCGCTATACTTGTTTATATAACAAGTATGATTACATATGTCCATGATTTTAATATAAAAAAAAATTTAGATGAACACTCATGCCAATTATTTGCGATCCTTAGCCCAATGTGGAATTTTAAAAGGGGAAAAGTGTTGGAGTATGTGTATTAGGTTTAGTCCTACATTGTCTATTATGGGATTATGAAGTGTGCGATGGCCTATAAATAGGCATATAACCCCGGTGTCGGACCCAAATAGGTTGTTAATATGATGATTTTATCGTTGAAGTGTGTATAGTGGTTAACATAAATCGGACCTAACCATCTCTTTACAAAATTTTTAACCTGGCCTACTTGATTTTATCTTGGTTACTTTTAAGCCTAGGGTCGAACTAAGGGAAGTGGGGTTACAAGTCAAGTTTCTACGCCTTTCCTACAACGAGTCTCTTCCGTTCGTTTATTGTGGTTTTGGTGTTTATCTATTTAGGTTTTTTTTCTGGTAATTCTTGTCCTTGAGGTACACCCTCAAAATTGGGTTCTTGGCTTTGAGCCAAATCAGGGTTCCAAAACGGGTCTTGCTACTCGCAAGATGGATTACCTGCAAGTCAAAGATTATCTTTTCTCTTTTATATATTTTTTTATCTTTTTATGGGCTTGCAAGAGAAATAGAAATAAAGTAAATATAATATAGATATATATGTATATACTATATATGTATAAAGGGGTGGTGGTGGAGGTGGAGATGGAGTGTAGCACGGTATCGAGTCGGTCGTCGTCTAGAAAGACGCAACCAACAAGACGAGGTGCCACGTGGAGTGTAGGATGGATGGTGGAAGATGAGTGTGACCACGCTTTTTGTACGCGTGTATCGGGGAATATCAGCAACTGGTGCAAATATTTCCGCGATACCACATATGATAAGTAATGTGAAAATATATATATATATTTATATATGTAAATATATCTATATGTATATATATATGGTTATAAATATATAGGTATATATATGTAGTTATATATGTATATATATATTTGTATAAATATATATATATATAAGTATATATGTATATATGTATGTGTGTGTGTGTATATATATATATATGTATGTATGTATGTATGTATGTATATAATACTATATAGATGTATATATATATGTCTATATATATATATAGTAATATATGTATATATAGATATATGTAGCTACATATGTATATATAGATATATATGTATATATGTATGTATGTATATATATAGTAATATATGTATATATAGATAAATGTAGCTAGATATATATATACGTATATATATATATATGTATACGTATATATATATATATATATATGTATATAATAGTGTATAGGTGTGTGTGTGTGTGTGTATGAAAGCGTGAGTGTAGGTGTGTAAGTGTCGGTGAAGAGAGTGAGAGAGTGTTGTGAGAGAGAGAGAGAGAGAGAGAGCGTTGCTGGAGGTGAGGCCTGGAGGGTTAAGCCGTCTGCAGACCTGTGGCCGACATCTGATGCACACAGCGCACCGCGTTGCGCGTAGGAGCGCGAAGAGGCGCGCGCTGGGAGGGAGTGAGCGCACGCAGAGGACCGCAGCGCGTAGCGCTGCGCGGAAGGGCTGGAGTGGGCGCTGGCAGGAGCGCATGAGCGAAGAGAGCGGGTGACGCAGGCGGGTGCGGGGGCTGGCAAACGCGCGGGCGGGCGCTGGCAGAACGCGAGGTGAGACGCAAGCGCGGGCGAAGGCCAGTTGCGACGCGCTGGGTGACCGGTTGCGGAAGAGAGAGCGCGACAGGGCGCTTGCGCGAAGAAGCTGGAGGCGAGGGCAATGCGAAGGAGGAGGCAAGGGCGCCTGCAGGCGCGCGCGGAAGGCCTACGTGCGCTGTTGCCGCCTTGCTGCTGCTGCTGTGGGGCTCGGCCGGCTGCTGCAGGGTGTGCGGTGGCCAGTTGAGCTTCACAGCTTGAAGCTTTGCTCCAATGGCTAAAGGTGCTTCAAACGGTGAACCAAGAAAAGAGCCACCACGCCCACCAACTCTTTGATGAGCTGGGCAGTGGTGGACTCACAGTGGTGGTTGTGCACCACCGTGAGGTGCTCCTGTCCGCTGGGTGTCTCCTCAGAGGAGGGCCGGCGTATAGAGGGAGAGGGAGGAGATGGTTGCCTGGAAGGAGAAGCTGCGTGGGTTTTCTCTGTGGGGGACCAGGCTATTTTCAATGAAGGAGCCGTGCCCTCTTTTATAAAGGAAGAAGTCATGCACAGACATGCCATGGCTGTGCATGGCTTGCATGCGGCTGCAGGGAGAGGCTGGCATGGCTTGGCAGGGAGAGCATGAGCAGGGAATGGTGCGAAGAAGATGTCATGCAATGCAGCCGCGGGAAGAAAGTCAAATAGAATTAAAAATAAAAAGATAGTGAATTTTGCAAAGATGCACTTGAGGAAAAATGTTAATTGTAAGGCCACTTATTTCACTCTCCTCCCCTCTCAATTAAATGCATGCATGCATGTATTTTCACAAATGCGACTATGTCTACCTAATATGCACTGATAATGCTAGGAAATAGCACAAGACGGCACAATTGCAGGCGTATTTTTGTGGTGCAATCATACCCCCATGCCTATCATTTGCTAGTCCCTAGCAAAACAGTATTTAGAAATGATCTTAAGCTGAAGATTTTCTTCTGAGGCGATATAGGTGTGTTTATTGTTGGATATTGTGAGAACCAGTTGCAGAGAAGACTACCAGTACTTTAAGTCTCAAATGACAAAGATCATCTCTCAACTAACCAGGACTCTTGGTATTTAAACCTTAAGTACGATTTCCAGGACCCAGGAGGTTTTTGCCGTACTCGAGAGCTCAAGAGGTTATGGCTTGTGCTTAGTGAAGGATCAAGACTGACCAGATAAACATTAAGGCTCAAGCCCAAGGTTTCACGATTTTTTAAGTAAAGGTTGGTCTCAGTTTCAGCTCGTGTCTTCGGATTGACCCTTAAAAAGATGACGGAAAACTCAACTCCCATTTCTGACATTTGTGGCTCACAGGGTATTTGTAACCTACCCTAAAGAACTTTTTTAAGGTAGAGACTTTACAGACATTTGCGAGATATACTGACTTATTTGCATTTCTTTTTTTTGAAACACGTGTCAGTATATCTCTTACAACATTATTTGGAGGAGCACACTTTTCTTTTTGGTGGGAGAGTTCTTTTTTTTTTTTGGTGGAAAGAGTCACTCCTAAACACAAGACTAAAACCTGGGATAAAAAGTCTACCTGCACCCACAGGTAAGGACTCCACCTTCCCTAATGAACACTAGGATTGGATCTTATGTTCACCTGGTCTTTCCTGATATGTGTAGTGTGAACCAAGTTTACTTAAGCTCTCAAGTAGAAGCAAACCAACGGATCCTATACTGGTGTCTCAGGTACAAGAATACATCCTTAGTCAGGAGAGATTCCGATCTATCTTGTTAATGCTCAAGTGAATTAAGCCAAGCCTGAGCGAATCAAGCTTCTGTGGCTTGGAAAGTCTTCAAAATAGAGGTTGAATATCCATAAACACTTATTGTATTTTTGTTTCAGTTTTCATATCATTACTAAACACCATTTATTATTATTATTATTATATATATTATATTTTTTTTCTTTTTCTTTTTCTTGCATATTTATAAATAGGTGGGAACTGCATGATACCATAAAATACCCAGATCCTATGGATGCCTATCCACCCCCCCATGCCAAACAATGCTATGTCCTCATATGCATGCAGGGAAAGGTAGAGAAAGGACGAAAGATCGGGTAACGAGAGCTGAGGTGCAGGGTATACAGCAGGGTGGTAGGGTGGGTGGATGGTGGGTGGTGAAGTGAAAAGTGAAGTGATCGTGGCAGTGGCGTGAAAAGTGATGGTGGATGGTGAAAGGTCTGGCATTTTCTGGGACGAGAGTGTCCCAGGCGGATTGAAGCACAAGTCAGGAGGAAGAAATTGGCCCTCAGATTGGCCAAAAAGAGGGGCTTCTTGGATAGATGGATCCAAAAAGGAGTAGCCCCAGTGAGTAGGATGTGGGCTCAAGGTCCCAGTGTGGATTTGCAAATCCGCCTGATTTGGCGGGGAAGAAAGGGTAATCCGATCTTCAAGAGTGTGGACCGACGGTGAGTAGCCCGGAGATGACTCAGACCACGAGGTATGGGAAGCAGAGAAAACCTTGTCAGAAGTCTGGTCAGGAGAAGGTATGAGAATAGGGAGGGATGGGGGAGCATCACAATATGTGTTGATCAGGCAGTCGTCAGTGTTTATAGGTAATCCGCAGCAATCTGAATAGGTCCCAATTAGTCCGATACACGCACTGACGGTCATGTCCTCATCAAACATGTCATCCTTGATGCAATCGCAATCAAAGTTCTTGGCTGCCTTGAAGATGTTAAGCCTGAGCTTCTCAGATCTAACGGCAATCTCAATACAGCTCGACTCGCAGTCGATAAGGGCGCCGGCTATGGCCAAGAAAGGTCGACCAAGGATGATCGGACAATCAGAGAGTGAGCTAAGAACTTCCATATCTAAAACAAGAAAGTCAACAGGAAAATAGAGACTGTTGACCCTAACCACCACGTCTTCCACCACACCCTTCGGGATTTTGACAGAACGATCTGCCAACTATAACGTGACAGTGGTGGGTTTCAGATTTCCCAAGGAAAATTTTTCGAGCATGATGGTCGGTATGAGATTTATGGAAGATCCTAGATCAAGCAGGGCACGGTTAAAATTGCACCCTTGGATGCTACAGGAAATAAGCGGTGTGCCCGGATCTTTCTGCTTCGGTGGTAGATTTGACAGTATAGCACAACTCGCATGAGACAAGAGAACCACCGGATTCTTAGTTTTCTTTGACTGTCGCCTGGGTGTTGTGTAGTCTTTGAAAAATCGGGCGACAATAGGTATGTGGTTGATAGCCTCAAGCAGGGGTACCTTGCTTTCTACATCCCTGAACAAATTACGCAGGTTATCAATGGCCTGCGTATCTTTCTTTTTTCCTTTTGGCTCCCTCAGTAGAGCCTCAGGGAATGGAACTGATTCTGGCACCAATTTAGGTGTATCATCCTTTCGCGAATGCGGTGCACATCCCGAATGAGAGGGCGATGAAGAAGAAGACGGGCCAGGATCAGGTCGAGGCGGATCGACGGTCTGCTTACCGCTCCTCGTAGTGATAGCATTGGACGATGCGGGTCTAGTAGGATCATATGGCGGAGGAGGGTTTGCAATAGGGACATAAGAGTGCGGTGCTGCAACGGGATTAACCTGAAATCCCGGTGGAATGCTCGGAGCCTGCAGAATCTGATTAACCTGGCCCTGAGAAGGTCGTACCTATGGTTGAGGACCATGTGGTACGAAATTTCGCAGGTTTGGAATAGGTTGGGCGAGAAGAGTGTCCTGAGATCGAGTCGCCATGTGTAGTTGACTGATCTCAGCATTCTGCTACGCCAATTGGTGCTGAAGAGAGGTCATGTTCTCTTTATGGCACTTTGACATATCTGTCATCATTCGCATCAATTTGTCAAGAGGACTTGATGCGTGTTCTGTTTGTGGTACGCAACGGCCTGATGGCGGATTCGCCATAGGATTAGACTGGGCCCTTGGGATGACGAGTGCGGACGGTCGCATTGGTCCACCCGCGGGGTTTTGGCACTGCAGGTTATTGGACCATGCGAAATTCGGATGATTACGCCACCCTGGGTTATAAGTGGTAGAGAACGGGTTGTTCCCCAGGGCACAAGCATCTTCTATGCCAGAAGACGCGTCCGCATGTAAGTATGCGTCCGAGCACATGGAGGCTTGGTCCTCCGTGTCGAAATACTGGCTCGCAGAAGCCAGTTCCACATGACTTACCGATTCGCTCGGCGCGACACTCGGTAAGGAAGGTCTTACAAGGTTTCTCGGGATAAGCCTGGTGTTGGAAGAATTTGGATTGTGACGAAGTGGTGAAGTGGGGGTGTTTGCCATAGAACGGGCGGGGTTGGCCAGAAGCTCGTCCAGCTTCTTGTGCACGACGGAGACTTCATCCAGTTTTTGTGCAATAAGGCTTAGATCAGTGGATGAATGGGAGGGTCCCGTGTCAACTTCGTGGACATTTCGGGGCTGGCTGGTATGATTAAAGGCGACAATGGAAGCATTGTTCATTGAGTTTTCACTCATATTTTCAAGCAATTCAAATGCTCCATTCTCGTCTTTATTCATAAAGTTTCCTCCGCAGGAAGCGTCTGCAATCTGCTTCAAAGTCTCATTTAGCCCGTAGTAGAAGATCTGGGCTATATGCCACTTAGGCAGACCGTGGTGCGGACACTTCCTGAGGAGGTCATTATACCTCTCCCATGCCTCATGAAATTGTTTGCCATTTTGTTGCGTAAATGAAGTGATAGCACGGCGAAGCGCATTGGTTTACCCGATTGGGAAGAACTTCTTGAGAAACGCCGTTCGCATCTCTTCCCAAGAGTGGATGGTTCTCCCAAGGGTGCGTAGCCACTGCAACGCTTTATCCCGTAATGAAAATAGGAACATTTTCATGAGGACTATAGGTAACCCGATATTTCTTGGTTTAACAGTTTCATCCAATCGGGTTAAGTCTTCCAAGTGGAGAAAAGGATCTTCACTTGCAAGACCATGAAAGTGAAAATTTATTAGGCCAATTATGTTCGGTTTCAATTCAAAGTCGTCCCCGCCCATTGGGACCCGAATTTGTCCTATGGTCTCTGTAGCAGCGGGATTCTGATAGGAACTAAGAGACCTAGGCTCCTCCCGTTCGGGAGGGTTCTGCATTTCCTCCAATGTTTCCCGAATGGCTTCAATTTATTCATTATACATTTCCATTTGGGCTTGGAGGCAGGTTATCGGATCTAAGGCTCCACCACCTGGTGGGTCCTGAGGGCGGTTTCCTCCCTCGGGATTTAGGGGTGGGCGTGCAGCCATGTTTGTGGAGGAGGAGGACAATTCGGCTTCTTTTCTAAATTTATCAGGCAATTCAAACAGTTCAAGGTTTTGTGACCTTCTCCCAAACATGCACTACCGCAGGAAGAATTGGGGGGATAAGAAGGGAAAAGAGATGAGAGAAATGACGCCGCAAAGGTACACTTGATGACAAATCAATTCAATCAAATTCCTAACCTCTACAGTGTGCCCTTAGACCTAAAGATCTAAGTTACCTACTATCACGAACTACAGAACCGAATGCGAGCACCGCGGAAGCACTAGGCCAGATTGAAAGGCCGTTTGCCCCAGTCTTAGACACCCGATAGCACGGGGAAACCCTCACCAGCACGTAGACACTACATGTAGGTAGTTAGACCTCCAATCCTTAAGAAGGGTCAAGTTACTACCAATTTTAGTTAGAGACTTAGGGTCAAGTGCTTTTGGAATGTGAAGGGCATTGTTTACAGGTAATGCCCAAGTGATTGATTTTCAGAGTGCATAAAACAAGCATGCAACGGGAAAATCTCCCCGAATTGAAGTTTTAATTGGTGAATGGTTTTTAGAGTTCAGCCTTAAGTAGTATGAATTTTAGGATTTCGCTGAAATACCAATTCAACCAATCTCTGGGTTTTGCAAGAATACAAGTTTTCTTCTAAGCCCAACAAACCCTTCTTCAATGTCAATTGGTTAATGCATGCTACAATGCAATGTGCTTCCCTAAATGGAGATTTCTATGTGTGGATGCACGAATCAGTTTTAGATTTATGTGAAAGGAAGCCAAAGCACTTCAATTCAAGTGCTCCCAATCACCAGAATGATTTCCACACAAGGCCCAACCAAAAAATGAAGAAAATCAATTTGTTGGGGTTGAAATATTCGGGATCGAATCTTAGGCAAGTTGAAAAGTCGTGGTGAGGTTGGAATCAACTCAATTCCAAGTCTCCCCACCAAAAAGGTGATCCTGAATTGCAGGTAAATGAGGCAAAGAAAGGTGGCAATCAATCTTTTTATTTGCCTCAAAGAATACTTAACACGGTGAAAAATTCAAGAATCAAGATTCTTGGATTTTCGCTATGCGAAGTAGGGCGGGAAATCCCAGGGCGATGGGAGTAAAGGCAATCAATCAAACAAGTGAATTTTAATCCACTTGCCCCAAGAGATCCCAAGAAGTTTTTCTAGTTTTTTTTTTTTCAGTTTTTAGTTTTTTTTTATTAAGGTTACAAGTTAACCTAGGTTGCTAAGAAAGAAGGACTTACTTGTGCAGCAACGTGTGCGGAGCTCCAGTGCGGTGTCGGCGTCTTCCTGCTCTCGTTCCCGCCTTGGATCTGCCCACGTCTCCGACTTCGTCTGCCTGTCTTCTCCTTGAAATAGGTTTACCTACACACCAAAAATAGAGACACCCGTGAAGAGAAGGGTGTTAGAAGAGCAAAATTATAGGAATGGAGTAAAAACATACTTGAAGGTGTACTTCCCCGGCAACGGCGCCAGAAAAGGTATGGTGTCGAACCCGAATAGGTTGTTAATATGATGATCTTATCGTTGAAGTGTGTATAGTGGTTAACCTAAATCGAACCTAACCATCTCTTTACAAAATTTTTAACCTCACCTACTTGATTTTATCTTGGATACTTTTAGGCCCAGAGTCGAACTCAGTGAAGTGGGGTTACAAGTCAAGTTTCTACGCCTTTCCTACAACGAGTCTCTTCCGTTCGTTTATTATTTAGATTTTTTCTGGTAATTCTTGTCCTTGAGGTACACCCTCAAAATTGGGTTCTTGGCTTTGAGCCAAATCAGGGTTCCAAAACGGGTCTGTCTACTCGCAAGACGGATACCTGCAAGTCAAAAATTATCTTTTCTCTTTTATATATTTTTTTATCTTTTTATGGGCATGCAAGAGAAATAGAAATAAAGTAAATATAATATAGATATATATGTATATACTATATATGTATAAAGGGGTGAGGGTGGAGGCGGAGATGGAGTGTAGCACGGTGTCGAGTCGGTCGTCGTCTAGAAAGACGCAACCAACAAGACGAGATGCCGCGTGGAGTGTAGGATGGATGGTGGAAGATGAGTGTGACCACGCTTTTTGTACGCGTGTATCGGGGAATATCAGCAACTGGTGTAGATATTCCCACGATACCACGTATGGTAAGTAATGTGAAAATATATATATATTTATATATGTAAATATATCTATATGTATATATATATATATGGTTATAAATATATAGGTATATATATGTAGTTATATATGTATAAATATATATATGTAAGTATATATGTATATAGCTATATGAATATATATATATATATGTATGTATGTATGTATGTATGTATATAGATGTATCTATATATATATATGTATATATATATAGTAATATATGTATATATAGATATATGTAGCTAGATATGTATATATAGTTATATAGATATATATGTATATATGTATGTATATTTATATATATATATATATATATATATGTATGTATAAGTAGGTATGTGTGTGTGTGTGTGTGTGTAAGTATATAGATATATGTATATAGACTAATACATAGTTATATAAGTACTAATATATATATATATATATATATATATATATATATATATATATATATATAAGTATATGTATATATGTAAATATATATGTATATATATATAAGTATATATGTATATATATACATATGTATACTAATACTTAGTTATATACATACTACTATAGATATATATATATATATGTATATATATATATACCAATATATATATGTATACATATATATATATAAGTATATAAGAGTGTATAGGTGTGTGTGTGTAGGTGTGTAAGTGTCGGTGAAGAGAGTGAGAGAGTGTTGTGAGAGAGAGAGAGAGAGCACTACTAGAGGTGAGGGCTGGAGGGTTAAGCCGTCTGCAGACCCGTGGCCGACGTCTGATGCACAAAGCGCACCGCACTGCGCGTAGGAGCGCGAAGAGGCGTGCGTTGGGAGGGAGTGAGCGCACGCAAAGGACCGCAGCACGTAGCACTGCGCGGAAGGGCTAGAGTGGGCGCCAGCAGGCGTGCGTAGGCGAAGAGAGCGGGCGACGCAAGCGGGTGCGAGGGCTGGCAAACGCGCGGGCGGGCGCTGGCAGAACGCAAGGCGAGCAGGCCAAGGCCGGTTGCGGAAGAGAGAGCACGACAGGGCGCTTGCGCTAAGAAGCTGGAGGCGAGGGCAATGCGAAGGAGGAGGCAAGGGCGCCTGCAGGCGCGCACGGAAGGCCTGCGTGCGCTGCTGCCGCCTTGTTGCTACTGCTGTGGGGCTCGGCCGGCTGCTACAGGGTGTGCGGTGGCCAGTTGAGCTTCACAGCTTGAAGCTTTGCTCCAATGGCTAAAGGTGCTTCAAACGGTGAACCAAGAAAAGAGCCACCACGCCCACCAGCTCTTTGATGAGCTGGGCAGTGGTGGACTCACGGTGGTGGTTGTGCACCACCGTGAGGTGCTCCTGTCCACCAGGTGTCTCCTCAGAGGAGGAGGGCCGGCGTATGGAGGGAGAGGGAGGAGATGGTGGCCTGGAAGGAGAAGAAGCTGCGTGGGTTTTCTCTGTGGGGGACCAGGCTATTTTCAATGAAGGAGCCGTGCCCTCTTTTATAAAGGAAGAAGTCATGCACAGCCATGCCCTGGCTGTGCATGGCTTGCATGCGGCTGCAGGGAGAGGCTAGCATGGCTTGGCAAGGAGAGCATGAGCAGGGAATGGTGCGAAGAAGATGTTGTCATGCAATGCAGCCACGGGAAGAAAGTCAAATAGAATTAAAAATAAAAAGATAGTGAATTTTGCAAAGATGCACTTGAGGAAAAATGTTAATTGCAAGGCCACTTATTTCACTCTCCTCCCCTCTCAATTAAATGCATGCATGCATGTATTTTCACAAATGCGACTATGTCTACCTAATATGCACTGATAATGCTAGGAAATAGCACAAGACGGCACAATTGCAGGCGTATTTTTGCGGTGCAATCAACCTGTAACGACCCGATTCCCGAGTCCCTACGAGACAAGAGAACCGGATCGACTTGACTAATCTCAAGACCTAGTCGTCCAACGAGGAAGTAACCAAAAGAGCAGTAAAAAAAACCACATCCAGCATAAATATAACTAACAGTAAGAAAATACAGCAATAAGGAAAGAAACCACTACAGTATATACCACCACAACAGTAGGACAACATTCATAACATAATATGAACTGCAGGTAAGAAAAGTACAGCGGAAACAAGAACTACTCACTACAGTGGAACCAAAAAGAGGTACAGGAGAACAGTGGTAACTCTACTGGACCCTACTCGGCCCAGCGTCCTCTGCAGCCGCTGACCCTGGCTGCTCAACACCTGGTCCTGAAAGGTAACGAGTGTAACACGTCAGCAAAACGCTGAGTAGAGTGGCAGCTAAACTAAAGGAACAGTAGCTGTTTTAATTTTCTTTCTTCCTTTATTTACGTCTTTCTATTGTTTCAAAATTTATCTATTTCTTAGATCCTTCACTTGATCTCGAATGTTCCTCGTGGGAACGATCTTGATTGCAGTCTTTTCCGAACAGTAGAAGTAGCACGTGGTGCTCTCCTGGCCGGGAGAGTCTCCCGTGGTGATCCTACTCTCAGTCAACCACCCCAAGGTCACGGACAGGCGTAACGGTGACTACGGCACGCGCGATAAACGCACAGGTAGCTAACCCGCACTGGCACGTGGTCAGTCGTTTCCGTTAACGGGTGCGCCCAAAGCACATCACGGAACCAGTACAGGGAAGAGCCCTCTCAGTAACAGGAGTCCAACCCCTCCACAGTAACCAAACAGGGGCCTTGCCCCTCCACAATCCGTGCACCCTCGCCTGACTACCCTGGTTTGCCCAGTGGGCCTAACAAGTCAGCGTAGGAGGCTAGCAGAACCCCGGGGCTCGTGGGGTAGCTAGTGCCCTCCGTACACTAGTAACTCTCCTCGATACTACGTACGCAAGGGCCAGCAAGTCAGTACAAAGTGGCCAGTCCTAACCCCGGGTCCCTGGGGCGGCTGGCTCCGCTCTGCACTAAACAGGTACAAGTACTTCCCTTGGTACTACGTACCCAAGAGGCACCACACTACCACGTCTTTCTTTCTCAGTTCCATTCCTTTCTCTTTCCAGGAGTTCCACTCCTAATTCCCCGTAGTGTTCCAGCTCTTTTAACTCAGAACATCCAGGTTTCACTTTCCAGTTTCACGTCCTTACAATCCATATTCTCAATCACGTTTATTTATTCATAGCAGGCAGCTGTTAATTCAATTCACAAGCAGCTATTATTTCCTTTTCACATTTTCCAAGACTGCAGTATTCATATATTCCACTAGTTCTTCCCATCCTAGGATTCATGCCATACCCTAGGATCTATCATACAATCTAGTTTTCTAGCCCTAGGATTCATGCAACACCCTAGGATCTACCATTCATTCTAGTTTCTCATTCCTAGGATTCATGCAATGTCCTAGGTGCTATTTATGGTTCCATAATTTAACAGATTATACCAATAAACTTAAAAGCCACTCTACCGGTTATAACAAGAGTACTGGGGGCGTGGTCGGGAATCCTGCGTGCCTCCGCAACCCCCGAGACTGCAACGGAACAGGGTCCTATCACAAGGATCAAACACAAGGAGTTTCTTAAAATAGTATACAACTACTATAGACGGGTAGAGGATGTAATTCCGAAAAGCACGCAACTCGAAATGCGGAAAACGGACTCCGAACGGGCCCTAAACGGGTCGAAAACGACGAAACAGTGCAAAATCAGACTTCTGGAACCTCTTCCAGACGTCTTAAAAAGTGGCTCAGAGGTTACCTTTGCTCTGCGTGGTCTCTCAGACGTCCATAAGCCTGCGAGGGCATCTGGCCTAGTTCCCAGACGTCCGATGGTCACCCCGAACGTCTGGAAGTCGTTCCCATCGTCTGGCACTGCAGCCAGACGTCTAATTCGCGTTCGATGCGAATCTCAGAACCTGCGCGTACCCATTTCTTCTCTCAGTACGGTCAGTCAAAGAAAAGGAAGGAAGACGGAAATAACTCACCTTTCAGACGTCTGTACAGTCCTCCAGACGTCGTCCCCGTCGTCTGGTTAGACTCCCAGACGTCTGATTCTGGAAACGTTTCCAGAACCAGGGCGCCACTCGCCCTCTGCTCGCGACGCTCGGCTGCGCCGCGTCCCGTCCGCCTGCTGCTCGAGCTGCAGCAGTCCTCTCGCGTCGCTCCGCGCCCACTGCGCCCCCCGCCGGCCGGCCCTAGTAGCCCCGGCGAGCTCGCCCTTACGGCCGAGCGCCTCTATCCACGCGCAGCACCTCCTCCCACGCTCACCGCGGCTGTCGCTGCCGCCGCTCACTCGCGCTCGCTCTCGCGCACCGGCTGGAAGGAGAAGAGGAAGGGAACGAAGATGACGGGAGTGAGGGAGAGGGCGTGGCCTTTTAAGGCCGCGCGAGAAGGAGAGAGAGAGCGGACAGGGCGTAGCCTGCGGCCGCAGGAGAGAGGGAAAAAGAGAGAGAGAGAGGGCGTTCGAAGGTCTGCGTGCTCAGGCGCGCAGACGAAACACGCGTGCCGAAAATAACCGATTTCCAGATGTCTGGAAGGGGTTCCAGACGTCTGGTCCGACGTCTGGGCTACCTCCCAGACGTCATAAAAGACGTCTGAAGCCGCACGTTCGTAACACAACCCCTCTGCTTATTCTTTAAGAAGAGTAATACAAACATTCACCCTATAGGGGCATTCTCGCATGGTTTTCTCACCACTCCTCATGAGTAGGATTTCCACGTAAACCCAAGTGTTATCTTTTGTTTACGCTTTGATATTTTGTTGATTTGCTTCCGCTTATCATATTTTTCAACTTCATATCAAAGCAGTTCAATTCTTGGGTTCATCTTATTATTATGTTTATCATTATTTTGGAGTTCCTTTGATTCATCCAAAGGAGCCGAAGGTATCAGAGAAGAAGGGGGCGATAAAGATGATGGCACTCGCACAATCTGGGCATGATCTCGTGTGCGATTGGCCCTGTCGGGCACGATTAGCAGTGAAGAAGAGGAGGAACATCGTCGGAGGTGACAATTGCGGCCACGAAGGCATGAGGTGGTGAGTGGACAAGGCGGCACCATTGGGCCTAACAGCAGGTAACATTGTTGGTGGGATGGTGGGAGTCCTTGGCAATGGTAGGCGGCACCGCCATAACTCAAGTGGACCCCAATGGTGGCACACGAGGGTTCTGAATCAGCACCAGTAGAGGCGCTAGTGGTGTTGCTGCTTAGTTTCCCATCGGAGGAAGAAGAGAGCTAGCGCTCGCGAGATTAGTCAAAGGAGGTGATGATCATGGTGAGGATTTTGCATGATTGCGTGGAGACAAGCTTGAGCTGGCACCTCGTGAGAGTTGGATGAAATGATTCAATTCAATATAGAAAACCCTAGGCTCTCTTATATAAAGAGAGACCAAGGAGTGAAAGTACAGTTAAGCCCATACAAGGAAAAAAATATAGAACATAAAAAAAACTATATGTTAACACTCCCCCTCAAGCTGGAGCATAAATATCTATCATGCTCAACTTGAAACAACACGCCTTAAAGGCAGATCTCGCCAGGGGCTTTGTGAAGATATCTGCAGCTTGCTCCTTAGAAGTAACACTCGTGGTATGTAAACTTCCACGCTGAATGAGATCACGAGTATAATAACAATCAATCTCTACATGCTTTGTCCTCTCGTGAAACATAGGGTTATTGGCAATGTAGGTTGCTGCTTTGTTGTCACACCGCATCTCCATAGAGCTATCCAGAGAAACATGAAGATCTGACAAAACTGACTTGACCCAAACCATCTCAGTGGCTGTCTAGGCCATGGCCCTGTACTCTGACTCCGACTAGATCTAGATACAACCGCTTGCTTCTTGCTCCTCCAGGTAACCAGGTTGCCTGCAACAAAGGTGAAGAAACCTATGGTCGATTTTCTGTCCCCAACACAGCCAGCATAATCAGCGTCAGAGTATGCTACAATCCCCATGGGCGTTCCCTTACGGAATAATAATCCTCGTCCAGGTGCTTTCTTCACATACCTGAGCACCTGCATTGTAGCCTCCCAATGCTACCTAATTGGCTTATCCATAAACTGGATAAGCCTACCAATTGATAGAGACAAGTCTGGACAAGTGATGGTGAGGTAAAGAAGCTTACCCACCAGCTGCCTGTATGCTCTACTGTCAACCACCTTAGATTTCTCATCATATAGATGGACCTTGGGATCCATGGGAATATTTGCAGCCTTAGCTGCTAACATGCTAGTCTCCTGAAGAAGATCAAGAGCATACTGCCTCTGTGAGAGCACCACTCCATCCCTACCACATGCAACCTCAATGCCTAAGAATTACCTCAACTGTCCCAGATCCTTCATGACAAAATTCTCTGATAGGTGCCTCTGAACTTCATCTATCCCATCTCTATCATCTCCGGCGATGATAAGATCATCAACATATACCAAGAGTGCCACAGTCCCCCTGTCAGTCTTCCTGGTAAATAAGGAGTGATCTGAAGTGGAGCGACTCAAACCAATCTAGTGGAGCACCTCTAATAGCTTCTAAAACCATGCCCTGAGACTTTGCTTCAAACCATAGATTGCCTTTTATAATCTGCACACACACTCCCCCTGAACCTTAAA
Source organism: Thalassia testudinum (assembly GCA_037157565.1). Classification (NCBI taxonomy): domain Eukaryota; kingdom Viridiplantae; phylum Streptophyta; class Magnoliopsida; order Alismatales; family Hydrocharitaceae; genus Thalassia; species Thalassia testudinum. The sequence goes on along the minus strand of JAZHRO010000024.1, from coordinate 102,704,883 downwards.
ACCCGGGGGCTGTTGCATGTAAACCTCCTCCTGAAGATCACCATAGAGAAAGGCATTCTTCACGTCCAGCTAGTATAATGGCCAATCTCTGTGAGTAGCAACAAAAATAAGTATCCGGACAGTGATAAGCCACGCAATAGGGGAGAAAGTATCAAAGAAGCCACCTCATATGTTTGAGTGAATCCCTTCTCTACTAGCCTATGCTTATACCTTGAAATAGATCCATCAGGGTTGTATATCAAGGCAAAGACCCATCGAGAGCCATCCAGTCATGCGCCAGTAGGAAGTAAGATGAGATCCCAAGTCTGTCTACTTCGAAGTGTTGCCATCTCATCCTCCATGGCTTGACGCCACTTCGGATCAAGCATGGCCTTCTAGTAGGTAGACGGAATGTGTGATGCTGTAAGGGCCTGACAAAAGCTGCTAAACTGAGGAGCAAGACCATCGATAGCCAAGCTACCTGTGACCCGGTATCTAAACTCACACGTGCGCGGTGCCCTCCTAATGGCAATAGGGAGATCTAAATCATCTGGTACCTCTAACTGAGTTGCTGCAGAAGGAGCCTCGCCACTATGGTGATCTGCACTGTCTAGGAAGTCAGGTCTAACCAAACTATCACTGGCATCAGGTACCCTCTCAACTACCTGTGAACCATCAGCTGCTAGTGAGAGAGGAGGCCTTTGAAAGGTAGTATGATGCCTGTGATAGGTATGCAATGGCCTGTGCAATTTCTCAAAGTCATCCTGGGAGAAGGAACTCATCTATTTATCAGCTAGAGGTCTGGACTGAGAAGTAGACACCTGAGTCTCTGTACACGGAACAGGTAAGGGAAGAAAGGCAACATCATTACAAGAGCTCCTCTGTCCAGTGACTGAGAAATATAGTGTATCCTCATGGAAAGTCACATCAGCACTAACATAATGTCTATTTTGCAAAGGATCGTAGCAAAGGTACCCCTTCTGTGTCCTAGAGTACCCCAAAAATACGCACTTGATAGTGCGGGGAGCCAGCTTGTCATGACCAAGTGACGGCACATGGACGAATGCAACACATCCAAAGGTCCTGGGAGGCACATGAAATGACTCATCGTCTGGATGCAGAAGAAGAACCGGTATCTGCTTATAAAGAACTGAGCTAGGCATCCTATTGATGAGATAAGTTGCTGTCATAATTGCATCCCCCCAGTATCTCTACGGTACATTATGATGAATTAATAGTGTACGAGCAACATCTAACAAGTGCCTGTGCTTCCTCTCTGCAACCCCATTCTGCTGTGAAGTGTGAGGACAAGTAGTCCGGTGGACAATCCCACAGGTCCTATAGACCTCCTTAAGTTTGGTAGTGCAAACTCAAGAGTATTATCAGTCTGCACTATCTTCACTGTGGCTGAATACTGTGTGCTGATCTCCAAAAGAAGGGTCTCAATGCATCCTCCAACCTCTGCCTTGCTTTTCAGCAAGAACACCCATGTGGCTCTAGAGAAATCATCTACGTCAACTAGGTAGTACTGGTGTCCCATCCGGTCTGGGACTTTGCTCAATCCCCATACATCCATATGGAGCAACTAAAATAATGTCAAAGATCCAGGAGATGTGCTAACTGGAAAAGAGGATCAATGGTGCTTACCCAATTGGCAAGCATCGCACTGTATGGTAGCAGCTGGGGAAATATGTGGTATCACCCTCCTGAGGCGATCCAGAGATAAGTGGCCAAGAAGAACGTGCCACTATAGAACACTCCCGCTACCATATCGAGTAACCCCTGCAAATGGCTCCTGTCCCAGACGGTAAACACCATTCTCCTCCATACCTCTGACAATAGTCCTCCCCGTGAGCTTGTCCTGAACAACACATCCGACATCATCAAAGATGACTCTACAGTTGAGATCCTTCGTGATTCTGCTCACTGACAACAGACTCAGTGGGAAATCTGGTATGTGCGATGCACCAGATAACTGCAAACCGAGGGTCACAGACACCTCCCCCTTACCCCTAACTGGGGTGTATCTATCGTCAGCAACCTGTACAGTCCTTCCTGGGGGAACAGATTGTAGCAAACGAAAAGAGGTCTGATCACCGCACAGATGCTGTGACGCACCAAAGTCGATCAACCACCTTGCTCCATGGTGGCTCTTGTAATGCTCCTTATGTATGAGACTCACAAATTCTGCCATAAGTGTCAAGTATATCACATCCAAGGAAAAAATGGGGAATACACACCCTAAGGATCATACAATATGGGGAATACACATCCCAAAATCAAACCATAGATTTAGGTAAAAATCATATCATTGCTAGGAATCATCAATAGATCTAAAGTGAGATGTGTTCAGACCAACATTTTCGCAGAAAGTCCCCTCGGACAAGCGTTGGCCTAACCTGAGTGCGGGGAGAACACCCAAGAAGGTCCCAAGAAGAACTAGGTCTCTTTCACCCTACTGTAGGGGAGGAAAGTATCCCTAGAAAGGGGCTACAGCCCCCTCATACATGCAGCAACATGTCGGTTTGCTGCTCTGAGCATCGCCTCAAACGCCTGCTGCGTCTGATCGCTGCTGCGCCTCTCTGAAAGGTTCTCTGCCGCTTTACTGCATCGCTCTAATCGCCGCTGCGCCTCTCTGAAACACGGTCGTGCCGCCTCAGATGTGGAGAAGCACCGCTGAAGCGTCGCCTCAGATGTGCGAACTGCCGCTAGGTCGCTACCTCATGCACGCACGACCACCGTGCGAGCCCACTGGAGCACTGCCTCGCGTGGGCGTCACTGTTGCTCCACCTAAGATGCGCAGGACGGCCGTGTGAGACTGTTGGTGCACCGCCGATGAGGCATTGACATCGATCAGAGAGAAAGAGAGATGAAGAGGGATTTGGTGATAGGGTTGGAGGCCTACTTGGGTGGGGTACTTAGGGCACCGGTCTAGGACCGTTGCTCTGATACCAAGTTGGATGAAATGATTCAGTTCAATATCGAAAACCCTAAGCTCTCTTATATAGAGAGAGACCAAGGAGTGAAAGTACAGTTAAGGCCATACAAGGAAAAAAATATAAAACATAAAAAAACACAATATGTTAACAGTGAGAGCTAGCGAGGGCAGAGATTGTGGCGTTGATCTCACAAGAAGGCTCAGCGGCGAAGGTGTTAACCCTTATTTTTTGGCTTTACGATTTTAAAAAAATGAGTTAGACTAAACAAAGAGAACAAAAAAAAAAGAGGAAGAGTAAAAAAAGTGAAGAAAATATCAAAAAAAAGATGAGAAGAAGGAAAAAAAAGAGAGGAAAAAGAAAGGTGAAAAAAAAAAGAAAAAGAGATGTCTTTTTTTTTTTTGAAAAGAGAAAAAGAGAGATGTTGAAGGGAAGAGGGGGAGAAGCTTTTCTATTGTTCTTTCTTCTTTATGTTATTTTTCTTCTCCCATAAAGTATAGGAGAAAGGGGAAGTGTGAATCCTATTATAGTCATCCCTCATTTGGGAGTTCCTTTGTTCGAGGTCACCACATAAGACACTACAACTCCGAGAGGTTCAGAGTTTTGAGGTCACTAGAAGAGGGAGATCTAGTTTCAAGGTCTTCAAAGAAAGAGCCCATGTCAGGTTTCTACGTGGAAGATCTAGTTTCGCGGGAGATCCAGTTTCGAGATCTTCAAAGGAAGGCTCATGACAAGGATATTGAATGGGAAGCCACCAGCACTTGTTGAGATCTCCAAAAGAGAGGCCCTTGTTAGAACCAGCTGCAACAGTTCGTCTAGCAACTCCAGCTCTGTCGTCATTAGCACACCCACCTACAAGTAAGAACCAGATTGAAAGAGTTGTGTTCTGTTGTGTAGACTGCGATATTTTGTGTTGTACAAGCTGAGCATTGTATACTCCAACTTGAGGGAGAGTATTGGAGTATGTGTTGTTGGTTTAGTCCTACATTATCTATTGTGGGATTATGGTGTATGTGGTGGCCTATAAATAGGCATATGCCCCTCTGCTTATTCTTTGAGAAGAGTAATACAAATACTCACCCTATAGGGGCCTTCTCCTATGGTTTTCTCCCCACTCCTCGTGAGTGGGGTTTCCATGTAAACCCAAGTGTTATTTTTTGTTTACGCTTTGATATTTCATTGATTTGCTTCTACTTATCATATTTTTCAACTAAAAGAAAAAGAAAAGTTAAGGCAACTTTGGCTTAGTGTACCCAAATCATCTTTGAGGGAAGGTCAATGGCAATAGGCTGATATCTAAGCAGGCACAAGCAACGTGGCTTCAACTTTGGGGGCTAAGTTGAAGTCCAATCAACAGTCATGGCTTTTCATGATGGTCAATGGTACTTTTGTCCTTTTCCTTCAATGTATTCTGTAGCCAACTAGAAGAACAATCAGAAACAAGTTAAAGGCTTTTTAATGATTGTCTTATGATTCTTTGTGCATTTTGGTTTAGCATTTGCATATTGGTCCATGCACTAACTGGTTTGTTTGTTGCTGATTAGTGGATAATTGAATTGGAATGGATGAATTTTATGTCTCTCTTTTTTTTATTTTGGCTTAACTCTCTGTGATTTCAACGTTGAAATCAGATGGGATCAAATTACAAGGCTACCTTGATACCTCCAAGAGTAAGAGAAATGGTTCATGAGTGGGGATCCACTACTTGTAAAAGAAGGAAGCATAGATTTACAAACAACGAGTCAGTAACCAATTCGACAAGCACGAGTCGCTTTTCCAAAGAGGAACTACCAAATGACTCTTTCAGCACGTATGTGAGAATAGAACAGTCTCCTGGTTCTACTGCTTGGGATGTCAATGCCAAGCACAATGCTGGTTTGCAACAGAAATCCAAGGAGAAAGGAATCCTAAGGTCAGCTTCTATGTCTCTCTTATGTAATTCTGGGTTATACCTCTTTCTTTAATGATGTAGTGAGGTGAAACTGATCAAAATTGGAAATGGGGTAGGGACTTATCAGGGAATTTCAATTATTTATCTTAAATAATCTTATATTATAGTGCCATGGGTGTAGTTCATGCCACATGGGAACTTTTGATCAGGGATCACACTTTGTCTGGATGTTAGTTTGAAGAGGACACTTGTAACTGCCCTCATGTTTTGGTGAATTATTGGACAACCAAAGAAACTTCTGGTTTTGTGTCCTTGTTCGCCTTCGAGAGTCCAAACTCTAACCACATATGTAGAAGAGGCATGCATTTGAGCTCTATAGCTCACAAGATTTAAATAGCTAATTAGATCGAGATCAAGGGGTCCTTGATCTCAGCTTCTTAAAGTTCGTTGTATTCAAATTTGATGTAATCCTTCTAGCTCCAATAATACCAAAGAGGTAAAACAACCTTAAGTAGTTGTCTATATGCAAAATAGGTGGTTGCAAAAGGGAACATTCACATTAGAAGCGGCAAAAAGAAGGTTACAACCTAATCCTCAACTTTCCCACTTTGGTGGTATGAATCGGTCTCGAGTTGGCACTAGAATCACCAACATAGCATCACCAATTGTAGTATCAGTAGAATGCTACTGGAGCTCATTCTAGAGCCAATTTGGCAAACTGTTGACTTGGCGATCATTTACCTAGGATTAGTTCTCACGTTTTCAACCAATCAGGACCTTAAACCAATTGTAACCACTTATTTTTAACCTAAGAACCTTGATTCTCCATATTATGCTTGTGAATGTTCTTCTGGATAAGTGAATGCCTCAATAACCCTGTTCCCAATCTGGTGTGGTCCTACCCAAAGGAGGGAAAAAAAAAACACTGCCCATGCATCTACTTTGAGAGGTTTGGTGTTAAAGGAGAGGAAGTTGATTGAACATCTTATCGGCCTTTGGCGAAGTTTTGCCCACATCCAATCCTCAATTCTTATTCACCTTAGATGATCATGTTGAGTGAATGATGACCTTGTACTATCATGTTGGGTAAACAGCAGTCGCTTCCTCCATTTGCTTACATGAAAAAAGTGAAGTACTTGTTGTCGTATAACACCATATCACAGCACCCATTCAAAATCAAAGCAGTGGATTGTTACCAGATGGGTGATTTCCCAACAATGTCCCTGTTCCTTTAATTGATGCTCCAGTCCCGATTCTGTTGTTATTGTGCTAAAACTCCAGTCTTATAAATAAAGGTGCTAACACACCAATATACTGTGAATATCATATTGATGCAATATCACCAATATTTCCAAAGAAAAGTTTCGTAGCACCTTTTCGTGGTTAATAGTGCAATGGTTTTAAACCACCAAACTTGTATTGTTGATGTTACCTTGTGGGGAAGAATGCAATAGGTCAAAGTGGCTATGGCAGGTGTAATGCGTTTTCATTCATGGGAGTAGGAAGTGCCTAGGGATTACCAGGTGTGGTGCATTTTTAATTCATGGGAAGATTAGGAGTCAAGCGCAAAATGCATGGGAAATTGGGCATGTGCAATGAAGGGAGACTTTGGTACTTTGGTTGGAGTCTACAACAGGAGCACAGCTATTGAGGAAAATGTGCTACAACATCGAATTGTCTTTGCATATGCAGGTAGATAAGTGATAACACTGCATCTTGGGGTGATAAATCTGTCAATTGGGGTTTATCTTAAGAACAAAATGCGCAGATAACACATCATAAATAAGAATGGGAGCATTGCATGCATCACACATAAAGATTGCTTATAGAACAATATTAATGGCCATTTGTATAAGAACTTGTTAAAATAGACCTCAGATGAGCAATCGGACCGCACAGATGGATTCAGAGCGACGAACGGAGTCCAACGGACTCGAAATCGGCTAAATCCGACATCCGAAGCTCCTGCAATGGGCCCAAGAAGTCCTAGCCGTTGATCTGATGATCAATGGCCCACAGTGCGCCATGTGGCGCCCCCATAATGCATCCGCGCCACTGACCGATCTCGCCTTCAACCGAAGGATGAATCTCAACCGTCGATCTTCGATCAAACGGCTGAGAGCCGCCCGCTTGCCCGCCCTCACCGCGACAAAGTAGCGGGCGCAACGCAGCGATCGAAGCACTCACCCACGCTCACGCAACGCAGGTTCGAAGCGCGCTGCGCAGAAATTGTGAGGCAAAAACGCACGGCGCAACGGATGCATGCGGAAGCTCACGCGTGCGATGACGCAGCAGATACGCACGCCTCAGCGCAATCCGCACCAGCGCCCCACGCGGAAGCTCAGCCGTTCGATCTTCAATCGGACGACGTACGTAGCGCGTGCGCAGATCAAGCGCGAAGAAGAATAGATGCACGTTGGAGATCGATTGGTAGGGGGCTACACCGACAGATTTAGTATGGGTTTAGCGACATCCCGTTTATATAGGAAAAAGGGTTTTCTAATTCAAGTATGGGCTTTAGCGACGTCCCGGACGTCGCTAAAGCCCATACTTGAATTAGAAAACCCTTTTGCCTATATAAACCCCATCCAACCACCCATTCAAGGCATTCACTCCAATTGCAAGTGTTCTACCCCCTCCTAGCTACCATTAGCCCTCTTTGTAATCACCGGAGACGATGAGCCGTCGACGAAGCCCCCCTCCACTGCCATGGCTGCCTTGCCATCTTCTCTCTCTCTCTCTTTCTCCCTCTCTCACTCACTTTTCACCCGGGCCTTTTCGTAAGCAAAATCCCATGATTTTCGTGATATTAAGTGACAAGAAAAATCTGATTTTCACGCCTCCCTGAAATCGACACTCGGACTCACATCTATTTCTTCATTTTAAAACCGACATTGCGAGCGCAAGCTATAACGACTCTTCTAAACAAACGCCCCCACGCCACGTCAGTTTTTGGCGCCGTTGCCAGGGAGGCAACGGATTTGTTTTGTCACTTCCATTTTACATCCATGCTCACAACGTCTAATGCCTTGTCTCCTTCTACTTGATGGTTACAGGAATTCGACGCTTGGACGGCGAAGCAGCGCAACTCATGACGATAACAAGGGAGCAAGCGCAACAAGAACCAGTCGTGAGTATTTCTTCGCCCATGGTTGTTTGCTTGCTTAAAAATTAAAAAAAAAATTGTAAAACTGAAAAAAATTAGCGTTGTGCATGATTGCCTGACCCACATCCTTAACACATCACCCAACAAAAAAAAAATACACTCTAACATTCTGAATAAATTCTTAGAGTATTCTTTTTTCTTTTTGAGTAGTGTTTGCGAAGCCACCTTGAATTGACTTGGGCCGCACCACTCAACCATAAAATCAACTCATCTAATAGAAGCTGCATGATCACTAGGATAAGTACATTAACGTTTTAGAGCCTCTACACAATAAAAGGAAATCTACTTTCACCAAATTGTGTGTAAAACTTGACGTGCCCACTGAAACTTGTCTGAAAATATTAAGACACGTCAATCCTAAAAGACACTAAAGTAAGGATAAAACATTAAAAGACACCACATCTAAAAAAAAATCCTTGCTTAAAAATCATGTTTTGATAGGAGCACACACACTGAAAGTGGAAAACTAAGAGGCACTACCCCAATCAACGCCTCATCACATAACCCTAGCACAAACACTGTCCTAGCCCTTTTAAAATAGAGTAGACGTGCCTGGGGCAGGACTGGGTTAAGTCTCAAGAGGTGAGGTTTTATTTGCTGGGTACTTGGCTTTCATTCCCTTAGTAGAATCTAATGACTAGGCTACGGGGCAGTGTTCAACGACCGCGATTGTGGGGTCTATGGAACTGGCGGCGCAAGCCAAAGGAAGAACCTTCCTTCCAATCCCCTCGTAATCAACCTGGCCAGATTAGCTTTGGGAAGGGGGAGTCCAGTGCTTACGGACTTGATCACCTTTTTGGAGATTTCTAGGTCCCCTGAGGAATACACCATAAGGACTAGGCTTGTTTGCTTGGTTGAACAGACAACTCTCTCTCATTTGTTCTTCCCGCATCCCTCCATTTATTCCAAACCATGGATTTCAATGCCTATCCATCTTACCCAAACTGCCCCAAACATGATTTGTATGCTAACCCAAGTAGACCATATCCACAGCCTACTTGGGCTAACCAACCACCAAGTTGGGGGTATGACCTAAAATATCCCTCTTGGCCCAACTATCCCAGTTATGACCAAACCTCACCAACCACTTATTGGGATACACCCAACATATCCACTCAAGGGTATGATTCAAATCGTGGGGCTCCATATCTCGATTCTCCTCACGACGCCTCATCATTTAGGTCCCACCCGCTCTCTAACCACTTTGATAGGACCTACACTCTAGGAGAACACCAAGAACCCTACCCTTCTCAGGACAATAACCAAGAAAGGTCATCTGAATTTAACAACCTTTCCTACTTGACCTTTGAATTGGAAGGAATTCTAGACAAATGGAAATCAGAGAATGATCAGAAATCTAGGCAAGCCCAGGATCATCAACCTTTGAGTTAGTCCTCTGATGAAGAATCTGACTGGGAGGAGGACTTAGAACCTCAACTATTCTAGAGTAGGACCGAATAGAGAATGGTTCCTCTTGAAGAACTGGACCCTGAACACGATAGAATAGAGGACCCACCCAAGAACCTAAACCCCAGTATGGATTCTAATCCACAACCTCAACCACACTCTCTTAACCTGGATTTCAAGGAGGAAATCCAAAGGATACCAAATGACACCCTGTCAATTCTTGATAACCTCCAGTTAGAGTTACACAGACAGAATCAATAATTGGTTAAACGACAACAGGCCATGTTGGATATGTTCCAACAATTGGGGGAAGAAGGCCAAAGAAAGCTGTTGCACACAACGCCATTCATGGAATTCATAAACAAGGACCTACCATGATCAATTGAACTACACCCAGTCACCCTAATTTGGTTCAGTACACCATTGATACCCCCCAAGAGTTGGACAACTCAAGGGATAAGGTCATTGAGGATTCCTTGGAACACAATTTGGGGAGCATTGAGGACAAACATCAGGAGGAAACTAAGAATGTGAGGGGAGATGTCTTGGAATCCAAATCTAATCGGCCTGAGAGAAGTGATCCGGTGGGAACAACAGCCAACATAGGAGATGGGGAATGGAGTTACAATTTCAAAGAAATCGATTATGAATCAGTTGGGATCCCCATCACAAATTTGGAGGAGGGCCAAGAGAAAGAATATGAACTAGATGATGAAATTGGCCCTACCTCTAATGCAACCTCAAACAGTGAATCTGATACAAAGGAGGTTGAAGAAAATATTCTTGAGGTCAAGGGCTTGGAGGGAATGAGCAATGAAACCGTAGTTGTGGAAGAGATGGATTCATCTTTGGAGAGAGACCTCATGCTTGGTTGTAGGGCTCATTATGAAACTCTTGATTTTGTTACCTACCCTACCAGAATAAAGATCCCGCAACCCGAATGCACTGGAATTGATACACTTTTGACTGATTACAATTTTATGGGGACATAAGCTGAGTATAAAACCTACATCTTTAGTGTCTGGCATGTCATATTCGAGGTGCGCTCGTCCACATCAACTTCTTTGCATGCCCGCAGACTGAGAGAGGATCTGACATGGGCATGCTTGATACATCTGCTGCAAAATTCCCGCCCCTTAGGAACGAGACTCCACCACAACCTTGTTCGCATCTATGGACTTCTGATTTTGGGTCTGGCTAATTTTGTACATGCCTCCTTGACCCAAACCATTCCTGTTTGTGCACTATGCCTAGCCGAAGGCGTTAAACTCAACACTTCCCGGGAGGCAACCCAGAAGATTCAGACTGATCAGGTATTCTACGTCACTCAGATAATATATTTTCAAACCCCTGTTGCATCCATGTATTTGTCAATGAGGACATTGTCCAACTTAAGCATGGGGGGGTGGTAAATTGCATGATCCTGAGCTCATTTAATCAGTCTGAATAGAATTAAAAAAAAAAGAATTTAGGAAGAAAAACTTAGGCATTAGAAATTTGTCAATGGTGCAAAATAATACGGAAAGAACTTGAACACTTAGACTTTTCAGTTCTTCAGGCATAATCAGCCCTGGTATTCGTTAAAATATGGATTTAGCTTCAAATCCTTGCAACCTTAAGCCACTCTAATCCATTAACTAAATAAGGTGATAAGTATACGACTTATCAACTCACCCTTTAGCTCAGAAGGACTTTTAGTCTAAGCATCTGCACACATTTTGCATAGACTCACTCCTCGGAGATTCTGACAGAAATTGGGTAGCTAATGAACTCTCTAGGCTGGTATGGCTGGCAAGTTGTCGTGGGTAACAGCCCATTGGCAGGTTGTCCAGAGCCCAGCCACGGGACCACTTCTTCTTCATTGCCTCTAGATAAATTTGAGATCAGGGAAGCCACCTACCAAATAAAAAAAAGGGGAGAAAAAAAGAAAATAAAATAAACCACACTTCACCGCACGAGTATGGCTGGTAAGTGATCGTGGGTAACAGCCCATTGGTCAGTTGTCCAAAGCCCAGCTCAGTAATTGCACAAAAAGAACCAAAACACTTAAGAAAGAAGCGGGGAAGTAGAGCAAGCTAGGGAGATATACACTGGAAAAATCCTTGTGTTGACCCCAGTTGAAATAAATGTAGGGAGAAAGCTACCGATCGAACAAATACACCTTTAGGCAAAACACTCCCTCTTCCGGTCACCTAGGGGCCTAGAAATCCGAAGTATGTCTAAATTACCGTTGAGTGAGTCTATCACAATCTTCACACCAAGATGCTTAGAGCTTAGAGATTTGTCCGAGGCATAAAAATCGAATTTTTCTTGTCACTTAATGTCACGAAAATCGTGGGGTTTTGCTTGCGAAATGGCGCGGGTGAAAAGCGAGTGAGAGAGGGAGAAAGAGAGAGAGAGAGTAGGGTTAGAATTTCTTCATTCACAGCATGCAATTCGAACATAAAAGAGAGCAAGCAATTGAATAAAAAACAACTTCATTTAACATGCAACTTTAGTTCACAATTACAACACTAGATAAATGCTTGAACATAAGTAAAGGAAAGCTTAAGATAAAGAGGGAAAGAGAGAGAGAGAAGATGGCGAGGCAGCCACGGCGGTGGAGGGGGGCTCCGTCGGCGGCTCGTCGTCTCCGATGATTACAAAGAGGGCTAATGGTAGCTAGGAGGGGGGTAGAACACTTGCAAGTGGAGTGAATGCCTCCCATGGGTGGTTGGAAGGGGTTTAAATAGGAAGAAGGGCTTTCCAAATGAAGAAGGGGTTTTAGCGACATTCGGGACATCGCTAAAACCCTTCCCAAAATGTCGGCGAAGGCCCCTGCCCACCGGTCGCTCACGCGCGTGTGTGCTTCGCGCCTGATCCGTGTACGCGCGTCATAAGCCGTCCGATCAAAGATCGGACCGCTGAGATCGCTCGTGGGGCACGTGCTTGGATCGCGCCCACACCCCCTGCGTCATCGTGGGCGTCGGCTTTAGACGCGCGACGTCGCTCCATCCGCACCGTCCGATGCTGATCGGGCGGTTCAATTTCTCACAGCGCGTCTTCGCCTCGCAATTTCCTCACAGCGCGCTTCGAACCCGCGTTGCGTGAGCGCGGGTGAGCACTTCGACCGCTGCGCTACGCCGACTGTTTTATCGCGGCGAGGGCGAGCGGGCGACTCTCAACCGTTCGATTGAAGATCGACGGCTGAGATTCATCCTCTGGTTGAAGGTGAGATCGGTCGGTGGCATGGATGCATTGTGGGGGTGCCATGTGGCACGCTGTGGGCCGTTGATCATCAGATCAATGGCCAGGACTTCTTGGGCCCATTGCAGGAGCTCCGGATGTCGGATTTGGCCAATTTTGAGTTCGTTGGACTCCGCTCATCGCTTTGAATCCATCCGTGCGGTCCGATTGCTCATCTGAGGCCTGTTTTGACAAATTCTCATACAAATGGCCATTAATACTGTTTTATAAGCAATCTTGATGTGTGATGCATGCAATGCTCCCATTCCTATTTATGATGTGTTATCTGCGCATTTTATTCTTAAGATAAACCCCAATTGACAGATTTATCACCCCAAGAAGCAGTGTTATCATACCCTCATGCTTACTCCTTGCTAGTCCCTAGCAAGGTTTATTCTACCCTTTATTTCCAGTCAGAATTTAAGAAGTAACTACTTAGACACTTCGTCACTTGTCAATAGGAGGAAATATACTAAGATCTTAATCTACAAAGACTAAGTAGCGCTCGGATGTCTGCCAAAATATGAATCGCCTGAATCCTTACTTTAATGTATGTAAATATATATATATTTTTTTCTTATTTTTAGATTTTTTTGGAATTAAGAGTGTGTTGGTAACTTTTTACGGCTACCCAACCCACTCAAAACTCGGACAAATCTCTAAGTTCTAAGCATCTTGGTGTGAAGATTGTGATAGACTTACTCAACGGTAATTTAGATAGACTTCGGATTTCTAGGCCCGTAGGTGACCGGAAGAGGGAGTGTTTTGCCTAAAGGTGTATTTGTTCGATCGGTAGCTTTCTCCCTACGTTTATTTCAACTGGGGTCAACACAAGGATTTTTCCAGTGTATATCTCCCTAGCTTGCTCTACTTCCCAGCTTCTTTCTTAAGTGTTTTGGTTCTTTTTGTGCAATTACTGAGCTGGGCTTTGGACAACTGACCAATGGGCTGTTACCCACGATCACTTACCAGCCATACTCGTGCGGTGAAGTGTGGCTTATTTTATTTTCTTTTTTTCTCCCCTTTTTTTTATTTGGTAGGTGGCTTCCCTGATCCCAAATTTATCTAGAGGCAATGAAGAAGAAGTTGTCCCGTGGCTGGGCTCTGGACAACCTGCCAATGGGCTGTTACCCACGACAACTTGCCAGCCATACCACCCTAGAGAGTTCATTAGCTACCCAATTTCTATCAGAATCTTCGAGGAGTGAGTCTGTGCAAAAATGTGTGCAAATACTTAGACTCAAAGTCCTTCTGAGCTAGAGGGTGAGTTGATAAGTCGTATACTTATCACCTTATTTAGTTAGTGGATTAAAGTGGCTTAAGGTTGCAAGGATTTGAAGCTAAATCCATATTTTAACGAACACCAGGGTCGATTAAGCCTGAAGGCTTGAAAAGTCTAAATGTTTAAGTTCTTTTCGTATTATTTCCCACTATTGACATATTTCTAATGCCTAAGTTTTTCTTCCTAAATTCTTTATATTTATTTATTTGTTTGTTTGTTTGTTTATTTATTTATTTATTCTATTCAGACTGATTAAATGAGCTCAGGATCATGCAAGTTACCACCCCTCCATGCTTAAGTTGAACAATGTCCTCATTGGCAAATACATGGATGCAACAGGGGTTCGCAAAGATATTACCTGAGTGACGTAGAATACCTAATCAGTCTGAATCTTCTGGGTTGCCTCCCAGGAAGTGCTGAATTTAACGTCTTCGGCTGGGCATAGTGCACAAACATGAATGGTTTGTGTCAAGGAGGCATGTACAAAATCAGCCAGACCCAGAATCAGAGGTCCACATATGCGAACAAGGTTGTGGTGGAGTCCCATTCCTAAGGGGCGGGAATTCTACAGCAGATGTATCATGCATGCCCATGTCAGATCCTCTCTTAGTCTGCAGGCATGTAAAGAAGTTGATGTGGACGAGTGCACCCCGAATATGACATGCCAAACACTAAAGGTGTAGGTTTTACACTCAGCTTGTGTCCCCATAAAATTATAATCCGAAAGAGGTGTATCAATTCCAGTGCATTCGGGTTGCAGGATCTTTATTCTGGTAAGGCAAGTAACAAAATCAAGAGTTTCATAATGAGCCCTACAATCAAGCATGAGGTCTCTCTCCAAAGACGAATCCATCTCTTCCGTAACTACAGTTTTATTGCTTATTCCCTCTGAGCTCTTGACCTCAAGAATATTCTCTTCAACCTCTTTTGTATCAGATTCACTGTTTAAGGTTGCTTTAAAGGTAGGGCCAATTTCATCCTCTAGTTCATATTCTTTCTCTCGGCCCTCCTCCAAATTTGTGATTGGGATTCCAACCGATTCATAATCGATTTCTTTAAAATTGTAACTCCATTCCCCATCTCCTATGTTGGCTGTTGTTCCCACCGGATCACTTCTCTCGGGCCGATTAGATTCGGGTTCCAAGAAATCCTCAATGACCTTATCCATTGAGTTGTCCCACTCCTGGGGAGGTATCAATGGTGGACTGAACCAAATTAGGGTGACTGGGTGTAGTCCAATTGATCATGGTAGGTCCTTGCTTTACGAATTCCATGAATGGCGTTGTGTGCAATAGCTTTCTCTGCCCTTCTTCCCCCAATTGTTGGAACATATCCAACATGGCCTGTTGTCCTTTAACCAATTCTTGATTTTGTTTGTGCAACTCTAACTGGAGGTTATCAAGAATTGACAGGGTGTCATTTGGTGTCCTTTGGATTTCCTCCTTGAAATCCAAGTTAAGAGGTTGTGGTTGCTGTTGTGGATTAGAATCCATACTGGGGCTTAGGTTCTTGGGTGGGTCCTCTATTCTATCATATTCAGGGTCCAGTTCTTCAAGAGGAACCATTCTCTGTTTGGTCCTACTCCAAAATAGTTGAGGTTCTAAGTCCTCCTCCCAGTCAGATTCTTTATCAGGGGACCAAATCAAAGGTTGATGATTCTGGGTCTGCCTAGATTTTTGATCATTCTCTTATTTCCATTTGTCTAGAATTCCTTCCAATCCAAAGGTCAAGTAGGAAATGTTGTTAAATTCAGATGACCTTTCTTGGTTATTGTCCTGAGAAGGGTAGGGTTCTTAGTGTTCTCCTAGAGTGTAGGACCTATCAAAGTGGTTAGAGAGCGGGTGGGACCTAAATGATGAGGCGTCATGAGGAGAATCGAGATATGGAGCCCCACGATTTGAATCATACCCTTGAGTGGATATGTTGGGTGTATCCCAATAAGGGGTTGGTGTGGTTTGGTCATAACTAGGATAGTTGGGCCAAGAGGGATATTCTAGGTCGTACCCCCAACTTGGTGGTTGGTTAGCCCAAGTAGGCTGTGGATATGGTCTACTTGGGTTAGCATACAAATCATGTTGGGGGCAGTTTGGGTAAGATGAATAGGCATTGAAATCCATGGTTTGGAAGAAATGGAGGGATGCGGGAAAAACAGATGAGAGGGAGTTGTGTGTTCAACCAAGTAAACAAGCCTAGTCCTTATGGTGTATTCCTTAGGGGACCCAGAAATCTCCAAAATGGTGATTAAGTCCGTAAGCACTGGACTCCACTTCCCAAAGCTAATCTGGCCAAGTTGATTACGAGGGGATTGTAGGGAAGGTTCTTCCTTTGGCTTGCACTGCCGGTTCCATAGGCCCCACAACCGCGGTCATTTGACATTGCCCCGCAGCCTAATCACCAGATTCTACTAAGGGAATGAAAGCCAAGTGCCCAGCGAACAAAACCTCGCCTCTCGAGACTTAACCCAGTCCTGCCTAGAGCACGTCTACTCTGTTTTAAAAGGGCTAGGATAATGCTTGTGCTAGGGTTATGTAATGAGGCGTTGATTGGGGTAGTGCCTCTTAATTTTCCACTTTCAGTGTGTGTGCTCCTATTAAAACACGATTTTCAAGCGAGTATTTTTTAAGGTGTGGTGTCATTTAACGTTTTATCCTTACTTTAGTATCTTTTAGGATTTGACGTGTCTTAATATTTTCAGACAAGTTTCAGTGAGCACGTCAAGTTTTGCACACAATTCGGTGAAAGTAGATTTCCTTTTGTAGGCTCTAAAACCCTAATGTACTCATCCTAGTGATCATGTAGCTTCTATTGGATGGGTCGATTTTAGGGTTGAGTGGTGCGTCCCAAGTCAATTCAAGGTGACTTTGCAAACACCACTCAAAAAGAAAAGAAAGAACACTTCAAGAATTTATACAGAATGTTAGAGTGTATTTTTTTTTGTTGGGTGATGTGTTAAGGATGTGGGTCAGGAAATCATACACCACGCCAATTTTTTTCAGTTTTACAATTTTTTTAGATTTTTTTTAAGTAAGAAAACAACCTTGAGGGAAGAAATACTGTAACGAACGCGTGCCCCAGACGCCTTTTAAGACGTTTGGGAGGTGGCCCAAACGTCGGACCAGACGTCTGGGATCACATCCAGACGTCTGACCAGACGTCCGGGATCGTTTACAGACGTCTGGAGAACAGTTATTTCGCACGGGAGATTCAGGCGCGCAGACCTGCGATTCCTCTCTCTCTCTCTGCGGCTGCAGGCGCGTTGCGACCACCTTCTCTCTCCTCCTCGCGCGGCCTTAAAAGGGCGTGCCTCCCCTCCCGTCTCCACCGTCTCCTCCTTCTTCTCCTTCATGTGCGAGAGAGCGAGCGGACGCGAGGGCGGCAGCGGCAGCCGCAGTGAGCGCGGAGGAGGTGCGGCGTGCGAGGGCGGGGCTCTGCCGTGAGGGCGAGCTCGCCGGAGCGGCTTGGCCGGCCGGCGGAGGGCGCAGGGGGCGCGGAGCGACGCTGAGAGGGACCTGCTGCGGGCTGAGCAGCAGACGCGCGAGGTGCGACGCAGGCGGCGTCGCGAGCGGAGGCCGAGCAGGGTTCTGATTCTGGAAAAATTTCCAGAATCAGACGTCTGGGTTGATAGCCAGACGGCAAGGTCGACGTCTGTAAGATCATACAGACGTCTGAAAGGTGAGTTTCCGCTTTCTTCTTCCTTCTTGTCGACTGACCGTACTGAGGGAGGGGGGTTGGCTGTGCGCAGGTTCGCTGATTCGCCATCCTTTGCGAATCAGACGTCTGGAAGTTGTACCAGACGGCGGGAGTGATCTACAGACGTCCGTGTGGACCATCGGACGTCTGGGATATAGGACAGACGTCCCCGCAGACTTCTGGACGTCCGGGAAACCACGCTGAACAGGTAATTCTCTGATCCACCGTTTAAGACGTCTGGAAGGAGTTCTAGACGTCTGATTTTGCACAGTATCGTCTTTCTCGACCCGTTTAGGGCCCGTTTGGGCTCCGTTTTCCGCGATTCGAGTTGCGTTCGTTTCAGAATTAATTCCTCTACCCGTCTACAGTAGCTATACACTGTTTTGAGACACTCCTTGTGTTTGATCCTTGTGATAGGACCTCGTTCGGTTGCAGTCTTGAGCGTCGCGGAGGCACGCGGGATTCCCGATCACGCCCCCATTACTCCCGTTGTACCTGGTAGAGTGGCTCAAGTGATTATTAAAATCTGTTAAAGTATGGAACCATAACTAGAACCTAGGACATTGCATGAATCCTAGGAATGAGAAATATATGGAATGATAGCTCCTAGGTGTTGCATGAATCCTAGGGCCGGAAAACTAGATTGTATGATAGATCCTAGGATATGGCATGAATCCTAGGATGGAAAAACTAGTGGAATGTATAATACTGCAGTCTTGGAAAAATGGAAAGGAATATAAAGCTGCCTGTAATTTGAATTAATAGCTTTCTGTTATGAATAAAGAAACATGATTGAGATCATGGATTTTTGAGAACGTGAATCTGGAAAGTGAAACATATGATGTTCTGAGATAAATAGCTGGAACCCTACGGGGAATTAGGAGTGGAACTCCTGGAAAGAAAAAGAAATGGAAACTGAGATGTAGTTTGTACTGTCTCTTGGGTACGCAGTACCAAGGGAAGTACCTGTACCTGTTTAGTGCAGAGTGGGGCCAGCCGCCCCAGGGACCCGGGGTTAGGATTGGCCGCTCTGTACCGACTTGTTGGCCCTCGTGTACGTAGTACCGAAGAGAGCTAGTAGTGTTAGGAGAGTACTAGCTACCCCACGGGCCCCGGGGTTCTGCTAGCCTCCTTCACCGACTTCTTAGGCCCACTGGGGCAAACCAGGGTAGTCAGGCGAGGGTGCGCGGACTGTGGAGGGGTTGGACCCCTGTTACTGAGAGGGCTCTGCCCTGGTTCCGTGCTGTGCTTTGGGCGCACCCGTTAACGGAAACGACTGACCGCGTGCCAGTGCGGGCTAGCTACCTGTGCGTTTATCGCGCGTGCCGTAGTCACCGTTACGTCTGTCAGTGACCTTGGGGTGGTTGACTGAGGGTAGGATCACCACGGGGGACTCTCCCGGCCAGGAGAGCACCACGTGCTACTTCTACTTTTGGAAAAGACTGCAATCAAGATCGTTCCCACGAGGACATTCGAGATCAAGTAAAGGATCTGAGAAATAAATGAAATAGTGAGAAAAATTGAAAGATGTGAATAAAGGAAGTAATAGAACATAACAGCTACTGTACACTCTACTGTTGCCTTTAGTTAGTTTGCCACTCTACTCAGCGTTTTGCTGACGTGTTACACTCGTTACCTTTTTCAGGACCAGGTGTTGAGCAGCCAGGGTCGGCGGCTGCAGAGGACGCTGGGCCGAGTAGGGTCCAGTAGCGTTACCACAGCCTTTTGTACCTCTTTTGTTTCTGTTCTAGTGAGTAGTTTTGTTTCCGCTGTACCTTCTTTACCTGCAATTCTTGTTATATGATAAATGCTGTTTACTGTTGTGGTGGTACCTACTGTAGTAGTTTCTTTCCTTACTGCTGTACTTTCTTACTGTTAGTTATATTCATGCTGAATGTGGTTTATTTTACTGTCTTTTGGTTACTTCCTCGTTGGACGACTAGGTCTTGGGATTAGTCGAGTCGGTCCGGTTCTCGTGTCTCGTAGGGACTCGGGAACCGGGTCGTTACAAATACTCACGACTGGTCCTTGTTGCACTTACTCCCTCGTTACCGTCATGAGTTGCGCTACTTCGTCGTCCAAGCGTCGAATTTCTGCAACCATCAAGTAGAAGGAGACAAGGCGTTAGACGATGTGAGCATGGATGTAAAATGGAAGTGACAAAACAAATCCGTTGCCTCCTCGACAACGGTGCCAAAAACTGACATGTGCGTGACGCGTGTTTGTTTAGAAGAGTCGTTATAGCTTGCACTCGCAACGTCAGTTTGAAAATGAAGAAACGGATGTGAGTTCGAGAGTCGATCTTAGGGAGGCGTGAAAAGCAGATTTTTCTTGTCACTTAATGTCACGAAAATCGTGGGGTTTTGCTTGCGAAAAGGCGTGGGTGAAAAGCGAGTGAGAGAGGGAGAAAGAGAGAGAGAGAGAGAGAGAGAGTAGGGTTAGAATTTCTTCATTCACAGCATACAATTCGAACATAAAAGAGAGCAAGCAATTGAATAGAAAACAACTTCATTTAACATGCAACTTTAGTTCACAATTACAACACTAGATAAATGCTTGAACATAAGTAAAGGAAAGCTTAAGATAAAGAGGGAAAGAGAGAGAGAGAGAAGATGGCGAGGCAGCCACGGCGATGGAGGGGGGCTCCGTTGGCGGCTCGTCGTCTCCGACGATTACAAAGAGGGCTAATGGTAGCTAGGAGGGGGGTAGAACACTTGCAAGTGGAGTGAATGCCTCCCATGGGTGGTTGGAAGGTGTTTAAATAGGAAGAAGGGCTTTCCAAATGAAGAAGGGGTTTTAGCGACATCCGGGATGTCGCTAAAACCCTTCCCAAAACGTCAGCGAAGGCCCCTGCCCACCGGTCTCTCACACGCGTGTGTGCTTCTTCGCACTTGATCCGCGTGCGTGCGTCATAAGTCGTCCGATCGAAGATGGGACGGCTGAGATCGCTCGTGGGGCGCATGCCTAGATCGTGCCCACGCCCCCCGCGTCATTGCGAGAGTTGGCTTTGGACGCGCGAGATTGCGCCACATCGCTCCACCCGCGTCGTCCGCTGTTGATCGGGCAGTTCAATTTCTCGCAGCGCGTCTTCGCCTCGTAATTTCCGCGCAGCGGGCTTTGAACCCGCGTCGCATGAGCACGGGTGAGCGCTTCGACCACTGCGCCCGTTGCTTTATCGCGGCGAGGGCGGGTGCTCGGGCGGCTCTCAGCCTTTCGATAGAAGATCGACGGCTGAGATTCATCCTCCGGTTGAAGGCGAGATCGGTTGGTGGCGCGGATGCGTTGTGGGGGCGCCACGTGGCACGCTGTGGGTCGTTGATCATCAAATCAACAGCCAAGACTTCTTGGGCCCATTGCAGGAGCTCCGGATGTTGGATTTGGCCGATTTCGAGTCCGTTGGACTCCGTTCGTCGCTCTGAATCCATCCGTGCAGTTCGATTGCTCATCTAAGGCCTGTTTTAACAATTTCTCATACAAATGGTCATTAATACTGTTTTATAAGTAATCTTGATATGTGATGCATACAATGCTCCCATTCCTATTTATGATACGTTAACTGCGCATTTTCTTCTTAAGATAAACCCCAAACTAACAAAGTTATCACCTCAAAATGAAATATTATCAATAGATACCAAATAAATCTTTGTCAAAAGTACCGTGATATTTGTTAGATAATAGATACCACTTGTTATATTTGCTACGCATTTTTAAAAGATAGATATTACTTTTGATTTTTTTCATGCATCTTTGAAAAATTAGATATCATTTGTGATATTCGTTATATAATATCGATAATATTAAAAAATTATTAATAATATTTTAAATATTATTGGTGATATTTAAATTAAAATTAATATATCATATTTTTATGTCAAAATATCGTTAATATAATTTAATTTAGGAGACGTGTGAACTTTAGGGTGAAGACGGTAAAATGTTGACATAGAACGTAATAATCTTTCCCTGCGGCCGAGTTCACTTGGGAATAGTCTTTATTTACTTGATAGCTTCACTCGAAGTTCAAGTGGGGGTTTGAAAACGATAAAATTGATTTTGGTAACACTAGTTTCCATTGACATTACGAAATTTATTTGTAGTTTATCTCCTTTGCATGCTCTCGAACGCACTTCTATAACCTCAAATACGTTGCGACTCTTTTCACTAAGTAAATAACTTCGGTCACTTCAAAGGTTTAGATTTTATTTGATAAGGAAAAAAAGTTTGTAAAATAAATTAAAGTAATAAAATAAATGATAGGATAAGTAAATTAAATGGTTTAGATTTTTTGATAAATTATAAATTATTTTACGAAAAAGATAAAATAATTTTATTTTATATTAAATTTACTTAATTCAACTTAAATAGAAGATAAATTAAATGACAAGTCAAATATTTAATTCATCAACTAAATACAGTTAATATTTCACGTTAACATTAATTCAAATAAATTGGAATAAATGTAAACCTCCGTCCTAAAATAAATAGAAATGCTTGTTTACAGCGTCACTTGAAATTTCAAATTTTATAAGAGTGTTGCCATCTGTGGGAGGTGATTGCATCAAGAAAAACAAAAAAGTTAAAAGAAGAACGGATCGTAAGGACGTGACAAGGAGATGAATAGAGGCACTTGTTAGTAAACATAGGATCTCACATAACAGCAGAAGCACGCGCTTCTATTTTCATATTTGTTTTTCTAAAGTTAAACATAAATTTAGATTTGCACGTAAATTGGCTATAATTTCTTCTTGCCATATTTTAAGAAAATCGAATATGACTTTGGTTTGGATAAAAATCGAATACAGATTGGATGTTAGCGTAATGAACATTTAATATAAATAAATATTAGATTAAAAAGTGAATATGCTAGGAATTTCAATATTTTTATATATAAATATAGCTAGGAATGGAAAATAGGGAAAGGTGATTTATTTTATATCCATCGTTATATCCATCTCACATGACATGTTGAGATAGATGTCATGTGGATAAAATAGAGTCACGTGGGAGAGCCAAATATGTTCATGAATATAAAAGATTGTGTTAACTTTTTAGATCTTAAAAGTATTATTACCATTTTTAGCTAAAAGAAAAATTAGTCACATGTTTCACTCACATTCAAATTTAAATTTCGGTGGAGTGAGAGGGAAACTCTATCTCCAATAGGTGTCATCGGTACTACAATAGATGCTAACGGCACCACAATCTCAAATTTCGGTGAAGATAAGTAAATGCTGACGGCACCACTATAGATGCTGACAACATCACCACCAGTCGCGTAAGTTTAAATTACTTATCACTTATCTTGTTGAGGATGATGTGCAGTCACATAGGAGAGTCGCATGTACTCATGAATATAAAATGTTAAACTACCTTTTTAGACTCTAAAAGTACTATTATCATTTTTAACTAAAAGAAAGGAGAGTCACATGCAGTCACATATGCCCCTCACATTCAAATTAAAATTTCTGTAAAGGAAAAAGAAACTTTGTTTCCAATAGGTTAGGTGTCGCTGGCACTATAATAGATGTTAACGACATCACCATCTCAAACTTTGGTGAAAACAAGTAAATGCTGACAACATCACCATTGCTGCTAATGAATCACCACCAGTCACGTAAGTTTAGATACCAATGTCGCAACATACATTTTCATGTTGGTGCCCCTACCACCTGATGAGAACCTCATCATGAACCCTAACTAGCACAATCTAACCTAAGTGTGCAAGAAAAAGCTCCTACATAACTCAAAGAAAGGCTTAACTCAGAGAATTCTGAGTTTAAGAAGAAAACAAGTCATAAGGGGTAAAAATGCAATTTCACCAACACCTTCTGCAAACAGGGTAACTCAGGGTCCAAACACAGGTCAAACTAACCTAATAAGAAGGAAAGTGGGATGATCTGATCCAACAAGGACTACAGTAACTCCAGGAATTAAATGACATTCTGTAACCCTAAAACAAACCCACTTCAATTCACGTGGTTCGAGGTAAGATAAAAATCAACTAAACCCTTTAAAATTCATAGAAAATTAATCTCTAGGGTTTAGAACCTTCAATTTGACCTTAGAAACCCATTTTGACCTACATTGAGAACCATGCCCAATTAATGATTTAATTTGGATTTTCATGTAAATTGGCCGGTCAAACATGGTCTAACCTAGAAACAAAATTCACCATTAAAATCCTTAGGTCCAACTTATTCATGTATAAAAACTTGAGCCTAAGAAGAGACCTCCTTGACCGACTTTGCAATTTGGTCCTCATCATTTACTTTTTGACCCTCAACTTTCGAAACCCTTGCATTTTGGCCCCTAATTTCATCTTCGTTCTTTGCATTTTGGTCCCTCCTGCAAGTCTCTGCGTAGCACCATGCTATGGCGACTTTGCGCCGAGCATGGTGCCGCGCAGGGTGAGGGGGGCGTCCTGCCAAGAGAACGCGGAGTTCCCTGCGATGTCTGCTATCGCAAGGACTCGGCCATGCCACCTGACGACGCCCACACCTTCCGTGCGAACGTGCGGAAGGTATGGGTCTCGTCTCCGACCATACTCCGGCGAGGGACGCACGTCGCCAGCGTGCATCCGCCCCTCTGCCACAGCCTTTATAAAGACCAGCGTCGCCAGTCGTTTCTCCCAGCTCGGTCTTGACGGAGAATCCCTCAACCCTTCCTCTCTCTCCACTCCGACAGGAACCCACCAGCTTCGGCGACTCCTCCTCTTCCTTCCCGTCGCTTTGCTGCAATACCAGCAGCAGAGTCACCTACACCTGATCTCCCCGCGTCGCGCCGCACCAAGCGCGCGCCTCCCTGCCCTCTTCCTCGCCGCTGCTCTCTCCCTCTGGGTGTTTCTTCTCCGGCGACAGTCGGTACGGCTGCCCGTCTCTCCGGCCCCCTTCATCCCTGCAAGTAGGTTACAATTACTCCCAATCTTCTCCTCTTTCTTTTCCCCACATTATTTCATTTAAATCGACCCTTAACTGACCCTGACCACCATCACCTTCCCTGTCTCCGGCCACCCTCCGGCGAGTTGCCCCCGTCGATCCGCAGCTCCACACAACTCGCCGACCGTCCCACAAGCTCCGCCTCATCACACTGAACGCCCTCCGCCCCTCCACTGCCATTCCACACCTCCACAACGACCCCCCGAACAAACCCATTTTTCTGACTACAGTCTGACCTAGGGCTGCCGCCATACACCGCCTCATGCCTCGCCACCACCCGCACTAGCTTTGCCGCACTCCGGCGAAGCTCCCTGCATCTTCTGACTAGGCCGAGAGACCGTATTCCTACTTTCAGGTCACGCCCCCTTCGCCGCCATTGCTGGGCAGGTGAAGCTGCTTCACCTGCAGCTGCAGCTTCGATCTCGCCCAGGCGCTGGTCCCAGGTCGCGCGGAGTGTCTCTGCGAAGACTCCCAGGTCTGCAGCTAAGGCAAACCCCTCGCGAGTTGCTGCAATTACCTGCAGCCTCCTTGCCTGCGGACACCAGTCGGGAGGTGGGACTTTAGTCCCACCTCGGAAGTGCGCGGCTCAGTGCCCGCACATAAATTGTAAAAGTGTCCGAGGCTATTCACCTTCGAACACAGGGGTCAGGTCCCTCACGCACGTGCGCGCCATGCTCTCGCCCTCGCCCGCGCTCACGCCCCGCGGGTCTGGGCAAGATCCGAATACCCGACACTGTGCACACCTCGCCCACCACCACACACCGATGGGCCTGGTCCCGAGCGCAATACCCGTACCCGAATACCCAGCTCTGGGAGAGCGATCTTATGAGAGAAATCTAAGAATGAGAGAGACGTGGGGAAGGGTAGGGGTAGGTTTTGCTCTGACCAGTTGTGTGAGTGTGCAGGAGTAGAAGAA
This sequence comes from Thalassia testudinum, assembly GCA_037157565.1. Lineage (NCBI taxonomy): Eukaryota > Viridiplantae > Streptophyta > Magnoliopsida > Alismatales > Hydrocharitaceae > Thalassia > Thalassia testudinum. The sequence continues at coordinate 102,679,456 of JAZHRO010000024.1, read as the reverse complement.
GAAGAAGCGACGAAGGAAGAAAGGAAGGAGAAGAAGAGAAGCACTGTAGCAGACCTGCAGTTAAGTCGTCTGACCACTACATCAGATGACGGTTGAGCAGCGGCCAGAGGAGATAAAGCAGAGAAGAAGACAGGACGAGCAGAAGAAGAAGACTTGGCCGCCAGAGAAAAAGAAATCAAAAGAAAGAGAAAGAAAGAAATAGGAAGAAAAGAGAAGAAAGAAGAAGACAGGACGAGCAGAAGAAGAAGACGAACAGCCAGGAAGAAGAAGAAGAAGAAGAAAGAAGAGGGAAGAAGACAGAAAGCACAAAAAGAAGAAAGAAGAAGGCACAGCCGTGAGAGAAGAAGAGAAGAAGAAGAAGCCAAGACAAAAAATTTTCTCTCTCTCTTATTTTTGTAATCCAATAGAGAAACTTTGTACTTCTAGAATTCCAGTAGCTCCCTGAGTTCGACCTCGGGAAAACTATTTCCGAGTTAAAAAAAAAAAAAATCTATTGTAATGACAACCGTAGCTGTCTTGTCTTATACTATATGACTGTACTATAATAAACACAAAGCAGCACCGCGGTTCACCGTTTTCACCACCTATTTAGTAACTTTTATAGTGCTCAAGTATCTATTATAAATACTTATCACTTTTTTTGGTATTGTCAGCATCAATTACGCATCACTTATCTTATTATTGTTGACACCAATTATGTAAACATCTATTGTGGTGTTGATGGCACCACCATAGGTGCTAACGACATCACCCATTGGTACTAATGGCATCACTACCAATCGCGTAAGTTTAAATACTAATGTCACCATGTACATTTTCATGTTGTTGGTATAAATTACTTATCACTTGTATTGTTGAGGTGAATGCCATGTGGATGAGGTGGAGCATATAAGGGAGTCACATGTGCTTATGGATATAAAAGGTTAAACCAACTTTTTATACCCTAAAAGTATTATTACTATTTTTAACTAAAAGAAAGGATACTCACATGAAGTCACATGTGCCCTTCACATTCGAATTAAAATTTCAATGGAAGGAGAGGAAAATTCTATCTCCAATAGCATCAAAAAATCATCCCGCATAAAAAAAAACTCTAAAAAAGCAAAAAAATCATCCCGCATCAAAAGCATTGTCAAGGGAGAGGCGGGGCCAGAGGGGGCACCATGGACCTGTCTGGAGAGGCTGAGGTGGCTGATAGTGAGAAGATCCTTGGAGAAGGTGGCGAAGACGAGAGTATAGGAGAAGGCGAGGACGGAACCGGGCTGCGTGGCAAGGAGGGCCTCGTCTTTGAGGTCGCCGACGAGGAGGAGGTGGTTGGCGGTGTGCATGCGAGAGAGGTGGTCCTTGAGGTGAAGGGTGCAGAGCGGGGAATCGAATGGGAAGGAGCGACGGCTCTGCTCCTCGACGAGGCGTTGCTTGACACAAAGCTCCTCGTCGCACTGGCGAGCAGCGGAGGCACGATGGCAGTGGCTCTACTCCTTGGTGAGGCATTGCCTGGCGCGGAGCTCCTCGTCGTGTTGGCAGGCAGCGAAGGTGTGGTAGCAACGATGGAGCTCCTCATCGCATTGGCGAGCAGCAACGGTGCGATGTCGACGACAGAGCTCGTTGTCGCACTGGCAAGCGATGGAGGTGACGATGGTGGTGATCGAAGGAGGTTGTGGGTGGTGAGTGATGTAACGAGAGGATTTGTGGATGGGATACTCTTTTATAGCTAAAATTTTAAGAAATGATTACGCATGGAATCCTAATTGACTTTCACCTTAAAAAATATATATATAGATAGATAGAGAGTGAGAGAGTGAGAGAGAAACTACAGCTCCTCGATATCCAAATTCAAAGTTAAATCTCACTTAAATTTTGACATATCATATTCGAATTCAAATCCAACAAAATTTTAAATTTTGGCAAATCCAATCCATTTTCATCCTTGCAAGCGGCAATCCCAACCATCCCATCTGTAGCTTCCTTCGTCAGGAATGCAGCGTCGCGGGCAAAGCTGTGTGCATCTCGTGCTAGCGGGGAGGGCAGATGGTAATCATCGCTAAAATAAAAAAGTTTTTTTTTTAGAAAAAAAACAAGTGAGGTGTGACATTTTCTGCAAGAAGCGACGAAATCCACGACGAATAAACTGAGGTGGTGTGCACTTCGGATGCATGGAAGGTAGCGAGAACAGGGTGGGGTCCAAACTTGGATATATACGACGGCACTTGTCCTTACTGAAGATGATTATTTTGGTGGGTGGATGACCAGGAGGGACCGAGGAGATATATTGATTAATTTTCATATTATCGTAGATTTCTTATTAAGACGAAAGAAATCTGTATGTATGCAAATTACAGCAAGCATAAAATTACTTACGTCTACCAAATTTGGGTCGACTTTTAGATCAAGCGAACAAAGGTTTAAACAAGGCCAGCATTGCCCTAGCCAAGGAGGCTGATGCAATTAAGAATCGAATCGAAGTTCTTGAGTCTGAGAACAAATCGATCCAGGAAGTGAAGTTTGCCTTAGAGGCAAAAAAAGGAAAGACAAAAATATTTTGGCTTCTCAACCGGAGGCAGCCAAAAAATACGTTAGCTCGCTTCCTGCTATTATAATTCTTTGGGAGAGAAGTATAATAAAATGTTAAAAGAAAAGAAAAGTTTGAATGATAGATTGCTTACTTTGGAGGAAGAGAAAAAGAAATTTAGGGAGGAGAAGAAAAAATTAAACTTTTTTAACTAATTCTTGCCTGCAGTAGCAGCGGCAGCAGCCGATTGAGATCGTGTACTTTATTTTCGTTTTAAATTTTTCTCTCCTTTCATCTCCCTCCCCTCTCCACACCACCCCTTCTCTCTCACACACGTACATTTGCTTCTTTTTTTTTTGAAAGATAAGTAAAAAATTTCTCTTACAACGCATGATGTCTTTTAATTTTTAATCTTTTTTTTGTCATCAATCGAAATTATACTGCACCAACTGTAAATGAATTTAATAAATAAATAAAAAAAAGACTTCTACAGTGCACCCCACCTCCTCGATGCGGCACCTCCTTCCGATGAACCTCCCCCCTCCACCACCACCCCCCGGTCCCCAACGACCTCGCTTCCTCGGTGAGCATCTCTCTCTCAGACGTTTTGGCTGTGTGCATCACATGTGTATATGAGCATGCATGCAAGCAAGCAATAGCGAGTGAGAGAGAGCGAAAAGGAGGAGACGATGACGACAAGAGCGGTTGACCTGCGATGGTTCTGCGTCGATGGTGGTGGGATGTGTGTGCTGTGTGTGCGTCGTGTGAGGGCGTGAGGGAGGAAGAGAAGAGGAGGTGACGGTGGATGGTCTGTGCGTGGCCGCGTGCATGGCTACGTGTGTGGGTGTGAGTGCAAGAAAGAGGGAGAGGGAGGAGGTGATGGGGGCGGTGATGTCCTGACGTTGTTGGGCTGTTGTTGCTCTTGCAGGTGACGGAGGTGTGGTGGTGGTGCTTGGGCAAAGTGTTGTGTATGTGGACTCCTGAGCGGGAGTGAGAGAAGGTGATGGTCGTGAGAACGTGAGAGGAAGGAGGGAAAAGGAGTGTGAGTCGGCGACGGCTGAGGAGAGAGGGTTGATGTCGAGGAAGAGAGACCGGCAATGGCGGTGGCTGCTGGTGGTGGTACTGCGTGTTACTTGGCTGTGTGAGGGAGAAGAGAGTGATGGTGTAGAAGGAGGTGGGAAGGACGGTGAAAAAAGAAAAAGAGAGGAAGGTGATGGAGGTGAGGGAAATGCTGCGAGTGTGCATCGTGAGAGAGGAAGGAAAAGAGGTGGTGGTGGTGTAGTAGACGCGGAGCATATATAAGACGATGGTGGAAGAAGAAGATAAGCAAAGAAAGAAAAGAGAGGCGTGAGTTGTGTCGAGTCTATTACTCTGTTGTGAGAATGAGGAGGAAAGAGAGGGGGGTGGTGGTACTACGTGCATGGTAGAGGAAGAAAAGATAGAGATGGAGTTCTTTTTCCTGTACATGCGTTGAAAAATGTAAAAATTGATTTATAGTTATAAATGTATTTTTTTTATTTTTACGTAAAGGAAGTATTGATTTACGATGGATTCATCAATGTTAAAATTAATAATTAATTATTTTTGTATAGATGAGTAGTTGTGTAAAATTATTTTATATTTTTAAAAAAATTTTACATCGATATAAAGTAAGATTGTATCGATGTAATAAATTTTTTTACACTGTTGTAAAGTAAGATTACATCTTATTTTGAACTATTTTACACTAGTATAATATTTTTTTACACCGATGTAAAATTAAATTTCAAGTGTTTCTTCATGTATGATAAGTGATTTTTCACTTGAAAGGTAGTTTTTTACCTTAGGATTTAAGGTATAGAATTTAGGATTTAGCTTTGTAAAATCCTAAATCCTAGACCCTAAACCCTAAGGTGAAATTCATTCTCATATATGAAATCACTTTTCACAAACCTAAACCCTAAACTTATAGGTCAAAATCACTTTGGATAGATGCAAAATCACTTTGGATAGGTGAAACTACCCTTAAAATAAATTATCACCGGTGCAAAAATTTTTATCATCGATGCAAAATTTTTATCACCTGTGTATTTTTTAGGTTAAAGCGGTGTAGTATTTTTTTAAAATGTTGTGAGGACTACCATATAACAAGTCTTAAGTTCTTTTATTTTTTTATATTAAATATCAATTATCAAGTAGGCCAATGTTATGTAAAGTATGAAAATAATACTTGCATCACTTTTTATGCCACAGTCTGCATTTCCCTATTTTTTAACTTTTTTTGGTGTATGTTTGTATATCATGTAAAGTCTGATTTGTTGGGGTTACTTGAAATTATACATACACATGAATATGTATGCACGTAAATGTTGAGGTTGAGATCATATTAGTTGTATATGGATAACTACGTATATATGTGGCTATATGTATATACATGTATGTATAAATATGTTCACGTATTGGGAGAATGCAATTAATACATTATCCATGTTATACGCACAAACTATATACCTATACGTATAGCATGTATATAACAAAAGTGTCATCCCCTTCATTTTACATTCTAAATGTTTGTTTCATTTCCTCTCTTGCTAGACTGGAAGTCAACCTGGATAAATGGAATTATCTACTTGTGAACAGGCGAGTTGCATGAAAGAGAATTGCCCGTTTTTAATTGATAAGTTAAAAATTATGTTCTATAAATCGTCTGATAAATTGTAATTGAAAATTTTGCATGGAGATACCTGGAAAAAAATAAAATGGCAACTGTAAACTATTATAACACCACTTTCTTGTATTATAAAGAGATAAACATGAAAATAAAACATAGGTGTCAAAATTGTCTTAAAATAAAATATATCAAGTTGAAGAATTGCATGCCTTTCTGACACCTAGGTCAAAATATATAGCACCTTGTGTATCGTTGAAGATGGTGCATGGTTGAAAATAAATGAATGATGTGATGGTGGGTTAGCAAATGGGGATGATCTGACTCTGTAAATGCGGAGATCGTTCCCAAGTATAAACTTCCTTTCATAGGCAGCTACATGTCCCATCATGAATAAAATGTGAAATGACGGGTACACCGGGTTGGCCACCAGGTGTACCTTGTCAAATCTCGCCCCAAGTCTTGACGATCTGGGTTAAGAGAAAATTTCCAGGAAACAAGTATAATTTAGGAAATCCAAGATAATAAAAAGGAAATAGGAGTAAACCTTTTTAATAAACAATTATAAGGTTGCCTTTTCCTATACTATACCAGACTATTATTGTTTCCGCTTGTTTCCTGCAATTTAATAACCTTTGTAGCTCACATCGTTTTCCTTGTTGACTTCTGACCAAGTGTTAGCAGGTCTGAGAGTTTTTTTTCAGTAGTCATGTAGCTTTCCTCTAATAGAGTTAGATTCACTTACACCTTGTTTAATGTTTTAGGACTTTTATTTCCTTTTTGTTGGGTGACTTGTTTTCATCTTAGGTAGGTGACATTCTAGCTTGTATTGCACTCTACCTTAGTTTTCTTTCCTTATAATTACAATTCTATTTCATGCTCCAGTTGATAACTGGAAGTGAACAAATTTTATTTTCTTCCTTCTATTGCACTATTATTACTTGGTTATTGTGCGTATACTTTTTATTAGGCAATAATGAATATGATCCAAGTTAGTCTGGATGTTCCAACTCAATCCCTCGGGATCAGATCATCACAAAAGGAGAGAGAAAGAACTGATAGAAAAAAGAAAGTCTACCAGAAATAACAGCATTGGGGAATCGATCGAACATGAACGAGAGATGAGATGAATCTAATATTTCTCACAACACAATCAACGGTGCAAATGTTGAAGATCTGAAAACCCTCATGTATGTTGGTTGAGAAGCAGCTGCATAGAAATTGATAAAATACCGTGCCATTGATCAATTGAATTGGGATTTTGGATCGAGCAATTGATCGATGGCATTTGATTGATATTTGTTGTTGCCATCAATCAAAGGTGAAGGGGGACAATGAAGAAGAATAATGAAGACAGGGATCAAGATGTATTTGATTTGGAGGAGAAGGGATCTCGAGGATGGAGAAGGAGAGGGGCAAGGACGAAAGAAAAGGAGGTGTGAGGGTGTGTAAGGGGGCTCATGAATAAGTAGTAGAAATTAGTTTTGTGTGTGTATTCTAATAGGTTGGGGCTAAGGTCTAGGAAATAGGTTCATCTGCATTCACACATGAGCTCAAGTTGATTTCTCATAATAGTAGAGCTCCAATTAATTCTAGACTTGGTATCTGCAACATGTAAACAAATCTCATCAAGGGACCAGATATAAGTGGCAAAAAAAATTACAATTAAACCTCTAAACATGCAACATTTACAAAGATGATGTTAAGTGGTTAATCTAGCATAATCTAATGCAATATGACCTAATTTACCTTTAGGCTAACAATAGTTAGGCATAAATTTTATCAATAAATATGATGAATATATCATACCCCTATACCTATCTTTTACTAGTCCTTGAGCAAAACACTGAGCGAAAATTATTTGAGAAAGCAATATTTACACAGGAAACCAATTTGCAAGTTTTAAGCTAAACTAAATCGAAATCACCAATCTTGATTTTTCACCAAAACAAAGGAAATGTACATAAAACCTTTGAGTGAACCTAATCCTGGTTTAAGTTGTATTTATTTGGGTCGATACTTGAAAACTGTTGAGTCTTTGTAGATAAGGTTTTGAAATATAGATTTCTTTTGATTTGGTAAAAAGTTAGTGTTGAGATTTTTAATCTATTTTCGCTCAAAACCTGCTTTTCTATTTTCCCACATAGTTTTTTACATAATGTTTTACTTGAGAACTAGCAAAAGATAGGCATGGAGGTGTAATATTTTCATATTTATTGACATAAATTATGCCTAACTATTGTTAGTTTAAGGGTAAATTAGGTCACATTGCATTAGAATATGTTAGATTAGTCAATTAGCATCATTTTGTAAATAATGCACCCTTTTTGGGTTTTTATGCAATATTTTCCTTATCTATATCCGATGCCTTGATTTCCTTGTTTGTATATGTGCAAGTGCTAGGTATGAAGTTAATTAGAGCTGTGTAGAGGGAAGAAATTAAGTTGAGTTCAATTATATATGCAGAAGAGGTTTAACCATTGCCTAAAACCCTAGCCTTGATTTAGCCCAATTAGGAATTCAATTTCCCACACCCAAATCCCACTTAACCTAGCCCAAATCTCACCTAGGTTGGCTAGCCACGTCACCTAAATTTCCTACCTTAATTGGTTGGCCAACATTAATTAAACCACACCTATGATTTTCTAAAAAAATATACCCAACCTATTCCTATATCCTAATTAACCTAACAAACCTCATTTGACCATCACTTTTATCCTCCAATAAATATTATTTTGGATGGTCAAAGTACACCATAACTTATCCACCATTAGATTTAAATTCTAGGATCTTAAATTACCTACCTAAATCCTCATCATAAAACCTAAATCAAATCATATTCCTAATCCTAATCAACTTGACACATTTTTAGTATTTTAGCCATAACTTTTTCATTTCAAATTCAAATTGAGTGATTCAAGTTAAATTTGAAAGCTGATTTTAAAAGCTACAACTTTACTTTTATGTACAATTTGAAATTCAGAATAAAAAGATGCCAAAAATTCAAGACAAGTGAGGAAAATCCTATAAGGTTGTTGCAGTACCCTCCATCCTAAACCTAATTAATCTCTACCTTCCATTCCTCCTTTGATCTAATCCCAACCTTCATCTAACTCCAACAAAAATAACTCATTTATCCACATCTAACCTTTAAATCCTATCCCTACATCTCTCCCTTGATGCCATCTTAGCCCTTTATTACTTCCAACAACATCTAACCTATCCTATCCACTTATCTCTTCATCCTAACCCTTAATTTATAACCAATTAATCCTAGCCCTCCATGCCTAGACTTAAGACCTTTATATGAAGACCTTGCACAACCCCTCCTCTTCATGCTTCCTTAGATCTCCTTATGCTACTTAGTCTCTTCCTCTCACCACCTTTAAAAAGCTTTCCTCCATTAAAGCCTCTCACCACCTTCCTCCTCCAATAGCATAGGTCACCATCTCCACCCTCACCCTCACCACCATCTCTGTGGTCGACTTCCTCACCTCTCCAGGCATTTTTCGTTTTTCCTAGTTTTGCTTCACGGTAGCTACATTCATGGACTACGCTTTGGATTCCTTCTTCTACTCCTACTTTGTTTTCATGTTTTCCCGTAGTTTTCTTCTTAGTTGCAATAGTTCAACATTTCATTACCAATAAAGTTTTATTTCCAGTCATATTATTTGCAATATGTGCTTCTCAACCCCTTTCTGTTTTAAACTCTCAATATTGGTTTGCTTCCTTCTCTTTAGATAAAAAAAATACAAATTAGTTTGCATTTAATTTCATTTTCACATTTAGGTTAGATTTAATTTCCTTGTCTCCTAGAGTTCAACCCAGGATTCACCAAAGTTTTGATTACTATTTTTTATAACGAAAAACACGCTACAACGAATGATTATTATTTTAGCGAATTCTCACGTATCAAGCCTTAAAGCGATTTAGATAAGAGCAGAAGGTTTCCCCCTTCCACTGCTAGATCTCAAACAACCTCTCAGGGTTGTCCTTAATCTTTGTTAGCTACGGAAATACTAGTAGAATTTATTAATCAGTTCTTGGAACACAAGAAATCTAGCTTACTGAGAGCTCGTTGAACCATTCGTGAGCCATTCTGACAAAATAAGATGGGAATACCTCGCAAAGACCTTGTCTGGTTAGCCATGGACAACATCATCTGTCGTTGATTCTCGACGAAGTTATTAGAGTTTGTAGTTTCATTATACTGAGGAAGAGTCGAGTGTTTGAATTTCTATGGGAGGGGGCATTTATCACCTCTTTCGTAAAGGAGTAGGTTGTGACATAAGCCCATGGGCGGATTCCCCTCATTGTTTGCATTACTTGGTAGACAATCTTGAGTAGGGAGCGAACTCCGTTGGACTGACTAGATCAGTCGTTTGAGTCTCGTGGGACGGGTGGAGGTTGGAGAGGTTGTGGCACCTCACCCCCCCTTATGCCTCATCTACTCATGGATGAGCTATTCAATCTACTCATGGATGCAAGCATTCTCCTCTTCCATTATACGATGCCGCTGTGCTTGCTCATCTAGCTACTCGTAGGAGGGAGGTAGGCTCCTCTAAAGGGCCTCCTCCTTGCACTTTTACACGTTATGGAGGTAATCTATTATCTCTTCCCACTTAGATCAGAGGTTTGAAAGATGCTTGAGATATTCTTGCAAGATCTGTAAATCACAAGCATACTAGAAGGGAGGATGAATAGTGTGAGAAATAAAAAATTGTAAGACAAATCAAACCACAAAAACAAAGGCACAAGATGTATAGTGGTTCCCCTCACCTGGGTACTCCACTACCTAAGTCTCCCGACTTAGGATTTTTAACCTGATTCCCTCAACTCAGAGGGAATCAATTTACTAATATCAGAGGTAATTAACGGGTTACCTCAACCTAATTACAAGATATGAAGAAAAGATAAAGATACAGGTGTAAGCAAAATGTAAATAGAAGCTTACAACTATTTCCTAAGTCTCCAACAAGAGTATATCTTATAACAACCAAATCTAACGAGAAAAATTAAGGTGTAAAACAAACGATTGATTACAGAAAAATACGATCGCCTTTGAAGATTTGTTGCAAATGATGAGATGCCTTGAAATGTATGCAACAAAACAAACTCTCTTTCAGCTTGAAAATGGAAACTGAAGGTGTAGGCAAGAGTATAATTCATTTTTAGAGATGTGTCTAAAACAACACTCAAAGAGTGCTTATATGGACCACTAATCACCTCTCCCACAAATTTTAGCCATTAGGGGTATTTTAGGAACATTAGAATTATGATTAATTGCAAATTAACCGTTCCAACTGGTCACAACGGTTAGTTGGTACCGATACTGAACTCTTGGTACCGGTACTGACTACATACAGTCAGTACAGCCAAATCACTGGGTACCGGTACTCATTGTGAGTACCGGTACTTGTGACGCACAGTCTTGGGTCCTGTGACCTACATGTACCGATACTCATGATGAGTATCGATACTTGTAACACACAGTCTTGGCTCCTGTGACCTTCATGTACCGGTACTCATGATGAGTACCGGTACTTGTAAGGTCCAGGCAAAAACCCAGTTCACAAACTGTGCCCACTTGATACCGGTACTCGTGATGAGTACCAGTACTTGATGTTCACAGTTTGGAACTTAGGTCTAAACCTGTGCCGAGCAAGTACCAAAGATCATTAGTGTAAATCAATTAGAGAAATCCAATCTACTCCAGGCGACTTTGTTTTGAAAGAGTCGATTTTGAGTTAAGAATCGAGTAAATGAACGATATTCTGAATCCTAGTTATCTCTATTTTGATTTAACACCTAGATTATGTTTTACTTGTTTGGAGACATACAAAAATTCTAAGATACAATAAAAACTAAAGTCTTCAAAAACTTCTTCCTTCATGTGCAATCTTTTTGCTTGCATCCACAAATTCTTTTGACCTAAAATTACTTCATAAATATATTAGAATTTAAAACGATTTTGTTAACAACAAAACACAAAAGAGAGATGAAACTAGGGTCCAACAATCTCCTCCTTTTTGATGTTGATAAAACAAATAAGATACTCATATTAAAAATAAACAGACTTAATAAGAGAAACTTAATAAGAGAAGAATAAAAAACTCCACAAGAGAGTAAAAAACCTCCCCCTTAAACTAAGCCCTCTGTATTTTAGATATGAAGTATCCATTCATTCATTTCATTTCTCCCCATTTTTGTCAAGCAAGCAAAAAAAATTGAGCAAATACCATAAAAGTTCAAATTTCATAACAAAGCATAAATACATAATCAAACAAAGCATCAAATTTCATAACATGATAAAGTTCATGACACAAAATAAATATTAAAAGCCATAGAAGTTTTCTAACAAGCTTACATGACACAAAATAAATTTCATAACAATGTTAAGAGTCATACAATCAACAACAGGCTTACATACTTAAAAAAAAAACTAATTTCTACGACGTTTTCTAATAAGTGGTTGTTCATCCTCATCATCGTCATTGTCATAGTCATTGTCATCATCATTATTGGTGCCATCGTCATCATCATCATCATCATCTTCATATGAAACATTTTCTTCATCTTCTGTGTCTTCTTCTTCCTCATCTTCATTAATAATTGGTTCTTTTTCTGCTACAAGAGATGGATCTTGGAAGTGTTTCTGTCTTCTTTCGCTGTATTCCGGAGGTGCTTTTGGTTGAATCCACTTCCTTTGTTTGGTACGTTGAGTGGAAGATGCTTCAAGAGACATAGAAAGATCATGAAATTTGCGTTCCATGTGACGAAAGGCAAAATTCAGATTGGTTAAATTTTGGCCAATGTAATTAAAAGTGTTGATCATGTTGGGATCGGTGCCAGACTCATAAGATAGGTTCCTCCAAGGAGTTTCGACTTCTGGAAAAGGATAGGTAATGGGGACAAAAGTCGAAAATGATTCAAGAGGTGGATGAGAAGAAGATTGAACATTTGGATCAACTTCATCTTCTTCATCATCACTAGTGGATTCCTCTCTAGCGGGTTTCACTCCCATTTTCCGGAGAGTGGTCCATTTGAAATAAACCACTTTTCTAAGAGGAGTGAAATTGGAAAGGTCAATTTTATTTTTATGAAATATATGAGACACCAAGATATCTAAAGGTAAAGCCGATTCATAGTAATGTGGTATAAGAAAGTGAATGAAAATCGTGTTCCAGTTGATCAAAAATCCTGTAATGATAGCATAAATTAAGGGTAAAATGTCAACGAGAATTTTGTAAAAATCTGAATTTTTAGCCCTTAAATTCCGTGCTAAAATATGGAAAAGAACATGAGCAAAAAGAGTCATATTGGGGGCAACCAATGCTTTTCCCTGGCAATTAGGAAGCAATAAAGTTTCATGAATTTTGTGAGTAGGAAATTGCTCCTTAAGTGTGTTAAAAGGATGACCTTCATTAGGGCATTGGGTGATGGTTGATAAAAATTTAGGAGTAATGGTGATTTTTTGACCAAGGACTTTGGAAGTTAAGACTAGATGGCCTCGATTTTCTTGTTCTTGGAGATTAACAAAAAATAGACAATTAATGTCAGGGTAAACTCCAGGAACATTAGTAAAAAATGCCTCATCAAAGAAATGCATAAGATGCTGATTGGAAAGACAGGTAGTGAACTCATAGATTTGTAGAGAAAAATCTTTCCAATCAATAGGCCTATAGTGATGAAGTTTTAGGCCTTTATACCAATCAAATTTAGATTTAGCATCCTAATTGATGCAAAACTTGTGGAATGCATCTTGAGGTGCTTACCATCTGAAAACATACAACAACAAGAAATAGGAATACAATTAGAGATAAAGATTATGTGTTCAAGTAACAACACATTTAAGCCTGCATGTACCGATACTGGTTGGTTTCTGTCCCAACCAGAAATACAAGCTAGTACCGGTACTCATCTTCAGTACCGGTACCTGCTCTGTAAAGTAGGCACTGCTGCGCCCAGCGAGTACCGGTACCAATGATGGGTACCGGTACCATCTGCAACCTGATGAAAAACACATTGCAGCAGTAGAAATGACGTCGAGAAAGAACAAAACAAAATGTAGAACAACTCAAGGAAACAAGATTTGATGAGAAGAGAAGAATATGCCTAGGGTATGAAGAATGGAGATGATTCTTCTTCTTCTTGGCAAGGGCTTGGAGGGGCTTGAAGTGAAACTAGGGTTTGGTTGTGAAGAAATGAGGCAAGTGTTTGCACTTGACCTCTTTTATATGGGATGGGTCATGTGCTTGTCACATGACCACTTAAGTGGTTGAGAGAGAAAAAATTGACAACTTAGGTGTTGAAAAAATAATGTGATCAACAACCTAAGTTAAGCAACCAAATTGCAAACAATATCCTGGTATTTCAAGACATATGAAAATATTACATTTTACCCCTCTTTAGTAAGCATGGGTAATTTGCAAAAAAACCCTTAGGAATTTTCATAAATACAAACAAAGTTTATATCAAACAAAATGTTAGATTAAAATCTCTTTTATTGTACAAAGTCCTAATTTTCTCCTTATAAATCATAATCTCTCTACTGCAAGAGGTTTTGTAAAGATGTCTGCCAATTGATTTTGAGTGTCAATGAATTCTAATTGAATAGAGTCTTGAAGTACATTATCTCTGAGAAAATGATGTCTAATGTCTATGTGTTTGGTACGTGAATGATGTACCGTATTTTTGGATAGATTTATTGTGTTTGTATTATCACATAATATCTTGGATTGCGTAAAAATCAATCCAAAGTCGAACAAAGTTTGTCTCACATAATATCTTGGATTGCGTAAAAATCAATCCAAAGTCGGACAAAGTTTGTCTCATCCAAATGACCTGAGAGCAAGCAAGAGAAGCTGCAATATACTCAGCTTTAGTTGTAGAAAGTGAAACACAAGTCTGTTTCTTAGAGAACCATGAGACTAGAGATTCTTCAATAAAATGACATGTGTCGCTTGTGCTCTTTCGATTTGTCCAACTCCCTGCATAGTTTGAATCACTATAGGATGTAACTAGGGTCCAACAATTCTCAAAACATAGAAGAGAGATGGAACTAGGATCCAACAATTCTCACTCCTCACTCTCAGTCTAGTGTAGTGGAGAAAGAGGAGGTTTTGCCTCTTGTTGGACAACCTCCATCCTTTTAAGATTGTCACCCTCCTCTACTTGATGTTGGCGATGAGATTGGGCAACACTTGACTCCTCATTAACTGCCTGATTGGGGTTAAGCTTGGAACTGTTCTTGGTTGTAGGAGCCATTGATCTTCACCGATCTTAAAATACAGACAAGAATAAAAGTGATGAACTTCTCACAGGCAACACTAATTGATTAGAGTCCTCAAATAGATCTTACCAAGTTCATGGTAGGGAGAGGATTCGATCAAAGAAATCAACCAAACACACAATAAGACATGGAGCATGGTAACGCAGTTCTTCCTCTGACAAGTGTATGTTAGGGGAAGGTATCTAACCTTCAAGATTTTCACTGTGTTTTTTGTGAGAGTTAGAGAATACAAAATTTTCTATACCTTTTCGCATGCCCTCGATCGCACCCATATATTCTCTTTTATATCATCTTTCTTTCACAATTCATGCTCATTAACTCACAATCCTGTGATTGTCGAGGATGACTTTCCACAACGGTTGTATGTTATTCAACACAAGATATTCACGTCGTGCTAATCTCGCCACGACCGAATTTGGACATGTTGTTTGACAGATGTTTGACCTTATTCTTAAGAGGGTGATCCACCTCATTTATCTATCTGGCCCGTAGAATTGACCTGCCAAAGTCCTTTGTCAAGATTCTAGCCCAATTGATCACTTGAACCACTGTTAGCTAGGATTATGGAACATCTAATTGTAGGCAGGGATTTTTTACTCGCCTAATTGATTTTGGCAGTTGCTTGCACGCTGTATAAGGTAGTAGATTGGTTTATCGTTTATAGAAGGCTGGCCTATCGTTTATAGATAAACGGTTCATCTTGTTTGGGTGAAGGCCCTTTTTAGTTTTGATGCTTCAGTTATTGAGCCTAGCGAGCTAACGTGGGCCTCTTTTAGTTGGGTCCATGAGATGAATTTTTTCTCCCTCATCATGTTAGTAAGTTTGTAAAGATATATATGTAATTATGGACTTTATACAGGTATGGGTGTAATTGGGAAAGTTTACAAGGACATAGTTGTAAAAATCTCTAAATAATATGTTGTATTGCATAGGGGGTCTATAGCTTGTTAGATGATTGACATAATGTGGTCAATTGATTTTTCGACAAGTCGAGCATAGGATTGGGCTCTAGTTCAAGCCTAGTTTGGAACTATCCTGTAGTTGCCTAATCCGAGTCTAATCCAAAACTTATATTAGTTGTGTTCCATGGCTTATTTATTTTCAAGTTGGGATGATATTATGGTCATGGCTCCAAAAAGCTTGAATTGGTTTGGGAACTCATATATATATATATATATATATATATATATGCACACATGCATGTATATGTATGTATATCTATATACATATGCATTCACATTTGCGTGTAAAATATTTACAATTGAGCATGTCATTAAAGTTTCAAATTATTTAAAATATCATAATCTTAGCTTCGCTTGATTCTTTTTTTCAAGGAAGTAACATTAAAAATTGAATGTAGGTGCAATCTAGCTCAAACATATGGGCTCGAAGTCATGGGTTTTCAATGGGTTTTAGATCTTGATTTAGTATTTTTTTCGAATGTTTAGGTTCTCCCAAAATTGGCAAATAGACGTGCACGACCTTGTCGGAGCGGTAGATGATTATAGTTTTACGTGAAAGTATCCCACTGAAACCCCTTTACTTCAAAGGGGAAAAAAAGAGAAATAAAAAAATCCAATAGCCAATTCTCCCTCAGGCACAAAATTAAACTTGGACGGTTAGCAGCACTCACCCGCTCCTCCCCCCTGCCCTCCGCTACTGTAGTAGTTTCTTTCCTTACTGCTGTACTTTCTTATTGTTAGTTATATTCATGCTGAATGTGGTTTATTTTACTGTCTTTTGGTTACTTCCTCGTTGGACGACTAGGTCTTGGGATTAGTCGAGTCGGTCCGGTTCTCGTGTCTCGTAAGGACTCGGGAACCGGGTCGTTAGACGTCTGATTTTGCACAGTATCGTCTTTTACGACCCGTTTAGGGTCCGTTCGGGCTCCGTTTTCCGCGATTCGAGTTGCGTTCTTTTCAGAATTAATTCCTCTACCCGTCTACAGTAGCTATACACTGTTTTGAGACACTCCTTGTGTTGATCCTTGTGATAGGACCTCGTTCGGTTGTGTAACGACCCGGTTCCCGAGTCCCTACGAGACACAAGAACCGGACCGACTCGACTAATCCCAAGACCTAGTCGTCCAACGAGGAAGTAACCAAAAGACAGTAAAATAAACCACATTCAGCATGAATATAACTAACAGTAAGAAAGTACAGCAGTAAGGAAAGGAACTACTACAGTAGGTACCACCACAACAGTAAAACAGCATTTATCATATAACAGAAACTGCAGGTAAAGAAGGTACAGCGGAAACAAAACTACTCACTAGAACAGAAACAAAAGAGGTACAAAAGGCTGTGGTAACTCTACTGGACCCTACTCGGCCCAGCGTCCTCTGCAGCCGCCGACCCTGGCTGCTCAACACCTGGTCCTGAAAAAGGTAACAAGTGTAACACGTCAGCAAAACGCTGAGTAGAGTGGCAAACTAACTAAAGGCAACAGTAGAGTGTACAGTAGCTGTTATGTTCTATTACTTCCTTTATTCACATCTTTCAATTTTTCTCACTATTTCATTTATTTCTCAGATCCTTTACTTGATCTCGAATGTCCTCGTGGGAACGATCTTGATTGCAGTCTTTTCCAAAAGTAGAATTAGCACGTGGTGCTCTCCTTGCCGGGAGAGTCCCCCGTGGTGATCCTACCCTCAGTCAACCACCCCAAGGTCACTGACAGACGTAACGGTGACTACGGCACGCGCGATAAACGCACAGGTAGCTAGCCCGCACTGGCACGCGGTCAGTCGTTTCCGTTAACGGGTGCGCCCAAAGCACAGCACGGAACCAGGGCAGAGCCCTCTCAGTAACAGGGGTCCAACCCCTCCACAGTAACCAAACCGGGGCCTTGCCCCTCCACAGTCCGCGCACCCTCGCCTGACTACCCTGGTTTGCCCTAGTGGGCCTAACAAGTCGGTGAAGGAGGCTAGCAGAACCCCGGGGCCCGTGGGGTAGCTAGTACTCTCCTAACACTACTAGCTCTCCTCGGTACTACGTACACGAGGGCCAACAAGTCGGTACAGAGCGGCCAATCCTAACCCCGGGTCCCTGGGGCGGCTGGCCCCACTCTGCACTAAACAGGTACAGGTACTTCCCTTGGTACTACGTACCCAAGGGACAGTACAAAATACATCTCAGTTCCATTCCTTTTTCTTTCCAGGAGTTCCACTCCTAATTCCTCGTAGGGTTCCAGCTCTTTATCTCAGAACATCATATGTTTCACTTTCCAGATTCACGTTCTCAAAATCCATGATCTCAAACATGTTTCTTTATTCATAACAGGCAGCTGTTAATTCAAATTACAGGCAGCTTTATATTCCTTTACATTTTTCCAAGACTGCAGTATTATACATTCCACTAGTTTTTCCATCCTAAGATTCATGCCACATCCTAGGATCTAGCATACAACTAGTTTTCCAGCCCTAGGATTCATGCATCACCTAGGAGCTATCATTCCATACATTTCTCATTCCTAGGATTCATGCAATGTCCTAGATTCTAGTTATGGTTCCATACTTTAACAGATTTTAAAAAAAATAACTTAAGCCACTCTACCAGGTACAACGGGAGTAATGGGGGCGTGATCGGGAATCCCGCGCGCCTCTGCGACTCTCAAGACTGCAACCGAACGAGGTCCTATCACAAGGATCAAACACAAGGAGTGTCTCAGAACAGTGTATAGCTACTGTAGGCGGGTAGAGGAATTAATTCTGAAACGAACGCAACTCGAATCGCGGAAAACGGAGCCCAAACGGGCCCTAAACGGGTCGAGAAAGACGATACTGTGCAAAATCAGACGTCTGGAACTCCTTCCAGACGTCTTAAACGGTGGATCAGAGAATTACCTGTTCAGCGTGGTTTCCCAGACGTCCAGAAGTCTGCGGGGACGTCTGTCCTATACCCCAGACGTCCGATGGTCCACACGGACGTCTGTAGATCACTCCCGCCGTCTGGTACAACTTCCAGACGTCTGATTCGCAAAGGATGGCGAATCAGCAAACCTGCGCACAGCCAACCCCCTCCCTCAGTACGGTCAGTCGAGAAGAAGGAAGAAGAAAGCGGAAACTCACCTTTCAGACGTCTGTATGATCTTACAGACGTCGACCTTGCCGTCTGGCTATCAACCCAGACGTCTGATTCTGGAAATTTTTCCAGAATCAGAACCCTGCTCGGCCTCCGCTCGCGACGCCGCCCGCGTCGCACCTCGCGCGTCCGCTGCTCCGACCGCAGCAGGTCCCTCTCCGCGTCGCTCCGCGCCCCCTGCGCTCTCCGCCGGCCGGCCAAGCCGCTCCGGCGAGCTCGCCCTCACGGCAGAGCCCTGCCCTCGCACGCCGCACCTCCTCCGCGCTCACTGCGGCTGCCGCTGCCGCCCTCGCGTCCGCTTGCTCTCGCGCACAGGAAGGAGAAGAAGGAGGAGACGGTAGAGACGGGAGGGGAGGCACGCCCTTTTAAGGCCGCGCGAGGAGGAGAGAGAAGGTGGTCGCAGCGCGCCTGCAGCCGCAGAGAGAGAGAGAGAGGAATCACAGGTCTGCGCGCACAGGCGCGCAGACGAATCTCCCGTGCGAACATAACTGTTCTCCAGACGTCTGTAAACGATCCCGGACGTCTGGTCAGACGTCTGGATGTGATCCCAGACGTCTGGTCCGACGTCTGGGCCACCTCCCAGACGTCTTAAAAGGCGTCTGGGGCACGCGTTCGTTACAGGTTGCAGTCTTGAGAGTCACGGAGGCACGCGGGATTCCCGATCGCGCCCCCATTACTCCCGTTGTACCTGGTAGAGTGGCTTTAAGTATTAATAAAATCTGTTAAAGTATGGAACCATAACTAGAACCTAGGGCATTGCATGAATCCTAGGAATGAGAAATATATGGAATGATAGCTCCTAGGTGTTGCATGAATCCTAGGGCCGGAAAACTAGATTGTATGATAGATCCTAAGATATGGCATGAATCCTAGGATGGAAAAACTAGTGGAATGTATATTACTGCAGTCTTGGAAAAATGGAAAGGAATATATAAAGCTGCCTGTAAATTGAATTAACAGCTGCCTGTTATGAATAAGGAACATGACTGAAATCATGGTTTGTAAGAACGTGAAACTGGAAAGTGAAACATAAGATGTTCTGAGATTAAAGGATGGAACCCTACGGGGAATTAGGAGTGGAACTCCTGGAAAGAGAAAGGAATGGAATTGAGATGTTGTTCGTACTGTCTCTTGGGTACGCAGTACCAAGGGAAGTACCTGTACCTGTTTAGTGCAGAGTGGGGCCAGCCACCCCAGGGACCCGGGGTTAGGATTGGCCGCTCTGTACCGACTTGCTGGCCCTCGTGTACGTAGTACCGAGGAGAGCTACTAGTGTTAGGAGAGTACTAGCTACCCCACGGGCCCCGGGGTTCTGCTAGCCTCCTTCACCGACTTGTTAGGCCCACTAGGGCAAACCAGGGTAGTCAGGCGAGGGTGCGCGGACTGTGGAGGGGCAAGGCCCCGGTTTGGTTACTGTGGAGGGGCTGGACCCCTGTTACTAAGAGGGCTCTGCCCTGGTTCCGTGCTGTGCTTTGGGCGCACCCGTTAACGGAAACGACTGACCGCGTGCCAGTGCGGGCTAGCTACCTGTGTGTTTATCGCGCATGCCGTAGTC
Organism: Thalassia testudinum; assembly: GCA_037157565.1. Lineage (NCBI taxonomy): Eukaryota > Viridiplantae > Streptophyta > Magnoliopsida > Alismatales > Hydrocharitaceae > Thalassia > Thalassia testudinum. The sequence continues at coordinate 102,659,371 of JAZHRO010000024.1, read as the reverse complement.
ACCGTTACGTCTGTCAGTGACCTTGGGGTGGTTGACTGAGGGTAGGATCACCACGGGGGACTCTCCCGGCCAGGAGAGCACCACGTGCTACTTCTACTTTTGGAAAAGACTGCAATCAAGATCGTTCCCACGAGGACATTCGAGATCAAGTAAAGGATCTGAGAAATAAATGAAATAGTGAGAAAAATTGAAAGATGTGAATAAAGGAAGTAATAGAACTTAACAGCTACTGTACACTCTACTGTTGCCTTTAGTTAGTTTGCCACTCTACTCAGCGTTTTGCTGACGTGTTACACTCGTTACCTTTTTCAGGACCAGGTGTTGAGCAGCCAGGGTCGGCGGCTGCAGAGGACGCTGGGCCGAGTAGGGTCCAGTAGAGTTACCACAGCCTTTTGTACCTCTTTTGTTTCTGTTCTAGTGAGTAGTTTTTGGTTTCCGCTGTACTTTCTTACTGTTAGTTATATTCATGCTGAATGTGGTTTATTTTACTGTCTTTTGGTTACTTCCTCGTTGGACGACTAGGTCTTGGGATTAGTCGAGTCGGTCCGATTCTCGTGTCTCGTAGGGACTCGGGAACCGGGTCGTTACAGCTACCGTTCGATCTCCTCCTAGGGTACATTTGTTTTGTAACAATGAAATAGAGATGGAATAAAATTAAGTATAAAATAGAATGAGTCACGAAATGAAAAGGAATGGTTGATTCCATTTCTTGATTTGGATTATGGTAGAAATTGAATCATTAAAAATTGATCTATTTCCTTTCATTTGTTTGATAGGATCAGTTATCCAAATGGATGAAATTAAAATCTGTTTATATATTTGACACAATATATTTTTAAAAATATGGTAATTGTCAATTTTAACATAAAATTTAAGTTCTTTACATCTTAATCAATTAATAAGGAATAAATATTATTAATTTACGAAGAAGCCCTTAAATTTAAGGAAATATTTCAATTTAATCCACTACTTTATATATATTACACTAATTGAAATTTAACATACATATCCAAACAAAACAACAAACCAATAGATAAGGAAAACATTGAAGGCTAATTTATGAAATATAAATGTCTCAATAATAAGAATTTAAATACATTATTCATTGCGAGAATCAAAAAATAAACTCACAATAATTTTTAATCTAAAAAATTTCTAGCAAAGCCTTCTCTCTCATCATATGGGGGAGTAAAGAAAAAACCCAATGCATAGCATCACGAGTAATCTTCAAACTAATTTAATGGTGTTGACTTTGATTAAATGAAGGTTTTTTTTATAACTCTCCATTCAACTTCAGTTTGTTTTCAAGAGCATTAATCCCAATAGCTTTACTAAATTGGTTGGTTGTTTCTTTAATTTCTGAAGTAATAGCGTCGATGGTAGATTTTCCTAAATTATCTGTAAGAGACCTCTTTCTTTTACACCAACAAACATAATTCCCTTAAGATACTTCTTAATTTCTTGGAAAAAGAGGGGATCCAAGTTCAATATCATCTAAATCAACTGTATTAGCATCATTCTCATTTGCAGTTTTAACCTCTACTTCATTAATAACATTAGCAGCAGCTTGGGCATTGCTTCCCGTAACATGATCTTTCCCGAAAATAATACAAAAGTCATTATAATAGGAGAATTGCTTATTTTTTAATTGAGTTGCATCCTTGTAACTTTATAATCAAATAATAAATAAACGTTATAAGAAAATTAATTTACAATAAATTTTAAAATTATATCAGTTCAAAATAAAATTACTTGTAAATAATTTTCCCATATCTCATTCTCAGCAACCACACACTTTAAATTTAGATCATATCCAAAGTCACTTGTACTTCCATTTAACATATCCCACACAATGTGAAAGTGATTTTTAAATGTCTTAATTCGTGATTCAATATGTGGCCTTCTTTATTATTTTTTTTCAAGTGTTTTTTCTAATACTCCAAGATATCTTGATTTGAATTCGTTATCAGCCTTGTAGGTCCCATCATGGACCAAATCAAGTAGTGCTTCGATAAGCTTTTGATCTTCATCATCTGACCATTTTTGCTTATTCTTTCAAGGGCTAAAATTCATTTCTGTTGCTTGGCTCATATCTTTTAAGAATAGTTTACAAAATGAGATAAGATAAATAAATTTGAAGGAAATTTTATTTATTAATTACCAAAAAACTTAAATTTCTAAAATAAGATTGTCAAGGAAATAAATGTGAAGAAAAAAATATAAGCTCAATTATATTCACGAATTAAATATCGCATTAGCTAAATTATCTTTCTATAACATCCACGCATTCGATAGTTCTACAGTTGTTATCAAATCTGATCCATCTTCATCAGATTCATCATTTGAGTATTGCCTATTTATTGGTATATTTGGAAATTCTGGTACTTCATCTTCTATTAGATCATTGACCATTTCACGTCTTACATAATTATGAAGAAGACAACAAGCTAAAATAATTCTATTTTGACCTTTTATTGGATATAATGAAGGATTTCTCAATATTTCCCAGCGTTTCTTCAATAATAAAAAATAACACTCAATAACATTTCTTGCTCTCACATGCTTTAAATTAAAAACTTCCCTAGGAGTATTTGGTTGATAATTTGTTCTCTACAAAGTCAAATGAGATTGTTATCCTCTATATGGAGCAAGGAAACCTTTGCCATTCATATATCTGCAGTCGATCAAATAATATTGCCTTATAAGTAAAAATTAAGAGTTTAGGTTTGTAATATATATATATATATATATATATATATATATATATATATGTAGTCAACTTAAACGAATTTATAAAACATATTTACTGCGAGGAACAATTAGTCCATTGCTTCTAGAAAGTGCATCTCACAAAACATGACAATTAGTTGCAAATCCTTCCCAGTATGATAATACGTAGATAAATTGCATATCTGGTGAACATGCATCCAAAATATTAATTATAATTGTTTGTTTTCTTGACTATACTTTGGTTTGTCTATTTTCAATGCAAACACTTCAGTATATGTTCCATCAAGGGCACAAATGCAGTCCTAAAACATAAACTGATGTTATTTAAATTAAAAAAGATGACTATGTAAACTAACGCAAGCATGTATAATGTACCTTAAACTATTTTCATCGATTATCGGTTGAATTTGCAGGAATTAGTTGTGACATCTTATATAATTCATTATGCAGTTGTAGAACAACATTCAAAACATGGTGGAAATATCTACTGATTGTCTCTCTAGATCGTATGAAATGAAATTTGATAACTCTATTTTTCACATGATGAGCTTTAACATATAAAAAGATGGCAACTTGCTTATCAACTTTCATATTTCGAGAATCTAATAATTTGCCAATAATTTTTAGCAAGTTACAAAGTTTTGAGAAGACAAATCGATCCATCCTTGTCATCTCGTAATAACTTGTGTCATTATCGTATAACAACCTACGAAGAGATTTACTTCATTGATAATCTAAATTAATCCAATTTCTCTTTGACAGATGTTTAATGCTATGCCATCAGATAATCTCCTTCATAATAATGAGAAATAGGTGTATCAGTTATAGTATGTTCAACCAATGCACTAGTGTAATGATAACTATTTATCGTTGCTTTTTCTTCCTTAATAAAGTGGGTAAACGTGTCATAACTACAAGATATTCAAAAGAAAAAATAAATTAAATTTTGCATAGCAATATAACCAATTTCCAGATCATCACTTTTAGTTAAAGTTGCTATTGCTAACAAAGTGAGACTTCCGATTTTTGTTTGAAAAAAAGAGAGGCACTTATTATTATAAATTACTTTAACATGTTAATTCTCTAAATAAATTTAACTTATTATTACAAATAACTTTTCCAATTTTTGCACTTAAAAATTTTTTGAATCAAATAAAAAGATGTCGAGTTCTGTAAATAGTAATATTAAAGCAATAAACAATCCAAATGATTAGGGGTGTTTGGGTGTCTCAATAATAAAATTATGCATTTACACAAGTAGAAACATCAGGGTTTGAATTTTGAGGTAAATTTTCTTCGAGGTACATAGTTGTGTTAAAGTAGTGATTTTTTTTTTTTAAATTCATTTTTATTATTGTTTTATTTAGAGATCAAAACTCTCTACTTCTAACACAATCAACATCCATTAACCCTCTTGCTACACCCACATCCATCAAACCCTCTGCCTCCAACACCCACAGCCACACCCAACACAACAGACATCCATCTCCTGCCATACCCACATCCACACCCACAAACGACATCCATCAAGCCCTCCTGCCACACCCGCACCCACACGTACATCCATCAACCCCCCTGCCTCCACCACCCATAACCATACTCACAACCAACAACAATCACCTATACCTTTGCCTCCAACACCCATAGCCACACCCACAATCGGCAACAACCACCTAGACCTTTGCCTCCAACACCCACAGCCACACCCACAACCAGCAACAACCCAGACCTCCTCCTCGAGCACCCACAACTAGCAACCACTTAGACCTCCACCTCCAGCCCACAACCACCGCCACCCTCCGCCTTCGCCTCCGCTGACCCTCCTCCCCCACTCAAACATAGGCGAGCATCCACCTCCTTCGCAACCCTTCTCCTCCCTACCAGATGGTTTATATCTTCAAAACAATCTAAATGATGGGAGACACCAAGAGTTGATAAGCGTGAATGAGAGAGCATCAAGCGGTGATGAACATCGAAGAAAGATGAGTGATGTTATATGATCGTAGAAAAAATAAATTACCAATTAAAAAAATATACACGATCTTTGTAAAAAAGAGTCCAAGGTGAGATTTAGAAGGCATAAAAAATTGATGGGAATGAAATTTCTTTCTTTGCAGGAAGAAACGGGGGAATTTTCATTTCATTCCTCGCGTGATTACTACGAAACAAACACGTCCTACTGTCGATCGATTCATCCCCCGGCGTCCTCCTCCTCCACCCCATTACTGGCGTCTGTCTAGGGTTGTAAAGTTCTACACAGATCGACCACCACCACCTCCGCAGGAGAGGATGGCTGAGGTGAGGGAGAAGAAGAAGAGGAAGCAGGAGAACCTCACACCGGAGCAGCACTTCCACAAGTCCCTCGCGGCCTTCTCCCGCTCCAACGATCTCGCGGGGGCCCTTCACCTCTACCACAACTCCCCTCCCCCCCGTGGCCTCTCCCCCCACCACTTCAGCACCCTCCTCCACCTCTGCGCCTCCTCCCCCGACCCCTCCGCCGTCGCCCCTACCGCCTCCTCCATCCTCTCCCATATGCTCTCCTACGGCATCCCCCCCTCTGAGGCTTCCCTCGCCTCCACCGCCCGCGTCTTTGCCACTGTAGTCCCCGGTGGGGGCGACCGCGCGTTCGCCCTCCTCAAGGAGATGGCGGAGAAGTATCGATTAGCCTTGAAGTTGAGGACCTGCGCCCCCGCGCTGCACGCGTACTGCTGCAGGACCGCGGGGGATGCCGAGAAGGCCTACGAGGTGGAGAGGTACATGAGGGAGAAGGGGGTGGGGCTGGAGGAGGCCGAGATTAGGGCTTTGCTGAGGGTGAGCGCGGAGGTGGGAAGGGGGGAGAAGGTGTATGAGTATCTGCATAAGTTGAGGGCGAGGGGAGGGTGCGTGGAGCGGGAGACGGCGGAGGCGATAGAGGGGTGGTTTGGGAGTGAGGCGGCAGCGGAAGTGGTGGGTGTGGAGTGGGATGAGGGGAGGCTTAGGGAGAAGGTCGCGAGGAATGGGGGAGGGTGGCATGGGGAGGGGTGGTTGGGGAAGGGGAGATGGAGGGTGGAGAGGGTTGTTGGGGACGGGCACTGTGGCGGGTGCAGCGAGGTGCTGAAGGGGGTGGATATCGGGTGCGAGGAGGCGGAGAGGTTCTCGGAGGCGATTGCTTTGCTCGCGGTGGAGAGGGAGGCTTGTTCGGATTTCAAGGAGTTTCAGGTGATTTGTGGTACCACTTTGCTTTGTGTGTTTAGTGTTGCTTGTGTTTAGGATAGCATAATGGTTAACAGAATTGCGTGTGCTTATGTGAGCTCATGTACATCTCCCTATATTTCTCTTAGTCAAACATACCCACATTTCTCTATTGAATCGACACTACAAGAATCCTCTCTGGGCAAGAGAAGAACGTAAGAAATCATAACTATTGAATTGTAGGCCCTCACAAAGTCAAGTTTCCAAAAGAATGCCCTTGTCATGGTCTCCTCTAGGAAAAACAATCTCCAAAGATGAGAGAAGACAATCCGGTAAACATCTCCTTGAGTTAAAAGCTTTCTCAACCAGGAGAATCAAGGAAAATCCCCAAGTGTGATCACTTGGTTAGGATCTTAACAACAATCATATAAATACATGGCACTGGATACTCGTTTTCCAAAAAAAAAAAGACCATTGGTAGATTCAATAGGGTCCTTTGGAAGCAAGAGCACAAACTTATTCAAGCAGTCAAATCCATGATTACTCCCATGAACTCCCCAAACATAATTGCCCATCAAACTCCAAACCTCATTGTAAAAGAAAATAGGAAAGCCGTCAAGTCCTTGTGGACCCTTAGCATTAAAGCCCACCATTGCTGATATCACCTCCCTTTTTCAATGACATCTAAGAAACTACTAGGAAGACTTTTGTCAAGCATACGAAAAATTTGCCTTGGTTCCACAAGTGGATGGTTAATCCCAAAAAATATGACAAATAGGCTTGGATTTTTCGCATTAGCAATGTCACTCAATCCAAAAGTTCAGAAAGGTCTTGTGTGAAATAGCAGTTCTTTGAGAGTGAATTGTACAGCCCTTCATTCAGATAGTAGTTATGGTAGTGCTCTCTCTCTCTTTTTTTTTTTAATTGTTTTTTTGATTGTTGACCACTAATTATTCTTGCTTCTCACGGAGGAAAATGATTATTCAAGTAATCTTTATTGTTGTAGTTTGGTGTGCTGTAGTTGACAGGTTAGCACCTTTGAATCCACTCATTATGCTTATCTGCAATGATGCATATGAACCATGTATAAGTTCTTAAACTTTTCATTTCCTTGAGTTTCTAAAACTGCTTAGATTGTCTTCGACTGTATCAGTAGCTTGTATTAGAACCCCAGCATTGTTCTAAAACATGATATTTTTTCCTTATAAATTGATTTAGGATTGGTTAAATACTAATAATGACTATGAAGCTGTAGTGGATGGTGCAAATGTTGGGCTTTACCAGCAGAACTTTGCAGATGGAGGTTTCTCTTTATCACAGGTTCTTGTCTCTTCCTAAGCATAAGGGCGTTGTGTTAAACTGGCACTGGAAACTTTATGATGATGGAAGTTTTTTGTCTGACTCACTATACTTTTGTGAAATTCAGCTTGAAGTTGTTGTCAAAGAGCTATGTGGTAGATGTCAAGGGAAGTGGCCACTTGTTATTTTACATAATAAGCGTCTTCAGTCACTAATGAACGACCCTTCCCTCAAGGAGACACTTGAGGATTGGCTAGCTCATGGGATACTCTATGCAACACCAAAAGGATCTAATGATGATTGGTATTGCTCCTTTAGTTCCATTTGAATGCATCTCAATAAAGAAGTTTGAAGTTTTTGCCGGAAATGGTAGAGCTTTGATTTTTTTTTTTCCTTCCTTTTTTTGCATCCTTCAATCTTCTTCAGGACAGTATATGTCTGCACAGTGGTCAGTGTTTTACTCAGAATTACATCATATCTCTCATTCAATACAAAATTTGAGAAAATAGTTATAGCCCATAGATTATTCAGTGTGACCTTCTGTTTGAAATGCATACAGTTTTTTTCTTTGCGCTAAAGGGGCTTAAATCACATTCTTCAAAGAAAGAAGTTTCATGTTTTTGCATTAAACCTTTGTACAATTATATTCTAGTACACCTTAGATATTGCTGATGGAGGATTATGATATGATAGTTTTTTTTTTTCTTTTTTTTCCCCTCTTCTGAAAGGGTGATATGATGGCCTATTTATATGAAATTGTGAACATTCAAATTTGTTTATTTATAGGTATGATACGCATGTTGGATTTTTCAAAAAGCATCATGCATTTTATTTTTGACTGTTTGTTGTGACTTAATTTCAATATCCAGAACTCACTTGGAAACCATTTGACTCTTACAAGACAAGAAATTATAACATCATGCATTTACATTAGGTATTGGCTATATGCAGCAGTTAAACTTAAATGCTTGCTTCTGACAAATGACGAAATGAGAGATCACATTTTTGAACTCCTGGGCAGCAAATTTGTTCCAACATGGAAAGAACGGCATCAGGTATCACAGACCTTCCTGAACTTTTCTTCAACTACTTCATGAATTTGTGATTCACTGGTCTTAATAGTAGTTAGTTGCCGTTCTTCTAGTTTATTGTAAGCCTGATTAAAGGAAAATCATTTTCTTCGATCTTGTACATCATATTATCTGAATAGCAAGTTTTCCTTTTCTTTTTTTCTTTTTTGTTAGAACATGTTGTGTGGTTTTTTTGTTTTTCTTATTGTAAGGGTTATGGGTGTTTTGTCCCTCAGGGGCATTCTTGTACTTTGACTCTACGGTCTCTCTCTATATAAGAGAGCCCTAGGGTTTGTAATGAAATCAAGTTATTTTAACCAATTTGGTATCAGAGCACCTGTCTTAGATCGTAACTCTAGGTATCTCATCCCTTACAACCTCCAAAACCTTAACCACCGAACCCTAATCACTTCTCTCTCCCTCGTGAGCGGCAACGACTCTCGGAGGAGCTCCAGCACGCACAACGGTGCTGCAGCGGCGCTGGTGAGCCTGCTGCACCGTTAGGGATGCTTAGGCGGAGCTTGCGACGGCGTTGCGGTTAGCTTGGAGGCTCTCCTAGCCTTCGGCGGCGGTGTTGCAACATCTAGGTTGATAGCGGTGGCACCGCAACAGCTTTGGGGCCTCTCCTAGCCGTAGGCGACGGCACTGCAGTACCGTGGGACCCTCGCTGCGGCTCTGTAGTGCTCTTGGAGCCCGATCTAGTCTCTAGTAGCGGCGCAACAGCAGCTTGGTGGACCTGCGGCGGTGCTACAGGTGGTTGGCAGCGGCGTGACAACAGCTAGGCCTGTTTGTTGGGCCTGCAACATCGTGTTGCAGGTGGTGCTGGTCCACAGCAGCCACGCAACGGCCTCCGGCGGCATCGCTACAGTGATCTGTGGCGGCAGTTGGTGGCTCAGGTCGACAGGGAGGCGGTGTGTAGTGATCTGATCGCTGTGTAGTGATTGTAAGGGGTTTTTTTGTCCTGATCTAGGAACTTGAGTTCGTAATGCAGGCATGAATTTGTTTGATTTCAGATTGTGAATGATTTTGTGGTGATAGGAGCTTGATTAAGGCTTTCGGATTGCGAAAAATAGCTTCAGATGATCAGTCCGAAGTATCTTTGGGCTCTGTTTCCGACACCAGGGTACTTAAGAATCCTTTCTTTGGTCTTGTTGTTAAGTTGGATGAAACTAACTACCCGCGGTGGTCGTAGGCCTTTCTTATGACTGTCAGGGGGTCATAAAAAGAGCTATATTCTTACGGATTCAGAGCCTGAGAATAAGACATGCACAAATGCTAATTGGGATAGTGACAATGCCATGGTTTGTGCATGGCTGATGTAGACGGTTATTTCCCACACAGGATATGAGATCATGTACTACACTACTCCAAAGGAGATGTGAGAGTCCTTGTGTGATACCTATTCACATGCCAAGAACTCCGCACGAGTTTTTCAGGTCTTCTATGACCTTTTCTATCTGCGTCAGGAGGGACGCACGTTGTCACAGTATTACTTCCTCATGAAGGGAATGTTGAGAGGCACTACTACTTGCCAGGGTGTGCTGTGAGTCTTGGAGGGGTTTTAAGAGACAATTAGCTGTTTCTCTTTTCTTGGCTGCCTTGGACTTGAGTATGCAGCAGCCAGAGATCAGATCCTCACTGCTCCTGAGCTTCCTACTATGGAAGAAGCATATGGTAGACTCAACAGAGTTATAGCATGCACTCTTACTCCTGACACTGTTGCTCAGTCGTCTGTACTGGCTACAATCCTTGGACATGGTAGGGGTACTACTTACCCTGCATGTGGTCGTGGATGTGGATGCTCTTTTGGTACACGTACCAGGACTCCGTGTACTTACTGTGGCAGACTTAGTTACGCTAAGCCTACATGCTGGCAGAAGCATGGTAGGCCACCAGTGGCCAATTAGGCAGCTGAGATCTCTGATGCAGCTCTTCCTACTTCTGATATTAGTTCCTTGAGCACTGAGATTGAGAACTTACGGCAACAGATTGCTTAGTTGACTCAGAAGTCCTCTCAGATTTCAGACACTGCAGCTGTGGCTTCCTCTTCAGAGACACCTACGACTGGTATGTCGTCACTTTTGTCACCTGGTGAGTGGTTGATTAATTCTGGTGCATCCAAGCACCTATGTGGCGATCGAGGCTCTTTCTCTCAGTTAACACCTGTTACACCTGTCAGGACAGTACAGGTGGCTGATGGGAGACACTTGCCACTTGTTGGTAAGGGAGATATGTCTTTATCTCCTACTTTGAGACTTGCAGATGTTAATTATATGCCTGATTTTCCTTTAAGTTTATTGTTTGTTAGCAGCATCACTAGAGATTTAAATTGCCGAGCTATTTTTGATGCGTTCTCTTGTGTCTTGCAAGACAAATTCACTGAGAAGACGATTGGTGGAGGGTGTGGGTAAACATGGGGTGTATCGTCTGAGCTGTAATGCTTTTGTTGTTTTTGCTACCTAGGGCTTTACTTCTTCTGGATCTCTCCAGTGGTACCACCGTCTTGGCCATCTACGCATTCATCATCTCAGACGTATTCTACCGCACATCCCCTTCACTACTGTTCTCACCTGTGATGCTTGTCAACTTGGCAACCACCACAAGGCTAGTTTTTCCAGTTCTACTTCTGTTTCGTCTGTTGTTGCATTTGATTTGATTCATATGGACATGTAGGGTCCTAGTCGTACTCCTGATCGACTAAGGAATAAATATTATCTTATTTTAGTTGATGACTTCTCGTATTTCTTGGATGTTTCTCTTGAAAAATAAGTCTGATGTGGGATAAATTATTGAGACCTTTGTCAAAGAAATAAAAACTCAGTATTCTTATCTGGTGAAGTGCTTTCGTCGTGATAATGTCTTGGAATTTTGTACTTTGTGTTTGCGTAATTTTTCTAGTTGTGGCATTATCCATGAGACAGCATGTCCTCATACCTTTCAGCAAAATGGTGTTGCTGAGAGGAAACATCGCTATGTTCTTGATGTTGTTTGTACTTTGCTGATTCACCATTCTGTCCCCTATCTCTATTGAGGTGATGCTATTTTGGCTGCTTGTTTTTTGATTAATCGGATGCCTAATGTTGCATTGCATGAACGAATTCCTCTTCAGGTCATGTATCCTGTTCGTCCCTTGTTTCACATCACCTCGGACTATTGGTTGTGTTGCCTTTGTCCATTTGTTGGGACTTGGTCGGGATAAACTAGCACCGAGAATAGTTAAGCGTGTTTCTTGGGTTTTCCCAGACACAAAAATGGTATCGTTGTTTTGATCCGCTTACTTTTTGGCACCATGTTTCAGCGATGTTATCTTTCATGAGGTTGTATCTTGCTTTTCTGTGACGGCTGCTGAGATGCTTCCTGAGGGTGATATGGCACTTATGCCATATTCTTCCATTCGCTTTGGGAGCTTTTTTGATATTCCTGTCCCTACCACACCACCACCATCTCCTGCTACGCATCCCTTTCCACACTTAACTGAGCCACTTCAGACATATATTCGCCCTCATACTACCTATAAGGGCCCCTTATCCTCGCCTTCACCATCGGCTTCTCAAGTGAGTCCTTTAAACACTGATGTATGTTTACCATGTGATGGTCACAGGGACAGGACGGGTGATGTGTCAGGAGATGATCTTAACTTTCCGATTACCATTCGGAAGCGACCACGAACTTGCACTAATTATGTCACGGCGGGGGTGCTTGCTACTGATACTCTAGCTCTTGGATTTGTTAGATTTACTCAGGCGTTAGCTACTATGTAGATTTCAGCTACTTACCATGAGGCCATGCTTGATCCAAAATGGAGGGCAGCCATGGAGGTTGAGATGGTCGCTCTTCGATGCTGTGGAACTTGGGAGCTTACTCCACTTTTTAATGGTGCTGCACTCATTGGCTGTTGATGGGTATTTACTGTGAAGTTCACTCCTGATGGTGGTGTTGCTAGGTATAAAGCTCGCCTCTTGGCAAAGTGGTTCACCCAGATTTATAGGGTGGACTTCGACACCTTCTTCCCAGTGGCCAGACTTCCCACAGTTCGGGTGTTGATTGAAGTGACAGTTCAGTTAGATTGGCTCTTGCACTAGTTGGATGTGAAGAATGCCTTCCTTTATGGTGATCTCCAAGAGGAAGTCTATATGCAGTAGTTACCTGGCTTTGAGAGTCGGGGAGTGTGTATGCCGATTACGGAAGGCTATGTGGCCTTAAACAGAGTCCTAGAGCCTGATTTCAGAGATTCTCACAGGTTATAGAGGCAGCTGGATTCAGGAGATCAACGGCTGATTTTTCAGTTTTTGTTAGGACTTGACGATGTATTGTGGTACTTGTTTATGTTGATGATTTGATCATCACTGGGGACGATGTGTAGGGTATTGCTGAGGTTAAGCACATCCTAGCAGAGCAGTTTGTTATGAAGGACTTGGGGGCTTTACGGTATTTCCTTGCTATTGAGGTTGCTTGCAGCAAAGAGGGTGTGGTCTTCTCTCAATGAATTATGCTTTAGATATCTTGCAAGAGGTTGGTATGCTGGGGCCAAGGAGGCCTAGGGATGCAAATGGGTCGGGTTCGGGTCGAGTTTAGCTAAACCCATACCCATACTCATTTACAAAATTCATATCAATACCCTACCCATTTACCTACCAGGTATAAAAATTCAAATCCATATCTATACCCATCTACCCATCGGGTATCTATGTACCCATTGGGTACCCATTTATAAATTGATCTTACAATCAAGTTGTGTCCAAATTAGAGTTAAAGAAGAAAAAAATCTATAACAAAATTTGTCAATTATTTATTTTTAGCAAGCCTAACACATAGGGGCCCAAGTTACTCCAATTTTAGTGATCTTCATTGAAATTATTACAAAAAAGAACTTCAATGGGAATATATCAAAAACAAGAAATGCAAAGAAAGGAAAAATACAAGTATATTTCAAATGAAAGATCTCCATCCCAAAAATAAATGTTCAATGGAAGATTCAAAAGCACTCCCAACCTTTAAAATCATGGAGAGAATCATGAAGGAGATTAAAGTTGGGGGAATGAGGGACTTAGGGTGGAATTTCTATAACTCGGGTAAATAGGGATTTTATTCGGGTACATGGGTCAGGTAACCGGGTATCGATCCATACCCATATCCGTACCCATACCCAGTCGGATTTTTTAGATAAAACCCATATCTGAACCCTATCGGGTTTGGATCAGGTTTTACCTATTCTTTTCGGGTCGAGTTGAGTTGGGTTCGGGTCGGGTTTACCAAAACTTGCATCTCTAAGGAGGTCAATATTCCTATGAACTCCAAGATGCTACTCTATGATGAGGATGCATAGGTGGTGGACAGCAGACGGTACTGATAGCTTGTGGGCAAGCTGCTGTATCTTACTATCACGAAGCTAGATATCTCATTTGCAGTTGGGCGACTGTGTCAGTTCATGGCCAAACCAACACATCAGCATTGGAATGCAGCATTGATGGTGCTTAGATATGTAAAGAAGGCTCTTGGGAAGGATCTCTTCTTCTCAAAGGGGTCCTCTATGACGTTGGTTGGCTACTCAGATGCAGACTATGCCGGATGTCATGTGGATCATAATCCACTACTGGGTTTTGTACTTTCTTAATAGGAAATTTGATCACATGAAGGAGTAAGAAACAGTACACAGTTGCGAGATTTAGTGTCGAGTTTGAGTACAGAGTTATAGTTCAGACGACTGCTGAGAGGATGTGGATCAGATCCTTGCTTATTGACCTACTGGTACAGTTTTCTAGCCTTATGGAGGTGTGATGTGATAATATAGCAGCCACCTTCATTGCCAACAACCCAACATTTCACAAGAGCACAAAACATGTTGAAGTTGACTGTCATTATATCAGGTACATTATCTAGAAGGGATTACTATATACCACATCTGTTATATCTGAGGAGCAAACTGCAGATATTTTCATCAAGACTTTGACCATAGCTTCATTTGATTCTTGTATATCCAAATTGAACATGATAGATATCTATGCTCCATCTTAAGGGGGGAGTGTTAGCATATGTAATGTAATTTTTTTGTTTTTCTTATTGTAAGGGATATAGACGTTTTGTCCCATTCTTGTATTTTTAACTCTACGATCTCTTTCTATATAAAAAAATCCTAAAATTCAAGTCATTTCAATCAATTCTTTTCTTTGCTTTGCTTTCTTTCTTTGCTTCGCTTTCTTTCCTTCCTTCGTCCTTCCTTCCTTCCTTCCTTCCTCACTTATGAAAATTACTGGTCTTCTGCATGAGATGTACTATTTGCATTACTGGTCTTCTGCATGAAACGCACGTGATTTCATTTCAGAATTCACCTTCTTAAGCAAACTTGAGTGAATTAGTACACAATTTCCCCTTCTATTTCTTTGGATAATTCACCATACATTCTGGCAATTATATTATGGTATATTGTTTTCTGGAACATGCGGTCCGTGATGGAAGTCCAAACCTTGCCAATATGAACCCAATAGCATGCAATTTCATTTTTCTCAGCATAGAAATGCCATCATTCACCAGATGTTACATGTTTGAATAGGATTATTCTATATCACGGAGGCCTTCATTCTATCCATGGTTCTGAATTTATATGGACGTGCCTATTACATGTTTATGTTGACATGTACTCATATCGTTTTGCTTACAAAGTCTTAAGCTTTTGAGTTTGTACCTTTTAACATTAGGTTTAATAGCCTTTTGCAAATAAAATTTCAGGTTCGGTATACATTCCTTAAAGGGAAGTTGAAGTTGGAGATGCCTCCTTCATATTCCATTGTAGTTCAAGTAAGCTATTTCCCTGTTGTGATGTTTCCTTGTAATCTCTATTAGTATAGACCCACTGATACAGATTTTTGCGTAGATCAAAACAATGTGAAATAATATTATTCAAAATTCCTTGCAAGATATTTTGTGCAAATTATTTCATAGAGGAAAATGGTAATTGATAAATGCACTTAATTTTTATATTATTGACATAGTTCGAGGTGGTAAAGATCAATAATAATTGATTAAGGAGTTATTTCCAATGGACCCCCTATAGTATGATTCTTAGTGCACATGACCCCCTCTGGTATCAATTTAGGGAAGAACCCCCTTGCGGTTTTGATGAGAAAAGAATTAGCCCCTCCCCTTTGTGATTTTATATTTTGTATTCTAGAGTTACCCCTATTCTTCCTCGTTACTGCCACCAATACCACCTTGTGTTTTCAGAAACTTGTCGTTTGTCAAAATTAATTGCCTCTTGGTGCTAGTGGACTAGTTATCTGCAAACTTTAGTGTGTTGGTATCGAAGGATGTGGTGTAAGGCAACCCTACCATCTTCCCCATAGCCTCGAAGGCCTTGTCTTGTAGGTTCTCTAGTTCGACCTATGTCCATTAGCTACCTTTCCACCTCAACACCTCCACCTCCCCCTCTGGCCACCCACCATGTCCATTGCCTCTACCATTTCCTTCCCTCCACCATGTGTTTGGAACCCAATCCACCAACAACACTTCCTCCTTCGACCTTGGCTCTATTGACCTCCTCCCTATCACCATTACCAGTCCGATTAAACACCTAAAGGGGACACATGCTGGACACTTTCGTTGCCTTGGATGTTTGTGTTTACTCAAGCACAAGGTATCTCATTGTGCCCATTACATGGGTTGTATGTGGGTCCTTGTTGCTATGGTCATAGAGCCGTGTGAGTTTGAAGCCACCAAGATGACCATTAAGGTTGGCATCGAGAAGGACGTTGTTGGCCTTTATGTCTTGATGGATCACCACCTATCCCCACTCCTTGTGCACGTACTATAGCCTCAACAGCACGCCTTTAATAGTGGGTAGCCTTTGCTGCCATGATAGCGACTTGGTGGTGGTGGTGGTGGAGGAGGAGATTGTTGAGGCTGTTGTTGAGCCTGAACTCATAAACCCTCATGAGATTGCACTTCCACTAGTAGTAGCTGAGGGGTGGCATGAGTTTGTGGTGGCAGAGGTGGCGAGGCTTGCAATCTCCATGATGAACTCCCATATCCCCTATCTTGACTCATGGAAGAATAGCTTGATAGCAATATGGGTGCTAGAGCTTCAAAGGTATACATCAACTAAGAATAAGCCAATGGAATTGGCACCATTTCACATTGAGGAGGCCAACAAGATTGGGAATAAGTTGACCTCGGTTGATCAAGAATGCAAATGGAAGTAAGAACTAAATTCACTTGAGCTTTGAAAAGAAGTTTTTCTTTTCTTTTTTCGTAGTGGAGAAAAGCTTCAATCTATAGTTGTATCATCACATGACAGAGATATCATTGTAGACATGATCGATCGAACCTGTCGGGTCCCAATAGCTTAAAGAGCATGAACCCCTTAGTGGCACCGAAGAGGGTTTTGTAGGGGAACCTGGTGAAGTGGGGCAAGATAGAGGAGGGGGTAGGGTGGGAAGATTTGACAACATGCTACAAGGAGGGGTTATTGGATGAAGTGCCAGAGGGAGAGGGCTTGGGGAAGGTGGAGGACGAGGCTCTCAAAGGTGGAGGGTGGTGCAGTGTCAAGGTGGTAATGGAGAACATGTGGAGGAGAGGGTATTTTTGGAATACAAAATGTAAAATCATAAGAGGTGGGGTCGATTGCTTTCTTATCAAAACCACAATGGGTTTTTTTGCCCAAATTAATAGTATAGGAGCTCTTGTGCACTGAGAATGATACTATAGGGGATCCATTGAAATTAACTCTTGGTTAAAACCCTAATTGCCAAAACAATGGTCAATGGTTTCTTCATTGTTGAAAACAATCGACCACAAATATCCAAATTCAAACACAAACTACATGGAAAACTCTCCACAAGAGGGAAAGATCATGGAAGCACACAACCCTAGGCATCTAGGACTTCACTAAATCAAGAAAAGAAATACGATTAGACCATGGAGTAAATGCTTCCATTCCCAAAGTCCATTTACCTAAATACAACTTGACATTCTCCCTCAAGTTGGACATATGCCCTTATGTTTTGTTAGGAAATAAAATAGGTTAGATATTTTTAGGGATAAAGAGATTTGGGTACTACTTATAGTGGAGATTTAGCTAGGTGAGGTTTAAAGCCTTGTACAAGACTAAATCTATCTAGTGGAGGAGGGAACTGGGCATTTAGTTAATTAGATGTAGGTACTACTTTAGCTTAGATCTAGCTTGGGGAGGGTTAGATTCTACGCTAAGAGGAAATTTGATACTTGGATATTAGAAGCTTAGTGTTACATCTATCTTTAGCCTAAACAAAGAAGAAAATTAAGAGTATAAACTAGTAACGGGAGGGTAAAGGTTCGAGAGCAGAGTGTGATGTCGAGAGAGCGCAATGGGGGGTGGACGACTGTCTAGAATCGACGATCGCAGAAGGTCTCGCCGAAGGGATTTAGATGTTTCAAGTGCTTGGGTTTGGGGCATATGGTGAGGGAGTGTCGGGATCCCTATTGTTGCTTGCGATGTGGTGCTCTTGGCCATTGCAGGGGTTCATGTCGTTGAGGGAAGGAGTCAGAGAGGGTGGGGTTGCCTTTGAACCCACCATCTCTCTCGACTGGGGCATCGCTTGTGGAGGTTCCCACTCCTTGGTCGTTGTAGATGGGGTTGCTTGAAGCAAGGCTTGCAGGGGCTCTGGTGGGTGAAGTTCTACGCCGTAGGACTACAGTGGAGAAGGTGATGAAGGTAGCTCTGGGCTCTGAAGTGGCTTTGAGAGTGGCATACCTGGGCCTTAAGAAGGTCTTCCTCTTTGGCCTTGGTTGAGAGGTGGCGGAGAGGTTGCCGTTCGATGTTTGTACGATTGGAGCTGCCTCAGTTAGGTGGTGGTGGCCCTCTGCGTTCAATGGTGTTATTTCTGAGCGGCTGTCGTAGAAGGTGGAGTTGGAGGCGATGATTAGAGGAATCCCTTTGCACTTGAGGATGACAGAAGTCGTGGAAGCGGTGGTGGTGCCATTTGCCTCGGTCAAGTCTTGCCACGGGCTTGACCTATTTGAAGGCGATATGTCGGAGGTGAATGCCACCTTATTCTTAATTCTGTGCAGGAGCTTGGTGCGTAAGGTTATGCTTTGCCTCGGTGGTTTGTCATGGGTTATTGAGGCCAAGCCGGAGTTGAGGAAGTTGTATGCTTACGCGCTCCACAGGCCTGAGCCAAGGAGAGAGGCCGTTGGAGCTGGTGGGGAAGGAGGCGGCGTCGTTATATTGCTGGCGCAACGAGTTTGGAAGGCCAAGGATCATGTCAGAGATCTCAGGGACGTTGTGTGGATTGCGATGGCCATTACAAATTCCAACGCATTGGGGATCCATGACATTAAAGACGAAGATACTTACTCTGCGCCTGATGAATATGTCATTAAATGCGGCTCGGACGACATTATAATGGGGTGCTAGTGTGGCACGACTCAACGCTCAACATAGGTGGAGAGTGTCAGACCATACAAGGGTCTAGTATGGTCCCTTCCAACCCAAATGAGTTACCTCAATCTTTTCTCCCCCCATCCGCTCTCCCCCTTTCGCTGTTGCTGCGTAGGACAAGTCGAACCCAGAGGCATTGCTCGTTGGAGTCTCCGCGGAAGATGCTGATACGTCTGTTATGGAGGCGGTGCTAGCCGACCACCCGCAGCCGTCGCCTATGCCCCTTATTCGATGGAGATCGAAGTACCCCCCAGGGCTGCACCTGAGGTCTTGCCCGCTCTACATTTTTAATAGGAAATTGAAAGCTGGGGCTTTGGATTGGAAGAGAGGTTTGACGACAACAAAACCTTTTGATAGAGTGGCAGGTAATGCGGAGATCTCTGATGGCTTTTTCCCCGGATGTGGGCCCGTTGGCGTTGAGCAGCAGGAGGAAGAGGCAAGGGATATGGTAGTTGGAGACGAGGACCAAGATGCAGCATCGCGAGTGCATGTGGTGGACATGGTTGGCTTTAGGCCTGCGTCTGAAGGAGGCTCCTTTAAGGCCCATGACTAAAGTACTCACTTGGAATGTGAGTGGGCTCAACGACCCCCCTAGGCGGGTTGCACTTAACTCCTACTTTCGCTCCCAGGGACCCGCTGTGGTCTTGTTTCAGGAGACCAAGCTTGAACAGTGCGCCCAACATATTTGGAGGGAGATCGGTGGAGGTTGTGTGGAAAGCTTTCGGGCCATTAACGCTGTTGGCAGATCTGGCAGGATCTTGGTGGGGTGGTTGGAGGATGAATTCAGCATTGAAGATTCATGACTTGTCTCTTGTGTGCTTTCGGTACAGTTATTAAGAAGAATAGACAACCTCAAGATGTTTGTGACGACGATTTATGGATCGATTAAGGAAGGTGCACGATCCCAATTGTGGGAGAATCTTAACCAGGTGGATGAAAAATGTCATGGATGTCCTCGGCTCATAGGAGGTGCTTTCAACATCACTCTTCACGCTGAGGATAGGAGAGGTGAAAGAGGAGGAAGAGATTGAGGTTCGGTAGCTTTTGTCGAGTTTGCTTCTGTGCATGGCTTACTGGACGTCTTACCCACTTCCTATTCCTACACCTGGAGGAACAATGCAACGCAAATGTCCTGCATCAATCGATTTTTGGCTAATATTGAGATGGCGGAGGCGATGCCATTTGTCGATGTACGTCCCTTAGAGAGGCCATTATCCGATCACACTCCATTGTTGTGGCAGTCTAATGAAGAGCGGCACTGTGGCACCTACTTCAAGTTTGACAGAGCTTGGCTACTGGAGGAAGGTTTTAAGGAGTGGGTGGAGGAGAAATGGAGATCCTTTTAGGTGGTTGGTTCGGTGGCGGCTCGTTTACAATATAAGTTGCGAGAGCTTTGATATTTTCATAGGATGCATAGAAAACAAATTAGGGAAGAGAGGAATAAGAAAAAAAACACTGCCTTGGCGGAGATTGCACGATTGGATAAAGAGAAAGACATGGGGACCCTTTCAGAGGAGGATCGCTCAGCTAGGCTTTCCCACCTTCGGACTGTATAGGTGGAAGACAGAAAATTGGAGGTTGAGTGGAAGAGCAAATCTAGACAAAAATGGCTCAAGGAAGGTGATTTCAACAAAAAATTCTTCAACATGATGGCCTTGGGGAGGCGGAGGAGGAACTAGATAGACAACGTGAGGATTGTTGACTCTGAATATGAGGGCAGTGAGGTAGTTAGAAAGGTGGCTGCAGATTATTTTAGGGAGTTCACTGGGCAGAGGAGGATGGGGTGCTGGAGGTGGTTTGCTCAGACATCCCTGCTATCTTTGATGAGCAGGCATCGGATCTTATTCGGGAGTTCACTGAAGATGAGGTTAGGAAGGCCATTTGGGGGTTGAACCTAAATGCTTTGCTCTGAACTTGATGGTTTCCAAGTTCATTTCTATAAGGAATTTTGGTTGCTTTTGAAGGATGAGGTGATGCAGGTGGTTAGCGAGTTCACAATGGGTAACAAGGGTTTTGACAGGTTCAACAAATTCTATATGTTTTTACTTCCCAAGGAGGGGGTGGAGGCTATTAAAGATTATAGGCCTATAGTATTGTCCAATGCCATTTATCTTATTATGGCGAAGATCCGTGCAAATAGACTAAAGGGAGTGTTGGGAGACATTGTCCATCCCGTCCAGATGGCCTTTGTCCCAGGAAGAAGCATTTTGGATGGTTTTGTGATTGCCTTAAAGATTGTCTTTCTGGAGAAGAGTGAAGAGGAAGGCTTTTTTTGGAAGGTGGATTTTAGTAAAGCCTATGACTTTGTCTAGTGGACTTTTATTTGGGCAGCCATGGCAAAGAGAGGTTTCTCGGCTAGATGGATAGAATGAATGAAGTGTTGTGTCACAACAACGTCTTTCTTCATCCTACTTAATGGAAACCTGGCAGGTGGTTGGATTTAACCAAGGAGAGGGGTGAGACAAGGTTGTTTGCTGGCACCCATGCTCTTTGTGTTGGTTGTAGACTCGTTGGCCAGATGTGCATCTAGATGTTGTGAGAGGAACCTTCTCAAGGGTTTTCAGTAGGGAATGAGGAGTAGATACTGATCCTTCAATACGTGGATGACACATTATTTTTTGTGAAAGGATCTCAAGACGAAGTGAATAGCATCCACCTCCTACTAGAAGTATTTGAAGAGGCCTCGGGGCTAAAGATTAATTTTTCCAAATCCACGTTTGTCCCCTTCCATATGACTATACAGGAGGCAAGTTCCTGTAGTCTGGCATTGCATGTGACAGAGGGTTCCCTACCCATTACTACTTAGGCCTTCCGCTTTCTGATAAGCGAATTCCTATGCAGTAGTGGTAGCCACTGATTGAAATACTGGAAAAAAGATTGTTAGGTTGGGCTTCGAAGGTCCTTTTTAGGGGTAGAAGATTGGTCCTGTTGAAGGCAGTTTTGGTCTCCATGCCGTCTTATTTTACCTTTTCCTTGAAAAAGGTCCTTTCTAGGGGTGGAAGATTGGTCTTGTTGAAGGCAGTTTTGGCTTCCATGTTGTCTTATTTTACCTCTGCCTTGAAAATGCTGCAAAAGATTGAGAGGAGGATAAGCGGTTTGATGAGAGACCTTTTCTAGACCAATTTTGGTTTGAATGGGAAAGGGTCAAGGATGGTGGCTTGGGATGATGTGTGCAAACCAATGAAAGGAGGTCTTGGTGTTAGGGAGCTCAGGAAGATGAATGATAACCTCTTGGTGAAATGGATTGTTAGAATTCTCGAACATTGACAATACTTTTTTGGGAGATTCATTACGACTTGCTATAGGACCCCCAGATGTTGGGAGTTGCTTACCTTGCCTCAAAATGGAGCCTCTCGTTTTATTAAGTCACTATCACTGGTTTTGCCAAAGGTACATAACTTCCTCTCTCCCTATCTAGGGATAGGTGATGCTTTTATGTTTTGGTTGGATGATTGGATGGGACAAGGTAGATTGAGGGATCGATTCCCCAAACTCTTTGCACTGGTTGCAAACAAGGAGGCATCAGTATTGGATTGCTGGGAGGATACATGGAACTCGACGTTTGTGGATAATTTGTTAGATCAGAGAATCCGGGAGCTTCAATTGTTATGACAGGAGCTTCAAGACTATCAGCCGGAAGGTGGTCAGGATGGTTTTGTATGGGATGGTGGACACTTCACTATTAGGGAG
This sequence comes from Thalassia testudinum, assembly GCA_037157565.1. Classification (NCBI taxonomy): domain Eukaryota; kingdom Viridiplantae; phylum Streptophyta; class Magnoliopsida; order Alismatales; family Hydrocharitaceae; genus Thalassia; species Thalassia testudinum. Next base: position 102,637,000 of record JAZHRO010000024.1, on the reverse strand, counting down.
GCTTATCAAAGGTTGACTGTTGGAGGACATGTGGCAGACTTGGATTTCATTAGGGGTTGTAAATAGATTTGGTTATCCTCCTCACCCCTGAAGGTTAAAATTTTTGCTTGAATGCTTAGGAAAGGAAGACCGATGACAAAAGTTTGGAGGACCAGATGAGTGGAGAATATGGATACCACGTGTTCGTTGTACAAAGTCGTGAATTGGGATATTGAACATCTTTTCTTTACATGCCTATTCTCATCACAAATCCAGCAACACTTCCAATTGGTCTGGATTACACATACCAGCTGCAATGACTTTTGGAGATGTTTCAGATTAGGCAACCACAATGGACTACAAAATACGTTTAGGACGAAAATGGAGAAGGTCAAAGCTCTTACGATCCTCTGGGGTATTTGGCTTGGGAGAAACGCGGCTATATTCAAAGGACAACATCCTTACCAAGAGAATTTTATTTCTTGTATTGAGTCTTTGATTTGCTCTTGGTCAGATTATATGCAATGTTATTGGTGCTTGTTATTAATATATCTTTTGGGTGGTCATCACTTGGATAACCATCTTTCCCCCTTTCAAAAAAAAAAAAAATTTTAGGAATAAATTAATTAGGTTTGGGTGTTCTAATATTTTGTCTTTCTTACTTTTGGTGTGTTACCATGTTTTATTGTGTTTCCTTTTGTACCTAAGCCCTTTTTCTATATAAAGAGGACTGAGTCTTTCTTAATAGAATAATGAAAAATAATTTGATCCTTTCCAACATGGTATCGGAGTGGGTTTGATCTTGTTTGAAAAAAAAGGGAGAAACACTGTGAAAAACCTTAAAAAAGAGGGTCACCGATAGCGCTGTTGGGCCTCATGGCCACCGGTGAGCCTCCGGTGGCCCTCCTCTCCAGGCGACCCCTTTGGGGTCTCTCCTCTCCCTTCTTGCTTGCAAGGGATCTTGATCTACCCCTTCCACACCATACTACAACTTGGGTGGCAACCAAAGAAGGTCACTGGCATCACCATAGTGCCCTAGGGTTTAGGCGATCCCCTCTTGACACATTGCCAGACCCAATAGCAATCTTCTGTGGCCACACAATGTTGCCTCTCTCTTTGCTGCGTCACTTATAGAGATTTGTAGCGTCACCAAGGCAGGAGGTCTAATCCTCCCTCAAGGGCTGTTGCAGCGTCGCTTCTCGCTAGCGACCACTTCGTTGATGTTGCCCAGCCATTGTGACGCTCAGGTGACCCTCCTCTTGGCCAAGCAATGCTCTGACGATGGTACTTAGGTTGGAACAATGCATTGCTCTTCCACTTGCAAGGCTTCGCTATAGAGGGGAGTGCAACAAGCACACACATGCGCTTTCTCTTTCGCTCTTGCTCTTGCTCTCTCCCTCTTGCGCTTACATTGGGGCCCTGGTTCTTTATTTTTAGTCTTTCTTATTTTTGGTAAGTGTGTTTTGTTTTATTGTGTTTCCTTTTGTACCCAAGCCCTCTCTCTATATAAAGAGGGCTAAGGCTTTCTTAATAGAATAATGAAAAACAAGTTGATCCTTTCCAACAAAGTTGGACATGGATGTTAAATATTCCCAACTTGCTAATAATCTCCTTAAACTAGAAAGACCAAGGCTCTCAACGAAGGTCCATGTGACTTGATATAAATTCTCTATATGACTTCAAATGCTTTTGACAGTCATGAAGGACAGGATTGGTAGCAAGATTAAGAGCTACTTTATTATGGAGTGCCATAGGAATCTTAGGAAGAAGAATTAGGTCCACTAAGAATCTTTGTATACGTAAAAATTTTGTTACTTCCAATGCTATCGCTCTACATTTAGCTTCTGTATTTGACTTCCACATGGACAGTTTCCTAGTCTGTAGATAATAAAATTTCCTCCCAAGTACACGTAGCTAGAGTGGACCATCTATCATCAATAAAACCTGCCCAATTTATGTTTCTATATTCCTCAATAATAAAACCATTTCCTTTAGTGAACAAAAATCCCTTTTCCCAGATTCTTCTTTAAATAATAAAATACTTTGTAAATTGCTGTGAGATGGACGTCAACAACAACAAGCTTGACTCATAATGTATACAACATAAGAGATATCTTGTCTAGTCAAGGTAATATAGATAAGTTATCCCACCATCTCTTCTGAGAATCATCCAAAGGATTTCCATCCTTTAGGCTAATGTTTGTCTCTGATTGCCTAAGGCAGGTCAACAGTATTGGCTGTAGTGAATTGAGATTCTCATGAGTCATAAATGTAAATAAGGTTTAGGCCAGCATCAGGGCATTCTAACGAAGCTTGACACTTTTATGCAGATATTTTTTTGCCTAAAACTGTGAGATGGCCTTTTCTTTCATTTCCAATTTAATAGTTGGAGTTTGGAGGAGGAAGCATTTCAACTCCCAAGGATCTATCAGTTAGCTACCGACCTGTGGGAATGTGCAGGTAGCAATCTCAAGGGATATGATGCTGCAGTGTACAATGCCTCACGGATTAAAAAATGATGGCAAGGAAACAGATTCCTGTAGGTGGAACCAAATACAAACTTGAGGAGGATTTACCTGGTTTATAGAACAATGTGGTGAGTCACCATTTGCTGTCTGATTTGGGGGGAGTTTTATAAAGGGTGGTGGCACCTCTGCAAATGGTTTCTTGAGAGAACCAAATTTTCTCATGGATCACACTAGGTAATTAAGATCCACTGTTTCCTTTACAAGGACGCTGATAAGTATATATCCAGTGTTTAGATTCATTTTCACAGAGTTTAGCTTTAGATGTGCATTCTGATGCAGAGGTCAGCCTAGGCATGGGAAGACTTGCCCTTGGGTTGGCTATTCCAAGTTGCTGAGATTTTGGACTTCTGCAGGGTATAGCGAGCAGTATGTTAGATGAAGAGGGGACTAACTTTTTTTAGTTCAAGCATGTTAACAAGAAAATTGTGGCAAAGAACATGGGAGGATTAAATCATGAGATCCAAGAAAGAAATCTTGCAAAATAAAACCGTACTAGCAATGAAAAACTCTATTTTTTTTTTGAGAAGGAATGAAAAACTCTATTTTAACTTAAAAAGTTTCAAGCAAGGACCTGAAAAAGAAACTTGAGAACCACCTGTCCTAATACAATGTGAGAGCATCAAGTTTCAGATCAATTGGCTTGAATGATAATAACCACTCCTCAATTTCTAGATGGGAGACTGCTATCTCACTTGTGGCCTTTTTTGGGTCCAACAATTCGAAAATCTATGAGCAAAGTAGAAGTTAAATCTTGACTATTGGATTGGTGTACCTCTGTTAAAAGGCTGGCAGACAATGTATATTACAAGATAAGAGAAATAAATGAAAGATCACAATAATATAAATCATGACCTTTGTGTAAGTAATTCTTGAATCTTACCTGCAGAAAAAAATAATCTTGAATCCCTGTAAGGATGTAAAACAGCAAACATGTTTAGAAATTCAAATAATTTTAAATATATAGTAAAGCTGAATCCTTTTCGGAAGGTCAGGAATGACTGATTTTTTAGTGGAGATCAGTAGCTATCTGTTTCATTACCACCTCCAGAGGAAAAGATTACATGTGCTGCAAAAGAATGAAAAAGAGCTGACGCTTCCCTAGCAACATTTTTGCATCAAGAGCCCTCTCCCTACTTCGTTGCAGCCAACTTGAGATAAAGTAGCACAAGCCTTTGTCCATTCTAGAGAGTCTGCCTGAATTCCACTCCAAAATGTGCCCAAAAGTCCTCGTAGAGTCCACTCATACACCAAGGATGGAAAGATGCTCCCAAACCGATTTAGAGAAAGCACCTGTAAAAGAATAAACGTGCATCGTCCTCCTCTACTGCACCATAGAATCCATAGCATCGGCATCTTAGGCCCAAATCTTCCTTCTGGCTTTTGTCACCAACCTCCTCCTTTGGAGTAGTCCTGAGAGAAGCTTGACTTTAAGGGGGATCTTCATTTTACATAAGGCATAGCAGTTTAGGACTCCCTTGGAGGTGCCCCCATCCCCATCACCATGCAAAAAATTGTAAGCCTTCTTTACCAAGAAGGATCCACTGTCCCACTCCAAAGAGTCAAGATTTGCTAGATTGGTGTTGGAAGTCCTGAATTAGCAAGAGAAAGAACTCGAAATCATTTATCCTACCCTCAAAAAGCTACTCCCCAACCCTTAATCCAAGCACTGACATTAGCGGATCCATCCCAAGTATTCGTCATTGCTTGCCTCTTATTAAGAGCCGGGGTATGCAATTTTGGTATCAACTCTGCCAAAACACCTTCACCTGTCAGTCATCCTCCCAGAATTTGAAGGTAGATCCATCGCCCAACACAGGATGAAACATGTGTAGAAACAGCTGCAAAACAGACAACAAATGTTTCCAGAATACATGTGCTTGAATGGTAGGTACCAATCCCACCGATCTGTTCAAGCATTAACCATAAGCATCCACCAAAAGACGGTGCTAGATGCCATCCTGATTGCTAAGAAGCTTAACCACCCAGTTCATCAGCAAAGCATCATCAAACGTCTCAAGATTTAGCACCCCAGGTCCCCCTTACTTAGTGGTCTGCAAATATCTTTGCTTTTCTTATTTGGACACATTTGGCATGGTGTTAGAACCTTGCTCCAAAATGCTTTTGCTAGTATTGTTCCAGATTTGGAATGTTCCAAAAAATTGGGGATCCAACTACAGAGAAACAGGTAGTCTAATACCACATTGCTTTTGCTTAGATTTGATACAATAGGGCTCCGGGTCCATATTGGATACAATAAGGCCCAGGTCCATTTGGAAACACCATTTTTTATTAGATTCTTTCCCTTTTCTTTATGTGGTAAATGATTGCATCCCAAATGAATAGTTTTTTTTTTTTTTGTTTAAATTAAAGCATCCCAAATGAATAGGTGTGGAAGCTATAATTGTAAACCACGATCAAATCTATGGAAGCATTGGTTTACACATTCTGTAGGGATCATTTGTTTCGCTATCTTTTTTCGAGAATCACCAAAGGTTCCAACTTAAAAAATGAAATAATTTTTCATTGTCTCAATGGGAGTCATGAGCCTTTGTATAATTAAATGGAGAAAAAAAACCTATTCTGTACCCTTCTAGAAGAACCTCTTCCTAATCATATCAATTTTTCTTTAGGACCTTTGGTGGCTTAAAAATTGATAAGTGAAATACCGGAGTTGTAGATAAAATTGGCTTTAACACCAGATGGCCTCATCTAGAAAGCAACTTCCTTGTCCAAACCCCAAGTTGTCTTTCTAACTTCTCCAGCAAAGGTAGCCAGTCCCACCACAGACAACTGTTTCCCCTTCAAGGGAATCCAAGATAAGCAAGGGGTAATCTCCTCAGGGTAGTGCTAAGCACCTGAGAATATGACCCAATTTCATCTTCCCTCATGTTAAATGACGCAAAGGCAGACTTTGCATGATTCACCATCAGGTTAGAAACAACGCAAACCAATGCCACTAGACTCTGCTTCTTGCACCCTTCCCTCGACAAATAACATAGGTTTGTCTGCATACCGCAGAATGAGTATAAGAAAGGAGTCCAACCTTGTTCAGATGAGAATCCAAAAAATAGCCTGCCCTTACAAGCTGTAGAAGTGATGCCAACCGAGGTGTTTGTTGTAATGATGAACAGAAGAGGGGCTAATAGACACCCCTACCTAATTCTCCTTTGAGGTTGTGTCCATCCTCCCGTTGGTCTGCCATTCCCCAAGACCGAGGAAGATGTGGTGCTGATGCATCGCATCCTTTAGGCAATCCACACATCCAAGAACCCTCTTTACCTCAAGACTTGCCACAAGTAGAACTAGTTGACAGAGTTTAAGCCTTAATGAGTCTACCTGACACGAGATACTCTTCCTGCTTGTCCAAGCTGCTACCATCTCTTTGGCCATGATGAAAGATTCCTGTAGTAACTGCACAAGCACAAAGGCACACTGTAGAGGATCAATAAGATGAGGAAATAACTCATTAAGCCTATTTGAAAGAACCTTTACCACAATCAAATAAGCTGCATTGGAAAATGCAATGGGGCGATAATCATTAATTGAGTCAGTAGCAGGCTTCTTTGGCCATGGGAAGTAATAGGATTTATTTAGCTTCTTAAAGTCTTCGTTCTCTACCACAAACTCTTGTAGCATTGCCATTGGTGTTGCTTATTGTAACAACACACAATTTTAATTAACTGACTTTCGAAAGATGGTATAAGTGGTAAGTTGGGTTGAACCCTCAGGAAGATTAGTGCATATGATTCGAGATTGTATTTAGATTATCCACCACTGAAATCGGCGTTAGAAAATGTGCCAAAGTATTTTTTTTTATATTTTCAATATGTAGATGTAATTCTGTCCTATATGGCATTACGACTGTTATGCAAACAGAAACCCTGACTTCCGTGCTAAGAAAATTACCAAAATTTTAGGGTATGTACCTAACAACTCTCAGAAGTTGCACACCACATTTTAGAGCAATTAGAGATGTAGAAAGGTTTACAAAATTCACGCTCTACTAAAATCTGGAAATTCAAGTTCTGTGCACGCTTGTAGTCCAAGAATTTTATATTTTTACTCGTAACTTAGAATTACATATGATTTGGATATGTGATTCCTACCTATAAGTTGCATCTATAGTAAAAATTTCAAAGAAAAATTCTAATCCCATAAGATATGGTCACAGGAAGATAGAATTATGTTGAGACAAATTCTGAAACCGCAAAACAAAGATGAGAATAAAGTAAGCACAAATTTTAAAATAGGAAATCGGTCAAATCAATGCCTAAGGTTTCAGATTTCACTAGAGAATTATGAAGATACTGATTTAATGAGCAAATAAAACCAAGTTTCCCTGTGGCTTAGGCTATCATTTGAGGATTGACTCCAAGGGCATAACCTAACTTGGGCTTCAATGTGATTTGTGGGAAATTGAACATCAATCCGCGGTTAACACATGCACTCTAGATTCATCTTAAGCCTTAAGCAAGAAAATTAGCCACGCATGATGAATTAGAGAACATAATATGCCATGATAGTCAACAATGAGAGCATGCACTTGAATTGATGAAAATGTCTTGAAGTATAGAAGTTAGAAGAAAACACATGGCCTCAAAGTGGCAGAGTTCCGTTGTGTTCTCTTGGAAGTGGTGGAGCATAGATGCGTGGACGGAGGCATAGAATCGGAGGTGTGGTGGAGTTGTTTGGAGAAAGAGAGTTGGAAAGGGAGATAATCGTAGAGAGAGAGAGAGATCAATGGCGGTGGTGGGGGGGGGGGGGGGGGGGGGTTAGGGTAATGGAATGAGGTGGTATGATATATATTGTGAGATGGAGGGTGTTGAGTGCCTATGCACATTAGGTGTTTGTGGGATCGTAGGTGAGTTTTATGTGAATTATTTGTGTGCATTAGTGTGGATTGGTATGACATTTATGGGTTGTGTAATGAGTGGCGATTGTGTGATTGATAAGAGTGCATGTGCATTAGTGTGTTAAGGGAGGGTGGTTATGGAACAAAGTTGGGGAGATGGGGATGAAAATGGCCAAAGGAATAAATGGCATTTTTTTAATCAATTATGTGCATTGGCCTTAGGTGGTGGAATTGAGTTATTGAGCTTAAAGAAATTGGTTTGGGTTCGGCTTCGTCTCCTTCAAATGCCTAACTTAGTTCACATGCCATTTATTTAGCTCTTTATTCTCTCTCTCCCTCCTTTGCATTTATGTCCTTGCAACTTCCTCTTTTGGCTCAAAACCCCAAGTAGTGGGGTTTTCTTTGCATTCGAGGCCTTGGAATCCTTTTTCTTCCTATTTTCTTCCTTTTTGGCCACGACACCTGCTCATGAGTACCTGCAACACCAAAAATGAAAAAAAATCAAATTACACTAATATTAATGAAATGATGCCAAATTAATTTATTTACACTAAATGGTTTTGAACTAGCAATAATTAGACAAAATAGTGAGGCAATCGACCATGAAACCTCCTTTAACAAATTCTAAAACTCATTATGGCAGAGGACCTAGAAATTGTTTGATCATGGCATGTAATGACTTGGGCTTAGACCTGAGCCTAATCGAGAAAAACTATGCTTGACAACTGTATTGGATATGGGCCTAGTGGACCTAAAGCATTCATCCAAAATGCGTAAGCCTAAGTTTTGAAGCAATAATTCTCAATCCTTTATCTTCCACTGCTCATTTTCATGAGTTTCCTATGTGGGACTATCTTTGGGGTGTGACAACCACCCTCTTGAAATCTTAATGTCCTTGTTAGGGTTGGATCGATCAATTAATATATTCCTAGTAGTAATGGCAACTCTACCTCATGGAGTACTTTTCGGCCATCCTCAAGAAAGGGTTTGACTTTGATATCATTTGTAACGACCTGGGTCTAGACTCAAGCTTAATCAAGAAAAACTATTCTCGACAACTTTAGGCTATGGGTCTAGTGGAACTAATGCAATTACTTAAAATGCTTAAATTTAAGCTTTCAAGTAATAATTCTTAATCCTTTATATCCCACTCTTCATTTTCATGAGTTTCCTATGTGGGATTATTTTTAGGGTGTTCCATGGCGACCCTTCGGTCTTTAGGCCATATAAAGCGACAAAAACCTCCTCAAAAATATGTCTCACCAAAGCATTTCTCGTTGCATAATCAAGTAAAGTCTGCAAAGAACCACTCCCATCGACTTGGGGGTGCCTTGTGAAATTTTGGAATTGCACTCTTAAAGCATCATCTAGTTCTTGCCTTGAGACTTTGTCATCACGAACCTTCAAAGTTAGTAAGGTTGGTCCATCTTCTACAGCTAGCAGTCATATGGAAGAATTTGGTGTTGGCATCTCTCTCTAAGCCATAGTCTCGACCTTTGTCTCCAATCTAACTCCTTGTCCTCTTGTTGAGCTACACCTTGAAGCCTATGCCTTTTATTCAACTTAGACGTTGACAGGTCCTGTTGCCTTCCTCTTTGTCTAAGGTGGACACCTCCTAAAGGACCTCTGGCCTTGTCCTCTCTTGACGCTTCCTAACCTCCTTAAAAGAGGTCAAAGTGGCCCTCAAATGTTGAATCTTTGCTGCCAAAGTATGAATTGGCAAGCCCTTAGGTGGAACCTCACCCCATTTCTCCTCCAAACATATGAAATCAAGTTTCAACAACCATGATTTATCAAATTTAAAGTAGGTTGAAAAAGGAGCTCTTTCATTTGCGTTCCACAACAATGGTATATGATTGGAAAAAGGCTTGGCTTCGTGGCAGCCTCCACCAATTAAAAGCACTTAACCAACTCAATCAAGTAGCGAAACCTACCAATTTTCGATCTCATCCTCAAAGTGTTCCTCCATGTGAAGTGCGCCCCAGACGAAGGAACATCATATAAGTCACATTTCTCCATGAGGCCTGCAAAAGCCTCGATTGTTTGCCCCTTCTTTTATATAGTAGGTTGTCAACAAAGAGCATTGCATCAAAATCTTCCACCAATAAGCCAAGGTCTATGTTGTTGATTACTTGGAGTGGAATGGAGGAACTTTGTCAGTTAGGAAGGCTTATGCATTGCTGTGGTTGAGTGATGGGAATAAAAACATTGTGGTGGGCAATATTCGCTTCTTTTGGAGGTTGAAGATCCCCTTGAAGATCGAAGTTTTCATGTGCCTACTCTGGAGGGATAGGCTGGTTACTAAGAAGTACCGGAGTTACTGGATAATGGATGTAAATACGGTTTGTAGCCTCCGTGACTGATGATGAATGCTCCTATCTTTTCTGGACAAATGAGTTCTCAAAGTAGTTGTGGATGACCCTAGGACTCTCGGGGTGGATATCTTATCTATGGATGGTTTTTGGGTCTCTTTAGGAATGGCTACTGTTGGATCGACGGATCATCGCTCACCGACACTATGCTACTACTGCTGCTACTCTCCATCTTAAGTGCTTCAGCACTTCGATTAGGATCGATTAGGTTGATGCTCACCGGAGGCATCCCTTCACCGCTATTGCTTCCCTCCATTAGGTTGAAGGGTGTCATTGACTTGCCATTGCTCACGAAGTGTGGTAACAAATGCCCCATTTTGAAGTTTATACATTTTATTTAGTGTTTGTTTCATTTTTGTTCAGAATATTTGGATTTTTTAAATTTAGGGTTTGGGCTTAATTATTTTAGTTATTAATGGTCACATTTGGTTTAATTTTGTTTAGCCACGGGTTATTTGGTTAGGGTTTTTTTTATTTTTGTTTTTTGGAAGAAATAGAGGGGTTGGCTATTGGATGGTAATAGCCAGCCCTAAAATTCATTCAACCAAGGAGGAGATTACATAAGAGTTTGTCATGAGGCCTCCTAATGCATAGCATCATAACAAATATTTTCCTCCCAAACTCGTTTCGACGAGATGATAGACTTGTTTCGTTGTGTCCATACCACCCACCAGATTGTTGCTATTCTTTTTCCTACTTGGACGTTAGATCTGATGCGACTCCAAGCCTCCTCTACAGACAAGACCCGAGTAATTGAGGATTGAAGCCTTGCTGCAACCAAGTTAGTGATTGGAAATGTAGTGAAGAGATGGTCCATAGACTCGTTTGCGCTCTTGCATAGGCCGCAACACCCATTAACCTGATTGTTCCATCATTTGTGCCACTCTCCTGTGACCAAACCATTCCTTCGCAAGAGCCAAAGAAATGATGTTAGGGTTTAGGATTTTCAATTATTTGGTTAGGGTTTTTAGTTATTATTTGTTCAAATTAATAATGTTGATTGGTGCCCAATTGAATATGGTTCAATCTATTATCCAATTTTGCTTTTTGTTATAGGGTTTCGGATTTTCAATTAGTGTTTGTTGAAATTGATGATGCTAAAATTTTGATGATTAGATATTTTGAACTTGTGCTTTTATTTTGAATTTGTGTTTTTATTTCGTTGGACTTAATAGTTTGTAGTTTATTTTCAAAATCTTGAGATTGAAAATAGTTTATATATATATATATATATATATATATATATATATATATATATATAGGGGCCCTATGCAGTGAGCACTATGCTCAAAAAGTGCAAATGAGTACTTAATTTATGCCCACACGATTGCAATCTAACGAAGGAAACAAAACCACCAAAAAATGCAAGGTGGTTTCTTGTTGTGTTGGAAAAAAAGGAAACTACCATAGGAAAACAATTCAAATCTAAAAAAATTGAAAACAAAATCCAAAAAATCTAAAATACTATAATTAGAATGTGATCACGTCGTCTTAATCAAGTCATTATTTTGGAATATAAGTTGAATAGGCATTAAATGAATGATATCTTTGTAATAGCTTTGTAATCACGTTGCAACTTAGAATATAAACATTTGTAACAAATATTCAATCCAATTGTAACAAAATAAATAAAACTTGTAATAATGGAAGGTTCTATTGTAACAATGTCTTGATAATACTATTCAAAAGTATTGTGCTAACAATACGGTGAAATTGCCACCTATATTACAATTCTGATTGAATCAAAATCACAAGCAAACGTTGTGTCATATGATTACTACTTCATCAATGTCAGAAACCTTAGTTTAAAAAGAATAATTTATGTAATATGTTACAAAATAAAGATTCAACTTATATAAAAAAATGAAAGTCTCGAACATTGGAACTTACTAATACAAATTCCAACAAATAAAAAATATCAATGTTAATGCTGTAATACATAATTATAGGGCCTCGTAAATTGTAACATTGCAGTACACCTTACGTCATATTACACAAAGAATTGGATAAATGTTTTAATACAAACAATTCGCTTGGATACACATTCATTGTTTCCTAATTTGCAACTATGTAATACACATTCCATCACCCACTAAAAGACTAAAAAACATGCATTTCACGAAAGGGACACTATGTGATACAAAAGACTGTCATGCTGCTTACAATCCCTTACAACAGAGGAACAAAATAAAAAATACGCAAAAGAATGAACAACGTAAATCAAATCAAGAGAATCTTAGACATATCAAGCTATAAAACTATAAGAACATACGTACATTTCTTTGTGAGAGCGAGCGGAATAAAGAAGGTTAAATAAAAAAAAAGACTACGAAGATGAAAGCATGCAACAACCAACTTGAAAATTACGTACTGGAATTACGATAGAATCCATATGTAACGGAAAATGTTCTTTCCAAATAAAAAAATTGATTTCTAAATAAATTACTAAAACAGGGATGAGATTACAGAAATCACTATAGCGTCATGTAAGTGGTTTCCTCAAGCTTGTGGTAAACATATACGGTGGAGCATATGTGCTCATTATATGTTTTTTGAATATAGTGCTCACTATATATATATATATGTTACGTGTAGGTAGGCATATTTCTATACGCAATTAATGCTTTAAAATGAAAACTTAAGAATTGAAACCATTTTGCAAAAATATAAAGTGCACAAAATTTCATTAAAATTTGATGACCTTAGCACGTCCATCAAGTAGGTCAAATTTTGTAGTACTTAGGCCATTGAAATTGAACCCCCTTCTATTTAGGGGGTAAGTGTGTCGGATTAATTTAAAATTTTGTGCATAAACATATTCATGTGGAGTGATCTCAATTCCTAAATTTTCTCTCCAAAACATTACTTGCAGTAGAAGATATTAGTTAGGCTTCACCTAAGTTGTGTAGATGAGCTTCACACTTCTCTCTCTCTCTCTCTCTCTCTCTCTCTCTCTCTCTCTATATATATATATATATATATATATATCCAATTGAGTACTCCCCGACTACTACTCTGCATACCGTATATCCCTAAGTCAGTGGCCTAACGGATTGAATACTGACCACCAACTTTTACAACCAGGAATCCTGGCCCTCCAAACCTCTTGGTTGGACCTGTGAAGGATCTATATGCCCTAAACCTCCATGTGTTGCACAAGCAGTATGGAGTGGCAACCAGCTGCCATGTGCCTGGGAGAGGCACTTGAAGCACTTTGTGCTTGGCCATCCTTCTGACCACCCACCTCTCATTCCTCCGTCCTCCACTCTCTACCCCTCTTCCCTCTCTCATGTCTCGTTCCCCCACCCTCTCCTCTGACCCTCCTGAGTTCTCTTCATTGCTTCTTCTCCCTCACCATCTCTCTGGACCACATCTCACCCCCAAGCTTCCTAATAACCTCATTTTTGGTGTTGATCCTTCTTTGTATTGACTTGTTTCGATGCCTTGCAAAGAAATAAATGAGTAAATGAAGATTATAACCTCAAACTTTTGTGGTATCAGATTTTCTATTGCCATCATATCTTTGCTTTTGTTCTCTTCCTTATTTCTTTCATCTCATCTTCTTTCCCCATCTTACCTTTCATAGTTTTTTACTTGAAACTTCGCGATCCATGATAACATGCGAAGTTCACATAGTTGGTTATTTTCCTAGAAGGGGTAAACCAAAAAGTCCAGATACATGGACATGTTATCAACTTCTGGGACTGCACTGAGGCAAGACCAGAGTTTGTGTATCATTATATAACCTGCTCAAGGTTGATTTTATGGTAGGATGTGATATCCCAAATGGTTAGGATATTGATTATGTTTGAGGGTCCTTTGTATACATTGCCACACACACACCTCACGCCGTAGATAAGGTTGGACTAGCCAATGCATCGTTTGTGGGTTGAATTCGGTTACCAAACTTTTGGAGATGATTGGAGCATATATTTTTTTTAGGCCTCTTTTGTTTTGAGAGAATGATGAAGTAACATCATTGTGATCCATGGAAGTTGTAACCAGCAATGGCATGTGGAGTACATTTTTCAGCAATGGGCCTAATGGCCATAAAAGGTGATCTGACCATCTCAGTCTTACCTTAGGCATTTTTCTTTAATTGTATGAGATTGTATACCTGCCAAATAAAATGCCCATTCAGATTTTTGACAGCTAAAAATCAACAGTCCATGAGCATGAAAAAAATTCCAGGTTGTAATACATTCTGTCCCTTTTCTTTTGCAACAGTTGTCAGCGTCACATGAATTTCATGGTCAAGGCTTAAGCTCGTATCTTCTTCCATATCTAGGAACTAACTTTAGGTATTGCTAACGTTGTCATTATGAACGCCTTATGTATGGTAAACCTATGCTTCATATCTTGGAAGAAAACCTCCACTTGACTTTTAGCATAAATAAACTCGACATATTTGTTTCTAGCAAAATGGCACACTTTCGTCACTTCAAGCTGCCAAATGTTTCTTTAAGTAAAATTCAGATACTCCAGTTCGTTGCCTGCCCATCAGTTTATTCACGTGGCTCTATTTCTGAAGTTACAGGTTCATCTTTTATATTGCAGGAATCTGAAAGTGGATCATGGCATGTCCCGCTAGAGGACAACTGTGAAAACGAGCAATCGAGGACTTGGCTATGCATAACCAGGTATCCTATACTGGAAACATCTAAAGACCCAGGTGCAGAGACTGCCCAGTTATCCAATGGCTTTACAAATTCGGACTGTGTCAAAACTGAAAATGGAAATGGTTTGGGGAACTGCTCATCCTCACACGAGGTATCGCCAATATGCTCAACCTTGGGAAAGAGACAGGATAGGTCCCCATCTCCTTGAAAGCCATAGGTCATCACTTGCTTTTCTCCTAAATTAAGCCTTGCAGCTTTCAATGCCAATTTTGTAACACGTTGCCTCCGTTAAAGGGGCTTGGTTCCTTGGCTCTACAGAGCTAATTGACATTCGGATCATCTTTACCAATCCTGCAATGCCAAAAATTTTTCTGTTTATCTTGGGTTTTTAATATGAAAATGGGATTGAAAGTCGGACACAAATTTATTCACCATGCATATAGAAGTAAATTACGTCAAAGGAAAGCTGCAACGCCCTTCTAGGAATTAAGTTAAATTTTCTTGCTCCTATTACATGTCACGCTCCCCGTGTACGACCATGTAGGTGGTAGCATTGTCACCTGATGTCGAAACAACTTGATAAATATATTCATACCAGCCACCAAGAGTTGGCTTAGTGGTAGAGTATCTCATTGAGATCCCAAAGGACTTAGGATCAAATTCCAACCCTTCATATTTACCTTCTTAAAAAGAAAAAATTGATACCCTGCACTCGCTTGGGGTAAATGCCCTCTATCATGAAAATACATTAGAATGCTAATATTTTGTTGGTGCTAGGAATGTATAGAGCATCTCTGTCCACTTGTAGACGGATGTACATGTAGAAACATATACAACAAAGCTCATAAAAAGCATTTCTTCAACACTTAACACTCCCAATTTGCTCTTTTATTTTATTTTTTCAGAACGCCCTAGGCATCCTTCAATTCTTTTAAGCTAATTTAAGCAAAATTTTGGATGATAATAGCATATTTTACGGTCCAATCTAAATATATTTATGGCTCAATTAATATATAAATATTCATAATCTTTTTTTATTTTTTCTGAAAGGGATTTCTGACTTAATTATTTTTGTTTAAATCATAGCTAGGCCAGTCTTGCCTTCCGTTTCAGAGAAAAAAAGAGAGATAAGGGCAGGCTTGGTAATGAAACCAAAATCCAAGCCTACCTCACTAGGGGTCTAATTTTGAGGTGGAATGGGGTGGGCTGGCCTGATGCATAATTTTCTAAATCTAAGCCATACTTATTGGCAGCCGGGCATGCAGAGGCTCGACCCATTAGCTAGGTCTACCACCTTCTCTATACTGGTACCCGCTTTCTCTTATTCCTCCAATTCATCCGCCTTTGGCCATTTCTTGCAATTTGGCCGTCATGTTGATCGTCTAGTATGGCATTGGCATTGTAAGATGACATAGGTAGGAAGTTCATGGAAGTGGGAAGAGACGAATGGTGGGCCTGTTCGTGGCTGATGCACATGTTTGGTATGACGAAAATAGCCCTAGTGAGTAGTGACTGTGGGCAAAGGATGTATAGAGATGGAGCGGCAGTAGGGGAAGTTCTTTACAGGTTTAGTTTGCATTTATCCTGATTAAACAAGAGTCTGCACAACGTGTTTGTGAAATACCTCTGTAATCCTTGCTTTTGACGGTGTGATTCAGTTCCATGCTAAAGAGACCATGGTAGGTATATGTTAGCTTCTCAATCGATTTAAGGAAATCCCCCCGTCTCCTGCCTATTCTCCATTGATAGGCTACTTTCCGAGACATAGATGAGACATTGATGATATAGTAAATCTTCATTTAGGTCTATTTGTTTTTTTTTGGTTTCAAGGTTCAATGGTTCACTCTTTCTGTTCTCCATTTCAATTAAATGATCTCTTTTTCTTGAAACCTTCTGAAGGACCATGAGATGATTATTTAGGAAAACAGGATACTGAAATAGCTGATAAAATTATTGGAGAAAAGGTCTAAATAAGATCCGGCCATTAACAATGCAGGGAAATGTTGGATTACTGCAAGAGTAAAACCGAAGCCAGGTACAGGGGAATGCCTGATAGGCCTTACAAAAACTAAACGTTAGTTTCCATTTGATTCCTTCGGGGATTGTTTGATTTCAGGAATACGCTGCGTTTGGGCAAATTTTATTCCGATTTCGGGTTTGAGAATTGAGTTATTCCAGAATATGGTCTAAACAAGGTTTCATTTCAAACGAGAGCAAAAGAGAAAAAGTGAGGCTGCAAAGATACCCAATCCAAACAGTCGAAGAGAAAAGAGAGAAGGAACCCTTCTAATATCACCGTGTGTGCATCCTACGCCGTGCATCGATAATCGAGAGTAGAATCAAATTCGCATCATAGCAGCCCATGTTGCAAAATATGAAGGTTTTGTAACATTTGCGAACAAATAAAAGTACGTATTAGCTGTTCAAAGAAAATGCAGTCTATGATACCATCTTGGCCTCTCCTTCCATTACATGCTAGGAAATGTACGCTGGAGAAGCATGTAGCACATGCCCTAACTTGAAAAAGGAAATATGCCCTTTTTGACTCCACCTGTAAAGACGCTGGGTCTTGCCAGCAAGTGATGGTGCTGAGCCTATGGGCAAAAGTTGCCACAAATGGTTGGAAATTATGGTACTGGCAAAAATTTGACGGTTCTCGTGACTTGTGGGTATCTTCGTCACATGGCTGTCAGTCGTGGCACTTGTTGGAACTTAGTCTCGTCATCTTGGGCCCCTGATCGGTCCTCATTGTTCTCGTGATGTCTTTTTCGGTACTTCTAAGTATGGACTTGCCTTCACAGTCGGTACATGAGCTTTTTCATTACTATTTTCCCCTTTCTTCTCCGGTGCCTCTGGCTTGAGTTGTTGCTACTATGATGGGGAGGTTTTCTTGCTTCTGCTTGTTCAAGCAAGATGATGGTTTGTGGGGGAGGGGGTAAGGAAGATGTGATAGGATTGTTTGGCTTAGGTTTTACTTTCTACCCTTGCGATCTTCCTCGTTGGGATCATGTTAGAAGTTGTTATATATGATTGAGACATGGTTGACTTATCTTGAACTTTTAGATCTTCAAGTTTCTGCTAGTATTGATTGGATTGATTGTTGAAATCCCATCTTTAGTGACATCGTTATCTCATGATATGGAGCAACTATTTTGACTTGTTACACTGTGCTTACGAGAGTACTTTTTTTTTTTGGTTTCTTTTTAAACTTTAGTTTTTGTTTTGTTCTTATTTTGAGTCTCTCTTTTTTTTGGAGTTCCTCATTTTTCAAGGCGGGTCGTGTTAGTTTCTTTCCACTTTCGAGGAGATGTTTGATTGTTTTTCCTCCCTCACCTTTCTAAGTTTCGCATCCTTATTATCATTTCATTCCTATTAATGGAGATCTAATAGTAAAAAAAAAGGGTTATGACACTTGTTGGCCAGTGGGACAGCTTTCACAAAGGAAGAAATATTTTAGTTAGAGAAATCAAAATGTTGCCACTCAAAATATAGGAGTTCACCCACTGAACCTAACAAGGTTGTTGAAGATTTATGAACCTACAAGTAATGCTCATAAACAGGGATGGTGCCAGAAAATAGGTACAGCAGGAACACAGATGCTAATTTTTATTGTGTGCTTGTTTTCAATAAAAAATTTCAGGTTTGCATCACACACATCAGATCTTTCCTTCCAAATCTCTGCATCATAATTTTTAATTTCTTGGAAAAAAAAATTTAAGCATAGTTAGATTTATATCTTATCAAACGAGTGCAGTGAATATTATTTTTTTGCAACAATCTTATCTTAATTAGAAGCTATCAGGCACACTGTTCAGGATGCTGTAGATTTATTTCTTTCCCCTAGTTTCACCTCACTATATTGCATGATTACCTGAACTCTACTGGCAAGTCCTCTCACCCCATCGCTTTCCTCGCTGCCATCCTCACCTCCATCCGCGACGCCGATTGGGTAAAGTAAAATATTAGCTTGGGTTCACGACGGTTCGCGGTCATATTGTCCAAAAATCCTTGTCGCATTTCAGATGCTGGAGATCACGTCTTATATTTCTTCAATGTACACCGGAATATGTAAATTCCTCTACTGACGAAATATATTGATACGTTAAAAATATTATTGTCATGCAGAAAAGTTACTCATCTCTTAACGTACACGTATTCAGATTTATCATCTATCAAAATTTAAGAAATCATGGGTGATTTACTTATATATATAATTAAAAATCATCAATAATATTTTAAATATCATCTATAATATTTAATTTAAAATTAAAAATAATAAGTGGATCACAAATTTGATTCCATTGTAAAAATCATTAATTATATTTGTTTTAGATATAAAATTTATCGATGATGTTTATTTTAAATATAAAAATTATTAATGATATTTAATTCTTAAATGATGAACGACGGCTTAGGATCCACTAAACCTGGAATTTAGGAGAGCAAACAATCACATTTTTTTATATTGTATATGTTACAAAATACATGGCAAAATATGTTTCCCTGCCAACGTCCAACTATCCCTGGCTAAATCTCGGAATAGCGACGTATCCAGGCATGATCGTGTGGAGGTGCTGCAAGTCACGAAGTTTGTCCTTCGGAGTATTACAAGGAAGAAGGTAGTGAATGAGTTGCCTCGTCGGATTCAACCTCGAAACTAGATGAAACCATAACAATTTCATGCCACTCGAGTTTTCCGCTCCGTCTCCCCTTTTCTTCTTTCCGCTCGAGAGAGAACAGTGAGCAGGTTAGGGGCACCGATCTACCACCTCGGCTGATCGCCCCCCTCCCTCCCCCACCTCCCTATGATCTGATTATCCTTCCGCATCCCTGGACCTTACCTCTCCACAAATCTACACTCTTCTTCGACATACATGCTTGTCTATGTTTGATCTCGACGATGGTGCGCTCGTGGCGGAGCTCGAGGATGGCTCCTCCGGCCGTGGCTGCGTTCATTGCCTTCGAGATTGATGTATGACTGGTGGTGGATGTCTTGGACGTGGCTGTGCTCGTGGTTCGAGTTCGTCCGACCGGTGTGCATTTGGTCCTTGGAGGTCGTTGCCGACGTCCGCTTGGTGTGGCTTCGGGGAGGGTGGTGTGATCTTCCTGTGGTGGTGATGGTGGTCTTCGGTGGTCGGCGTGGCCTTGGCCATTTGTAATAGCAGAGTGCCGCGGTTGGGGTGGGACTGTGGTTGGATTGTTGTGGCTCATGGGTAGCGGCTTCGTGGCGTGGTGTTGTGCGGGTCACAGTTCCGATGTGGCTTGCGGGTGTACCGATCTTGAGCTCTTCGTGGGAGCGGGTGGCTATCCAAGTTGGTTGTAGGTTTATGGGAGATTAGGTCTTCTTTTTCTTGTTTTGTTGTGTAGAGCAATTTTGTTAAGGATCACGTGAGATATCGGATCTTATACGATTAAGTTTTCTAACTCATGTTAGGGATCGTTTTCGACCTTTGGTCGTCCTGGTCGATCCACTCGTTGGCGTGTTCCTTCAGTTCGTCTCATTGGCACCTTCCTGTACTTATGAAGGTGGGGTCGATCTCCTTCGAGAGTGATGAGGGGCAAAAATTTGCCCTCGAATCCAAAACTCCGCACATAACCCGATAGAAGATCCGGCTGGCCGACTACAGGATGTGTAGGTGGAACCAGCTCAGCCCGCCTTGCACCAAACTAGCTGGATCCCAACTAAAATCCGCCTAGCCTGCTAAAAGATTCGATGCAACAAGGGCAGAAGAAATGATATGATAGGCCTGACCACCTGTACCCTGACAGCTGCCGAGTAGCCTGAAAGGTAGGGGCAATGGAACCCATAGAGTGGGGTTTGGCCCCCATGTTATAAACAGAGAGAGAGGCCCTCAGTAGAGGAGGCTCTCCCCCCTCGGGAGAGAAATCATGTAATACCATGTAATCCTCGAAATTCTAGTGCATAGTTGGGAGTACCATCCTCCCCCAGACGTACACCTCTTGTGGTGGAATTGGGTTATCAAATCCCTGTTCTCCTTTGTGTATGCTTGTTTATTGCTGCTCTACCCTCTTATGCGATAGATGATTAATGGCTACGCTAACAAATCTCTTGATGGCCTTCTGAGGCCCATCAA
Organism: Thalassia testudinum; assembly: GCA_037157565.1. Taxonomy (NCBI): domain Eukaryota; kingdom Viridiplantae; phylum Streptophyta; class Magnoliopsida; order Alismatales; family Hydrocharitaceae; genus Thalassia; species Thalassia testudinum. The sequence continues at coordinate 102,616,555 of JAZHRO010000024.1, read as the reverse complement.
ATGCTTTGTTTGTGGGAAGCGTCAATGAAAGAGCCATCGCTTTACAGAGCATTCGATCGCTGAGAGGAAGGGTCCCTCCGGTGCGTTGCCTTGGCCCCCTTGAGAGAGAGCTGTCGCGGTGGTCGTAACCACCTGTGGTCCCATTCGCAACTTCCCTCCCCTTGGAGGGGCTTGGACAGGATGTGGCGTCTTCACGCCCTAGTGACCTCGGCTTGTTGCCCAAGGTCCCCAAGCTAGGCCCCCCTTCCTCGAGGCGTGACCCAACGAGGAGTCGGGAGTTGAATCCGGCAGTCCCAGATATACACCCCGGCACGCACCGCCTACCCACTCGGGAAAGAGAGAGTGGAGGTCCCCCGTCGGAAGTGCTTGGAGAGCCAGCTAAAGCCTGGCACGAAAGGTCGGTGGACCTTAGCTCATGCACCACTCCCTTAGGAGCCACTCTAGGGATAAGCCGACACTCGGCCATCCTAAGAGGAGATCTCATCAGGCACCTCCAGCGGCGCCCGCCCAGTGAGGGCCCACGTGCTGGGAGCGTTACGAGGGTGCCTAGTCAGCCGGACAACTCCTACGAGGGTGCGAAGAGCAAGTCCTGGGAGCGCTTCGCCAAGCACTTAGGGACCGGGGACAACCCCAAGAGGCAGTTGGAAGTCAAGCGGCGGAGGATTGAGCCCACCCGGTCTGGCCCAGGTTAGCTTAAGGCTCAACACTCTGAATAAGGGAGGCCCCATGAAGTGATGATCCCTTGGCACCCCGAGTCAAGCCATCTAGTTCACAAGCACGAGTGCAATGCCCTCGATCGCATGCCAAGATACCCAACGAGAGACCAAGGAGCGAGTTAACTCCTCTCGTGGATTGGTCGAGAAGTGCGGTGGTGACGATAACCCTACTGAAGGCGAGAATACTCCCAGATGGGTGCGCCCCCGTTCCCGCTTACGAATAAGGTTCCTTCCACAAGTAAAGGACCGCCTCTCCCAAGGTAGAAGTTGAACCCCAGAGGGCCGCAATTGCGGGCCACGCTACGTAACGACGGGCCATGCTATGCAAAGGAGTTCCTCAAGGAGCACACCCCTCGACCATGGACCAGGCGGGGGTGCTAAAAGGGGGCCAGCCCGCGAGCTAGGACTTGTTATCCCAAAGCTCTATCTAGCGAAAGGATATGAGGCCTACAAAGCACCTGAGGGACCACCCCAACAAGGGGCCCCGACGACTGAGGGTGTCCGGTGTGGTCTTCTAGGCAAAACTGAGAGCCAGGTGGGTTAGTGCCCTGCCCTAGCAGACAGGTGGTGACACCTCGGCCCCCCCACCTGATGGACATCGCCGCCAAGTTCTGGAGGTGGCGCTCACGCCACCTTAGGTCCTCTCCTCCTGATGCCTGAGCACATCAGCACAGAGGTTAAGGTACCTCCCTCTTGACCTTTATCTTGGCAAGGAGGATATAACCAAGTCTCCTCGCAGGATCTGGTAAAGCGCCCAGGTTCGTCGCAGCAAGAGCCCCCCCTTTCGGGGCAGCACTGAGCCCTTCGAAAAACATGCTCCCTTGACCATGGATTAGGCGGAAACCGTAGTACCTGCAATGGTCTGAGGCCTCTGCCTTCGGCATCCCTTGTGCATCAGTACACAGACCGAGGCAACCTTCAGGAGCAGCGACGCCCAAAACGGGTCCATAGCCCACCTAACCAACTTCCAACGGTAACACTCGTAGCACTGTGAGATGCTTGGGCCAGGCCACCTTCCAAGCTACCCTTCTTGGGTCGGCATGCCCGTAGCACATCCACCACTCCGGTGAAAACACCTTCCCCTCCCCTCGACAGCCATTTTGGTCATGGACCTTTAGCAATCAAGGAAAAGGGAGAGGGGAAGAGAACGACCCCCCTCCGACCAACTCGGATGGGAACGGACATCTCAACCAGGTTGCCATACCTAAGTCGACTAGGTTGACGGTAGAATTAGGCGGCTCGGCTGGCTAACCATCGGTACGTGCCCGTTGCTAGGACTTTCCGTTACGTGCCTGACTCTCGTAGAGGAGCACCGGATGTGGAGGAGCCGCGACCCAGCATAAGCCCCTCAAAGTCAGGGCGAAGCAACCAGAAAAGCCATTGCGAGGAAGGGAAGGGGGGGGCCAAGTCCGTGCAATCTAGAAAGGGGCTAACCTGGTTGATCTCCTAAGCGACTTCGGGATCGTGGCCGGACTCTTCAGTCACGGCATTCCCCGCTTCCTACTCTTCCCTCATGAATGCTTTCGATGTTGTTGAGGGCCGGGAGGGGTATCTCAATCTCTCTTAAAGTCCAAAGGCTACGAACCCCCCCCCCCCCCCCCCCCCCTCTCCGCCCAAGGGGGGTCGGTGCGAAAAATCCCTCACATGCACAGTTCCTGCTGCATGAGCGATCTCGTCCCCAGGAAAAGCAGCACTTGAGGCCCCTATCCTACCCTAGCGGTAGTAAGAGGCCCGACCTATCTTAGCAAGGGTAGGGCCTTACCCCTAACAACAGATGGCCATCGCTCGCAGAGGGTGGCGACCGTCCCTTGCTCTCATCTAGCGACTCGCCTCCAAAGGATGGTCGGGATGAAATTTCGACCAGGTAAGCCACCTCTTAAGCTCAACGAGAACTCGGACGGATGCGTTTGACGTTCTGCATATTGCTGCTTCTTCAGGATGATGAGCCGCCTCTTAAGGTTGGTGAGAAATCGAACGGATGCATCCAACATTTCGCACATTGCTGCCTCCTTAGGCTGATAAGCCGCCTCTTAAGGTTGGCGAGAACTCAGACAGATGCATCTGACATTCCGCAAATTGTCGCCTCTTCAGGCCAGCAAGCCACCTCTTAAGGTCGGCCAGAACTTGGACGAATGCATCCGACGTTCCATATATTGCCGCCTCTTCAAGCCGGCACAAACCTGGATGGACGCATCTGAAGTTGTTTACCTTGCCAACTCACAATGTAGGCATGATTTTGGGCGAACCTACCAAATGCACTCTTATATCGTCACCTATCCAGGTTGATGGGTCATCTCCTTGGATTGGTCGGGGGTCAGACAAACCCAACCCCTGACCCTGAGAATTGCCGCCTCTTATGGCCAGCACTGCCATCGTCTGCGAGTCCAAATCGAGGCACTCACGCCACTTTTATCGGCTACCCGAGTGTCGTCTACGAAAAACGGCGGAACTAGCAGCCTTGCGTTAAGCCCGACCATTCTGTAGCAATGAACACTCCATAACTAGCATCCTCGACACAACCTCTCTCCTACAGAGAGCGTGCTGCTCCTGCCTATTAGGGGAAAACGTATGTCCGCCCCATTAGGCACACAGCGTGTGCTCAAGGCACTGATTCAACCCATGGTCAATGTAGGCGGATGAACTAGGCATCGAGCAACTAATTGGCCCATGGAGGCCACAAGAAGACCCCCAGGGTAACCCGCTTGCGCCTTCACAACGCAAGCCATGGGTGCCTGATCACTACTACGGATAAACCTCTCCACAGGCATCCCAAGAGGCCCTACCAATGATAAGCCGAGAGGGAGTAATAGGAGAAGCCTCTATGCCAACTCGTTCGAGCAAGCAAAAGAGATCAAACTAAGTCTCGTGAAACGCAGTTCACATAACCCGTGCCAACAACAGAATCCCAGGCAAAAAATACATTTTCACACTTGACATACGAGTAGTCCATGCAAGGAATGAAAAAATTTCTTTCTTTATAATAAACATCGACTGTTACATTCCCTGAATTATTGTCTTCGGCTAAATTACAATTGGTAATAGGCAAACTAATACAAGGGAAAAGTCGGCACCAGTCACCATGGCTCAGCGGCCTCGCCCCAGGTCTTCAATCCCACTCACCTCTAGTAACACGGGTGATAGTGCGGCATCAGGACTAGCAGGCCCTGCAGCTTGAGCCGACTCCTCGGCGAAGGTCCATCTTTTCCTAGCCAACACCCCTTACCTAAGGCAGACCCCCAATTAGGCGGGGTGAACTCCCCCTCAGTACCATCCATTGAGGAAGGACTGATTGAGCAACTCCTTAGGCAGAGTGGCAGGTCTCGACGGGCCAAAGCACCGGCGCAAGGTAGGCACAATGACCTAATCGTGAAGGCTACCCTCCCATACATCAGTGAGGCGCCCCACGTGGTTGACATCGTAAGGCCTTCGGTGTGCCATTCATGTGGGAATAGCCAGTTGAGCTCAACTGCCTAGGCAGACACTGCACATATTCTTGCCAACAAGCCATGCCCCACTTTTGCCCAGGAAAATGCACTCCCACGAGAGGAGATCCTAGCAGCAGCAACCCCTACTCCGCCTTCACAGAGTCGCAGAGGCAATAGAGTAGCACCAGAGAAGCACTAAGCCTCCTTAAAGGAGTGTGCTTTTCCCGGCCCTCGGGCGGCAGCTCTGCGACCTAACATTCGGTGGGTTCTCCACACAATGCCGAAGGGGACGACACCCTCAGCGGAACATCCCCTGTCGTACCCCCGCCTGGGTCCACAAAGACGGATGCAGTTGACTTCCTCTTAGCGGACACCTCGTCGGATTTGACCCGTGAGCGCCTTGAGGGAGCTTGCTCTACCCTTCTCGGCTCCCGGCCTGCTTTCCATTGAGCTCCTCGTGAGCAAGAGGTCTGCTTCTTTGCGCCTTGCTGACGTCGAGAAACACGTTTATGTAATTCGTTCGTTGTAGCATGCGCTTATGACATCAATTTTAATTAAAATAATCAAGCGTGAGCCCTAGTGTTGAACATGGGGAGGCGAGAAATTGACTCAAATATTCTCTTCAATGTCATGAAATATGTCGGTTTGTTCGCTTGCAAAACAGAGAGAAAGTGAGAGAGGGAGAAAGAGAGAGATAGGGTTAGAGATTTATGATGATGAAGTGATTATGGCTAGCAATGAAATCAAACAAAATAATCCATTGTAAAAGATAGAACCGTTTTACAATTGTAACACTAAAGGAGAGCTTAAAAATAACAACAAGAATTAAACTAAAAAAACTAGTTAAATGGAGAGGCGAGGCAGCCACGACGGTGGAGGGGCTTCCGTTGGCGGCTTGGCATCTCTGGGACCTTGCTTGGATGCCCTATGGAGTGGTGGAGTTGCTTGATTGACGATGCGTAAAAGTGGAGGATGATGAGTCCTTTTATAATGGAGGAAAAGGGCCAAACATCACTTTCGGGTCAACAATGACATTCAATTTGTCGCTGAAGCTTCGCCGTAGGCATTGCTAAAGCCCCAGCTGGCGCTAGCTCACGCTTGAATAGTGACCTCGCTCGCAATCCTCGCGCTCGCGCTCACAGTTGTTCACTCGAGAATTGACGACCCAGATTGCGTGTGGCCACGCCCTTCAGATTGCGCGGAGCGTGTGTACGATCAGGCGTTGGATGGCGCGTGCACTCAATGCACGCATCTGGCGTGTGAGATCATGCCACGTCGCGTCGTTCAGAATCGTTGGATGAGAAATCAAGGGCCAAATTTTGCCTGCTGCTCGCGGGTTGCTGATTTGCACCCACGCAAGGCTTTGAACGCATGCCTTCGTGATGCGAGCGCTCGTCTCCACCAACGCGTTGTGTGCGTGGATTGTTGTAGTGAGGGAGTTGCCACTTGCGCCTCTTCAACCGTTGGATGGGAAATGGATGGCTGAGATTGCACCTGCTTGCGATGAAGAGAGGAAATGGGGTGCGTGATTGATGGAGCGGGTGACACGTGTCACATTTTGGGTCGTTGATCAATAGGTCAACAGTCATAACTTCTCGGGCTTGTTGTGGGAGCTACAGAGGTCGGATTGAAGTGATTTGGAGTCCGTTGGACTCTTTTTGTCGATCGGGATCCATCCGTACAGTCCGATTACTCATTTGAGACCTGCTTCAATATGCACTTGTACACATGGTCGTTATTAATTATAAGCAATCTTAACATAAAATACTGCAGAATGCATGCAATGCCCCCAAACCCACTATAATATGACATTAATGCACATGTGCCCTTGACATTGACTCTAATTGATAATATAATCACTAATAATTGTAGATTCATCATACCCCCATGTCCACCCCTTGCTAGTCCCTAGTAAGGTTAACTTAAATGCTATCTACAACTAGAATTAGGAATTGATAACTCAGGCAGAAGTTACTTGTTAACAAGAGGAAATTTCTACTAAGTACCTAACTCGCAGAGACTCAACAGTGCCCGAGTTGCCTGCTAAAATGCAGACTGCTCGAGTCCTCGCCTTATTCTATATAGAAGCAAATATATTTTTTCTTTTTCATTTTTTCTAATTTTTTTTGGATTTTTTTGGAGTTGACGATTTCGGGGTAACCTTTTACAGCTACCTAACCCACCCAAGACTCAGAAAGGACTCTAAGTACTAAGCATCTTGTCATGAAAATTGTGAAAGACTCACTCAACGACAATTAAATTGGACTTTGGGTTTCTACACCCATAGGTGATTCAAAAGAGAAAATGTTGCCTAAAGGTGTATCTATCTGACTGGTAGCTTTCTCTCTACTTTTATTTTTGTGGGGTCAACATAAGGGCGAATGCAGTGTATATCTTTGGATTATGCTACTTCCTTGCTTCTTCCTTAAATGTTTTGGAATTCTTATGCATTTTATGAGCTGGGATTTGGACAACCGGCCAATGGGCTATCACCCACAACAACTTATCAGCCATACTCGTGTGGTAAAGTGTGGCTTATTTCTTTTATTTTTATTTTTATTTTTAAGTAGGTGGCTTTCCTGATTTAAGATTTACCTAAAGGCAGTAGTAAAAGAGAATTGTCCTATGGCTAGGCTCTGGACAATCGGCTAATGAGCTGTTACTAACGACAACTTGCTAGCCATGCCACCCTAGAAGGTTCATTAGCTACCCAATTTTTGTTAGAACAGCTGATGAGTGAGTCAGTGTAAAACATGTATAGATGCTTAGACTAAAAATTCTCCCAAATCTGAGGGCGGGTTGATAAGTTGTATACTTATCACCCTACTTTATTGACCAGATTAATGTAAATTATGGTGGCAAGGACTTGAGACCAAGTCTACATTTTAGTGGACACTTGAACTGATTAAGTCAGAAGACTTGAAGAGTCTAAGCATTCAGGTCCTTGATGTATCATTTCCTAAAGTTAACAAGCTCCTAATACTTAAGTTTTCTTTTCTTAATTTTTTATGGCTAAAAAGAAATAAAAATTAGTTCAAGCTAATAATTTTTGTACTCAGATCATGAAAATTACCACCACCCATGCCTATCTTGGATAGTATCCTGATTGGAAATTAAATGTATGCAAGAGGGCAAGGAAAGAAATCACCTGAGTTGTAATCATGTATCTGGTCAGCTTGAAACCTCTGGGTTGCCTCCCAGGAAGCGCTGAGTTTATTGCCTCTAGATGGGCGAAGTTCCAGTTCGACCCTGTTACGACCCGGTTCCAGAATCCCTACAGGATATGAGACCGGACTGACTTGACTGATCTCAAGACCCAGTCGTCCAACGAGAAAGTAACTAAAAAGCAGGAAAGTAAAGCACATTCACTATGCTAAGTAACTAACAGTAACAAAAGTACATCAGTAAAGAAGTAAAACTATTACAGTATACACCACCATAATAGTAGAAAAGCAAACGGGTACAGGAATATAAGGTACAAAATGTAAGAGTACAAAAGTGCAAGAAACTTCTAACTACAACAGAAAAGGAGTACAATAAGAAGTTACAACTACTGGGCTCTATCGGACCCAGCACCCTTTGCAGCCGTGGGCTCTGGCTGTTCAACACCTGGACCTGAAAAGGGGTTATGAGTACATAACGTCAGCGAACGTTGAGTAGAGTGGCAACCAACTAACTAAAGCAATAAAGGTGGATAGGTAGCTGTTGTTTTTCAATTTACTTTCTTTATTGATTATTCTTTTCCATCACTTTGTTTATTTAGTAGGTCTCTTTCTTGGTCTCGAATGTTCCTCGTGGGAACGATCTTGATTGCAGTCTTTTTCGAAGAGTAGAAGTCACACGTGGTGCTCTCCTGGCCGGGAGAGTCCCCCGTGGTGGTCCTACACCCAGTCAACCACCCCAAGGTCACGGATAGACGTAACAGTGACTACGGCACGCGCGATAAGCGCACAGGTAGCTACCCCACACTGGCACGCGGTCAGTCGTTTCTGTTAGCAGGTGTGCCCAAGTATAGCACGGAACCAGTATAGGGCCTAGCCCTCTCAGTAACAGGGGTCCAGCCCTTAAGAACCAAACAGGGGTCTCGCCCCTCCATAGTCCGCGCACCCTCACCTGACTACCCTGGTTTGCCCAGTGGGCCTAACAAGTCGGTGTAGGGCAGCTAGCTGAACCCCGGGCCCCATGGGGTGGCTAGCTCTCTCCCTACACTAGTAGCTCTCCCCGGTACTGTGTATGCGAGGGCCAAGAAGTCGGTACAGAGTGGCCAATCCTAACCCCGGGTCCCAACCCAAGGGCGGCTAGCTTCGCTCTGCACTAAACAGGGGGACAGTCACTCTCCTTGGTACTCCGTACTCAAGGACCGGCTCACTTCTCCACTCACATTTTTAGTTCCATTCCATTGATTCCAGGAGCTCTACTCCTAATTCCCCATAGGGTTCATGCTCATATTCCTTATGTCATTCCATACCAGGTTTCATCATTTCTATTTCCATTCTCAGGTTATACACATGCCACTGGTAATTCTATCATTCACATTTCCATATTCAGGTTATTCACAGGTAGCTCATGTTTCCAACATTCACCTTTCCATTTTCAAATTATATACAGGCAGCTCATATTTTGTGTGCAACAGGAAAGTTACATACAACAGTTAACAAGTACTATATATTTCACAGGCATTGTTATTCATTTACAGGCAATTGTTATCATTCTATCACTCATTCACGACTGCAATCCATTCATTCAATACAGACATTTCCAATATTTCTAGCCTTAGGATTCATGCCATACCCTAGGTTCTAATCATTCATTCCACACATGCATTCAGGTTTGTATTTAAATTAAGGAAAGCCACTCTACCAGTAAACCTAGGAGTAGTGGAGGCTTGAACGACAGGCTCACGTGCTTCAGCAAGCCCCGAACCCGCAACGGAATGAGGTCCTATCATAAGGATCAATCACAAGAGAATACTCAGAACAATATAGAAAGTCTTCTAGCAAGTAGAGAAAATCATATGGGAAACATCGGTATCTTAATTGCGGAAAACAGACCTCAAACGGACCCTAAATGGGTCAAAAACAGAGTTCTTGACTCAAATTAGATGTCTGGAACAACTTCCAGACGTCTTAAAAGTGTCCAGTGCCATACCTCAAGTCCTGCGCCACTCCTCAGACGTCCAGGGACTCCGCTGGACCGTTTGGACCCAGTTCCAGACGTCCGACCACCTCTCCGGACGTTTGGAAGTGCTTCCCGTCTTCTGGTAGGTTGCCAAGACGTCCAAATTGTGTGGGTGGGCATGTCTAGTGCCTTCTCGAAGAGAAACCTACGCGATCCACCAAATCTCCTCAAAAAGGCATGCAACAGTGCCTCGGCGGAGCAGCCTGCATGGCCGTATCCGCAAAGAAGACGTACCTTCACGAAGTCTACTCCTCAGACGTCTATAACCTCCCCCCGAGGTCGTCGGCTACGTTGTGTGGACGTCGCTCCAGACGTCTGATTCTAGGAAAAACCTAGAACCAGAACCTGCTTCCGCTCTCTCGCGCCACGCGTGGCCCGCCGCGCCCTCATGCTTGCTGCTCTGGTTGCAGCAGTGTCGGGGAGGACCTCCCTGACGCACTCCTCCATCTTGTGTGCACGTCGCTCCAGTCGTGCACTCATCGGTGAGCTCCCACGCGAGCTCGCATGCTCAACTCCTCTCCCTCTCAAGCGGCTCTTCCTCTCCTTCTTGCACCACTCTCGCGCTCTCACTCACTCTACTGCGCTCGCTGGAGGGAAGGAGGAAGGTGGCTGGGAAGTGGGGTGGAACGAGAGAGAGGAGGGGTTTATAAGGGTGAGGTTTTAGGGTTTTCACTGGGAGCTGAAGAGAGAGGGAAGACGGAGGAAAACGGGGGGTATTGTCTGCGTGCAGCACGCCCGCAGACGCGAGTTTGTACCCAAGATTTTTGATTTTCAGATGTCTGGGAATGAGTCTAGACGTCTTACAAGACGTCTGACCCTCAGTCCAGAAGTCTCACCAGACGTTTGACCTAAAGTCTGAACGTCGTAAAAAGGCTTAACAGCATGGGTCTTAACAAACCCTCATTGAGGGTTACAACTTCCTTTGGGTGAATCTGGGCAAGAAAGTGTTTCAATCTTTGGCCATTAATTGTAAAGGTTTGCCTAATCTTAGGATTAGCAATTTCTACTGCCCCGTTGGGATAGGGTCTGGCCACTTGATACGGTCTCATCCACTTAGATCTTAGTTTCCTGGGAAAGAGCTTAAGTCTTGCATCAAAAAGCCAGACTTGTTGATTTAGCTCGAAGGTTTTTCTATTAATGTGCTTGTCCTAGACGGCTTTCATCTTCTCCTTATAAAGTCGATTGTTCTCATAAGCGTCCCGACGGATCTCCTCGAGCTCGGAGAGTTGGAGCTTCCTTTGAGTATAGGCCATATGGGAATCCATATTACACTGCTTAACGACCCAGTATGCCTGGTGCTTTAACTCGACCGAAAGGTGGCAAGCTTTGCCAAAGACCAATTAATATGGTGACATGCCTATCGAGGTCATAAAAGCGGTCCTATATGCTCAAAGGGCATCATCCAATCATGTAGACCAATCCTTCTGGCCAGGTCTCACAGTCTTTTGCAGAATATTCTTAATCTGCCTCTTTGAGACCTCAGTTTGCCCATTCATTTGCGGGTGATACGGGGTGGCAATGCAGTGAGTGACCCCGTATTTCTTAAGTAAGGCGCGAAACTGGGCATTAATGAAGTGACTTCCACCATCGCTGATCATGGCTTTAGGTATCCCAAACTAGGAAAAGATATTTTTCTTAACAAAGTCCATGATAGCCTTTTAGTCACATTTTCAGGTAGGTACGACTTCGATCCATTTCGAGACGTAGTCCACTGAGACTAGTATATACTCAAAGCTGTTCGATGGTGGGAAGGGACCCATGAAATCGATGCCCCAGACATCGAAAATTTCGATGATCAGAATGGGTTGTAGAGGCATCATATCTTTTCTGGTCATGGTCCCTAAGGTCTGGCATCTAGTGTAAGTCTTCGCAAAGTTATGTGCATCCTTGAATAGTGATGGCCAATAAAAATTGGATTGCAAAACTTTTGCAATTGTCTGCTTCCCAGAGAAGTGCCCACGACAGGCTTGATCTTGACAGAAGGATAACACACTTTGAACCTCCTCTTCGGGGATATACCTCCTACTGATTTGATCAGGACAAAGTATAAATAGCATAGGATCATCCCGGAAATAATATTTAGCCTCAGGCAAGAACTTATCCTGCTGCTGTCTAGACCGGCCATGCAGAGTCTACCCTACCACTAAATAATTAACTAAGTCTGCATACTAGGGTAGATTCTTTTCATTCATGGCTAGAATTTGTTCATCTGGAAATGTGTCAGTTAAGTATAGTGAGGGTCCAATGTGTTCCAGGTGAAGTCTGGATAAGTGGTCAGCTACAACATTCTTGGATTCGACTTTGTCGTGTATTTTCAGGTCAAATTCCTGCAGGAGCAGGATCCATTTGATCAGCCTGGGTTTAGCATCCTTTTTGGCTAACAAATGCTGGATAGTCAAGTGGTCAGTGTAAATGATCACGTGGATCCTAGAAGGTATAATTGAAACTTTTCCAATCCAAAAACTATGGCGAGTAGCTTTTTTTCTATGATAGTGTAATTCTGTTGAGCCTCATCCAAAGTTTTGCTCATGTAGTAGATCACCATGGGTTTCTTCTCTCGTCTTTGTCCTAGGCCTGCTCCAATAGCAAAGTTTGATGCATCACATATTATCTCAAAGTCTTGGGACCAGCCTGGGGATTGTAAAATGGGTGCAGTCGAGACTGTATCCCTAAGGATAGTGTAGGCCTTGATACAATCAGGTGTCATGTCAAAGAGCACATTGTTGGCAAGAAGGTCAGTCAAGGGCTTAGATAGTTTGGAAAAGTCTTTTATAAACCTTTTATAGAAGCCAACGTGTCCTAGGAAGGATCTGATTTGCTTGACCGAGATAGGAGGTGGAAGTTTGAAAATTAAATCAACCTTAGCTTGGTCAACTTCTATGTCCCTATGCGAGACGATGTGATCGAGGACAATCCCTTCTTGAACCATAAAGTGGCTCTTTTCCCAACTTAAAACCAGGTTGACCTCGATACATCGTTTCAGGATTTTCTATAGGTTACTAAGACAATGGTCAAATGAGTTTTCAAAAATAGAGAAATCATCCATAAAGACCTCCAAATATTCACCTACCATCTCCGAGAAGATGGCTAACATGCAACACTAAAAGGTAGCAGGTGCATTGTATAACTCACATGGCATACGGCGGAATGCAAACGTGCCATATGGGCAAGTAAACGTGGTCTTCTCTTGGTCCTCGGGTGCAATAGCAACCTGGTTATATCTTGAATATCCATCCAGGAAGGGAAAATATTTCTACCTTGCCAATCGTTTGAGAATCTGGGCAATGAATGGCAGAGGGAAATGGTCCCTTTTAGTGGCTTCATTAAGCTTCCTATAGTCAATACACACCCACCACGCGGTGGTTGTGCGGGTGGGGATGGATTCGTCCTGGTCATTTGTGACCATGGTGAGCCCAGCTTTCCTTGGTACCACTTGAGTAGGGCTCACCTAGGGGCTGTCGGAAACCAGGTAGATGATTTCCGCATCAAGCCACTTGATTATTTCCTTTTTAATGACCTCTCTCATGTTCGGGTTTAGTCGCCTTTGCATATGGCGAGAAGGTCGAGCCCTATCTTCCAAATAGATCTTGTGAGTGCAATAAGTAGGGCTAATTCTCCTCAAATCAGAAATTGTCCACCCAGTTGCTGCCTGATGCTTAGAAAGAGTAGTAGTCAACCTAAGTTCTTGGTCCCTGGTCAGGTGTGCATTGATAATCGCAGGGAAAGTATGATGAGGTCCTAGGAAGACATACTTAAGGTTATTGGGAAAAGGTTTCAATTCAGGTGTAGGTGATACAATGTTTGATGGGTAAGGGAAGGGAGGGAGTTGAGTGACATTAATCTCCTTAAATGGAGGTTGCCGGTGGTAATCAGTTTTGTAGAGTTCAACATCCAGAGATTGGGATGGGTCAGGGTAGTCAACAATCGGTCAAATCAGATGGTCCTCTAAAGAGCTTAGAGTTAGGCATTCCTCAACCAAGGTTTCCACGAGATTATATTCCTCGACCCAACCGCAATTGAAAGACTTAGTCGCCTTGAAGATATCCAATTGCATCTTCCTATCTCCAAAGGCAATTTCCATACATCTTGTGTCACAATCAATGTTAGCTTTGGCCGTAGCTAGAAAGGGTCTGCCTAGGATGATGGGTGTGTTTTGTAGTTGTTTGGGGACTTCCATGTCAAGGACTAAGAAGTCAACTGGGAAGTAGAAGTCCTTAACCTGAACAATTACATCCTCGACTATCCCATTTGGGGTTTTCACAGATTGGTCAGCCAGTTGGATAGTTATAGGTGTAGGCTTTAATTCTCCAAACCCAAATTGGTGATAAAGGATAGTCAAGATTAGGTTAATTGAAGCACCTAAGTCCTGGAGTGCTCTATCAAAGGTGATGTCACCAATATTACATGAGATCAAAGGCACTCTGGGGAGGGTTTGGCTTGGGTTGGTTTAGGAATTGGTTTTGTTTTTGGTTCGACCAGGAAAAATTAGGGTGGTTGCGCCATCCAGGGTTGTAAGTGTTGGAAAAAGGGCCAGGCTTAGAATATCCCTGGATGGCATGGGCATTTTCAAAGGTAGAAGATGCCAAAGGGGAGGGGAAAGAATAATCAGGGTTTGAGGGAGCAAAGGTCCCTCCCTCGAATACGGCCAGGGGTTGTTCTAGGTGCACTTGGTTCATAGATTGAATCAGGTCGATATTGTGTGCTCCCTTTGCTAGGGAGAAGTTCTGCAATGGGGTTCGAGATTGGTTCAATAGCTCGTCAATCTTCTTATCCACCAACTCAACCTGATCCAATTTCTTTGCTATAATGCCTATGTCAACCATCCCAGAATTAGTTTGCACCTCATAAATCCCACCATGTGGTTGACTGGATTGATTGAAATGGGTCATGGAGGCATTATTAATCGAGTTCTCACTCATTGACTCAAAGAGCTCGAATGCACTTTCCTTATCCTCATTCAGAAAATTGCCTCCACATGAGGCATCAACGAAATTCCTAAGGTTGTTGTCTAGACCATGGTAGAAAATCTAGGCCAATTGTCACCTCGGAACCTCATGGTATGGGCATTTCCTTAATAATTCGTTAAATCGTTCCCACGCCTCATGGAATTGCTCTCTGATGAACGTGTTTTGCGTGGTAGAAATCGGGGTTTGGAGGACCCGTCGTCGTAGCTCACAAAATGCATTTATCAGATAAAATTTATAATCGGAACTCGAAAAGTGAGTCTCGGGTTAAACACGTGGAGTTGAACGTTTGGTTTTAAAATATCCGCATTTCACTTTTATTTATTTTTGTCATTTTTATCTTTTCTTTTTTTTTTTTTGGTATTTTTTATCAAGCAAGCGATTAGGTCGATGAAATTTTATCTAGCTAGTCTACTTGTGAAAATATGAGAGAGAGAGAGAGAAACAATCATGGATTTTTAATCAAATTTTTTTTACAACTAAGAAAGCGGGAAAGATTACACTACGAAAGTAATAAAGATAGAAAGAGGTGAGAGAATCCCCCTCGACGGTTGCTCGGAGGATGATTCGCTTTGACGTTGCCTGGAGGAAGGTGGTGAGGAGTGGGACGAACGAGGACGGAGTCGGAGGACGGTGGCTGGGGAAGGACAACGTCACAGCGAGGTTCTTCTTCTAGAAGGGAGGTGAGAAGACGACCACGGGATGCTCCACGAATGGGGATAAGAGGTGGGAAAGCTATTTTCTTTTCTACTCTAAAGGGGCATCTCGGGCTTGGGACAAGCTCTCTCTAGAGCCTTGGAGGTGGTGAGAGGAAGAAAGGAGGAGATGGTTTGGAATGGAGGGGGTAGGTCCTTTCATAGTGGAGAGACAAAATCGTCCATGGGCAATTAGTGATGGTTGTAATCGTTGCTGAAGATTCACCCAATTGTCGTTGAAGATTCGCGCCCTTCAATTCCTTTGTTGGCGCATGCATAGCGTAGGCCATTAGTGACAGCTACAAGCGTCACTAAAGGCCCACCCAACTGTCGCTGAAGATCTACGCCCTTCAGTTCCTTTGCTGGCACCGCACTCAATTGGCCAATTGGGGAAGGGGTTGCGGGGATTCGAACCTGCGCCTCTCCCTTGAAGGTTGACTGCTTAAACACTGCGCCAAGATATCCAAAAGGTCGAGGGGACGACTTAGCGCTCATGGTGGAGGAGCATTCTCAGCCGTTGGATCAAGATCCAACAGTTGAGAATTGATGATGAAGATGATGAGGGTGCCTTCCAGTTGCTGCTGGTCGGTATTGGGTAGCTTGGATGGCGTCATGTGGCACCATCTGGGCCGTCCATCTTCTGTCTGTTGCAGAGGGTGCCATGGTGCTCAGATCGAGATGGTTCTTGTGTTGCCGGATTGCGATCGTCGCTCTGGATCCATACGTATGGTCGGATTTTTCATCTGAAGCTCGTAAGGATGTTGCATTGTCCTCCTGTCCATTGATCTTCCTCGGACTTCATATGATGCCACGGGACTCCGATCTAGATGATTTTGGAGGCGTTAGACTCCGATCGTCGTCTTGATCAGATCCGTACGGTCCAATCGTCCATTTGAGGCCTTGAAATAAATCCTCTTCTCTCCTGACCATAATAAGGACCTAATTAACCTAAAATATATACAACTACTCTAAATGTACAATGATGCATGCTATGCCATATTTATAACATGAAATGCAAATCTAAGCCTAGGAACATGCATGATTAGGCATTTTAACCTAAATAGATGTGTCTATATCATACCCCCATGCCTATCTTTTGCTAGTTCCTAGCAAAATTAAACTACATGCTATGCATAAAAATAGAATTAGGATTCGATCGCTTAGGTCTATGTTGTTTATTAACAATAGAAATTATCAACTAAGGTATTAAACTACGAAGATTCAATAGTACTTGGGTGTCTGCCAGAGTGCAGAGCCCCTAAGTCCTTGCCTTATTTGAAAAGGGAAGATACATTTTTTTTTGCTTTTCTTATTTTCTAATTTTTTTGTACTTTTGGAGTTTGAGAGTTCCGGGATAACTTTTTATGGCTACCCAACCTGCTTAAGACTCGAAAAGGACTCTAAGTGCTAAGCATCTAGTGAAAAGAGTAAAAGACTCACTAGGCAGTCGTTAAAACAAACTTTGGGTTTCTACGAACCTAGGTGACCTTGCCTAGAGGTTTATCTTTTGGAACGGTAGCTTTCTCCCTACTTCTTAGTGCGGAAGATCCTAAGGTGTGCAACTTCTAATGAATCTTTTTTAGACTTTATCAATAAGGGTCCAATCAAAGCAAGTAATGACCCTATCTTGACCAAAATCAAACGAGCTTTTCAACAACATTAATTTCATAATTTTTAGAGGATGATAGACCACCCAAATTCACATTTTTCCAAGAGGGGGTCAATCTATCTAGAACATCTAGATTAGTGCACGAGTTTCAGAATTTAATCAGAACAAGCACTAATCTTTTTCAAATGCAGAAATAGTCTGCATAAGAAATGTAGATAATTTCAAGAGCTTTCTAGAAATATAAATATCTTACAAATCCAAGCTGTGTGGAGTTTGCAGCAATAGAAATAACCTACGGGTCTCCAGAAATCATGACAACCTTGCGCACTTCCAGTGGAGAATTTTTCACGGCCAAACCACAAAGAGTTTGGCTATGAAATTTTAGGTGGAGTTCTCCCATTGGAAGGAGCACCTTTGAGATTTTTTTATGAAGCTTTAGGGGTGTTAAGGGTCCTGTAATCGTGTGCTCAACCCGAGTCTAGAAAACATGGTTGCAAAATAAATGGGTTGAGAACTTAGTGGTGGTGTTTCCTTCAACAAACACAAGAGAGGTTTTTTTTAGAGCACCACCACTTAGATCTCTTCCTTGTTCCAGAGATGAAGGGTTACCTTTGGATCGTGACAAGATATCAAACCTTTGGGTTGATGGTGGTCTGCTCTTGCGCTTCCTTTGATCCAATCTAATCCACTCTCCTTCCGTTGCCGATGCACGAGATTCCCACAACCAATAAGAAGAGAGAAAGGCAAGTTAGATAACACAAGTATGAATAATGACCATGGAAATGAAAGCAAATAAAAGATCCATTACCTCCCCGGCAATGACACCAAAAACTGACGTTGAGAAACGCGTTTATGTAATTCATTCGTTGTAGCATGCGCTTATGACATCAATTTTAATTAGAATAATCGAAGGTCAGTCCGAGTGCCGAACATGGGGAGGAGAGAAATCAGCTCAAGTATTCACTTCAATGCCACGAAATATGTCGGTTTGTTCGCTTGCAAAACAGAGAGGGAGAGAGAGAGAGGGAGAAAGAGAGAGATAGGGTTAGTGATTTATGATGACAAAGCGATTATGGCTAGCAATGAAACCAAGAAAAATAATCCATTGTAAAAGATAGAACCGTTTTACAATTGTAACACTAAAGTAGAGATTAAAAATAACAAGAAGAATTAAACTAAAGAAACTAGCTAAATGGAGAGGTGAGGCAGCCACGGCGGTGGAGGGGCTTCTGTTGGCGACTTGGCATCTCTGGGACCTTGCTTGGATGCTCTATGGAGTGGTGGAGTTGCTTGATTGAAGATGCCCAAAAGTGGAGGATGATGGGTCCTTTTATAATGGAGGAAAAGGGCCAAAAATCACCTTCGGGTCGACAGTGACATACAATTCGTCATTGAAGCTCTATTGTAGGCGCTGCTAAAGCCCTAGCTTATGCACCCTTTGGCGCCCGCTCGGGCGTGAACAGTGGCCTTGCTAGCAATCCGTGCTCTCACGCTCACAGTTGTTCGCTCGAGAATCGACAACCCAGATCGCGTGTGGTCGCGCCCTTCAGATCGCGTGGAGCATATGATCAGGCGTTGGATCTGGCATTGGTTGGTGCGTGCACGCATTGCGCGCATCCGACTAGTGAGATCACACCACGTCGTACCCTTCAGAATCGTTGTATGAGAAATCAAGGGCCAAATTTTGCCTGCCACTCACGTGTTGTTGATTTGTGCCATTGCGAGGCTTCGAACATGTGCCTCCGCGATGGGAGCGCTTATCTCCACCAACGTGCTGTGCGTGTGGATTGTCAGGGCGAGGAAGCTACCACTTGCGCCTTTTCAACCGTTGGATAGGAAATGGATGGTCGAGATTACACCTGGGTGCGATGAAGAGAGGAAACAGGGCGCGCGATTGATGAAGGAGCGGGTGCCACATGTCTCATTTTAGGCCGTTGATCAGTAGATCAACGATCAGAACATCTTGAGCTTGTTGTGGGAGCTACGGAGGTCGGATAGAAGTGATTTTTTGTCCATTGGATTTTGTTAGTTGATCCGGATCCACCCATATGGTCCGATTGCTCATCTGAGATATGTTTCAATATGCACTTGTACACATGATTATTAAACATTGATTCTAAGTAATCTTAACATAAAATAATGCAGAATGTATGCAATGCCTCCAAACCCACTATAGTATGACATTATGCACATGTGCCCTCGACATTGCCTCTGATTGATAATATAAACACTAATAATTATATAGTCATCACTCTCCAAACAAGCTTCCCCTACGTGGGATGGGTCTCAAACCAGGAGGGCTTGATAAATGCAAGTTTATCATCATTCTTATGCACTAAAACAAACCTAGCTCTTAGGATTTTACTCCGCAAATGGGTTTTTGGGCTGCATTTAGGCATTAACCAGGTTAGGCATGCATTGCATTTTCTTTTGTTGTTTTAATGTGTTTTTGTGAGTGTTAGGGATGAACATAAATACAGATCCCTAAAACCCTAGCACTCAAGAAGGCAATTGGTGAAGAAGGAGTTTAGACTAGCTGGAACTCAGCTTGATCCAACTCACCACAGCTGGAACCTAGCTCACTTGAACTAGGGTTAGCCCATCCCAGCTCCATTCAGCTAATCTCAGCTGAATGGTAGCTCAAGAGAGTTCATCTTAGCTCACCCTAGCTCAAGTCAGCTCAGATCCAGCTCAAGTTAGCTGAGTCTAGCTCATCTCAGCTCCCACTAGTCCACAGGGAGCTCTAGCTAGCTCAGCTAAGTTGATAGGAGTTCACCCCAGCTCAGATCCAGCTACATCCAGCTCCACTCAACTCCAGCCAGCTGAAGAAGAACTCATCCCAGCTCAGGAAGCTCAAGTCCAGCTCCCGAGGATCCAGCTTAGCTCAAGCTAATTGAGTTAAGCTACCTTAGCTGTCTCAACCAGCTCAATCCTCCCCGGGAGCACCAGACCCAGCTCACCTCAGCTCCATTCAACAGAAGCCAGCTCACTTTAGCTTGGCCTAGTAGCTAGCAAAGAACTAGCAAGCTAAGCTAGCTAGAGTAGCCCCATGTTGACCTCTTTAGCAGCAGATTACTCCACTTCAGCTCTAGATTCTTCAGAACCAGCTCCTCCCTCCAAACCCTAGCTCCAACACCTCCTCCTCTACTCCTCCATTAGCTAAGCTAGCTTAGCTTAGCTTAGCTATGCTCCAGCTTCCTTGGCTTGTACCACCCAAAAAACCTACCTAACAACTCCACCCAACTAGCTCCACCTAAGCTCTACATAAGCTAACCTACTTGGCGCCAACCTAGCCTACCCACCACCTCCAAAAGACAACTAAAAGTGGCGCCAAAACCACCCTAACTACTCCCTTGTTGGCGCCACTTTTCCCTCCAAAAATCCTCTTCATCTCCATCACACATCTCCCCTTCAACCCATCTCCACCCTCCACATAACCCCACCTTCTAGAAACCTCAAAGTTGGTGCCAACCCATGGCACCTCTCCATGGTTGGCGCCTCTTTTAGGTGCCTCTTGACTAACCCTAACTACCCCCCTTACACCCCTT
Source organism: Thalassia testudinum (assembly GCA_037157565.1). NCBI lineage: Eukaryota > Viridiplantae > Streptophyta > Magnoliopsida > Alismatales > Hydrocharitaceae > Thalassia > Thalassia testudinum. The sequence goes on along the minus strand of JAZHRO010000024.1, from coordinate 102,596,420 downwards.
AGGTGGCTCCAACCATCCTTAACCCTAGGATCATCTAACCACCTCCATCCTCCCATCTTAGCCCTCCATTTCAAGAGGCACCTTAACCCCTCATCCTACCCTATAAAAAGACCACTACTCACCACCATTCAAGGCATCCTTGGCTAGAAAATTTACTCTCATATTCTACCTAGAGCCCACACCCAAGAGAGAAGAAGAAGAAGAAGAAGAAGAAGATTAAGGGGATATTCTGTCCCCTTGGTGCCTTCCCCTCTTCCCTTCTCTCTTGTGCCCACGCCAGCCAAAGGAGAAGCCAGGCAAGGAAGATCTTTGGAGGAGATCTTGAAGGTGGTCCATGCCACCTTGGAGGAGCTTTTGAGGGTGGTTCACGCCCACCCCTTGGAGGAGAGCATTGAAGGTGGTAGCATCCACCTTGGAGGAGCTCTCAAGGAAGGAGAAGAAGGAGGCCTTCTTTTCAAGCTAAGGAGCAGCTAGGCTTGGAGCAAGAAGAGTCCCTTCTTCACCAATTTTTGCAAGAGGATTTGTGTTTCTTTTATTGCTTTTAGATTTTTTCATTTCTAGTAGAAGCATTCCTCTACTTGTCTTGGAAAAAGAACACAAATTCTAGTTAATCAAATTGCCTTCTTTTACTTTCTATTGCAATTGTTGTTTTGGTTCTAGCACTTGTTCACCTCTTCTTCCTAATTACTCTAGGCCTCCACTTTCCTAGAGTGAGCTTAGGAAGAAGATATATCTATCTCTTAAGTTTTAATTAAGTAATTATAGGTGTTAGTACTTTCCACTACAATTAGCATTTTGCCCTCGTCTTTTCAAAACAAAAAAAAATACATATTTAAAATACTAAAAAGAAAGTTGAGATCTTTTTTGTAAGCAAGCGAATTAATTTTGCAAACATTTAACCTCCTTGGACGACCCTGGATACCCCACTATCTAGGTTTATAAATTTAAAAGCGTATGCGAATTCGCATGTTACGACATTAAAAACCCGCTTTTACAAATCACGCGTATTTCTCATCAGGGCTCGCTGCGAAGTTCGAATTTGCCTAGCAAAGAAAACCCCCAGAAGCTTTCGCCAGGAAGCAAGGCAGAATGAACATGCAAGAGGGAGGGTAAGTCACAACAGGCACATCATAAGATGGTGGCCCTTACATCAACTAGTTCGTTGAGTGGGGGCATGAAGAGGGGCTTACCCCCATTTGAAGAATTGTACATGACCACTCTTTGGCCGCTTCGTCGAACTCGCAGAAGTTCAGCGATAAAGCTCTACCTAAGGAGCGAACGAGTCACAAATGTTCCTTCCCACAACTCTTAAGTCCCTCAAGCACGTCCAAAGATGATGGAAGGTAGTAAAGCAAGGCCCACATCGGGCGTCTATTTATAGCCCCACCTCACGGGCTCTTGAGGGCGGTAATGTCTTTCTACCCTCCTGTGGATCGCTAATTCCCAAGGAACCGAATCCCTCGAGATTCTGCATGGGTTCCGCGACTGCATGAACGCGCTGATAAAACTACCAGACAAGGACTCCTGCACGTTATTACACGATAGACATTTGGAAAGCCTTTCACACCTTTTTAGAAAGGCCTGATGCTTCAGGCCATGCTCTCTCACAGCAGCAATAGTTATTGCCAGCCTTAGCATCTCAGTTAGGTGAACTGTCGCCTCCTAAGGACGGCACGGGCTTGGACTTATACGCCCCACGCCCAACTGTTGTTGCCTCCCAAGGATGTCATGGGCTTGGGCTTATACGCCCCACGCCCAACTCTTGCCACCTCCCAAGGTTGGCATGGGTCCGGTTATATACGCCCCACGCTCAACTCCTGTCACCTCCCAAGGCCGGCACTGGCTCGGGCTAATATGCTCCACACCTAACTACTGCCGCCTCCCAAGGATGGCACGGGCTTGGGCTTATGTGCCCCATGCCCAACTCCTGCCACCTCCCAAGGTCGGCATCGACTCGGGCTAATACGCCCCACACATAACTGCTGCCGCCTCCCAAGGATGGCATGGGCACAGGCTTATATGCCCCACGCCGAACTCCTGCTGCCTCCTAAGGCCAACATCATTTCGGGCTTATATGCCCCATGCTCAACTCTTGCTGCCTCCCAGGGCCAGCATCGGCTTGGGCTAATGCGCCTTATGCCTAACTGCTGCGGCCTCCCAAGGCTGGCATGGGCTCGGGCTTATACGTCCTATGCCCAACTCTTGCTACCTCCCAAGGTCGGCATCAGCTCGGGCTTATACGCCCCACCCAACTCCTACCGAGCTCGGGCCCCTACGCCTTAATAAGGGACCTCTTCCAAGCGATTGGAAGCAGGTGAAGGCCACTCAACTCCTCCATCATAGATGTTCTCCCCACTGCAGAATAGCAGAAGGAATATCTGGGGGCATCATTTACAGTGGAGTTTTGGTAACTCTCACTACTCTCTCAGCAGTTCACACTAGCTAGAGAGTGGGGGAATATGATGAGGGGCAAATATCGCCCTCGGATCCAAAACTTTGCACATGACCCGATAGAGGATCTAGCTGCCCGATTACAGGATGTGTAGGCGAAACAGGCTCAGCCTGCCTCGCACCAGACCAGCCGGATTCCATCCAGAATCCACCCAGCCTACCAAAACATTTGGCGCAGCAAGGGCAGAAGATATGATATGATGGACTGGACTACTTGTACCCTGATAGTAGGGGCACTAGAGACCATCGAGTGGGGTTTCACCCCCATGTTATAAATAGAGAGAGAGGCCCCAAGTAGAGGAGGCCCTCCCCCTGGGAGAGAAATCATGTAATACCATGTAATTCCTGAAATTCTAATGCATAGGTGGGAGTCTCATCCTCTTCCAGACGTACACCCATTGTGGTGGAACTAGGTCACCAAATCCCTGTTCTCCTCTGTGTATGTTTGTTGATTGTCACTCTACCCTCATATGCGATGGATGATTAATGGCTAAGTAGTGTCTCCTATGCTAACAAATCTCTTGATGACCTTTCGAGTCCTATTAGGAAGATTGACAAGTGCTTGGTAGGACATGTCTTTCTTTTTCTTTCTCTTTTTTTTTTGTCTTCTTTCTACATTTTTGCTTTCCCTTTTTCTATCGGGAGTAAACTCCTCATCGAGGACGATCGATTTTTCTATCTTTTTTCCCGCTCAATAGTGTGACCTTTTGTATCAGGCTCTTCCTTTTAATGCAAATATTTATTTTTTGAAAAAGAAAAGCATAACAATTTCATTCATGATACTGGGATATCCAATACACTTAGGCGAACTTCAGTGTAGAAAAAAAGATGATTGATTGGGAAAAGAAAATTGTACCCTTCCAGGTAATTCATCGTCCATATCCCTCCGCTTCCTCTTTCTGGTGCAATGTAACATGATTGGTTGAATTGCTTAGCTCAAGTGGAGTAGCAGTAGGTGATTGCGAGACGTACTTCGATGTTTTGTTTGATCAGGGAAATAAATTTGTAGAATAAATAAAGAAATAATAATAAGTAAATTAATTTATTTAAATATTTTAATATATTAAAGTTATTTCTTTGAAAAGATAAAATAATTTTATTTTAGATTACAATTCACTTAATCAGATACAAGTGAAACTTAATTTAAGTAATAGATTAAATATTTAACTCGATACAAAACTAATTAACCCGACAAACAAACATCATGCGAGGGAAGATTGAGAAGGCTGAAGGTGTCTCTCATTGGGAACATGTCTATACAGACCACGACGCCGCTCAGCAGTGCCTGAGATGGGGCTATTTCCTCTCTGTAATAGGCATCCAGCTGAGAATCCTTTTTTTTTCTTTGGTTGATTTTTTGGACTTTGTTTTCCTTTTCTTTCTCATTTTTAATCTTTTTGAAGATATTGTGGACTGGCAGTTTGAGGTTTCGCGTAGCTACAAAGTGCTTAAACATAACTTCGAAGGGGCCTGCGGGTTTGCTTATATTTGTGATCTTTAATGTTAATTGGTTATTTATTACAATGTTTTGTGTTGAAATGGATATTTATTATTTTGGCATTTCACAAGTTTGACGATCATGCATAAATCTGGTGAAAAAGGTCATTTTCAGAATTGGATAGGTGCAATATACGTGCTTATAATTTTTTAAAAAACAATTATTTATATTTAATCTTTGTAATGGTTCTAAAATAATCTATATTTCATCAACGAAGTTATTTTTATGATTTGCAAATCTACAACTTATATGATCTATTGATATGTTATTCCATTGATCTGCTTGTAAAAAGTGTTATTTCTGAAGTTTTCTCAAAACATGTATAGGTATATTGTGTGATGGTGTTTGTTATTAAATGAAAATTTTAGAGGAAAAGAATCCATTTTTTTTTCCTTTAGCATCTATTTTGGTGTCAATTTCCTATGTTGTAGAGATTGTAATTTGATTGTGATAGTAACTATTTACTCCATAATAGGCATAGAAGAAAATGGCCTCTTTAGGATATGACCATCCACTCATGGGTTTGGAAGAATCCATAATTTAGTTTTTGTAGCAAGTTATAGCTTCTTATCGGAAGAAATTTCACAATGTTGGATTGGATTCTTCACAACATGATAAATGGATTTCATGTAAATAAGTTTCTTCTACTTTCAATGTGCATCCATTTTCTTGCCTGGAGATATTTTATTATGGTTTAGAATCTTTTTGGTGTGCTATAACAATCATGATTGAGGATGCTCATGCAACAACAGCAATAATAATAATTAGGCCTTTTCCAACACTAAGTAAGGTTGGTTATATGAATTCTTTGCTTCAAATCAGATCTATTTTAAGTCATTTCTAGATTTAAATTGAATTAATTGAGATCATACTTAATAATTTCATTCAAATACTTTTTTAGTCTTCCTTGCCACCTCTTAGCAGGTTCAACTCCCAACTCCCCGCATCTTCTAACTAGGGCATTTAGTGGCCTTCTTTGCAAATGTTTAAATCACCTTAGATGTCTCTCTTATTTTAATCTCTATTGGTGTAACCCTAACCTTTCTTGAATAATCTTATTTGAGATATGATCATTTCTTGTATGAATGCACATCCATCTTAACATCTTCATTTTTACCACAGATATCTTTTGCACATGTCTATAGTTGATGACCCAACATTTAGAATCATACAATATGACAAGTCTTACAGTTGTTCGATAGTACTTTCCTTTAACTTATAAAAGAATCTTCTTATCATAGAGAACACTAGATGCTTACCTTCATTTTAACCACCTTGCATTAATTTTATGTGTAACATCTCCATCAATTTCACCATCTTGTTGAAAAATGGATCCTAAGTATTTCAAAACATTTTTCGTTGGAATGTACACCTCCAATTTTTACATCCATCCCTTCATTGTTTCCTCTACTACCAAACTTACATTCAATATACTCAGCCTTTGCCCTGCTTAGGTGTAAGCCTTTAGCTTCTAGGACTTCTCTCCAAAGCTTAAGTTTCTGTTCACTCCATTTATTGTCTCATCAACCAACACAATGTCATTTGCAAAAAGCATAAACTATGATACCTCAGTTTGGATATGTTTTATCAACTCATCCATGACCAAGGTAAATAGGTATGGGCTTAAAGCTGATCCTTGATGCAAACCAATGATGATATCAAAGTAGTCTATCTCCAAATCTCAAGTTTTATATTCACTCCATCTATTGTCTCATCAACCAACACAATGTCATTTGCAAAAAGCATACACTTTGGCACCTCAGTTTGGATATGCTTTGTAAACTCATCCATGACCGAGGTAAACAGGTATGAGCTTAAAGTTGATCATTGCTGAAGACCAATGGTGATATCAAAGTAGTCTATCAATATATTCTTAGTCCTTACACAAGCTGCACTCCATAATAGATATCCTTTATAAGGTTGACATACAAAACTGGTACTTGTCTCTTCTCCAAAATTTTCCACAAGGTATCTCTTGGGACAAAGTCATAGGCCTTCTTCAAATCAATAAAGGACATATGCAAATCCTTCTTGGCTCTGTAAATCTCCATCATACGTCTTAAGAGGTGTAATAACTAATCTCCATCATACGACTTAACTTGGCATAAATACAAACTGGTTTTTAGTTATTACGAAGACTTGCCTCAGCCTTCTTTCAATTATCCTCTCTCAAAGCTTCATTGTATGACTCATCAACTTAATACCTTTACAGTTGGAACAATTTTGTATATCTCTTTTGTTTTTGTATAAATGTATCACAAAACTTTTCCTTCATTCCTATGACATCTTTTTATTTTTCTAAATAGTATTAAATGCTTTTGTGAGTTAAGTTATACCCTCTTCTCCTATCACTCTTCAAACCTCTATAGGAATATCATCAGACTTAACAACCCTCTCAATTTTCATTATTTTTAAAGCATTTACTACTTTATTCTTTTGTATCCTTCAATAACTTGCTCGATTCACGTAATCTTGAATTGGATAACTCCTCTAAAATGGTATCATTCTTTTGATTTTTATTAAAAAGGTTACGAAAATAACTTTTTCATCTTGTCTTTATATCCTCAGTAGTTATAGGCACCCTTCCTTCTTCGTCCTTGATGCACCTTACATGTGTAAGTGTTTATGGAGAATCATCGATGTATAGGAAATGACTTGTAGTATAGTCAACGAAAATGCAAAACACTTAAATTTATAAAATTCAGATTCAAAAAGGAGTCCGAGGTCGTTCGCAGGGAGCAATTGAGTAATTTAATTCACTAATCAAAATTTATCAAAAATAATATGTAACTGAGATCAATAAGATGCTCAAAATGATATTTTAATAAGAACTAGAAGAATAGTGCAAAAAGATCAGGTTAAAATGGTGATTTGAATCACCAAATTAACCCTTAAGTTTAAGCTCACAAATACTCAAATAAATGAACAGTAAACCACAACCATTAAGCCACATTGGTCAAGTACTCAAATGTTCCCACAGTAACCAGCATAATCAATCTCAGACGATAGGGCAAGCTTCCAGATGCCTCATGAGAAGAGGCTCAAAGGAACTCGTAGGAGCTCAAGGCTCTCTCTCTCAAGAGCACAAGGCTCTCTTAAGAGCTTCAGAGGTTGTAAGGCATGACACAGCAGAGGTCACTACAAAGGCTTAAGAGCCTCTTCAGAGTTTCACTACGTGTTGAGAGAGGAGAGGGCTCAAATCCCAAGGCAGCAAAAACTCGCCTCTTCCCTCTCAGATTCTCTTTCCTCTCTTCCCCGCTTAGAATGAACCAAACCTGGGTAGCCAGATAAACAGATCAGCCCAAGCTTGTCGGCTTGTATGGCAAGGAGGGCATGTGTACGCACGTGTAAGAAGGGACCTTACCCCATGCTTACTGAGGCAACGGGGATGAGGCACGAAAATCTCTTGTATGCTGTGGAGAGGTCTGCTTTCAACGATGTGGGACTATTCCACAGGGTCTTCATCTTGCGTAGCTGCAGGTTGCTTCTTCACCAAATCGATGCAATTGCTGTGGCTTCGCGTCCCAATTGAAGCCCTGGGACAACTCTTGGAGGTGTTTCACATCACCTGGGCATGGAAACACTGAAGAATGAGGTTGGGAGATGGTGGATGGAGTTGGAGAGGGAGGTGGCGGCGACGGTTGTCCGACGGAGCACCTAAAACTAAGAACATGGCCTTACGACCTCGTTAAAACAATTCAGAAGCTTTGCCGTGAAGCGGTGAGTGCAGTGGTGGCAGTTGTGTGGCGTGTGATGGTCAGTGGACTACTGACGGTGATAGAGAAGGTACTGTAAGGTGGTTTGTTCAGTGGGGAGTAGGAGTGCGCAGGACCCTGAATTTCTTTAGAGCTTTTGGAGGGTGAGTTCTGGTGGAGCTAATGGAGGTGGTGCGAGGGTGTTTGGAGGTGTGTGGAGTGCAGAGGGCCTTGCTGGAGGCTTGGCCAGAGTAGAGGAAGACGGAGGTGTTGTGGGTGTTATTGTGTTCGATCCTAAGGTCTAAGAGCATAGGAAGATGCAGGGAGGTGAGAGGAAGAGAATAGGGGTAGCTGTGGATGAAGAGGAGGCAGATATGGCACCGACTATGATTGGCTGGCGCAAGAGATGAAGGAGGCTTTGGAGAGAGGGATGGAGACGTCTGAAGGAGGAGGAGGCCTCTCGCAGGTATGGTGAGGTGCGGACGATGGAGAGGAAGAAGGACCTATTGCCTATAGTACATGGCAGCAAGCGAAGAGGACGGAGGGGGAAGGTCATCGGAGCAAGGTAGAGTAGGCTGTAGGTCAAGGAAATAGAGGAGTTTTCAGGCCTAAAACTTGCTAAGGAGCACGACCTTGCGAGGGGGAATGTTTTAAAGGCCTTGGGGTAAGCTTTAAGCAAGGAAAGAAGCTCGAAGAGCTAGAAGTTTTCAGGGAAGAAGATCCCTAAAATCATGGAGTTTTCCTGAGCTCTACGGTCCAAATCAAGGTCCAAGATGTGATTTAGATGATTGGGGACTTCCTCAAGGTTATCCCTTCCAATTTGGGAAGGATTTGGTCGAGAAATTAGGGTGAAATTACAGATTGAAGGTCAGTGGGCTTGGGTTCACACTGTTAATGGTGTTAGGGACCATTTTAAAGAAAATGACGAGAAGTTAGGGGGCTAAATGTATGGATTTCGAAAGCTAGGGGCTTAGGTGTGAAAAATAGAGTTTAAATGGACTAAAATGCAAAGTAGGTCAAGATGGACTCTAATTGGGCCTAAAATCTGGACCCAAGAAATCTGATGGTGAAGTCAGATTTGAGTTTTGACCAAGTTTGATTGGGCAATTGGCTTAGAAACCTAAATTAGGGTAGAATTCCATTTGCGACTTTGTTCAAGGTCAAAATGAATTCAGATGGTCAAACAAAATATACCAAACCCTTCAGAATATTTTTCTATGAATTTTAAGAGGTTTATATGATTTTTATCCTGATCATATTCACTTTAATTTAAGCGGATCTGAAATTAGGGTTTTGGGTGTTGTTTTGGTTCTCGAAATGCTGAAAACCCTATTTCTGTCTGCATGGACCACTTATTAGTCTTTAATGCTCATCGGACCTTCAATTTACCCCTGAAAAATCCTGTGATTATTCTGTGTTTATGATATGCTGTTAAAATTGTAGAATTAACCTTAGTTTCCTGTTCTTTTCTCAAAACATAATGATGTGGAGTTATAGCCCTTAGATGGTCATGTAGGAGCATTATCTTTCAATCCTAACTGAAAGTGGCTAGTTAGGGCCTATGATGGTGTTCCCATCATACTCCCATGCCTAGCTTTTGCTAGTCCCTTAGCCAAATTCTTATGGATCAAACCAGGTCTCTAGGTCTGATGTAACCGTCAGGATGCCTTACTAAGCTGCATCTCTAGAAATCAGATTAAAATACCAACAATAGGCCTAGAGGTACTCAAGTACCAGCCAAGATCCATATCTAACTAGCTTTAGCCTGAGTCTGCTGCGAAGGTTTCTAAGGCCCTCAAAAACTGCCTAGAGGTTCTTTGACCCCAGTGGTTAAAGCACCCGTGCGTAGATGTAACATGTCCAGGTTCAGTTTGCCAGTGCATTTTGATGAGAGATAGAGAAGGATTTTTCATTTGGAAAGTTTTCTCTCTTTTCTTTTTATTTTTCCCTAAATCCAACCTCTAATTGGCCCTAAACACGGTCTGTATCGGATTCTTTGTCCCCACCATCAATCCTAGAAGGGTCCTTGGCTTTTGATGCTTCGAGATAGCACTACTCATGACAACCCCTAGAACCCTAGCTTTCAACACAATGGGATTGTGTCTCCTATGGCATTCCATAGTTAAATTTAGGCCCTGGCAATAGACATTTTGTGATAATCCTGCCCATGACACCTGAATTAGCACAAGGTGCTTACATGCCCCCGGTAGGATATTTAGATATCCTAAGAGATAAGCATTGAGGAGATGATATGTTATTACGGATCTTCGTGATGAATTTCCCACCTCTCTGTGTCTAATCAACTTGTGTTGTCGAGCTGAGAGCAAAGTCTGTCTCATCCAAATGACCTGAGAGCAAGCAAGTGAAGTAGCAATATATTCTGCTTCAGTTGTAGAAAGTGAATCACATGTCTATTTTTTTTAAAGAACCATGAAACCAGGGATTCTCCAATAAAATGACAAGTGCTGCTAGTGCTCTTTCAATCTGTCCGACACCCTACATAATCTGCATCACTATATGATAATAAATCTAAGGTTAGTTCTTTAGGATAAAAGAGACTAAGATCTCTTGTGTTATTTTGGTATCGAAATATTCTTTTTACTGCATTTAAATGAGATTCCTTGGGTTCGGATTGGAATCTCGCACATAAACATGTATCAAAACGAAAATCAGGTTTAGAGGCTGTAAGGTATAGTAGTGAACCTATTATACCTGGGTATTTCTTGCCGGATAAATCTTCACCAAGAGAAGTAGATGAAGCAATTGGAATCTCTTTTCCATTTACTTTCTCAAAGTCAAACTTCTTGAGAATTTCAAGAACATATTTTGTTTGACTAATGTAGATACCCGTGGCTAATTGTTGGATTTGGAGGCCTAAAAAGAATCTGAGTTCACCCATCATACTCATTTCAAACTCAGTCTTCATAGTCTCACAAAAATGCTGACACAAGGACTCGGTTGATCCAAATATAATATCATCAACGTATATTTGAACCAACAGGATGTCATTTCCTTCTTCCTTTACAAAAAGAGTTGAATCAACAACTCCAATTCTATATCCATGCTGGAGAAGGAAGGACCTAAGTCTATCATATCAGGCCCTAGGAGATTGTTTAAGTCCATATAACATCTTATTGAGCTTGAATCCATGCTCTGGGTGTGTTGGGTCCTTGAACCTGGGAGGCTGATGAACATAAACTTCTTCCTTAATATAGCCATTAAGAAAAGCGCTCTTGACATCCATTTGAAATAACTTGAAGCCCTTTGCACTTGCAAAGGCAAGTAGCATCCATATGGACTCTAAGCGAGCAACAGGAGCAAATGTCTCATCAAAGTCAATTCCCTCTTGTTGGTTATAGCCTTGAGTTATGAGTCTGGCCTTATTCCAGGTTACTGAACCAGATTTATTTAATTTATTTCAGAACACCTACTTGGTTCTACTAATGGAATTACCCTCAGAAGCGGGTAACAAGTGCCATACATTGTTCCTTGTAAATTGGTGATGGGAACACCATCATGAGCCCTAACTAGCTCATTTTGACCCAGAAAAGAGAACAAAAGCTCCTATATAACCAACTGGAGGTCCTAATTCACTGAATAATCATTCTAAGATAAAAGCAAAATAATAAGGGGTAAAACTGTAATTTTACCACTGCAGTACAACGTTGGGATTTCTCATGAGCTAAACACAAGTCAAATGGTCTTAACAAGATAAAAAGTGGGTTTGTTTAAATAGAAAGGGGTTCATGTGAATTCTGGGAATTAAATGACTTCTTGTAACCCTAAAACAGACCCACTTGACTTAACAAGGTTCTTGTCAAGATAAAATTCACCTAAACCCTCTAAAAGTCATGGAATAATATTCCCTAGGATCTAGAACCTTCAACTTGGCCCTCAGAACCTATTTTGACATAAATTGGGGTCTTAGACAAATATTTGCCCTAAATTAGGTTTTTGTGTAAATTGCCCAGCCAAACGTAGTCAAACCCAAAATCCAACTTCACCATTGGATTCCTTAGGTCTAAATTAGGTTTGTACCAGAATTTGAACCTAAGGGAAATTCATCTGAACCTACTTTGCAAACAGATCTAGGCCAATTACATTTCTACCCCTATCTTTTAAAAACCTCTGCAGAAACCCCCCTAGATTTGTCTTCGTTCTTTTTAATTAGGTCCCTATGCCATTATGGTGGAGGGAATCCTACTCCGGCGAGATTTCGAGGGCAAGATCTCTCTGATTTCTTAGAGAATCCCCTTAAAAAGTGAAAGGGAGATTCTCTGAGAAATCTCCTCCAGTATGAACACAATCAGAGGCTCTATTTGGCACCCAATATCTCATGAGAATGCATGAAAGATTCGGGTCTCCTCCAAATTTCCATCTCCGGCGAGCTTGCCATGCTTGGAAGCTTGGCTTCCAAGCATGAATCCATCCTCCAGAGCCCTATATAAGCAGACCCAAGTCACCCTGCATCTCCTAAGCTTGACATTGGCTAGAGAATCCCTCAAATTCCTCTCTTCCTCCTTCGGCCAGTGGCTCAGCAAGCTCCGGCGACCTCCCTCTCTCTCCCTTGTCGCCTAGCCACAATACTAGTGGCAAGGTTCTCTTCCTCCTGTTCGTCTGCGTCGCGCTACACCCGCCGACGCCTCTGTAGCCCCTTCATTGTTGTTGTCCTCCCCCTACTGAGCGCTTTGTCTCCTGCGATGGCAATACGAGCTGGCCTCCATCCTTGCCTCCCCCTTCATCTCTTTATGCCCAGATAAGTTCCCTTTTCCCTTCTAATCGTTTTTCCCTCTTTATCTCTTAAAAGCACACATCGCCGCACTCAATCACCATCACCCCTTCCAACTCTGGCCAGACCTCCGGTGAGGCATCCTCGCCGCTCCACACCTCGATCCGCCTCGCCAACCACCCCATAAGCTCCGCAACACTCCACTGAACATAAACCCTCACCCCACTCACCGCGCCACGCCCCCAAAACATCCCTCGAACACTCCCACTCTTACGCACACAGGGTGCCCTAGGCATGCACACTCCTGCAGACCCATGCCACGCCGATCCCCGCAACACATTCGCCATGTCTTGGAGAAGCCTCCTGAGCTTTCTGACAAGGCTGCAAGGCCGTTTGCGTGTTAACAGGTGTAGGAGGTCCGCCGCTATTGACGCAAGCAAGCAGCTTGCTTGCAAGCCCCCTCCAGGTCTCCCTGCTGTAGGCTAAGAATCGCAGGTTGCGTGGACTTCTCTCGCACACAGCTCCAGGTAGGAAATTGGCTTCGAAGGCCGAAGTATCAGCTAAAATCAATCGAAGACTCCTGCTACGAATGCATGCGAATGGAGGTGGGAAGATAGTCCCACCTCGGAAGCTGTCTGCGCACTGCAGCTGAATAAATTGAAAAAGTGCACATGCCTTATCGCCTCCTGACCACGGGGTGAGGTCCCACTCACCTTCACCCGCCTCGTCCGTGATCCAACCTCCACGGACTTGGCGTGACCTGTATACCCGACTCTGCACTCCTTGCCCACCACCGCACGCCGGTGGGCCTGGTCCTAGGCACGTACCCGACCCGATTACTCGAGATGGTGGCTCTGGGAGAGCGAGCCTAAGAGAGAAAGATGAAGAGAGAGCGCGCGCGGGTAGGGGTAGGTTTTGCTCTCGTAGGAAAGGAGAAGAAGAAGAAGCCAAGGAAGAAGGCGAAGGCTAGAGAAGGCTAAGGAAGGAGAAGGCAAGGCTGAAGAGGAAGAAACTGAAGTCAGAGAGGCTGAAGAAGAAAGAGAACGAAAGAAAAGGAGAAGGATTGAAGGTAGAAGAAAGGAAAGAGTCGCCAGAAGAAGAGAAAGAAGAAGAAGAAGAAAGAGAAGAAGCCAAAGGCAAAAGAAAAGAAGCAGAGATAGACTAAGGCATGAGATCAGAACAAAAGAAAGAAAGGAAGCTTCAGATCAGAGAAGAGAAAAAGAGAAGAAATAATGCATTGTAGCACCCATAGTTTAAGACATCTGATTCACAAAATCAGACATCCATTTTTTGTGCTTTCTTTATATACATTGATATTCTGTGTCTACATTTATCTTTTTGCACTATAACTCTGATTTTCATTGCATATTATATTCAATTTTTCAAAGTTGTGCTCTTGATTTCTAAATCCCAATTTGCTCCCTGTGTTCGACCTCGGACTTAAAACTTCGAGTAATAAAATCTATTTGTTTTTGAGCAATTTTGACCTATACTACGACGCATCGATTTTAAAACCTGATTTCGCTTCGACAAAATAATTGGAGTAGCTCCTCTTACATAGCTACAACCTATGACTCATCCTTTAATGCCTCGTCAACTTTCTTAGGTTCAACTTGAGAAACAAAGGCATTAAGAACAAAATCAGCTCTAAATTGAGATTGGGTTTTTACACCTTGTTCAACATCTCGTATAATTTGATCTTGAGGGTGATCCTTATGGTGTACCCATTCTTTTGGAAGATCATGTACATGTCGTGTATCTTCCATTTTTGATACATCGACGAAGGGGGTATCCTCATCATCTGACTCTAGATGATTTGGTTTTGGTTCTCCTAAAGTTGTTTCATCAAATGAAACACGTAGGGATTCTTCTACAACAAAAGTCCTTTTATTAAAGACTCGATAAGCTTTGCTTCTTGTTGAATAGCCAATAAAGATGCCTTCATCACCTTTAGCATAAAAATTATCAAGTCTATCTCGGGTGTTTAATAAATAACATCGACTTCCAAACACCCTAAAATATGAAATCCTACGGGACTTCTCATAATATAGCTCATATGGAGTTTTTTTAATAATAGGTCTTAAAAGAGTTCTATTAAGAACATAACATGTCGTATTAATGGCTTCAGCCCAGAAATATTTTTGAAGCCTAGACTATAAGAGAAGTTCGGGCGCATTCTTGTAGAGTGCAATTCTTATGCTCTACAACACCATTTTGAGATGGTGCCCGAGGGAAAGAAAACTCATGGGATATGCTAGAATTGACACAAAAACTTGAAAATTTTTCATTTTCAAATTCACCCCCATGATCAGTCCTAAGTCTAATAATTGAAGATGATTTTTCCTTTTGAAATCTTCGAGCAAGACTTAGAAGGGAGTCAAATGAGTCATCTTTATGTTTCAGGAAGATGACCTAAGTGAACCTTGAGAAGTCATCATCAATAAGTAGGCAAAATTTTGATCCATTTAGGCTCTCAAATCGTGTTGGCCCAAATAGATCAAGGTGTAACACCTCTAAAGGACATGTAGTTGAAACTAAGTCTTTTGGTTTAAAAGAAGCCTTGTGCATTTTTCCGAGTTCACAAGATTTGCACAATGCGTCTTTTTATAAGTTAGTTTGGGTAGGTCCCTTACTAACTTATTTTTGGCTAGCTTATTTAAATGTTTGTGATTTATGTGACCTAGCCTACGGTACCATAAATCCACCTCAACATGAGTGGCAAGCAGACATTTCACAAATTTCTCTTGTGAAAAATGAAGAGCATAGATATTTTCATATCTAAAACCTTTAATTAAAATTATATTAGTTCATTCTTTTTAGTAGTTTAATCCAGTTTTTGTAAACAATACATCACAACCATTATCACATATTTGACTAACACTAAGCAGGTTATGTTTTAAATTATCTACTAAAACTACATTTAGTACCTGCTTAGATGAATTACTTATTGTACCTTCACCAATAATGTGACAACGTTTGTTATTGTCCAACTTGATGTGTTCTTCATCTTGAATTATTGTCCATTTGATAAAGAGGTTGGAGTGTCCCGTCATGTACTTGGAACACCCACTGTCTAGGATTCATTTGTCTTTCTTGACCTGCAAAATAATTTGATAAATTTGATTTAGGTACCCATTTTCTTTTGGGTCCTTGATGGTTAGTTCCCTTTAAATCCCTAGATTTATAGATCACTTTTGTGTTGGATCTATAATTCTTGGGATTCTTGACCTTTTGGTAAATCCATGCATGCGTGCCTAAGTGCATGTGATTTATTTTATGTGTTCTTTTTTCCACGAAATTTTACTTTTAATGCATTGCAAAATTCAGTATTCAATCTAGTAGTTGTTTTAAGGTTGTTTAAAGTTCCCCCAAAATGTTCATAAATATCCTCTAATTTTACTATCTTTGCATGCAATTGTGAATTAGTGTCTTTTGCTATATCTAACTTTATTTCTAAACAAGATTTTTCTATTGCCAAAGTCCTATAGTTATTATGTAAAACTTTATTTTCCTTTTTAATTAACCTAGCTTTGTAATACAAGTTTTCATATGCTTGCAATAATTCATTAAAAGTAACTTCGAAATCTACCTCATTTTCTGAGCTATTGTCATTTGCCATCAAACATAGATGAGCAACTTCATTTTCCTCGGATTCTTCAGAGGAGGATTCCGTGTTGGAATCGCTGTCGTCCCAAGTAGCTTTGTACGCTTTTCTTGAAATCCTCTTCTTACGATCAACTTCTTTATCTTTCTTTTCTTCCTTTTTCTTCTTAATCATTGGACAATCTTTTCATACGTGTCCCCTTTTCTTGCATTCAAAACAAACTATGTCATTTGAAAACTTATTTCCTCTTTTACCTTGCTTTCGGATGAATCGTCGAAATCTTCTTGTTAGAAGAGCAAGCTTTTCTTCTTCATCGGAGTCGGAGTCTTCGAGATCTGAGTCTTCCTTTAGAGCTTTAAAAGCAAGCTCTTTCTTCTTGCTTACTGATTTCTCCTCATTTTTCTTCATATTCTCTAGTTGGACCTCATAGGCCATGAGGCTTCCAATCAGATCAAGAGAAAGGACGGAAAGGTCCTTTGCCTCTTGAATTGCCATTGACTTCGGAGGCCAATCACTTGTAAGAGATCTTAAGATCTTTCTTACAAGTTGTTCTTCAGTGAATTTCACTCCTAAATTCTTCATGGGGTTGACGATATCCCCAAGCCTCGTGTACATTACCTTGATTGTCTCACCTTTCTCCATCCTGAAACACTTAGCTTTTTGTTAGAATAGATATGCATGTTTCTTTTACCTTGTTAGTACCTTCGTAGGTGACTTGCAGCGTATTCCATATCTCGTATATGGATTCGCAAGATGAGATACGGTTGAACTCCTTTGATAACACACAATACAGTGCGTTCATCGCCATTGCATTGCTCATGATCTTTTTCTTTTGATTCGCTGTCCACGATACTCCTTGTGGCTTCGGATCAGTGTATCTCTCTTGAATGAGGGTTCACGACTCCTCATCCATTGCCTTGAGGAAGATTTGCATCCTCCTCTTCTAGTACCCATAGTCCTTCCCATCGAGATAGGGATGACGTGTGGATGACTGGCCTTCGGTGCGCTTGGTTGATGATGCCATCGCGAGTGAGATTTTTTACTTCTTCTCGCTACTCGCTTTGATACCACCTGTAGGATCTAAAAGGCACAAGCACTCTAGAAGGGGGGATGAATAGTGTGGTAAACAAAAATTATGCAAGTAAAGAAAACCACAAAATATAGCACCAGATGTATAGTGATTCCCCTCACTTGGGTACTCCATTACCTAAGTCTCTTGGCTTAGGATTTTTAACTCGATTCCCTCAACCTGGAGGGAATCGATTTACTATAAATGGGGGTAATTAACGAGTTACCTCAACCCAATTACAAGATTGGATAAAAACGAAAAAGATATAGGTGTAAGCAAGAAATAATTTAGCTTACAACTAAGTTCCTAAGTCTTCAACAAGAATTAACTTAAAGAAAAATTGATCAATCTAACAAAAAACACTTAAAGTGAAAAGGAGTGATTTACGATGAAGAACAAATTTGCTTGAAGGGACTTGTTGCAAAGAGTGAATTGCCTTGAAGAAAAATGCAACAAATTCACAACCCTTGTAGCTTGAATTGAGAAATATGGAGATTTGAGAAAGGAGATTTTCTATGCTTGTGTTATGTGCAAAAGACACACACAAGGTATTTATATAAGCCACTAAACACCTTCCCTATGATTACTAGCCGTTAGGGGAAAAATGGGAAGATTAAAGATATGATTAATTGTAAAATAGTTGTTCAGATTAGTCACTACGGTTAGTTGGTACTGGTACTAAAGTTGTGGTACCGATGCTGATTACTCACAGTTAACCAGTAGCCAGCCCAACAAAGCCTGGGTATCGGTACTCATCATGGGTACTGGTACTTAGTGATTATAGTTGAGTACCAATTAAGTCACTAGGTAGTGGCACTCATGATAGGTCCCGGTACTTGTGACTCACAGATTCGGGTCAAGTTATAAACTGTGACCTACATGTACCGGTAATGGTGATTAGTTCTGGTACTTATAAGGTCCAGGCACTACCTAAGTCTTTAAATTGTGAGCACCTGGTACCGGTACTCATCATGAGTATCGATACTTGTTGTTCACAGTTTGGGACTAGGACCCAAACCTATGCCTAGCAGGTACCGGTACTGGTGAACAGTATCGGTACTTGCAACAAGTACCTTGAATAAGATTTATTCAACAATCTAAGTGATATTTGAATGCAAATATATGATTAATATGACAACGAAACAATATTAGTTTTTCAAACGAATAATAGAACGAGAGTATGATTCTTAATTGTCTCTATTTTCATTTTAATTCCTAAATCATTTTTTTTGTTAAGAGACATACAAAATCTAGATTACAAGATATAAGAACAATATGAAATCAATCTTCATTCTTCATGTCATCACCATTCTTTCATACTTCCTAAATCCTGTGATTTCCTGAAAATGACACTCATTTGTTTTAAAATAGTTTTGTTAACACCAAAACATAAAAGAGAAGTGGAACTAGGTCCAACAGTTGAAATTCCCTACTAGGAGGGGGTGACGTAATAATTGCGGAAATAAATATAAACAATCTCACAAAATATACAATCACACAAGTACACAAGTATTTTTAGGTGGAAACCCAAACCGGGTGTAAACCACCACCTAACGAATCACTTTAAACGAGGGTGATTCAACCTCAAATACAACCACGCTACAAGTGCGAGGGTAGCGTTCCTCAACCCCTTCTCTTCACGAGAAGGATTTTGCCCCTCGAAGGAGACGGGAAATCGCAAAGGGAATACCCAACCAAATAAAAAAGATTAAAATAACAAATAATCCTATAGAGCCAACAAAGTAATTTTAAACCTTGCTTCTATAGGAATTAGGAAACTCCCCTTTGAAAGGAGTGCGTCGGCGACGCAGATGCGTGAACAACACGACGGCGCTACGTCGCTCTCGTGAATTACGGCGGGAGAGCGGGTGCGTAAAGCTTGATGCTCTCAAGATGAAGAATTAGAGCTTAGAGAGCAAGAGAGACACAAAATGGTTTGAAAGTGTATTGCAAGGTGTGTCTTGTGTTTCTTGGTGTATTTTTGTGTTGCAAAGGTTCCCCTCTATTTATAGAGGCCTTAGGAAGGCTTTGGAAGGCTTAGGAAAGGTTCCATAGCCGTTGGGTGCAAAGCCCATGTGAATCAACCCGAAATCAGGAACAATCATTGCACAGACAGGGTTATCAGACGTCTGGAAGACCACTTTAAGACGTTTGATTTCAAGGTCAGACGTCTGATTTCGGGCGGGTTCCTTCCTGACTTGAATCAGATCTAAACAGTGTTCTTGTGTAAGTCCATTAGACGACATATAGGACGTCTGACACTATGTCTGGACGTCTGGAAACCTACTTTTTCTTGGGAATGGATTTGCAATGGCTATAAAATCTCTGAGAAGAGATTTTCGGGTCAGTCGAGGCAAAACGGTCAATTATCTGACGTCTGGAAGGGCTCAAGGATGTCCGACAAGGCTCTAACGGTCATATCCTTGAGTGTATGCTAAGAGAGCCAACGGTCCACTAATTGGACGTCTGGCAAAGTCATCAGACGTCTGTTCTAAGGTCTGGACGTCTGATTTCATCAGACAGAACTAACAATGTCCAGCCTAAATGTTATTAGATGTCTGAATCAACAGTCAAACGTCTTAAAACGCATTATCAAACGTCTGATTTTGGAATTAGACGTCTGGAAACTATGTTTGAACCCTATATTGGTTTTCTAAGTTTTCTACAGAAAACCTAAGTATCCTAGGGTTGTGCGGGTGCTCCTAGGACTACTGTTAGGGTACTTTGAGGCTCTTTAACATAATTTTCTAGGGAAATAAAGAGCAAGAAAATAAAGACAAAAGTACATGAAAGGAATAAAAATGGAATTCTATCCTATTCTTCTTGTCCTTCCATCTTCAATCTATCGCTCCTCACGAATCTTCTCTGTTCTCCGTCAAGCTCCTCCAATCCGTCCTGGATGCGAGCTCGAATTTCGTCTAATCATGTATCCATTTGCAATTGGCCTGAAATCTAAGACTCTAAGTGCAAATGTTAAATAACACGTGTTTTGTTATAATCAAAATAAATGATCGTGGTGCTCTAGCACCAACAACAGTAAGTGGTCAGCTACCACATTCTGCTTTCCCGCCTTGTGGCGAATTTCAAGATTGAATTCTTGCAACAGCAAGATTCAGCAGATTAATCTAGGCTTCGCGTCCTTCTTCATGACTAAGTGCTTCACTGTAGTGTGATCCGAGTAAATGATGATGTGGGAACCCAGGAGGTATGACCTGAATTTCTCCAGGCCAAATACTATAGCCAACTGCTCTTTCTCCATAATAGTGTAACTACGCTGAGCCTCGTCCAATGTCATGCTGGCGTAATATATGACTACCGATTTCCCATCAATTTTCTAACCCAGTACCGCACCTACTATGTAGTTAGATGCATCGCACATGATCTCGAAGGGTTGAGACTAGTTAGGAGATTGCAGGATTGGTGCTTGGGTGACTCAGTCATGTAGAAACTCAAATGCATGAATGCACTCACTAGATATCTCAAATGGCGTGGAGATTCGTTAAGGGGCGTGCGATCTTAGAGAAATCAAGTATGAATCGACGATAAAATCCAACATGCCCCAGAAATGATTTGATGTCTTTGACCAAGTTAGGCACAGGTAGCTTGGAAATTAGATTTACCTTAGCTCGGTCGACCTGGATACCTTTCTCAGAGACGAGGTGTCCAAGTACGATGCCCTTAGGAACCATGAAGTGGCTCTTTTCCTAGGAGAGAACTAGGTTCACTTCGATGCATCTTTTAAGGATCTGGACCAAATGCAGGAGGCAGTCATCAAAAGATTCACCGAATACCAAGAAGTCATCCATGAAGACCTCAAGGTAATAGCCTACCATATTGGACAATATGGCTAGCATGCACCGCTGAAAGGTGGCGGGTGGATTGCATAGCCCAAATGGCATCCTGCAGAACGCATACGTACCATAGGGGCAGGTAAAGATGGTCTTTTCCTGATCCTTTGGATGAATTGCCACCTGATTATATCCTGAGTACCCATCCTGGAAACAGAAAAATTGATTTCCTGCTAGTTTCTCAAGAATCTGGTCAATGAACAAAAGCAGGAAATGATCTTTCTTTGTGGAGGCATTCAATTTCCGATAGTCTATGCAGACTCTCCCCGAATTCGCAATACGTGTCGGGATGGCCTCTCCAGATTCAGTTGTAATCATGGTAAGCCCTACCTTCTTAGGCACAACTTGGATTGGTCTCACCCAGCGACTGTTAAAGATCGGGTAGATGATACTAGCATCTGACCACTTGATGATCTCTTTCTTCATGACTGCCTATTGATTCAGATTGAGTCTTCTCTGCATCTCTCAAGATGGTCGTGAGCCCTCTTTGGTGTAGATACGGTGTGTGCAATACGAGGGATTGATACTAGTTTGATCATCGAGAGTCCATCCGATGGCTTTCCGATGCTATTGGAGAATAGAAATCAGCTTCGCCTCTCAATTAGATGTGAGTCGGGAATTGATGATCACATGAAATGCTTGATTGAAACCCAAAAACACATATTTTAGATGATCTAGGAGAGGTTTCAACTCCATAACAAGGTTAGCAGCAACGAGTGGGGATTCAGGATGGGCCTCAGAGGATAAAGTGGGAGCTAAGGGTGAATCTGGATCAGCTCTGGGCTCCTCTATCTGTGGGTCAGAATTTTCTCGGGGTTGAGGATCAGAGATAATTGGTTCTTCTTCTACAAGTAGATCCTCAACCAGAGAATTGACGTTGCACACTTCCTCGATTGCCCCATAGTTTATTCCTTTCTAGGCCTTAAAAAAATATCAATCTTTAGTAACTGGTTCTCGAATTTCAACTTGATCTAGCCCTCTTCGTAGTTGATATTCTCCCTAGCTGTGGCTAGGAATGGTCTCCCTAAGATGATCAGTGTTTTCCTTAAGTTTTTAGGAGTATCCATGTCTAACACGATGAAGTCCATTGGGAAATAGAAATCACGGATCCGAACCAGAACATCCTCGAGAATATATCTAGGTGACTTGATTGATTGGTCTGCTAATTGCAAGGTTACGTCAGTCGGTTTGAGCTCAGTTTCCTCACACTACAAGAATATTGCATATTGCCAACCATTAAAAATGATCGGCAATGTTAAAATAACCGTTGATAAAAAGGGTCAAGGAATATACTGTCGCTATTAGGTTTTCTCGATCATTTTAGAACAATAGTGTTGGGAAAAAGGTAGACCACCACTCGACGCTTGGTTATTTCTCTCATCTGTTTTCGACGGTCGCGAAAGTTTTTTTTCGACTGTTATAAATAAACGGCCGACGAAAACATTTATTTTAACCGGTATTTAGGCGGTCGGCTAAGATCATATTATTGATCGTTTATCAATAACCGTTGAGAATGTTCGTATTTCCGTTCGTTTGTGAACGGTCGAGAATATTAATATTTTCGACCGTTCACATACAGCTGTTGGAAATTGCAATAGTCTCGTCTGTTCTTGAATGGTCGAGAATATTAATATTCTCGACCGTTCACATATGATTGTCAAAAATTGCAATATTCTCGTTTGTTTTCAAATGGTCGAGAATATTAATATTGTCGATGTTTCTAAAATAGTGGTTGACAATACTAATATTTTCGTCTGTTAAAAATGGTCGAGAAAGTAATTTTTTTTTAAAATGTGTTTAATTTATGTTGAAGACCTGTAAAGAACTGCAAATCTAGTAAAAATATAATCAATCACACAACTTAAAATATTTTTGCATCTATTTAAAACACACGAAATCAGAATAAAAATTATATATATGAAATAATGTATACAGAGTTCATTACAAATGATAATGTATATAAAAAATACAATCATGCTGTGGCACCAATGCCTCTAGCATCGCTATCACCTAAATCGTCGTCATCATGATGATCTCTATACTAATGAAGGGATGGGTGATCAATACCTCCCTTCTGAAGTAATGCCAGCAGCTCATCGCGTTGTCCCTGACTAGCGTCGTCAGCTCAT
Organism: Thalassia testudinum; assembly: GCA_037157565.1. Lineage (NCBI taxonomy): Eukaryota > Viridiplantae > Streptophyta > Magnoliopsida > Alismatales > Hydrocharitaceae > Thalassia > Thalassia testudinum. Next base: position 102,573,397 of record JAZHRO010000024.1, on the reverse strand, counting down.
CGATCCGCTGGTCCTTCTCCTTGTCTTTGCGGCGTAATGCTGCAATCTCCTTCCTTATCTCATGCACCTCAGCTGAAGAGGATGATGCTCCCCTTCTCCCATACCACCTCGAGACGGTCTCGCTCCTCCCTGCGCTACGAACGTACCGGCTATGCTTAGGTGGCATGACGGTTCGGTAGGCCTCCTCTGCTGTCAGTGGCTGTTGAACTGTAACAGAGTTGGCATCTTCAGGAGAATGCATTAAGTTGATCATATTATCCTGAAAGATATTTAATTACATTAAGTAATTTCATTTAGTTATATAATTACGAAATCAAATAAAAGTATTATCTTTTTTAACTTACGTGTCTTTGTTGGTATGTGTCGTGAAGCCACTCTCCTCCATCTCCCTTCCCCTCTCCTTTATTTCCCTACACTTCTCCCTTCCTCTTTCTTCTCCTCTCCCTTCTCTTTCCCATCCCTCCATTTCCCTTCCCCTCTCCTCTATTTCCCTCCACCTTTTCATACCTCTTCTCTTTTCCTCCATTTTCCCCTCCATTTCCCTTTTTCCTTCTCCACATTCAACATAAAACATTCAATATACAAAAAGTAAATAAATGAATCATTCCACACGAAAAATAAATCTAACTGGGCACACCCTACACAAAAAATAAACCTAAGTGGGCACACCCTACATTTAACATGATAACAACATTTAAAAAAAAAAAGTAGTAAGAAACTCACCATAATGACAAAATGATCCACATACTGTGCAGAAACAGTAGGAGAATGCGAAGAACTTATATGAGAAGGCAATAAAAAATATTTCATTTTTGAAATATAAATGAACATAAGATTTGATAAAAGATAAAATAATTTAAAGGAAATTTAAACAAAATAGATAACTAAGAATTTCTTAAATTATTTATATTTATGGTTATGGATTAATACTTTTGACAAATTACATTTTATGTCAATGTTAGTTGCACCAAGGGCAAGTACTTCACTTTGTGGGTTTTGCTGATATACTTCAGATTCAACATCTGGGTGTAGATCATTTCCCTCATCGTATTGTCCACGTGGTTGAGCTATAACTGTTATAATTCACCCATTTCTACTATTATTAGGCACGTAGAATACTTGTGCTACTAGACAAGCTAGTGTGAATCGTTCTGATAATTGGAGGATGCGACGGTTCTTACTTAAGCTCAAGAAACTGTGTTTCTTATCGACTTTGAATCCAATGTCTTCTTTAAAAACATCAACCCAATCACACTTGAATAAAATCACCTTACGGTTAAACCTAAAACTCATTTTCACAATCTCTTCAATTTGATTGTAATACCCATCAGAACTAGTGCTTAGGTCACAATTGACGACAACTCCCGCCTGTTGTGTGGCCTTCTCATCATCAATGGATCGTACTCTGAATCTGAAATTGTTAATTATGAATCCCGAATGGTAACGTTTGTATGTCAAAGGTGTATCAGCAATTATATCAAAATCCTGTACTCACCGTTGATCCCCATCTTCCTTCAGTTTATTTACATGATCCTTGAACCAATCAAGGAACTAAAAGTCGTGTGTAGATGACATAGAGGATGCTTTGAATTTATTGTAAAATTCATCCACTTCTGGAATTTGCTTCAGAATGTACAAGTGTCAATTGTCGGTCCATTTTCGAGATGGGTTTAACCTCTGTCCGGAGGATCAACCTTCGTCTGATGTTAAATATGGACAGACAATCTTCATCATTATCATTAAATTCTCCTTCATAGTTTCATTCAAGATGATTAAATTGATTGTCTGTTTCATTCATGTACATTACACAGAAGTTAATATATTCTTCTACAAGATAGCCTTCAACGATTGATCCTTCTGGCTTAGCTTTATTCAAGACATAATCTTTCAGTTTCTTCAAATATCGTTCAATTGGATACATCCATTTGTACTGCATGGTCTAGCAATTCTCGCTTCATTCGAAAGATGAAGCGTGACATGAACCATCATGTCGAAGAATGCAGGTGGGAAAATTTGCTCCATTTTACAAAGTGTGATTACAATTTGTTTATCCCAATAGTCTAACAATTCGGGGTCTAATGTCTTTGAACATATGACTTTAAAATATCTACTCGTCTCCGTGAAATAATCGACAACCAGATCAGGCATCACTCCAATATCGCTAGTGGGAATAAGATTTGCATGTACACATGAGAATCATGACTTTTTAACCCCGTAATGTTCTTTTGCGCTTCATTTACGCAACGTGAAAGCTGTGATGGATACCCATCAGGAACTCAAATGTCTTTAAGGAAAGAGAAAATCCTTTACCTCTGCTCTCCGGTAAAATTGTATATAGCTTCGGGAAAGTGAGACCCTCCTTCTTCAATGTGCAACTCAGGACGAATAGACAAAATTTTCATTTCATTCCTTGTTTTAACTGTATCTTTCGGACTGTCTATTAGGTTTAATACATCAAAAATGTTGTCCATTATATTCTTCTCGATATGGATAACATCTAAATTATGTTGCACTGTCAAATCCTTCCAATATGGAAGCTCCATAAAAAATATGCTTTTCTTCCTAAACCCTGAATGTTGGAAGGAAGCCAAGTCATTCTTGAAAAGACGACCCAAACGTATTTCTCCGAGCTGTTGCAATGTCTCCATGATTTTCATCCCCGACAGCCTAATAGAAGATGTACTGAGTTTATTCTTCGGATTCCTGGACTAATATCGACATGCTTTACCATCAAATCTGTCCTTAAATTGTGAAGTTTACCATCTGTGTTTGATGGGCAAAAATCTGTGGTGCCCTAAGTAACAGAACTTCTTATTTTCAGGCAATCTCAGGTAATGAGTATCATCCATATAGATTGGACAGGCAAACTTTTCCTTCATACTCCATCCTGACAAATTTGTATATGTTGGAAAGTCATTGATTGTCCATAGTAGTGTTGCATGCAACTGGAAGAATTGTTTCTTCTGTGCGTCATATGTTTGAACACCACTGTACCACAAGACTTTCATTTCATCAATCAATGACTAGAGATAAAGATCTATTGCATTTCCTAGTTACTTGGGTCCTGGGATAAGGAGTGTCAACATCATGAATGCAGATTGCATGCATAGCCATGGGGGTAAGTTGTAAGTTATCATGACCACTGGACATATGGACTATGATGGATACATGCTCTTGAATGGGTTGAATCCATCGCTTGCAAGACCTAGTCTAACATTTCGTCCCTCCTCTGCGAATAATTGTGATTCTCATTAAATCTGTTCCACTCATTAGAATCTGTTGGATGACGGATGTGTCAATCTTTCGATTTATTATCCTGATGCCACAACATCAGTTTTGTTATTTTGTTGTAAATGAATAGGCGTTGTAGCTTAGGGATCAGTGGAAAATAACGGAGAACCTTCTCCAGTTGTTTCTTCCTGCTGATGTTTGTTGACTTACCTACCTTATATCTCTCCTCACCACATTCACGATAGTTAGTCAACCTGAGTACTCATTTCTGTACAGGACATAATCATTACGACAAGCATCAATCTTCTCTCATTTCAGTTTGAGTCCACGTATCTACTTCTTCTCATCATACCATGACTTAGGATACCCAGCTGGATTATTCAGCAGATCTCTAATGAATTCCAGAACCTCAGACATTAATTTCGCTGTGGTTCTATTCATCACTTTCATCTGAAACAATTTTAGAAGGAATGATAACTTCGACATTGATATTCCAGGAGCAATAGGATCCTCTACTGCTTTGATTGCATCATACAACTCATTACAATGTCGTAATGTCTCATCATCATCTGCATCCTCATGGTCTGCTACTCTCATATCATGTAACATTTCATCCAATTTATCTCTTTGATTATCATCACTTTCTTCAAAGGCTTCAATTCTCTTATTTCTAACTTCCCTCATTTGCTCACCATGAGCTGTCCAATTTAGTAATGTTGCTACCAACCATTACATATCATATGCTCCAAAACTGTGTCCCGGTCATAGAAAAATCCATTCAAACAGTGTCTACATGGGCATAAAATCAGCTGAAGGAATTCACCTCGTCAAATGTCTTCCTACCAACATAAAATGCCCACTCCAGAAACGAAATCACTCCACTCTTGTATCCGTGGTAATTTGAATTCCTCATACTGATCCATGACTTATCCATGATAATTAACCTAAATGTAAAAGACAACCGCTCATAAGTTGGACTCGAATAAGGTAAAAATGTGTATTTTAAGATCACTCATAAGTTAGACTTGAATAAGGAAGAAATTTGTATTTTAAGAAGATTTTCACTTGATAGCCCATCCTTGAAGATTTGATCACAACATTACTTCTTGCATGCAACCAGTGTTTAGAGAAATTTCAGCAGCATTTCCCCACACTTCTCTAGAATACCCCTTAAGACTAACCTTAACTACATCCCCAATAGCTCCCACTAAAGGGCACTTCGGGAACGGAGCTAAGATTAGTTGGTATACCAGAGAAGAGCAAGAAAATGCGATCAAAATTTCTCCAAACACTAGCTACATGCAAGGAGTAACCCTAAGTTGTGATCAAATCTTCAAGGACCCCCCTTTGTTCAGAACTTCTCTGAACAAAGGACAACGATACTTATGGCATGTTATAAAGATAATGCATTATGCATGTAAGTGAGGTATACACACCCTCGGCATTGTCCATATAACATGATCATAAGTCTCGATGGGGCTAGTATTTTGACACAATTATATCCCTCCCACAACCTGTTACCTAGGGGTTAGAGTTTCTATTGCTTGTCATCAAGTGCATCTAAAATTGTGCAAGTGTGTGTATCTACAAAGTTGTAATAAAAATTTCATAATCAAACATAAATATCAAATATCAAAGGCATGTCCACCAAGAGGAAAAATGTCAAGCAAGTCAATAGATGACATAAAATTGTTAGCTGTAGGAAGGGATCTAAAGAAAGTCTTTATTTTAGCTACAAGCATGTATGGGTCAACTTCAATATTTCTGGAAGTAACTTCGCATCTTTCTTTCCAGATAAGCCACAAGGTTGTTGCTATGGCCGACCTAAAAAGCCAAAGGCTTTTATTCTTTTTACTCCCACCTCCTCCACCATGGAGGAATAAACACAAAATTCGAGGAGGCCAGTTGAAATTTGGTAACAGCAAACTAAGGGTGGTTTTTGTGAAAGAACATTTTTTTAAGATGTGATCCACACTCTCTGAACTTGATATGTAGAGAATCCACTAGTTGGGGAGTTGAAAGTCGCAGGACTGTAATCAGTACAGAGTGAGGAGCTTAGCATGTATCGCCATCCAGAGAAAAAAAGGCAATTTCCGGAGGGAATAAGTGGGACCATATAAGACTTTGTAAGGCACGTCTAATCCCCCCATCTGAAATAAATGGGAAACTATTTTTGGACACACAACCTTAAACCTTAAACACTAAACCCTAAAACCTAACCTAAAAACAAATAACCATAATTGAACTCTACTCCTAAACACAAAACCATCAACCCAAAACACAAAACCCTAAACACAAAATGTAAAACCTAATCACAAACCCTACTCCTATACTTGTAGCAAATCGTAAGCCGAAAAATTTCGGTAGAGTTTCCACTATAATATGGAATTTCTCTTAAATCCTACATACACAATGCATCACAACAGATGTGGGTACACAAATAACAATTACCAACCATTTCAGTAAGCCATATGTGGGCACACCCCACAATGACAATTACTAACAATTACAAACAATTATCCTACATATGTGGGCACACCCCATAAATAACAATTACTAACAATTTAACTAAACCAAAAATATAAACTAATAACATGTTACTGCATTCATATATAAAAATCAAAGCTAAGTACTTAATAAAAAAAAATGACCTAGCTATTTGAGAGGAGGGGGGAAGTGGTAGAGGGTGGTGGTGGTGGTGGTTGCAATCGGTGGTGGCCATGGTGGTGGGGGTGGAGGCATGGAGTGGTGGTGCTGGTGGTAGGGGTAGGGGGTGGTGGTGCTGCTGGTGGGGGGAGGGGGTGGCGGGTTGTGGTGGTGGTGGCTGTAGGGGGAGTGGCTGTGGTGGCGGGGGGTGGTGGTGTTGGTGGCGGGTGGTGGTGGTGGTGTTGGTAGGGGCAGGAGGTGGTGGCAGCGAGTGGTGGTTGTGTTGGTGGTGGTGCTGTGGGTGGTGGTGGTAGAGGTGCTGGTGGTGGTGGCAGAAGTGGTGGTGACGGGTGGTGGTGTTGCGGGTGGTGGCTGGTAGTGGTGGTGCTGGTGGTGGGTGAGGGGGAGGGTCAGGGAAGGTTGGCGACATGGGGGAGGGGAAGGAGGAGGCGTGCGGAGGAAGAAGAAGAGGAGGGGGACAACTACCCCTTGAGGTCACAAAGGAGGAGTCGAGGTAGAGGAGGAGCCGCAGCGATGCTCGTGGAGGAGCCGAGGGGAGGTCTCGCGGAGGGAAGGGGTAGGAGGAGGTCACAAGGTGGAGGAGGAGCCACTTCAAATTTGGGATGAAGGGGGAGGGAGTCGGGTTTGCGCTAGGGATTTAACTTAACATTCTTGACCATTCCTAAGAAATGGTCGGTGATACTCTTATTACCAATTGTTAATAACGGTCGGGAATAACTCCTTTTCCTATCGTTAAGGTCGAATGACCGACGATAGACTTTGAAAATTTGCTTGCCCGCGCTTGCGGGTAATGAAAACATTATTGTCGACCGTTAATATGGAAATAGTCAACTATACTATTATTGTCGATCGTTTATGATGGTTGACAAGGGTGTCAACCCGACGTCTTAATTTTACTTCACTTTCTCGGCCGTTATATATTGCACAGTCAAGGATTTCTTTATCCTCGATCGTTTAAATAATAACGGTCGAGTAAATTTTTAGTCTTGACCGTTTATAGTGGTCGAGAATGGTCTCAACCTCCTCGACTATTTTCCAGATGACAAAATTAATGATTGGACTTTTGACAACCATTCCTATTAAAACGGTCGAGAATAACATTATTGCTGACCGTTACTTGAATGGTCAAAAATATCCGTTGCGAACAATACTTTTTCTACTAGTGTTAAAATGGTCCAGTAGGGATGTAGGTATTAGGTTTATGGAGGCTCCTAAATCCAATAATGCTTGATCGAATTCTAAATCATCGATCGTACAGGAGATCAAATGGGTGCCAGAATCTTTTGCTTTTTACTGGAGTTTGCTCAAGATGATCGAGCTGACTTGCTCAGAGAATATGATCGGACTCTCGTCTTTGTTTCACAACTTACGCTTTGGTGTACATAAATCCTTCAGAAATCTTGCGTAAGCCGATACGGTGTGGATCGCATCCATCTAGGGGATGTTTATCTAGACTTACTTAAAGAGCTTGACCAAATCTTCCTCGGGTTTGGGTTTCCTCTTTCCCTTGGTCAAGGCCTCAGGAAATAGAACCTCTGTTGGTTCCTCTAGAATTGGTTCAGGTTCTGGATCTGGGATAGGGGTGTCCTGGATAACCAACCTAGGGTTAGGCTCTCAATTACCAGGCTGAGAATGGCTCGGATAAGGTGGATCCTGAGTCGACTTGCCACTACGGGTGGTAATAGAATTAAGTCTCTCTTGCTTTTGGTTCGGAGTCGACAAAATAGGTGGTTGCTGCTTGATGAGAACCTCATCATGAACCCTAAGTAGCACATTTTAACCTAATAAATTGGACAAAAGCTCCTACATAACCTAAGGAAAGGCCTAAATTAGAGAATTGCAAATCTGAGAATAAAACATTATACAAGGGGTAAAACTACAATTTTACCATTGCAGTACATGAACGGGATTTTTAAGGGTCTAGACATAGGTTAAGTGGACTTAATAAGAGAAAAAGTGGGATGGTTTGGTCAGAAAAGGGTTATGACAAAATCTGGGAATTAAATGACATTTTATAACCCTAAAGCAAACCCACTTTAATTCACGAAGTTTGAGGTAAGATAAAAATCAATTAAACCCTCTAAAATTCATGAAAAAATATCCCCTAGGGTTTAGAACCTTCAATTTGGCCATTGGAACCTATCTTGACTTAGACCATTTTTGACCTAATTTGGGTTTTTGTGCAAAATGTCTAGTCAAATATGGTCAAACCTAAAATCCAACTTCACCATTGGATTCCTTAGCTCCAAATTAGGTTTATGCCAAAATTTGGACCTAAGGGAAGGTCGCCTTGACCCATTTTACAAAATGATCCTCAATAGTTACTTTTTGACCCTTAACTTTTTGAAACCTTGCAAAGACCCCCTATCTTTCTTGTCGTTCTCTTCAGTCTGGTCCCTCTACCACCCGCATGCACAGGCCATACCTCCGACGACTTTGCGCAAAGGATGGCGCCGCGCATGCATGGGGAGTCGACCCTAAATTTGAAAGGGGAGCTCTCTGCGAAGTCCCCTACCGCATGGATCGGCTCCCATGCCCTGTCGGCCGCCATACCTCTTGTGCGAATGTGTGAGAGGTATGGGTCTCCATCTGCCAACATCTCTGGCGAGGTTTTTCCCACCTCGTTTGTGCGCTTTGCGGTCGGCCGACGCCTATTTAAGGAGCGGCACCCTCTACCGCATCCTTCAAGCCTTATTTGGCCGAAGAAATCCCCCCAAATTCGTCTCCTCCTCCTCCGGCCATCTGCCCATAGGCTTCGGCGACTCTCCGTCCCTCTTCTCGTCGCTCTGCCACCGTAGCAGTGGCAAAGCCATCTTTGCTTCACTCCTCCGTATCGTGCAGTACCCACGCGAGCTCCTTTTACCCCCTCGTCGTCACCGCCTCTCCATCTCTGGGACTTCGTCTTCGGCGACGGTAGGCACCCGCTGCACGTCCTCCACCTCCCCCCTTCACTCCAAGTCCCACAAATAAGCTCCTCTCTCCCTACCTTTCATTTTCCCCACTTTATTTCTATTTTCGTGCCTCGACTGCCGCTGACCACCACCATCGTTCCCACCTCCGACTAGACCACTGGCGAGGAGTTCCCATCGCTCCACACCTCCATCCACCTTGCCAGACCCTGCAAAACCTCCGCCACCATCCACTGAGCACTTTCCCCATCTCCATTGCCCGCCACACACACTCTACACCTCCACCGACCTAACCCACCTTCACGGCCACAGAGCGACCTAGGCACGCACGCCTAGGTCGCCCCATGGCCAGCCAACCCCCGCCTCACCTTCGCTGTGATACGACGAAGGTTTTCCTATGGTCTGATAGGGTCACGAGGCCGTATTCGTGTATTTCAGGTTCGTGCCTCCACTGCCATTAGCGCCGAGCTTGGAGCAAGCTCGCAAGCAGCTCCGGACTCTTCCAACTCCAGGAGGCAAGCCTAGGTTGCGCGGAAGGCTTCCGCGTACTGCTCCAAGTCTTTAGTTGGTCGCGAAGACCTCGGCCTTGGCAGCTATTGCGCGTACTCCCTACTGCGGACGCACGAGAGAGGTGGGGCGCAGATAGTCCCACCTCGGGCGTTTTCAAGCGCCCCACAATGCATAAATTGAAAAAGTGATTGAGGCTTATCGCCTTAGTCACATGGGGTGAGGTCCCTCTCACCCGCTCACCCGGCCTCGTCCACCACCACCCCCCGTGGACTTGGCCTGACCCGATTGCCCAACCTATGCACACCTCGGCCACCACTGCATGCCAGTGGGCCTGGTGTCGGGCGCGTCACCCGACCAGCATACCCGAATAGGCTCTGGGAGAGCGAACCTTGGAGTGAAACAGAGAGAGAGAGACGCGGGGAGGGTAGGGGTTAGGTTTTGCCTAACCATATGCCTGTGTAGGGAACGGGAGAAGAAGCAAGGAAGGAGCGACTGAAGACTTAGCCGCGAAAGCAGCTGTGGGCAGAGAGAAGAGAAGAAGAAGGCTCAGGAGCAGAAGGAGAAAAGGAAGAGAAAGAAGAAGACAAAAGTTGAAGCAAAAGAAGAGGAAGGGGAGAAGCCACCTGAGGAATGGAAGAAGAAGAAGCTGCCGCAGAGAGGAAGGCCAAGCAGCTGAAAGAAGAGAAAAAGAAGCTAAGAAGAGGAAGAAGAAGCAGCAGCAGCAGTAGCAGTTGAAAGAAAGAAGAAGAAGGAGAGCACAAGCACTGTAGCAAGTGACTACTTAAGGCGTCTGATCCATGGAGTCAGACGTCTGAAGATAGAGAGAAAGGAGGAAAAAAGAAGAAAAGAGAAGAGACAAATTTTTATTTCCTCTCTTTAATCTTTTTGTAAAATAGTATGTTATAAATTGTGATTTTCTGCGCTTCTGGAATCAAGCTTGTTCCCTGAGTTCGACTTCGGAGAATTTTTGTATTCGAGTAATAAAATAAAATCAAACCGGTCGGTTTAACACCGCTACCAATTTTTGGCGCTGTCGCCGGGGAGCATCGAGCATTTTAGAAGCTTCAAAATCATAATTTCTGATTTTATACTAATTTAATCTCTTTTGTTGTGCAGGAATGGAAGGCAAAGAAGAATAAGCAGCCGCACAACAAACACACCAGAGGACAGGTAACCCTCAATCCTCTCGCTCTTAAGCCCCTCACATTCTAAAGAGGAAAAAGAAAAGAAAAATCAATCTAGGGCTACCTGTCTTCCATACATAGTAATTCACAAAGTTGCCTGTTTTTAAATTTCAACACATTTTATCTGCATATCCACTTAAGGTAACTAGGGCTAAAACCTTCTTGATTGAGCCCTAGTTACCCATTTCTGAGGCAACTAATTGGATCAACTAGAGCCAACCTAGGATTCTAAGCTAGGGTTTTAGAGACAGTTTAATCAAGAACTAAAAATTCCAAAAGGAGGTGTGCCTAAACCATTGCTTGAAAAGATCTATTAAGAGAAACCCTAAGAAATCCGACTCTTAATTCACTTGAACACTAAAAGAATGGACCTAATAAGCTCTCAATGGAACGAAGAGGTAAAGTTGATCCCTTGGATCAACCAACCTTCAAATTAGGTCACTTTTGCACAACAAAAGGCTTAAAGTTCAAGTGAAACCCTAAGCACCTTGATCTTAATTAAAAGTGGTAGACTTAAGAGGTCAAGGTCCCCATTCTGGTCTACCTGGAATCTTAGTGACAAGAGAGGTCGGGTGGGGGCAACCCTGTAACCCATGGGGGCGCTCTACCATGTAAGGGTCTTCGCGGGACTCACCCTCTCTGGCTACCTAGGTAATTCTCAGGTGGATGACCTTCTGATCAAGGGGTATCATCCGTCCTGAACCTCTATAGTCACCCAACATACTTTGGGTGTCTTGATTGGGTCCAGTACGTTCTAATCTCATTCAGTCCATCAGTGCTTGTTTGGTAGGAGGTCCTTGAAACCTCCTCTAGAAATCCACTCTCCCCGAGGCCAAGCCTCGGCACCCTTGTTTGTGAGACAACAACTCCACATAGACCTCTCTTCTGATTCTGAACTTAGTTCCCCTTCTTCTTCTTCCATCATGGCTCAGCCTATTGAAGAAGAGAATAATCTTGAGCACCAGCTCCAACGTCTTAATGATCTCTTCCAAAATTTCATGAACCCACCGCAGCGTCCCATGATGCGAGATCACTATAATCCTGCTGTGGTGGCAATTGAGCCTCGAGTCAGAATCCCGACTGAAGGACCTGATTCTTAATTGAAGCCCAATATGATTCATGCCATACCTAAATTTTATGGGTTTAACTCTGAAGATCCCTTCCAGCATATCAAACAGCTTAAGCATCTGGCCCAGACCTTCGGGTCAGATGTGTAGAATCGGGATATCTTACTCATGAAGATGTTCTCTTTCTCCCTTATGGACAAGGCGGCTCATTGGTATCAGACACAGACCTGTCCGATCAACACTTGGGAAGAACTTCAGTTAGAATTTTTGAAGAAGTTCTTTCCTGTTGGTTGGACAAACGCCTTGCGCCATCAGATTACTCACTTTACACAACAAACGGGAGAACCTCTTCATGAGTCATGGGATCGAGTGCCCCCATCACGGAGTTCCTAAATGGGAACAAGTCTAGTCTTTTTACCAGGGACTCCGTGAAGACATTAGATTGTTCATCAATGCAACTTGCGGAGGGAATATCATGGGTCAACATGAAGACACCGTGTGGGAGATTCTTGAGAATATGTGTGAGAACTCCATCAACAATGACTCCATGGGATTATTCAATTGGACGAATACCCGCGTAGCGACAAATCTTAGGGGAGTACATGAGACGTAGGGTCTGTCCGCATCAGTTGACCTGGAACTAATGGCCAGTCGGTTGGACAAGGTCTCAATTATTGAGAAGAAGGTGGACGAGCTGACTCAGCACTTGCAGCAAGCCACCTCTGCGGAGAACTCCTTCTCACAGCCACCTCTTACAAGGGAAACTATGCAGAACATTTTCCACCGACCTTCTCCTGGGATGGACTTGTATCCACCCCCATCTGACTCTAGGACCGGAGGGACCTCCGATCCTTTCTATTCTTGCTGGGGGAACTCTACTCCCCCATTTTCCGACTTTCCTGAGGCTCCTCAGACTTGCGAGGACCTCAACGCCATCCAGAATGACCCATTTTCCAACACCTACAACCCTTGATGGCGAAACCATCCCAATTTCCAGTGGGCGGGAAATTCTCAGAACCCAAGACCACCCTTTCAGCCTCGTCCACAAGCCCCTCGTCCTTATCAGCCACCTCAGCCTCACCCAACCCCACTTATCCATCCGGGCCCAACCAAGACCAAATGTCCCTCATCCTCCAAACTCTGGCTGACATTCAAAGAATGAATGCGGCTATCCAGAAACAACACAAGGATGAAATGATAGAGGTCTGCAACCAACTCACCCAGTTGGCAAATTCTCGCCAACCGGGCACACTTTCTTCTTAACCTCTGCCTAACCCGAATAACGTGCCGACCTAGTGGCACATTATGAACCCGAACCTAGGCCAAGCACACTTGATCTATCAGGCCCCTTCTATTCCATCACTTGACGGGATGGAAGCATCAACCTCTTATGCGGGTTACCAACAGTAGCAGCCCATCTTACCAAACCCCAACTAGAACCAGGCAGGACTAAATTCTGTGACAACCCATAGTGGTAAGGCAACCCAAGACCCACCTTATCCAGACCACTTCAAGCCTAGTAGTGACCAAACCCTAGGATAGTTATCCAAGATGGCCCTATCCTTGTCCCATATCAAAAACCTAGACCTATCATAGAGGAACCAACCAAGGTTCCATTTCCCGAGGCCTTGACCGAGGGAAAGAGGACAACTAAACCCGTGGCTCCTGAGGAGGACCTGATCAAGCTCTTTGAGCAGGTCAAAATAAACATCCCCTTAATGGATGCAATCCACCACGTACTGGCTTACGCACGATTCTTGAAAAATGTGTGTACGCCCTAGTGTAAGCCGCGAACCAAGAGTGGGAGTCCGATTATACTATTAGAACAAGCCAGCTCTGTAATCCTAAGTAAACTCCCACCCAAGGCAAAAGACCCAGGCACTCCCCTGATTTCATGTAAGATTGGTGAAACCCAACTTGATAGAGCATTATTAGACCTAGGTGCCTCCATAAACTTGATACCCATATCCTTGCTTAACCACCTAGAAAAATCTGAATTGAAACCAACTGAGGTGACATTGCAGTTAGCCTATCGATCCATCAAGTCACCTAAGGGAATTCTTGAGGATGTTATTGTTAGGGTGTAGGATTTCTACTTCCTTGTAGATTTCATAGTTCTAGACATGGACGCAATTGAGAATCCAAGGGATACACCAATCATACTAGGGAGACCTTTTCTGGCCACTGCAAAGGCCAACATAAGTTGTGAAGAGGGCCAAATAGAGCTGAAATTTGGGCATCAGACTCTCAAGATTGATATCTTTAAGGCCCAACAAGGGATTAATTGTAGTGTGATAGAGAAATTTGTGACATCAGAGCCGTGGTTGATGAACCACAAATTGAGGACAACATAATTATCCCTCATCAACCACAAGAAGATCTAAAACCGCAATTAGAGGAGTCAGAACTTGATCTAGACAAACCCATAACTTGTTCCCCACACCCACTCTGACCCACCCGCTGCTGCTGATAACCCCGTTCTAGAACTCAAGCTCCTTCCTGATCATTTGAAATATGTCTTTTTGGGTTCCAATCAGACATTTCCGGTGATTATAAATTCCAGACTCACACCTGATCAGGAATCCCGTTTGATTGCTGTTCTCCAGCAACATCGCAGAGCCATTGGTTGGACTCTCAATGATTTGACTGGAATAAGTCCCTCTTATTACACACACCGCATCTATTCGAAAGAGGGCGCATGACCTTCACGTGAGATGCAGAGACATCTGAACCCCAATCTTCAGGAGGTCGTGAAAAAGGAGATCACTAAGTGGTTAGATGCAGGGATCATCTACCCGAACTCCGACAGTCGCTGGGTGAGCCCGATCCAGGTATGCCTAAGAAGGCAGGCTCACCACCATCACGATTGAGACCGGAGAGGTCATACCTACCCGTATAGCCAACTCGTGGAGAGTCTGCATAGATTACCGAAGACTCAATTCCTCCACGAAGAAGGATCATTTCCTACTACCATTTATTGATTAGATTCTCGAAAAACTAGCGGGAAATAGATTTTTTTGCTTTCTTGACGGGTACTCCGGTTACAACCAAGTGGCAATTCATCCAGAGGACTAAGAGAAGACCACGTTCACCTGCCCCTTTGGGACATACGCCTTTCGAAGGATGCCTTTCGGTCTCTGCAATGCACCTACGACTTTTTAGCGATGCATGCTTGCCATATTCTCTGATATGGTAGGTGATTATCTGGAAGTCTTCATGGATGACTTCTCAGTTTTTGGAGCATCATTTGACGATTGCCTCCAGCACTTGGTTCACATACTCAGGCGATGCATTGACGTAAATCTGGTTCTTTCCTGGGAAAAGAGCCACTTTATGGTGCCTGAGGGGATCGTCCTAGGACATTTGATTTCTGAGAGAGGCATCCAAGTGGATCGAGCTAAGGTTAACCTGATTTCTAAACTTCCTATGCCTAGCTTGATCAGGGACATTCGATCTTTTTTGGGGCATGTCAATTTTTACCGTCGTTTCACCCCTGAGTTCTCAAAAATCACGTGCCCCCTGATCACTCTTCTCTCCAAGGATGTACCCTTTGAGATTTCCAAGGAATGCACTCAAGCATTTGAGATCCTTCGTGACCGAGTCACCCAAGCCCCGATCCTATAGTCTCTTGATTGGTTTCAACCATTTGAGATCATGTGCGATGCATTTGATTTCGCTATAGGAGCGGTTTTGGGGCAAAAGATTGACGGGAAACCCGTGGTCATCTACTACGTTAGCAAGACACTTGACGAGGCTCAACGTAACTACACGGTTACGGAGAAAGAGCTGCTAGCTATAGTATTTACCCTTGAAAAATTCAGATCTTATCTCCTGGGTTCCCATGTTATAATCTACTCGGATCACATAGCTGTGAGGTATCTCCTTCCAATGGATCTTGCTGTTGCGAGAATTTGACCTCGAGATTTATGACAAGGCGGGAAGACAGAACGTGGTAGCTGACCACTTGTCCTGCCTTCCTTCTGAGATCATCGACCCTTCTGGACCCATCACGGAGCATTTTCATGATGAGCACCTCTTGACTATTGGTACTGGGCTTCCATGGTTTGTTGATATAGTAAACTACTTGGCATCACATCAGATCCCATCTGATTGGCCGAAGGCCAAGAAAGACAAATTGTGCTCTGATGCCGAGTACTACATCTGGGAAGACCCGTACTTATTCCGCATAGGTGTTGACCAAATTATCCTGCGATGTGTCCCGGAGATCGAAATCAATGACATACTCTCTTTCTGCCATGACCAGGCATGCGGTGGTCATTTTTTTGGGCATAAAATCGCAACGAAAATTTTCCAGTGTGGCTTTTACTAGCCCACTATCTTCAAGGACGCATACAATCTCTGTAAGGCATGCAGTCGTTGCCAAACTTTGGGCAACATGAGCCATTGCGACATGATGCCTTTACAGCCGATTCTTGTATGCGAGATTTTTGATATTTGGAAGATTGATTCTATGGGCCCCTTCCCTATCTTGGATGGCTTCGAGTACATTTTACTCGCTGTTGACTACGTGTCCAAATGGATCGAAGCCATTCCGACCCAAACCTATGATCACAAGATCATTATCAAATTCATTCATCAGAATATCTTCTCACGGTTCGAGATTCCTCAAGCTATCATCTTTGATGGTGGGACCCATTTTGCCAACACTCAGTTCAGGTCATTGATGACCAAATACGCGGTGTCGCACCGAATCTCTACTCCTTACCACCCCTAGACTAATGGTCTAGCTAAGTTATCAAATTGGGAGATCAAGAAAATCCTTCAGGTTACTGTTCGACCTGACAGGAAGGAGTGGTCATCCCGAGTTCCGGAAGCTTTGTGGGCTTATAGGACTGCCCAAAAGACCCAATTAGGCATGTCTCCTTTTAGACTGGTGTACGGGAAGGCGTGTCACCTTCCCGTTGAACTGGAGCACAAAGCCTATTGGGCAGTACAGAACTGCAACATAGATCTTTCTAAGGCTGGAACCCACAGAAAGCTTCAGATAAGCGAGATTGATGGATTACGCCTTGATGCGTATGAAAACTCGCGAATCTACAAAGAGCGGGTTAAAACCTTTCATGACAAGCACATATCTAGAAATATCTTTCACCCTGGTCAGAAGGTCCTACTCTTCGATGCCCGACTCAAATTGTTCCTTGAAAAACTGCGATCCAAGTGGTCGGACCATATCTTGTCCGATAGATTTTTGGAAATGGAGCCGTCGAGATCACTCTGCTTAGCCACAATTCCGAACCTTTCGTCATGAACGGCCATAGACTCAAACCGTTCATTGACGTAACCAATACAGATTTGGCTGAGTCATCATTTATCCTCCATTCTCCTTGAACTAATTGCAACCAGCTGATGGTGTAAAACTCAGCACTTAATGGGAGGCAACCCGTCATTCTTTTTGAAAACCCGAAACCTTTTTCTGACTTTTTTTGCACTTTAGGTTCATTCCTTAGGATAGCCGACTTCACCTCAGGTACTCGTACTTGAGATTAGAAATCGTTCGCAACAGTCGCCTCGACCCATCCACTCACCTAATATCTGTCATAATCCATGAACCAAACCAAATAAAAACCTACCTAATATACAATGAGGACATTGCAAACCTTAGGCATGGGGGGGTATGAAAGTGCAATGAAAAATCATAACAAGAAAATGTTTCAACAAAAAAAAAATTCACAAATGCAAAAAAAAAAAAAAATGGGGGGGGGGGGGGTGGGGGGGAAGAGCAATGAACCTTTTTGGTGAGCTTTACAAAAGGAGAAGGAAAAGAGCAAAATATTAAAAAGGAGCACAAAATGAAAAAGAAAATGGATAGTCATTAGTAAGAAATTAAGGAATTAACCAAAGTTTTAGACCACATTAAAGAAAAGTAAAGTGAAAGTGCACAAAAAGATTAGTAAGAATGCTAACCTGAGGCCTTCTTGGCTAGACTCTTAGTACCCATTAAGATCTAGATATTCCTCAAGAGGTTGAGAAAAATGAAAAGCTTAAGTATTAGGTCTAAGGCTTAGGGAGTGTTCGGCCTCGTTAACTGACCTTCGGTTTACGGGACTCGGTAACCTAAGCACCCAAATTCACATACAGTCTGGTTCAGTGAGCATAAATATCAAAATCACGTAGAAGCGTTTCAAATGTTCTGAAAATGTCACCTAGATTAGGAGTGGCCGATCAACACAAGTTGATTTGTACGAGTTCCTGGCGCGGAGAGGTGGGAAATTTCCCTCGAAGATGTGTAACAATATATCATCTCCTCGGTGCTTGTCTCCTAGGATATTTACACATCCTACTCGGGGCATGTAAGCACTCTGCTAGTTCAGATTCCATGGATGGCATTATCACGAAATGTCAATTGCCAGGGTCTGAATTCAGCCACGGAACACCATGGGCGGGATTATCTCGAAATCTCGAAAGCCAGGGTTCTGGGGGTTTTCATGGGCGATGCTATCGCGAAGCATCGATTGCCAGGAACCTTTGAGGATTGATGATGGGGACAAGGAATCCGATACTGACCGTGTTGTGGAGCCAATCCTAAGCTAGAATTAAAAAGAAAAGAGAGAGAAAACCCTCCAAATAAATAAACCCTCTGTCTCTCTCTTACAAAACGTACTGCAAACTGAACCAAGGCTAAAAATGTCTCAAGCACGGGTGCTTTAACCATGAAGTCCAATAAACTTTAGGGTAGTTCTTGTGGGCCTTAAAAACCTTTGCTAAAGACCGAGGCTAAAGTTAGACAGATCTGGATCTTGGTTGGTACTAGAGTACCTTTTAGGCCTATGGTTGGCATTCTAACCTAATCAAGGAAACAAGAGAAAAAAAAAGCACTTATCAAATTTGATGAAAGGAATTTATGGCCTAGAATAGAGGTTAAAACCTTAAAATTTTGCTAAGGGACTAGCAAAAGCTGGGCGTTGGGGTATGATGAGAACCTCATCATGAATCCTAACTAGCACATTTTGACCTAATAAATTAGACAAAAGCTCCTGCATAACGTAAGGAAAGGCCTAAATCAGAGAATTGCAAATCTGAGAATAAAACATTATACAAGGGGTAAAACTGTAATTTTACCATTGCAGTACATGAATGATATTTTTAACGGTCTAGACACAGGTTAAGTGGACTTAATAAGAGAAAAAGTAGGACGGTTTGGTCAGAAAAGGGTTATGACAAAATCTGGGAATTAAATGACATTCTATAACCCTAAAATAAACCTACTTTAATTCACGAAGTTCCAGGAAAGATAAAAATCAATTAAACCCTCTAAAATTCTTGAAAAAATATCTCCTTGGGTTTAGAACTTTCAATTTGGCCGTTGGAACCTATCTTGACCTTGATTGAGAACCATACCCAATTTTTGACCTAATTTGGGTTTTTATG
Source organism: Thalassia testudinum (assembly GCA_037157565.1). Taxonomy (NCBI): domain Eukaryota; kingdom Viridiplantae; phylum Streptophyta; class Magnoliopsida; order Alismatales; family Hydrocharitaceae; genus Thalassia; species Thalassia testudinum. The sequence continues at coordinate 102,554,440 of JAZHRO010000024.1, read as the reverse complement.
CAAAATGTCTAGTCAAACATGGTCAAACCTAAAATCCAACTTCACCATTGGATTCCTTATGTCAAAATTAGGTTTATACCAAAATTTGGACCTAAGGGAAGGTCGCCTTGACCTACTTTACAAAATGGTCCTCAATAATTCCTTTTTGACCCTTAGCTTTCTGAAACCTTGCAAAGATCCCCCTATCTTTCGTTCTCTTTAGTTTGGTCCCTCTGCCACCCGCATGCACAGGCCATACCTCCGGCGACTTTGCGTGGAGGATGGCGCCGCACATTCATGGGGAGCCCGCCCTAGATTTGAAAGGGGGCTCCCTGCGAAGTCCCCTATCGTAAGGGCTGGCTCCCATGCCCTGTCGGCCGCCATACCTCTCGCACGAATGCGAGAGAGGTATGGGTCTCCTTCTGCCCACATCTCCAACGGGGTTTTTCCCACCTCTTTTTCGCGCTTCGCGGCCGGTCGACGCCAATTTAAGGAGCGGCACCCTCTGCCTCATCCTTCAAGCCTGATTTGGCCGAAGAAATCCCCAAAATTCATCTCCTCCTCCTCCGGCCATCCGCCTGCAGGCTCCGGTGACTCTTTGTCCCTCTTCTCATCGCTCTGCCACCGTACCAGTGGCAGAGCCATCTCCGCCTCACTCCTTCGCATCGCACCGTACCCGTGCAAGCTCCATTGACCCCCTTAAGGTCGCCGCCTCTCCATCTCAGCGCCTTTGTCTCCGGTGATGACAGACACGCGTCGCTCTCCCTCCGCCTCCCCCCTTCACTCCAAGTCCCACAGATAAGCTCCTCTCTCCCTACCTTTCATTTTCCCCACTTTATTTCTATTTTCATGCCTCGACTGCCGCTGACCACCACCATCGTTCCCACCTCTGAGCAAACCACCGGCATGAAGTTCCCGCCTCTCCACGCCTCCATCCACCTCGCCAGACCCCTCAAAACCTTTGCCACCATCCACTGAGCACTTTCCCCATCTCCACTGCCCGCCACACACACTCCACACCTCCACGGACCAAACCCACCTTCACGGCCACAGAGCGACCTAGGCACGCCCACCTAGGCTGCCTCGTGGCCAGCCAACCCCCAACTCACCTTTGTTGTGATACAACGAAGGTTTTCCTTTGGTCTGAAAGGGCTGCGAGGCTGTATCATGCATTTCAGGTTCGCGCCTCCGCCACCATTAGCGTCGAGCTTGGAGCAAGCTCTCAAGCAGCTCTAGGCTCTTCCAGCTCCAAGAGACGTGCCCAGGTTGTGCAGAAGGCTTCCGCGCACTGCTCCAGGTCTTCAGTTGGCAGTGAAGACCTTGGCCTTGGCAACTATTGCTCACACTCCCTACTGTGGGCATGCGAGAGAGGTGGGACACAGATAGTCCCACCTCGGACGTTTTCAAGTGCCCCGCGATGCATAAATTGCAAAAGTGATTGAGGCTTATCACCTCAGTCACACGGGTAAGGTCCCTCCCACCCACTCACTCGGCCTCGTCTGCGACCACCCCTCGCGGACTTGGCCCGACCCGATTATCCAACCTGTGCACACCTGGACTTGGGCACGTCACTTGACCTGCATACCCGAATAGGCTCTGAAAGAGCGAACCCTGGAGTGAAACAGAGAGAGAGAGAGACGCGGGGAGGGTAGGGGTTAGGTTTTGCCTAACCATATGCTTATGCAGAGAATAGGAAAAGAAGCATGGAAGGAGCGGTTGAAGACTTAGTCGCGAAAGCAGCTATGGGCAGAGAGAAGAGAAGAAGAAGGCTCAGGAGTGAAAGGGGAAAAGGAAGAGAAAGGAGAAGACAGAAGCTGAACCAAAAGAAGAGGAAGGGGAGAAGCCACCTGAGGAAGGGAAGAAGAAGAACCTGCCGCAGAAAGGGGGGCCAAGCAGCTGAAAGAAGAGGAAAAGAAGAAAGCCAAGAAGAGGAAGAAAAGCAGTAGCAGTAGTAGCAGCTGAAAGAAAGAAGAAGAAGGAGAGCACAAGCTCTGTAGCAAGTGGCTACCTAAGGCGTCTGATCCATGGAGTCAGACGTCTGAAGACAGAGAGAAAGGAAGACAAAAGAAGAAAAGAGAAGAGACAAATTTTTATTTCGTCTCTTTAATTTTTTTGTAAAATAGTATATTGTAAATTGTGATTTTCTAGGCTTCTGGAATCAAACTTGCTCCCTATGCTCGACCTCGGAGAATTTTTGTATTTGAGTAATAAAATAAAATCAAACCGATCGGTTTAACACCGCTACCACTGCTGATATCCCGAGTATGATGTTGAAGCCTCCATCCTGTTAGGTGATAGAGCAGAAGGGGCCTGATAAACATAGTAAGCTTGGTCCTTTTTCGAGTTCATAACGCACGGCTGGTTCGGCACGTTATTCGGATTTGGCAGAGGTTGAGACGGAAGTGTACTAGACTGGCGAGAATTCACCATCTGTGTGAGTTGATTTCAAACCTTTGTGATCTCGTCTTTGTCTTGTTTCTGCATAGCCGCATTGGTCTTTTGAATGCCAACCAGGGTTTGTAGGATCAGAGTCATTTGATGTTCCCTTGACAGCCCAGATTGATAATTTGGATTGGGCCTAGGCTGAGCAGGTTGATATGGGCGTGGAGCCTGTGGTCGGGGTCGGAATTGAGATCTTGGATTTTGATTATTATCTGACCACACAAAGTTGGGATGATTACGCCATTCAGGGTTATAGGTGTTTTAGAATGGATCATTCTGGATGGCATGGAGATCCTCGTAGGTCTAAGGAACTCTAGAGAAGTCAGAGTACGAGGGTTTAATGTTCCCCCAACTAGAGCAAGTAGTTCTGGAGTTTCCTCCGAAACCAAGATCAAACAAGGGTGGATACGAGTCCATCCCCTGGTGAGAGTGGTGCTAAATGTTATGCATAACCTCCCTACTAGAGGGTGGTTGCGCATACGTACTCTACTGTGCTGCGGTGGCTCTTTGCAGATGTCGAGTGAATTAGTTGACCTTCTTCTCGATAATAGAGACCTTGTCTAGGTGACTGGCCATCAGTTTCAGATCAGCGGATGCGGATAGGCCTTGAGTCTCGTGTGCCCCCCATGTGTTTGTCAATGCATGGGTAGTCGTTTGGTCAAACATACCCAAAGATTCATTGTTTATGGAGTTCTCACACATATTCTCGAGAATCTCCCAAATGGTATCTTCATGCTGACCCATGATGTTGCCACCACAGGTTGTATTGACAAAGAGTCTGATATCCTCACGGAGTCCCTGGTAAAAAGACTGGACTTGTTCCCATTTAGGAACTCTGTGATGGGGGCATTTTTGCATGAGATCCAGAAAGCGATTCCATTCCTCATGAAGTGGTTCTCCCAGATTTTGCATAAAGCGTGTGATTTGGTGCCTCAAAGTATTCGTCTGACCAATCAGAAAAAATTTCCTCAGGAATTCAGATTGGAGTTCAGCCCAAGTGTTGATCGAATGGGTTGGAGCTTGATACCAGTGGACAGCCTTATCCATGAGGGAGGAGAACATTTTCATGAGTAAGATATCAGGATTCTAAACAGGTTGCTCGAAGGTCTCGACCAGATGTTTCAACTGCTGGATGTGCTCGAAAGAATCTTCGGAGTTTAGCCCATGGAATTTGGGAATAACATGGAGCATATTGGGCTTGAGTTCAATATCGGGTCCTCCAATTGGGATTTGCACCCTGGGTTTGATTGCTACCGTAGAGGGATTGTAATAATCTCACATCTGAGGACGTTGCAGTGGGTTCATGAATGCCTGAAATAGATCATTGAGGTGCTGTAGTTGATTCTGGAGATTGGGTTCTTCTTCTTGATTCTCCATGGATGTAGTTGAAGGAGATCTAGGCTCAGAAGCAAAAGCATTGGAAGAGATATCAATCTGGTCGGATGGTAGCATAAACAAGTGAGTCGAGGCTTGTCCTCGACGAGAAGGAACTGCTAATGGAGGTCTCAAGGGTGGTCTTAAGGACCTCCTCCCGAACATGCACTAATGAGCCAGATGAGGAACATAATGTGTAATAGACCCAATCGAGGCACCCAAAAAATCTTTGGATGACTAAGGAGGTTCGAGGCCGATGATACCACTTGATCACAAAGTCACTCACCCGAGAAATACTTGGGTAGCCAGGAAGGGAGAGCCCCGCAAAGACCCCTACATGGTAGAGCGTCCCCATGGGTTACAGAGTTTCCCCCACCCAACCTTCCTTGTCATTGAGAATCCAAGTAGATCGGAATGAGCAACTTGACCCCTTAAGTCTACCCATTTTAGTCTTGAATTATGGTGCTTTGAATTTCACTTGAACTTTAGAATTGATTTGTGTTTGTGTCCTAATTTGAAGGTTGGTTAACCCACAAGGTGGGTCAACTTCACCCTACATGCCCTAAAGTTTAGGAAGAGTTGGGTAATGAACCCAAAATCACCCTAAGTGGTTTGCAATCAGGTTATTAAGTCCCAAGTTTTAAGGATTCAAGTGAATGTTAGAGCCTTCTTTTAGGGTCATTGTGCTTAGATCAATTCGATCAAGGCTTCGGTGGCACACAATGCGGGAAATCAATTCTCTTTTAATTCAGGCAAGTGTGTTTTCCTCAAACCTAGAATAGAAACCCTAATTTGGCTCTTTTTTAGGTCCAATTCTTTCCAAGTTTGGCACCTAGGGATCAATCAAGAAGGTGAGTAGCCCTAGACACGTTAAATCCCTAGTAGGTGTAGAAATTTGGATGGGGATGTCTAAATAAATCAAATCAGGCAACTCAAGTGATTAAGTCTAAGAAAAAATGCGAGTTGATCTTAATTGATTCTTCTTTTTAATTCCTTCCAGAAATAGGGACTTAAGAAGAAGGAAACAAGATTACTTGCCCCTGGAGTGGTTGTCGTGTGGCTGAGCTTCTCCTGTGTACCTCGTAAAACCACAACAAATCAGATAGAATAAGTTAGAATTAGATCAGAATTGTAATTAGTGAAATGAAACTGTGTGTTGCTCCTCGGCAACGGTGCCAAAATATTTATGGCAAAATCGTCAATGTATAGGAAATGCAAGTGTAGTATAGTCTATGAAAATGCAAAACACTTAAATTTATAAAACTCAGATTCAAAATGGAGTCCGAGGTTGTTCGCGAGGAGCAAATGTGCAATTTAATTCACCAATCACAATTTATCAAAAAGAATATGCAATTGAAATCAATTAGATACTCAAAATGATATTTCAATAAGAATTAGAAGAACAATGCAAAAAGATCGGGTTAAAATGGTGATTTGAATCACCAAATTAACTCTTAAGTTTAAGCTCGCAAATACTCAAATAAATGAACAGTAAACCACAACCATTAAGCCACGTCAGTCAAGCACTCAAATATTCCCACAGTAACCGACGGAATCAATCTCAGAAGATAAGGCAAGCTTCTAGACACCTTATCAGAAGAGGCTCAAAGGGCCTTGCAATAGCTCAAGGTTCTCTATCTCAAGAGCATAAGGTTCTCTTAAGAGCTTCAGAGGTTGTAAGGCACAACACAGCAGAGGTCACCACAAAGGCTCAAGGGCTTCTTCAGAGTTTCATTAAGTGTTGAGAGAGGAGAGGGCTTAAATTCCAAGGTAGCAAAAACCTGCCTCCTCCCTCTCAGATTCTCTTTCCTCTCTTCCTAGCTCAGAACGGACTAGACTTGGGTAGCTAGGCAAACGGATTAGCCCAGACCTACCAGCGTGTATGGCGAGCAAGGGCGTGCGTACGCACGTGCAAAGAGGGATCTCACCCTGTGCTTATTGAGGCAACAGGGATGAGGCATGAAAATCTCTTGTATGCTACGACAAGGTCTACTCTCAACGATGTGGGACTATCCCACAGGATCTTCGTCTTGCACAGCTGTAGGTCGCTTCTTCGCCAAATCAATGTAGCTGTTGTGTCTTCGTGTCCGAATTGAAGCCCTGGGACGACTCTTGGAGGTGTTTTGCCTCGCTTGGCGTGGAAGCATTGAAGAATGCTGTTGGGAGACGATAAACGAAGTCGGAGAAGGAGGTGGCGGTGACGGTTGTCCGGTGGAGCAACTGAAACCAAGAACATGGCCTTACGGCCTCATCAAAATAATTCGGAAGCTTCGCCGTGAAGCAGCGAGTGCAGTGGTGGCAGTTGTGTGGCGTGTGATGGAGAAGGTGACCATGAGGTGGTTTTTTCGGTGGGGCGTAGGAGTGTGTAGAACCCTAGATTTCTTTAGGGCTTGTGGAGGGTGAGTTGTGGCGGAGCTAATGGAGGTGGTGCGAGGGTGTTTGGAGGTGTGTGAAGCGCAGAGGGCTAAGCCTCTGGCTGGAGCGGAGGAAGACGAAGGTGTTGCGGGTGTAATTGTGTTCGATCCTAAGGTCTAAGAGCGTAGGAAGATGCAGGGCGGTGAAAGGAAGAGAATACGGGTAGCTGTGGATGAAGAGGAAGCGAATATGGTGCTGGCTATGATTGGCCTACGCCGGAGACAAAGGAGGCTATGGAGAGAGGGACGGTGATGTCTGAAGGAGGTGGAAGCCTCTCGCAGGTATGGTGTTACGAATCGGTTCCCGAATCCCTACAGGACTGGAGACCGGCTCGACTCGACTAATCCCAAGACCCAGTCGTCCAACAAGAAATAACCGAAAAGCAGGAAAATAAACCACATTCACTATGCAATGTAACTAACAGTAAAGGTGTACAAGCAGTAAAGGAAGTAAAAGATGCTAGTCAGTACATACCACCACAACAACAGGAAAGTAGAACAAAAGTACAGTAACAGAAATGTTAACAATCGTCTGAAACTCACTAGCAGAAAGAGAGTACAACAACGGTAAGAAAACTACTGTTGGGCTCGACTGGGCCCAGCATCCTCTGTAGCCGGTAACTCGGGCTGCTCAACTCCTGGACCTGTAAAGGGTTATGAGAAAACGGAGTCAGCAAATGCTGAGTAGAGTGGTAACCAGACTATCTAAGGCAGTGAAAGCTAGCAGGTAAATTTATCTTTTCCAGTTATTTCTTTTACATGTGATTTCTTTTCACCCCATTGGTTTACGTTCAGATTTCTTTCTTGATCTCGCATGTTCCTCGTGGGAACGATCTTGATTGCAATCTTTTCCGAAGAGTAGAAGGTACACGTGGTGCTCTCCTGGCCGAGAGAGTCCCTCGTGGTAGTCCTACACCCAGTCAACCACCCCGAGGTCACAGACAGACGTAGCGGTGACTACGGCATGCACGATAAGTGCATGGGTAGCTACCTCGCACTGGCACGTGGTCAGTCGTTTTTGCTAGCAGGTACGCCCAAAGTACAGCATGGAATAGTATAGGAACTAGCCTTCTGAGCAATAGGGGTCTGGCCCCTCAGAACCAAATAGAAGTCTCGCCCCTCCACTGTTCGCGCACCCTCGTCTGACCACCCTGGTTTGCCCAGAGGGCCTAACAAGTCGGTGTAGGGTGGCTAGCTGAACCTCGGGCCCCGTGGGGTGGCTAGCTCCCTCCCTACACTAGTAGCTCACCTCGGTACCGTGTAGGCGAGGGCCAACAAAAGTCGGTGTAGAGTGGCCAATCCTAACCCCGGGTCCCAACCCAAGGGTGGCTAGCTCCGCTCTACACTAAAAAGGGGACAGTCGCTCTCCTTGGTACCATGCACTCAAGGGCCAGCACACTTCCCATCCATTTTTCCAGACCTTTCCATTCATCCACAGGAGCTCTACTCCTAACTCCCCGTAGGGTTCATGCTCATATTCACCATATTATTTCATACCAGGTTCCATCATTCACAATTCTGTTCTCTTATTTTACACATGTAGCTCGTATTTTCACAATTTAACATATGCAACAAGTGATATCATAGGTAACTGTTTAGTTATCTCAGGCATTTCATATTCTAACAGGCAGCTCGTATTCATTAACAGGCAGTTGCTAACAATCTAGTTCATTCATTCATAAATACAGTTTCAATCACGCAAGCAAGTGGTTCAACCATTTCTCGTCCTAGGGTTCATGCAACATCCTAGGTTTCCGGTTATCTAATTTTCAGAGATGCATTCATATTTTATAAGTACAACAGGGGGAAACCACTCTACCAGACAATCCGGGAGTATTGGGGGCTTGAACTGCAAACCCACGTGCCTCTGCAAGCCCCAGACACGTAACAGATAGAAGTCCTATACCAAGGAACACATCATAATGGAATGTTCAGAATGGTATATAAAGGTCTCTAACATGTAGAGGAATTCACAAGGAAGCCACAGATACTTTAATTGCGTAAAGCGGATGTCAATCGAACCCTAAAAGGGTCAAAAACGTGTTTGCAAACCCAAATTAGACATCTGGAAACAAGTCTAGACGTCTTAAAAGTCATCAGAGACTTACCTCAGGTTCTTGCGATGACCTCAAACATCCAGGACTCCTCCGCGACCGTCTAGACTTAGTTCTAGACGTTCGACCAGTCCTCCGGTTGTCTAGTAATGCCTCCGGTCGTCTGGTCAGCTGTCCAGACGTCCGAAAAGCATGGGAGGGCGTGCCGTGTGCCTTCCCAAAGCTGCTCCTGTGCACGATAGAGCAGCGCACCATTTTTAGCCAAGTAGATTGCCTTTGCGGTGCGGCCTACATGGCTATAACCGCGAGGAAGATGTACCTTCGCGATACACCCACTTTTAGATGTCCGGTGTCATTGCCAGACGTCCAGCCCGTCGTCCGGAAGGCACTCCGGATGTATGATACTGGAAAAACTTCAATATTAGACCGCACTCCCGCTTCTCTCACTGTGCTTCGCCGTGGCTCCTCTTACTCCGCTACAGCTCCAACCGCTGCAGAAGGTCGGGGACGACGCCCCAACGCTCTCCTCCTCCTGCACGCACTGCGGTGGCCGTGCAAACCTCCGATGAGCCTCCACGAGCTCGTGACCTCGACCCTCTCCTCCTCCTCACGTCTGCTCCTCCTCCTCACTCTCGCTCCTTCTCTCTCACGCGCCTCACTCACGGCAGTGGGGTGGGGAGGAAGGTGGTGGTGGTGGAGTGGAGAGGAGAGGAAGGGGGGGGGGGGGGTGCTTCTTATAGGTGAGGGTTTTAGGGTTTGGTGGGGGAAAAGTAGAAGAGAGGAGAGAAACGGAGGTTTGCCCGCAGCCTGCATGTCGAAAGCAAATGCGCGTACAGATTTTTCAATTTCCAGACGTCTGGGAAGGAGTCCAGACGTTTGACCAGACGTCTTAAAAGGCTCAAATTAGAACGGGTCTTTACATATGGTGAGGTGCGGACGACGGAGAGGAAGAAGGACCTGCTGCCTATAGTATGTGGCAGCAAGCGAAGAGGCCAGATGGTGAAGGTCTCTAGAGCAAGGTGGAGCAGGCCGTAGGTCAAGGAAATAGAGGAGTTTTTAGGCCTAAAACTTGCTAAGGAGCACGACCTTGTGAGGGGGAACCTTTTAAAAGCCTTGGGGCAAGCTCTAAGCAAGGAAAGAAGCTCGAAGAGTTTGAAGTTTTTGGGGAAGAAGATCCCTGAAATCGTAGAGTTTGCTTGAGCTATACGATCCAAATCAAGATCGAAGATGTGATTTAGATGATTAGGGACTTCCTCAAGATCATCATTTCCAATTTTGGAAGGATTTGGTCAGGAAATTAGGGAGAAATCCCTGATTGAAGGTCGGTGGGCTTGGGTTCACACTGTTAATGGTGGCAGGGACTGTTTTGAAGAAATCGATGAGAAGTTAGGGGGCTAAATGTAAATATTTTGAAAGTTAGGGGCTTAGGTGTGAAAAATAGAGTTTAAATGGACTAAAATGCAAACTAGGTCAAGAAGTTCTCTAATTGGGTCCAAATTTTGGTACAAACCTAATTTTGACCCAAGGAATCTGATGGTGATGTCATATTTGAGTTTTAACAAATTTTGACTGGGAAATTTGAGTAGAAACCCAAATTAGGGCAGAATTTTGTTTACAACTCTATTTAGGGTCAAAATGGGTTTAGATGGTCAAACAAAAGATACCAAACCCTTTAGAATATTTTTCTATAAATTTTTGGAGGTTTAGATGATTTTTGTCCTAATCGAAACCACTTTAATTTAAGCAAGTCTGAACTTAGGGTTTTGGGTGTTGTTTTGGTTCTTGAAATGTGTGAAGCCTCGTTTCTGTTTGCATAGAGCCACTTATTAGTCTTTAATGCTCATTTGACCTTCAGTTTACCCTTGACAAACCCCATGGTTATTCTATGTTCATGATATGTTGTTAAAATTACAGAATTAACCCTATTTTCCTACTCTCTTCTCAAAATAGAATGATGTAGAGTTATAACTCTTAAATGGTTATGTAGGAGCATTTACCTTTCAATCCAGAGTAAAAGTGGCTAGTTAGGGCCTATGATGGTGTTCCCATCAGTAAGGTCATTTATTTTCCTCTCTCTTACATTAGCTAGCTTGAAGAGATCTTTTTTACCTTCTTTAGAAGCAAGCTTATTATAAAAATGCTCTGAAGCCTTTGCTTTTGCTTCACTAACTACTTTCTTTGGTTCTTTCTATGCTATTTTATGGTTTTCCATGTTTTTATCGCTCTTATCTTAATATAAGGCTTTGAAGCAAGTTCTTTTAACTGTAAGCTTTCCCTGCACTTCCTCGCTCCACCATCAAACCTCTTTTTCTCTTGGAACTCCTCCTTTAGACACGCCTAACACCTCCTTTGTCACCTTCTCAATAGAATTTGCCATATTTATCCACAAGTCATCAAAACTTCCATCAAGGTTCCAAATCCCTTCTTGCATCATCTTTTGTTTGAATCTCTCTTATTTTTTCTTAAGATTCCACCATTTAATTCTCATATTCTTAAACACCAATTTTCTCTTCTTTGACTTCTTTATATGCATATCCAACACTAAAAGATAATGTTGAGCAGTTAAATTCTCTCCTGAAATAATTTTGCAATCTCTACAGCATAAACGATCTCTTCTTCTAAAAGCAAAGTAATCAATCTATGTTCTTGGTAGACCACTTTTGTAGGCAATTAAATGCCCTTCTCATTCTTTGAAGAAGGTATTTACCATGAAAAGACCATAGGCCATTGTAAAATCAAGGAAAGTTTTCCTTTTTTCATTTCTATCACCAAAATCATAATTTCCATGCACTCTTGCATATTCTAAAACATCTTTTCCTACATTGTCCATTTAAATCTCCACCTAAGAATATCATTTCTATTTGTCGGATTCTTTGAATTATCATATCAAGCTCCCCCAGAATTCTTTCTTTATTCTTTCCTCTAGACTAACTTGAGGTAGATAAATTGAAATGACATTTAATATCACTTCTTAGATTAATTCTATCAAAATAATTTAATCCCCTATCTTCTTAACCTCAATAATGCTCTCCTTCAAATCCTTATGAATAATAATACCAACTCTATTTCTACCTTTGTCTCTTATTGAATACTGCAATTTGAAACTTGTTCTCTCAATTTTCTTTGCTTTTCTCTTGAAGGCAAAGAATTTGAATCTTTCTGTTTATCATTGTACCCACAATCTCCATGAGCTTGCCGGTCAAAGCACCAATATTTTAACTACCAAATCCCAACTTCTTTTGTGGCACACTTTGATAGTGAAGTGGTGGAACTAGTTTCTTCACTCGCATGGATTCCTTATATAAGAAACCGTGCTCATTTTGGACTACATCCAGTTGGCGATGTAGTAGAACTAGCTTTTTTACTCGCACGCGTTCCTCATGTGAGAACCCTTGCCATTTTTTACTACACTTGGGTGCCGATGCACCGTGTCGCAAGGAGGGAACACCCCAACGAAATCTGAGTGTTATTGCTTAAATCCATGTTTAGAGATTTGACAAGTTTTATGTTGGCTGTTGGCTTACCTAATGTAACCCTTCCCCTTTACTCGAGCTTGGCATTGACAATTAAAAGGTACAAAAACCTCAACACAAGTAGAGTTATTGAGGATGCTAATGCTAATAAAAATATTTGGACTTCAACTGCAATTTTTTTTTTTAAAGGGGAAAGGGTGGTTATCCAAGATGATAACCACCCAGAAAATTTATTCCAACAAAAAAGTCACTAGGCCAATTACAAGTTAGAGCTCCAAAAGGAGATAAGCTTGGATATAGACTCCACAACATTCTCAACATACGGACGCTGACTCCTGAATACCACCGCATTCCTCTCTAGCCATAAGCCTTAAAAAACCGTGAGAGACCTCGGCCTTTCTTTCTTTGTCTTGAAAACAGCATGGCTCCCATCTCTGTTCCCACATTTGAATGATCTCTAGAAATCATGAAAAGAACTTGGAGTCCACCATGGAGCATCAATCCCACTCCAAACTTGAGCTGCAAAAGGGTAGCTAAAGAACAGGTGCTTAAAATCCTCATCCTCCGTACTTTTCATCTGGAAAACCATCCTCCCCACAACTTGGAAGATATGGAAGTAATCGATACAACCGATGAGGGAATCTATACATCCCATAAACAGGAGTTGAGTATTGAACAAGAACTTGGGGATGTACTTGAGCAAACTTTCGAACTCCTTGCTTCCAACCTACCTTCACATGACAATGAAATGGGGGCCACCCTTGATCCGTCCAATCTTGAGGTTGAACACTTAGCCCCATTCTAGGATGAGCTCCCCAATGATAGGAGGGACAATTTTGATTTGGCTACTAGGGATGACATTCTGGAGCTTGAACGGTTGGTGGGGATGAATATTGAACCTCTTAAGCCCTCTTTACCTCTCAACACCATCCCACAACATAGAGACCTTAACTCCCTAACTAACTCTTGGCTCAAGTCTTTGCTCACATACATTCTTTCTGGGGAGAATATTTGGCTAGTACATCCCTGAGTGGAATGGAAAGTTTGGATTGATGCTTGTACTTTTACTCTCGCCATTCAAGGATCTGACATGCTTATGATTATATCTTTTAAAACCCTTCCTACTTTGGAGGACCCTTGTTATCCTCTATTCCTATTTCAAGAGGTCCTTTATTCTGTTACTCTTTTTCCTAGACCTCTCTGGGTAGCTTGTGAGGTTGTCTGTTATCATCTCTTCTGGAGAGCATTTAGGCTAATGCTACATCATCAACTCGTCAACAACCGTGGCTACTTGTTCTTTAGGCCCGCGCTTTTACGCATATTTTTAGGGCCTAGTTCTTTCTATTTGGAATCGGACTTGTAGGTTCCCTGTAAGTCTGGCTGCCAACAAAAACTACAGCGCTTGTTGGGAGGCAACCCAACGTCCAGAATAATGCCTTCATCAGGTGATTTCCCTCCTTTCTTCCCTTGTTTTAATTTTACAATGAGGACATTGTAGGATTTAGGCATGGGGGGTGCATTTTGCATTTTTGATCTTTCTTAGGTAGTATTCATGCATTTAGGTTATGTGCATTAGCAAAAGAAGAAGGAAGATTTTGAGCTGAATTGGTTAGCCCTAGCAAAATATCTTTATTAAGGAGGTTTCATTGAAGATTTTCTTCTTTAAATTGTTTCTTAGTTTAGAATCTAGTATATTTTCTTCACTTACTCGTAGACTGGGTAATGGATCTTTTAAGGAAACCAATGGACATTTTTAGTTTGTCGAAAAGAAGCATTGCTTCTTTTCCCAAACCCTTGGACAGTTAGTAGGGAGTCATGTAAACTGTCTTTTATTAGATACGCCTAATATTTGTATGGTGTAAGTAGAGTGACTACTAGTGCGCTAAGTCTAGTGTAAGGACTCTTTAGTTCTGGATAATTAAATGATAATACCTCAGAGTTAGGCATAGTTTTCACTCTCTGTTCCTGCATGCGAACATTGTATGTGAATTCTTGAGAGTCACTAAATAAGGCAAATGCATAGAAGTTGAGTTCTAATAAAACTATGACTATGGTGGATGATTACGACTGTCCTTCATAAAATCCTCGACTGAAGGAGGGTATTAGTGCCAAAGGTCAGAAATATGCTTGTCCTATTTATCCCTTCTCAATGCCAAGAGTCGGTACTTCCATTAAATAAGCCAGACAATATCCTATTGAACATCATTATCCCCGATAATGCCTTATGAATAGAAGTTTGCGTCGTGTTGTGTTGGTAGTTATGAAAAAAAGGAAAAAAAAGAAAAATATATAAAAAATATATATAGAAAAAGAAAAAAAATATAGAAAAAAATGAAAAAAAGAAGAAAAAAAATGTTTGAGTTTATAGCTACATCTTCGTGTCGATTTCATCATGTGTTGATGTCAATGAGGTAACAAAAACACCCATTACGATCCACCAAATATAACCCAAACCCACTTTTTCAGTATTTCTGATCCCCCGAATACTGGCTGAAGGATTCTAACATAGTTGTAAGGTTATCAGAATTGTAATCGAAGTGTTGATGCCTTGTGAGTCCATCGAATATTGAGTGCTCCTACACACCTGATGAGATTGTGAGCTCTTTAAAAAAAACACACACACAAAAAAAAACAAACAAAATAGAGAGAAAGTAAGCACAAAGGAACTCAAAAGGGAGAACAGTTTTTAGCCTCTCTCTGGGTTGACTTATTTAATAGTCTAGAGATCTAGAGTCTGCAATACTAGATTACATGTAGTACCAGATGAGTGTGAGCTACCAAATATGAATTCTTTTGACTCAGACATCTTCTACCTAAGCCAAAAATTCAGGGTCAATTCATAAATGATTTTTTGCTTTATCTTCGAGGGAAGAAGTTGCCTATCCTAATTGAATGTTTACCAAGGGTTAAGTACAAACTTTAAATGTAAGTTGGTTTTTAACTTGTCTGGATTTTTTAGTCATTTTCACATTTGTCTGGATCTCTAAATTTTTGGAATAAGAAAAGTAGAAATCTTTGGTCACTTCCATCAATGCTAGGGACTAGCAAAACTTAGGCATGTGGGTATTTGATGAGTTCACATTAGTGGAAAAATTTTTAACCTAAGTTTGTTAGTTCTTACATTTTAGAGTGTACTAATATTTGCATTTGATTATTAAATAAATGCATGCATTATAATTTTGATTTGCATAGTTTATCTTGTATTATAAATAATTATATGCATTTATTTGATAGCAGGAATTTAAGGGCAGCCAAGTTTCACTTTTAAGATGTCCAAAACTTAGTTTGGATGTCTGGTGACACTATGTAACGACCCGGTTCCCGAGTCCCTACGAGACACGAGAACCGGACCGACTCGACTAATCCCAAGACCTAGTCGTCCAACGAGAAAGTAACCAAAAGAGCAGTAAAATAAACCACATTCAACATGAATATAACTAACAGTAAAGAAGTACAGCAGTAAGGAAAGAAACTACTACAGTAGATACCACCACAACAGTAGAACAACATTTATCATATAACAAGAACTGCAGGTAAAGAAAGTACAGCGGAAACAAGAACTACTCACTATAATAGAAACAAAAGAGGTACAAAAGACTGTGGTAAACTCTACTGGACCCTACTCGGCCCAGCGTCCTCTGCAGCCGCTGACCCTGGCTGCTCAACACCTGGTCCTGAAAAAGGTAACGAGTGTAACACGTCAGCAAAACGCTGAGTAGAGTGGCAAACTAACTAAAGACAACAGTAGAGTGTACAGTAGCTGTTATGTTCTATTACTTCCTTTATTCACATCTTTCAATTTTCTCACTATTTCATTTCTTTCTCAGATCCTTTACTTGATCTCGAATGTCCTCGTGGGAACGATCTTGATTGCAGTCTTTTCCAAAAGTAGAAGTAGCACGTTGTGCTCTCCTGGCCGGGAGAGTCCCCCGTGGTGATCCTACCCTCAGTCAACCACCCCAAGGTCACTGACAGACGTAACGGTGACTACGGCACACGCGATAAACGCACAGGTAGCTAGCCCGCACTGGCACACGGTCAGTCATTTCCGTTAACGGGTGCGCCCAAAGCACAGCACGGAACCAGGGCAGAGCCCTCTCAGTAACAGGGGTCCAACCCCTCCACAGTAACCAAACCGGGGCCTTGCCCCTCCACAGTCCGCTCACCCTCGCCTGACTACCCTGGTTTGCCCTAGTGGGCCTAACAAGTCGGTGAAGGAGGCTAGTAGAACCCCGGGGCCCGTGGGGTAGCTAGTACTCTCCTAACACTACTAGCTCTCCTCGGTACTACGTACACAAGGGCCAACAAGTCGGTACAGAGTGGCCAGTCCTAACCCCGGGTCCCTGGGGCGGCTAGCTCCGCTCTGCACTAAACAGGGGGACAGTCGCTCTCCTTGGTACTCCGTACTCAAGGGCCAGCTCACTTCCCCAAAACTATTCCATTCACCTTCCAGGAGTTCTACTCCTACTTCCCCGTAGGGTTCCATCCTTTTTACTCAAACATCCAGGTTTCACTTTCTAGTTTCACATTCTTACAATCCATGTTCTCAACCACGTTATCTATTCACAACAGGCAGCTGTTAATTCAATTTACAGGCAGCCTTATGTTCCTTTCCATTTTTCCAAGACTGCAGTATTATACATTCCACTAGTTTTTCCATCCTAGGATTCATGCCACATCCTAGGATCTAGCATACAACTAGTTTTCCAGCCCTAGGATTCATGCATCACCTAGGAGCTATCATTCCATGCATTTCTCATTCCTAGGATTCATGCAATGTCCTAGATTCTAGTTATGGTTCCATACTTTAACAGATTTTAATAATAAACTTAAGCCACTCTACCAGGTACAACGGGAGTAATGGGGGCGTGATCGGGAATCCCGCATGCCTCCGCGACTCCCAAGACTGCAACTGAACAAGGTCCTATCACAAGGATCAAACACAAGGAGTGTCTCAAAATAATGTATAGCTACTGTAGACGGGTAGAAGAATTAATTCTGAAAAGAACGTAACTCGAATCGCGGAAAACGGAGCCCGAACGGGCCCTAAACGGGTCGAAAAAGACGATACTGTGCAAAATCAGACGTCTGGAACTTCTTCCAGACGTCTTAAAAAGTGGATCAGAGAATTACCTGTTCAGCGTGGTTTCCCAGACGTTCAGAAGTTTGTGGGAACGTCTGGCCTATCTCCCAGACGTCCGATGGTCACCCCAGACGTCTGAAGGTCACTCAAGCCGTCTGGTACAACTTCCAGACGTCTGATTTGCAAAGGATGGCGAATCAGCGAGCCTGCGCACAGCCAACTCCCTCCCTCAGTACGGTCAGTCGACAGGAAGGAAGAAGAAAATGGAATACTCACCTTTCAGACGTCTGTATGAGCTACCAGACGTTGTCCTCGCCGTCTGCCTATCAACCCAGATGTCTGATTCTGGAAATTTTTCCAGAATCAGGGCGCGACCCGGACTCTGCTCGCGACGCCGCCCGCGTCGTACCTCGCGCGTCTGCTGCTCAGACCGCAGCAGGTCCCTCTCCGCGTCGTTCCGCGCCCCCTGCACCCTCCGCCGGCCGGCCAAGCCGCTTCGACGAGCTCGCCCTCACGGCAGAGCTCCGCCCTCGCACGTCGCACCTCCTCCGCGCTCACTGCGACCGCCGCTGCAGCCCTCGCGCTCGCTCACTCTCGCGCACAGGAAGGAGAAGAGGAAGGAGACGGTGGAGACGGGAGGGGAGGCGTGCCCTTTTTAAGGCCGCGCGGAGAGGAGAGAGAAGGATTCGCGGCAGGGGAATCTGCAGCCGCGGAGGGAGGAAAGGCGAATATGCGGTCTGCGCGCGCAGGCGCGCAGACGACTCGCACGTATGGAAGATAACGGTTTTTCAGACGTCTGTAAACCATCCCAGACGTCTGGTCAGACGTCTGGGCCACCTCCCAGACGTCTTAAAATACGTCCGGGGCACGCGTTCGTAACACACTACCACCATCTTCACCGCTAGTTGTGCCCTATCCCTCCACACATCCAACCGCTTGTGATCTTCGTCGAGTGGTTGGAGAAAACCTTGGTGGAAGAAAGCAAACAGAGGATTTTTTTAAAAGGAGATGAAACAGGCGCATCCTCTTGGAGGTCGTGGAAGGGATCCATCCTTACCCCCCCTGCGGGGACTCTCGCCACCGTGGAACCTGCTTACACTGTGAACATGGCATGCACCATGGCTTGAAGTGCAATGCCTCCCTCTAC
The DNA here is from genome assembly GCA_037157565.1 of Thalassia testudinum. Classification (NCBI taxonomy): domain Eukaryota; kingdom Viridiplantae; phylum Streptophyta; class Magnoliopsida; order Alismatales; family Hydrocharitaceae; genus Thalassia; species Thalassia testudinum. Next base: position 102,536,474 of record JAZHRO010000024.1, on the reverse strand, counting down.
TGCACCACCGCAAGTGCTTGTGGTGACAGCATGAGTGCTACCATCCTTAACCCCATATGTTTCCCAAGCCCACTCACCAAGACCCATTACTCCCTTCCACGCTTAACCAAGCCACCACCATCATCCTGTCCTTCCTTCTTTTCACTACCAACACCAACACCACTGTCGACAACCCTTCCCTCGACGTAGACCACCATCACCACTGCCAACCTCGCGCCAACCTCGCGGACACCACCGCAGTAGCCTCCCCCCCAAAACCCTCGGCCAGCCATCTTCACCCGACCACCAAACCTATAGCCTACGCCCTCATCCACACCTAAACCTCTTCCACTTCTTCTTCTTTGCCCACTGTCATTGTTCATTGTCTTCACCAAAACCAACCCATCACCTTCACCACCGCAGCCCCTCGCAGCCACCCCTGCCGGACACCAAACTCACTGTCAACCCCCCTCTACGCTCAACCATCCACGCGCTACATGCCGCACCTCTCGACAACCGCTCTCCCATGACATGCACATCATCTTCGGTGATCGTCCTCCTCCGATCGGCCACGTCCAGCCACCATCGGTGGTGCCATCTACGCCATTGTGATGCTCGGACTCAAGACGACCTTCCCTTGCAACACCATCGTCGGTGAACCCCTCCACGCATACACGCGTGTGCGAGAGAAAATGCTCTGTTTCTCAACAGTAACACCCCTATTAATATTTATGAATTTTGCCATTGCGAAAAACATTGTACATTTATTTGGTGAATTAATATAATGAGGTGAATTTGCATAGACATTCCTTTGATATGGTTTAATTGTCTTCTACTAGTTCTTGCTATGAACGAATAGTCTAATCTTCAAAGCGGGAATTATTGGCTATAATGAACTGGTTAAGTCATACTCACGAGTTTAATAGTCTAGTTCCACCCTGTGGAATGATCTAATCATTGTGGTTAGAAGTAATTAATATTTTGATAGTCGATTTTCCACCACAAAGGTATTACAATGACATGACATTTCATGTTAAAGATTTCATTGAAAGCGAAGATCAACTCGTTAGATATCTTAGGAGACAAGCACTGAGGATATGATATGTTATTACGCATCTTCGAGGGGAGTATTTCATTCCACCTCTCCGCACCGGGAACTCGTCCAATCAATTTGTGTCTTTGAGCCGTTCCTAAGCTAGATCTTCAGGACAACCTTTTTGGAATAGAACACTTTTGGGATTATTTCTTCATTAAGCGCAATGAACCAAACTAGTGTGTGAATTTTGGGTGCTTAGGTTACCAAGTCTCGCAAACCAAAGGGCAAGTAATGGGGCCGAATGCTCCCTAAGGCTTAGACTTAATACATCAACCTCGCACTTTCCTCAACTTCTTAAGGACTAATCCGGATCTTAACAAGTACATGAGTGTTTAAGCTCTAGAACAAGCTCAAGAGGCCTAAGATCAGTACTCTTTACTAATCTCCTTGTCTCTAGCACTTCAAGACTTAATCCTTGTTTTGATTTGGTCTAGAACTTAAGTAGATCCCATAATCAATTGCTAGGACTATCATTTTTTTCTTGATTTTGCTCCTTTTGACATTTTGTATTTCCTCCTCAAGAAAGATTTTCAATCCTTTCACAAAATTTTCCTCCCCTTTCTCCTTTTTTTTAATAATATGTATTTTTTGTGAGAACCCCTCAGAGAATTGAATTTTCCATTTGTTTTGCACTTTAACACCCCCCATGCCTAAATTTTACAATGTCCTCATTATAAACTAGGTGGGTATGAATTTAGCTTGGTTCAAGGTTTAATACAGGGTTAAAGGGTGGGTGAATGGGTTGGGATGACTATTACGGATGATTTCAAGCTTTGACACAGGTATCAAAGGTGGGGTTGGTTGTTTTAAAGTTGAACCAAAAAGTGTAGTAGGAGTGTAGCTTAAAAGGATGATCAGAAGGGTCTCGGGTTTTCTAAAATGATAGGTTGCCTCCTGTTAAGGATAAATTCATTGCCTTTAGCCGAGCAAAAGGTGGTTAAGGAGAAGGGGTAGTCAGATTGGAGGAATTTTGTTGAACAAGTACCTTATTGAGTAGCCTGGCTGGTCCAACTAGGTGCTTATTCAGATCAACGGGCTGATGATGTAGACCAAACCCAATTAGTCTGGTGGGTTGATGGATATGAAGTAATAAGTGTGGAGCCCACCAGATACTTTGTGGCTTGAAAAGATGTGGAAATATGAATTTAGGGTTTGGCTGAATCAGCTCAGCCTGTTAGAGTAGGGGTCCTTCAATGATAATGGGTCTCTGGAAAACATATGAACCCTACTGGTGGGATCAAAGAAGGATAAGATGTGATTGTTGGTCTGATCAGTGTTTGATTCTCAATCAAAATATGGAGGTGAATCATATGCGATCAAATCAGAAAGAGGTGAGTCAGAATAGAAATTGATTTCGATGGCACGTCGAGTTTGGGATCGTGTTTTGAAAGGCTTTGTATGAGGTGTAGCTGCTTCGAAATCTGGGTGTGGTATGGACTCCTCAAGAAATGATTCGAAGATTGGTTCATCTAGAGAGTCTTTTTCATGATGTTCATCCCAGTCAAATGTAAATGCCAGGAGAGTGCTTATAGGATCATGGAAATCTGAGTCAGTAAAAGATTCAAACTTTGGATTGTGGACACTCTCGGCACTTACTGTTTTTGATTCCTGTAGATCATAACAGAATGATTCCAAATCAATGGAATATGATTTTGAATCAATGATCTTGGGATCAAGGACCTCGGAGTCAGAATTAAAGAACAGGTCATGGATACTAAGGTTGTAAACTGATTCATAATCATTAGGAAACAAAGGTTCTCCGAAATTAGAGTATGATTCAAAATCATCAGAGAATTTGTGACAATCAGCTTCTGAACCAGATTCAAGATTGAGATTTCCACCACCGAATAAATCATGATGCATGGAATTATCAACCTGACCTTGGTCTAATGTAGGCTCAAATTCTAAGCTTAGAGAGGTGTCCTTATTAGGCATAGGCTCGGGTTCTGGGCACTTAGGGTAGATCCAATCAAATCCCAACTCTTCCAACAGCTCTGTTTCTGTATCGTAAATTGGTTTGACTTTCGAAAAATTGATTCATTCCTTCGAGGAGTTTGGAGAGGTATAATCATCAAATATTGGTCCATAATCATAATTCAGATATAAAATCTGGTTCTCATCACATTGGGCTTCACGATCATCCCAAATAGGCACAGATTTAGATTCTAGGTCATGGTTAGGAGTTGGGTTACTAGAATCTGGACATGGTTCTATTGGGATGTCAGAATCACTCTTGAGGATTACCTTAATAGGATAAGTTGCAGGAATTACATCCTTGAGAGGTTTTGACTTAAGCTCATTACATGTGTTTGGTAAATCAAGGCATGATGGACCAACTTTATGGCTCTCTATGGCTGGTTCATACATGGGAACACTTGCAACTGGATCCACCCAATTCACATTTTGATAAGGTATGTCATTCTGCACAAAGTTTGAATCTGATTCCATTTAGGTTGGGGATCCATAATAACCTCTATTTTTTAACCCGGGCTTAGGGAAATCAAATTGATCCTCAATATTGCTCTAAGATGTCTCATCAATTTCTGAATTTTGATATGGGTATTTCTGATCAATGGCTTGGTGTAACATATTTAGCATATACCCCTGTTTCTCAATGAGACCTTAGTATATTTCCCAAAGTTATGGATTTGTTAGACACATATATACTCAGTATTATGTTGTCTCCACAATTCACTTTATTCTGATAAAAGATCATCCCAGGTTGAATCATGTATCATTTGTGTAAATATCATTTCAGCATGGTTCATAATGAGGGTTGTTGTTTTTGATACATTAACCTGAATGTTCCTAGATAGATCTGAGGTTTGTAATATTCGTCATGATGTCTAAGAGTAGCCTCAATCATTTTTTCCTTGATGCTCATATGGGATTCAGGTTTTCTAAACATTCTTCCAATGTTGTTAGGTTACATTTTCAAATCAAGTGGTGGATCAGGATGTAGAATCAAATTCAGGTTTAAATCGATTTGATCAGATCAGATCAGAATTCCCATAGCAAATCAACTCTAATAGAGGCCCCTAGGTCAAACCTTGGGACCCCTCCTGTGTATGTGCACTATAGACTAGACGAGGGACTGGATGTGTATTGGACCCAATTAAGACACCCGAAAATTTTGGATGACTAAGGCTGTTTCGAGGCGGATGATACCTCTAAATAAGAAATTCACATACCTGAGAATTACTTGGGCAGCCAGGAAAGGAGAGTCTCGCAAAGACCCCTACATGGTAGAGCGTCCCTATGGGTTACAAGGTTTCCCCCACCCGATCTTCCTTGTCATTGCGATTCCAAGTAGACTGGAATGTATGAATTGAGACCTTAAGTCTGCCAATTTTAGCTGTAATTTGTGCCTTGAATTTCACTTGATTTAGAAGTTGATTCAAATTGTGACCTAATTTGGAGGTTGGTTGACCCACAAAGTGAACCAACTTCACCTAACTTGTCCTAAGGTTGAGGATGAAATTTGGGTTAAGACCTAGAATCACCTTGAATTAACTCTCAGGTTATTAGGTCTCAACTTTTAGAGTTCAAGTGAATTTAGAGCCTTGATTTTAGGGGTTTTACTTGAATAGATTAGCTCAAACAAGGGCTTGGGTGGCATACAAATGCGGCAGGGTCAATTTTCTTTATTTCAGGCAAATGTGCACTAACACTTCAAAACCCTGATATGGAAATCCTAATTGGCTCTATTTCAAGTTGAATTTGATCTCAAATATGGCATCTTGGACTCAAACAAGAATGTGAATAGTCCAAGTTACTTAGAAATTTTAGCACAAATCACTAATAAGTACAGGAAATCACGATGGGGCTCTCTAATCAAAATCGTCTCAACTTCAATCAGATATCAAATTCTCAAATTAGTAAATACTTTGCCTTTTAATGATATTACTAAGAAAATAAGGAAAGTGGATCCTATTTTATTTGTTTCTTTTTCTCTTTCCCTAGATTAGGAGATGATTAGGGAAGAAGAGAAATTTTACCTGCCCCTGGAGTGGTTGATTGTGCGGAAGATCTCTTTGTGATGTACTTCGCAAAGTCAAAGCAAAACAAATAGGGCAAGTTAGAAATCAAGAAGATAAAACTAGTGGTGAATTGCGCGTTGCTCCCTGGCAACGGCGTCAAAATATTGCATCGTTTTCGTTGAGTTTTAAGAAATGTGCATTGTAGTACAGTCAACAAAAATGATACAACATTTAAAATTTATAAGTGCTCGAAAACAAAATTGAGTCTGAGGTCGTTCATCAGGAATAAATTGGCATTTACAACACTAATCACAATTAATAACAATTAGGACAATAATACAGATATGTAATGAGAATAAATAATTAGAATATATTCAATAATAGCCCAAATTGTATCTAAAAAAATAAAGGGATGAAAAGAATATACAGAACTATAAAAATGGTGATTTAAATCACACTTAGTCTCCCACTTTAACCACATATCCCAATTTCTCAACTCAAATATCGCTATAGTGGTCTCAACCACTTATTCTCAAATTTAATATCAGCACAGGAGCCAAATAAGTCCACAGTAACCAAGATCAGACATCGACCACAAGGACCAGATGACTTAAATGCTCAAGCCTTAGCACAAGCAACCAACCTCTAGAAACGCTAAGTGTTGAGTGGGCATGCATGCATCTCGATGCACAAGGCATGAGACCCAAGGCAAAACCTACCCTTACCCCCCTTAGATTTTCCTCTCTAATTAGGCACGTAATCAGGTAATTGGATCTGGCTTGGGTCCAGGCTTACCGAGGGTGAATGATGAGAGAGGAGTGCGCGGGTCACATGAGGAGGGGACCTCACCCCCGTTGTGAGCGAAGAGCCCTATGCATGATTGTAATTTATGCAATGTTATGATTTTGTCTTCCACGATGTGGCATCAATTGGTGCCCTCTTCTCCTTCGTGCAGCAGTTGAGAACTTTGCTTGATTGCAGTGGCAGCTGGGTATCCTTCTCCAAATTGGAGCTGCAAATGGGTACGTAGGAGTAGTTCGTTGTTGATGAAGGTGGAATTGAACTCAAGAGTGGTCGGATGGCGACAGAGAATGGTGGCGAATCGATGACGATGGGAGGAGATCCGACGAACCTTGAAACACACTAATACGGGCCCTAAGTCCAAATTAAAGCATTCATCATCATCTCCTGAGCACGACGAAGGCGGTGGTGGTGTTCTCATGTTATTTGGGAGAGTATGGTTGTGTGACGGTGGCAGAGACGGAGGTGCTGTGGTGGGTTGATTGTCGAGAAGAAGGAAAGGTTGAAACTCTTAATAGAGGGGGCTTTTATTCAGTGGGTGATGGGGGAGCTTCTAGAAGTGGTGGCGAGCAGTTTGGTGGTCAGAGGAAGCTGGATGACCACGCTGGAGGTAGGGTTGGAGGTGGAGAAGATGAAGTGGGAGATGGTGGTGTAGTGGTTGATTTAGGAGGAGGAGGTAGGATGGATCTAGAGAGGGAGTGGAAGAAGAACACCTAGCTAAGGGACGAAGGGAAAGAGAATTCCATGCCGGCCTGACTTGTCGGATGTGGAAGGGATGAATACCTCCGGTGACGTTGGGCGGCGAGGATGAAGGTGGAAGTGGCCCCTGCTATGATTGGCAAGGAGCGGAGGAAGTTAAGGGAGAGATTGGGCCACTCAATTTGGTTGTTGAGTGGCCGGAGCGAAGGGGTTGATGAAGCTCACCAGAGTCGCGGTGGAGGTGGTCGAAGGAAGAAGGGAAGAGGGTTTTTGGGGCCTAACCGTACTCAGGAGGAGCCTGGGACCTAGGGGCGTTCTTATAGAGCTCAAACCCAAGCTCTAAGTAGGAAATTAGGTGCTCTTGAGTTGGTTTTGGGAACAAGGAATTCCACATTTTTGTTAGATTGCACTGGGGCTTTTCACTCAAATTTGGCATCTCGAATCGTGTCCAAATGATTCCATAGAGTGTGAACATTAATCCCACCAAATTTGGTGGGATTTAGTGTAGGTTTGATGGGGTTTTCGGCTTGGTCAAAGGGTTGTGTAGGTTAGTTGACCTAATAATGGCGACAAGGGCATTTTTGTGAAGAAGATTTAGAAGTTAAGGACCTAATTGAAAGGAAAACATGAAAGCTGAGGGTTTAAATGAAAGAATAAAGGTCTGGGGACTAAGTTGCAAACTAGGTCAAGATGAACTTTGATTGGGCCCAAATTTTGGTTCTAACCTAATTTGAACCCAAGAAATCTAATGGTGCACTTGGATTTAAGTTTTGACCATGTTTCTATAGTAAATTGCGTAGAAGCCTGATAACACCACGCAATGGGGTAGTAATTAGGTTGAATATGGCCCATCTTTAGAATAAAAGGCACAACATAAAGTAGAATAGGAGCATTGCATGCATCAAGTACCAAGATTGCTTATAAACTGTATTAATGGCCATTTGTGTAAAGCATTTGTCAAAGCAGGCCACAGATGAGCAATCGGACTGCACGGATGGATTCAGGACGATGAACGGAGTCTAACGGACTCAAGATCGGCCAAATCCGACATCCGGAGCTCCCACAATGGGCCAAAGAAATCCTGACCGTTGATCTGGAGATCAACGGCCTAGAACGCGCCACGTCGCCCCGCCCCCGCCGCTCGCACGCCCCCAAGCCAGCCAAGGACGCATCTCGGCCGTTGATCTTCGATCGAACGGCCGAGATCCGCGCGCTCGCCCGCGGTCGCCGCGACAAAGCGCGGGCGTGGCGCAACGGTTAGCGCGCACGCCCGCGTCGCGGCGACGCGCGTTCAAATCGCGCGGAGCGGAAATCACTTGCGGGCGAAGGGCGTGGCAAAATTGAGCCGCGCGATCAGAAGCGAGCGGCTAGGATTGCGCCACGCGGCGCGACGACAGCGCCCCACCTCCCACGCGCGCGCCCACGCCGGGCGGAAACGCGCGCGCGCACGCGCGCCCGAAGCGCGATCCTAGCGCAGGCGCGGGAGGATCTCAGCCGTCCGATCTTCAATCGGACGGCTCTCGTTCGACATCCACGGATCGCGCCTGAAGAGAGAGAGGGGCGGGCGGCTGACCGGCGGCAGAAGGCCTTCACCGACGTATCTGGAAGCGGTTTTAGCGACGTTCTGGATGTCGCTAAAGCACATTCTTCTTTTAGGAAGCCCTTAACTCTATTTAAACCCCCTTCTACCACCATTCAAGGCATCCTCTCCCACTTGCAACTACTCCACTCCTCTCCTAGCTAGTATTAGGCACTCTTGTAATCGCCGGAGACGACGAGCCGCCGACGGAGCCTCCTCCACCGCCGTGGCTGCCTCGTCGCTCTCCACTCTCTCTACCTCTCTCTCTCTCTCTCTTTTAAGCTTTCATTTACTTTTGTTGAAGCATGTGTTTAATATTGTAAACCATGAACTATGAATGCATGTTTAATGAGATTATTTTCCATTTAGTTGCCATTTTACTTTCTGTTTAAAGTGCATGATCAAAACCAATAGCTTTCTAACCCTAAACTCTCTCTCTATCTCTCGCTTTTCAAAACCGTCTCTTTCTCAAGCAAAACTCCGCCTTTTTCGTGACAACAAGTGGTAAACAAAATCCAATTTCCACGCCTCCCTGAGATCGACACTCGGACTCACCTCCGTTTACTTCTTTTAAAACCGACGTATCAAGTGCAACTATAACGACACCTCTTAACACACACGCACGAAGGCACGTCAGTTTTTGGCGCCGTTGCCGGGGAGGCAACGGATTTGTTTTATCACCTCCATTCCACCTTCATTCTCATATCGTCTAATGCCCTATTTTCCTTTTTACTTGACGGTTGCAGGAATTCGGCGCATGGACGGCGAAGCGACGCATTCCACTATGGTAGCAAGGAAGTAGGCGCCTCGAGGACCGATAGTGAGTACTCTCTCTCTCATTGTTTGCTTGCGTGAAAAAGCTAAAAAAATCATAAAAACTGAAAAAAATTGGCGTGGCGAAAGATTGCTTGACCCACATTCTTAACACACCACCCTACAAAAAAATGTACACTCTAATATACTGGACAAATTCTTGGAGTGTTCTTTTCTTTCTCTCTTGAGTGGTGTTTGCGAAGCCACCGTGAGTTGACCTGGGCCGCACCACTCAACCCTAAAAACTAACTCATCTAATAGAAGCTGCACGATCTTTAGGATGAGTACACTAGGGTTTTTAGAGCCTCTACAGAAGAAAAAGGAAATCTACTTTCATCAAATTGTGTGCAGAACTTGACGTGCCCATTGAAACTTGTCTGAAAGCATTAAGACACGTCAACCCTAAAAAACACTAAAGTAAGGATGAAACATTAAAAGACACCACACCCTAAAAATTCTTGCTTGAAAACCCTGTTTTATAGAAGCACACACCTTGAAAAGTAGAACATTAAGAGGCACCACCCCAATCAACGCCTCATCACATCACCCTAAGCACAAGCACTATCCTAGCCCTTTAAAACTGAGTAGACGTGCCCTAGGCAGGACTGAGTTAAGTCTCAAAAGGTGAGGTTTTGTCTGCTAGGCACTTGGCTTTCATTCCCTTGGTAGAATCTGGTGACTAGGCTGCGGGGCAGTGTCAAACGACCGCGGTTGTGGGGTCTATGAAACCGGAGGCGCAAGCCAAAGGAAGAACCTTCCCTGCAATCCCCTCGTAATCAACCTGGCCAGATTAGCCTTGAGAAGCGGAGTCCAGTGCTTACGGACTTAATCACCCTTTGTGAGATTTCTAGGTCTCCTAAGGAATACACCATAAGGATTAGGCTTGCGTGCTTGATTGAAACACATTTCTCGCATCTGTCGCCCTCCGCATCCCCTCCTGTTCTTCTCTAGTGTATGCACGGGAGGCGCTCACTGCATCCTAAATTGTGTGTTTTGGGGCAGGAATCTAGGCGACATAATTCTGTTGAAAACATGGCTGAACCTAGGGTAGATGAGGCTGAAGATCAACCCCCACCAGATGCTATGGCTGTCGTCCAGGCTCAAATCAATGCTAACCATCGGCTTCAGCAACAACAAATCCACACCATCATGCAAGCCATACAACGGTTACAGAACCCGCAAGAACAACCACCACCTTTCAATGACATACCAGGACAACCACCACTTGATTTACCACCATTTCAGAACCATCCAAGACCCCTCCGTGATTTCTATAACCCTTCTGCCATTAGAGTCGAGCCACACCTTAGGATCCCCGAAGGGGGAGACGATTTTGAGCTAAAACCTAATGTATTAAGTCTAATCCAGAGCCACTTTCATGGAAGCTCAAATGAAGACCCCTTTCAGCACCTAGAAGATCTCGACCGCATAGCAAGAACAGTAAAACCTAGGAACATTAGCCTTGACATTGTTCTAATCAAGATGTTCCCTTTCTCATTAAGAGACAAGGCTTCTCATTGGCTTAGAACCCTAGGTAGACCCATCACCACCTGGGAGGAACTGAGGCATGCATTTTTAAAGAAATTCTTCCCCATAGGAAAGACCAATGCCCTCAGAAGAGCTATCACTACCTTCACACTCCAGGGTGGGGAACAATTTCATGAGGCGTGGGAAAGATTCAATGAACTTTTGAGGAAATGCCCACACCACGAAGTTCCAAGGTGGCAATTGGCCCAGATCTTCTACCACGGTCTGGATAGCAACCTACGGAACTTCGTCGATGCCTCATGCGGGGGAAACTTCCTAAACAAAGACGAGGAGAGCGTGTTTGAGCTCTTTGAGTCTATGAGCGAGAATTCGCTCAACAATGCCTCCATGAACCAGTTTAACAGATCCAGTCAACCCCGTGGTGGGATTTATGAGGTGCAAGAAAATTCTGGAATGGTTGACATGGACATTATTGCCAAAAAGTTGGATCGAGTGGAATTGGTGGACAAGAAGATTGATGAGCTTCTAAACCAGACCAGGAACCCCTTGCAGACTTTCACCCTAGCAAAAGGAGCACATAATGTTGACCTGGTCCAACCCTTCACCCAACTGAACCTGGAACAACCCCCAACCATGTTCCAAGGAGGGACCTTTGCTCCCTCGACCCTTGATTACTCCCTTCCTTCTTCATCAACATCGGCTATTCTAGAAGATGTGCAAGCCGTCCAAGGATATGCAAAACCTGACCCTTTCTCCAACACTTACAACACCGGCTGGCGTAATCACCCCAACTTTGGTTGGACAAACCAGAAACTACCGCAATTCCAAAACCAGCCCAGGCCAAACCAACAGCCACACTTGCCCCCCTATCAGCAAGGACCACCAGTTAGACCCCAATATAAACAAAATAGGGCGGCCCCTCCCCCACAAAACCAAATGGACACCCTAATAAAGATGATGGCTGACATGAACCAAAAACATCAGGAAGAAATGGCCTTGGTAAAGGGACAGTTAAGCCAACTCTTGGACTGTAAACAACAAGGATCTCTACCTTCCCAACCACAACCAAACCCGCGAAACATAATTAACAGAGGCCCCAATTCGCAAGGGTTCCAAGGCAACCCCGGGCAGGCTCATATGGTCCAACCGGCTCCACAAACACCTCCTGGGTTTGGCGCCTCTTCATCCTCATCTTCTCAAGGATCACCCCATGGCCCCAATGCCTCTGCGAATGCGGTGACCTTGAGAAACGGCACCAAAACCCAGGATCCCAAATGGCCGACTCTCCCCGAGACTTTACCCGACCTAGAAGAAACACCAACCAAGGACCCAAACATGGAACCAATTCAGACACCCTATCCTGAGGCCTTGGAAACAATCAAGAGAAAAAAGAATACTGTGGAAACTGAGGAGCTGATGGAAATTTTTAAACAAGTACAGATTAATATTCCGCTTCTAGAAGCTGTCAAACACATCCCTGCTTACGCCAAGTTCTTAAAGGATGCCTGTACACCCAAGCGTAAGCCGAGACCTCAAGCACCTAGGAAGGTTGTACTCTCTGAGCAAGCCAATTCCGTGATATCAAGCAACCTTCCACTCAAACGAACTGACCCAGGAGCACCCCTAATTTCCTGCAACATCGGGGACATGACATTTGATAGAGCGCTCCTGGACCTAGGTGCTTCTATCAACCTAATTCCCACAACCTTGTACCACCAATTTGGTTTTGGGGAGCTGGCACCAACCCCTGTCACCATCCAGCTGGCGGATAGATCAGTGAAAACCCCGAAGGGGGTTGTCGAGGACGTGATTGTACGGGTCAAGGACTTCTATTTCCCAGTCGACTTTTTGGTGCTCGACATGGAAGTCCCTGAAAAATTACAGAACGCACCCATAATCTTAGGCAGACCTTTCTTAGCCACGGCTAAAGCAAACATCGATTGCGACACGGGATGTATGGAAATTGCCTTCGGAGACAGGAAAATGCAATTGGATATCTTCCGGGCAACAAAGTCTTTTGATTGTGATTACATTGAGGAACATGATCCCGTGGAAACTTTAATCGAGGAATGCCTTACCCTCAATTCTGTCTCAGACCACCAAACCCGTAGTTCTGACTCGTCACCATCATTACCTGTGGACCTCTGTAAGGCTGAGTATCATCACATGACACCACTTGAAGAAATCGATGTTGATCAACTACCGCCCTTTCCATTCCCATCGACTGTGGTCCCACCCGCACCTGAACTTAAACCATTGCCCGAGAATCTCAAGTACGTCTTCTTGGGACCTGGCCAGACCTTCCCAGTGATTATTAATTCCCATCTAACCAAGGATCAGGAACTAAGGTTGACTGCAACTCTTTCAGAACATCGGGCCGCCATTGGTTGGACCATCTCAGATCTAAGAGGAATTAGCCCCACCTATTGCACCCACAAGATTTACCTGGAAGACGGGGCCCGACCTTCCCGCCAGATGCAGAGACGGTTAAACCCTAACATGCGGGAGGTCGTTAAAAAAGAAATTATCAAGTGGCTCGACGCCGACATCATCTACCCTATCTCTGATAGCCCCTGGGTGAGCCCCACTCAAGTGGTTCCAAAGAAGGCTGGGCTCACCGTTGTCACTAATGATCATGGCGAATCCATTCCCACCCGCACCACCACCGCATGGCGGGTGTGTATTGATTATAGGAAGCTTAATGAAGCCACTAAGAAGGACCACTTCCCCTTGCCATTCATTGACCAAATCCTTGAAAGATTGGCAGGACAGAAGTATTTTTGCTTCCTGGATGGATATTCAGGATATAACTAAGTCGCAATTGCTCCGGAAGATCAGGAAAAGACCACATTCACTTGCCCGTATGGCACGTTTGCATTCCGTCGAATGCCGTTCGGGTTATGCAACGCACCCGCGACCTTCCAGTGTTGCATGCTAGCCATTTTTTCAGAAATGGTGGGTGAATACTTGGAGGTCTTTATGGATGATTTCTCTGTATTCGGGAATTCATTCGACCATTGTTTGAGCAACTTGGAGAAAATCCTGAAACGATGTATCGAGGTTAACTTGGTGTTAAGTTGGGAAAAGAGCCATTTTATGGTTCAAGAAGGAATTGTCCTCGGACACATCGTTTCGCATAAGGGAATCGAGGTAGATCGAGCTAAGGTTGATTTAATTTCCAAACTTCCTCCACCTAGTTCGGTCCGACAGATTCGCTCTTTCCTAGGACATGTTGGCTACTACCGAAGGTTCATCAAAGACTTTTCCAAACTTTCCAAACCCTTGACCGACCTTCTAGCCAACGACGCCACTTTCCACATGTCTCCTGATTGCACCCAGGCTTATCATACCCTCCGGGACTTAGTCTCCACCGCACCTGTACTTCAACCCCCAGACTGGTCCCAGGATTTTGAGATTATGTGTGACGCATCAGATTTTGCCATAGGCGCTATCCTGGGACAAAGGCAAGACAAGAAGCCCGTGGTGATCTACTACGCGAGCAAAACATTGGACGAGGCCCAACGTAATTATACGGTCACAGAAAAAGAGTTGCTTGCTGTAGTCTTTGGACTGGAAAAATTCCGATCATACTTGCTAGGATCCCACGTGACTATCTACACCGACCATTCAGCCATCCGGCACCTGTTGGCCAAAAAGGACGCAAAACCCAGGCTCATCAGATGGATCCTGCTTTTGCAGGAATTTGACCTGGAAATCCAAGACAAGGCCGGATCGAAAAATGTGGTGGCTGACCACCTGTCAAGACTTCATCCAGACCACATTGGACCCTCCCTACCTCTATCTGATACCTTCCCTGATGAACACATCCTAGCCGTGCAAGACAAGAAAATGCCATGGTATGCTGACTATGTCAACTACCTGGTTATAGGACAAACCCCGCACAGCTGGTCCAGACAGCAACGGGACAGGTTCTTGGCTGAGGCCAAGCACTATTTCTGGGATGATCCCATGCTGTTTCGCCTCTGTGCTGATCAGATCATCAGGAGGTGCCTCCCCGAAGACGAAGTTCAGAGTGTGCTTTCCTTTTGTCATGACCAAGCATGTGGCGGCCATTTCTCTGGCAAGAAAACAGCTGCAAAAGTTTTGCAGTCTGGATTTTATTGGCCGTCCCTATTCAAGGATGCACACATCTTTGCCAAGACTTGCTCACGATGCCAAACACTAGGGACAATGACCAAAAAAGATATGATGCCCCTTCAGCCCATTTTGATTGTCGAAATTTTCGACGTTTGGGGTATCGATTTTATGGGCCCCTTTCCACCATCCAACGGCTTCGAGTATATCCTGGTCTCGGTAGACTATGTTTCCAAATGGATTGAAGCCGTCGCCACCCGACGATGCGATCACAAGACGGTCATGGACTTTGTAAAGAAGAACATCTTTTCCCATTTTGGAATACCCAAGGCCATGATCAGTGATGGTGGAAGCCATTTTATCCATTCCCAGTTCCGTGCCCTACTTAGAAAATACGGGGTAAACCACCGCATTGCCACCCCGTATCATCCACAAACAAATGGGCAGACTGAGGTCTCAAACAGACAAATCAAGAACATTTTACAGAAGACTGTGAGACCTGACAGGAAAGACTGGTCCACACGACTTGATGATGGCCTGTGGGCATACAGGACCGCTTTTAAGACCCCGATAGGCATGTCACCTTACCGCTTGGTCTTTTGCAAAGCTTGTCATCTCCCTGTCGAATTAGAACACCGGGCTTACTGGGCTGTTAAGCAATGTAACATGGATCCCCAGTTAGCTGGTGCGCAAAGGACTCTTCAATTATCTGAGCTTGAAGAAATTCGTCGGGACGCCTTTGACAATAGTCGGCTATATAAGGAGAAAATGAAAGCCGTCCACGACCGACTCATTCATAGGAAAACCTTTGAGCCAAACCAACAAGTCTGGCTATTTGATGCACGCCTGAAACTCTTCCCAGGGAAACTTAGGTCCAAATGGACAGGACCATTTCGGGTGGTCAAGCCCTATTCCAATGGGGCAGTCGAAATCACCGATCTTAATACCGGGCACACCTTTACAGTCAATGGTCAAAGATTGAAGCATTTCCTGGCCCAGGTACCCCCCAAGGAAAGTGTCACCCTTGTTGAGGGCTGACACCAAGCACCGCCCAGCTGGAGGCGTTAAACTCAGCGCTTCCTGGGAGGCAACCCAGCGGATTCAGACTGATCTGGTAGTCTACGTCACTCAGGTACTATCTTTTTAAACCCTTCTGCATCCATGAATCTGCCAATGAGGACATTGTCCAACTTAAGCATGGGGGGATGGTAAATTGCATAATCCTGAGCTTAATTAATCAGTCTGAATGAATAATAAAAAAAAAAATTTGAATTTAGGAAGAAAAACTTAGGTATTAGAAACTTGTCAATAGTGGAAAATAATACAAAAAGAACTTAAACACTTAGACTTTTCAGGCCTTCAGGCTTAATCAGCCCTGGTGTCCGTTAAAATATGGATTTAGCGGTGAGTCCTGGCAACTTTAAGCTATTCTAATCCACCTACTAAATAAGGTGATAAGTATACGACTTATCAACTCATCCTCTAACTCAGGAAAACTTTGAGTCTAAGCATCTGCACACATTTCTGCACAGACTCACTTCTCGGAGATTTTGACAGAAATTGGGTAGCTAATGAACTCTCTAGGGTGGTATGGCTGGCAAGTTGTCGTGGGTAACAGCCCATTGGCAGGTTGTCCAGAACCCAGCCACAGGCCATTTCTTTTTCGCTGCCTCTAGGTACATTTGAGATTAGGGAAGCCACCTACGTAAAAAAAAAAAAAAAAAAAATTAAAAAAAAAAAGGGAAAAAGAAGAAAAGAAAATAAACCACACTTCACCGCACAAGTATGGCTGGCAAGTGATCGTGGGTAACAGCCCATTGGTCGGTTGTCCAGAGCCCAGCTCAATAATTGCACAAAAAAAGAAGACCAAAAACACCTAAGGAAGAAGCGGGGAAGTAGTACAAGCCGGGGAGATATACACTGGAAAATCCTTGTGTTGACCCCAAGTAAAATGAACGTAGGGAGAAAGCTACCAATCGAACAAATACACCTTCAGGCAAAAATTTATTTTCTTTTCCGGTCACCTAGAGGCGTAGAAACTCGAAGTCTGTCTCAATTACCGTTAAGTAAGTCTATCACAACATTCACACCAAGATGTTTAGCACTTAGGGTTTTGACCGAGTTTTGGGTGGGTTGGGTAGCCGTAAAAAGTTACCAACCCACACTGAATTCTAAAAATTCTAAAAAGACATATATAGATATATACGTATACATAAGTATAGTTACATATACAAAGCAAGGATTCAGGCGATTCGTATTTTGGCAGACACCCGGGCGCTGCTTAGTCTTTGTAGATTAAGATCTTCGTATAGTTCCTCTTATTGACAAGTAACGAAGTGCCTAAGCAATTACTTCTTGAATTCGCCAAAGAAATAAAGGCTAGAATAAACCTTGCTAGGGACTAGCAAGGAGTAAGCATGGGGGTATGATAACACCACGCAAGGGGGTAGTAATTAGGTTGAATATGGCCCATCTTTAGAATAAAAGGCACAACATAAAGTAGAATAGGAGCATTGCATGCATCAAGTACCAAGATTGCTTATAAACTGTATTAATGGCCATTTGTGTAAAGCATTTGTCAAAGCAGGCCTCAGATGAGCAATCGGACCGCACGGATGGATTTAGGATGACGAACGGAGTCTAACGGACTCAAGATCGGCCAAATCCGACATCCGGAGCTCCCACAATGGACCCAAGAAATCCTGACCGTTGATCTGGAGATCAACGGCCTAGAACGCGCCACGTCGCCCCGCCCCCGCCGCTCGCACGCCCCCAAGCCAGCCAAGGACGCATCTCGGCCGTTGATCTTCGATCGAACGACCGAGATCCGCGCGCTCGCCCGCGGTCGCCGCGACAAAGCGCGGGCGTGGCGCAACGGTTAGCGCGCAAGCCCGCGTCGCGGCGACGCGCATTCGAATCGCGCGGAGCGGAAATCACTTGCGGGCGAAGGGCGCGGCAAAATTGAGCCGCGCGATCAGAAGCGAGCGGCTAGGATTGCGCCACGCGGCGCGACGACAGCGCCCCACCTCCCACGCGCGCGCGCACGCCGGGCGGAAACGCGCGCGCGCACGCGCGCCCGAAGCGCGATCCTAGCGCAGGCTCGGGAGGATCTCAGCCGTCCGATCTTCAATCGGACGGCTCTCGTTCGACATCCACGGATCGCGCCTGATGAGAGAGAGGGGCGGGCGGCTGACCGGCGGCAGAAGGCCTTCACCGACGTATCTGGAAGCGGTTTTAGCGACGTTCTGGATGTCGCTAAAGCACATTCTTCTTTTAGGAAGCCCTTAACTCTATTTAAACCCCCTTCTACCACCATTCAAGGCATCCTCTCCCACTTGCAACTACTCCACTCCTCTCCTAGCTAGTATTAGGCACTCTTGTAATCGCCGGAGACGACGAGCCGCCGACGGAGCCTCCTCCACCGCCGTGGCTGCCTCGTCGCTCTCCACTCTCTCTACCTCTCTCTCTCTCTCTCTTTTAAGCTTTCATTTACTTTTGTTGAAGCATGTGTTTAATATTGTAAACCATGAACTATGAATGCATGTTTAATGAGATTATTTTCCATTTAGTTGCCATTTTACTTTCTGTTTAAAGTGCATGATCAAAACCAATAGCTTTCTAACCCTAAACTCTCTCTATCTCTCGCTTTTCAAAACCGTCTCTTTCGCAAGCAAAACTCCGCCTTTTTCTTGACAAGTGGTAAACAAAATCCAATTTCCACGCCTCCCTGAGATCGACACTCGGACTCACCTCCGTTTACTTCTTTTAAAACCGACGTATCAAGTGCAACTATAACGACACCTCTTAACACACACGCACGAAGGCACGTCAAAGCCCAAATCAGGGAAAAATCTCGTCTGAAACTCTATTTTAGGTCAAAATAGGTTCAGATGGTCAAACGAAGGATACCAAACCTCTTATAATATTTTTAGATAAATTTTAGAAGGTTTAGATGAATTTTATCCTGACTAGAACCTCTTCAATTCAAGTGGGGTTAAGAATTAGGGTTTTATGTACTATTTCAGTTCTCGAAATGCGTGAAACCCTATTTTTGTTAGTGTGGACCCATTTCTTGGTCTTTAATGTTCAGTTGACCTTTAATTAACCCTTAGGTGACCCCATGGTTACTCTGCATTTATGATGTGATGTTAAAATTGTAGATTTAACCCTATTTTATTATTCTCTCCTTAAAATAGATTTGAGTGGAATTATGGTCCTCAATAAATTATTCAGGAGCATTTATCTCTTGATTCTGACTAATTCAAACTAGGTATGGCTAATGATGGTGTTATTATCAAATTCCCCTTACATGCTCTAATGACCGGCCTTGCTAGTGCATCCACCGCTAAGATAGATAGCGTGGGTGCTAGCGAACATCCCTGTCTCACACCCCTTCTCGATTGTATCTATCCACCTGCTAGGTTACCATTAATAAGAATAGAGAAGGATGTTGTCGTGATGCATTGCTTCATCCACTTGATCCAGATTAACGGGAAAGCCCTCTTGATCAAAGATGCCCACAGGAAGGACCAGCGAACCGAGTTATACGCCTTCGTAAAGTCGACCATCCACAAAAACGTCATCCTTGTCTCCCTCTTCCAAAAGGCCAGGATCTCTGAAGTTGCAACATAACCATCCAGAATGCTCCTTCTTGGTACAAATGCAGTCTGCACCTGAGGCACACCAATCTCCCCCCTCAGTCTGTTTACCAGAACCTTTGCCACTATCAAGTAAACAACATTGGAGAGGGTGATGGGTCTAAATTCGTCAATGGCCTCTGCCCCCTCCTTCGACAGTAGGAACATGAAAAACTTGTTGAGTCTATTAAAATTGAGATTCCCTTCTCTGAACTCTGCCAACACATGCATGAGATCATCTTTAAGCAGCATCTAGAATTCCTTATAAAAGTGTATCGGGAAGCCATTCAAGCTCAGGAATCCATCCGCATTTAGGCCCTAAACTGCCTTTCTCACCTCCTTCTTTGTGAAAGGTGAAATCAGCCCCTCAGGCTGTTCATCGGTAATAGTAGTCATAGTTGATCCCATCCATTTCTAACTGCCCCCTTGCCTGCTACCAGTGAACTCCTTGAAATGATCCGCTGCCACTCTACCTATCGCCTCTTTGCTAACAAACTGTGTGTTACCTACCAGTAATCTATCAATCCACTTCCTTTGTTGCCTCCCTAATGCTACCATATGGAAAAATCAGGTGTCAGAGTCCCCTTCTTTAAGCCACCTTTGCCTAGACCTCATCTTCTACTCCACTAATGATAATATCATCATTAACCATATCTATCTATAATTAGTCATAATCAACAGATAAATGCTCTTGCATAACCGCTAGAAGACCATAATTCATTGCAGATCCTTTCTGAGAGATAAACATGAAAACATGGGTAAAACTGTAGTTTTAACATAATATCCTAATTGTAGAACAATCATGAGGTTTCCTAGGGGTTAAATGAAGGTCAAATGGTCATAAATGTCTAATAAGTGGGTTCATGCAGAATGAAACGAGTTTTCACACGTTTTGAGAATTAAATGACATCTAAAACCCTAAAAATAGACCTGCTTAATTCACTTAGGTTCTGGTCATGATAAAATTCATTTAAACTTTCCAAAAATCATATAAAAATATTCTCTAAGGTTTGGTATGCTTGATTTGATAATTGGAACCCAATTTGACCTAAAATAGAGTCTCAGATAGACAGTTGCCCTAATTTGGATTTTTGCACAATTTAACTAATCAAACTTGGTCAAAACCTAAATCTTATTTCACCATCAGATTCCTTAGGTCCAAATTAGGTTTGTACCAAAATTTGGGTCTAATCAGAGATCATCTTTACCTAGTTTGCATTCAATCCAAATAGACTCTTTTTATCACACAATGGCCCATAACTTTTGAAATCCTTACAAATACCCCCTAACTTCATTGTCTTCTTCACACGCAGGTCCCTGCCACCATGGCCATGTGAACCCAACAAGATCCGACCTTCAATCGGAGTTATCTCCCTGATTTCACGGAGAAACCCTTTCAAAATTGAAAGGGAGACTTCTGAGGAGATCCCCTTCCATCTAAGCTCTTCCATGACTTGCCTAAATCGTTCAGGAGTTCATGAGAGCTCTTGGAAATTCCTAAACCTAAGCCCTTGATTTCCAAGCTTTCAAGCTTGTTTCTAAGCTTGAAGCTCGACCCTATGTCCTATAAAAGGACCCACATTGCAAACCTTACATCCTTAGCTAGGTTTGGGGCGAAAATCACTTCTTCTTCCCTACCTCTGGCCCCTCTTTGACCAAGCTCCGGCGAGCCCCTCCATCCACGTTCCTCGTACACCCTCACAAGCAATAGCGGGTGGATTCTTCTTCCCCACGATCATCTACATCTTGTGGTACCTGTAGACACCGTTTCCCTCCTTCTATCCTCGCCATCCCCCTTCGGAGAACTTCACTTTCCACGACGCTAGTGAGCCACAACCGGTGCCCATCCTACCTCTTTCATCCCCTTAGAATAGGTAGTTAGGTTCTTTTAGAATTCTAGGTTAGTTTCCACTATTCAAAACCCAAAAACAACCTCCTCCACCTTCAATTGGATGGACCACCGTAGCTATATGCACGTGACAAGGAAGAGTGGGATTTAGTTCCACATCGTTCGTGGAAAGAGGTTCTACAATGCATTAATGTTTTTTGTGCTAAGGCTTTAACGCCTTAAGAAACATTGGGGGTGAGGTCCTCGTCTTCACCCTTCACTGACCCGACCTGACCTAAGGCCTCACTCCTTGCTCATCACCCACTGCCGGTGAGCCTGGACTTAGGTGTGCATACTCGAATACTTGATTACCCTGGTTTGAGAGAAAAGAGAAAGGAGGAAAGGAAAGAGAAAGTGGGGGAGGGGGGGTTTTGCTCTGAAGGAAGGAGGCTCAACACTTAGCCGCGAGGAAAGGTGTAAAGCCCTTGTGCGTCAAGAGAAGAAGAGAAGGCTAAGAAAGAAGGAGAAGACTTGAGAAAGGAAGGGTTGAAGGAAAGAGAAGAGAAGAAGAGCCGTGCTTGAAGAAGACGAAGAAACAAGAAGACACTGTAGCAGGCGACAGTTAAGTTGTCTGATACACCTATTAGATGTCTGATTTGGGTTTAATGCTGGTACTGTTGGAACGTTTAAGTATCTAAGTTGCTCGGTTGAAACTATTGTAGCATTATTTGAGTAATTAATACATGTGCTTTGGCTAATAATTGGTGATCTAAATTACCATTATTTTATCTTAGTTATCTTTTTGGTCTTGAAATACATTGAGCTTCATTGAATATCTTAATGTGATAGATTAATATTCATTTAAATGTCAATAATGTGCTCAATTTCTTGTGCGCATTTATTTATTAATTGAGATTACCGTGTGAATTCCTACTTGCTCCCTGTGTTCGACCTCTGATACTCTTTTGAATTTTAGCTATAAATTGTATTTGTTTTTGTGTAATTTTGACTATACTGCAATGTAACAATTTCAAAACATCAATTTTGCACGATAAATATTTTGGTGTCATTGTCGGGAAGCAACGCACAATTCACCGCTACTCTTTATTTTTATCTGATGATATTTGAGCACTAACTTGCTCTATTGGATTTCTTGTAATTTTTGCTAGGTACATCACAAGGTGATCTTCCGCGCAAAACAACCACTCCAGGGAAAGTAATTTTTTTGTTCTTCCTTAATCAACCTCTTAATCTTGGGAAGATAAAAAGGAAACAATCAATTAGGACTCATTTGCCTTATTTTTATAGGAATTTTCATTTGAAAGGCAGGTTTTCCTGATTTGCGAAAAAAAGTTTTCATATCTGATTGAGGCTTGAAGTGATTCTGTTTAGAATTCCCCACCCAAATTGCCTGTTCCTATTAGGGACTACACTTAATTTCTAAAATCACCTTGGGCTAACACACTTCTTGCTTGAAGCCCAAGGTGAACAATTGAAGATCAAATTGGACTTAGAATAGAGCAGATTAGAGTTCCAACATTAGGGTTTGAAGTGTTAGTTCACATTTGCTTGCATTAAAGAGAATAAATCCTCCCACATTTGTGTGCTACCCAAACCCTTGTTTGAAAATATCTAATCAAGAAGAACCCTAAAAATCAGGCTCTAATTTCACTTGAACCTTAAAATCTTGGACCTAATAAACTGAAGTCATTCAGGGTGATTTCTAGGTCTTGACCTAGATTTCACTCTGTCATCTATAGGGTAGGTCGGGTAAAGTTTGTCTAAATTGTGGGCCAACTAACCTCCAAATTAGGTCACAAGTCAAATCAACTTCTAATCAAGTGAAATTCAAGGCACTAATTAGGCTAAAATTGATAGACTTAAGGTCTTAAGTCCATACATTCCGGTCTACTTGGAACCGCAGTGACAAGGAAGGTCGAGTGGGGGAAATCCTGTAACCTGTGGGGATGCTCTACCGTGTAGGGGTCTTTGCCGGGCTCTCCCTTCTTAGCTACCTAGGTATTTCTCGGGTGTGCGGATTTCTGATTCAGAGGTATCATCTGCCTCAAAACTACCTTAGTCATCCAAAAATCCTTGGGTACCTTGATTGGGTCCAAAAAACATCTAGTCCCTCATCTTTTCTCTAGAGCACACACATAGAAAGGTCATTAGGTTTTTAACCTAAGAGACCTCATTAGATTTTCTTGGGAATTTCTTTCAGAGCTAATCAAGTTCCAATCTAACCTAAGTTTGACTCTACATCTCGATTCCACCACCTGATTCAAAAATGCAACCTGACATGTTAGGAAAAGTGATTAGAAAACCTATGTCCCAAATGACCATCAAAGACAAAATGATTGAGAATGCTTACAAACATCATGAAGAATATTCTAGATCCTCAAGTCCATTTAGGGAGATTCAGGTTAATGTCACATCAAAATTCATTTTTAACCATGCTCAAATGATTTTTTCCCAAATGATACATGGTTTAACCCGAGATGATTTCTTACGAGAATATTTCAAATTGAGGACATTACATGACAAGGAATATTTACAATGTTGGTCAAACCCCATACTTTTTGAGAAACACCAAGATCTCATGAAGGCACGTGGTATAGCACTAGATGCATTATATGAAGGCATTAATCAAAAATACCCATCAAAGGATAATGAGACAACTTGGAGTAATACTAAAGATCAACATTTCCTAAATCTCAGGTTTGAGAATCAAGGTTATAGTGGACCCCCAACCCAAATGAATTCTGATTTAAATTTCATAGAAATTGACATTTCTGATCTTAATGAGGGTAGGGAGGATCCAATTGCAGGTGTTCCCGATTTTGAGCCAAGCCTAGAAAGTCAAGAACCTGGTTCACCAAGCTTACATTTCCCCGACACCTGTGATGATGAGCTTAACACAGACATTCTCGGGAATATAAATCCCAAGCCTTATCCTGTTAAGGTGATTCTCGAGAATGATTATGACATCCCTATAGAGACCAAACTAGATTCTAGTGATCCAATCCTGACCCTTAACTTAGAATCTGGATTCGAGCCTACTTGGGATAATAATGAGGCCCAAAATGGTGAAAGTTAGATTTTGAATTTGAATTACGATTGTAGGACTGTATTTGATGAATACACCTCTCTAACTTCCTCTGAGACACAGATCGATTTTTCGGAAGTCACGCCAATTTACGATACTGACACCAAGGAGTTGGAAGAGTTGGGACTCGATTGGGTCTATCCTAGGAGCTAAGAACCTGAGCCCATGCCTAATAATGTCACTTTTTTAAGCTCAGAATATGAAACTAAGTTAGATCCAAGTTAGGTTGTTGATTCTACTTATCTTGATTCTTTCTGTGGTGGAACCTCTTATTTGGAATCAAATTCAGAATATGATCTTCACAAGTTTTCGATGATTTCAAATCTTACTCTGATTTTGGAGAACTGTTGTTTCCTAATGACTCCAAACCTATTTATGACCTCAGCGACTACAACCCGTCCTTTGATTCTGACACCGAGGTCAATGATTTAAAAGAAACCACTTCTTTTACACCATATACAGAACTTTCTCAAATCTGATCCCAACCTCGACCCGTCACTGGAATCAATTTCTACTCTGATTCTCCTCTCGATGATCCAGTTGCATATGATTCTCCTCCATCTTTTGATCGGGATTCAGACATTGATCAGAATGCAAATCACGCTCAATCCTTCTTTGACCACTCTTGTAGGGATCTCACATCCTCCACAAATCAGTTCTCTTTTGAGGATCCCTACTCTGACCAGGCTGATTCGATTTAGCCAAACCTGCAATTCACACTGCCATTTCTTTTTGAGTCACAAAACATTTGGTGGGCACCACATCTACTGATTCGAATCTATCAACCCACCAGATTGATTGGGTTTGGGCTGTATTATCAGCCTGTTGATCTGAACAAGCAACTGGTTGGACCAACCAGGCTTTGATTAAGGTGCTTGTTCTACAGAACTCCTCTAATTTGACCTATCCATGACCACTTTTTGCTCGGCTGAAGGCATTGAATTTAGTGCTTAACGCTAGGCAACCTGTCATTTCAAAAAGCTGAGATCCTTCTGATTATCCTTTTGAGCTTCACATATATTGCACTTTGAGTTCAGCTTTAGAGCAGCGGACTCCACCTTTGGTATTCGTATCAAAGTTTGAAATCATCCGCAACAGTCATCCCGACCCATTCACCCACCCATTGACCCTATTCTAATCCTTGAACCCAAGCTAATTTCATACCCTTCGATTTACAATGAGGACATTGCAAAACTTAGGCATGGGAGGGTGTTAAAGTACAAACACATAAAAATTCAAGTTTCTGAAGGGTTCTCACAAAAAATTACTCATTCCGAAAAACAAAAAAAAATCAAAAAATAAAAATAAAAATTGAAAAAGAACAAAAAAATGGAAAGGGGAGGGAATTTTGAGAGGAAATTTTGCATATCATTCTTGAGGAGGACAAAAGGTGTTTTTTGTCAAAAAGGAGCAACGATTTAAAACAAAAAGTGATAGTCATTAGTAAATGATTATGAAATCTACTTGAGTCACCCCTCTCAGCCGCACCATCTGCCAATTTCTTCGCTGCCACACCAGCACCCCGAACTTCTCTTTTCGCCCCTCTCCTTCTCTGGCAAGGGACCAGTCTGATCCTAGGTCCCCACTACCACGGCTAGGCTCTCTTGTAGTCCTTAATTCACATGCGAGGGAGCTCTAGCACTGGCGGTAGCACAGCCTTGCCCCACACTCCTGATAGGGCCTCCATCATGCAAGCTCTAACCCCTTAGCTGCTCTGCCATTGGTTGCACCTCCACTGAGTGCTACAGTCTGATTGACCAACCCTTGGTCATGCAGGTGAGGTCCCCCACTCGCGGAGAGACCCCATGTCTCCAACACAATAGCCCTCATGGGTTGTTGTTCATTCATGAAAATTGTAACGAGCTCGTGCCCCAGACGTCTTTTAAGACGTCTGGGAGGTGGCCCAGACGTCTGTAAAGACGTCTGGGATCACATCCAGACGTCTGACCAGACGTCCGGGATAGTTTACAGACGTCTGACGAACAGTTATACTCGCACGGGATATTCGTCTGCGCGCCTGTGCGCGCAGACCTGCGATCCGCATCTTCTCTGCGGCTGCAGGCGACTGCGGCCGTCTCTCTCCTCCTCTCCGCGCGGCGTTAAAAGGGGGAGGGGGCGCGCCTCCCCTCCCGTCTCCACCATCTTCCTCCTCTCCTGCTGCGGGCGGAGCGAGCGGACGCAAGGGCGCAGCGGCAGCGGCGCAGCAGAAGGCGCGGAGGAGCTGCGGCGTGCGAGGGCGGGGCTCTGCCGTGAGGGCGAGCTCGCCGGGAGCGGCTTGGCCGGCCGGCGGAGGGCGCAGGGGGCGCAGAGCGTCGCGAAGAGGGACCTGCTGCGGGCGGAGCAGCGGACGCGCGAGGTGCGACGCGGGCGGCGTCGCGAGCGGAGGCCGAGCGAGGTTCTGATTCTGGAAAAATCTCCAGAATCAGACGTCTGGACTGATATCCAGACGGCAAGGTCGACGTCTGTGTGATCATACAGACGTCTGAAAGGTGAGTTCCGCTTTCTCCTTCTTCTTTTGTCGACTGACCGTACTGAAGGAGGAGGGTTGGCTGTGCGCAGGTGTTCGGATTCGTCATCCTTTGCGAATCCGACGTCTGGAAGTTGTACCAGACGGCGGGAGTGACCTCCAGACGTCCGGAGAGACCATCGGACGTCTGGGATCTAGGAGAGACGTCGCCACAGACTTCTGGACGTCCGGGGAACCAAGCCGAACAGGTAATTCTCTGATCCACCGTTTAAGACGTCTGGAAGGAGTTCCAGACGTCTGATTTTGCACAGTATTGTCTTTCTCGACCCGTTTAGGGCCCGTTTGGGCTCCGTTTTCCGCGATTCGAGTTGCGTTCGATTCAGAATTTATTCCTCTACCCGCCTACAGTAGCTATACACTGTTTTGAGACACTCCTTGTGTTTGATCCTTGTGATAGGACCTCGTTCGGTTGCCGTCTTGAGAGTCGCGGAGGCACGCGGGATTCCCGACCACGCCCCCATTACTTCCGTTGTACCTGGTAGAGTGGTTTTATGTATTAATAAAATCTGTTAAAGTATGGAACCATAACTAGAACCTAGGGCATTGCATGAATCCTAGGAATGAGAAATATATGGAATGATAGCTCCTAGGTGTTGCATGAATCCTAGGGCCGGAAAACTAGATTGTATGGTAGATCCTAGGATATGGCATGAATCCTAGGATGGAAAAACTAGTGGAATGTACATTACTGCAGTCTTGGAAAAATGGAAAGGAATATATAAAGCTGCCTGTAAATTTAATTAACAGCTGCCTGTTATGCATAGAGAATCGTGTTGAGATCATGGAATGTGAGAACGTGAACCTGGAAAGTGAAACATATGATGTTCTGAGATAAAGAGCTGGAACCCTACGGGGAATTAGGAGTGGAACTCCTGGAAAGAAAAGGAATGGAACTGAGATGTAGTTTGTACTGTCTCTTGGGTACGCAGTACCAAGGGAAGTACCTGTACCTGTTTTAGTGCAGAGTGGGGCCAGCCGCCCCAGGGACCCGGGGTTAGGCTTGGCCGCTCTGTACCGACTTGTTGGCCCTCGTGTACGTAGTACCGAGGAGAGCTAGTAGTGTTAGGAGAGTACTAGCTACCCCACGGGCCCCGGGGTTCTGCTAGCCTCCTTCACCGACTTGTTAGGCCCACTAGGGCAAACCAGGGTAGTCAGACGAGGGTGCGCGGACTGTGGAGGGGCAAGGCCCCGGTTTGGTTACTGTGGAGGGGTTGGACCCCTGTTACTGAGAGGGCTCTGCCCTGGTTCCGTGCTGTGCTTTGGGCGCACCCGTTAACGGAAACGACTGACCGCGTGCCAGTACGGGCTAGCTACCTGTGCGTTTATCGCGCGTGCCGTAGTCACCGTTACGTCTGTCAGTGACCTTGGGGTGGTTGACTGAGGGTAGGATCACCACGGGGGACTCTCCCGGCCAGGAGAGCACCACGTGCTACTTCTACTGTTGGAAAAGACTGCAATCAAGATCGTCCCACGAGGACATTCGAGATCAAGTAAAGGATCTGAGAAGTAAATGAAATAGTGAGAAAAATTGAAAGATGTAAATAAAGGAAGTAATAGAACATAACAGCTACTGTACACTCTACTGTTGCCTTTAGTTAGTTTGCCACTCTACTCAGCGTTTTGCTGACGTGTTACACTCGTTACCTTTTTCAGGACCAGGTGTTGAGCAGCCAGGGTCGGCGGCTGCAGAGGACGCTGGGCCGAGTAGGGTCCAGTAGAGTTGCCACAGCTTTGTACCTTCTTTTGTTTCTGTTCTAGTGAGTAGTTTTATTTCCGCTGTACCTTCTTTACCTGCAGTTTTTGTTATATGATAAATGTTGCTTTACTGTTGTGGCGGTACCTACTGTAGTAGTTTCTTTCCTTACTGCTGTACTTTTTACTGTTAGTTATATTCATGCTGAATGTGGTTTATTTTACTGTCTTTTGGTTACTTCCTCGTTGGACGACTGGGTCTTGGGATTAGTCGAGTCGGTCCGGTTCTCGTGTCTCGTAGGGACTCGGGAACCGGGTCGTTACAAGATGGTATCAGAGCAAGGTCGTCCCGAGAAGTGAATCAACTGACTGGAAAATAACCAATTCACATGTTTATAGCTAGAGTAGCCACCACAACATATCTCTTGACATGAGCTCTTAGAAGTGTTGTTAGGTACCGTCTGTTTTGACGTTTCCGTTTTGTTTCGCGTCTCCTTGCAGGAGATGCCTCGTCGTGGGACTGGCGAGACTGGCCGCGGGCGCGGCCGAGGGCGAGGACGGCGAGGTGGACGTGCTGTCGTTAACGTCTCGGTGGACCAGCCACCACTCCCTGACATCCAGGCCCAGGACCTCGCCCGACTGATACGGGATATTGTACGAGAGGAGCTCCACCCACCGCCCCGAGCACCTCCTCCTGGGGTTGCAGAGGGGGAGTCCTCTGTGGGACCACGCGACGGACGCGGCGCCGGACACGAGGGAGGGGATGGGCCCCTGCCGCCCCCACCTTCCTCCGACACTTCTGTACACGAGGCACCTTCGCCTGGAGGTGCACCAGCACCTCCCCTACAGCACCACTTCGAGCTTTTCGGGCAGTTCCGGAAGCTGAAGCCCCCCTCCTTCAAGGGGGATGAGGACCCGACCGAGGCAGAGGACTGGCTTGAGCAGCTGGAGAAGATCTTCGACACCCTTCGCCCCCCGGTGGAGTGCCGCGTGGCCTTTGCCACGTACCAGCTGGAGAGTGCGGCACACCGGTGGTGGAGGGCGGTCCGGGGACAGGAGAGGGACGAGCCGACGTGGGACCAGTTCGTCACCCTCTTCTGCGAGCAGTACTTTCCCCAGACGTGGCAGGACCAGAGGAGGCGGGAGTTCCACACTCTCCGCCAAGGGACGATGACCGTGAGCGCGTACCGCACGCGTTTCTTGGAGCTGTCCCACTTTGCAGCGACAGCGGTAGCCACTGAGGAGGAGCGCCTTTGGAGGTTCACCGAGGGTCTCCGGCCTGCGATCCGGGGGTATGTCAAACCCCTGAAGCTGCCGACGTTTTCGAGGGTGGTAGAGGCAGCCATGACTTTCGAGGAGACCAACCCGTCCGCGCGAGAGACCGACGGCGGGCGGAAGAGGCCCTTTCAGCCAGACTTCTCACAGGGCCGGCGAGAACGGAGACACGTGGCGTCCGCAGGAGAGCCGTCACGTTGTGCAGGGCCATCACTGGCCTTTGGGGGCCCTCGACAGGGGCCAGTCGCCAGCACCGGACCCCCGCCTAGCCGACAGCAGGGACTCACTGAGGGCGGGAGCCGGGTTCCCCTCTGCTACCAGTGTGGCCAGCCGGGCCACGTCAGGAGGGACTGCCCATCTAGGGCAGGAGGTCAGCAGATACTTCCCGCGCAGAGCACTGGAGGGTGCGCAGGAGGCCGCGGTTTCCAGGCGCGAGGAGGAGGACTGCAGTCGCGAGGAGGGTACCGGCCAGCACCTACCCGTCCGACGCAGAGTGTGGCTGCTTCGTCCGCACCTAGAGCTGAGGGGCGTATCAACGCCCTAACACACAGGGACGCCAGAGCTTCGGGATCGGTGGTAGCTGGTATGGTTTCAGTTTCTGGCAGACTCGTTTACACGCTTTTCGATTCCGGCGCTACGCACTCGTTTGTCGCAGACAGTTTCGCAGTTAGTTTGGACCAGGATTATACATTGTTAGAGAACCCGTTCGTAATCAGAGGTCCGAGTGGTCAGCTGTTTGTAGCTGAGGAGGTGTACACGGGTTGCGGGGTCAGCATCGGGGGACACAGCCTGCCAGCTGACCTGATTATGATACAGATGGAGGACTTTGGGGTGATCCTGGGGATGGATTGGCTGTCCGCTTACCACGCATTGGTAGACTGCTTTGAGAGGAAGATTGTCTTCTCCATTCCGGAGTTGCCTTCCTTCGAGTTTCACGGGCAGCCAGTGGACGGAGGTTTCAGGTGCATTTCGGCACTTTGGGCGGCGAGACTTTTGAGCCAGGGGTGTGAGGGCTTCTTAGCTTGTGTGGTGGCAGAGCACAGCCCCGTGGCAGACTTCCAGAGCATCCCTGTGGTCAGAGAGTACCCCGACGTGTTTCCAGACGAGTTACCAGGACTACCGCCCGAGCGTGAGATCGAGTTTGAGATCTCACTAGTACCAGGGACCAACCCCATCTCCACCGCGCCATACAGGATGGCACCGCTTGAGCTGCGAGAGCTCAAGTCTCAGTTGCAGGACCTTTTGGAGAAGGGTTTCGTGAGGCCCAGTGCGTCTCCCTGGGGAGCCCCGGTACTGTTTGTGAAGAAGAAGGATGGGACCCTACGCCTTTGTGTGGACTACAGACAGCTGAATAGGGTCACCATCAAGAACAGATATCCGCTGCCGAGGATTGACGATTTGTTTGACCAGTTGCGGGGTGCCACGGTGTTTTCCAAGATCGACTTGAGGTCTGGATACCACCAGTTGAGGATCAGGGAGACCGACGTCTCCAAGACAGCTTTCCGCACCCGGTACGGACACTACGAGTTTTTGGTCATGCCGTTTGGGCTGACCAATGCCCCCGCTGCTTTCATGGACCTGATGAACCGGGTGTTCAGACCGTACTTGGACCAGTTTGTGGTGGTTTTCATAGATGATGTACTCATCTATTCTAGAGATCGGACGCAGCACGGACAGCACTTGCGGATGGTTCTGGACACTCTGAGACGACGCAGGCTGTACGCCAAATACAGCAAGTGCGAGTTCTAGTTGAGGGAGGTGACCTTTTTGGGTCATGTGATCTCTGGAGACGGCCTGGCGGTGGATCCCGCCAAGGTCGAGGCCGTGCTCAGGTGGGAGAGACCGCGTTCAGTCACTGAGATTCGCAGTTTCCTGGGACTGGCAGGTTACTACAGACGGTTCATCAGAGGGTTTTCGCAGATTGCACGTCCTATGACACAGTTGACTCGGAAGGATGTGCCTTTCACTTGGACAGACGCCTGTGAGGCGTGTTTTCTGGAGCTGAAGGAGAGGTTGACCTCGACTCCCGTGCTCACCATTCCTGACAGTAGTGGCGGGTTCGTCGTGTACACGGACGCTTCCTTGCAGGGGTTAGGAGGTGTGCTCATGCAGAGGGGTCACGTGGTCGCTTACGCTTCGCGGCAACTGAAGCCCCATGAGCATACCTACCCTACCCATGACCTAGAGTTGGCAGCTGTTGTCTTCGCGCTGAAGACATGGAGGCACTACTTGTACGGTGAGACCTTCGAGATTTTTACAGATCACAAGAGCCTCAGATATCTTTTTGACCAGAAGGAGCTCAACATGAGACAGAGACGTTGGTTGGAGCTCCTGAAGGACTACGACTGCAGCATCTCCTACCACCCGGGAAAGGCCAATGTGGTGGGTGACGCCTTGAGCCGTAAGGCGCCCGCACGCTTGGCCAGTCTACAGTTACAGAGTTGGAGCCTTTTGGAGGAGGTGGGCAGTTGGCGGCCTCTAGAGTTACGAGGATACTGTGGGGCAGTGACGGTGACACGGCAGACCAGACCAGAGTTGATAGACCGCATCATCACGGGACAGATGGCCGATCCGTACTTGCAGTCTTTGCGCGACAGAGTACTGTCAGGGGACCCAGGGGACTTCTCTTTCACAGACCAGGTGTTACGCTTGAGGGGACGGCTGTGCGTCCCCAGAGACGAGGAGCTGTTGAGAGAGCTCCTGACTGAGGCACACGGTTCCAGATTCACCATACATCCCGGAAACACGAAAATGTACCATGACTTGAGACGCGAGTTCTGGTGGAGAGGGATGAAGCGGGATGTGGGTGAGTTCGTGCAGCAGTGCTTAGTGTGCCAGCAGGTGAAAGCCGAGCATCAGAGGCCTGCAGGGCCGCTTCAGCCGCTTCCAGTGCCGGAGTGGAAGTGGGAGAGCATCACCATGGACTTGGTGGTGGGTTTACCTGTTACCCAGCGAGGACACGACGCGGTCTGGGTAATAGTGGATAGGTTGACGAAGACGGCACGATTCTTGCCGATCCGAGTCACTTTGGGACCAGCACAGTTGGCAGAGAGGTATATCCGTGATGTGGTGCGACTACACGGAGTTCCGCGGGAGATCGTATCCGACCGGGATACCCGCTTTACGTCCCAGTTTTGGGCTGAGTTTCAGCAGGCTTTGGGGACGAGGTTGAGGTTTAGCACGGCTTACCACCCCCAGACGGACGGACAGTCGGAACGCACGATACAGACACTTGAGGATCTTTTGCGTGCCTGTGTACTAGACTGGAGGGGCTCTTGGGAGGAACACCTGCCCCTGGCAGAGTTTGCATACAACAACAGTTATCACTCGAGCATCGGCATGGCTCCCTACGAGGCTCTGTACGGACGGAAATGCACGGCACCCTTGAGTTGGGTTGAGGTGGGGACCAAGTGGGAGGTTGGCCCCAGGTTGATCCGGCAGAGTCAGGAGGTAGTTGAACAGATCCACAGACGACTCCGCACTGTCAGGAGCAGACAGAAGAGCTACGCAGATCGCAGACGCAGAGAGGTGCAGTTCGAGGTTGGGGACCACGTCTTTCTTCGTGTTTCGCCCATGAAGGGCTTACAGCGGTTTGGGGTGAGAGGGAAGCTCGCGCCGAGGTTCGTGGGGCCCTTCGAGGTCCTGGAGCGGGTTGGACCCGTTGCTTACAGACTTGCCCTTCCCCCGCAGCTTTCTGGTGTGCACGACGTGTTCCACGTGTCCAACCTCAGGAAGTACGTAGCCGATCCCAACCACGTACTGAGTCACGAGAGCGTCGAGGTGAGCGACGACCTGACCTACCCCGAGCGGCCAGTGCAGATCCTAGACCGAGCCATCCGCAGGTTGAGACGAAAGCAAGTACCCCTGGTAAAGGTTTTGTGGAGGAGCCAGCGGTACGAGGAGGCTACCTGGGAGCCTGAGGCGGCAATGCGGGAGCGGTACCCAGAGCTTTTCGCGGGTACGTCTTTTCGGACCGGCTTCGGTCCTCTTTGAGTTTGTTATGGTTATTTGGACATCCTTTTTCCGCACCCTAGTTGGCGCAAGTTTCGGGGACGAAACTTCCTTTGAGTTTGTTATATTGTAACGAGCTCGTGCCCCAGACGTCTTTTAAGACGTCTGGGAGGTGGCCCAGACGTCTGTAAAGACGTCTGGGATCACATCCAGACGTCTGACCAGACGTCCGGGATAGTTTACAGACGTCTGACGAACAGTTATACTCGCACGGGATATTCGTCTGCGCGCCTGTGCGCGCAGACCTGCGATCCGCATCTTCTCTGCGGCTGCAGGCGACTGCGGCCGTCTCTCTCCTCCTCTCCGCGCGGCGTTAAAAGGGGGAGGGGGCGCGCCTCCCCTCCCGTCTCCACCATCTTCCTCCTCTCCTGCTGCGGGCGGAGCGAGCGGACGCAAGGGCGCAGCGGCAGCGGCGCAGCAGAAGGCGCGGAGGAGCTGCGGCGTGCGAGGGCGGGGCTCTGCCGTGAGGGCGAGCTCGCCGGGAGCGGCTTGGCCGGCCGGCGGAGGGCGCAGGGGGCGCAGAGCGTCGCGAAGAGGGACCTGCTGCGGGCGGAGCAGCGGACGCGCGAGGTGCGACGCGGGCGGCGTCACGAGCGGAGGCCGAGCGAGGTTCTGATTCTGGAAAAATCTCCAGAATCAGACGTCTGGACTGATATCCAGACGGCAAGGTCGACGTCTGTGTGATCATACAGACGTCTGAAAGGTGAGTTCCGCTTTCTCCTTCTTCTTTTGTCGACTGACCGTACTGAAGGAGGAGGGTTGGCTGTGCGCAGGTGTTCGGATTCGTCATCCTTTGCGAATCCGACGTCTGGAAGTTGTACCAGACGGCGGGAGTGACCTCCAGACGTCCGGAGAGACCATCGGACGTCTGGGATCTAGGAGAGACGTCGCCACAGACTTCTGGACGTCCGGGGAACCAAGCCGAACAGGTAATTCTCTGATCCACCGTTTAAGACGTCTGGAAGGAGTTCCAGACGTCTGATTTTGCACAGTATTGTCTTTCTCGACCCGTTTAGGGCCCGTTTGGGCTCCGTTTTCCACGATTCGAGTTGCGTTCGATTCAGAATTTATTCCTCTACCCGCCTACAGTAGCTATACACTGTTTTGAGACACTCCTTGTGTTTGATCCTTGTGATAGGACCTCGTTCGGTTGCCGTCTTGAGAGTCGCGGAGGCACGCGGGATTCCCGACCACGCCCCCATTACTTCCGTTGTACCTGGTAGAGTGGTTTTATGTATTAATAAAATCTGTTAAAGTATGGAACCATAACTAGAACCTAGGGCATTGCATGAATCCTAGGAATGAGAAATATATGGAATGATAGCTCCTAGGTGTTGCATGAATCCTAGGGCCGGAAAACTAGATTGTATGGTAGATCCTAGGATATGGCATGAATCCTAGGATGGAAAAACTAGTGGAATGTACATTACTGCAGTCTTGGAAAAATGGAAAGGAATATATAAAGCTGCCTGTAAATTTAATTAACAGCTGCCTGTTATGCATAGAGAATCGTGTTGAGATCATGGAATGTGAGAACGTGAACCTGGAAAGTGAAACATATGATGTTATGAGATAAAGAGCTGGAACCCTACGGGGAATTAGGAGTGGAACTCCTGGAAAGAAAAGGAATGGAACTGAGATATAGTTTGTACTGTCTCTTGGGTACGCAGTACCAAGGGAAGTACCTGTACCTGTTTTAGTGCAGAGTGGGGCCAGCCGCCCCAGGGACCCGGGGTTAGGCTTGGCCGCTCTGTACCGACTTGTTGGCCCTCGTGTACGTAGTACCGAGGAGAGCTAGTAGTGTTAGGAGAGTACTAGCTACCCCACGGGCCCCGGGGTTCTGCTAGCCTCCTTCACCGACTTGTTAGGCCCACTAGGGCAAACCAGGGTAGTCAGACGAGGGTGCGCGGACTGTGGAGGGGCAAGGCCCCGGTTTGGTTACTGTGGAGGGGTTGGACCCCTGTTACTGAGAGGGCTCTGCCCTGGTTCCGTGCTGTGCTTTGGGCGCACCCGTTAACGGAAACGACTGACCGCGTGCCAGTACGGGCTAGCTACCTGTGCGTTTATCGCGCGTGCCGTAGTCACCGTTACGTCTGTCAGTGACCTTGGGGTGGTTGACTGAGGGTAGGATCACCACGGGGGACTCTCCCGGCCAGGAGAGCACCACGTGCTACTTCTACTGTTGGAAAAGACTGCAATCAAGATCGTCCCACGAGGACATTCGAGATCAAGTAAAGGATCTGAGAAGTAAATGAAATAGTGAGAAAAATTGAAAGATGTAAATAAAGGAAGTAATAGAACATAACAGCTACTGTACACTCTACTGTTGCCTTTAGTTAGTTTGCCACTCTACTCAGCGTTTTGCTGACGTGTTACACTCGTTACCTTTTTCAGGACCAGGTGTTGAGCAGCCAGGGTCGGCGGCTGCAGAGGACGCTGGGCCGAGTAGGGTCCAGTAGAGTTGCCACAGCTTTGTACCTTCTTTTGTTTCTGTTCTAGTGAGTAGTTTTGTTTCCGCTGTACCTTCTTTACCTGCAGTTTTTGTTATATGATAAATGTTGCTTTACTGTTGTGGCGGTACCTACTGTAGTAGTTTCTTTCCTTACTGCTGTACTTTTTACTGTTAGTTATATTCATGCTGAATGTGGTTTATTTTACTGTCTTTTGGTTACTTCCTCGTTGGACGACTGGGTCTTGGGATTAGTCGAGTCGGTCCGGTTCTCGTGTCTCGTAGGGACTCGGGAACCGGGTCGTTACAAAAATCAAGTTTGGATCAGGTTCCACCATTTGGCTTGGGTTCGACCACCTCCCCTTACATCTGGATCCGTGCAAAGATCCGGCTCTAGGCCCCAGCATGTCGTCTAGCTCAGCTCCCAGCAAAAATCCTCCTACCTTAAAAGCAACACCCTTTGAATCCCTCAACTGATTCTTTTGTCGAAATCTCCTCGCCAGCCATGCAAACCTCGGGAACGATAATCGTCGTCACCGAATCCACGCCCCTACCACAATTTTCTCGACGACCCCTCGCCTTCCAAATTTGTTGCACGATTCCCACTCTGGCACCACCATCCTCTATCGCACCGATCACTGGAGGACGGTGACCCCCCTTCGCATCTTCACCATGTCCTCCCGCCTCCATCGAGCCTCCTCCTTAAAGTCGCCTTGCTGCCACATCCCTGTCCTCCCCAAGGAGGACCTGCTTGAAAGACCATCCAACCCCTCCTAGCACCCCCAACGTCAGCACCCAAGCTGTGCCACCAAGCCTTACAACCACCTTCGGAGGGACCTTCACACTGGGGTCGAGCTCCATCATCGCCTGCACCGCCATCATATCCCCCTCCCTCACACCCAGTGCCGCGCACCTCTTGAGTGTCGCAAAGGGTGACACGACAACCTCAATGGTCACTCTCATGTGGAGCCAAAGCAGAACCCGCAGAATCTCGATGGGCATCTCGACCTTCGCGGGCGGTCGCTCCGTTGTGGCCCCAATGTGCTTTATCAGCTACCTCCACCGGATCACAACTCTATCAATCAAGGTTGTCTCAAAAACCATCTCACGCACCACTTCCTTTTGATGACCAAAGACATGGTACTTTGAAGCGGATATCTTCTCCACCTTCACATTAGCCCCTCCTCCCATTAGAAATGTCAGCAACTCCTTCAACCTTGTCCATTGCACCTTCCATTCAATGACCTTACCCACCAAGGCCCTCGCCAGCTCCCTCTTGATGACATGAATCTATGGAGACCAAGGTACCCCAACCTCAATGAGTGGGGCACCGGAGGAAGAAAGTTGGGGGGGAGTTACTGTCACGACCCGTTTCCGGCTCCCTATAGAACCTGAGAACGGCTCGCCTCGATGAACCCCAAGACCCAGTCATCCAATGAGAAACAACCAAATGCATACTCATTCCAAACCCACACGAGTAATGTAACTAAGCAAAAAATATATAACTGACAGTAAAAGAAAGAGAACAACAAATCACTAGATTTTTACAGGATACAGCGGAAAAATATTATTACAAATATAGTCATCACAACAGGGAACGAGTAGAAATATAACTGAATAAAATCACAAGCTACAGGTACTCACTACAACAAAACTCTCTGTAGCGAAATAAAAGAAA
The DNA here is from genome assembly GCA_037157565.1 of Thalassia testudinum. Taxonomy (NCBI): domain Eukaryota; kingdom Viridiplantae; phylum Streptophyta; class Magnoliopsida; order Alismatales; family Hydrocharitaceae; genus Thalassia; species Thalassia testudinum. The sequence goes on along the minus strand of JAZHRO010000024.1, from coordinate 102,498,741 downwards.
GGAAACTATGGCTGAGCTTGATTGGGCACAGTGCCCTCAGTAGCTGGTGGCTCTAGTTGCTCGAATCCCTGACCTGAACATGGTTACAAAATCCAGGGTCAGCTAACGCTGAGTAGAGTGGTGGTTAAGTCATTTACATGCAACAAAATTAAACAGTAACCAGCTAAACATTCAATTGTTGGTTATTTATTTTCATCTGTTTCCAATTGTCTAGTGTATGTGTTTCTAAGTCGAGTACGCTAATTAGGTTCCATGATATTGCTCAATCTTCTTGTTCCCTAAGGGAACGATCTTGGTCATAGTTTTCCCACGATGCAGGATGTACATGTGGCACTCTCCTGGTCGGGAGAGTCCCCCGTGGTAGTCCTACACCCGATCTACTACCCCGAGGTCACGGTCACGACGTAGCGGTGATTAGGCATGCACGATAAGCGCATGGGTAGCTACCCCGCACTGGCACGCGGTCAGTCGTTTCCGCTAGCAAGTACACCCAAACATATAACACGGAACAGCATAGGGCCTTGCCCTCTCAGAACAGGGGTCTCGCCCCTCAGAATAGAATAGGGGTCTCGCCCCTCCACAATCCACGTACCCTCATTCGACTATCTCAGTTTGCCCAGCAGTTCTAACAAGAGTCGGTGTAGGGTGGCCAAGCTCGGGCCTCATGGGGCAGCTAGCTCCCCCTACACTAAGTAGCTCACCTCGGTACCACGTACGCGAGGGCCAAACAAGAGTCGATTTAGAGTGGCCAATCCTAACCCCGGAGTAGGATCTGTAAAGCATAAACACACCAGAAGGGGGGGATGAATAGTGTGATAGACAAAAATTTGCAGAAAGAACAAACCACAAAAATGCACAAGATATATAGTGGTTCCCCTCACTTGGGTACTCCACTACCTAAGTCTCCCGACTTAGGACTTTTAATCCGATTCCCTCAACTCAGAGGGAATCAATTTACTAATACCTGAGGTAATTAACGGGTTACCCCAACCTAATTACAAGATATCAAAGAGAAATAAAGATACAAGTGTAAGCAAGATATAAATAAAGGCTTACAACAAATTCCTAAGTCTCCAATAAGTATATTGCTTAATAAGAGTATATAAATTAATCTAACGAGAATATTAAGGCGTAAACGAATGATTGAATAATGAAGAACATGATCACCTTTGATGACTTGTTACAGATGGAGAGAGGCCTTGAGAGGATGCAACAAGTCAAGCTCCTTTGCTGCTAGAAAAATTGAGAATTTGAGGTGTAGGTAAGGATAGTATTTTTTGTCTTCTTAGTTGTGTGGAAAAGATACTCAAAGAGTACTTATGTAAACCACTAAATACCTTTCCTACGAATACTAGCCGTTAGGGGTAATTTGGGAAGATTAGAGATAGATTTAATTGCAAAATAGCCATTCAAACTGGTCATAACGGTTAGGTGGTACCGGTACTAAACTTTTGGTACCGGTATTGACTACCTACAGTCAGCCCAACTAAGTCACTAAGTATCAGTACTCATGATGACTACCGGTACTTGTCACTCACAGATTTGGGTCCTGTAACCTACTTGTACCGATATTGGTGATCAGTACTGGTACTTGTAAGATCCAGGTAAAACCAAGTGCACAAACTGTGACTACTTGGCACTGGTACTCACGATGAGTACCAGTACTTGTTGTTCACAGTTTGGGACTTATGTTCAAACCTGTGCCTAGCATGTACCGGTACTTATGACCAGTACCGATACTTGCTATAAGTACCTAATATTGAAAGTGTATGTCAATTATTAGAGTTATCCCATCTACTCTTTACGACTTTCTTTTAAAAGAATCGAATTTGAGTTTTGAAGCGAATGAATGAATGATATTTTGAATCTTAGTTATCTCTACTTTGATTTTAACTCCTAAATTATGTTTTACCTGTTAGGAGATATACAAAGATTCTAAAATACAATGAACACAACAAAAACTATAGTCTTTTTCCTTCATATGCTCTTGTTCCTTCAATGCTATCTTGTTGCTTGCATCCACAGATTCTTTTATCCTGTAATATTTCATAAACACATTAGATTTTAAAATGGTTTTGTTAACACCAAAATACAGAAGAGAGGTGGAACTAGGTTCCAACACCTGGGTTTTTTTTTCACATAACCACAACAAAAACCTAAGGGAGTTAAAATTGTATAAAAATCCCTAAAAATTTTGGAAATGCTAAATGGCCCTTGGAAAGGATCTTTTCAGTTACTCCACTGCTTTGTGGCCTTCCTTCATGTCGATCTCTCAATCGCTCCAGCCAGTAGTGCAACTGGCCCTATGGTGGCCCAGAGTGCCACACCTCATAAAATGAATTGGCTCCCTAGACACCACCGTAACATGCCCCTACCCAAGGCATCTGCAGCAATGCATCGGAAGCCTTGCTTCCCTCCTACGTCGCTTGTGCACGGTGGACCTTCACCTAGACATCGTCTTTGAATGATTTTTTTGTTATGCTGCATGCTGTCAACATGTACACACATATCATAGGCTTATCACTTTACATCAACTGAGATATCACTATTGGATATGGGTTTATACTTGTTGACCTATGTATATTATAGTATACACTTAGCCTACGTTATTAGATGTGCAATCAAATGATTGTCATCTTTAACTAACATATTTTATTCCATGAAATAATTTGCATTGTCAGGATTTTCGAAATGCATCTTCCCGATTTACCGACGCAACGCGTGGTTCTAATTACCTAATTATAAGCTGTTATCCGGTAGTTTCTAAAAGGAGCAATTACGAAACCTATGTTAGAACATATATACAAGAAACAATGAATTAAGTTTTTAAAATTCCGTGTAATAGATATTTTGTTTTTGGGACTTAGTATAATGAATTCCTGGCAATCTCATTTTGAAATGATTGCAACGATTAATTGCATTACAAGGCTCTCCATGCAAGTAAGTACTCATGAAAATTATTATATGAGCAAGTCTAGTGCTGCAGACCTTTTTAACATCAAACGATATTAATCACTTCAAGGTCTTTCAATGATTTTTTTTTTTATTAACCATGATGACAATGCCTTATAAATAGTATCTTTTTAGCAATATAAGATTTAGAACCTTGATCTTTTGGATTAGATTTTATGGATAATCAAAAAGTCCCATTCTTATTCAGGGAAAAATGTTAGCCTTTCCTAAAAATCAGCTGCAGTTATCGATCGCTCCCCCAATCTCATAAATAAACCTGCAAGTAGTACTCGTAATTCACAAGAGAAATGTTTGGTAGACAAATATTCCTAAAAAAAAATCCACCCCGCTACCAAAACCTCCACATGTAGCCTGACGGAACTCTTTGCCCCTTTGTGAAACACCTCACAGCTAACTTGGATTATGTAAGATGGTTTGCGAAGGTTTTTCTACCCCTCCCAATAATGTGAAGCCACTTGGTTAGTTTGCACGATATCGTAGGCAGGTCAAATGAGAAGCGAGATAGATGGTAAATAATGTACTTAAAAGTTAAGAAATTAATATTAAGAAATTTAAAGTTGACGTTAACCTTCATTTATGTTTGTTTATATTGATGTTAAATTGTGATATTAAATTTTTTGATATTTACTGATGTTAATACTACTTTCTAAGGAGTAGGGGTTTAGATGTGAAAGAGGTACAAAGTTAAGTGCACTTTTGTTAGCACTCATCGGAATTGGTGTTAACAATATCAATATTAAAGATCCCAAGATATAAGTTATGATTATGTAAATTAACCCTTCAAATAAATAATGGTTAACCCTTTTTTCTTAACCTCATCATGCATAACAGACGGTGCCTCTGCAGCAGAGACTAACCGGGGCTGGGAAGCAAAATTACAAAATTCAACAACGAGGCATCCTTACTCTCCTTGCTCTCTGCTTCCTCCCCTCGTCTCGATTCATACCACTGCATTTAATATCATCCCCCGCTGCCTCTCTCTCCCTCTCTCTATCTCTCTCTCTCGTGGGTTCGCTACGCTATGGCAAGGAGTGTGGAAGCGCATCCAAGGAGAGGAAGCTTCCTTCCATCGAACGTTGTTGTTTGTGATGCAGCAGTTGCACAAGCCTATTATTGTCATGTTATTATCGTTATTCAATACGATTCATATTTGTTAATTAGTTAGTGTAATGTTAACAACTCTTATACAGAGGAGAGAGATGTGTCGACGTAATTATAGTTCCATTTCTCTCCCAGCAATACCCCCAACCACATAATAAATTATATAATATATATTTTTATATTTATTACAAGTTTTAATTGAAAATAAATTAAATATTACTTATATACAAAATATATATTAAATTAAAAAGATATTTATAATTGATTTTAACAAATAATTGTCATTTACTTGTTTACATAAATTTAATGTGATCGCATGTGCATGCATGTATAATTTGTATCTTAATCTCTAAAAATTTTTCCTAACTCCATTCCTATCCGCAACATCATATTTAAGTTACCAATATAAATCTTTTCTCGGTTAAACTTGAATTTAAACTTAAGTCATTATAATTTAAGTGAAAATATTATTATTTAATCTAATGGTCTAGCGGTGACTATGCCGCTACAAAACACTGGTCAATTAACTAGTTGTTACTTATGATGGAGCTTTTTAACCTCAACGAGCTCTTGCTAAGTGGCTACCTGTTTCATTTATTTTGTGACATGGCTGTATACGTCTAGAAGTCACAACATGATGCAATTTTACCAAATGGTAACTGTAATTCTACTTAGCCTAGCTACAAGCTGCTATTTTTTCTTGGTGCTAAAATTGATTCGACCTGCCCAAGTTCAAAAAGTTGTAATTCTAATTTCATCAAATAGTGCGAGCAGGTGCCCACACAATGGAGGTGGCAAACAAAAACCTTGGGTGATTGCAAAATTATTCATATTCTAATTACTGAAATTGACCATGTTACCGGATATATGAAACCACAGTACGATCTGACCACGTCTCCATCAAGACGGTGCTACTTATCAGCACATAACGTCATGAAAGATTGCTTTCTCAGCGGATACGTCTGTAGGAAGTTGGGGAATCTGTGACGGCGATGTTCATTGTTTCTTGCAGGGTTAGTTTAGTGGAAGGTTAAGAAATTAGTATTAAAAAATATAAAAATAATATTAATTTTTATTTTTATTTGTTTACGTAGTGATGTTAATATCAATTTTTATTTATTTAAATTTAATTTATTTGGAAGATTAATTTTTGTTTACTTCATCAATTAACTCTCTTTACATAATATAGATTTTCCTTATTTATATTGGTTGTCTTTGATGTTAGCTAAATTTATGTTAAATTGCACGTATTCCTTTCTCATTGACATCGATTGCCCCCTCTTTCTCTAAAATCACTATGAAGTAAATGTTACAAGAGTTAATCTCATATCTTAATACCAATTTAGGTAAATACAAAATGGTGTTAACACCACTCTATAAGTAAATTTAATTAGATATTAACATCAGTTTTACATTTTTTAACACAACTTTTGTAACCTCCAAAGTAAACTAGCCCTTAAATTGGTGTTAAGATGTGATGTTAACTCTTGTGATGTTTACTTGAATTGATGTCAATACTAATTTCTGTGGAGTGCGAGTTTGAGTGTGAGAGAGGTACGAAGTCAACACCAGCTCTGCTAACATTCCTTGAAATCGATGTGAGGAACCCCAAAACTTGGGTTAAGACCATGTGGGTTTACCCCCTCAAGTAAATGAGGGTTAACCTTAAGGACTAGTTTATTCAAGGGATTAAAAAATCGATGTTAACCCTCATATTTGTTTACTTGTAGAGTGATATTAGCACCATTTTCTACTAACTTGAACTGTTGTTAAGTTATGGTGTTTACTTGAATTAGTGTTAACACCAATTTTTGGCAAGTGGTGGCTTGCGTATTGAGGGGGGAGAGGTACAGAGGTACAAAGTTAACACCAATTCTGCTAACACTCCACATCAATTTTAGCAAAGCTGATGTTAAAGATCTCAAAACCTGGATTATGACCATGCAGGTTAACCCTACAAGTAAATGATGATTAACCCCTCAAATAAACTAGTCCTAAAAGACTAAGATTCGGTGTAAACATCTAAGATGAAAAAAGAAAGACAACAAACGGATTGAGCATAACGTGACAACATTGATCAAAGTTTCGACCACAAAATAGAATTACAATCTCCCAATCAAATAGCTTGCTATGGATGAGAGAAGGATCACGTTGGAGGCAACCACACCAACACTCAAACTAGAGTGAGAGAGATGAATCGAATATGATATGCATATTAGAATTCAATCCTAAGGAAATCCATGTTGGGGTAATTCCTTAAACCCTTAGGGGTTAAGCTTAAATTAACCCACCTCTAAGTTAGGATGGACCTGTATCTGATCACAGTTGGACTTTATATTGACTGGGTAACGGTACTGGTATACCAGTACCGATACTCATTACATACTGTTGTAGGTTCCATATTGCATGGGTATTGGTACTGATGTCAAGTACTGGTACTCATGTGTTACTGTTTGGAACACAAGTCCAAATGAGTACTCGTCCAGTACTTATTATGTACCGGTATTCATACTAAGTACCGGTACTGAATGAGCACTGGTAACACTCCAGGACCCGACTAGTCTCAATGAGTACCGGTACTCGTGAAGAGTACCGGTACTTGTTGAGTATTGGCAAATTGCCTGTAGCGAATGAGTACCGGTATTTGTAAGCTACAGGTCCTGAAGACCTAAAGTCCAGTACCTTACCTGGGATTCACTTGTATCGATATTAAACTTTAGTACTGGTACTTGTTGACGGTTACATATTAGTTTCGTGGATTTTCTGGAATATGAAAGGGATTCTTTAACCAACATCAGTTTATGATCTAATCTATGAAGATATATGCACATATATGTACTGAATAAATCAATTTAGAGGTCTATCTTCTCTTGTATACACGATTTTACAATATGTAGTTATCAGTTATCATAAAACATACAATCTGACCTAGTCTTATCTATGGGAAAGACACATACCTGTGCTCATGATAGATTCCAAGTAGCAGGACTATGGTTAGAGGTCTTCCAAGAGATCTCACCTCAAATCTTGATGGACTGCACAAGAAGAAGATGAAGATCTTCTCCAGCCACCCTCCTTCTTCCTCTTCAAGAGGTCTCTATCACTCCAGATCTTCTTGAAAACGATGGGGGTTCTCAGAGATTAGGGTTGGTGGTTCTCCTGGGGACCGTAACCCCTTAGAGAAATGCAATTAGTCTCACTAATTGCATGGATGATTTACACTTCTGGCCATCGAGGAAGTGTTAATCATAAAACAGGTCTCTGCACATATGTTTTAAACACCACACTATTCTCTTTGTATTTTCTCAACAAAATCTTGAATTGATCACTTTAGTTATGGGCATTACATGACAATCCATTAACTTATTGTTTTTTGATTATATCTACATGTATGTTTACACATACAAGTCCATACATTAGATTTTAATCCAACAATCCACACTCTAGAGGTAGCTTAGCTTTTGGTTGCACCATGGGACCACCATGCATGATGCTAAGTAAACACCATCAACTAATGTGATTAGCTTATTTTGACAAAGATTTTGTAGGTTAAACTTTTAGGCAGGAGGTTTTATTTCACGTCCATGATGGGGATGCACAATGGTTAAATTATGGGATGGGTTGTCCTTGCACGTAAGAATTAGAAAAATCTTTCACCAAGCAAACTAGGCTTCGCCTTAAAAGAGAAGTCTAATAATTCCTTACCTCACGACTATATTTATATTTTGAAAGGGTACCTCATCATCATATCGAGGCTTAACCAAACACCACTTATTAAATAAAAGCCCTTTTAATCCATTTTATCAGTTATTCAACCTCCACAAGCCACTACACAAATGCCCCAGCAGGGAGATCAAAGATGACAAAGCACTAAGAGAGGATGGGGAAATAAGAAAAAGGGTAAGATCCCTCGCAATCTAACCTCAACATCCCTCATTTCAAATAAACGTTTAAACTTTGAGGTTGTGTTTGGCAGAAGGATAAGAGTTATATCGAAATAAAGTACTGTAGGGATAAATGAAAAGGGGTATTTATTATGACCCGGTTCTCGAATCTCTACAGGACACGAGAATCGAACTGACTCGACTGATTCCAAGACCCAGTCGTCCAACGAGAAAGTGACCAAAAAGAAGTAAAATAAACCACATTCACCACGCAAGAAACTAACAGTAACAAAAGTACAGCAGTAAAGAAAAGAACTACTACAGTACATACCACTACAACAGTAGAGAATTAAAAACAGGTACAGAAATATGAAGTTTACAATAAAAGAGTACAAGGTGTAAAAGAAATACTCACTATTACGGAAAATGGGTACAACAAAAGTACAACTACTAGGCTCTACTAGGCCCAGCACCCTTCGCAGCAGTAGGCTTTGGCTGCTCAACACCTGGTCCTGAAAAAGGTGATAAATATGACACGTCAGCGAAATGCTGAATAGAGTGGCAACCAGCTAGCTAAGAAAAATAGTAAAGGTGGACAAGTAGCTATTGTTTTTAATATCTTATTATCTATTTACTCTTTCTTGGTTTATTTCTTAGGTCTTTCTCTTGATCTCGAATGTTCCTCGTGGGAACGATCTTGATTGCAGTCTTTTCCGAAAAGTAGAAGTAGCACGTGGTGCTCTCCTGGCCGAGAGAGTCCCCCGTGGTGGTCCTACCCTCAGTCAACCACCCCAAGGTCATTGACAGACGTAACGGTGATTATGGTACACGCAATAAATGCACGGGTAGCTATCCCGCACTGGCACGCGGTCAGTCGTTTCCGTTAACGGGTGAGCCCAAAGCACAGCACGGAACTAGTATAGGGCAGAGCCCTCTCAGTAATAGGGGTCCAGCCCCTCCACAGTAACCAAACAGGGGTCTTGCCCCTCCACAGTCCGCGTGCCCTTGCTTGACTACCCTGGTTTGCCCAGTGGGCCTAACAAGTCTATGTAGGACAGCTAGTTGAACCCCAGACCCCGTGGGGTGGCTAGCTCCCTCCCTACACTAGTAGCTCCCCCCGGTACGGTGTACGCGAGGGCAAAAAGTTGATACAAAGTGGCCAGACCTAACCCTAAGTCCTTGGGACGGCTAGCTCCGCTCTGCACTAAACAAGGGGACAGTCGCTCTCCTTGGTACTCCGTACTCAAGGGTCATCTCACTTCCCCACCCACTTTCCCAGTTCCATTCTATTTATTTTCTAGGAGCTCTACTCCTAATTCCCCATAGGATTCATGCTCATATTTCTCAGGCCAAGCCATACTAGGCTTCATCATTTCAGTTTTATTCGCATATAGCCTGTGTTTCCAACATTTAACATCAATTTATATACAAGCAGCTCGAATTTAGTTTCCAAACAACAGGAATTACATGTAGCAGTTACTAGCAACAGTACTCTACATTTCACAGGCAGCTGTTATCCAATTGCAGGCAATTATTATTATTCTATCTACTTATCCAAAATTGCAATTCAGTCATTTAAGACATTCGTTTCAGTGCTTCTGTTCCTAGGATTCATGCCACATCCTAAGATCTATCGTTCAATCTAGTTTCCAGGCCCTAGGATTCATGCCATACCCTAGGATCTATCATTCAATCTAGTTTCCAAGTCCTAGGATTCATGCCATACCCTAGGATCTATCATTTATTTTAGGGATACATTAATGCTTGTAATTAACTAAGGGGAGCCACTCTACCCGCAAAATCAGGAGTGATGGGGGCACGATCGGCAGGTCCACGTGCCTCCGGAACCCCCAAAGCAGCAACAAAACGAGGTCCTAACACAAGGATCAGTCACAAGGAACCACTCAGAACAGGATACAAGTATTTCAAACAAGTAGAGGAACTAATTCTGAGAAGAACGAAATCTTAAACACGAAAATTGGACCTCGAACGGACCCTAAACGGGTCAAAAATGGCAACTCTGACTCAAATCCGACGTCTGGAACACCTTCCAGACGTCTTAAAAAGTGGTCCAGGTCATACCTCACTCTGCGCTGCTCCTCAGACGTGCAGGGATCCTGCTGAACTGTCTGGACCCAGTTCCAGACGTCCGACCACCTCTCCGGACGTCTGGAGATGCTCTCCGTCGTCTGGTGCCTTGCCCAGACGTCTGAACTGCGTGGGAGGCCATGTCCTCGCGCCTGCCCGAAACGAATCCTGTACGCGCGACGAAAACCTTCTCAACACGACACGTCTCAGAACCTCGGCGGAACGGCCTGCATGGCCGTATCCGCAAAAGGAGGTATAGGAGGAAATACGTACCTCTCAATCGTCTGGAGGTCCCTCCAGACGTCGCCCGCGTTGTCTGGACGTAGGTCCAGACGTCTGATTCTGGGAAAAATTCCCAGAATCAGAACCTCCTCGTCTTCTTCCTGCTGCGCGCAGCCGCGCTGTGCTCGTCCGCCCATTGCCTGAGCTGCAACAGCACCGGGGGAACCTCCCCAGCACCACGCTCCTCTGCGCGCCTGCCAGTCGGCCTCGAGCTACTCCGACGAGCTCTCTCCCTCATGACATACGTGCTCTCTCTCTCCTCTTCCTTCTTGCAGCACCTCTCCTCTCTGCCACTGCACTCGGCAGTAGCGGCGGCTCGCTCTCACTCTCGCTCTCGCGCTCGCACTAGAGGAAGGATAGGACGGTGGGGTGGTGAACGATGGAGAGGGGAGAGGGGTATTTGTAAGCATGGGGGGGAGAAAAGGTGTCTGCAGGTCGGCGGTTTTCAGTCTGCGCACGGTACGTGCGTAGACTCGCGGTCGTACGCACGTAAAAATTTATTTCCAGACGTCTGGGAAGGCATCCAGATGTCTGACTAGACGTCTGAACCAACTCATAGACGTCTTAAAGTGTTTTTGATGCCTCGGGTCTTAACAACATAACAAACTCAAAGGAAGTTTCATCCTCGAAACTTGCGCTAACTAGGGTGCGGAAAAAGAGCAATATACGCATAACAAACTCAAAGGGGACCGAAGCCGATCCGAAAAGGCGTATCCTCATAGAGCTCCAGGTACCTCTCCTGCATCGCCGCCTCAGGCTCCCAGGTAGCCTCCTCGTACCGCTGGCTTCTCCACAAAACCTTCACCAGGGGTACTTGCTTCCGTCTCAGACTCCGGACGGCTCTGTCAAGCCACTTAGGGTAGGTCAGGTCGTCACCTACCTCGACGCTCTCATGGCTCAGAACGTGACTGGGATCAACGATGTACCTCCTGAGGTTGGACACGTGGAACACGTCATGCACACTAGAAAGCTGAGGAGGATGGGCAAGCCTGTAGGCAACGGGTCCAACCCGCTCCAGGACCTCCAAGGGTCCCATGAACCTCAGCGCAAGCTTCCATCTCACCCCAAGCCGTTGCAGGCCGTTCATGGGTGAAACGCGAAGGAAGATGTGGTCCCCAACCTCAAACTGCACATCTCTGCATTTCCGATCTGCGTAGCTCTTCTGTCTGCTCCTGACAGTGCGGAGTCGCCCGTGAATTTGCTCGATCACCTCCTAACTCTGCCGGATCTGCCTGGGGCCAACCTCCCACTTGGTCCCCACCTCAACCCAACTCAAGGGTGCCGTACACCTCTGTCCGTACAGAGCCTCATAGGGTGCCATGCCGATGCTTGAGTGATAACTCTTATTATATGCAAACTCTACCAGGGGCAAATGCTCCTCCCAAGAGCCCCTCCAGTCTAGTACACAAGCATGTAAAAGGTCCTCAAGTGTCTGTATCATGCGCTCAGACTGTCCGTCCGTCTGGGGGTGGTATGCTGTACTGAACCTCAACCGCGTCCCCAGGGCCTACTGAAACTCAGCCCAAAACTGGGACGTAAAATGGGTATCTCGGTTGGATATGATCTCTAGCGGAACTTCGTGTAGACGTACCACGTCGCAGATATACCTCTCTGCCAACTGTGCTGTTCCCAAGGTGACTCGGATTGGCAAGAAACGTGTCATCTTCGTCAATCTGTCAACGATCACCCAGGTTGCGTCGTGTCCTCGCTGGGTAATGGGCATGCCCACCACCAAGTCCATGGTGATGCTCTCCCACCTCCACTCTGGCACTGGAAGTGGCTGCAATGGCCCCGTAGGCCTCTGATGCTCGGCCTTCACCTGCTGGCACACTAAACACTACTGTACGAATTCACCTACATCCCGCTTCATTCCCCTCCACCAAAAGTCGCATCTCAAATCATAGTACAACTTTGTGTTTCCGGGATGTATTGTGAACCTAGAACCGTGTGCCTCAGTCAGGAGCTCTCTCAACGGCTCCTCGTCCTTGGGAACGCACAAACGTCCCCTCTTGTGCAGCACCTCGTCTGTAGAGGAGAAGTCCCCAAGGTCTCCTGACAGTGTGCTGTCACGTAACGACTGTAAGTATGGGTCGGCCATCTGTCCAGTGATGATGCGGTCTATTAGCTCTAGCCTCGTCTGTCGTGTCACAGTCATTGCCCCACAGTGCCCCAGTAACTCTAGGGGCTGCCAACTGCCCATCTCTTCCATGAGGCTCCAACTCCGTGCTTGTAAACTGGCCAAGTGGGCGGGCACCTTCCAGCTCAAGGCATCAGCCACCACGTTGGCCTTTCCCGGGTGGTAGGAAATGCTGCAGTCATAGTCCTTCAGGAGCTCCAACCAACGTCTCTGTCTCATGTTGAGCTCCTTCTCATCAAACAAGTATCTGAAGCTCTTATGATATGTGAAAATCTCAAAGGTCTCACCGTACAAGTAGTGCCTCCAAGTCTTCAGCACGAAGACGACAGCTGCTAGCTCCAGGTCATGGGTAGGGTAGCTATGCTCATGGGGCTTTAGTTGCCGTGAAGCGTAAGCGACAACGTGATCCCTCTGTGTGAGCACACCCCCTAATCCCTGCAAAGAGGCGTCCGTGTACACAACGAACCTGCCACTACTGTCTGGGATGGTGAGCATGGGAATCGAAGTCAGCCTCTCCTTTAGCTCCTGAAAGCACGCCTCACAAGCGTGTGTGTTGCGCCTGATCTCGAGAATAGATGAGCACATCATCAATGAATACCACCACGAACTGGTCCAAGTACGGTCTGAACACCCGGTTCATCAAGTCCATAAAGGCAGCGGGGGAATTGGTCAGCCCAAACGGCATGACCAAAAACTCGTAGTGTCTGTACCGGGTGCGGAAAGCTGTCTTGGAGATGTCTGCCTCCTTGATCCTCAACTGGTGGTATCCAGACCTCAAGTCTATCTTGGAGAAAATCGAGGCACCTCGCAGCTGGTCAAACAAGTCATCAATCCTTGGCAGCGGATACCTGTTCTTGATGGTAACCCTATTCAGCTGTCTGTAGTCCACACAAAGGCATAGGGTACCATCCTTCTTCTTTACGAACAATACCGGGGCTCCCCACGGAGACGCACTGGGCCTCACAAAGCCCTTCTCCAGAAGGTCCTGCAACTGAGACTTGAGCTTTTGCAGCTCAAGTGGTGCTATCCTGTACGGTGCTGTAGAAATGGGGCTGGTCCTCGGTACCAGTTGGATCTCAAACTCGATCTCACGCTCAGGAGGTAGTCCTGGAAACTCATCTAGGAACACTTCGGGATACTCTGGAAGTCTACCACAGGGCTGGGCTCCACCACCACACAAGCTAGGAAGCCCTCACACCCCTGGCCCAAAAGTCTTGCCGCCCGATGTGCAGAAATGCACCTGAAGCCTCCGTTCACTGGCTGCCTGTGGAACTCCAAAGAAGGAAACTCCGGTATGGAGAAGATCTTCCTCTCAAAGTAGTCCACTAAGGCGTGGTAAGCGGACGGCCAGTCCATCCCCATAATTACGTCAAAGTCCTCCATCTGTATCATAATCAGGTCAGCGGGAAGGTTGTGTCCCCCAACATTGACCTCACAACCTGTGTACACCTCCTCAGCCACAAACAGCTGACCACCCAGGCCTCTGATCACGAATGGATCCTCTAACAACATATAGTCCTGCCCCAAGCCAACAGCAAAACTGGAAGCGACAAACGAGTGAGTAGCGCTAGAATCGAAAAGCGTGTAAACAAGTCTGTCGGAAATTGAAGCCATACCTGCCACCACTGATCCTGAAGCTCTGGCATCCCTGTGTGTCAGGGTGTTGATACGCCCCTCAGCCCTAGGTGCGGACGAAGCAGCCACACTCTGAGTCGGACGAGTAGCCGCCGGCAGGTACCCTCCTCGCGACTACTGCCCTCCTCCTTGCGCCTGGAAACTGTGGCCTCCTGCTCGCCCTCCAGTGCTCGGCGTGGGAAGCATCAGCTGACCTCCAGCCCTAGATGGGCAGTCCCTCCTGATGTGGCCCGGCTGGCCACACTGGTAGCAAAGGGGGACCCGACTCCCACCCTCAGTGGGTCCCTGCTGACGACTGGGTGGGGGTCTGGTGCTTGCAGTTGGCCCCCTGTCGGGGGCCCCCAAAGGCCACTGATGGCCCCGTAAAGCGTGACGGCCCTCCTGCGGGCGCCACGTGCCTCCTCTCTCTTCGACCCTGTGAGAAGTCTGGCTGGTAGGGCCTCTTCCACCCGCTGTCAGTGTCGCGTGTGGATGGGTTGGTCTCTTCATACGTCATAGCTGCCTCCACCACCCTCGAGAGCATAGGCAGCTTCAGGGGTTTGACATACCCTCGAATAGCAGGCCTGAGCCCCTCGGTGAACCTCCAAAGGCACTCCTCCTCGGTAGCCACGGCTGTCGCTGCGAAACGAGACAACTCCAGGAAACGCGTGCGGTACGCACTTACGGTTATCATCCCCTGGCGGAGAGTGTGGAACTCTCGCCTCCTCTGGTCCTGCCACGTCTGGGGGAAGTACTGCTCGTAGAAGAGGGTGATGAACTGGTCCCAAGTCGACTCATCCCTCTCCTGACCTCTGACCAACCTCCACCACCTGTGTGCCGTGCTCACCAGCTGGTACATGGCAAAGGCCACGCGGCACTCCACAGGGGGCGAAGGGTGTCAAATACCTTCTCGATCTGCTCGAGCCAGTCCTCTGCCTCAGTCGGGTCCTCATCCCCCTTGAAGGAGGGGGGCTTCAGCTTCCGGAACTATCCGAAAAGCTCATAGTGGCGTTGAAGTGGAGAAGCTGGTACGCCTCCAGGTAAAGAAGCCTCATGCTCGGAAGTGCCGGAGGAAGGTGGGGGTGGTAGAGGCCCACCCTCTCCCCCGCGTCCAGTGCCGTGTCCGTCTCGTGGTCCCACAGAGGACTCCCCTTCCGCTGCCCCAGGGAGTGGCGCTCGTGGCGGTGGGTGAAGCTCCTCTCCCACGATATCCCGTATCAGCTGGGCAAAGTCGTGGGCCTGAATGCCTGGGAGAAGTGGCTGGTCCACTGAGGCATCGGGCTCAACGCGCTCGCCCCTCCAACCTCGTCCTCGGCCGCATCCGCAGCCCACATCGCTACCTCCTCGTCGAGGCATCTCCTGCTAGGAGACGCGAACATGGAACAGAAAATACATCAATACTAATCGATATTCAACGAAGTAACCTTAAAACAGATGTCAAAAGGTACGTTGTGGTAGCCACTCTAGTTACAAGCACGTGAATTGGTTATTTTCCAGCCAGTTGGTTCACTTCTCTGGACGACCTTGCTCTGATACCATCTTGTTACGACCCGATTTTCGAATCCCTACAGGACACGAGAATCGAATTGACTCGAATGATCACAAGACCCAGTCGTCCAACAAGAAAGTGACAAAAAAGCAGTAAAATAAACCATATTCACCATGCAAGTAACTAACAGTAACAAAAGTAGAGCAGTAAAGAAAAGAACTACTACAGTATATACCACGACAATAGTAGCGAATTAAAAATAGGTACAAAAATATGAAGTTTACAATAAAAGAGTACAAGGTGTAACAGAAATACTCACTACTATGGAAAATGGGTACAACAAAAGTACAACTACTGAGCTCTACTAGGCCCAGCACCCTCCGCAGCTGTAGGCTCTGGCTGCTCAACACCTGGTCTTGAGAAAGGTGACAAATATGACACGTCAGCGAAACCCTGAGTAGAGTGGCAACTAGCTAGCTAAGAAAAATAGTAAATTTGGACAAGTAGCTGTTATTTTTAATTTCTTTCTTTATTCTCTATTTACTCTTTCTTGATTTATTTCTCAGGTCTTTCTCTTGATCTCGAATGTTCCCCGTAGGAACGATCTTGATTGCAGTCTTTTCCAAAAAGTAGAAGTAGCATGTGGTACTTTTCAGGCTAGGAGAGTCCCCCGTGGTGGTCCTACCCTCGGTCAACCACCCCAAGGTCGTTGACAGACGTAACGGTGACTACGGCACGCGTGATAAACGCATGAGTAGCTACCCTGCACTGGCACGCGGTCAGTCGTTTCCGTTAACAGGTGCGCCCAAGGCACAGCACGGAACCAGTATAGGGCAGAGCCCTCTCAGTAACAGGGGTCCAGCCCCTCTACAGTAACCAAACAGGGATCTTGCCCCTTCACAGTCTGCGCACCCTCGCCTGACTACCCTTGTTTGCCCAGTGGGCCTAACAACTCTGTGTAGGACGGCTAGCTGAACTCCGGGTCCCGTGGGGTGGCTAGCTCCCTCCGTACACTAGTAGCTCTCCCCAGTACGGTGTACGCGAGGCCTAAAAGTCGGTACAAAGTGGCCAGACCTAACCCCAGGTCCCTGGGGCGGCTAGCTCCGCTCTGCACTAAATAGGGGGACCGTCTCTCTCCTTGGTACTCCGTACTCAAGAGCCAGCTCGCTTCCCACCCACTTTCTCAGTTCCATTCTATTTATTTTCCAAGAGCTCTACTCTTAATTCCCCGTGGGGTTCATGCTCATATTTCTCAGGCCAAGCCATACTAGATTTCATCATTTCAGTTTTATTCGCATATAGCCCGTGTTTCCAACATTTAACATCAATTTTTATACAAGCAGCTCGAATTTAGTTTCCAAACAACAGGAATTACATGTAGCAGTTACTAGCAACAGTACTTTACATTTCCCAGGCAGCTGTTATCCAATTACAGGCAATTATCATTATTCTATCTACATATCCAAAACTGCAATTTAGGCATTCAAGACATTCGTTTCAGTGTTTCTGTTCCTAGGATTCATGCCATACCCTAGGATCTATCATTCAATCTAGTTTCCAGGCCCTAGGATTCATGCCATACCCTAGGATCTATCATTAAATCTAATTTTCAGGTCCTAGGATTTATGCCATATCCTAGGATCTATCATTTATTTCAGAGATACATTAATGCTTGTAATTAACTAAGGGAAACCACTCTACCCGCAAAATTGGGAGTGATGGGGGCGTGATCGGCAGGTCCACGTGCCTCCACAACCCCCAAAGCTGCAACAGAATGAGATCCTAACACAAGGATCAGTCACAAGGAACCACTCAGAACATGATACAAGTATTTCAAACAAGTAGAGGAACTAATTCTGAGCAGAACAAAATCTTAAACGCGGAAATCGGACCTCGAACGAACCCTAAACGGGTCAAAAACGACAACTCTGACTCAAATCAGACGTTTGGAACACCTTCTAGACGTCTTAAAAAGTGGTCCAAGTCATACCTCACTCTGCGCTACTCCTCAGACATCCAGGAATCCTGCTGAACCATCTGGACCCAGTTCCAGATGTCCGACCACCTCTCCGGACGTCTGGAGATGCTCTCCGCTGTTTGGTGCCTTGCTCAGACGTCTGAACTGCGTGGGAGGGCGTGTCCCCGTGCCTTCTCAAAATGAATCCTGCACGCACGACGAAAACCTCAACACGACACGCCTCAGAACCTCGGCGGAACGGCCTGCATGGCCGTATCCATTAAAGGAGGTATAGGAGGAAATACGTACCTCTCAGTCTCTGGAGCTCCCTCCAGATGTCGCCTGCGTCGTCTGGACGTAGGTCTAGACGTCTGATTCTAGGAAAAATTTCCAGAATCAGAACCTCCTCGTCTTCTTCCTGCTGCGCGCAGCCGCGCCGCGCTCGTCTACCCGCTGCCTGAGCTGCAGCAGCACCGGGGGAACCTCCCTAGCACCACACTCCTCCGTGCGTCTGCCGGCCGGCCTCGAGTTGCTCCGAAGAGCTCTCTCCCTCACGACACGCGTGCTCTCTCTCCTCTTCCTTCTTGCAGCACCTCTCCTCTTCGCCACTGCACCCGGCAGCAGCGGCGGCTCGCTCTGACTCTCGCTCTTGCGCTCGCACTGGAGGAAGGAGAAGACAATGGGGTGGTTAACGATGGAGAGGGAAGAGGGTATTTGTAAGTTGGGGGGGAGAAAAGGCGTCTGCAGGTCAGCGATTTTCAGTCTGTGTGCGGCACGCACGTAGACTTGCGATCGTACGCACGCAAAAATTTATTTCCAGACGTCTGACCAGACTTTTGGATCAACTCCTAGATGTCTTAAAGTGTTTTTGATGCCTCAGATCTTAACAGTATTTGATTAGGATATAAGTGATTAGATATAACGATTGATAGTGTGATGCGGTATTGATGAATAATTTTTTAATATTATGATATAGGTATGAGTAAAGTTGATTTGATATAATGAATATACTTTAATGGATATATTACTTTGAAGTAGATATATTTTAATATATATTGATATTGATATAATATACTGAGATAATTTAACTTTGATATTGATCGATAAAGTAAAATAAATTATATCCCTAAATTTTAAAATTAATTTTTTTAACTTCCTTCCGTAATCCTTTCTTAACACAAAATAACCCTTAAACTATCTCTCGGTCAAACAAAACCTAAGAGCAATAATTTGCCGATGTCCTTTCCATGCTCTTATCCACGCCGGTAAATCTCCATCATTGTCTTTAATCGTCGGAATACCACAGCAATATGTGAATTGTGTCCCTTTTTCTTTTTTCTTTTTGGGATAAGGGAGCGTCGAAAATAAAATTAATTTTCAGCTTTTCAAACGTCAATCGTCAACTAGGATTTAATGTGGCAGTTATCACATGCAACATGGGCAATGGTGGAAATCAGCACCAACACACAGGCACATGTACACAGATGTATAATGATAGCAGAATTATCAAATAAGTACCATGCTCGATCGTTTTCTTGAAATAAGTACCCATGCCTAGCAATAGATCTAATAATCTAAAAAATTGTGAATCCGTATGAACTCAAACAAAATTACTTGAGAATGATTATTTGAATATATTGTAGCTTCAAAGACTCGTCCTTTCCATGTCTTGAAATGTGAATAGATCATCCACCGTGGAAGTCCCCCACAAGCAAAGCCTTAAATGTAGGATTTCCTTCAACTTTGATCAACAACAACTAATCAAGAATGGATATCTTGGGCAGAAAAACTAAAATTATTTTGTAGCGTAAATATCATGGGAAAAAATGTGCCAAGTCTATGGAATCTAACGATACATTAATATATGATTATTGAGGAGACCTGATTTTCTCAAATCTTCCAAGAAATTTGCCTAAAGAAAATATGAGCCAAGATCTTATGCAAGATGAGTCCTTAGAGTGACCCAACTACTAAACCGACTATGTCAACATGAAAGGACGAAATCAACAAAAAAATTCCAAGTGTAGGTGAAGCCTCAATTTATGCCCCTAAGTACTAAGTGGCAGAGAGGCTCCTATATCAAGTTGGACATGTCATCATAAAGTTAGCTAGTTAAAAATGGAAGTTTAAACCTCAAAAAAAGCCCCTTAGAAAAAGAATATTCAACCAACTGTTATGCAACTTGCATAACAAACCTAGAGGATCTCTTTAGGTGGCATGAAAATGGAAAGGCACATGTTGGAAAGGCACGAGGAGAGTTTGCCAACTAAGGAAATTGCCACAACATCTTGAGGGACAATGAGCAACCCAACATTGACATCTCATCCCACATTAGGGCATCGGGCTCCACATCGTCCTGCGGATAAGACAAGACTCCTGTTGCAATTGCTCATCCTTGACAAAGGTGCTAAGCACACTTATAAAGGAGGAGAGTGATAAGAGGCACGTGATGTGAGAACTACGCGATTTGTAAATGCGGATTTTTATTGTTGTAACACGTAAATCTCGATCATCTTTTAAATTTATAAAACCTAGATAGTGGAGTATCAAGGGTTGTTCAAAGAGGCAAAATTGTTAGTTAATAATTGGTTCTCTTTCGCTTTCTCAAATTTTCTTTTTTGTCCTTTTAACATTTTATTGTTTTTAGGGTTTTTGAAAAGAAATAGGGGCAATTGGATAGTGAAGTAACTATGCCTAAGTGAATAAAATGAAACTTACGTCTCTAAGATCACCTTAGGCAAGTGCGTCCAAGGTAGTTAAAGAGGTGAAGTGGGTGCACTAAAGTAAAGAACAAATACTTGAAAATACAAAATTTGAAGGGCCAACTAGCTTTTTGTATTGCTAAAACATGTAGAGTCACAAGTAGATATTTGCTTGGAAAATAAAAACTAACTAATACAAAAGAAGAAGAAGAAGATCCTTAATGATGCTTGAGAAGGGCTTCGCTCAAAGCATTACAGCTTTCGCACTTGAAGGAGAACTTCCTTAGCTCTTCTCTCCTTGATGATGATGATGTGCTCCTTCCTTGAAGATGCTCCTTAGGGTGGAACGTCCACCACCCTCTCTCCTTTTTGCCTATCCATCCTCTAATGGTGGATGCTCCTTCACTTTACTCCAAGGAAGAAGGAAGAAGAAGTCACCAAGGAGGTGAGATGGTGTTAAGACCCATGCCATCAAAGTTCTTTAAGACGTCTGAGACTAGGGCTCGACGTCTGGTCAGACGTCTGGACACCTTCCCAGACGTCTGGAAATTAATTTTTGTGTATGTACGACCGTGAGTCTGCGCGTGTGCCGCGCACAGATTGAACCCCAGCCGCCTTCTCTTTCTCTCCATTCGCCGACCTGCAGGACCTTTTCTCTCGCACCTACAAATACTCCCCTCCTCTCCCTCACGCCACCCCACCCCATCTGTCTCCTCCTTCCTCCAGAACGAGAGCGAGAGTGAGAGCGAGCAGCAGCTGCAGTCGAGTGGAGCGGTGGAGAGGAGAAGGGCAGTGAGAGAAGGGAAGAGAGGAGAGCGCACGAACCGTGAGAGAGAGAGCTCGTCGGAGCAGCTCGAGGTCGGTCGGGCGTGCGCGAGGTGGAGTGTTGTGTCGAGGAAGTCCTCCCCGACGCTGCTGCAGCTAGAGCAGTGAGCGGACGAGCGCGGCGCGGCCGCACGCAGCAGGAAGAAAACGAAGGAGCTTCTGATTATGGGATTTTTCCCAGAATCAGACGTCTGGACCTACATCTAGACGACGCGGACGACGTCTGGAGGAGGTTTCAGACGACTGAGAGGAACATACTGTGCATATACATCCCTTTTTGCGAATACGGCCATGTTTAAGAGTTTTCGCGTGCGTGTGCAGGATTCGCTTCGGGGAAGCGTAGGACACGCCCTCCCACGCGGTTCATACGTCTGGGCGAGTCACCAGACGGCGGAGAGTGTCTCCAGATGTCCGGAGAGGTGGTCGGACGTCTGGAACTAGGTCCAGACGGTTCAGTAGGATCTTTGGACGTCTGAGGAGCGGCACAGAGTGAGATATGGATCTGGACTCTTTTTAAGACGTCTGGAAGATGTTCCAGACGTCTGATTTGAGTCAGAATTGTCATTTTTGACCTGTTTAGGGTCCGTTCGAGGTTCCATTTCCGCGTCTTATATTCCTTTCTTCTCCGTATAAGTTCCTCTACTCGTTTCAAATTCTTTTATCCTATTTTGAGTGGTTTCTTGTGATTGATTCTTGTGTTAGGACCTTGTTCTGTTGCGGATTTGGGGGTTACGGAGGCACGCGGACCTGCCGATCGAGCCCCCATTACTCCTGATTTTGCGGGTAGAGTGGCTTCCCTTAGTTAATTGCAAACATAAATGTATATCTGGAATAAATGATAGATCCTAGGGTATGGCATGAATCCTAGGACCAGAAACACTAAATTGAATGATAGATCCTAGGGTATGGCATGAATCATAGGATCAGAAACACTAGATTGAGTGATAGATCCTAGGGTGTGGCATGAATCTTAGGACCAGAAACACTAGAACGAATGTATTGAATGCCTGAATTGCAGTCTTGGTTGAGTAGATAGAATAATAATAATTGCCTGTAATTGGATAACAGCTGCCTATGAAATGTAGAGTACTGTGGTTAGTAACTGCTACATGTAATTCCTGTTGTTTGAAAATTAAATTCGAGCTGCTTGTATATAAACTGGAAAAGAAAGATTGAATGTTGAAAACACGTACTATATGCGAATAAACCTGAAATGATGAAACCTAGTATGGCTTGGCCTAAGAAACATGAGCATGAACCCTACGGGGAATTAGGAGTAGAGCTCTTGGAAATAAATAGAATGGAACTGGAAAGGTGAATGGGGAAGGGTGTTGTCTCTTAGGTACGTGGTACCAAGGGAAGCACATATTACTTGTTTAGTGAAGAGTGGAGCCAGCTGCCGTAGGGTTGAGACTAGGGGTTAGGTCTGGCCACTTTGTACCGACTTTTGGCCCTCGCGTACACAGTACTGGGGAGAGCTACTAGTGTAGGGAGGGAGCTAGCCACCCCATGGGGCCCGGGGTTCAGCTAGCTGTCCTACAGCGACTTGTTAGGCCCACTGGGAAAATCAGGGTAGTCAGGCGAGGGTGTGCGGACTGTGGAGGGGCGAGACCCCTGTTTGGTTACTGTGGAGGGGCTAGACCCCTGTTACTGAGAGGACTCTGCCCTATACTGGTTTCGTGCTGTGCTTTGGGCACACCCGTTAACAGAAAGGACTGATCGCGTGCTAGTGCGGGGTAGCTACCCGTGCATTTATCGCGCGTGCTGTAGTCACCGTTATATCTGTCAGCGACCTTGGGGTGGTTGACTGAGGGTATGACCACCACGGGGGACTCTCTCGGCCACGAGAGCACCACGTGCTACTTCTACTTTTTGGAAAAGACTGCAATTAAGATCGTTCCCATGAGGAACATTCGAGATCAAGAAAAAGACCTGATAAATGCACCAAGTGATGAAAGAAAGAATAATTAGTGGAGTAAAGAAAGAAATTGAGAACAACAGCTACCTGTTCACTGTTACTGTTTCTCCTAGTTAGCTGGTTGCCACTCTAACTAATTGTACTTACCACCTTTTTCCGGTCCAGGTGTTGAGCAGCCAAAGCATGCGGCTGCAGGGGGTGCTGGGCCCAGTAGTTGTACTTTTGTTGTACCCCATTTTCTGTAGTAGTGAGTATTTTGTTACACTTGTGTACTCTTTTATTATAGACTTCATATTCCTGTACTTGTTTAGATTCTCTATTGTTGTGGTGATGTGTACTGTAGTAGTTTATTTCTTTACTGTTGTACTTTGTTACTTTTAGTTGCTTGCATGGTGAATGTGATTTATTTTACTGCTCTTCGGTTACTTTCTCGTTGAACGAATGGGTCTTGGGGTCAGTCGAGTCGGTCCGATTCTCGTGTCCTGTAGGGATTCGGGAATCGGGTCGTAACAAGATGGTATCAGAGCAAGGTCGTCCCGAGAAGTGAACCAACTAGTTGGAAAAATAACCAATTCACGTGCTTTGTAACTAGAGTAATGACCACAACGTACCTTTTGACATCTATTCTAGGGTTCCTTCGTTGAATGTCGGTTAGTATTGACGTCTTCCTGTTTTGTGTTTGCATCTCCTTGCAGGAGATGCCTCGACGTGGAACTAGAAGAGTGGGCCGCGGACGCGGCCGAGGTCGAGGCTCGAGGGGCAGATGTGTTGAGCTTAGAATACATGCTACCCCTTCTCTTCTCCTGAGCATACCGTCTTCGAACCTCGTACATCTGATCCGAGAGGTGGTTCGAGGAGAATTTCAGCTTCCACCCACTCCACCACGCCCTCATCTCTCTTTCGAGAGTACGACAGGGGAGTTTATTGTGGAACGAGATTTTCGCCGTCACACTAGGCTGGTTAGGAGAGCTCAAGGGAGGCACATGGCGCTTGCAGAAGAGCCGTCATGCTTTGTGGGGCCGTTAGTGGCCTTTAGGGGCCCCCGACAGGGGCTAGCTGCTAGCACCGGACCCCCGCCCAGCCGTCAGCAGGGATCCACTGAGAGAGGGAGTCGAGTCCCCCTCTGCTACTAGTGCGGCTAGCCGGGCCATTTCAGAAGGGACTGCCCGTCTAGGGCTAGAGCACAGCAGACTCTCACCGCTTCGAGCACTGAAGGCCAGTCGGGTGGTCGTGGATTCCAGGTGCATGAGGGAGGACAGTCGCCTCGAGGAGGATACCGGCCAGCTGTCACTAGCTTCGCCCCTTGCCTACCTGTTTTGTCCGCTCCCAGTACCGAGGAGTGTCGCGACGTCGTGACTTATGGAGACATCATAGCTTTAGTTTATACGATGACAGGTATGCTTACAAGGTTTGGTCTTTTTGGAGTACGTAATTCCTGCTTCTAGTGCTATGTACCTTCTCACTCCACGAGTTGTTCGCTACTCTGGAGTCCGATAGCACTCCATTAAAGGATTAGTTGTAATCAGAAACCTAGGCGGCAAGCTATTTGTAGCTGGGGAGGTAATACTGGTTGTGAGGTCAGTGTTGGGAACACCACCACCCCGCTGACTTGTTTGTGATACCAATGGGGTACTTAGGCGTGATTCTGGGGATGGACTGGCTGCCCGCTTACCACGCCTTGGTGGACTATTTTGAGAGGAAGATCATCTTCTCCATACCGGAGTTGCCTTCTTCGAGTTTCACGGGTAGCCAATGGACGGAGGCTTCAGGTGCATTTCTGCAATTCGGGCAGTGAGATTTTTGGGCCAGGGGTGTGAGGGCTTTCTGGCTTGTGTGGTGGCGAAGCCCAACCTTGTGGCAGACCTTCAGAGTATCCCGGTGGTCAGGGAGTGCCCTGACGTGTTCCTAGATGAGTTGCCAGGACTACTGCCCGAGCGTGAGATCAAGTTTGAGACCTCACTGGTACCAGGGACTAGCCCCATTTCTACCGCGCCTTACAGGATGGCACCACTTGAGCTGCGAGAGCTCAAGTCCCTGTTGCAGGACCTTCTGGAAAAGGGCTTTGCGAGGCCCAGTGCGTCTCCGTGGTATCCCCGGTATTGTTCGTAAAGAAGAAGGATGGTACCCTACGCCTTTGTGTGGACTACAGACAGCTGAATAGGGTTACCATCAAGGACAGGTATCCGCTGCCGAAGATTGACGACTTGTTTGACCAGTTGCGAGGTGTCACGGTAATCTCCAAGATAGACTTGAGGTCTGGGTACCCCCAGTTGAGGATCAGGGAGGTAGACGTCTCCAAGACAGCTTTCCGCACCCGGTACGGACACTACGAGTTTTTGGTCATGCCATTTGGGCTGATCAACGCCCCTGCTGCCTTCATGGATTTGATGAACCGGGTGTTCAGACCGTACTTGGACCAGTTCGTGGTGGTATTTATTGATGATGTACTCATCTATTCTCGAGATTAGATGCAGCACGGACAGCACTTGCAGATGGTTTTGGACACACTGAAACGATGTAGGCTGTACACCAAATATAGCAAGTGCGAGTTCTGGTTGAGGATGGCGACCTTTTTGGGCCATGTGATCTCCGGGGATGGCTTGGCTGTGGGCCCAGCCAAGGTTGAGGCAGTGCTCAGGTGGGAGAGATCGTGTACTATTACAGATATCCGTAGTTTCTTGGGACTAGCAGGCTACTACAGGCGATTTATCTGGGGCTTCTCCCAGATTGCACGCCCTATGACATTGTTGACCTGGAAGGATGTGCCCTTTTCTTGGACAGACACTTATGAGGCGTGTTTTCAGGAGCTGAAGGAGAGGCTGACTTCGGCTCCCATGCTCACCATCCCAGATAGTAGTGGCGGGTTCGTTGTGTACATGGATGCCTCTTCGCAGGGGTTAGGGGGTGTGCTCATGCAGAGGGGTCACGTTGTCGCTTACGCTTCATGGCAACTGAAGCCTCATGAGCATAGCTACCCTACCCACGACCTGGAGCTGGCAGCTGTCGTCTTCACATTGAAGACTTGGAGGCACTACTTGTACGGTGAGACCTTTGAGATTTTCACAGATCATAAGAGCCTCAGATACTTGTTTGATTAGAAGGAGCTCAACATGAGATAGAGACGTTGGTTAGAGCTCCTGAAGGATTATGACCGCAGCATTTCCTTCCACCTGGGGAAAGCCAATGTGGTGGCTGACGCCTTGAGCCGGAAGGCGCCCGCCCATTTGGCCAGTTTGCAGGCGTAGAGTTGGAGCCTCATGGAGGAGATGGGCAGTTGGCGACCCCTAGAGTTACGGGGGCACTGTGGGGCCGTGACTATGACACGACAGACGAGACTAGTGCTGAAAGACCGCATCATCATAGGACAAATGGCCAACCCGTACTTGCAGTTGTTGCGTGACAGAGTGCTGTCAGGAGACCCTGGGGACTTCTCCTTTACAGATCAAGTACTGTGCATGAGGGGACAGTTGTGCGTTCCCAGG
Organism: Thalassia testudinum; assembly: GCA_037157565.1. Classification (NCBI taxonomy): domain Eukaryota; kingdom Viridiplantae; phylum Streptophyta; class Magnoliopsida; order Alismatales; family Hydrocharitaceae; genus Thalassia; species Thalassia testudinum. Next base: position 102,472,289 of record JAZHRO010000024.1, on the reverse strand, counting down.
GATGAGGAGCTGTTGAGAGAGCTCCTGACTGAGGCACATGGTTCTAAGTTCACCATACATCCCGGAAATGCAAAGATGTACCATGATTTGAGATGCGACTTTTGGTGGAGGGGAATGAAGCGGGATGTAGGTGAATTCGTACAACAGTGTTTGGTGTGCCAGCAGGTGAAGGTCGAGCATCAGAGGCCTGCAGGGTTGTTGCAGCCACTTCCAGTGCCAGAGTGGAAGTGGGAGAGCATCACCATAGACTTGGTGGTGGGCTTGCCCGTTACCCAGCGAGGACACGACGCAGTCTGGGTGATCGTAGACAGATTGACGAAGATGGCACGTTTCTTGTCGATCCGAGTCACCTTGGGATCAGCACAGTTGGCAAAGAGGTATATCCGCGACGTGGTACATCTACACGGAGTTCTTCGGAAGATCGTATCCGATTGGGATACCCGTTTTACGTCCCAGTTTTGGGCTGAGTTTCAGCAGGCCTTGGGGACACGGTTGAGGTTCAGTATAGCATACCACCCTCGGACGGACAGACAGTTTGAGTGCACGATACAGACACTTGAGGACCTTTTGCGTGCTTGTGTATTGGACTGGAGGGGCTCTTGGGAGGAGCACTTGCCCCTGGCAGAGTTTGCATATAATAACAGTTATCACTCGAGAATCAGCATGGCACCCTACGAGGCTCTGTACGAACGGAAGTGTACAGCGCCCTTGAGTTGGGTTGAGGTGGGGACCAAGTGGGAGGTTGGCCCCAGGTAGATCCGGCAGAGTTAGGAGGTGATCGAGCACATTCACAGGCGACTCCGCACTGTCAAGAGCAGACAGAAGAGCTACGTAGATCGGAAATGCAGAGAGGTGCAGTTTGAGGTTGGGGATCACGTCTTCCTTCGCGTTTTGCACATGAAGGTCCTGCAGCGATTTGGGGTGAGAGGGAAGCTCGTGCCGAGGTTCATGGGACCCTTTGAGGTCCTGAAGCGAGTTGGACTCATTGCTTACAAGCTTGCCCTTCCTCCCCAGCTTTCTAGTGTGCATGACGTGTTCCACGTGTCCAACCTCAGGAAGTACGTCATCGATCCCAATCACGTTCTGAGCCACGAGAGCATCGAGGTGGGTGACGACCTGACCTACCCCGAGCGGCCAGTGCAAATTCTCGACAGAGCCGTCCGGAGTCTGAGATGGAAGCAGGTACCCCTGGTGAAAGTGTTGTGGAGGAGCCAGCGGTGCGAGGAGGCTACCTTGGAGCTTGAGGCGGCGATGCGAGAGTGGTACCCGGAGCCCTTTGAGGGTACGTCTTTGCGGACCGGCTTGTCCTCTTTGAGTTTGTTATGCGTATGTTGTTCTTTTTCCGCACCCTAGTTAGCGCAAGTTTCGGGGATGAAACTTCCTTTGAGTTTGTTATGTTATTAAGACCTATGCCATGAAAGTTCTTTAAGAAGACTGGGACTAGGGCCAGATGTCTGGTCAGATGTCTGGACACCTTCCCAGACATCTGGAAATTAATTTTTGCGTGCGTACGATCGTGAGTTTACGTGCGTGCCACGAGCAGATTGAACCCCAGCCGCCTTCTTGCCTTTCACTCCCCTCGTCGACCTGTAGGACCTTTTCTCTTGTGCCTACAAATACTCCCCTCCTCTCCCTCATGCCACCCCACCCCATCTGTCTCCTCCTTCCTCCAGTGCGAGAGAGAGAGTGAGAGCAAGCAGCAGCTGTAGTCGAGTGTAGCGGTGGAGAGGAGAAGGGCAGCGAGAGAAGGGAAGAGAGGAGAGTGCGCGAGCCGTGATAGAGAGAGCTCGCCGGAGTAGCTCGAGGCTGGTCATGCGTGTGCGAGGTGGAGTGTTGTGTCGGGGAAGTCCTCCCCGACGTTGCTGCTGCTAGAGCAGCGAGTGCACGAGCACGACGCGACCGCACGCAGCAGGAAGAAGATGAAGGAGCTTCTGATTTTGGGATTTTTCTCAGAATCAGATGTCTGGACCTACATCCAGACGACGCGGACGACGTCTGGAGGAGGCTCCAGATGACTAAGAGTTACATACTGTGCATATACATCCCTTTTTGCGGATACGGCCATGCAGGTTGTTCTGTCGATGCTCTGTTGCGTGCCATGTTTAAGAGTTTTCACGTGCGCGTGCCGGATTTGCTTCGGGGAGGCGCAGGACACACCCTCCCATGCGGTTCAGATGTTTGGGCGAGTCACCAGACGACGGAGAGCGTCTCCAGACATCCGGGGAGGTGGTCCGACATCTGGAACAGTCCAGATCCATACCTCACTCTGTGCTGCTCCTCAGACATTCAGAGATCCTGCTGAACCGTCTGGACCTAGGTCCAGACAGTTGAGCAGGATCTCTGGACATCTGAGGAGTAGCACATAGTGAGGAATGGATCTTGACTCCTTTTAAGACGTCTGGAAGATGTTCCAGATGTCTGGAAGATGTTCCAGAAGTCTGATTTGAGTCAGAATTGTTGTTTTTAACCTGTTTAGGATCTGTTTGAGGTCTGATTTCCACGTTTTAGATTCTGTTCTTCTCCGTACAAGTTCCTCTACTTGTTTGAAATTCTTTTATCCTATTCTGAGTGGTCCCTTGTGATTAATTCTTGTGTTAGGACCTCGTTCTATTGCGGATTTGGGGGTTGCGGAGGCACGTGGACCTGCCTATCGAGCCCCCATTACTCCCGATTTTGCGGGTAGAGTGGCTTCCCTTAGTTAATTGCAAACATAAATGTATATATGGAATAAATGATAGATCCTAGGGTATGGCATGAATCCTAGGACCAGAAACACTAGATTGAATGATAGATCCTAGGGTATGGCATGAATCCTAGGATCAGAAACACTAGATTGAATGATAGATCCTAGGGTGTGGCATGAATCCTAGGACCAGAAACACTAGAACGAATGTATTGAATGCCTGAATTGCAGTCTTTGTTGAGTAGATAGAATAATAATAATCGCCTGTAATTGGATAACAACTGCCTATGAAATGTAGAGTACTGTGGTTAGTAACTGCTACATGTAATTCCTGTTGTTTGAAAATTAAATTCGAGCTGCTTGTATATAAACTGGAAAAGAAAGATTGAATGTTGAAAACATGTGCTATATGCGAATAAACATAAAATGATGAAACATAGTATGGCTTGGCCTGAGAAACATGAGCATGAACCTTACGGGGAATTAGGAGTAGAGCTCCTGAAAATAAATAGAATGGAACTGGAAAGTTAAATGGGGAAGGGTGTTATCTCTTAGGTACGTGGTACCAAGGGAAGCACATATTACCTACTTAGTGTAGAGCGGAGCTAGTCTCCGTAGGGTTGAGATCCGGGGTTAGGTCTGGCCACTTTATACCGACTTTTGGCCCTCGCGTACACAGTACCGGGGAGAGGTACTAGTGTAGGGAGGGAGCTAGCCACCCCACGAGGCCCGCGGTTCAGCTAGCCCTCCTACACCGACTTGTTAGGCCCACTGGGCAAACCAGGGTAGTCAGGTGAGGGTGCGCGGACTATGGAGGGGCAAGACCCCTGTTTTGTTATTGTGGAGGGGCTAGGCCCCTATTACTGAGAGGGCTCTGCCCTATACTGGTTCCGTGCTGTGCTTTGGGCGCACCCGTTAACGGAAACGATTGACCGCGTGCCAGTGCGGGGTAGCTAGTCATGTGTTTATCGCGTGTGTTGTAGTCACTGTTACGTTTGTCAGCGACCTTGGGGTGGTTGACTGAGGGTAGGACCACCACGGGGGACTCTCCCGGCCACGAGAGCATCACATGCTACTTCTACTTTTCGGAAAAGACTGCAATAAAGATCGTTCCCACGAGGAACATTCGAGATCAAGAAAAAGACCTGATAAATACACCAAGTGATGAAAGAAAGAATAATTAGTGGAATAAAGAAAGAAATTGAAAACAACAGCTACCTGTCCACCGTTACTATTTCTCTTAGTTAGCTGGTTGCCACTCTACTCAGCGTTTCGCTGACGTGTCGTACTTACCACATTTTTCAGGTCCAGGTGTTGAGTAGCCAGAGTCTGCGGCTGCAGAGGGTGCTGGGCCCAGTGGAGTCCAGTAGTTATGCTTTTGTTGTACCCCATTTTCTATAGTTGTGAGTATTTTGTTACACTTTTGTACTCTTTTATTATAGACTTCATATTCCTGTACTTGTTTAGATTCTCTACTACTGTAGTGATGTGTACTTTAGTAGTTTATTTCTTTACTACTGTACTTTGTTACTTTTAGTTGCTTGCATGGTGAATGTCGTTTATTTTACTACTTTTGGGTTACTTTCTCGTTGTACGACTGGGTCTTGGGATTAGTTGAGTCGGTTCGATTCTAGTGTCCTGTAGGGATTCGGGAACCGGGTTGTAACAGATGGCCTCCTTAATCTCCTTCTCTCCTCTTCTTCTTTGGATGTCTAGAGTGAATGTATAGGTAGAAAAAAAGTGCTAGCCAAGGATGGAGAACAATGGTGGTAGGATGGTGTATTTATAAGGTGGAATAGGGGGGTTGGTGTGGAGTAGATGGAGGGTTAGGATGGGTTCTTGGAATGGTGGTTAAGGGATCTAGGGCTAGGAATAAATGGCGCCACTTAAAGGGGTGTAGTTAAGGGTTGGAAGCTACCCTTAGTGCAAGAGTTTCTACCATTTTGGGGAGGGGCTTCTAGAAGGGGAAAAATGGAGGGTGGAGATGGCTTTAGGGGGGTATGTGTAAGGTGGAGATGGAGGCTTATGTTGGTGCCAAAAATGAAGGGATGGTAAGGGCTTTTGGCACCAACATGATGGTGGTTATGGTGGTGGTTATGTGGTGGAGAGGTGTCTCTTTTGGCGCCAAAGAGGAAGGGATGTGAAGGAAGGTGGAGGGTATGGAAGGTGGTGGTTTTGGTGGAGCTAAGTGAGCATGGTGGTCGGCCATGAAGTAGAGGTGAGGTGAAGCTTAGCTAGTAGAGGAGTAGGGGAGGAGCTAGGGTTAAGTTGGAGGAGTTGCTCTAAGTTTTCATGTAGTTGTACTATAGCTGAGGTGGACCTTCTGTGAACTCATCTACTAGCTTATCTAACTAGCTCTTTGCTAGTAGCTAAGCTGAGTAGGATGAGTATTCATGAGTTGGTGATGAGATGCCCTGAGCTAACTGTGGACTCTTTAGTTGACTTAGATTAGCTAGTTGAGGACTAGTAGCTAAGCTAAGTTGAGTGGAGCTGCCATGAGCTGGGTAGAATTGGAATGAGCTGGGTAGAGTTGGAATGAGCTGGGTTGAGCTGGAATCCAGCTGAGGTGAGTTGGATTGAACTGGGATCTAGCTGGAATGAAGCTCTTATCTTCTCCTAAGTTTCTGCCTTTCACATTGCCAGGGTTTAGATGATTGGTACTGTATTCTCATCCTTGACAATGAAATAAATGTATTAAAACACAAAAAGAGAAGAAAATAATGTAATGCATTCCTAAATGCAACCCAATACCATAATGTAATGTGGAAAACCTAGGAACTAGATGTGATTTTAGGCTTAAGAGTGATGATAAACTGGTGTTTATCACACCTCAATGCTTATCCTTTTGCTAATGTCTTAGCAAAATTGTTTTACAAAAAAATATTAGGGAATTCTTTTTGTTGAGGAAAACACTTTTACGGGGTTTTGGTTGATTGGAAAATAAGGAAGGTACGAGATTTGTTTGAGAAAAAACATCAGGATTTATCCTTGGATCCAAATTTTAGCATAAAATAGGATCTGTGTAGCTTCCCAAGAATTTAAAAAACAGATTCCAATTATCCCATCAACTATTTTCATAGTAAAAACCTCCTTGACTTAAGAAATCAACGCAGAGTTTGCGTGACGATGAAAAGTCTAGTGTCAGTGCTTTGTAAATGGCCAACTTTCTTTTTTGGTAAAATTATATTTTGATGTTTTTATTATTGTCTCCCCCATGCTTGGCCTTAGATTAATCTTAACAGAGTTGTGCCAGAATCCTTGTCTATCCCCGTTGATGAAGCGATCGATCACGGTTTGTATAAAAATTATCGTTGTTGTAGTATATGTCACAAATACAAACTGTTACCACGTCAATTTTATTTAATTATATAATTTTTACTGGTTTATTCCAGGTCGTTCATTGGGAGGCAGTTATTGATATACAGCACTCTCTAAATCCAATATTATTCTTTAATTCCAAAAAGATCAATTTTATGTACAATCATAAATGAATGAATTAATGAATGAAAGAATTAAACTAATTTAGGCATAAAAGAATGTATTGAAATACTTACAAACACAAGTATACAAACAAGCATCAAACACTATACATATATACTATATACTATCTATTTATAACTTATAGTACTAATACTTACATATAGATACAATAATAAGTAATGATATATACTATACTAACTTAACTTAATATATTAACATATACAGTAACATATATAATATGTACGGTGACAGATATAAACATTGCTAAACCCTAGCAAAACTATGTATAGAATCTAAGATAAAACTAGGGTCTATAGTGACACTTATTCTATCTACAGTGACGGATAATTCTATCAGTAAAGCTATACTGTTATTTATATCCATATATAGCTCAAACATATGTTATACTACGTATACTTATTATTTACAGTATACATATACACATATATATACTATACACACATACATATACATGCTTTTCTTCTTTTCGTCTACTTCCTTTTCCTACTCACGGCTCTCTCATTCTCTCCTTCAATTTTAACACTTAGTCGTTCATTCTCTCTTCTTAATCCCCTTATTAGGCCTTACTTAATTCAAAAATTAGTTTATTAGTTGACAGGCGGCCTTTTCGAGGGATACACAGCATCCTTTCAGGTGGGACCAGACCTCTACTAAGAGCCGCCCTAATTCGTTAATTAGGCCTCTTAATCTCGATTTAGGTTCGTTAATGGGCTCATTTAAGCCCTCTCACAGTGCATGGCTCACAGCCACACACCGCACACCATTCTCATTTCACTGTACAAACCAAAGCCAATGCCATAGTATGCTCAGGGGATAAGGGGATATGTTTCAGGCACCTAGCGCCTGTGACGACTGAATAGCTAAGGAAGGAAAACAATATAAAGGGCGCTAGGTGTTCGTTAGTGAACGATATGCCACTATACGTGCCGCATCCAAGCGTTGGAATTCCAGCACGGCTTGTCCTAATTTCGTGATTTTGGCCCTCTATTTGAGGGCCATAATTTATTATAATTTAAAAATAAATTATAGGGTTACAAAGTATTTACAAAGGGCTACTTAATTATATAATTTATTTATAGAATTAATTATGTTTATTGTATGAATAAATTACCTAAAGTTTTTTTTTGAGAAAGTGAGGAATGTTATCGATGACGATAGCAGACCGGGAACATTTTATTCAAATCTCCTTTTTTAAAAAAATTACAATGAATCACTCCATTCTTTTACAACTTTCCATCACTCCCAACACATGTTCCCAAAATTAATAGAACTCCCTTTAAATATATGCTCATTTCGAGCATGCCACACACACCACATTACTCCAGCCATCTTCACTTACCACTCCCCTTTCGTTATAATTCTTCTCCATTATTCTTCCCATGTGGGGAGAGCTTCCCCACACACTTTCCTCCAAACTTGATCTGTCACGAGACAAGAGGAAAATAAATGTATCCTACTATTTGATGGGAGGTTGCACAATGGGCAATTTTGAGAGGGACATGCCAGCCTTCTTATTCTCAGATCACCGGTCTCCAAGCCATCGCGCTTACATAACCACAAGAAGATTTTGATCTTCAGCGGAATCTTCAAGGACCAAATAATGGCACATTCCCTGTCTTCCCTCGATTGATTAATCCTAGAGTTAGCTATCAAATTTTTGTATGCCTTTGCTGGGGTGAACAGGTCACCTTTCCACTTGAAGGAGTCTATCCCTCCCACCGGTTGAAAAGCTTCAATTTCAGATAGCAGGTGCTCCTGCTCAGCCTATGTGCGCCCTCCATAGCGTGATCCAACACCTGCAATGTTCCATTTACCGCAGTTGTCATCCCAGTAGTCACTGATGGTGCATATATACTATCTGATGGTGCATAAATTACCTAAAGTTTACACTTTATACATACTGATTTTTAAGTTTATTTCTTAATTAACATATAAATTAGTTAATTAATGGTCTAATTGACCCTGTACATAGTTAATACATATAATAAAGTATTTAGTACATATTTTTTTTGTATTTTAGAATAATTAATTGGAGTTATTTATATTTAAATATCTGTTTTCAGGTTATTATACCTATAAATTAGGTATAAATAGTATAATATGATATAAAAATGTTTAAATTAGTTTAAACTACTTAAAATATTCTAATACAAATGTACAGTATAACTTATCTTAGATATAACTTAATTTACTAATTTATTTTGATTTAACTTAATAACTTAGGTAATAACTTAATAAATTTAGTATTTATTCTATATACATAATTAAATTATGATACAAGGTTTCTAATATACATAATAAATATATAGATATATATATATACAGTATAGATGGTAATTACATTTATATATAGAGTTTTATAAATTTATTTAAGTTATAGTGCTGGTAAGTTAATATAAATAATAAATAGTTATATAAGTAACCTATATACAATTTATATACTTTTAAATATGTAATTTACATTATAAAACATATGTATAAGTTATTTACACCTATTATACATCTATTTTACATTATATACATATATACTTACTATATAGCTTCTATTTACATGTATGTACATAGTATACAAGGTATTTTTAGAGTTTTTTGACTTTTTATGGTTTTTATTTATTTTGTAGAGGTGAGGGATGAGAGAGAAAGAGAAAGATGAGAAGAATAGATTGTTTTTGGTGTTTTTTTGTTAAGAGATTTTTATTGAGTTTTAAGGTAGACTGAACTGTCGGCTGGTATGTTCTACCAAGCCGGGGGTTCAGAATACTATGAAACTTTACAAATGTGTAGAGAAATAGTTAATCTTACTCACTACACCTTTATTTTAGTTTTTTGGATTTTTTATAGTATTTTTATTTATTTACAAGTTGAACATAATCTATGCCTAAGAAGGGTTGTTGATGTGAACCTAAGGCCTAGAAAGTAATTCTAAGTGCTGAACAAAGGGTTTAAGTAGTCAAAAACATTCAGCAACTTGATATAAAGTTTTCAAATGATTAAACATGATTTTCCACTTAATTACATTCAATTTTTAAATATGGGCAGTTATACACATCTATACCTGACAAAAGAGTATTTAACCACGAATTACAAGCAATTCTACTTAGGTTAAGATCATTTATAGTACAGGAAAGCTTGTACAACATTTTTACAAAATATAAAATATGTCAGCTATTCAATTAACTCAAATCTAACATCTACTGGCCATCTAATTCAGCCTACTGTCTAGCTACAATAATAGCAAAGTAGCAGCAATATCAGCAACTGCAGCAGTAATCAGCAACTGCAGCAGCAGCAGCATCAAACACTCAGTTCAGATGGGTTAAAACCATTCAAATGGTTGTTTTAGTGCATTTAAACACCAAGCAGCAAGTCTGGATGAGAAGTTCAGTTAGAGAAATGCTTCCCAGCAGCTCTAAAATGGGGATTTCAATAGTTGCTAAACTGACCAAATCTAATCCATCATCTTTGTCTTAGACAACAAAGATAATGGAATTAGATTGGAATTTAATCCAATTAAAATGTTGCTGCTATGCAGCATTTTACTGTGTGATGTTTGGGATTCAAAACTCACACTGAACACTTCAGAAAATTTGATGAGACCTTGAGTTCTCATCTAAAAATCAATTTAAAACATTGAATCCTCACTCAAGAAAACTTTAAACCTTGGTCTTCGATTCAAATCAGAGAAATCACTGATTTGATCTCTCCCTTATGCTATAGACAGCATGAAGAAAGGGTTCACATCAGTCCATTAAACTACTAACTTGAATCTCAAATGTTTGAAACCTTAAGGGATATTGAAATATTAGGTAAGAAATTAAAAGTTCAAACACTAATATCCACATAAAAATATTAGGTTTTGCCTCGAATCAACAAAGTCAATTCTCCTTGACTCTACCTTACATTTAAAAACCATCAACATCCAAGCTTATAACAACATCATCAATGACTCATCTAAGGAAAAGTTCATCATTAAAATTGTCTTAGATTCACAGCCATGGACTAATGTTGCTCAAAAACAGATCAATTCACTTGATCAAAATCCATTCAAAACCTAATTTGATCAAAATCTTGCGATATTACTTTGAAAACCAAATAGAAATCAGATCAAGCAAATCGATTCCATTTTAAATCAAGATCAGGGGTCTTTGTGGAAAATCTAAGATGGATGAGAGACCCCTAGATGGCTTTTGAGAGCAAATCCTCATCTCAAAGCTTGAGAGCAATGAGATGAGGGTTTGACACTAATGAATGGGTGAATTGCGGATTAAAAACTAAGGAAAATCAGAATGCAAAGTGAAAACATGAGGAGGGGGAGTCAATGATCATTGAATGGGTGAAGTCAACTCCTCTGATCTGAAGTGATCAGAGGAGGTGAAATGCATGGATTCTATTCTAATCTACTCCTAATTTACTCTAATAGTCACGTAGTAGCAGATCAGAGCTAATCTACATCTAAATTCTACAGCTAAACTACTCTAATTAACACTACAACTAATCTAGAAAGTAGTAAATCCTAATATAAATGGAAGAATGGGACCTGTTGGGAAGATCTACAGCTGGTGGCTGCAGCGACGAAGGAGGGAGGATCTCGAGCGGATTGAAAGTCCACTAGTGGGACTCAAGGTCACCCTTAGGTGCTATGTGGTCCTTAGTGACGAGGAGAGTTGGAGAAGATGTAGTTCCTTTGCTCATGGTGCTCGAATAGGGTCGGGTGGAGAGGAGAAACTGGAGAGGACGAAAGGATCGCCTCGAGAAAGTAGGAGAGGAGGTTGATCGCTAGCGCACACAGCTGTGGAGGTGTTTAAGTAGAGTGAGAGAGTGAATCAGGTCACCTCACGGTGGAATTAGGCTATTAGGGCGTGGGTGGTCTTGATGCGAGGAGAGAAGCATACGCGAGATTAAATCAAATTGCAGCTGTTAGATGGGATATGGGGAAAGGGGTGAAGCTACGCATCGATTCGTGTGAAGCTTCCAATGAAAATGAGCCATCATATCGTGGGAACAAGGATTGGATGACTGGGATTGATGGAGTTCTTCGCGGTGAATAGTGTTTCGCACAGCTGTAGGTGGTTTGTGTTGTTTTAGTGATTTTGCAGGTAAAGCCCCTCAGTGAAGGAGTAGAAAAACTGCAGAAAGGAAAGCTATCAGAGTAGTCCTTAGAATGTTGCAAATAGGCCCCTGCAGGTATCAAATGGGTCCTTAGAGGTTTTCTGATGAACAAAATATGATGTATGAAGGACCTAGATGTGAATCCTTAATTACAGGGCCCTAGTGATGTCCAAATGCACCCAAGTTTTTATTAAAACTCAATTGAACATTTTAGAAGTTAATTTTATTTTTGATTTGGAATTTTGAGCTCATTTATGTGTTCAATTTGCACTTGGATCACCATTTAACATTCTTTAATAGAATATCTCATTTAATGACCTAATTATGCATTTTTAGCACAAAATTGATGTTTTAGGTCTTTTTCTCTATTTCCTACACTTAACCCTTTTCATGTGTTAATTTGATGGTGTTTAATATAGTTTCTAGCTTAACTTAGGCAATTTTTCGATCCTCGAGGAGGCTCTTGCTCTGATGCTATAAAAGCACTGTTCGAGACACCTCTAGGAGTGGTCATTCTATTCTCAACACAGTTAATTAAGGTTATTAGTCTTAATTAATTACATAAAGAATGGACTTAGGTTAGCTTGATTTTTTAACTCGTTGTCATTGATTGTAATATAGAGTTAAGCTAACTTAACATTTTAAATTTTAATTCATTTAACTGGCTGAGTCTAAGTCGTTCACTGGGAGATATAAACTTAATTTAATTCACCATTTTTATTATTTTAAATTAACAAATGACTAATTACTACATTAATTACAAAATATGTTAAGCACTTGAATAATTACACACTGTATTTGAACATGAAATCATGCAACTGTTCCATTAAGGAAAGACATATACATGAAAGGTTTACATTGAATAACATGAAATGAAACATTTATTACATCAAGTGTTTACAAAATTAAGGCATAAACAAAAATGTTTACATGAATACAAATGCCTTTGTTACAATTAAAGCTCAAACACTTAAGCTCTCAATCAACCTTCAACCTTCTCTCTTTTCTTTTTCTCTCCCATTAGACTTCTCTTTAGATGATTAGACGACTTAAATATCAAAATTAGACTTCTAATTATTTCATCGGATGTCTAATTATCACTCTTTATACTTACCCAATTTATTTCAATGTCTTATATTTCTCTTCTCTCTCTATTTCTCATTTTCTCATTGTGCACGCATTCTCCACACTTAGCATTTTCAAACCCTTAATCCATGTTTTAACACTTAACCAAAAATTTGGTTAATGTGCAGACCAGTTCTTTTGAGGATACACAACACCCATAGGGTGGGACCAAACCCTACTCAAACCAGTTCCTAGTTAATTAGTGTGGATTTTAGCCAATTCGATTGCACAGTAATGAGCCCAATTAGGTCCACGAAATGCTCACGCCCACCTGGGTCCATGTGCACAATTGCTCGCGCGCACACACACACACACTACAACAAAGTAAGGTTCTAGTGACAACTTACGTGGATAGATTTACAACCTTTGGAGACGGATTTAAGGGCGAGTGATGGAAAATCCGTCCCCAAAACTCCGTCCCCCAAATGAGGGTCACTAAAACTTTTGGAGACGAATTTTCTGTCACCACAACTTAAAGACAGAAAATTGGTCACAATAGATTTGACACAAAAACACATTGATGACATGGCATTAAATTTTTTAGGGACGGATTTTCCCGTCTTTACAACTTTTGGGGATGAAAAAAATTATCTTTAATTATCTTTTGGATATGACTTGATTTGTGAATATAACGTTATTATGATAAAATATCTATCCAAATATCGTTTTTGTTATTTTTCAATAACCAAACACAATAATTTCAAAAAATTGACCATTAACATAAGAATTCACTTTTATTGAATTTCAAATATAAAGTACATGTTACATAAACTTGGGGGTTTGAGTTACTCCAATTTATCAAACTCAAAGTTAATTATAAGTGTTTCCTCCTTGGGGTCACAATATTTCTTTTTTAGAGAAGAAAAATAAAAATATAAGAAAATACAATTGAAAATCGAATAATTGCAGCATCCTCGTCAAAAGATGACTTAAAATCCTTGTTGTTGTTGCTGCTGCTGCTATGTTGTTGCTGTTGCTATGTTGTTGCTATTGCTGGTATGTTGCTGCTGCTGCTCCTATGTTGTTGCTACTGTTGGTGCTTTGAAGGCATGCTCTCTCACAAACATTTAGTATATGAAGGATGCCCCTCTGAACTGTGGGAGAACCATCCACACCACCAACACCATTTTGATCTCATATCATATCTGTATCCCGAAAATACTTCAATTAGCCTAAATTCATGCAATTCATGCAGATAGAGAAAGTTGGAAATACTTCAATCTAGCTAAATTCAAAAAAGAACCAACTAGATACAAATGTTAATGTAACCAAATGAGAAGTTTTGGCGCTTCATTTATATGCAATATTTCCACATAAATAAGGTAAAAAAATCATTCCAATTTTTATTGAGTATAACATTTTTTCCTACTAACTTTTTTTTGCCTTGATGGTTTAAGTACATCAATTCCACTTGACTGATAGTTACCAGCAGCTACATCAAAGTTGAATTGCATCCCAAACTTATCTTTCCCTTGCCTTACTAGGATTATGTGTTCTTCCTACCACATACTAAATCATGAACTGTAGCATTACCGAAGGGGAACAAGAAACAATTGCAGCATAGCAATTTCATCCACTCCATGGCATTTTTATGTCAATATTTCTCATGTCAAGGAAAATTAAGATGAGGTTAGAGGGTTAAGGAGAATTTTTTTTTGAAAGGGGCTTCATAATATAGCTAATCCATGTGGGTGGCTAAAGTTATAGGTACTGGGAAGAGATTTTCTTTCGAGAAAATAAAGTATTTCATTAGATGTATTTTGCTTTTTGTTGTAATATGATATACTTGATTTTCAAAGAGAACATACAGGTTTTATATCTAGCTTGTCTAACATCTATAAATATGCTTTTCTTTTCGTGTATCTAATGAGAATGTTCTGGTGAAAGAAAATATCGGATCATCAGATGTTTCTACTATTAATTCGATTCGTGGTCATGACTTGAATGCTCGCCACTGCATTAGAATGGTACTTTGCAAATTCAACTTCATCTATGTCAGAGTTTCTGTCAATAAAATGCAGGAAAAGTTAGCCAAGTAGGGAGGTGCCATTTGCAACCCTCATTAGAAACTATCTTGAGTGAAAGAAATAAAAACTTTCTTTACCCTTTCAGAGAAGAAGAAATATGAAAGGAAAAAGAAAGAAACAACTACTGTGGTATGGATTTACATCAATTTCTTAGATTGTTTTCAGTCTGGACTCTTCATTTCAGTTTGGACTCTTCAGTCTACTGCTACTGCTACGTACGTTGCTGTTGCTGCTGATGCCACTGCTGCTGCTATGTTGCTGTTGATGTCGCCGCTACTGCTATGTTGCTGTTGCTGCTGCTGTCGCTGGAAGTCTAAGTCCAATGTTTCAGGCTTGTAAAAAAAGAAAAAATAAACTTGGTTTAGTTTGCAGTTGTTGCCATTTTTTGACTTAATTTTCAGAGATCTAGAAATCTAGCATGCAACTTTTCAATATACTAGTTGGGGTATAATCGATGTGGGATAAACGATTCGTATATAAAAAATGTCGTTGTTGTTGTAGTATGTGTCACAAATACAAACCGTTATTGCGTTAATTTTATTTAATTACATTATTTTTACTGATTTATTCCAGGTCGTTCACTGAAGGCAGTTATTGATATACATCACTCTCTACGTCGAAGATTATTCTTTAATTCCAAAAATGATTAATTTTATATACAATCAATAATGAATGAATAAATGAATCCATAAAGTATGAATTAAGGTTTCATTATGTACAAAAAGAGTTAATGAAAATACTTGCGAAAATCTACTTACAAACAAGCATCAAATAATACATAGATATATTCTATACTATCTATTTATAAGTTATATTACTAATACTTACATAAATATACACTACTAACTAATATTACATAGCATACTAACTTAACTTAATATACTAACATATTCAATAACATATATAATAGCTACAGCGACAGATACAAATGTTGTTGGACCCTAGAAAAACTATGTGCAAACTCTAAAGCAAAAACTAGGGTCTATAGCGACAG
The DNA here is from genome assembly GCA_037157565.1 of Thalassia testudinum. Classification (NCBI taxonomy): domain Eukaryota; kingdom Viridiplantae; phylum Streptophyta; class Magnoliopsida; order Alismatales; family Hydrocharitaceae; genus Thalassia; species Thalassia testudinum. The sequence continues at coordinate 102,456,850 of JAZHRO010000024.1, read as the reverse complement.
TTATCTTACTTTTAGTGATGTTTTATTCTGTCAGTAATGACATGTAGTTATTTATATACATATATATATAGCTATACTGCTTATACGTATGCTTATACTTATTTATTTATATTTACATATACGCTATCCATTATACATATACATGTCTTCTTTTTCTTCTATTACTTCTTAAGCCTCTTCTGTGTTCTTCTTCTTCCTTATCCAAACACTTATCCATTTATTCTTCTGTGCTTAATGGTTCATTAGGGCATTTTATTACTTAGCAAAAATATGTTTAATTGGTGGGCATGCCTTTCGAGGGTACACAACACCCGAAGCAGGTGAGACTAGACCTCTACTAAGCGTGCCCTAATTGCTTAATTAGGTTTCTTAATTATGTTTTTAGCTTAGATTTGGGCTTAATTAAGCCCTCACACAGTAACCGGCCCCCGACCACACACACATGCTCAGATATGCTTAGGTAAGTATGCTAAGTGTAAATGCTCAATGGTTTCAGACGCCCGGCACCTATGACGACTGAGCGTTACATTGCACTTTTACAATTTATAGCGCTATAAGCGCTTCTCATCTTACGATGTGGCCTATTCGAGCATTGCATCTGCGGTGAAATTGAGCCGCGACTGTGCCAAATTTGCAATTTTGGCCCTCAATTTGAGGGCCATAATTTATTATAAAGTAAAAACAAATTATGGGATAATAAAGTATTTACATAGTACCACTTAATTGTACAGTTAATTTGGAATTTTAATTATATTTACTATATAAATTAATTAGGTAAAGTATACAGTTTATATATAACTGATTTTAGGTTTTATTCTTTAATTACATATAAATTAGTTATTATATGGTCTAATTGACCTTATACAGAGTTGGTAAATATGTTAAAGTATTTAATAGACGTTTCTTGTATTTTACAGGCCTTATTTCTATTTTATTTACGTTTAATTAGTACACTTCTAGACTATTTTAGTTGTAAATTAAGTTTAAATAGTATAAACAATTTAAATATACTTCAATTAGCTTAAATTACTTAAAATACATTAGTATAAATATGCACTTTAGGTTAGTAGAATTATAACTTAAATTACTAATTTATTTTAATTTAATCTAATAACTTAACTACTAACTTAATAAATTAATTATTTATTTTGCATATATAATAACATGTTTATACTATACATATAAATACATATATATAGTATTATAACTTAATATGGTTATTTATAGTGTTTACTAATTTATACAACTTATTAGTACATATAAATTAGTTTACTTAATAATTAGTTATATAATTTAGTTATATACAATACCATCTAACTTAAATAGTTAATTTACATTATACAATGTATACATAAGTTATTTTTATTATAAATATGTATAATTTATGTTATAGGTTAATAAGCTTACTATATAGCTTATATATACACTTATATACATATTATACAAAGGATTTTTAGTATTTTTAGTTTTTTTTTTTACTTTTTATGATTTTTATATTTGTTATGGAGGTAGGTGATGAGAGGGAAAGAAATAGACGAGAAGAATGAGATGTTTTTGATCTTTTTATGTGTGGTTTATTTTATTAACCTCCATGGTATACAGAACCGTCGACTGGTAAATTCTACTAAGTTGAGGATTCAGAATTCCATGAATCTTGGTATGCATTTAAAGAAATACCTAATCTTCAATCAAACATGTTTGTTTTATTTTTTTAGATTTTTTTATAATTTTTATTTAATTCCAAAGTTCACACATTCTAGACCTTTCAAGGGTTTTCTAATGTGTGTTAAGGCCTAGAATGGGACCTAAATTGGTTTAGAAGGTAGTGAACCGCCTCAAGAGACTCTAAACAAGATAAATAAAGGATTCGAACATTTTGGCACACATTTCAATTTGGATTCAAATAAATTATACTTAATGGACAGTTAAGCTTAAAACTAGTTGACAAAGGATCAAAAAAACAAGATTACAAGCATTCTAGACAAGCTTAAAAATTTATTGAGTTTACATGAATGCTTGTATATAATTCAGACACACCTTTATACATCAGTCAGCTATTTTAATAGGACTAAAACCTAAGCTACTATCCATTGATCTCTCAGATAGATTCTGCTGCAACAAAGATAAAGCAACAAGAACAGCAGCAAAGTAGCTGCTGGAATCTCAGATCTACAACTAACACTCACACCCTCAGAATACTGTCGCAAGTAGTAGCAGGAGTTGCTGAACACAAGCCTTGCAGTAGGCCAAGTTCTGATTTTAGACGACTTAACTACTGCTGCAGTTAATCCATCTGGAAGACAAAAAAAAAAAATCTGCAGTAGGAACAAAGCTAAATTCAGCTACTTAGCACCTTAAATCGGCCAATTAAATCCTAGATCAGACTCAAGACAGCTTGATCAGGGATTCAAAATGACTATTTCAAGCTATTACTTAGCTGGGATTTGGGGGAATGTAGCTGCAATGGCAGCAATTTACTCTGATTATGGGATTCAAAAACACAAAACAAAAATCACTAAATCAAATTCTGACAAGGTTTAAATTCACCTAAAAACCATGCTAAGATGTTCAGCATCTTAAATACAAATTCATTGTCACAAATATCACAACCATTCAGTCCATAAAAACTATTGATCTAACTCTTTCTAATGCTATAGACAACATGTAGAAAGGGTTAGGATCAACACAGTAAATCTAAAAACTGATGATCTAACTCCTAATGCTATAGACAACATGTAGAAAGGGTTAGAATCAACATAAGAAATCCATCTGAATCCCAGGATGTTACACATCTTAAGGGATATTGAGAATCACTTAAGTGAAAATCAGATTCTCAGAAAAACAATTCAGATTAGAATACCTAATAAAGCCTCAATCAACATGGTTGATCTTCCTTGGCTCTATAAGGCATTCAACACATTGAAATCCTCAAAAATTAACAGATCAGATTATGGCTCTTCTGATGTGAATTCTGACTTTAGAATCACCTCAGATTCCTAGCTCATTAATGAATCCAAATCAAAATTCTTCAGTTTACTCGATCAAAAATCATTCAAAGCTCAATTGGTTTAAAATCCTTGCAATCCAAATTCAAAGTAATCGAGTAAATTGAATTCATTTTTAGCTCAGATTAGGGCTTTTGTGAACAAGATGGAGTGAGTGAGAAGCCTCTAATATGATTTTCAACGCTAATTTCAGATCTGAGGTTAGAAACCAATCAGATTTGAAATTAGGTCTTATGAGTGGGTGGATTGCAAAATACAAATCAACAGAATCAGAAATGAAGTGAAAACATGTAGAGAAAGAATAAAATGAACAGTGATTGGGTGAATTTCTTCCCCTTTGATCTGGGATGATCAGAGGAGGTGAGGGGGAAAATTGCTATGCTAAAACTACTCCTAATGCTAAACTAATCAGAACATCATATCGATTACTAATTTTACATCTAATTCTACTCTAATCTACCTATCTAATGCTACAGCTAATCTAGAAAGCATTAAAGCTACTCTAACAGGAAGAATGGGACTTGTGGGTCTTTAGTCAGTGGATAAGGAGGAAGAATGGAGGGGGAAGAGCTCCAACAGAGTGAAAAGTCTGCTAGTGAGACTTCTGGGTTGTCCTCAGGTGCTACATGGTCCTTAGTGACGAGGAGAGTCGGAGAGAAGTCGGGGATCACACAGCCGGTGGTTGTGAAATCAAGGAATTGGTGAGGAGAGACCGGAGTGGAAGAATGATCGCTAAGAAGGTAGGAGAGAGCGATCCCTTGCACGCGCGACCACTGAGGTGCTTAAGTAGCAATCTTAGTGACTCAGATCACCGTGCGGGTGAAAATAGGCGACGAGGGCACCAGCAGCAAGGATGAGAGGAGAGAAGCACGCGGGTTGCCAAGTTGAAATCAGATCGTAGGATGAGATCTGGGGGAAGGGGTGAGCACATGCGTCGCTTCGTGTGAAGCTTCGACTGAGATCGAGCCACAGATCAGGATCAAGAGAGAGCGGACGGTCGAGATGCTCTATGTTCTACGCGCGTGCAGTGTGCGTGCGAAGGCTCCAGGTTACCGGGTTTCTATTGGGAAATTTGCACGGTCGGGGCCTCTGCGAAGGGGTAGAACATTTATAGGCAGGCCCATAAGTGATAGGAAACAGTAGCTGAATGGTCCTTAAGGGCTTTCAAAGAGGTCCCTGTGGGTTACAAATAGGTCTGGGAAAGTTTTCTAAAGAAGGAAATGTGATGCATAAAGGACCTAAATGTAAAGAATAAGTTTCAAGGCCTTAATGATGTCCAAATGACTTCAAGTTTTTATCTGTGCTTAATTGAACTTTTAAGAAGTTAATTATACTTTTGATTTGGACTTTTAAACTTGTTTGTGTGTTCAATTAACACTTGGATCATCATTTGACCTTTTTCTCAAAGATATCTCATGTTGAATGCTCGAATTGCTACGCTTACGTGTTTGGTTTCAAAACCTTGTCATTGTAGCTTGAAAGCGAAGAATTCGTGTTCAACAAATAAAATTTATACTGAAATTTGAATTTCGGGTCGAACACAGGGAGGTTACGTCGATCTATATTCGCAATTATATTTATTTAGAATTTTTTGAAAAGCGAGGCGATATAATTACAATGAAGCTATCGGACTAAAAGGAAGAGAGAGAGAGAGAGAAAGAGAACATGCATTCAATCTTTCAAAATGTTTATACAATCAAACCAAATAAAAATTACACTAGAATGCGGGAAATCAGCTATACTAGAAAGCAGGAAAATTTTACACTAGAAAAGCTGTAAAGAAGAATGGGAGAGAGAAGTTATCCTCCCCGATGATTGCTTGGAGGACGAGCCGGACGGGACGATGTCTGGACGAAGGAGGACGGAGTAGGATGAAGGAGGACGAAGCAGAAGAATGGGAACAGAGCAGCACGCCGTCGTCGTCGTAGGATCCACTTCCGAAGGGGGACGAAAATTTGGACTTTATCTCGCGAGGAGCATCCCGGGTGTGGGACAAGCTTCTCTTGAGCTTTGGAGAGGTAGAGAAGAGAAGGAAGGGATGAGAATTTCGTGTGGAGGGGGTCTCCTTTTATAGTTGCAAGGAGTGGGGGCAAATTAGTCATTACATCTTTAAAACATTAAATGAGGGGTCTTTAGTGACGGATAAAACCGTCGTTAAAGCCCCAACATGGGCATAGTGGCTGCTGCCCACACGCGCCCGCTCAGCTGCTCTCTCTCTTAAAGCATCCGCACGTTCAATCAACCACAGTCGTTCGATTGCGAGATCGGACGGCTGTGATTGCGCCTTCACCCGCTGGTGCGCGCCCGCCCTAACGCGTGCGATGGCACGTTGCCTCCTTGCATGAAATAGCACGTAGCCGCTATTGGAAGATCTGAGTCGCCCGATCACGATCCAACGCACGCCCGCACCCTTCGCCCCTTCGCTGCGGCTCGAACCCGCGTCTGCTGCTCGTGATAGCGCCTTTGCCCACTACGCTGCGGAGCGTGGATTGTCGCGCGGCCGATTTGTGGTGCAGCCATTCATAGCCGTTGGATCGAGATCCAATGCTGGAGAGGGAGCGGATGCGGAGGCTTCAATGGATGCATGCGGGCGTTTGGGCGGCCGAGATGCCGCCATCTTGGCCATCCATCTTCTGGATGTTGTAGATGGTGCCACGGATGTCGGATTGACACGATTTTTGCGTCGTTAGGCTGCGATCATCAATCCGAATTCATCCATACGGTTGGATTTGTCATTTGAAGTGCGAATTTACACCATCCTGGCCCTTGATCTTCTAGGGTTCCCTGATCATTATCTGATGCTACAGATGCCTGATTAGGGTGATCTTGGAGTCGTTGAACTCCAATCGTCTCCTTGATCACATCCGTACGGTTGGATCTTCGATCCGAGGCCCCAATAAAAAGTTTGCCCTGTCCAAGCACAAAAAAGGAGACAATTGACCTCCATTTTATTCAAACTACTCTAAATGCAAGATGATGCATGTTATGCAATATTTATAGCACGCAATGCAATCCTATGCTTAAGAACATGCATAAATAGACATCTTAAGTAGTGTAAATGTATTTACATCATACCCCCATGCCTATCTTTTGCTAGTCCCTTGCAAAAGCTTTATCCTATTTATAAAAGAATTAGGTTGGATTATTTGGGCCTGAGTTATTTTCAATCATTAAGAAATTGTCTACTTAGGATCTGAACTTTCAAAGACACAACAGTACCCTTGTATCTGCCAAAATGCTGACCGCCTCAAACCCTGGCCTTATTCAAATGAAAATTTCTTTTTCTCTTTTTACTCTTTTCTAATTTTTTTGAATTTTCAAATTTTAGGGTTTAAGAGTGGCTTTCTACGGCCATTCAACTCACCCAAGATTTAATGAGAACCCTAAGTTTTAAGCATCTTATTGTGATTGTGATAGACTCGTTGATTGGTAATTAAAACGGACTTCGGATTTCTACGCCTCTAGGTGACCTAAAAAGAATTCTGCCTAAATGTGTATCTTTACAACCGGTAGCTTTCTCCCTACTTTTTTTTTTTAAGGGGTCAACACAAGGGTGAATCCAGTGTATATCTCCTCGGTTTATTCTACTTCTCCGCTTCTTCCTAAGTGTTTTGGGGATTTTTTTAGTGCATTTACTGAGCTGGTTCTGGACAACCGGTCGATGAACTGTTACCACCGACAACTTGCTAGCCATACGTGCGGCGAAGTGTGGCTTATTTCTTTTTTTTCTTTTCTCCTTTTCTTTTTGATTTTTTTCTTTTCTTTTTCTTTTTTTTTTAAGTAGGTGGCTTCCCTGGTCTAAGATTTACCTAAAGGCAGCAAAAGAGAAAGGTCCAGTGACTAGGCTCTGGACAACCTACCTATGGGTTGTTACCCAGGATAACTTGCCAGCCATATCACCCTAGAAGGTTCATTAGCTACCCAATTTCCGTTAGAATCTCCGAACAATGAGTCAGTGCAAAGAAAGTGTGTAGATGCTTAAAACTCAGAAATTCCCTCAAATCAGAGGGTGGGTTGATAAGTCGTGTACTTATCACCCAAACTTATTTATTCCAATTATGATAGAATTAAGATGGTGAGGACTCGAAAGACAAATCCACATTTTAGTGGATACACGGGCTAATTAAGTCCAAAGACCTGAAGGGTCTTTGTGTTCAGATCCTAATGTAAAATTTCTTAGGATTGAAAAGTCCTAATGTCCAACTAATCCTTCTTAATTTTGATTTTTTTTATATATATAAATAAGAAGAGAAAAACAATTTACATGAATTTCACAAAGCTGACCAAATGATTCAAAAATGAATCCACCCCCCCATGCCTAGCTGATGCAATGTCTTCATTGAAAAAGGGACATGAAAGAAAGGGTAGAATATGAAAGATGTCACCTGAATATGAAGCTCGTATCAGCCTTGTGTCGTATGTACAACTGTTGAGTTTAATGCCGTCAGCTAGGTGAAGTCCAGCCAAAGAAGTCACAGAATGGCTAGAGCAACTGAGTCTGAGACGGGTTATGGAAGAATATGGTCAACAACAGGCTTCAGACGTTGACCGTTGACTTTAAATGTGTTACCCATCTTTAGGTCAGAAATCTGAATGGCACCATTTGGAAAAATCTGGTCAATTATGAATGGGCCATTCCATTTGGATCTAAGTTTTCCAGGAAAGAGCTTAAGTTTAGAATCGAATAACCAGACCTTCTGGTTTGGCTCAAAGCTCTTGTGGGAAATCAGTTGATCATGTAGAGCTTTGGTCCGAGCCTTGTAGATCTTGGCATTCTCATAAGCATCATTTCTAAGCTCCTCCAACTCAGATAGTTGGAGTTTCCTGGTCTTCCCAGCTAGATTCAGATCTAAATTGCATTGTTTGATTGCCCAGAATGCCCTGTGTTCAATCTCTACGGGTAGATGGCATGCCTTTCCATACACCAAATGGAATGGAGACATGCCGATGGGTGTTTTATACGCTGTACGGTAGGCCCAAAGAGTGTCCTCAAGCTTTTGAGTCCAATCTTTGCGATCAGGCCTAACCGTTTTCTGTAGAATGTTCTTGATCTCACGATTGGAGATCTCGGCTTGTCCATTCGTCTGGGGATGGTAAGGTGTAGAAATTCGGTGATTAACCCCGTATTTGGCCAATAAATTCTGGATTTGGGCATTAGTAAAATGAGTGCCACCATCACTGATGATAGCCCTCGGAATCCCAAACCTTCTGAAGATATTTTTCTTGACAAAATTGATGACCACCTTGTGGTCATTGGTTCGGGTGAGAATCGCCTCAATCCATTTGGACACATAATCAATAGCAATAAGAATGTACTGATGTCCAAATGAAGGGATAAAGGGTCCCATGCAATAGATGCCCCAAACATTGAAAATTTTGACAGGAAGAATAGGGTTTAGGGGCATCATGTCTCTCTTAGTCATGCTCCCAAGTGCCTAACATCGAGAACATGACCTTGAGAAATCTTGGGCATCCTTGAATAAAGACAGCCAATAGAAGCTAGATTGCAAGATTTTTGCAGCCGTCTTTTTCCTGGAGAAATGTCCACCACAGCCAGATGCATGGCAGAACTCGAGTATACTGTTGAATTCATTCTCAGGAATACATCAGCGAATAATCTGATCAGAGCCGATGCGATATAGTTCAGGGTCCTCCCAGAAGTAGTATTTGGCCTCAGATTTGAGTCTATCCCGTTGTTGCTTGGTCCAATCCTAGGGGATTTGACCAACGGCCAAATAGTTAACAATGTCAGCAAACCATGGGGTGTGGACACCTAAAACTGTGAGAATAGTTTCGTCCAGAAAAGTGTCAGCAATCGGAATGTACAGATAAGAAGAATCACTTAGGAGTCTCGACAAATGATCTGCAACCACATTTTGTAGCCTGGTTTTATCCTTAATTTCAAGATCAAATTCTTGAAGAAGAAGAATCCAACGAATAAGCCAGGGTTTAGCATCCTTTTTATCCAAGAGATGTCTCAAGGCCGAGTGGTCGGTATAGATGATAACATGAGACCCGAAGAGATAAGCCTTGAATTTTTCCAAAGCAAACACTACAGCTAATAATTCCTTTTCAGTAACAGTGTAATTCCTCTGGGCTTCATCCAGAGTTTTACTAGCGTAGTAGATAACAGAGGGCTTTCGATCAATTTTCTGACCCAGGACAGCCCCAACCACGTAATCAAAAGCGTCAGTCATGATCTCAAAAGGGGTTGTCCAAATTGGTGGTTGCAAAATTGGAGCACAGGTGACTACCATTTTCAAGAAATCAAATGCCTTTCTGTATGATTCGTCAAAAATAAACGGCATTTCTTTGGCAAGAAGATTGCTCAAAGGATGAGCAACCTTCGAGAAATCCTTGATGAATCTTCGACAAAATCACACATGGCCAAGAAATGATCGGATTTGTTTAATAGATGTGGGAGGAGGAAGTTTAGCGATAGCATCAACCTTAGCTTTGTCCACTTCAATTCCCTGTTCGGAGATTACATGACCCAAAACGATGCCCTCTTGGGTCATGAAATGACTCTTTTCCCAGCTAAGGACCAGTCGTGTCTTGATACATCGCTTAGGAATCATTTCCAAATTAGCCAAACAAGAGTCAAATGATTCTCCGAAAATAGAGAAATCATCCATGAAGACTTCCATAAAATCTCCCACCATGTCAGAAAATATGGCTAGCATACACCTTTGAAAAGTCGTAGGTGCATTGCATAACCCGAAAGGCATCCTACAAAAAGCAAAGGTTCCGTAGGGACAAGTGAAAGTAGTTTTTTCCTGATCCTCGGGATGGATAGGAACTTGGTTGTATCCCGAGTAGCCATCAAGAAAACAGAAGTACTTCTATTCGGCTAATTTTTCCAAGATTTGATCAATGAAGGGTAGGGGAAAATGATCCTTTTTAGTGGCTGTGTTCAGCTTCCTGTAATCAATACAAACTCTCCAAGAGGAAGCTGAACGAGTTGTGACAGATTCTCCTCTCTTGTTAGTCACAACGGTAATCCCTTCTTTCTTTGGAACAATCTGAACGGGACTTACCCAGGGACTATCAGAGATTGCATAAATAATTCCTGCATCGAGCCACTTGATGATTTCCTTTTTGACCACTTCGCCCATATTTGGATTCAATCTCCTCTGCATCTGGCGAGAAGGGCGGGATCCATCTTCCAAAAATATTCTATGATTACAGTAAGATGGCTCGATCCCCCTGAGGTCATGAATGGTCCAACCAATTGCCTCCTTATATTCCTTTAGGACCTTGATCAATTTAATCTCTTGCTCCTTTGTCAGTTTAGCACTGATAATCACAGGGAGCGTATTCTGAGGTCCTAAAAATTGATATTTCAAATTCTCGGGCAATGGTTTTAATTCAAGCTGGGGTGGGTTGATGATTGATGGTAGGGTAGATGCTAAAGATTCAACAAGAGGAAGAGGTTGTGAGTGAACAAAATCAATAACCTCTTCCGAAGATGTCAAGTCAGCCATAGAGGGTTGTGGGTCAAATTCATCATCCAAAGAGGAACTTTCAATTGAAGAAACTGTCAAACAAGTTTCTATATTATCATTATCCTCATCAAGTTCCTCAATAAATCCACAATCCTCAAATTTGTTGATCGCCTTAAAAATATCCAATTTCATTCGTTGGTCCCCAAAGGCGATTTCCATGCTACCGCTTTCATAGTTAATGTTGGCCTTAGCGGTAGCCTGGAACGGACGTCCCAGAATGATGGGCGTGTTCCTCAAATTATCAGGTACATCCATGTCAAGGACAAGGAAATCTACAGGAAAATAGAAATCCTTGACCTTAACTATAACATCTTCAATAATGCCTTGTGGGTTTATGACCGAGCGGTCCGCTAACTGTAGCGTTACTGAAGTTGACCGAAGTTCACCTAACCCAAACTTCTCGTAGAGAGAAGTCGGAATTAGGTTGATGGATGCATCGAGATCCAAAAGTGCTCTATCAAATGTGTAATCTCCGATAACGCAAGAAATCAATGGAGCACTAGGATCTCTCTTTTTTTGAGGGAGGTAGTGCAGGATAACAAAACTAGCCTACTTGGAGAGTACCACCTTCCTCGGAATAGATTCTCTCGACTTAAGCTTTTGTGTACATAATTCTATTAAAAATCTTGCGTAAGCTGGTACGTGCTTGATAGCATCAAGGAGCGGGATATTGATCTCAACATTCTTAAATAGATTCAAAAGCTCCTCATTACTATCAACAGACTTCTTCTTTGATTTGGTTAAGGCTTCAGGAAAAGGAACATGAGTTATATCTTTGGAATCAGGTTCCTAAGCCTTGATTTCTCCTCTAGAATTCTCCTCTCTCTCCTCAAGTTCTTTAGGATTCAAAAGATCAGAATAGTGTGGTTGTGGATCCTAAGTCTTCTTACCACTCCTCAAAGTTACAGAATTTGCAGAAGCATAAGAATTTGGGTCTTGGGGAGGGTTAGGAAAGATTTGAGGGGCTTGATTAACCATGAATTGTTGATTTGCAGAAGAAGAAGACGAGGAACCCTGCTCAACCACCTGAGCATGTGCGTACGGGTCCCTTTGATTTCCGTACCCTTGGGCTTGATTGCCCGAATTCATAATATTTTGCGGGTTGGGTACGGGATGGGATGGTAGAGATCTGGGTTGACGAGAGTTAGCAATGAGCCCGGATTGCAAGTTGTCCAGCGAGTTTTTCATTTACTGCATGAGCTGGAGCATGGATCCTTGCATCTCTACCATTTGATGGTTCAAATCAGCCTGCCTTGCGGGTTGGCGGGCATTCCAAGCTGGGTGATTGACCTGATTCGGAGGCAACTGAGTATATACTTGACCCTGACCCATTGGTCGTTGCAGAGCGTAGTTGCCGGGTCGGAATTGGGTCTGTTGCCCCGGATTTTTCCAAGAGAAGTTAGGGTGGTTTCTCCAACCTGGATTATAGGCATTCGAGTAGGGGTTGGATCTAACAATCTCTTGTACAATGCAGACATCGTCATAAGGTGAGGATGGAGAGAAAGAAAGGGAAGGATCAGAAAAATTGGGATCAAAGGCCCTAGTTGGGAACCCGTGGGGTTCCAAAAAATGCTGACTCACAGGTTGAGCCACATTGAGTTGATTCACAAACTCCCGTCCAGAAGGGGCTCGTGAAGAATGGAATCCCGAATTTTGGGATTGAGTGGATCGAGAGTTCATAGAATTGCCAGCTATCCACCCTTCCATTCTTTTAGCAACCAAGTCCACCTTATCAAGTTTGTTACAAATCAATTCCATATCAAATGAATGAGAGTCATGGACTTCATTGACATTTGATCTGGGTTGCTGGGACTGGTTAAAAGTATCCATGGAGGCATGATTAATTGAATTCTCACTCATTTCCTCAAATAAATCATGTGCACTATCTGCATCTTTATTGAGGAAATTACCTCCGTAAGAAGCATCCACATGATTTCTGAGTTGCTCAGTCAACCCATGATAGAAGATCTGCACAAGTTGCCATTTCGGCACCTCGTGGTGTGGACACCTCCGCAATAAGTCCTGGAATCGCTCCCAGGCCACATGAAATTGCTCTCCCGGCCGCTGGGTAAAGGTAGTGATTGCCCGTCTCAAAGCATTAGTACGTCCAACTAGGAAGAATTTCTTCAGAAAGGTCGATTTCAACTCATTCCAAGTTGTAATTGGTCTTCCTATTGTCCTATGCCAATGAGCGGCCTTATCCCTAAGAGAGTGGGGGAAGAGCCTCATGATCATTTGCTCCTCGTTTACGTTTTGAGCCTTGGTGGTCTGGACCAAAGTGGTCAAGTCCTCCAAGTGCTGAAACGGATCTTCGGAGCCAAGCCCATGATAATGTTTAATCAGGCTTAACACCTGGGGCTTGATTTCTACGTCATCGGCTGGAATTTGGACACCGGGACGTTCCCGTTAATTTGAAGGATCATAAATATCCTTCAAGGGTTGAGCGCCCTGCATTCTCTGGAATCATTCCTGCATTCTCTGCATTTGTTCCAGCTGCCTTCGAAATTCTTCCTGTGGATTTCCAAGCAGAGGAGGCTGTTTTTCGGCCATGGGATCAAATTGACCAAAATCCAATTTGTGCCTCCTAGAATGTTCTAATGGTCCTTCCAATCGGGGATTCAATGACCGTCTTTCCAGCATAAACTAGAAGAAGGTCGGAAGGACTGGGGATAGAGACCCTGCAGCACAACAAAACAAGGCTGTCCTTAAGTGGGATAGCCTAAGGATCTACTGACTCCCAAAACCCGCCTTAAGATTGTAAATGATTTACTCTACTTGCGCTTGTTTAATCCAACCAGTTAGAAGGAGGGACTGGGGAGAAGGTTCTTCCTTCGACTTTCGCCTCCGATTCCTAGTGTACCCCCTAGCCGCAGTCATTTGACGCTACTCCCCTAGCTAGACATCAGATTAATCAGTACAAGTAGGTTAATAAAAAATAATCTCAGACTAGGCCCTGAAAAGCGAATCAGACCTTAAGGCCAACGTCTACTCAATTTTATTAAGGCTTGCGATTGTGGTGCTTATGAAATGTGATGGGTCCTTAAAATGGGTTGTGCCCTTAATGATTGATTGAGATTTGTGTAAGTGCGTGCACAACCAGGGTTTTCAAGCAAGATTATTATGATGCATGAATTTTAATATTCAAATCTTGCTTGAGTAGCTTTTAGGGTTTCAAATTAGGTGAATTGCAATCAAGTTTTTAGGCAAACCAAGTTGTAAAACACAGGTGAAGATTGTTTTCCTTTAAAATCAGAAAGAAAGTGGAGTGCCTGGAATAGACCTGGATTGAAAACCCTAAAGAGGAGCTACTTGACGAGTTGATTTTAAATAGAGTGGTGCGGCCCAAACACCTTAAACAATTGGCCACGAATGCACCACTAAGTTAGGTACTCAAAAATGGTTAACCTAGAATGATTTCTACTCTTTTATGTGTTGCTTTGTGTGTACCGGTTCCACAGATCAGAACCCGGTTGAGTAGAAACAAATCATTTTGATTAAGTGCTTTGAATGTGGGTGTATGCTGTGTGTTTGTTGAAAATTACCCCACAAGATTATCTTTTTGTTATTTTTTTTTTATAAATGAGGGTGTAATGAGTGTGAGTGAAAATCCAAACAACCAAAATATTCTAGGATTTATGCAAACACCTAGGTTAATTGGAATTTGGATTTAATGTGGCGAATGAAATCTACGGAAGGGGGGAAAGAATGGGGAAGCACTTACAGTTGTCTTCAACTGCACTTTACTCCAGTCTACCACTTGTTGATTCCTTGATAGAGGTCTCTGCAAAACAATAGACACAAGAGAAAGCAAGTTAGAAAATAATAAAGTGCAAGAAATGCGAAAAGAAGATCGGAAATCGTTGCCTCCCCGGAAACGACGCTAAAATGTTGAACGCTCGAATTGCTACGCTAACGTGTTTGGTTTCAAAACCTTGTCATTGTAGCTTGAAAGCGAAGAATTTGTGTTCAACAAATAAAATTTATATCAAAATTTGAATTCCGGGTCGAACACAGGGAGGCTACGTCGATCTATATTCGCAATTATATTTTTTTGAAAAGCGAGGCGATATAATTATAATGAAGCTATCAGACTAAAAGGAAGAGAGAGAGAGAGAGAAAGAGAACATGAATTCAATCTTTCAAAATGTTTATATAATCAAACCAAATAAAAATTACACTAGAAAGGAGAATTGTGTAATAGTGCGTGGCCGCTATTGGAAGATATTAGCCGCCCGATCACGATCCAACGCACGCCCGCGCCCTTCGCCCTTCACTGTGGCTCGAACTCGCGTCCGCTGCTCGTGATAGCGCCTTCGCCCACTACGCTGCGGAGCGCAGATTGTCGCGCGGGCAATTTTTGGTGCAGCCGTTCACAGCCGTTGGGTCGAGATCCAACGGCGGAGAGGGAGCGGATGCGGAGGCTTCAATGGATGCATGCGGGCGTTTGGGCGGCCGAGATGGTGCCACGTGGCGCCATCTTGGCCGTCCATCTTCTGGATGTTGTAGATGGTGCCACGGATGTTGGATTGACTCGATTTTTGTGTAGTTAGGCTGCGATCGTCGATCCGAATTCATCCGTGCGGTTGGATTTGTCATTTGAAGTGCGGATTTACACCATCCTGGCCCTTGATCTTCTAGGGTTCCCCGGTCACTATCTGATGCTACGGATGCCTGATTAGGGCGATCTTGGAGTTGTTGAACTCCAATCGTCGCCCTGATCACATCCGTACGGTTGGATCTTCGATTTGAGGCCCCGATGAAAAGTTTTCCCTGTCCAAGCACATAAAAGGAGACAATTAACCTCCATTTTATTCAAACTACTCTAAATGCAAGATGATGCATGTTATGCAATATTTATAGCATGCAGTGCAATCCTATGATTAAGAACATGCGTAAATAGACATCTTAAGTAGTGTAAATGTGTTTACATCATCTCAATTTGTGACCTAATTATGCAATCTTAACACATAATTAATGTTTAGGTATTTTTCTTTGATTCCCACACTTAACCATTTTTATGTGTTAATTTGGTATTGTTTAACCTAGTTTCTAGCTTAACTTTAATTTTTTAGCTATGATGAGTAGTCACTCATCAGGGGACCCATAATTCGTAAAGTGGCTATTATGGTCCATAGAGGGAAATAACAAGACAAGTCGCAGTCAAGTGGTTCCTAACTAATCCTCAATTATTTTTAACAACATAATAAAGAGTACTTTTTAGGTCATCCAGATGTACTTTGGGTCCATAAGAACTTGTAAAGAAGAACTAGCACATAAGAATGGCAGTTAGTTTAAAATTTTTCACCCAAAAATAGAAGCCATCGCTTGGTCCCCTTAAAGCTTATGCTTTGCCTCAATAACACATAACCACCTCTTGAACAATGTGTTTTTTTAAAAACTTTGGTACAGCCCAATTGTAAGAGAATAGTTTTTCTTTTTTTTGCTGAAATATCTCAAGAAAAAGAACCAGAAACAAATAACAACTTACAGGGAGAGTAAGAAGGGTCTCTAGAAGCACATCAATATTGTCCATGCCTAGATAAAAAAGACATTAGAGTACTACCTTCATTTTACCAAAGTTAACAACATGTGTGTTGAAAAATTAATAGTAGGAATTTCAAATATAAAGGTACCGTGTTCCTTAATTTCTTTGTCAACAAGATTCGATGAAAACCCCATCCTTATCAAGTTCAATCTCAGCTCACTGCATGATGAGCTTGCTTGACTTACCTATATAGGAAGAAGAAAACTAATAAAAAGAAAGGGAGAGAACATTTCAGGACATAATTATTAATTTAAATAAACTTACAGATATGCTCATGCATGAAAATAGGTTGTATACTACTCCTTCTATAGGCCTAAATCCTAATCTTATTCCTAATCATAATCCTATCTTATTCTTACAAATGTTGCTGCTGCTATGGTGTTGCTGTTGTTGATGCCGCTGCTGTTGCTATGTTGTCGTTGCTACTGCTGCTACGGTTGCTACGTTGCTGTTGATGCCGCTGCTACATTGCTACTGCTATGTTGCCACCACTGCTACCACTACGTTGTTGCTGGTGCCATTGCTGATACATGCTGTTGCTATGTTGTTGCTGTTGGTGCTGCTAAGTTGTTGGTGTTGCTGTTATGTTGGTTGGCACAAAATGGTGCTACCTACAATATAGGCCCCACCTACAAAGTTGAGATAAAGTGAGGGAGCAACTTAAACGAATAAATAGCCCCACCTCTACACTTTTTCATACCAACCAACGTGGAAAAGAGGCTTACATTTTTCTTAAGTTATCCAATCTCGCCTGTAAGTCACTGTCAATCCTACCATTGTCATTTCCTACTCCTTCAGCTTGAGCAACTTTACCAGCTGGTGCATGGGTAGCAATTGCAGAATGAGGGGCCTCCACAAGCTGAAAGTATTCAAAGATGATTTAGAACTCTTCTAAATTTTTTGTTTTGGAAATAAAATGTATTTTAGGATTGCTCCTATACTAAAAGTAAAACAATTCTAACATGGGTGTGATTTCTTGTATATATGTGTGAGCATATGTGTCAAATAGAGCATGCTGTGGATGCATGCCACATACATGCCTATGTAGTGTGGTACACATAGTATTACTATTGATGAATTCAACAGGGCAAGGATTCGTCTCCGGTGACTTCCTCAGACTACTCTGTACTTACTTTTTAAACCAAAGTAAAACAATAGCTTGCTTAGCCCATACGTTTCCCTCTAGGTCCATTCCAATTTCATCGAGCACCTGGTTCACAGGTTCTTCTGCTTCCTCCACTCTTTCATCCCCTTCCAGAGCATCATCAACCACATCACCAATGACTTCAGATGTCCATGGACTTTAAATAAGGTAAAAACATAAAAAAGAAAGAACACGTGATGTCCATGGACTGAAGATAGTATTCTTGTGAACCTCTAAAGTTTAATTCAAGAAACAAGCCCCTTTACAGAAAAAATTTCAGTTAATAATATATGTAGAAATATTCCATAGAATTTACCTGAATTTTAAGAGATACACACTGAAGCTGAGATTTAAGGTTGTAAAGTTTTGTTGTTTGATGCCTGGTTCAAATAAGGTCCTTAGCCATCATTCTCACAGCACCCTGAAACAGAACATATAAATAGAGTGAGAATGCTTAGTTTATTCCAGTGCTAATGCTTTGTTAGATCCTTGACCCTTGTAGAATTCCATTACATAAAGCAGCATTTAAAAGAGGCTGGCATTCAAGCATAGCAGAACGCATCAAAATGAAAAAATTAACAAGATAGAAGAAATACCAGATAGAAAAATGCTTGAAGCTAACATTGTCATTGCTAATCTAAGATGTTCACATAATTTGAGGTCAAGATTTTGGAAGTATAAAGTGGTGATCTCCTATGGACTATAGGTTGGCAACAAAGAACCAACTAAGATAATGGAGTATGTTTATGATATCCAAACTAGTCTAAGGGGGAAGGACCAGCTTGAAAAAGATGAAACATATTCAATCCAAATCTAGCTTGCAGTTTTTTTCCTATTTATCAAATGCTGATTTAGACAATATGACATAATTAGTACCCTTATAAACTCACTCTCACCTTGAAGAACATTGATCTCTACACTGGTCTAACCATTTGCTATGGTCAAGAAGACCTCTGATCTGGTTCTGATTTTTTTTGGAGTCCATACCAAAGGTCATTCTCTAAACTAGGATCTCCATCATACTAAAAATAGAAAGAGTTAATATAATGCACAAATAGATTAGTTCTACAAAATTGGAAACATACATGATGAAAAAGACTTTCATAACATCAAAAAGCATGGTCAGAGAAATAAGTCAGTTCTACGTTTGCAAAATTAGAATCCTCTTATTCAAAAAAAAAGGAAAACCTCCAGATATATAGTTGTTCAAAAACTGGAATTATAGGTCTCCAAATATTGATGGAATAGAACATGATCACATAAGATTCTCATCACAATTAAATGGAAACTGAATTAGTGAAAAATGGGGAAAAAAGAGACCTTGGACGAATGTTCTGATAGACACCCAGCTGAGCTACGTGATGAAACTATTCATGTTGGCTGGGTTTGGATGATTTTCTTCCTTCCTCCATTTGACATCACTTCTGATCCTTTGGTGGAATCACCGTGGAAATAGAACCATCTTCTAGAGTTACTCCACAAATTGTAAAACTTTCTAGATTATTATAGTTCCTTCTAGTTGCAATGCATGCCCGTTGATCCCATCAAAGAAGTGAATCGCTTGGGAAGTGGACATGAATTTTCTTGTTTTGATCCTCATTCCTTTATGCTTAGCACATCACTTTTTGCCTAAAATTAGTTTCTTCCAAGTCAGATGGTAATATATAAAGTGAGACATCAAAAGTAAGATTCTGATACTAGGGAAAAAATTACCTTCGTTTTGTCTTGTAAAGGATAGAAAAATTCCTCATCATTAAGCCTCACATCTATAGCAATATCTGAGTTGGAAGGCAAGCAAAAGCAATTAGCTAACCTTGCAAAGCAAAGTAAACTCAAAAGGAAAGCCATGGATAAAGCCATGGGTGATATAAAACTCAAGAATGCAATGAATGCACTTCACATGGCTACAATGGAGCACAAAAAAGTTATCGAGAATGTTATGAAGCTTGTTTAGGTGAGGAAGAGAGAGAGGGAATCTACTCTCAAGAGGCTGCTACAGTTGGATGAGGCCGAGCGAGGATGAGTCCGTTCATCCCCTTCCTGCCTGCTCCTGTCCCCTTCCTGCCCCCTCCCCTATGCACCTTCCCCACCTCCTCGTACAATGCCACCTTCATAAGCCACACCACCTCTCCCTTTCCCTTGTGCCATGTCAAAGGAAACTATTGCAAGCCAATAACTCTACCAAGATGTTTGTCATTTCCCACCTAGAAATCCCTTATGCTAGTTGCAAAATGACCATGCTGACTGTAAAACTGCAAATGATTTTGGAAGGCATGTATGAATGGGGAGATTAATATCAAGAGGTATACATAATGATTTTGTTCAGTATCTCAAAGTGCTATACCATACTCAACATTCTAAGTGCAGCTATTGCTATACCATTCATTACAACAAAGCTAGATGTAATAAATATGCTGACGATAATCCTAACTATAGGAATTATAACAAAATTTCGAAAAAATGCCCAAGTCTAAAAATGAGACAAAATATCATTAACGACTAAAGGGCTCCAAATCAATATGAACCTTTGTTAATAAAAAATGTTTTAAAAAAGACAAGTTTTAAGGACTTCTATTCTATGAATTTTATAATGAACTTATAATGAAAGAAAGAAAATTGCAAAAGCAAGATGTTTTTCAACTGCTAAATAATTAAAGTCAAGCTATAGCACTGATGGTATCTACAACACTAAGCAAAAGCCTCAAAAGCTTATAAAAATTATCACTAAAAAAATCATCTTTTGTTCCTTGCATCAATAGTCATTCATGACATATCAATTATTGCCCCTATAAAAGAATGTACAAATAAAACAAAGAGTTAATACTCATAATATGAATGGAATTATTATTTTATAAGAAACACTATACCTAAGAATGTCTTGGCATTCCAAATGAATTTGGCGCTTGTCTCAAATTTTGAAATGGATCGTTGATGGTTCGATGATCCTAATTACATCAATATACAATATGAAGTCTAGTCGTGTGAAAACAATTTTAAAAGGTAAGTACTTAAAACTACCTGTGAAGTAGGATGAGTCATAGGTGCGGAATATTGGATCCCACCTCCTTGATTGATATAACCACCCTGCAACTATTAATTATATTACACATAATAAACATGCTATAATCCTTATGACATGGATATTTAGTTGTGAACAATGAAGCTTATTTTAAAAAAAAAGGAAAGAAAGAAAGTACACCTGTGATGGGAGAACATAAGGAACTGGATAGTATGGACGATTTATATATTGGTTGGCCATTTGATCATTTGAATTGTCTGCCTAAATCATGATTGTTACTATTTCTACTAGAATTACCAATCCCTCCATCACCTAGGTGAGATGACTTCTGTTTCATTTCATGAAGTTCTTGTCTTAGTTGTTTGATCCTTGTGTTTTGGGGTGAAACAAGGTCTTCAAGCTTCTTCCATTTTTCCTGTAATAAAGAACACAAGAATATGTGTATGTAGTTGTACTTCAGTAAGATGACTACAATAGAATATGATTAATTAAATAGTATGACCTCCTCAAGACTCATCCCATCATATTCTCGAAGTACTGAATCGACAGATCGACAATGAGATTTATCATGTCCAGTACCAAGATTGCGTATGTAGTCCTGTTTCCTAGGTTTTAGGACATACTTATATGCTTCATCCTCAATATGTGTACTGGACAAGTTCCCAATGCTTTGTTGTGTGTCCTGAACACGATCTTCAATGTCATATTGAATTAAGAAAATAACCAAAGAGGTAACTACAAAAATATTACATAGTAATTATTAATGTACAAAGTGATAAACATCCATATACTCACCACTAGTTCTTGGTTATGATAAATTTTTTTCATCAACTCCACATTGGTCGATTCCCTTTCCATTTCCTTTGTCTAAAAAAAAAGAACTTATAAAGTCAACAAATATTTTTATTCACCTCACTACTGTGAGGTCGCCTCATAAGCCAAGCCTTAAGCCTTACAAGAAATAAATTTAAGCTGGGGATACACCTCAAGTGCTTGATAGCCAAGTGATGCATAGTGCTTGTATGCCCCGCCAATGTGAAAATGAAGCCAATCAATATTTTAAATTCCTACTTAGTGTTACCTAGCCACCCTTTCTTAAGTGATGGAGTGTTTGTATCTATTGCCCTCTTTGTGTCTTTGTTCCATATTTTTTAGCATTTTGCCATCTACAATGAGCCTAAGGTTTGCTTTTGCTTTATTGTCTGCTTGTTATGTCTCTTTATATTTTAAAATTCATTACTGATTTAAGTCAATGTACTTTTAATACTCTAAGTAAATCATTTTTAATTTTTATTTTAGGAGTAGAAGATTTTGACCGATCTTGTCCTAATGTTACCTGTTTATGTAGTGGAATCTATAAAATCCCTATTCCTAGCCCAACTCCTATGCAGGCTTAGTACCATTTATTTTGCAATGAATGAAAACTAATTTCCTTTATGGAACTTATGTTTGCAGTTAACTTCTATCATTAACCAATTGGATCACATATTCAATGTTACATTCTCGTTGATCTATATACTTGGAAATTATAACAATCATCAAAGAGAATGCTTAGGATTTTGATCTGAGATGTAATTTGATAGTTATTGCTTTTACTCGAGGACTTTCCTGTTCTTATGCAGCACCGGTTGATTTTCATAGAGTTGGGCACACCTTAAAATCATTTAAGAGTACAAGTATTTGTGTGTTTACATCATTAAATAAATAAAAGTTTGGATTGAAGATCTCGAAAAATATTGTAATCACATATATTTCAAGCTTGCATCATGTTACAACTGGCTAAAATAGAAAGATCTAGACTTTGAGTCCTTCCCTAAATTAGTGGGGACCAATCAGCCAACAAGGCTTTCAAATGCCTCTTGACTTCATTGATCCACATTTAAAAAAACCTGTACAAGATTATTCTTGTCAATAACAAGAACGGGAAATTTAGGTTACAAAATTGTTTAATGTAAATGCCTAAAGATCCATCTTGATAACATTAATGTATGTTCATAATCTTAAATAAGAAAATCAATCAAACACCACTGTGGTCTCAATGCACACAACCTATTACCATAGAAAAAAAATTATTTGATAAGATCTTACTTGTATGGAGACTTTGGTGGTTTCAATGCACCTCCAAGATTCGAGCTCTTGTATTGGAATTATGACGAAGGTGTGGGAGGCACTCGCAGCGTAGGGCATGGAAGGAACCTGTGAGAGAGACTTGGCAGTGCAGGAGGAACTCATGGGGTGTGAGGCAGAAGAGCGGTGGCGTGGGAGGCACTTGCAGGGCAGAGGAGCAATGGAACTTGTCGGAGGAGCGACCAAACTAGCCTGGTAGAGGATCAGCAGCAAAACTCGTGGGGCAGAGGAGGGGCAATGTCGGAGGAACTCGAGGGGAGTAGTGGTGAGGGAGGAACTCACAGGGAGGAGCTGAGTGGGATGAACGGTGATGGCCTGCGAGGAACTCGCATAGAGGAGATCGATGGATTGAATGTGGTTGAGAGGGGGTGAAGGCGTTGCGAGTGGTAATGCTCTTGTGCGAGCAGGAAGGGTTTGGTGCGAGTGGGAGTTGAAGAATTTTAGGTGTTTTTAGTTTTTAATCAGGGGTGATTGTGATCTGCAAATAAGGAAAAAAAAAGAGAAAATTGTGACTAATTTTTGACAACTATCTTTCCATCCTAATAAATTGGTTTAAATTTTTGGGGACGAATTAACTGTCACTCACTTATTTTTGGTCCCTAAAAGAAAATCCGTCCTTAAAAGTTAGTTGCTAAAACCTTAGTTTGTTGTAGTGCATGCACGCACATGTGCTCAAGTGGATCAGAGGAATATGGGTATTTGGTTCGCCCAATGTTGACGATTGAAGCGCTGGGGCACCAAATCCCTTAAATATGTGTGCGGGCACACTTCAACTCCCGATGTGGGACAATTCCTGTTGCTTCTCCTTTGTTGCAGTGTTCGTCGGCGTCAACTTCAGGTTACGATTCCAATTGACTTCGGTCACCAAATCGAGCACAAAATAGCCCAATCGAAAGCTATAACTCTCAGCTACTCAATTGTAGCACCAATTTGGTGCTTGGATCATAGTTGATCCATGCAATCAAGGCATGAACATGGCATTGTTGCCATGCTCCTGGAATGTGTTTTAGAGATGCTATCTTAGGCCAAATGACTTGTAGATGATCAAATCCCTCAATTAAGGGTTCAGTAATGCTGTAGAAGACATTTTGTAGCTTAAGGGAGAGAGATTAGAGTCAAAGAAAGCTTCAGAAGCTCTAGAGGCTTTAGAGATCTGAGATGACCTGCACAGAACACTGATTAAAAGTTGAATCAGTCCAACAGACAGATTTGTATCTCATCTAACAACCCAGATCGAATTAAAAGATCAAACGGAACAAATCTGGGTAAAATTTAAGTCAAATCTCAACGAAAAAGCTCTGAAAAGCTTTGAGTTCCAGTTTGAACCCAAATAGGTCAAATCTTGAAATCTTCATAAAAACATAGTAAAACACAATCAAACCTATTCTTAGTGATTCTAAATCAAATCAGAAACCCAAATAATCCCTTAATTTAGAGTTAGAGATTCTCATTCCTCAAGAGCAGCTCTACGTTGACTTCTATAGGTCTAGATTTGACTCTCTCAATTAAGGCAATTTTAATTAAATCAAAAGTCCAAGTAGACTCAATTCATCCTAAGGAATCTACTTAGCACCTCAAAATTGAGTTTTGAGCACTCCAATGGTGCTCATGGGCTTCACCGCCTGAGCTCAAATGGTGGTTTGCTCGTTAGACCAATCCAGAAGCTTTAAGACCTAGGTGAATACTAAAATAGATTATACAAGGTTTACGCTTGCTTTTGGATCTATTATCAGATTCTAAACCTCATCGAATGCATCTCCTCAGCTTTGTTGGAGCTGAGGAAGACAATGCCCAATAGATATGATCATTCATCAAAACTTAAATCCCAACATCTGAATTTGATCCTCATAGCATGAAGAAGCGATCTGGAGCTTCTCAGGAGAATTAGATGGCTGAAGCTCTTAATTTGGTTCGTCGGAGCTTGCTGGAGTTCGGTGAACGCTGATTCTATCCATTAGAGATAAAATCTCCATGGAATAGATCAATAACGGTCTTAAGTGATTCTTGAGGTTACAATGAACCTCAAGAACAAGTCAATTGATCCAATTATCATCATATTCAAGGATTTATCAGGAAATCCATAAAAATAACCTCCTATGTTCGCGTGAACTCAAGAAGTTATTTCCCACTCAATTAAGTGAGGGGAAACACTCAGGAAGGTGTCACGATGATGTGTGTGTGGATAATTAGATTAAACTCCTCTGAGCTCGCCATGGATAGCGAGCTCAGAGGTTGAGAATGGATTCAGGTGTTTCTGTGTTAAGATGTAATAGGTCTAATTATAGAGTCGATCGGGGCCCTTGTGTGATGATTAGGCGATGGAGGGCCCCAAATGTATGTGAAGATAGCTTAGATCCCTCCGCCATGGACAACGAAGGTGATCCGGTGAAGGTGTTGTGGTTTGAGGGGATAAGCTGATCAAATTAAGAGGAGAAAAGGTGGATTGTGATCATAAGAGGATAGGGAATGTGAACAAGTGATTCAATAGATGAAGGAAGGCTCGATGAGTCGGAATTGGCTCGTTGGAGCTATGGAAGATGACATGAAATTCATATGGAAACTACACTAAACTAATTAACTATCTACCCTAAGCTAAGCTATGCTAAATTCTAAGACTATCTACAATTACTTGGATGAATTGAGGAAGGGGATCTCCGTTGATGGTGCTTAACGGAGGACGAATTCTGACGTAGTCAGAATAGACTTCTGGCGAGAAAAGAAGGATATGAGATGGAGTAGATGGTGCTCCGAGGCCCTACCACAATTGCAGGAGAGGAAGAGGCAGTGAGCGAGACGAACACCTCCGTCGAAGGCGCTCCGAAGGAGAGGTGAGAGGTCGTCGGAGTTCAGAGGAATAGCCTATTGTTAGCTAAGTTGGGGGAAGAGGGTAGGGAGCCAACACCTGAAATCGGAGGTGTACATGGGTATTTATAGGTGCGGATCAAGGTGGAGGGGGAAGCATCTAGACGGGAAATGGGCTAGAGGCATCCTAACTAGCGACATTGTCTCCGATGCTAGTGAGCTTAAATTCCTGGGTCAAATAGGATTTCGAGGACATTTGGGCTATCGGATGAGGAGGAGATGATGAGTGGAGTAATGGCAGTAGTTGCGGTGAAGTTTTGACGCCAGATGAACGGTGATTGCATGGTACAGACACCGGAGACCCTCAGCCGTCCAAAGCAGAACGAGAAGGTTTGAAGAAGACAATCTACATAGGGACACATTTGCAAATAAAGGACCTATTCGTTATAGAAAGGACTTGAATGAAATAGAAGTTGGGGACCTAAACGTAAATAGTGTGTTTTAAGGCTTATTTTAATTTATTTCTTTTTCAACTTTTTATATATTATTATAAATTAGGTAAATATTATATTTATTCTTTGAAATTATATTTTTTTCCTTTTTAGCTATATTTATTTTAAATGATTACTTTAATTAAGTTAATTACATACTTAAGTCATTAAATTAATTTAGTTTAAATACTAAATATCCGCTAAATGATTATTAATTGAGTCCAAATTATTAATTAAATTATTATTAAGATTAATTGATATTTAATTTGTATTTTTAACTTATTTTGTAGGTCCTTGTAGTTTTACCCCTATAGTATAATTAACCATGTATTTAATGTATTCTTAGTTCATTAGCTAAGGAAAATAGCTAATTAATGATAATTAGGAGCCATGATGAGTCTCTCATCAAGGAGTCCAACAACTCAACACCTTGTGACATCGTGAGAGGAACTCCCAGAGAATCCAGGCTCTCGCTTTGATACTTCGGGATAGTACTGTATGAGACACCTGAACCGCAAGGTGTGCTTATCTCCTCTGTATATAGATATGGAGCATGCACCGAGGGGGTAACATGTTGGCATCACTTCCTTAAAGGAGGGTTTCCTCCTTCTCCATGGTAGGGACTCATTCATTCAAAATTGCTTTAGGTTTCACCTTAAGTTAAACATGGGAAATTATTTATTTGTGTTTTTTGGCCTTTTTTTTTTGCTTTTTGTTGGCTTGTTTGTGTGAAATTTTTGACACTTGAGTTTCAAAAGAAATTCAAATTTTTGGATCGATAACAAAGTCAAGTATTATTCAAATCACTAAATAGAATCAAGGATGATTGGTTTCTTCAAGGGTTAAGGAGGAATTCTTTAGGAGATACACCGATTGAATCTAAGATTTTAGACCTGAAAGGTCTAACCAAAAGATCCTTGGATTCATCCTTAAGTTTGCTACAAATTAAATCTCACATGTACATTTATTGAAATAAAGCCACAACCTTAGTCTTGTGTTTCGAAAAATTCCTTTAAAAAAGTGTTTTGTGATTGTTATAATTTTTATGAAAAATGCATGCAAAAGGAAGGAATTTTTTTGTATTTTTGGGTTCTGAAAGTCCTGAAAGGACCAACAAAATTTAAAACATCCCCCCTGATGTTAAAGATATGCAATATTCTCATACATAAGGAAGGTAAAGAGGTATCACCTGGGTAAGGAGAGGTCGAAATCAAGATGGCCAGAACCTAAGAAGAAAAGAAAAAAGGAAAGTGGGAAAAATAATGAGTTACCTACCATCCAGGCCTATCTTTTATGCCTTTTCAGCTAGGCGTAGTGTGTAGCCAGGTCAGAGGAATGTCATGGAGGTAATTAGAAATGTGGATGCCCTCTACAATTAAATCTTCCTCTTGGTCCCCAAAATGATAAGAATTAAGAAAGAGGGGACATGCGCGATCAATGGAAATATAACTCAAGCCTAACCATGGTTTAAACTCTGGATGTAGGCCAGGCTTAGGGGGATCAAGTGGAAGGTCCAAGGAATATTGGAAGTTAGAGGGGTCAGGGATGAAGGTTAGAGATGAGGTTAGGGTGGGGGGTGTGGTAAGTCAGAAAGAGGAGTGGGGTTATGGCAACTTCCCAATTGTGAAGTAATCATTGTATCTTCGACCACTTGGTCCATTTCAGACTCAGAATCTTTAAAGAAATCATGTTCTAAAGTGGTCAAAGCACAACAAGATTCAAGAAGCATTGTTTCCCTCACCAATTCATTGATTTCCAAATTTGAGTCCTCAAAAAATTCTTGATCATGGAATCTCCTGGAAGCTTTAAAAGTGTATAAGGTGATAGTGTGGCCATCACAAGTAATGTCCATTTTCCCTAAATTGCAATTGATATTTACTTTTGTGGTGGCCAGAAAAGGTCTTTGAAGGATAATAGGGGCATTTTTGAGTGTTTCAGGTACTTCAATGTCAAGGACTAGAAAATCTGCAAGGAATAAATAGTTTTGGACTTTGATAATTATATCCTCGACAATCCCCTTAGGTTTAATCGTAGATCAGTTAGCCAATTGTAGAGTAACCTTAATGGGTTTTAATTCACCGAATTTGAATTCTTGAAATAACACAGTGGAGATGAGATTGATAGAGGCACCTAAATCAAGAACAACACGATCAAAAGTAGTGTCATTGTTGACAACATAAATTAAAGCTACCCTTGGGTCCTTTTTCTTCAGAGGTAGCATGCTCTGAACAATTGAACTTACTGTCTCGGAGAGGACCACTTGTCCTAGGTTCTTAGCTTGCCTCTTCAGAGTACAAACATCCTTAAAAAGTTTGGCATAGGCATGAATATACTTGATTGCATCTAGGAGGGGAATATTAATCTCAAGTTGTCCAAATAATTCCATGAGTTCTTTATGATAGGGTTCAGATTTCTTTTTCTTGCTATCGGTGGAGTGGAGTGCTTGGGGAAAAGGAATAGGATTTTTGCCTTGTGATTCAGGTTTATTTTTGTCCTGAGAGAGGGTGGAGGAAGAGTCAACTTGCATTGGAGTAGGATGGGCTCCATGGGTTGGACGAGAAGGCCCAAGGTCTTGAGTAGTCTTCCCGCTCCTCAGAGTTAATGCATTGGCAGTGTGATTGTTCTTGGGAGGTGGTTGGGGGACCTGATTGGGGTGGAAACTTGGAGAGTATTGAGGTTATGGATGAATAGGAGGTTGTCCTGACTGGTTCTGATTAGGATTCCCACCCTAGTAACTATTCCTTTGATTATTGGGATTGGGCATGGGTTGGGAAGGCAAATTGACTGCAAGTCATTGAACTGGAGTAACCCCAATATGATTTTGGAGATTGGTGACAACACAAGATACTTCTGACATTTGATTTTGCATTCCTTGCAGGGTTTTCATAACTTGGGAATTAATATCTTCTTGAGATGGTCCAAGCTGGTGAAAAGTTTGATTTTGCCCATAAATCCCAAATTAGTTTTGTCTTTGGGGAGGAATGGGATTGGTCCAGGAGTGATTTGGGTAATTCCTCCAATTGGCGTTGTTGGAGTTGGAGGGATTTCTAAAGTACTCCTGGATGGCGAAAATATTTTTAGTAGCTGGGTTAGTAGGATTAGAATTCATATAATTGAAAGTCCCAGCGAAATCATGTGTAACCTCGGGAAAGAAATGATGCTCAGGGACAACACTAATATTATGCAAGTTTTCTCTTTTGAGGATGTTAAGTTTGGTTAGATGTGGAGCCTGATTGGGTGTATTGATTCTTTTCTCAATTTTATTTTGATTAATTTGCATCTAGTGGAGTCTCTGGGCAATCATTTGGATGTCATCTTGGGTGACAAGGATGGATTGGGTGCCTAATTCATGAACACCAAATTATGGGGTAGTGTTTCTTCCAAGAGTGTTCATTGAAGTATGGTTAAATGAGTTTTTACTCATTTCTTCAAATAATTCATAGGAACTTTCAGCATCCTTGTTTAAGAAATTCCCACCACGCAAGGCATCGACAAATTGTCTTAATTGAACTTCTAATCCATGATAGAAGTGCAAGTGCACTAGAGGGGGGTGAATAATGCAGGATATAAAATATGCAGAAATAAAAATCCAATCACACAAAATATTCACCACAAGAGGCAACAAATTTTTAGGTGGAAACCCTAAGGGTAAAAACCACCACCTAAGTCTCTCGACTTAGGATTTCCTGATTGACTGCGTCGACCAAATCCATTAAATGAAATATTGATAACATCATCATGAGCCATAACTAGCTTTAATTAGTCAGAATCAAGTGACAAATGCTCCTACATAATTGCCTGAGAGTCGTAACTCCCTACACATCCATTCTAAGAGTAATATGTTAAATCAAGGTTAATTCTACAGTGTTAACATTACATCATGAATGCATAATAATCACGGGATTTTCCAAGGGTTAATTTAAGGTCTAATGAGCATTAAAATCTAAAAAGAGAGTCCACATAGACATAAATAGGGTTTCGCACACTTCGAGCATTGATCTATAACCCAAAACCCTAATTTCAAACCCGCTTGAATTACAGAGGTTCTAGTCAGATTTAAATTCATCTAAACCTTATAAAATTCATAGAAAAATATTCCATGAGATTTGGTATCCTTGATTTGACCTTTGGAACCTAGTTTGACCTCAAACAGAGTCAGACAATTCTGTCCTAATTTGGGTTTCTACGCAAATTTCTTAGTCAAACATGGTTAAAAATAAAATCCGACTTCATCATTAGATTCCTTGGGCCCAAATTAGGTTTGTACCAAAATTTGGGCCTAATCAGAGTCTATCTTGACCTAGTTTGCATTTCAATCCACTCAAACTCTTTCTCTTTCATCTAGGTCCATAACTTTTGAAATCTCTACAAAATGCCCCCAACTTTGTTGTCTCCTTCACAACTAGTCCCCTACCGCCATTGAGGTCAACTCAACCTCCAAGCAAGCTTTGACCTCCACAAATCCTATTCAAATCAACACTAAATCCCACCAAAATTGGTGGGATTGATGTTCACACCAAGGATAATCATCTGGGATGAATTTTGAGTCCTAAATCTTTGTTAATTGCTCATGCGAATGCACGAGAATCATGGGTCTTATTCCTCCAAGCCCAAGCCATGAAAACCATCCTTCTTGATTTAGAGTTCGCCTTGGACCTCGTGCACAATAGCTCCAAACGAGCTCGGTTGAGGCCACAGTTCTTCACAAATTTCCCTCTCCAGCAGCCTCCGACCGTAGCTCTGACGAGGTACTCCAACCTCTGTCTTCGCCCTCTGTCACATACCATAGGCAGAGGGAAACATCTTCCCACCTTCCTCCACTTCTCTCAATACTAGCAAGAGTTGCCCTACTCCATCATCCTTGCTGTTCTCTCCCACTAGAGACTTCATCTTCTCCATGTTCGGCCATCACACTGGCGTGGGAATCTTCTTCCTCTTCATCCTGTAATTATGTCAAACTTCTCCTCTCCCTCTCCAGATCTTTTCTAGCTCCTTCCTTGATCATTTCATCCAACGACCACGCCTCTCCCACTCCGTCTTCCTTTACTCTGGCCAAGCTTTAGCGAGGTCGTGAGCCCGCTGCATGACACCATTCGCCATGCCATGACTCCCATAAGCATCACCTTGCTTCACACATCAAAAGCCCCAACTTAATTTGGGCTTTTGCGCATTCAATGCCTCCACCGGACACTTCCTTCTCCATTCACCCCTTCTGCCTCCGTCCGGCCACTACACACCCTAAATCACTATGAAACCGCCACTACCACCTTTGCCATCATTCGGTGAAGCCTTTGATCTTTCTAACCGTTGCTTTTAGCTTATAGTTGTGCTGGTAGGTATCTTCATTGGAGACATCGGTGCATCCACCATTGCTTACGTCTTCCACTTTCACCTAGCTGCCAAACCCTCTGCATCCAGCATCAGGAGATGCGGTTTCACCTCACGATACCATCTACATCTCCTATTGGCTTCCTAACATCAGCAGCATCTGCAATCAAAGAGCTTCACCTTTGTTGCAGTTGCGTGAAGGAGCCAAGAGTAGATAGCCCACATTGTGGGAATACAGGCCAAACACAGTGCATAAGTGGAATTCCTTTGATAGCCTCGTTGCCTTAGACACTCGGGGGTGAGGTCGTCGCTCACCACGCACCCTTGCCCATGCAAACATGCACGTAGGCCTGGACCCGATACCTGGATTCGTTTACTTGATTTTATGCTCGATTAAGCTAGTCTTGAGAGAAAGGAGAAGAGATTTGTGAGGAGGAGGGGGAGGGTTTTTCTCTTTGCTTAACCTCAAAATGCATGCCCTTGGAGTAATGCTGAACACCTAGCTGCTGAAGAAAATTGGTGCTCTTGTGCTGAAGAAGGTAAAGGCTTGAGAAGAAAGCCTTGAGAAGAGAAGCTATTGAGGAAAGAAGAGAGGCTTAAGAGCCTTTGTGCTACTCTTTGATAAAGTGTCTAGTCATCAGACCCGATGTCTGATTTGGTTGTGAGCATTGTGGCATTATTTGAATGATTGATTAGAGTTACTGTTGAATTTTTTGAATACTTTGGATTCATGCTTAAATTAAGAGGATATACATGGTGATTTAAATCACCAATATTTTCTCTTATTCTTTTTGCTCTATCATACATTGGTTCTCATAGAATATATTTCTATAGATATTATTCATTAAATATCTCTATTGTGCTCAGTTTATTGTGCTCATTCATTTCAATTCAAGATTAGTGTTGTGAATTCCATATTTACTCCCTGCGATTGACCTTGGACTCCTTTTAGATTTTGAGTTTATAAATTTAAATGTTTGTTGTAAGATTTTGTTGACTATACTATGACGCATATATTTAACACCTGACGAAACCTCATTAACAACTACTTAAACGAGGGTAGTTCAACATTAATACAACACGTTACTTTAACCTGAGGGTATCGTACCTTAAACCATTCTTCTTCACGAAGAGTATTTTGTCTCATGAAGTAGACGGGAATTCACCACATTAATACCCAACCAAAGAAAATGAAAGATACAATAAAACCTATAGAGCCACAAAGTATATGTTAAACTATGCTACTATAGGCAAGGTGACTTCCCTTATGATGGAATTGAGTAGGCATGATTGCACAGGGATTTGGTACTATCAAATGTGAAGTCTAGAGTTTGGAGAGCAATTGATAGAATTTTCTCTTGATCTTTCACAAAATGTGTGTAATGGTGGAAAGGATTATCTCAAGGCATATCTGAGCCAAGGGAGGTCCTTCTCTATTTATAGAGGCCTTAGGAACCTTCAAGAAGGCTTTGGAGAAGGCTCCTAGCTATTGGAAACAAATCCACGACAAATCAAGCTGAAATTAGGATCATAATGATTCTGATAGCAGAATCAAATGTTTAATTTTAGGGTCTGATGTCTTATCAGATGTTTAATGACAAGCTTGGACGTCTGATCTAAAGGGTCAGAGTTCTTGATTCTATTGGATGGGAACAAGATCTAGGTTAGACGTCTGGAAAGCTATTTTAGGATGTTTGGGTAGAAATTTGGGTGTCTAATTTTGTGCGATGTCATTCCTGTTTTGGACTAGATCTAAACAGAGTTCTAGTGTAAAGTGATTAGACGTCGTATTGGACATTGGGACTAACTATTGGACATCTAATGATGAAGGTCCTTTGTGGGAAGTGATTTCCCAAGGGCTAATGGTTGGATTGGGTCTGACAGGCTTGGATTTTAGTCCAACGTCTCTTTATCAGAGGTCAGGATGGCTCTACGAATGTCTGGTAATAAATGGTAGGCTGCGCTAGCTTGGCTCGTTAAGAAAAGCCAATGGCCATCTTTTAGGATGTCTGGCAAAGAGCTCACATGCCATATTGGATGTCTGGACAATAAGCAGGACGTCTGAAGGTAATGGTCTCAGAGCATTGATTCTAGCCTAAGTGGTTGGTCATCTGGACAATGTGTTAGACGACTTAAAAGTAAATATCAGATGTTTGACAACTATGTTGGATGTTTGATAAGGCTGTTTGGAACCTATTTTTGGACTTTTAAGTTTACCTAAGTGTCCTAGGGATGTGTAAGTTTTCCTAGGACTTAGGTTAATATACTTTAGGCTCTTTAAGAAAGAATCTATGGAAAATAAAGTGTGAAATAAAAGAAAGATGACAATAAAGCATTCTAAGTCCTATTCTTCTTCTCTTCAAGCTTTCACTCTATACGAAGCTCCATCTCCTCCATGAAGCTCCTCCATTAGTTTCCTCCATGCTTCTTGATGCATCTGCCCATGTACAAGTTCCTCACGCTTGCTTCCATTTGCATTAATCTTGAAACTTATACTCTCAAATGAAATATTAAAATACACATGTTTTATTATCATCAAAATTAATGATTGTGGTGCATTTGCACCAACAAGAAGATCTGTACTAGCTACCAAAGTGGAATCTCATGGTGTGGGCAACTTCTCAAAAGTTCTTGGAATCTTTCTCAAGAGTCATGCAAGGTCTCACTAGATTTTTGTTGAAAGGTCATAATAAATCTTCGCAAGGCATTAGTATGACCTATAGGGAAGAATTTTTTTAGGAAAGCACTTTTAAGTTGAGGCTAGGTAGTAATGGGTCTACTAACTGCCCTAAACTAGTAGGTTACCTTATCCTTGAGGGAGAGAGGAAAAAGTCGCATTAGTCATAAATCTTCTCGTATATTGCGGGAACGGCTAGTTTGGGTGAGGATGGTTAATTCCTTGAGATGGCTAAAAGGATTCTCTCTAGGAAGGCCATGAAAATGTTTGATATGGTTCAAAATGGCTAGTTTGATCTCGGAATTGCCCTCGAAAATCACCACTGTAGGTCTCTCCTCATAATTGGAAGGATCATAAAAATTCTTAAGAGGAACCACAGGCTCCTGGGGTGGTAAATTCCCCCTTTGGTTGGCTAGGTTTGTGACAATTCTACCCAACTGTTGCTGATTGGTGTGTAGTTGAGGTAGTTGCTCAACTATCATAAGTAAAGGATTAGGTGGGGGAGCAGGATTCTAATTATGTAGCAACTCAGGATTTTCAAGTAGCTCCAGGCTGAGGAAGTTGGGGATGTCAAACTGTGGGTTAGCTTGTGGATTTGGAATGGGAGGGTCGGGTTGTGAGTGGGAAGTGGAAGTAGAATTGAACCTTGTATATTTTCCATTTTTTATGCAAAGAGGTCGAAAGATGAGAAGTCGAATGCTTGGTGTGGGGGGCAAAATCAATTGGTCACTCCAAGTGTGGATTCTGCGATCGTCGCTCATGCAAACACTTATGGAGAATGGGAGGAGACAAGGGAAGAGATGAGAGCAAGAGACGTAATCAAGCAATCAAAATTCTAAACCTAATCTTAAGGTTGACTCCCTAAATAAATCGAAGACTTGGGAACTCAAAGATCAAGAAATCAATAGTTAATCCTACTTCCCAAAATTAACCTAGTTAGATTAAAAGAGGTGGCTTGGGCCCAAGCATGTCTTGGGAAAATCACCGGGGGCTTGTATAAACTCATACTCATCGTTTGACTTCCTTCCTAATCTTAGACACCAAGTTTGATTAAGGGAATTAGGATCAACTAGAGATAACTTAAAACCCATATATCAAGCCTAAAATTGAATGAAGTCCTTGAGAGTCAAGTTACTACGAGTTTTAATTAGGCTTAGGAAACTTGAAGTGCATGGATAATGAAGGGTGTTTCCAGGGGTGTAGTGCCCGATTATAACTACTCTATGTTAATTATTTATAACTAAAATAGTTAATACCTAAGTATAACTACAAAAATAGTTAGTAATACTTACAATACTAAATCATTATAACATACTAATATCTATAATAACATATATTATGTATACAGCAACATATATAAGTGTTGCTATCTATACTAACAAATAATCCTATGTACAGTGACATACATAAACATCAGTTTAGCCTTAGTAACATATTTACACTACTTAAGGTAAAAACTACTTATACTAACATACGTATATATATACAGTGTATTCATCACTAATGCTCTAAGTGTTATTTATATACATATAAGAGCTCAAACAACACTATTACTTATATGCTTATATATACTATACTATATTATTTACAGTATACATTATTTATATACATATACATTATATACTATATACTTACATATATATACATACATACACACACATATATACACATGCACAGAGCCACACAACTCATGCACTCAACACACGCAACACACACTTACAGAGACACAAGCACAGGGGGGTGAGCTTCAACACTTAGTGGACTTTCACTTGCTCTCCTCTTCTCTTAGCCGGTTCACTCTCTCGGACCGATTCGGTTCAACTCAGTCCAAAAATTGGGTTTAATGGGTGGGCAGCATTTTCGAGGGATACACAGCACCCATTTTTGTGTGGGACCAGACCTCTACTAGGGCCACCCTAGTTCATTAGTAGGTGTATTATGTCTAGTTTAATGCTTGTTAATGGGCCCACACAGGCCACGCATAGTGCACGACCCTCGGCCCAATGCACCGAACACATATGCTCATGCCATATTCAGATCAGATCGAGAGAGGAGGAATGTATAGGTATGGGTAATGTTTTGCACCCGGTGCATGTCGATTGGTGAGCCTATAGCAGAAAAAACTAATAAGGTGCAACAGCTGCTCCTACGTTTTCGATGTGGCACAAAAGAGGCACAACAATTGGCGTTGCACCTACGCTGGATGCATGCCTGATTTATGATTTTTGTCCCTCGATTTGAGGGTCGTAATTTAATATAAATTATAAATAAATTATAGGATTACAAAGCCCTTACATAGGGCTACATAATTATGTAATTACTTTACAAAAATAAGTTAGTTTATTATATAATTAAATTAGCTAAAGTTTGTAGTTTATACAAGTTAAATTAGAGTTTAATTTGCTAATTACAGTATAAATTAGTTAATTAGTCATCAAATTGGCTTTATACAGAGTTAATATACATAATATATTATTTATTACATATTTTTATTATATTTTAGAAGCTTTATTTTAATTTATATGCAATTAAATACATGTTTTAGATGGTTTATCATATAAATAAGCTTTAAATACTATAATACAGTATAAATATAGTTGAAATTAATTGAAAATACTTAATATAATATATTTCAAGTATACAATATAATTTATCTCAGTATTACTTTAAATTACTAATTTATTTTATTTTAAGTTAATAAATTACCTAGTTTACTTAATAACCTAATTATTTACTATAAATATATAATTAAATTATATTACAAGTATAATATTATTCATAATACATATATAAATGCATATGTATAGTATTAGGTATAGGTATATTTAAATATGTTTGTATAATTAGTTATGATACAATTACGTTACATAAATTAATATCTAATAATACAATAAAGTTATATATACATTAAATTATTCTAAATATTTAATTTAATACATAGAATACATATATAATTTATTTATATACATGCTATACATATTATACAACATTTACATATAGCTTAGGTTTAAATATATATATACAAGTATTTACATAATATACATGGATTTTTGGGTATTTTTTGATTTTTGTGGGTTTTATATATATATATATATATTAAAGATAGGGGATGAGAGAAAAAGAAAGAGATGAGAGGGAAGGAGTTGTTTTTGATATTTTTGATGTTTGGTTCTTTTATTAAGTTTTAAGGTATATTGAACCGTCGACTGGTATGTTCTACTAAGCTAGAGGTTCAGAATGCCTTGAAACTTGGCACACATCTAAAAATATACCTAATCTTGACCAAGATAGGTTTATTTTATTTTTTTGAAGTTTTTATATAGTTTTTATTTATATATAAAGTTCACCAATTTTAGGCTTTGATAGAGTTTTAAACAATGAACCTGAGGCCTTGAATGAATCCTAAGTGCTGGAAATGTGGTAAAAACATTCAAAATCATCCAACACAACACATGAAAGGTGTATGGGCAGTTAATCATGACTTTTTTTGAGATTTCATTAAAATTTTCATTTGGACAGTTAAGCACAATCATAAGTAGCTGACAAAGAATGCAAAACTAAATGACAAGCAACTCTAAATCAAATTAAAATCCATTTTTAGTACATGAATGCTTGATACAAGATATACATGACATTACAAATCATGTTAGCCTCTTAAACGCTCAAAACTTAGCTGAAATCCACTCTGATCAGACAGCTCCAACTTAGCCAATCAGTGGCTGAACTGCTGCAATAAACATAGCAGCAGTAGCTGTTGAAATTTAGTAGCTGATTCAGCTGCTCGACTTCTCTTCTTATAGTTTCTGTCCAAATTCAAATCAGATATTATCTGCTACAATACCACTCAAGAACAGATGAAACATTCATCTGTTCAGACGTCTTAACTGCAACTTTTGTTGGAGTTAAAACTCAAATAAGATGAATGTTCCCAACTTTATACACCTCTGAAATCGTAAATCAAGACTGATTTTAGAATTTAAAACCATGTTGTCCCAAATGGGTAGTTGATTTAATTGACCTGTTCATCTAGAATTCCTACACACCATTGATTGGAGTACAGGAATTCTAAATGATCATGTAAAACCAATTGGATCCTTGCTCAAACCTCAAGTCAGCAAAATTGACTTTCCTTGGCATGGCTCTCAAAGAAAGAAAGAAAAAAAATCAGTATCCATGATTCAAACTGGGCGCAAAGCATACACTCGATGAAAATCCTATTCATTGAGTTCCAATTCATTGCCATAAGCTTAATTGGACTCCAATAAAAAACATTCACTCGATTAAAATTCCAAATCAAAACCCAAATATCCCAATCAGACGTTCAGATCAAAATAATCATTAATCGAGCGAATTCCATCCAATTAAAACTACAATGAGGACCCTTGTGAACAATGGAGTGGATGAAGGGGTCCTCTAATGAATTAGTTCTCAATCATATCTGAATGCTATATATAATCAGATCTGATTGATGCTTCAGTGGATAGGTGAAATATGATAAAAACTTGAGGG
Source organism: Thalassia testudinum (assembly GCA_037157565.1). Lineage (NCBI taxonomy): Eukaryota > Viridiplantae > Streptophyta > Magnoliopsida > Alismatales > Hydrocharitaceae > Thalassia > Thalassia testudinum. The sequence continues at coordinate 102,418,698 of JAZHRO010000024.1, read as the reverse complement.
AAATCAGAAGGTGAGATAGTCATATGAAGGGGGAGATTAATGCATCGAAATGGAGGTGAAAAAACACCTCTCTTATTTGAATTGAGCAGAGATGAAGAAGTGGATCTACACTAATCTACTCCTACACTAAACTAAACCATCATCAAAGTTGATTTCTAATCTACTCCTATTGATCTAAATTACTTTAATTACTAATCTAATCTACTCTAGAAGGTAGGAAATCCTAATCTAACAAGAGGAATGGGGTTGCTTGGATCTAAAGCCGACGGCTAAGGAGGAAGAAAGGGGGAGATCTCCAGTGAGTGAAGAGCCCACAAGAGGAGCTCTAGGGTTGTCCTTAGGCATATGTCATCCCTAGAGGTGAGGAGGAATGGGAGGTGGAAAACCACACCTCTGTCACAAGTGTGGCGAATGAAGAGGTTAGGAGAGCTGGAGAGGACGAAGGGATCGCCTTAAGAAAGTGGGAGAGGAGGTCGATGTGCTCATGTCTTTGCTGCATAGTAATATTCTGTTGTTGCTGATCATAGTTTTGGCGCTGTTGCTAGGGAGCCAACTCTCTATACACCAAAACTGTTCTTTTATTCTTTATTTGTATATACTTTTTATTTTCTTTGTATATAATCATTCTTTTAATCATATTCTTTGTTGTATATACATTCTTTTATTTGTTATATTCTTTGATTCTTTTTGTATATACTGATTTTGACTAATTATGTTTCTTTTGTTTTATTTTCATTGTACCTGAGGAGGAGTTGGAGGAAAATGACTACTTCTTAGTGGACCTGCTTCTCGATTTTTCTTCGACTTCAGGACTTCTTCAATGGAGCCATGTTTAGATTAGATTAGACATTAGGAATTAGGTTTAGATTTATTTTCATTTTTAGGATTCTTTGTATAGTCATAAGTTGTGAGAGCATGTTCTCACACATTTGATGTAATAATGTGGATTGTGGACACTTACTCCTTTATTCTTTTTCGTTTTAGGTTTTTCGATTTTATTTTTTGATTTGATTTGATTTCTTACGTTAAAAATAATTAAAAAAATATGCAAAATTGAAAATACCAAAAATATTTCATCTCTACTTATCTAGCAGCAGCATGACAGGCATCCATACTTAGGTTTGCATCAATTCCTGCTAGATTTACTTTATGTCAATGTGCATTAAATGTTGAATGCTAGTGTCAAGTATGATTTCTAACCTTCTTAAGCTCCTGCCATCTTTGCATTGGACATAATTAAGCAAGACCACCACTTGTTTGCAAAAGATTAAAAAGTGAGACTAGCTGCATGAAAAAAAAGAATCTAATTCAAAGTGTGACTCAATTAAATTCTCTGAAACCTTGTGTGGTTTTTCATCGAGATTCTGTTAATTAATTCTATCTTGTACACACTACACAATCACATAAGGTACACAAAAGCACACTTTTCTATTTTATCTCTCTATGCACCCATAGGAGCTTGGATTCGCATGCCAGTCTTCTCTAAGTTCTGGGTGGATTTAAAGGTCTACACATCGTTAGGTTTCTTTTAGGATGCGCACGATTACATTGATAATATTTGTTTGCACACTATATTTTTCGTAGTAGACCAATAGAAAAAATTCACGACTTTTGTCTCGCTTGAATGATGTGGATTTTATTCTGAGATGAAGATTTTGTTTGTTTGGATTGATTTTGCCGTGAGTTTGTGACTGCTTCATGAAATGTTTTCAAAAATTGAACTCATGAACGATAGATGTTCTTGACACCAACCACTAGTACTTCTTTTGGGTGCTGATGCGTAAGTCACCTAAGTCGTCTGTAGCACCTTGACGATGTCTGACTTGGCCTTGGCTTTGGCACTGTTGAAGCATTTAAGCTCCTAGTCTGACGTGGATTAGTGGTTCAAAGACCACTGTTGAGATATTTGATTAATTAATATGCTTGGGATATATGCTTAATTAGAGGATCTAATTGGTGATTTAAACCACCATTGTTTTGAGCTTCTGTTCTTTTTATCCCAATAATTCTTGAGATACAATTTCTCATTATTGAATATCATTTTGTGTTAATTATTCATTGCATATCTTTATTATTGTGCTCATTAATTATAAATTGCGGTTAGTATGTGAATTCCATATTTGCTCCCTACGAGCCACCTCAGACTCATTTCTTATTTTCGAGCACTCTTATAAATTTAAATGCTGTTGCATTTTTGTTGATTGTATTACATCGTGCATCTCTTAAAACTTGAGAAAAGCGTCACAATAGGGATGGACGCGCATCCAACCCCTTCTAATCTTAGTTTCGGAGGAAACTTCGAACCATCTTACCCTAGTTGGGGGATCTCTGAACCCTCGTACTCTGATTACTTTGGAGGCCCTTAGAACTATGAGGATCTCCCGCCATCCAGAATGATCCATTCTCCAACTCTTATAACCCTGGATGGCGTAATCATCCAAATTTTATGTGGTCGGTAAATAATCAGAACTCGATACCTCAATTCCATCCCCAACCACAAGCTTTGTGACCATATTAGCACACTCGGCCTAGGCCAAACCTGAACTTCCAAACTGGGCCTACCAAGGAAGACTAAATGAGCTTGATTTTGTAGACATTGGCTGATAAGCAGAAGATCAACGCGGCCATATAGAAGCAGCATAAGGTGAAAATCATAGAGGTTTGCAACCAACTCACACAGATGGCTGGGACTTGCTAGCCTAGTGTACTTCCTTCCCAACCTCTACTGAATTCGAATAATGTGCTGAACCAGAGTTGCGTTATGAATCCAAATCAAGGCCAAGCTCATTCTGTCTATCAGGCTGATGGGAACACCATCATGAGCCATAACTAGCTTAATTTAGTCATTATCAAGGAATAAATACTCCTACATAACTGCCATATAGCCTTAAGTCACTGTAAATCCATTCTGAGAGAAAGATAAGAAAACAGGGTTAAAACTGTAATTTTATAGTCATATCATGAATGTAGTACAACTGTGAGTTTTCTCAGGGGTTAATTATGAGTCAAATGGTCTTAAATATCCAACAAGTGGGTTAATACAGATAGAAAAGGGTTTTCACGTGTTTTGAGAATTAAATGACTTTTGAAGTCCTAAAACAGACCTGCTTAATCAAATGAGGTTTTGATCAAGATAAAATTCACCCAAACCCTCTAAAATTCATAGAAAAATATTCTCTAGTGTTTGGTACCTTCAATTTGACTATCAGAACCCGTCTTGACCCAAAACAAAGTCCTAGACAGACATTTGCCCTAATTTGGGTAATTGTGCAAATTACCTAGTCAAACTAGGTCAAAACCAAAATCCAGCTCACCATTGAATTTCTTAGGTCTAAATTAGGTTTGTACCAAAATTTGGGCCCAATCTGAGATCATCTTAACCTAGTTTGCAATTTGGTCCTGCCTAACTCTTTTATCTCGCATACATGCCCCTAACTTTTGAATCCTTTACAAATAGGTCCTTAATTTCTTCATCATCTTCACATTTAGGTCCCTATCGCCATTAGTGTGAACACATTGAGCTCTGGAGAGATTCAAGCGAGATTTTCTTGCTCGATTCTTAGCCAAACAATCCCAAATTTGAACCAGAGATTGCTTGCGAAATTCCCTTCCAAATGAGACCGATCTTGGGCTCCAATTCTTTCCCAAAAGGTCATGTGAACCTTTCAAAGGTTTGGGTATCCTATTTCGCAAAAACCTTTCGAGCTTGGAAGCTTCTTTCCAGGCTTGGAAGGGCTTCGTATGACCTATAAAAGAGCCCCTGTCACACGGCTAAGCTTTTTAGCAAGTCTTGGCAAGCAAAAAGCCTCTAAATCCCTTCCTCTGGCCACCAACGATCGCTGCTCCGATGGCCTCCTCAATCCTCCTCCTCCGGCTGTCCAACGACCAAATTGGTCGGCTTATCGTACTCCTCTCCTCGTCGCGACCCTTCCCAGCCGAAGGGAGGGCATACCTCCGCCTACTTCATCGTCGTCGTCTCGCCGTCATCTCCTCCTCCAGCATCGGTCTACCACAATCGACCATCTTTGCCTCTCTACCTCATCACTAAGTATCTCTATCCTTTTCTCTCTCCCTCTACTTTTTCTCACACTCACAACTCACGCACGGCCATCGTATTACCCCGACCACCTTCACCTTCTTCCGCTTTGGCCACATCTCCGGTGAAATGCCTCCACCGCTCCACACCTCCATTCACTTTGCCACCAACTCCAAAAGCTCTGCCATCACACGGAGGGCCAAAGCGCTCTACCAATTCACCCTATTTGCCACTCTATAACTCCCTTGAACTCCACCCTCATCGCACCTCCGTTTCGAGGTTGTATGACCTTCTCACTCACGCACTTGCCTCACCATGCACACCATCACGTTTGCCATCTCACGATGATCCTACTGAGAATATTTGACGTGGCCGAAAGGCCTTATCTTCTGTTTCAGGTACCAAGTTGGAGCTCCGCTGCTGTGTCATCTTCTCCACCTTGGCTGTAGCAACCAGGCCATGTTCTTCAACGTTCTCTTCCCCAGGCATCGTGGAACACCTCCAGGAAGGATTTCAGGGTGCTAATTAAAGGCGTCATCCTCAGTAGTTGCTCCAATTGGAGAGCTCATAACTACAGTAGTGCACGCGAAGAAAGGGTAGGGCTTTAGTCCCACCTCTGTAGCTGACGAAGTAGCGTGCGGAAATAAATTGAATTTCTTCTATAGCCTTATTGCCTTAGTAGGATAGGGTGAGGTCCCCTCGCCCACGCTCACGTTTCACAGGTATGGGCTTGGTCTGTTTACCCGGATACCCGGGTCTGGTCTGGTTTGTTGGTTCTGAGAGAGGAAGAAGAGAAAAAGAGAGGAGAGGGGGGGTTTGCTCTATCGCCCTCCTCTTGACTCTTGTGAGATCTAAAAGAGGCCTTTGCCTTTGCTGGCGTGCTGAGTCCTGTGTTGCACCTTCTCTGAAGCTAAGGGAAGAAGAGAAGGAAGAGGAAGAGAAAGAAGAGGAGAAGAGGAAAAGAAGAGAGAAGCCTCTCCTTGAAGTTTGAAGAGAAAAGAAGGGGTCTTTGCCTTTGTTAAGGCATTTGAGCCTATTCTGTCGTCTGATATCTGATACCTTGGTTCTGCTAGTTAAATTGAGATGTGCTTGGCTTATCTGATCTGTTACTTTGAGTATCTTGCTAAGCTTAGCATTGTAGAGTAATTTGGTGATTCAAATCACCATTTTACCCTCTCATCTTTTTTCATTATTGACATCAGATTCCATTTATATATCATTATTGTTTGAAATTCTTATATTACATTTAAATTGCGATCTTGGGAATTATTTTGCCAATTACTCCTTTAGTTCGACCTCAGATTTCATTCGAGTAATAAATATTATATGTTTTCACCTTGATTTGAGCTATTCTACAACGTGACGATTTTAATACCTATTTCAGAGCAACAAACACAGGCCCCTTCCATACCTCCACCTGATGGGATGGAGACTTTCATATCATACTCAAGATATCAACAACAACCACCACTCTTGCCAACTCCGAATCCAAACCAAGTAGGCCTAAACGCTATCACTACGCGTAGTGGAAAAACTACTCAGGACCCACCTTATCCTAGCAACTCAAGTCCTAGTAGTTTAGAACCTACACCTAAGATGGATATCAAGGACACACCTATTCCAAATCCAATGCCTGAATGAAACCTAGAGAAACTAATAGAAATTCCATTTCTTAAGGCTTTGACCAATGGAGACAAGAAACGCAAACCTGTGGCACTTGAGGAATAATTGGCCAAGCTCTTTGAACAAGTTTAAATAAGCATTCCTTCGATGGATGTGATCCTCCACGTACTAGCCTACGCGCGATTTCTTAAGGACTTATGTACACTAAAGCGTAAGCCAGGAAACAAAGACAAGAGTGCAATTGTGTTGTCTGAGCAAGCTAGCTCTATAATTTTGAGTAAACTCCTGCAGAAAGTGAAAGATCCTGGCACCCCTCTGATCTCTTGTAAGATAAGAAACCTAGAGTTTGATAGAGCTTTATTGGATTTAGGAGCCTCCATAAACCTGATCCCCACCACCCTACTAGATTACTTTGAGGAAATTGAGCTCAAACCGACTAAGGTGACTACAGCTGGCTAACAGATCATTAAAGTCATAAAGAGGAGTTCTCGAGGTTGCTCTAGTTAGGATATGATATTTCTACTTCCTAGTGGATTTCATTGTGTTAGACATGGATACTCCCGAAAATCTGAGAGATACACCTATCATCTTAGGGAGACTGTTCCTAGCTACAACTAGGGCAAATATCAATTGTGAAGAGGGCCAGATAGAGTTACAATTTGGGAATAGCATGTTAAGGATCAATATCTTTAAGGCCTAGAAAGGAATAAACTGTGGGGTAATCGAAGAAGTCTGCAACATAAGTTCCTTGGTTGAAGACCCGATCCCCGAGGTGAACCCGATTCTCTAAGAACCTCAACCACAAGAAGATTCTGATCCACAGATCAAGGAGCCCGAGGCTGATCTAGATTTATCCCTAGCTTCTACCTTATCTTCTAAGGCCAATCCCGAACCCCCACATATTGCAGATAACTCGGTGCTTGAATTAAAGCCCCTCCTGGATCATTTGAAATATGTGTTTTGGGTTCAAATCAAATGTTTCCTGTGATTATCAACTCTCGACTCACTCCTGATCTGGAAACGAAGATGATTTCTATCCTCTAATAGCATCGAAGAGCCATTGGATGGACTCTAGATGATTGAATTGGAATAAGTCCCTCCTATTGCACTCATCACATCTACATCGAAGAGTGCTCACGATCGTCTCACAAAATGCAGAGAAGACTAAACCTGAATCTCCAGGAGGTCATGAAAAAGGAAATTATCAAGTGGCTCGACATAGGAATAATCTACCCCATCTTTGATAGTCGCTGGGTGAGTCCCATCCAAGTTGTGCCTAAAAAGGCAGAGCTTACCGTGATTATGATCGAATATGGAGAAACCATCCCAACTTGAATTGCAAACTCATGGAGAGTCTACATAGACTATCGGAAATTGAATACCTCCACGAAGAAACACCATTTCCTTCTCTCGTTCATTGATCATATTCTCGAGAAACTGGTGGGAAATTGATTTTTCTATTTCCTGGATGGTTAGTCCGGATATAACAAAGTGGCAATTCATCTTGAAGATTAGGAAAAGACTACCTTTACCTGCCCCTATGGTATGTACGTGTTCCACAAGATACCATTTGGGCTATGCAATGCACCTGCCACCTTTTAGTGGTGTATGCTATCCATATTGTCTGATATGGTAGGTAAGTACCTTAAAGTCTTTGTGGATGACTTCTCGGTATTTGGTCAATCTTTCAATGATTGCCTTCTACACTTGGTTCAAATCCTCCAAAGATGCATCTATGTGAACTTGGTTCTCTCCTGGGGAAAGAGTCATTTCATGGTTCCAGAGGGCATCGTGCTTGGACACCTCATATTTGAGAAAGGTATCCAAGTTGATCGAGATAAGGTGAATTTGATTTCCAAATTACCTATGCCTTCCTCGGTCAAGGATGTTCGATTATTTCTGGGGCATGTCAGTTTCAATTGACGATTTATCTCTGATTTCTCAAAAATCACGTGCCCCTTAACGAATCTTCTCTTGAAGGACACCTTCCAAGATGACAAGTGAGTGCATTCATGCATTTGAAATCCTATGCGACCGAGTTACCCAGGCTCGAGTCCTACAGTACCATGACTGGTCTCAACCCTTCTAGATCATGTGTGATGCATTTGACTACGTAGTAGGAGCGACATTGGGGTAGAAAATCGAGGGGAAACCAATGGTAATATATTGCCCTAACATGACATTGGATGAGGTTCAACATAACTACATGATTATGGAGAAAGAGTTGCTGTTGCGAGCAAAAATTGTCGTTTTAAAGAATAGCGTCGTAGTATAGTGACAAAAATTGCAACAACATTTAAATTTATAAGTGCTCAAAAAAACAAGTGAGTCAGAGGTCGTTCGCAGGGAGCAAATGTGGAATTCACGCACTAATCACCATATAAATCAATGAGCATAATGATAGAGATATGCAATGAATAAAATCTACTCAAAATGATATTAGTAGTACCAATTGGATCTCAAGAAATAATGGGACAAAAAGAATAAGAGAACTCTAAAAATGGTGATTTGAATCACCAATTAAATCTCTCATTTAAGCACATGAAATTAACCAATTCAATTTTCCAATAGTATCCCAAACCAAATCCGCACAAGCCTCAAATAATTCAACAAAACCTCCAATCAGATGTTGAGCATGTAGATCAGATGCCTTAAACTCTTTAAGGCTTTAGAACAAGGCCTTAGTAGAGTCGCAAGCACAAAGACAGAGCACAATGCCTCAGAGATGCCTAAGTGTTAGGCATGAGCGGGACACAGGGTACAAATCCAGAAGCAAAACTTCCCTCCACCCTCCTCAGATTCTCCTTCTGTTCCTCTATTCAGAACTAGGCATAGGGTAGTCAGGTATACGGGTAATCAAGTTGTGAACAAGGGGCCAGACCCGCAACCCAATTAGAATGGTTCAAAAACCTTCACTGTGGTGCGTGGAGTACGATAGTGAGGTTGATTGGGTGAACGGTGGCATGTGGTGGCCGAAGGGTGAAGGGATGATAGTGGTGTGGATGGGTTCTCCGGCTATGGGTTTGGGTGAGTGAAACCCTCAATCTCTTGAGGGCTTTTGCTCGTGACAGTAAGACGAAGGTGTGGGTGGCAGTGGCGTGGCGATTCGTTGAGTGTAGCGACCAGACGATTCTCGCTGGAGCTACGCTGGAGGCGGAGAAGATAAGGGGGAAGGAGGTGATTCAACGATTGAATTGGATTGGGAATGGGTTGAATCTAATCTAAAGAAGAAGAGGAGGAAGAATGACCTAGCTATGAGCAAAGGGGAGGGAGATCCACGCCGGCTTTGATTGGCCAGCGTCGGAGGAGATGGAGGCTTCGGTGGGGGATAACGACAGTGATAGAGGAGGTAGATGCCCCTACGATGGTAAGCGAGGAGCGGACAAAGGAGAGGAAGATATTGGGCCGATCAATTTGACCGTTTGCTGACCTGAGGAAGGAGAGGGTGCTCGCCGGAGTTGACAGAGTTCTTGGCTGGCAAGGAGGGAGAAAGGTAAGAATCGGCCTAGAATCGACTGGGAGTATGTTGGGAGTTCGGGGACTATTTATAGGTGAAGGTTTTGGGCTTCAATTGCCTAGAAACCTTGAATTGGAGCAACCCCCTATGGAAATGAAGTCTTGATTTCTTGGAGTTCACTTGAGCTCTATGGTGTGATTTGGGGTCCCTGAGGTGATTCAATCAATAGGGGATCTTCTGAAGATTGTTCCTTCTAAATTTGGGAGGGTTTGGTTAAGGAATCAAGGAGAGCTCCTTGTTTGAAGGTTGGCATCTTTGGTTTGCACCCCTAATGGCAGAAAGGACTTATTTGAATAAAATGATGAAAAGTTAGGGACCCAAATGTAATAAACTTGAAAGTTGAGGGGTTATTGTGAGAAATAGAGATCTTAGGGGTTGAATTGCAAACTAAGCCAAGATGGACTCTGATTGGGCCCAAATTTTGGTGCTAACCTAATTTGGATCCAAGGAATCTAATGGTCCACTTGGATTTGAGTTTTGACTACATTTGGCTAGGTAATTTGCACATAAACCCAAATCAGGGTAAAATCTCGTCTGAAACTCTGCTTTTGGTCAAAATGGGTTAGATGGTCAAACCAAAGGTACCAAACCTCTTAGAATATTTTTCTATGAATTTTAGGAGATTTATATGAATTTTATCCTGACTAGAACCACTCTCTAGGAATTAGAATAGAATGACAAAAATAGGCCTAGAGGTACCAAAGTACCAGCCATGATTCATACTTGACCAACTTCAGCCTTTGGTCAGCCACGGAGGTTTCTAAGGGCTACAAAACTGGCTAGTGGTTCATTGACCTCAGCGATTAAAGCACCCATGTGTAAATATATCAAGTCCAAGTTCAGTTTGCTAGTGCATTTTGATAAGAGAGATAGTGATTGATTTTTCATTTTGAGAGTTTTCTCTCTTTTCTTTTCATAGTTCCCTAAATCCAGCCTTAGATTGGCCCTAAACATGGTCTATATTGAATTCCTTGTCCCTACCATTAATCCTCGATTTGTCCCTAGTTTTCGATGTTTCGAGATAGCACTGCCCATGGCAACACCTAAAACCTTGGCTTTCAACACTTCGGGATAGTGCCGCCCATGGCATTATGTAGCTAAATTCAAGCCTTGGCAATTGACATTTCGGGATAATCCCACCCATGGCACCTAAATAAACATAAGGTGCTTATGTGTCCCCGGTAGGATATTTAGATATCCTAGGAGACAAGCACCAAGGAGACAATATGTTATTACGTATCTTCGCGGGGAGTACTTTTCATACCTCCTTTCTACGTCAAGAACTCATCTAATCAATTTGTGTCTTCAAGTCGCTCCTAAACTAGATCTTTGAGATGACTTTTTCAGAATAGAATACTTTTGGCATTATTTCTTCATTAAGTGCACTGAACCAGACTAGTGTGTAGATTTTGGGTGCTTATGTTACCAAGTCTCACAAACTAATGGGTAGGCAACGAGGCTAAATACTCCCTAAGCCTTAGACTTAATACATCAGGCGCGTACTTTCCTCAACCTCATGAGGACTAATCCAGATCTTAACAAGTATGCAAGTGTTTAAGCCCAGAAATAGGCCCAAGAGGCCTAAGATTAGTACTCTTACTAATCTCCTTATCTCTAGCACTTCAGGACTTAAAGCTTATTTTGATTTGGTCTAGAACTTAAGTAGATCCCATAATCAAACGCTAAGACTATAATTTTGTTTCTAATTATTTTTTCTCCTTTTTGCATTTTGTATCTCCTCCTCTTTTCCTTCTCAAGAAATATTTTTAATCATTTCATGAAATTCTCCTTCCTTTCTCTATTTTTTCTTTCAATATGTATTTTTTTTTGTGAGAACCCCTCAGAGAATTGAATTTCCATTTTTTTTGCACTTTAACACCCCCCATGCCTAAGTTTTGCAATGTCCTCATTATAAACTAGGTGGGTATGAATTCAGCTTGGTTCAAAGATTAGAACAGGGTCATAGGGTGGGTGAACAGGTCAGGATGATTGTTGCAGACGATTTCAAGATTTGATACAGGTACCAAAGGTGGGGTCGACTGTTGTAAAGTTGGACCCTAAAGTGCAGTAGGAATGCAGCTCAAAAGGATGATCAGAAGGGTCTCAAGTTTTTAAAATGATGGGTTGCCTCTTGTTAAGTGCTAAATTCAATGCCTTTAGCTGAGCAGAAGGTGGTCAAAGAGAAAGGGTGGTCAGTGATGATAACGTCACCATTAGCCATATCTAGCTTTAATTAGTCAAAATCCATTAATAAATGTTCCTACATAACCACCAAAGGACCGTAATTCACTACACATCCTTTCTGAGAGTTTAACATGAAACCATGGTTAAAACTATAATTTTACCATTATATCATGAATGTAGAACAACTGTAGGTTTTCTCAGGGGTTTATTAAAGGTTAAATATGCATTAAAGTCTAACAAGAGGATCCGTGTAGACGGAAACGGGTTTTCACGTGTTACGAGAATTAAATGACATCTAAAACCCTAAAAATAGACCTACTTAATTCACTGAGGTTCTGGTCAGGATAAAGTTCACCTAAACCCTCTAAAAATCATAGAAAAATATTCTCTATGGTTTGGCATCTTTTATTTGACCATTGGAACCCATTTTGACCTAAAACAGAGTCTCAGACAGATAGTTGCCCTAATTTGGGCTTATGTGCAATTTATCCAATCAAACTTTGTCAAAACCTAAATCTAACTTCACCATCATATTATTTGGATCCAAATTAGATTTTTATCAAAATTTAGGCCCAATCAGAGATCGCCTTGACCTATTTTACATTTCAATCCTGTCTGACCCTTTCTCTCACAGTATGCCCCTAACTTTTGAAATAATTGTAAAAGGGTCCCTAAATTTATCATCATTCTTCGCTAAAAGGTCCTCTCACCATTTTTGGAAGGTTGGACCTTCACTGTTGAGTTTTGAGCGAGGATTCTTGCTTGATTCTCAATCAAACACTCCCAAAATTGAATGGGAGATTCCTTGAGAAATTCCCTTCCAAATGGGTCCATTCATGAATCCTAACTTGTTCCCAAATCCTCAAGTGAACCTTTCAAAGGTTCACATGTCCTACTTGCATGAAAATCGTGTAGTTGCAAGCTTGGTTCCAAGCTTGGAACTCCATCCTAAGCCTATAAATGGAGCCTTGAGACATGCCTTTCTTAGCTAGGTTTTGGCCCAAAAGCCTTCTTTAAACTCCCTCTCCGACCACGTTCCACCCTAGCTCCACGACCTCCATCCCCTTCATCCTACAGACATCTAACGGTCAAATTGGCTTGTCCATCTTCTTGCTCATCCTCATCTGTGCCTCGCCAGCCAAAGAGAGGGCAGTCTCCCCCTCTCTTCGCTGCCATCTCCCTCAAGGAGCACGCTTCTTCCACAGCACCAACCATCACACCGGCGCTCGTATTCCTTCCCATTCATCCATTAAATTAGGTCCTATCTCTTCCTTTCTCCCTCTACTTCACTTTCCCCTCACTTACCCTCACAAACAACCACCATCTCAACCCTAACGCCTTCACCTTCCTCCGCTTCGACGAAGCTTCGGTGATGCCTATCCGCCGCTCCACCGCATAAATTGTGCCGCTATCACCTCCATCAGCTCTTCCATGTCCTATAGATCTAAAGACCTAACCTATTCCACGTTATTGACCACTCCATCTCCCCACCGAACTAACCCACTTCTACACACCTACTCTGACCTCGTTTGACCACTTCACGGCCTCTCATGACATGCTACCACCTCTGTCACCTTCGCCAAGACCAGGCGAAGCTTCTGAGATGTTCTAATGCTATCGTAAGGCCTTAATTCATGTTCTCAGGTCCTATGTCCGAGCACCACCGTCGCCACCTCTTTCTCCGGTTACAGCAGCTACATCAGGTTGAGTTTGCCCCCATGCCTAGTTTTTGCTAGTCCCTAGCAAACTCAAGCAATAACCCAGCTCTCCAAGTGGACTAGCCAACCCAATCGATCTTACTTTAGAAACATGTTAAGTTCAAACTTTAGACCTAAGGTTCTCAAGTAGTTGCTAAGTTACAGACTAGGTCAGCTAAAGATGAGTTGCAGGCACAGGTTTCCCTGATTTCTAACTCTACTCTAGGGTTTATTGATCCCAGAGATTAAAGCATCCGTGCATGTGCATTGGTCTGAGTTATTTGAGGTTGGTATGATTGCCAACCTAGAAAGAGAGTAAGAATGATTTTTTTTTCTTTGGAATATATATTTTTATTTGATTACTCTAAATTTAACCTTAGATCTGCTATCAACACGGTCTGTGTCGGATTCATTGTCCCCATTACCGAACCTCGAAGGGTGCCTGGCTTTTGATGCTTCAAGATTGCACTGCCCATAGCAACTCCAAGAACTCCTAGCAATCGACACTTCAAGATAGTATCGCCCATGGATTTCTTAAGCGAATTCAGGCCTGTGGCGATCGGCACTTCGAGATAGGGCCACCCATGGTACCTAAACCGCACAATGTGCTTACATGCCCCTAGAAGGATGGATATCTGATAAACGCCAGTTTATCATCATTCTTATGCATTAAAACAAACCCAGCTCTTAGGATTTTACTTCGCAAACGGGTTTTTGGGCTGCATTTAGGCATAAAATAGGTTAGGCATGCATTGCATTTTTTTATTGTCTTTTTAATATGTTTTTGTGAGTGTTAGGGATGTACAGATATACAGATCCCTAAAACCCTAGCACTCAAGAAGGCAAATGGTGAAGGAGAAGCCCAGATTAACTGGAACTCAGCTTGATCCAACTCACCACAACTGGAACCTAGCTCACTTGAACTAGGGTTAGCTCATCCCAGCTCCATTCGGCTAATCTCAGCTGAATGGCAACTCAAGAGAGTTCATCTTAGCTCACCCTAGCTCAAGTCAGCTAAGATCCAGCTCAACTTAGCTGAGTCTAGCTCATCTCAGCTCCCACTAGTCCACAGGGAGCTCTAGCTAGCTCAGCTGAGTTGACAAGAGTTCACCCCAGGTCAGATCCAGCTACATCCAGCTCCACTCAACTCAAGCCAGCTGAAGAAGAACTCATCCCAGCTCAGGAAGCTCAAGTCCAGCTCCCGGGGACTTAAAGTTTTGCTAAGAAACTAGCAAAAGATAAGCATGGGGGTGTGACAAACGACAATTTATCATCATTCTTATGCATTAAAACAAACCTAGCTCTTAGGATTTTACTCTGCAAACAGGTTTTTGGGCTGCATTTAGGCATAAAATAGGTTAGGCATGCATTGCATTTTTTTATTATCTTTTTAATATGTTTTTGTGAGTGTTAGGGATGTACAGATATATAGATCCCTAAAACCCTAGCACTCAAGAAGGCAAATGGTGAAGGAGAAGCCCAGACTAGCTGGAACTCAGCTTGATCCAGCTCACCACAGCTAGAACCTAGCTCACTTGAACTAGGGTTAGCTCATCCCAGCTCCATTCAGCTAATCTCAGCTGAATGGCAGCTCAAGAGAGTTCATCTTAGCTCACCCTAGCTCAAGTCAGCTAAGATCCAGCTCAACTTAGCTGAGTTTAGCTCATCTCAGCTCTCACTAGTCCACAAGGAGCTCTAGCTAGCTCAGCTGAGTTGACAGGAGTTCACCCTAGATCAGATCCAGCTACATCCAGCTCCACTCAACTTAAGCCAGCTGAAGAAGAACTCATCCGAGCTCAGGAAGCTCAAGTCCAGCTCCCGGGGACTTAGCTTAGCTCAACCGAGTTGAGCTAAGCTACCTTAGCTGCCTCAACCAGCTTGATTCTCCCAAGAAGCACCAGACCTAGCTCACCTCAGCTCATTATGGTAGAAGCTACCTTACTTTAGCTCGGCTTAGTAGCTAGCAAAGAACTAGCAAGCTAAGCCAGCTAGAGTAGCTCCATGCCAGCCTCTTCAGCAGCAGCCAGCTCCAATTTCAACTCTTGACTTCTCCTCCTCAGCTCCTCCCTCCAAACCCTAGCTCCAACACCTTCTCCTCTACTCCTCCATTAGCTAAGCTAGCTTAGCTTAGCTATGCTCCAACTTCCTTGGCTTGTAGCACCCCAAAAACCCACCTAACAACTCCACCCAACTAGCTCCACCTAAGCTCCACATAAGCTAACCTACTTGGCACCAACCTAGCCTACCCACCACCTCCAAAAGACACCTAAAAGTGGCTCCAAAACCACCCTAACCACCCCCTTGATGGGGCCACTTTTCCCTCCAAAATTCCCCTTCATCTCCACCACACAATTCCCCTTGAATCCATCACCATCCACCTAACCCCCCTTCTAGAAGACCCTATGTTGGAGCCAAAATGGTGGTGTCTCTCCACCACCAAAAGCCACCAACACCACCATAACCACCCTCTTTAACACCCCTTGGGTTGGCGCCACACACCCTTGGCCGTAGGATCATCAACCACCTCCATCCTTCCATCCTAGCCCTCGATTTCAAGGGGCACCTTAACCCCCCATCCTATCCTATAAAAAGACCACTACCCACCACCATTCAAGACATCCTTGGATAGCAAATTCAATCTCATATTCCACCTAGAAACCCACATCCAAGAGAGAAGAAGAAGAAGAAGATTAAGGGGATATTCTGTCCCCTTGGTGCCTTCCCCTCTTCCCTTCTCTCTTGGGTCACGCCAGCCAAAGGAGAAGCCAGGCAAGGAAGATCTTTGGAGGAGATCTTGAAGGTGGTCCACGCCACCTTGGAGGAGTTTTTGAGGGTGGTGCACGCCCACCCCTCGGAGAGAGCATTGAAGGTGGTAACTTCCACCTTGGAGGAGCTCTCAAGGAAAGAGAAGATGGAGGCCCTCTTTTCAAGCCAAGGAGTAGCTAGGCTTAGAGCAAGAAGACTCCCTTCTTCACCCAATTTTGCAGGAGGATTAGTGTTTCTTTATTTGCTTTTAAATTTATTTAGTTCTAGTAGAAGCATTCCTCTACTTGTCCTTGAAAAGAACACTAATTCTAGTCAATTAAATTGCCTTCTTTTAGCTTTTTATTGCAATTGTTACTTTTGGTTCTAGCACTTGTTTCACCACTTCTTCCTAATTACTCTAGGCCTCCACTTGCCTAGAGTGAGCTTAGGAAGAAGATATTTCTATCTTTTAAATTTTAGTTAAGCAATTGTAGGTGTTAGTACTTTCCGTTACAATTTGCATTTTGCCCTCGTCTTTTCAAAATAAAAAAATTATATATTTAAAATACCAAAAAGAAAGTTGAGATCTATTTGTAAGCAAGAGGATTAATTTTGCAACCATTTGGCCTCCTTGGACGACCCTAGATACTTCCCCTATCTAGGATATAAATTTAAAAGCGTATGCGAATTCACGTGTTACAACGATGTTAAAAACCTGCTTTTGTAAATCACGCGTATTTCGCTATTAATATCCTAAGAGACAAGCACCTAGGAGGTGACATGTTATCATCACATCCTCAAAGTGAGTATATACTCCACCTCTCTTGCTGCAGGAACTCTTCCAATCAAATTGTATTTTCAGGCTTCTCCTAAATCAGAACTAAGAGAACCAAATTTTCTTTAAGAAATGAATTAGGGTGATCACTATTTACACAGGACCAAGTGTGTGTGAAATGTGGATGCTTAGGTTACGAGGACTCGTAAACCAAAAGGTAGAAAAAGACATCTGGTACTATCCAACCTTTAACTCAAACCCTAGCTTTCCTTCCTCAACCTCTTAAGGAATGATCCGCAACTTAACTCCTACTTAAGTTTTTAAGTCCACAAAGGATCCTAAAGGTCTAAAGCTAGTATCTCAACTTAGCTTCTAAATTCAGACACTTAGAGTCAACTTAGTCTAACCTAAAGCTCTGGTCTACCTAAGAATGTAGGGCCCAGCCAGTTAAGCTTAATGCAAAATGTTTTTTTTTTTTCAATGCAAATGTATGCAATGCACAATGCTTTAACTAAATGCATGAATGCACCATGTATAAATGCTATGTATATCCCCAAGTACACCCCCCCTTGCCTGAAATCTACAATGTCCCCATTTCATAGAAGGATATTACCTGGGTTAGAGATGGGCTGCCGTTATTTTGCTAGCAACTGAGTAGCCAAAGAACCTACAAATTGGGTTTAAGGATCATAGAAATAGGCCCTAAAAATGAGCAAAGTAATGCTGGCCTAGAAAATAGGTAACCTAGGATGTTGGCGAGTTGATGATGAATCTCGATAGTAAATGCTCGCTCAACCAGGATGGGGATGAAATCATCCTAGGTCACCAGAGGAGGTTCTAAAGGATAAACTGGCATAACAACCTCCAAAGGGGTAAGGGGGGGATGACAAGGATCCTCCAAAAGAAATGGGGAAGGAATGGTGTAGAAATAAATCCCCAGGGTGATGGATTGACCATAGAAAGCATCAATCCATACCTGGTACCCCATTACAAGAGATATTGATCTGTTAAGCCCCCCGGTCAAAACAGTGGTGAGAATGTCTTTAAGCCAGGGATTGTCCAGGGTGTCTAAGTTTCGAGGTTGCGGGATGGCCATAAGATCAAGGTTAGGTCTAATCGACTTAGTGTCCATTCCTAACAACCTTCCTAATTCCTCAATCACATCCCTAGCATCCCTTGTACTATCACAAGTATCTTCCTACACTTCATCAGTGATCATTTCAAGGTATGGAGTCAAAATTTCACCTTCAGGCATAGGCGAATTAGAGGGTGACTCAGAATCAAATGAAGGCATGTTGGAAGCAACAAATCTAGGGATTATCCTATCAATGTCATCCTTGGGTTCTTGTTCTTTACTCAAATCCTCCCCAAAGTCTATATGTGAATCCACATTAATCTCAGATGTTGCTTCCAAATTTTCCATTATTTCATCATGAGAGATATCATCAATAGGTGTGCTAAGGAAACCTAATTTGGTCAACTTTGTGACATCCTCGGGGGCTAATTCTTCAAATAAGACATAATCACCCTTAGTGTCACTCCAAATCTTGAATGTAGGTTCCTCATATAATTCATCCTTATCCTCATCATACGATTCATCATGTACTCGAGGTCTAGAATCATCTAAAATCTCAGCAGATCCCATAGGGCATTCTATCTGGGGTAAATGGTTTACATTGGTAACATCGAAGTCCTAAGATAGGTGAATTTCTTGAGGGTTAGGTTCCCTAAGGGTGGGCTTGAGTTCCGTCTCGTGATCAGAAGGGAGGGTGGGATTAACAACCTTACTTCGGCCCACCTCATCAAATTTGACGAAAATACTATCATCTGGGTCGAGGTCTTCCAATGGTACCATCATTCCCTTTTTTTTTACTCCAATATAATTCAGGTGGATACCCAACCTGATCATCATCTTCCTCAGGTTGCCACCTTTCTTCATTCAATGTATAGCCACTTTCATACATATCCTCCTCCTACTTAAGGAGTGGACCTCTCAAGGAAGTGTCATCTAGTGGGGAGGTTTCAAAATCAATCCTTGAAAAGTAGGTATTCTCCCTTACATAATCCCAAAAATTTCCCTCCAACTTAGGGTGTGCCACAGGAGATGCATCTAATGTAGAGGGGTGCACTTCATCCTCAATGGTGTAGATTGGGTGGCTAATTTCATCTTTTTCTTGTTGGCCTGCTCTCGAAGATTCTCTTAATAATTCAATCATTTTGTCTTGCATTTTCTGTATTTGCATCTTCAAGGAGGAGGTCATTATTTCTATAAGGAGAGAAGTTAGGCTCAGGCTTATAGTACCTAGGAGTTTCTGTCCAACCATTATAATCATTCAGGGAGGGTGGGTTGGGTAGTTCTATGGTGTGTGGGATATTAGGCAAGGCAAATCCCGCTCCTAGGTTCTACTCACTGATTTAGGGCTTAACCAGGTCAATACTCCTATAATAGGAGTAAAAAGGACCCCAATGATTGTCATTATGTCCATCAAAGGATGGACCATCTCGGTGTATGGGATCAAAGATTGCAGAGTGGGGGTAAGGGTGTAGGAAAGATGTGAAAGGATGAAAGTCAACGTAGTCCATTCTAATTCACACCACAATCAGATTCCTCCTAATACAAACACAAATCAGAGGACTTTTTAGGTCTTTAATCAGTTAGGCATTTGAGATTTAAGTCCACTTGTAGGTGATAAATCAATTTGTTCAATCAATTTACGCACCTATTGTCGACCTACGAAATGCCTAAAAAGACCTAGTTGGAACTTAGGTGCTGTTCCCTAAAGTTCAAATGGTAAAGTACTGCAAGGATGGAAGATCGGGGGATGCAAGTAGGCCTAAGCCTTCCTTTGAATCTTTGCTTTCGCAGTGCTTCTTAATTGCCCTAAAAAATCCATGACAGGGTATCCCCCTCCTAGGAGTTACAAAACCTTTGATCTTGAGTTCTGAAGACTTTAGAATCCAATGGTAGGAGGGTTCTTACCTAGCTGCTCAAAAACCTAGCAATGTCTAAATGCATGCCTTAGTGCCCAATCATACATGTGTGCGATCGCCGTAAAATTTTGAGTTTGAGTTTTGAAACTCACGACAAGTTTTCAACTCAAGTTCTTGGTTTTTAGTGTTCCTCCTTAACTTAAAGTCCTTTTTCAAGAAAAATATGTGACCACTTGTTAGATCTTTTCGATTCAATTAGGTGGTCTTGCAATTAAATCCAGATGCACACGCGTGAACAATATGGAATGCAAAGAAAGAGGATGTACCTTTCCTCCAGCAATCAGCAATGCAAGATGCACGCAAATGCAAGCAAAATAAATCTAGAGGTTGCTCATTCATACCTAAATGGTTGTTCTAAGGTAGGCAGCTTCTAGCAGGCAACTTGTGTTTTTGTTTTTTGTTTTTTTTTTTACAATCAAGAAACATAAAATCAATCCACAAAAGAAAGTAAAAACCTAAGTCTAAATAAATGGGAACAGACTCCCGCAAAAATTACCCACACAGGAACCTAAAAGAAGGTTGGGGAACAAGCCCCTAAAATGTACCCAGAACAAGGGTCTTAAACCAAAATGTGCAAGGAAAATTAAGTCTAAAGTCTTAATCCTACTCTAATCAAATCAGAGACTAAATGTGCGGAGATGATCATCAAGTCCTCGTCCTTCCCCTCCTGGCAGTCTGGTTCCTTGCAAAATGGCTCGAACAATTTCTCCTCTGGTGATGTCAAGAGACACCTCTCACAATGGCTGGTGTGATGGCGAGTCGTAGAATGTGTCGAAGAATGTATTCACTCGCACCAGAAAAATAAGATACAGAGTTAAATGTGCTTCAAAAAATTTGAATCAATGTGAACAAGTGAATGAATGAGATTTAATTAAGCCCGTTGCCTCCCCAGCAACGGCACCATTTGACGAGTCGATTTTTTCTTTCGTTGTTTCGCATAAAGAATGTCATGTTGTAGTAAGCTAGTGGTGGAAAATCGCCAATCAAAATAATAAAAATAACCACTCAATTAGGAGTGGGTCATTTCCACAGGGAGGCAATGGCCTATTTAAAACTTTCTACTATTGAATCCAAATGTTCACTATTTACTTCTCCCAAAAATCCAGCTAAAATCGCCTTTAGATTAAGAAATCAATGTGAGATAAAATTGGAATCATATTTATGAGAAAGATGAAGGATATGATTATAAATTTAACATAATAAAATATTCATAAAACAAAAATCCCCTCTTGCAAATCTATCACTGGCAGACATTTGCTCACTAATATAGTATAACATTTAACTTAGGTGAGACTAATAAGATGGAGGAAGAGATATAAAAAGAATGCAGGAGAAATAAAGAAGAGTAGAGGGACAGGCCAGCAAATGCCACAATATGTCCTCCAATATTTAATTAAAAAAATGAAGTTCTCAATGGCATGTAAATGTAATAACTAATACCCCATTTACTATAGCAAAACAGGGGAATGGCTTCCCCTTAGGCTTGCGCACGGAGCAAGGGATGGCTGGTGGGGAGGAACTCGCCGGAGGTCAAGTGGAGAGAGGGCTTCGTGGCAGTGGCGGCGGCGCGTTGCGAGGTGGCATGGGCTGGCCGGACGGAGGAGAGAAGAGGCGGCGGTGGCTGTCGCTGCTGCTCTGTGCGTGGAGCTGCTAAAGGGCGCGCACTCGCGCGCGGCTGTTGGAGGTGTGCATGGAAAGGAAAGGGCGTGTACGGCTGATGTGCGATCGAGCGCGCTGTTGAAGGCTGGTGGAGGCACTACGGGGGGGGTGCAGCGCTGAGGGAGTGATGCGTGCTGCGAAGGTGTAGCTGGAGGCACGTACGGTGCTGCTGCTGCGGGTAGTGGTGCAGTGCTGCTGCGGGTGTAATGAAGGCGCAGCAAGGGGGCGCGCACAGTGCTGCTGCTGCGGGAATGTCTAGGGAGTGCAGCGCTGAGGGCATCGTGTGCCTGTGCACGGTGGAGGTGTGCTCTCAACGCACGTAGGTGCAGCGTTGGCGCGTTGCTGGCTTGTGCATGCTGCAACCACGCGTGGAGTGGAGACCTGGATGGTCGCGCACTGCGTGGAGTTGGAGGTGGCTACTGCTACGCGTAGGGATGGCGTGGCGCTGGGTTTGTTTTTGAGGTGAAGAGAAACACAGGAAGAAGAAGAAGAAGATATGGGGCCGAGCTTCAGATGTTCGGGAAACTTCCCGGACGTCCTAACTGACGGGGGAGATGAAGATGTAGGGCGTGGAGTTGTGGCGGTTGCGGTGGTGGTTGCTGGTGATGGCGGTGAGGGTGTGATGTTGATTCTAGTGAGCATGGTGATGGATGCGTGGCCATCGGGGACACGCTCATGGTGTTGGCACGAGTCCACCAGCTTGGCGCGGCAAGTTGTCACCTCGCTGGCCCACGGTGTGGTGGAGCTCAGCCTTGGGGACCATTGTGGTGGAGTGGAGTACACGGTGGTAGAGTGGGATGGTGTCTCCCCGTGCATGGTCATCTCCTCCTCCCTTTGTAGCTACAGGTGATGAATTTGAAAACAAAGTGGTGGGATCAGATCCTCTTCATGGCCAATGAATGCCTGCAGCTGTGCGTGAATGGGTGTGCGAGGAGGAGAAGCAGCTGTTACCTGTGGAGGAAGAGAATAAGAAAATAATAAAATATTATGGTTATTTATGAACAAACCCTTAACTCCTATGTTAAATTAAAACAATGCATGCAATGAATGAATTATGCAATTAAGCTAAAAAAATATGAAGTAATTTATTTACATCCTAATATATGCTAGCTAAATGTTAAGGATATCTTAATATCTAGGCATTTACACATTTAAATAGACCACAAATATGGGCTAATCAGAGTTCTTCATCAAGGAACTCCCAGACTACACCGAATTCTTCTAGGTGCCTTTTTATGCACTCAATTCCAGCTGACGATGACACAAGCCACACCAATTTAAAAGCCTCACCTCGGTAGCTTTGCGAAGGACATGTGGGATATATAATCCCACATCGTGGAATTACAAGCTCCTGATGGCAGGTAAATTGATTTTGTGGTTGGGGCTTATCGCCTCCAACCACAGGGTGAGGTCCCACCTCCCCCAACACACCCGACCCGACCACCTAAGCTAAGCACTCCTCGCTCATCACCACCCCCTGTGAGCCTGGACCCGGGTGTGGACGATCCGATTACCTGGCCATCTAAGAGAGAAAGAGGGGAGGAGGAAAAAGAAGATAGAGAGAACGGGGAAGGGGGGTTTCGCTCTGTAGAGTGGCTAACACTTAGCCAAAATTTGAAGGGTGCGTAGCCCTTGTGCATGAAGAGAAGAGAAGGCTGAAGAGGAGAAGGCTCTGTGTAGAAGAAGAGAGAAGGAAAGCTCTGAGAGAAGGAGACTTTGAAGAAGGAAAGAAGTGTTAAGACCTGTGCCATCAAGGTTCTTTAAGACGTCTGGGACTAGGGCCAGACGTCTGGTCAGATGTCTGGACACCCTTCCAGATGTCTGGAAATTAATTTTGCGTGCGTACGATCGCGAGTCTGCGCGCGTGTCGCGTGCAGACTGAAACCCAGCTGCCCTCTTCTCTTTCTCTCCCCTCTCCGACCTGCAGAAGCCTTTCCCCCACGCCTACAAATATCCCCTTCCCTCTCCCTCGTTTGCCATCGCACATCCATCTATCCCCCATCTTCCTTCAGCGAGGGTGAGAGCGAGCAGCAGTTACGGCCGAGTGCAGCGGCGGCGAAAAGAAGAGCAGCGAGAGGGAAAAGAAGAGAGCGCGCGTGCCATGAGGGAGAGAGAGCTCACCAGAACAGCTCGAGGTTGGCCGGTGTGTGCAAGGAAGAGTGTGTGTCGGGGAGGTTTCCCCGATGCTGCTGCAGCAGAGCAGTGGATGAGCGGCTCCGCGGCGAGGACGCGCGTAGCGGGAAGAAGACGAAGGAGGTTCTGATTCTGGGATTTTTCCCAGAATCAGACGCCTGGACCTACATCCAGATGACGTGGGCGACATCTGGAGGGAGCTCCAGACGACTGAGAGGTACGCATTCTCCTCCTTTACTTCCTCTTACGGATATGGCCATGCAGGCCGTTCCGCCGAAGTTCTGTCTCATGCCGTGTTAAGAGATTTTTGCGTACGTGTGCAGGATTTGCTTCGGGAAGGCACGGGACACGCCCTCCCATGTGGTTCAGACGTCTGGGCGAGTCACCAGATGGTGGAGAGCATCTCCAGACGTCTGGGGAGATAGTCGGATGTCTGGAACTAGGTCCAGACGGTTCAGCAGGACCCTTGAACGTCTGAGGAGCAGCGCAGAGCGAGGCATGATCTGGACCCCTTTTTAAGACGTTTGGAAGATGTTCCAGACGTCTGATTTGAGTCAGAGTTGTCATCTTTTACCCGTTTAGGGTCCGTTCGAAGTCCGATTTCCACGTTTAAGAATCTGTTCTTCTCAGAATAAGTTCCTCTACTTGTTTAAAATACTTTTATCCTGTTCTGAGTAATTTCTTGTGGTTGATCCTTGTGTAGGACCTCATTTTGTTACAGACTTGGGGGTTGCGGAGGCACGTGGACCTGCTGATTGAGCCCCCATTACTCCTGGTTTTGCAGGTAGAGTGGCTTCCCTTAGTTAATTACAAAACATAAATGCATATCTGGAATAAATGATAGATCCTAGGTTAGGGCATGAATCCTAGGACCAGAAACACTAGATTGAATGATAGATCCTAGGGTATGGCATGAATCCTAGGACTAGAAACACTGGAACGATTGTATTGAATGACTGAATTGCAGTCTTGGATGAGTAGATAGAATAATAATTGCCTGTAATTGGATATCATCTACCTGTGAAATGTAGAGTACTGTTGTTAGTAACTGTTACATGTAATTCCTGTTGTTTGAAATTAAATACGAGCTGCATGTATATAAATTGGAAAAGAAAGTTTGAATGTTGGAAACACGTGCTATATGCGAATAAACCTGAAATGATGAAACCTAGTATGGCTTGGCCTGAGAAACATGAGCATGAACCCTACGGGGAATTAGGAGTAGAGCTCCTGGAAATAAATAGAGTGGAACTGGAAAAGTGAACGGGAAAGTGTGTTGTCTCTTGGGTATGTGGTACCAAGGGAAGCACATGTTACCTCTTAGTGCAGAGTGGAGTTAGCCGCCCTAGGGTTGAGACCCGAGGTTAGGTCTGGCCACTTTGTACTGACTTTTGGCTCTCGCGTACACAGTATCGGGAAGAGCTACTAGTGTAGGGAGAGAGCTAGCCACCCCACGTGGCCCGGGGTTCAGCTAGCTATCCTACACCAACTTGTTAGGCCCACTGGGCAAACCAGGGTAGTCAGGCAAGGGTGCACGGACTGTGGAGGGGCGAGACCCCTGTTTGGTTACTGTGGCGGGGCTGGACCCCTGTTACTGAGAGGGCTCTGCCCTATACTCGTTCCGTGCTGTGCTTTGGGCGCACCCGTTAACGGAAATGACTTACCGCGTGCCAGTGCGGGGTAGCTACGCTTGCATTTATCGGGTGTGCCGTAATCACCGTTATGTCTGTCAGCGACCTTGGGGTGGTTGACTGAGGATAGGACCACCACGGGGGACTCTCCCGGCCAAGAGAGCACCACATGCTACTTCTACTTTTCGGAAAAGACTACAATCAAGATTGTTCCCACGAGGAACATTCGAGATCAAGAGAAAGACCTGAGAAATAAACCAAGAAAGAGTAAATAGATAAATAAAGAAAGAAATTAAAAACAACAACTACCTGTCCACCTTTACTGTTTTTCTTAGCTAGCTGGTTGCCACTCTACTCAGCGTTTTGCTGACGTGTCGTACTTACCACCTTTTTCAGGTCCAGGTGTTGAGCAGCTAGAGCCTACAGCTGTGGAGGGTGGTGGGCCTAGTAGAGCCAACTAGTTGTACTTTTGTTGTGCCCATTTTCTGTAGTAATGAGTATTTTGTTATACTCTTGTACTCTTTTATTGTAAACTTCATATTTCTGTACCTATTTTAATTTCTCTACTGTTGTGGTGGTGTGTACTGTAGTAGTTCTTTTCTTTATGTTGTACTTTTGTTATTTTTAGTTGCTTGCATGGTGAATGTGGTTTATTTTACTGCATTTTGGTTACTTTCTAGTTGGACGACTGGGTCTTGGGATCAGTCGAGTCGGTCCGATTCTCGTGTCCTGTAGGGATTCGGGAATCGGGTCATAACAAGATGGTATCAGAGCAAGGTCGTCCTGAGAAGTGAACCAACTAGTCGGAAAATAACCAATTCACGTGCTTGTAACTAGAGTAACCAACACAACGTATCTTTTGACATCTGTTCTAGGGTTCCTTCATTGAATGTCGATTGGTATTGACGTCTTTTCTGTTCTGTATTCGCGTCTCCTTTGCAGGAGATGCCTTGACGAGGAGGTAGCGAGGCAAGCCGTGGATGCGGCCGACGATGAGGTCGGAGGGGCGGGCGCGTTGAGCTCGACGCCTAAGTGGACCAGCCACTGCTCCCGGGCATTCAAGCCTAGGACCTCGCCTAGCTGATACGGGAGATCGTGCGAGAGGAGCTTCACCCACCGCCACAAGCGCCTCTCCCTGGGGCTGCGGAGGGGGAGTCCTCTGTGGGACCACAAGACGAACACGGCACTGGATGTGGGGGAGAGGGTGGGCCTCCACCACCCCCACCTTCCTTCGACACTTCCGAGCACAAGGCCTCTTTACCTGGAGGCATACCAGCTTCTCCACTTTAGTGCCACTACGAGCTTTTAGAACAATTCCGGAAGCTGAAGCCCCCTTCCTTTAAGGGGGATGAGGACCCGACCGAGGTGGAGGACTATCTCGAGCTGATTGAGAAGGTATTTGACACCCTTCGCCCCCCTATGGAGTGCCGCGTGGCCTTTACCACGTACCAGCTGGAGAGCGCGGCACACAGGTGGTGGAGGGCGTTTAGAGGTCAGGAGAGGGATGAGCCGACTTGGGACCAGTTCGTCACCCTCTTCTGCGAGCAGTACTTCCCCCAGACGTGGCAGGACTAGAGGAGGCAGGAGTTCCACACTCTCCGCTAGGGGACGATGATAGTGAGCGCGTACTGCACGCGTTTCCTGGAGCTGTCTCGTTTCACAGTGACAGCCATAGCTACCGAGGAGGAGCGCCTTTGGAGGTTCACCGAGGGGCTCCGGCCTGCTATTTGGGGGTATGTCAAACCCCTGAAGCTGCCTACGTTCTTGAGGGTGGTGGAGGCAGCTATGACGTATGAAGAAACCAACCCGTCCGCATGCGACATTGATAGTGGGCGGAAGAGGCCCTATCGGCCAGACTTCTCACAGGGTCGACGAGAGAGGAGGCACGTGGCGCCCGCAGGAGAGCCGTCACACTTTGCGAGGCCGTCAGTGGCCTTTGGGGGCCCTCGACAGGGGCCAGCTGCTAGCATCGGACCCCCGCCCAGCCGTCAGCAGGGACCCACTGAGGGCGGGAGTAGAGTCCCCCTTTGCTACCAGTGTGGCCAGCCGGGCCACATCAGGAGGGACTGCTCGTCTAGGGTAGGAGGCCAGCAGATGCTCCCCGTGCTGGGCACTGGAGAGCGAGCAGGAGGTCGCTGTTTCCAAGCTTGAGGAGGAGGACAGCAGTCGTGGGGAGGGTACTGGCCAGCGGCTACCTGTCCGACTCAGAGTGTGGCTGCTTCGTCCGCACCTAGGGTTGAGGGGCATATCAATGCCCTGACACACAGGGATGCCAGAGCTTTAGGATCAGTGGTGGTAGGTATGGTTGCAGTTTCTAGCAGACTTGTTTACATGCTTTTCGATTCCAGCGCTATGCACTCATTTGTCGCTGCCAGTTTTGCGGTTAGTTTGGGGCAGGATTGTGTGTTGTTAGAGGATCCGTTTGTGATCAGAGGTCCAGGTGGTCAGCTGTTTATAGATGAGGAGGTGTACACAGGTTGTGAGGTCAGAGTTGGGGGACACAGCCTTCCCGCTGACCTGATCGTGATACAGATGGAGGACTTTGGTTTGATTCTGGGGATGGGCTGGCTGTTCGCTTACCACGTCTTGGTGGACTGCATTGAGAGGAAGATCGTCTTCTCCATACCGGAGTTGCCTTCTTTCGAGCTCCACGGGCAACCAGTGGACGGAGGTTTCAGGTGCATTTCTGCACTTCGGGCGGTGAGACTTTTGGGCCAGGGGTGCGAGGGCTTTCTAGCTTGTGTGGTGGCGGAGCCCAGCCCTATGGCAGACTTTCAGAGTATCTCGATGGTCAGAGAGTACCCCAACGTGTTCCCAGATGAGTTGCTAGGACTATCGCCCGAGCGTGAGATCGAGTTTGAGATCTCACTAGTACCGTGGACTAACCCCATTTCTACAGCACCATACAGGATGGCACCACTTGAGCTGCGAGAGCTCAAGTCTTAGTTGCAGGACCTTCTGGAGAAGGGCTTTGTGAGGCCCAGTGCGTCTCCGTGGGGAGCCCCGGTATTGTTCGTGAAAAAGTAGGATGGTACCCTACGCCTTTGTGTGGACTACAGACAGCTGAATAGAGTTACCATCAAGAACAAGTGTCCGCTGCCGAGGATTGACGACTTGTTTGACCAGTTGCGAGGTGCCACGGTATTCTCCAAGATAGACTTGAGGTCTGGGTACCACCAGTTGAGGATCAAGGAGGCAAACGTCTCCAAGACATCTTTCCGCACCCGGTACGGACATTACGAGTTTTTGGTCATGCTGTTTGGGCTGACCAACGCCCCCGCTGCCTTCATGGATTTGATGAACCAGGTGTTCAGACCATACTTGGACCAGTTCGTAGTGGTATTATTGATGATGTGCTCATCTACTCTCGGGATCAGGCGCAGCACGGACAACACTTGAGGATGGTTTTGGACACACTAAGACGACGTAGGCTGTACGCTAAATACAGCAAGTGCGAGTTCTGGTTGAGGGAGGTGACCTTCTTGGGTCATGTGATCTCCGGGGATGGCTTGGCTGTGGACCCAACCAAGGTTGAGGCAGTGCTTAGGTGGGAGAGGCTGCGTACTGTTACAGAGATCTGCAGTTTCTTGGGACTGGCAGGCTACTACAGCTGTTTATCAGGGGCTTCTCGCTGATTGCACGTCCTATGACACAGCTGACCTGGAAGGACGTGCCCTTTTCTTGGACAAACACTTGTGAGGCATGTTTTCAGGAGTTGAAGGAGAGGCTAACTTCGACTCCTGTGCTTACCATCGCAGACAGTAGTGGCAGGTTCGCTATGTACACGGACGCCTCTTTGCAGGGGTTAGGGGGTGTGCTCATGCAGAGGGGTTACATTGTCGCTTACGCTTCGCGGCAATTGAAGCCCCATGAGCATAGCTACCCTACCCATGACCTGGAGCTGGCAGCTGTCGTCTTCGCGCTGAAGACTTGGAGGCACTACTTGTACGGTGAGACCTTTGAGATTTTCACAGATCATAAGAGCCTCAGATACTTGTTTGATCAGAAGGAGCTCAACATGAGACAGAGACGTTGGTTGGAGCTCCTGAAGGACTATGACTGCAACATTTCCTACCATCCAGGGAAGGCCAACGTGGTGGCTGATGCCTTGAGCTGGAAGTCGCCCGCCCACTTGGCCAGTTTGCAGGCGCAGAGTTGGAGCCTTATGGAAGAGATGGGCAGTTGGCGACCCCTAGAGTTACTAGGGCACTGTAGGGCAGTGACTGTGACACGACAAACGAGGCCGATCGGGATACCCGTTTTATGTCCCAGTTTTGGGCTGAGTTCCAGCAGGCCTTGGGGACACGGTTGAGGTTCAGTACAGCATACCACCCCCAGACGGACGGACAGTTTGAGCGCACAATACAGACACTTGAGGACCTTTTACGTACTTGTGTACTGGACTGGAGGGGCTCTTGGGAGGAGCACTTGCCCCTGGCAAAGTTTGCATATAATAACAGTTATCACTCGAGCATCGGCATGGCACCCTACGAGGCTCTGTACGGACGGAGGTGTACGGCACCCTTGAGTTGGGTTGAGGTGGGGACCAAGTGGGAGGTTGGCCCCAGGCTGATCCGACAGAGTCAGGAGGTGATCGAGCAGATTCACAGGTGACTCCACACTGTCAGGAGTAGATAGAAGAGCTATGCAGATCGGAAACGTAGAGAGGTGCAGTTTGATGTTGGGGATCACGTCTTCCTTCGCGTTTTTCCCATGAAGGGCCTGCAGCGGTTTGGGGTGAGAGGGAAGCTCGCGCCGAGGTTTGTGGGACCCTTTGAGGTCTCGGAGCTGGTAGGACCCGTTGCTTACAGGCTTGCCCTTCCTCCCCAGCTTTCTGGTGTGCACGACGTGTTCTACGTATCCAACCTCAGGAAGTACGTCGTCGATCCCAGTCACGTTCTGAGCCACGAGAGCGTCGAGGTGGGTGACGGCCTAACCTACCCTGAGCGGCCAGTGCAGATTCTCGACAAAGCCGTCCGGAGTCTGAGATGGAAGCAAGCACCCCTGGTGAAGGTCTTGTGGAGGAGCCAGTGGTACTAGCAGGCTACCTAGGAGCCTGAGGCGACGATGCAGGAGCAGTACCCGGAGCTCTTTGAGGGTACGTCTTTTCGGACCGGCTTCGGTCCTCTTTGAGTTTGTTATGCGTATATTGTTCTTTTTCCGCACCTTAGTTAGCGCAAGTTTCGGGGACGAAACTTCCTTTGAGTTTATTATGTTGTTTAAACCCGTGCCATCAAGGTTCTTTAAGACGTCTGGGACTAGGGCCAAACGTCTGGTCAGACGTCTGGACACCCATCCAGACGTCTGGAAATTAATTTTGCATGCGTACGATCGTGAGTCTGCGCGCGTGCCGTGCGTAGACTGAAACCCAGCCGCCCTCTTCTCTTTCTCTCCCCTCTTCGACCTGCAGAAGCCTTTCCCCCACGACTACAAATATCCCCTTCCCTCTCCCTTGTTCGCCACCCCACATCCATCCATCCCTCGTCTTCCTTCAGCGAGGGTGAGAGCGAGCAGCAGCTGCGGCCGAGTGCAGCGGCGGAGAGGAGAAGAGCAGCGAGAGGGAAGAGAAGAGAGCGCGTGTGCCGTGAGGGAGAGAGAGCTAGCTGGAGCAGCTCGAGGCCGGCTGGCGTGCGCAAGGCAGAGTGTGTGTCGGGGAGGTTTCCCCGATGTTGCTTCAGCAGAGAAGTGGATGAGCGGCTGCGCGGCGAGGACGCGTGTAGTGGGAAGAAGACGAAGGAGGTTCTAATTCTGGGATTTTTCCCAGAATCAGACGTCTGGACCTACATCCAGACGATGTGGGCGACGTCTAGAGGGAGCTCCAGATGATTGAGAGGTACGTATTCTCTTCCTTTACTTCCTCTTGCGGATACGGCCATGCAGGCCGTTCCGCCGAAGTTTTGTCTCATGCCGTGTTGAGAGATTTTTGTGTGCGTGTGCAGGATTCTCTTCGGGAAGGCGCGAGACACGCCCTCCCACGCAGTTTAGATGTCTGGGCGAGTCACCAAACGGCGGCGAGCGTCTCCAGACGTCCGGAGAGATAGTAGGACATCTGGAACTAGGTCCAAACAGTTTAGCAGGACCCCTGGACATCTGAGGAGCAGCGCAGAGCAAGGTATGATCTGGAACCCTTTTTAAGACGTCTAGAAGATGTTCCAGACGTCAGATTTTAGTCAGAGTTGTCATTTTTGACCCATTTAGGGTCCGTTCGAAGTCTGATTTTCACGTTTAAGATTCCGTTCTTCTCAGAATATGTTCCTCTACTTGTTTGAAATACTTTTATCCTGTTCTGAGTGGTTTCTTGTGGTTGATCCTTGTGTAGGACCTCGTTCTGTTGCAGACTTGGCGGTTGTGGAGGCACATGGACCTGCCGATCGAGCCCCCTTTACTCCCGATTTTGCGGGTAAAGTGGCTTCCCTTAGTTAATTACAAAACATAAATGGATGTCTGGAATAAATGATAGATCCTAGGTTATGGCATGAATCCTAGGACCAGAAACACTAGATTGAATGATAGATCCTAGGGTATGCCATGAATCCTAGGATTAGAAACACTGGAACGATTGTATTGAATCCTGAATTTCAGACTTGGATGAGTAGATAGAATAATAATTGCCTATAATTGGATAAGAGCTGCCTGTGAAATGTAGAGTACTGTTGTTAGTAACTGGTACATGTAATTCCTGTTGTTTGAAATTAAATACGAGCTGCTTGTATATAAATTGGAAAAGAAAGTTTGAATATTGGAAACACGTGCTATATGCGAATAAACCTAAAATGATGAAACCTAGTATGGCTTGGCCTGAGAAACATGAGCATGAACCCTACGGGGAATTAGGAGTAGAGCTCCTGGAAATAAATAGAGTGGAACTGGAAAAGTGAACGGGAAAGTGTGTTGTCTCTTGGGTATGTGGTACCAAGGGAAGCACATGTTACCTCTTAGTGCAGAGTGGAGTTAGCCGCCCTAGGGTTGAGACCCGAGGTTAGGTGTGGCCACTTTGTACCGACTTTTGGCTCTCGCGTACACAGTATCGGGAAGAGCTACTAGTGTAGGGAGAGAGCTAGCCACCCCACGTGGCCCGGGGTTCAGCTAGCTATCCTACACCGACTTGTTAGGCCCACTGGGCAAACCAGGGTAGTCAGGCGAGGGTGCGCGGACTGTGGAGGGGCGAGACCCCTGTTTGGTTGCTGTGGAGGGGTTGGACCCCTGTTATTGAGAGGGCTCTGCCCTATACTGGTTCCGTGCGGTGCTTCGGGCGCACCCGTTAATGGAAACAACTGATCGCGTGCCAGTGCGGGGTAGCTACTCATGCATTTATCGCGCGTGCCGTAATCACCGTTACGTCTGTCAGCGACCTTGGGGTGGTTGACTGAGGGTAGGACCACCACGGGGGACTCTCCCAACCAGGAGAGCACCATGTGCTACTTCTACTTTTCGGAAAAGACTACAATCAAGATCGTTCCCATGAGGAACATTCGAGATCAAGAGAAAGACCTGAGAAATAAACTAAGAAAGAGTAAATAGATAAATAAAGAAAGAAATTAAAAACAACAGCTACCTGTCCACTTTTACTGTTTTTCTTAGCTAGCTGGTTGCCACTCTACTCAGCGTTTTGCTGACGTGTCGTACTTACCACCTTTTTCAGGTCCAGGTGTTGAGCAGCTAGAGCCTACAGCTGCGGAGGGTGGTGGGCCTAGTAGAGCCAAGTAGTTGTACTTTTGTTGTGCCCATTTTCTGTAGTAATGAGTATTTTGTTATACTCTTGTACTCTTTTATTGTAAACTTCATATTTCTGTACCTATTTTAATTTCTCTACTGTTGTGGTGGTGTGTACTATAGTAGTTCTTTTCTTTATGTTGTACTTTTGTTGCTGTTAGTTGCTTGCATGGTGAATGTGGTTTATTTTACTACTTTTTGGTTACTTTCTCATTGGACAACTGGGTCTTGGGATCAGTTGAGTCGGTCCGATTCTCGTGTCCTGTAGGGATTCGGGAATCGGGTCATAATAAGAAAGATGAGGCTTTGAGAAGCCTTGTGTTCACTTAAGCCGTCTAATGCACAGGACCGACGTTTGATAACCCCTTTGAGATTAATGCTCTTAGTTTATTTCATGACATGAAAATTGGCTAAGTGGTCCTGATTACTGTAGTAATATTGATTAGCTAATATATATGTATCTAGATTAAATAATTGGCGATATAAATCACCATTGGTTTTGCTCTAGGTTTCTCTTTGCTATGTCAAATTCTTCATATACTCATGTTATACATTGATGATTAATTTTGAGCAATTATTATTCATTGCATATCATTATTTGGCTTATTTTCTTGTGCTCATATATATTAATTGAGATTAGCGCTTGAATTCCTAGTTACTCCCTATGTTAGACCTCAGACTTCAATTCGAGTTATAAATTGTATTTGTTTAAGTGCATTTGTCCTATAGTACAATGCATATCTTAAACAACGATGAATTCGCCTTTAAATAGTCAAATTGGAGGAATTTTGTAGAACAAGCACCTTGATGAGTAGCTTGGTTTGTCTAACTATGTTCTTGTTCAGATCAATGGGCTGATGATGCATAACAAACCCAATCAGTCTAGTGGGTTGATGGATGTGAATTAATAGATGTGGAGCCCACCAGATGCTTTGTGGCTTGATAAGATGTGGAAATACGAATCTAGGGTTTGGCTGAATCAACTCAGGCTGATCAAGGTAGGTGTCTTCAAATGAAAATGGATCTGTGGAAAATGTAGGAACCCTAATGGTGGTATCAGAGTAGGACAGAATGTGGTTGTCAGTTGGATCAATGTCCGATTCTTGATCAAAAGATGGAGATGAATCATATGTGACCGGATCCGAAAGAGGCGAGTCATAATAGAAATTGATTTCGGCGGCGAGTAGGGGTTGGGATAAGATTTTGAAAGGCTCTGTAGGAGATGTGGCTGCTTTGAAATCTGGGTGCGGTATGGGCTCATCTAGAAATGATTTGAAGATTAGTTCATCTAGAGAGTCTTTTTCATGGTGCTCATCTCGATCTATTGTAAATGTCTGGAGAGTGCTTATAGGATCATGGAAATCTAAGTCTGTGAAAGATTCAAACTCTAGATTGCAGACACTCTCGACACTTATTGCTTCTAAATCCTGTAGATCATAACAGAATGATTCCAGTTCAATGGAACATGATTTTGAATTAATGATCTTGGGATCAGGGACCTCAGAGTCAGAATCAAGGAATGGGTCATGGATATTGAGGTGGTAAACTGGCTCATAATCATCTGGAAACAAAGGTTCTCCGAAATCAAAGTCTGATTCGAAATCATCGGAGAATTTGTGACAATCAGCTTTTGAACCTAATTCAGGATCAAGATTTCCACCATTGAATAAATAATGATGCATGGAGTCAACAACCTGACTTTGGTCTAACCTGGTCTCAGTTTCCAAGCTTAAAGGGGTATCCTTATTAAGCATAGGCTTAAGTTCTGGGCACCTAGGGCAGATCCAATCAAATCCTAACTCTTCCAACTCCTCTATTTTTGTATTGTAAATTGGTGTGTTGAAACGCTATGAGTTGCTACGCTATCGTATTCGATTTTGAAAACTTGTCATTGTAGTTTGAAAGTGAAGAACTCGTGTTCAACAAATAAAATTTATACTGGAATAGAAATCCCTGGTCGAACTCAAGGAGGCGGACATTTGATTAAAAATACGCGTTTGTTTTATTTGTCATGAAGCAGAATAGATGATTGAAACTATCTATCTATTTATAATAAATAGAAGAGAGAGAGAGAATATTACAAATAAAAGCAAAAAGGGATGTAGAATGAACATGGATTTCATTATCAAAGAGGTTGTTTGTTACACTACTCATTGCAACTGGAAAGCGGGAAATGATTACACTAGAAAGCAGGAAAATTCTACTCTAGAAAGTAGTAAATCTACTCTAGAAAGTAGTAAAAAGAATGGAGAGAGAGATATCCTCCTCGACGGTCGCTTGGAGGATGAGTCGGATGGGTTGACGCCTAGAAGAAGGGGAACAGAGCGGGAAGAAGGAGGATGAAGCGGGAAGAATAGGAACGGGGCAGCACGTCTTCGTCGTCGCGGGATCCGCTTCCGAAAGGGGTGTGAAAATTTGACTTTATCTCTTGTGAAGCATCCCGGGTGTGGGATAAGCTTCTCTTGAGCTTTGTAGAGGGAGAGAAGAGAAGGGATGAAAATTTCGTTTGGCGGGTGTCTCCTTTTATAGTTGCAAGGAGTGAGGGCAATTTGGTCTTTACAATTTCAAAATATTAAATAAGGGGTCTTTAGTGACGGATAAAACCGTTGCTAAAGCCCCATTTGTGGGCGACATGTGTTGTCTGCTCACCTTCCGCATCGCCCACGTCCATTAAGTCTCGACCGTTCGATCGTGAGATTAAACGGCTGAGATGCACCCTCGCCGCACCTTCTCATTACGCGCTTGCCGCATTTGATCCCACGTTACGCACGGTCGTCTGATGTGACGTGAGATCTATCGTGCGCACGCGATCGCTCGATTGAGATCGAGCGATCAATCGCGCCCGCTCACTGTGCCTCAGCATCCGCTCCTTGCGAATCGAACGCACGTCGCATGATCACTCGAGTACTCTCACCCGCTGTGCTACATGGGCATTTGTGTCGCGGAAGTATTTTGTGCACGTGCATCCACAGCTATTGGATGCGCATCTAACGATGGAGAATCGACGAAGAAGAGAGGGTGCGGCGAGTGTAGCGGCCAGTTGGACGGTTGAGATGGCGCCACGTGGAGCCATCTTGATCATCCATCTTCTGAATGATGTAGATGGTGCCATGGTTGTCGAATTGAGTCGATTTTTGCACCGTTAGGCTGCGATAGTTGATCCGAATCCATCCATGCAGTTGGATTTGTCATTTAAAGTGCAGATTCACACCATCTTGGCCCTTGATCTTCTAGGGTTCCTCGATCTCTATCTAATGCTATAGATGTCTGATTAGGGTGATCTTGGAGTCGTCGAACTCCAATCGTCGCCCTGATCAAATCTGTATGATTGGATCTTCGATTTGAGGCCCCGATAAAAATTTACCCTGTCCCTGAACATAAAATGAGACAATTAACCTCCATTTTATTCAAACTAATCTAAATGCAAGATGATGCATGCTATGTAATATTTATAGTATGTAATGCAATTCTATGCTTAAGAACATGCATAAATAGACATCTTATGTAATGTAAACATGTTTACAGCATGGTGCAACTTCTGAAAAATTGATTTGTTCCTCTTAGGAGTCTGGAGAGGTATAATCATCAAATACTGGCCTGAAATCAAAATTCAGATATAAAGTTTGGTTCTCTTCACATTGGGCCTCATGATCATCCCAAATAGGCTCAGATCTAGATTTTATGTTAGGGGTGGGAATTGGTTCGCTTGAATCTAGACATGGTTCTATTGGGGAGTCAAAATCACTTTCGAGGATTACCTTAACAGGATAAAGTGTAGGAATTACATCCTCGAGAGTTAGGACAATCACAGGTGTTTGGTAAATCAAGTCATGATGGACCAGTTCCATGGCTCTCTATGGCTGGTTTATAATTGGGAACACTTTCAACTTGATCCAACCAACCCACATTTTGATCAGGTATGTCATTCTGTAGAAAGTTTAAATTTGATTCCATTTGGGTTGGGGGTCCACAATAACCTCTATTTTTGAACCTGGTGATGGGAACACCATCATGAGCTATAACTAGTTCAATTTATTCGTTATCAAGGAATAAAAGCTCCTACATAATTGCCAGAGAGCCCTAATTCATTGCATAATCATTCTGAGAGAAAGATAAGAAAATAGGGTTAAAGCTGCAATTTTACCATCATATCTTGAATACAGAACAACCATGGGTTTTCTCAGGGGTTAGATAAAGGTTAAATAGTCCTAAAAGTCTAACAAGTGGGTTAATACAAACAGAAAAGGGTTTTCGCATGTTTTGAGAATTAAATGACTTTTAAGACCCTAAAAATAGACCCGCTTAATTAACTGAGGTTCTGGTTAGGATAAAATTCATCTAAACCCTCTAAAATTCATAGAAAAATATTCTTTAGGATTTGGGACCTTCAATTTGACCATTAGAACCCATCTTGACCCAAAATAGAGTCTCAGACTGAAATTTGCCATAATTTAGATTTTTGCATAAATTACCCAGTCAAACAAGGTCAAAATCTAAATCTAACTTCACCATTGGATTCCTTGGGTCCAAATTAGGTTTGTAGCAAAATTTGGGCCCAATCTGAGATCTTGACCAAGTTTGCATTTTGGTCCAGTTAGACTCTTTTTATCTCATTCAGATCCTTAGCTTTTTGAATTCCTTGCAAATGGTCCCCTAGCTTTATCATTGTCTTCACAGAAAGGTCCCTGCCACCATGAATCCTAATCCTACAAACTTCGGTGACCTTAAAATGACATGTTCTCCATGATTCCTTGATGAGTCCCTCTCAAATTTAAAAGGGATGTTCGTCAAGGAATTCCCTTTCTTTTGTGCTAATTCCCATGCTCTAGATCTCGCCCAATCTCTCATGCGAATCCGTCAAAGAGATGGGTCTCCTATTATGGTGAACATTCTTAGCTTGAAAGCTTGGCTTCCAAGCTCAAATCGACCTCCTAAGCCCTATATAAGCACGCCCAAATCAGGCTGAACTTTTCAGACTTGATTCTGGTCGTGAAATCCCCATATTCCTCCTTCCTTTTCCATCCACGAAGCTATGCTAGCTCTGGAGACTCCTCCTGACCTCCTTTGTCGTCTGTCCACAATACCAGTGATCGGATTCCCTTCCTCTCTCTCATCCGCTCTTGGCCATACGAGTAGGAGCCCCTCTATCTCCATCGTCATCGCCGTCCCAATCACCGGAGTGTCTTCTTCCCCATCGTCGGCCTACCAATGTCGGTGCTGTTCTCCCCCCTTTCATCCATTTAGATTAGGTTAGATTAGTTAGCTTAGATTCCTAGCTTAGATCCCTACCCGAAAATCCCAAAGATGACCCTCGACTCAACACGCTCACCTCTGTCTTCCCCATCTCTGACCACTCCTCCGGCGAGTCCATCATACCTTCACAAACCACAAATCAACTCACCAACCACCTCATGACCTTCGCCGCATCACACCCTACCAAACCCCTCTCCCTATTTGCCTTCTCATCCACTCAAACCCGTTGTCGACCAACCCACCTTTCCTTTGCCATTCCCAGCTTCGGCCGACCACCACACACCCTAATCCACCACAGGACCACAGCCATTACTTTCGTCGTGCCTTGGCGAAGCTCTTGAACTATTCTAATATGGATGCAAGGCTGTATTCTTCTTTGCAGGTATCCTCGTCGGAGCTCCGCCACTTCCGCCATCACTGCCCTTGATCTTCAAGATCCAAGCATCGTGAACCCTAAGTGAAGTCCCAGGCGTTGTGGCTTGCTCAAGGAATGAGCTTAGGACTCCAATTAAGGGGGATACCCCCAGCAGCAGGTGCAATCTGACGGAGAGGCATCAGCGTAGCGCACGCGAAGGAAGGGTGGGACTTTAGTCCCACCTCAGAAGCTGATAGCCACGAAGAGGCGCATAAATTGTTTTTGTCCTATAGCCTTATCGCCTCAAGTACTCACAGGGGGTGAGGTCCCCGCATGCTCCCCTCACGCGCCTCACCTGCGACACCTTACACGCAGGTCTGGCAGATCCGTATACCTGCTTAACCTAAGCACTCCTCGGCTGCCACTCACAGCTGGCAGCCCTAGTCCCGGGTGCGTGCTTGCCCGTTTACTCGACTACTCTGACTGTGGCCCTGGGAGGGTCGAACCTAAGAAGAAGAGAGAAAGAAAGAGAGCGCAGGGTAGGGGAGGGTTTGGGCCTATGTGACACTTAGCCAAATTTGAAGGGATGACTACCCTCTATGCATGAACAAAGAAGGAAGAAGAAAAAGAAGGGCTTGAGAAGATAGAAGAAGAAAGAAGAGAAGAGGAAGAAGAAGAGTAGTGCTAGGGAAGCACTGTAGCACTTGTCGGTTAAGTTGTCTGGTCATTAGACCCGACGACTGATTTGAGGCTTGATACTTTAGAATTATTGTTGAGATATTTACATTGGTTGAGTGCTTGAGATATATATGTGCTTAGAGAGTAATTGGTGATTTACATCACCATTGTTTTAGCTTCTCTACTTTTTTATTGCCTCAAAGATACATTAGAATTCATTGAATATCTAATGTGACAGATTAGTATTTATTGAATATCATTATTTGGTTTAAGTTCATGTGCTCAATTTCATCTTATTTGAGATTAGTGTGTGAATTCCTATTTTCTCCCTGTGTTCGACCTCGGACTTCTACTCGAGTAATAAATATTATTTGTTTTTCATGTTGATTCGATCTATAATACAACGTGATGATTTTAAAAGTCGTTTCAGAGAGACTAACACTCGGGCTCTGGGAAATCATATTGATCCTCAATATTGCTCCACGCTATCTCATCAATTTCTGAATTTTGATATGGGTATTTCTGATCAATGTCTTATTGTAACATATTTAGCATATACCCACATTTCTCAATGAGACCCTAGTGTATTTCTTGCAGTGGTGGATTTGTCAGACATTGTATATACTCAGTATTATGTAGTCTCCATGATTCACTATATTCTGATAAAAGATCATCTCGGGTTGCACCATGTATCATTTGTGTAAATATTATTTCAGCACGGTTCATAATGAAGGTTGTTTCTGATACATTAACTTGAATGTTCGTAGATAGACCTAAGGTTTTATAATACTCTTCATGATGTCTAATAGCAGCCTCGATCATTTTTTCCTTGATGCTCTATGGGATTCAGGTTTCTTAAACATTCTTCCTAAATTGTTAGGTTGCATTTTCAAATCAAGTGGTGGATCAGGATGTAGAATCAAATTCAGGTTCAGATAGAATTGATCAGATCAGATCAGAATTCCCCAAATGATCAACTCTAATGGAGGCCTCTAGGTCAAACTTAGGGACCTTTCCTATGTATGTGCACTATGGAATAAATGAGGGACTGAATGTGTATTGGACCCAATCGAGGCACCCAAAAGTTTTGGATGACTAAGGCTATTTTGAGGCCAATATACCTTTGAATCAGAAATCCACACACCTGAGAATTATTTGGGCAACCAGGAAGGGAGAGTCCTGCAAAACCCCTACACGATAGAGCATCCCCATGGGTTACAGTGTTCCCTCACCTGACCTTCCTTGTCACCGCGGTTCCAAGTAGACTGGAATTTGCGAATTGAGACTTAAGTCTACCAATTTTAGCCCCAATTGTGCCTTGAATTTCATTTGATTAAGAAGTTGATTCAAATTGTGACTTAATTTGGAGGTTGGTTGGTCCACAGGGTGAACCAACTTTACTTGACCAGCTCTAAAGTTGAGGATGAAATTTGGGTCATGACCCAAATCACCCTGAATTGACTCTCAGGTTACTAGGTCCAAATTTTAGGGTTCAAGTAAATTTAGAGCCTTGATTTTAGGGTTCTCTTGAATAGATCAGTTCAGACAAGGGTTTAGGTGGCACACAAATGCAGGAGGGTAAATGTTTTTATTTTAGACAAATGTGTACTAACACTTCAAAATCCTAATGTGGAAACCCTAATTTGCTCTATTTTCAAGTCTAATTTGATCTTAAATATGGCACTTTGGACTCAAACAAGAATGTGAGTAGTCCAATATGTCGAAAAAATTTAGCGCAAATCCTTAATAGGTACAGGAAATCAGGATGGGGATCTTCTAATCAAATTGTCTCACTTCAATCAGATTTAAATCCATTTTGCAAATTGGGAAACTTTACCTTTAAATGATCGTACTGAGAAAATATGGCAAGTGGATCCTAATTTATTTTGTTTCCTTTATCTCTTTCACAAGATTAGGAGGTGATTAGGGAAGAAGAGAAATTTTACCTACCCTTGGAGTGGTTGATTGCGCGGAAGATCTTCTCGTGATATACCTCGCAAAATCGATGCAAAGCAAATAGGGTAAGCTAGAAATCAAATCTATCAAGAAAAATAAGATTAGTGGTGAATTGCGCATTTTTCCCTGGCAGCGGCGCCAAAATGTTGCAAGCAAAAATTATCGTTTTAAAGTATAGCGTCGTAGTATAGTGACAAAAATCGCAAGAACATTTAAATTTATAAGTGCTCGAAAACACAAGTGTGTCCGAGGTTGTTCGCAGGGAGCAAATGTGGAATTCACGCACTAATTGCAATATAAATCAATGAGCACAATGATAAAGATATGCAATGAATAAAATCTACTTAAAATGATGATGATGATAATAATAATAATAATAATAATAATAATTGTATCTCAAGAAATAATGGGACAAAAAGAATAAGAGAACTCTAAAAATGGTGATTTGAATCACCAATTAAACCCCTCATTTAAGAACATGAAATTAGCCAATTCAATTTACCAATAGTATCCTAAACCAAATCCACATAAGCCTCAAATAATTCAACAGAACCTCCAATTAGATGTCAAGCATGTAGATCAGACGCCTTAAACTCTTTAATGCTTTAGAACAAAGCACAAGGCCTTAGCAGAGCTGCAAGCACAAAGCCAGAGCATAATGCCTCAGAGATGCCTAAGTGTTAAGCATGAACAGGTGCATATCTCGAGGCACAGTGCACAAATCCCGAAGTAAAACCTCCCCCCACCCTCCTCAGATTCTCCTTCTTTTCTTCTATTAGAACCAGGCATAGGGTAGTCGGGTATACGGGTAATTGGGTCATGAACAGGGGACTAGACTTGCCGACTTGCATGGCGGGTGAGGTGTGCATGAGGTGAAAGGGGACCCGACCCCCATGTCTTGCGCACGGAGGCTACAGGAGGAATCCCTCTTATACGACTAGTCTGGCTCGCCAATGCTTGAGGTGGGACTAAATGTCCCCCTCTGCTCCTTTGTCTTCTTTGTTCTCCTACTGTAGGGTTTATCGTTCAATTGTGGGAGCTACAACTGATGTTTCTCCCAATTGAGGTTCTAAATAGCGTCACAATGTTGAGTCGTGACCATTGGAGGTGGAAGCAGTGAGTATAGCAGCTGGATGTTGGTTGACGTTGATGGAGAAGACGACGGTGGCCGATGGAGACTTGCGATAAGAATACAGCCTCACAGCCTAATTAGAATGGTTCAAAAACCTTCACCGTGGTGCGTGGAGTACAATGGTGTGGTTGATTGGGTGAGTGATGACGTGTGGTGGCCGGAGGGTGAAGGGATGACAGTGGTGTGGATGGGTTCTCTGGCTGTGGGTTTGGGTGAGCGAAACCTTCAATCTCTTGAGGCTTTTGCTCATGACAGTCAGATGAAGGTGTGGGTGGCGGTGGTGTGGTGATTCGTTGAGTGTAGCAACTAGACGATGCTCACCGGAGCTATGCTGGAGGTAGAGAAGATGAAGGGGAAGGAGGTGATTCGATTGTTGAATTGAATTGGGAATGGGTTGAATCTAACCTAAAGAAGGAGAGGAGGAGGAATGACTTAGCTACGGACGAAGGGGAGGGAGATCCGTGCTGACTTTGATTGGCCGGTGTCGGTGGGGATGAAGGAGCGGACAAAGGAGAGGAAGATATTTGGCTAGTTAATTTGACCGCTGGCCGGCCTGAGGAAGGAGGATAGGGTGCTTGTCGAAGTCAATGAAGTTCTTGGCTGGAGAGGAGGGAGGAAGGTCAGAACCGGCCTAGAATCAATTGGGAGCATGCTGAGAGTTCAGGGACTATTTATAGGTGAAGCTTTTGGGCTTCAATTACCCAGAAACCTCAAATTGGAACAACCCCTATGGAAATGAAGCCCTGATTTCTCAAAGTTCACCTAAGCTCTATGGTGTGATTTGGAGTCCCTGAGGTGATTCAATCGATAGGGGATCTTCTGAAGATTGTTCCTTCCAAATTTAGGAGGGTTTGGTTGAGGAATCAAGGAGATCTCCTTGTTTGAAAGTCAGCATCTTTGGGTTCACACCCTTAATGGTGGAAGGGACTTGTTTGAATAAAATGATGAGAAGTTAGGGAGCCAAACGTAATAAACTTGAAAGTTGAGGGGCTAATTGTGAGAAATAGAGATCTTAGGGACTGAATTGCAAACTAGGTCAAGATGGACTCTAATTGGGCCTAAATTTTGGTGCTAACCTAATTTGGACCCAAGGAATATAATGGTGAACTTGGATTTGAGTTTTTACCACATTTGAATAGGAAATTTACACAGAAACCCAAATCATGGCAAAATCCCGTCTGAAACTCTATTCTACGTCAAAATGGGCTTAGATGGTCAAACCAAAGGTACCAAACCTCTTAGAATATTTTTCTATGAATTTTAGGAGGTTTATATGAATTTTATCCTGACTACAATCTCTTCAATTCAAGGAGGCCTGTTAATTATGCTTTTGTATACTGATTTGGTTCTCCGAATGCGAGAAACCCTATTTCTGTCAGTATTGGCCCACTTCTTAGTCTTTAATGCCCAATTGACCTTTAATTAACCCCTGGGTCACCCCGTGGTTACTCTGCATTTACGATGTGATGTTAAAACTGCAGATTTAGCCATGTTTTATTGTTCTTTCCTCAAAACTGATCTGAGTGGAATTACTGTCCTCAGGTGATTATTTAGGAGCATTTGTCTCTTGATTTCAACTAATTCATGTTAGTTATGGAGAATGATGGCGTTACTATCAATTGCTGGCTGTAGTATTTGGCCTGGAGAAATTCAGATCATACCTCTTGGGATCCCACGTCATTATTTACTTGGATCATACTGTAGTGAGGCACTTACTCCGAAGAAGGATGCGAAAGATTAATCCGATAGATCTTGTTGTTGCAAGAATTTGATCTAGAAATTCATGATAAGGCAAGAAAATAGAACATGGTAGCCGACCATTTGTCTGGCCTTCCCTCTTCAGTCATTGACCCTTTCAGACCTATTATTGAGCATTTTCTAGATGAGCACCTTCTGACCATTGATACAGGACTTCCTTGGTATGCTGATATAGTTAACTATTTGGCATCACAATAAATTTTGTTTGATTGGCCAAAAACCAAGAAAGACAAATTGCCTTCAAATGCTAAATACTATGTCTGGGAAGATCGATATCTCTTCCACATTGGTGCATATCAAATCATCTGGAGATGCATTGCCAACT
Organism: Thalassia testudinum; assembly: GCA_037157565.1. Taxonomy (NCBI): domain Eukaryota; kingdom Viridiplantae; phylum Streptophyta; class Magnoliopsida; order Alismatales; family Hydrocharitaceae; genus Thalassia; species Thalassia testudinum. The sequence continues at coordinate 102,374,537 of JAZHRO010000024.1, read as the reverse complement.
CTGAGGTCAATGACATTTTATCATTCTGCCATGACCAGGCCTGCGGTGGCCACTTCTCTGGGCACAAATCCACAACGAAAATCCTCTAGTGCAGCTTCTATTGGCCCACAATCTTCAAGGACTCACACAATTACTATAGGGCATGCTCTCATTGCCAAACCTTAAGCAACATGAGCCACCACGACATGATTGCCTTGCAACTGATTCTCATGTGAGAGATTTTCGACATCTGGGGGATTGATTTCATGGGTCCCTTCCCAAATTCGGATAGTTTCAAGTATAGCCTCCTAACTGTGGACTATGTGTCCAAATGGATTGAAGCCATCTCGACCTGAACCAATGATCACAAAGTTGTAATCAAATTCATTCACCAACACATCTTCTCTCGGTTCGGTGTACCTTGCACTATCATCTCTGACGGAGGGACCTACTTCACGAATGTGAACTTCCAGTCCTTGATGAAAAAGTACGGGGTGTTGCATCGTATTTTGACTACTTATCACCCCCAGACTAATGGATTGGCTGAGCTCTCCAATTGGGAGATTAAGAAATCCTTTAGGTCACTGTTAGGCCTGAAAGGAAAGACTGGTTATCCCAGCTCTTGGAAGCATTATGGGCCTATAGGACCGCCCATAAGACCTAGCTAGGAATGTCTCCATCCAGACTCGTGTATGGTAAGGCATGTCACCTTCTTGTAGAGATGGAGCATAAAGCCTATTGGGCCATATAGAAATGCAACCTAGATCTTAGGAAGGCTGGAATCCATCGCCAGTTGCAAATGAGCGAGATTGAGGAGTTACATAATGATGCGTACGAGAACTCGCGTATCTACAAAGAGCGGATCAAGGCCTTTCATGACAAGCACATATCACAAAAATCTTTTCATCCTGGTCAAAAAGTGATTCTCTTCGATGCCAAGCTTAAGCTCTTCCCAAGAAAACTAAGATCGAAATGGATCAGACCTTTTCTAGTTTGGAGGATCTTTGGAAATGGAGCTGTTGAAATTATTGGACTCAGTCATGACTCAGAACCCTTTGTTGTGAATGGTCAGAGACTGAAACCATTCCTTGAGCTCACCAATTTGAATCTAGCTGCTGAATATTTTGATCTCCATTCTCCTTGAGCTGGATTGCGCCCTGCTGATGGTGTTAAACTTAGCATTTAACGGGAGGCAACCCGTCATTTGAAAAACCCGATACCCTCCTTATCCATTTCTAAGATGAATTCCTATTGCACTTAAGGGTTCATCCCTTAGAGCAATCAACTCCACGTCCGATATTGAAGCTTGAGATCGTCCGCAACAGTCATCCCGACCCATTCACTCACCCAACTGGACCTGTTCTAATGTACGATCTACACTGAACTTGAACCCACCTAATTAGAAGGAGGACATTGTAAATGTTAGGTATGAGGGGTATTAAAAGTGCAAAATGTCATGAAATGTGAAAAAAAAAAATGGAGAAGATGAAAGGAGGGGAGTTGAATTGAAAAATTTGAGTTGAGGAGGAAAAAGAGGAGAAAAGAAAACAGAGAAAAGGAACAAAAAGAAAAAAAATTGTGTTAGTCATTGTGATTGATTATGGAACTCACCTAAGTTCTAGACTGGATCAGATGTTGAATTAGAACCTGAAGGGCTAGATCTTAGGAGATAAGTGAAGGATATCAACCTTAGTCCTCTTGGGCTTGTAGGGATTAAATGTGTATTTGTTAAGATCTAGACTACTCCTCAGGAGTTTGAGGAAGTTGCGAGGTTGATGTATTAAGTCTAAGGCTTAAGAATTATTCGATCTCGTTGCCTACCCTTTGGTTTGTGGGACTTGGTAACCTAGGCACCCAAAAATCACACATTAGTCTGGTTCAGTGTGCTTAATAAAGAATAATGCCAAAAAGTGTTCTGTCCTGAAAATGTTTTCCCAAATATTTGACTTAAGAGCCGAAAAGATGGTTCTCTTTTGAATAATTTTTGCACATGGAATGACGTGTCGAAATAGTAAGAAGTGGTGAAAAACCATTTATCAAAACAATTAAAATTAACCACTCAAAAGAGTAGGTTGTATCCACAGGGAGGCACTGGCCTATTAAAAGTCACACAAGTCAAAATAATATTGTTCACGAATGATTTCCCCAATACATCTAGCCAAAACTGCTTTTAGATTAAGCAAACAATAAGTACTAATGCTGGAATAGCATTTATGAGGAAGAAGGAGGTCACTTGCATAAACTAGCCACAATATTTAATTAATAAAATAAAAAATCAATAATTGGCAATGGCGTGTGAATGTAAATATTAATTGGGGTGGAAATAGGGGAACTTCTTTTGTGAGCTGCTGCGCACATGGAGGCTTAAGGCTGGTGGTGAGGCAACAGTTGGAGGTAGCCTCGCCCGGCTCACACCTGGCGGTGGTGGCGGCACGACGGATGGAGGCCAGAGACGGCGGTGGCGAGGAGTGGATGGTGGGTGGTGGTAGCTGTTGCTGCTGTTGGAGCTCGAGGAGAGGAGAGGGGCGAGAGTTGGTCGTGTGCTCGACGTGCGCGGTGCTGGTGTAGACGACATCTCACACTGGATGGGCGAGGCACGTGGAGGTGTGGTGGTGGAGAGGCACGCTGGGTGGAAACATGGCGAGGGGAAGGGGGGTAGGCAGCGCACACGGGGCACGTAACTGAGGGCGGTGGTGCGCTAGGGTGGCGCTAGAGTTGTGAGCGTGGAGGACAGTGGCGAGGGTGAGGGCTGGTGGGAGTGGCTGCTGTTGGGTTTGGTGGGTTGAAGAAGATGAATAGTGGTAGTGGGTGTTTATGGCAGTGTGGAGGTTTGTTGGAGGTGGTGGTGATGTTGGGCTTGTGAAGGCAGTGGGTAATGGTTGTTTTTTCACATAAAACAGGGGAAGAAGATGAAGATGGAGGAGATGGAGATGGTGGTGCTGTTGTAGTTGAAACAAGGGATGAGGCGGAGGAGGTGGTGTGTATGGTGATGAAATTGCAAGGCTCGTAGGTGGCGGTGTGGGTTGTCACCCCACACGCCCACGGTGTGTACGGTGATGGAAGATGATGCAACTCCTACTCCTCAAGTATTGTGGAAAAACAACAATTGATTAGTAAAAGAATAAAAGAATATATATATAACAAAGAATTAATCAATAAAAGAATGATTATGTACAAACAATGAATTTGAATGAACAAAAACAAAAATTATATACAAATGAAGAACTAAAGAGTAATTTTGGCGTATAAAGAGTTGCCTCTCTGGCAACGGCGCCAAAAAATAATAACAATGGTAGGTATCGGTCGCGGTCCCTATGAAAAATCGTCGTTGTTGTAGTATGTCGCAACTACAAACCATTTTCGCATCCATTTTATTTAATTTACATAATTTTTACTGCTTTATTCCAAGTTGTTCACTAGGAGGCAGTTATTGATATACATTACTCTCTAAGTCCAATATTACTATTTAATTCCAAGAAGATCAAGTTTATGTATAATCAAGAATGGATGGATTAATGATCAACAATGAATGCAATGATAGCTTAATTATGTAAAAAAAAATCTATTAAAAATGCTTGCAAACATTTAATTACAAACAAGCATCAAACATTGCCATATATACTCTATACTAACTATTTATAACTTATATTACTAGTACTTACATACATATATAATAACAAGTAATAATACATACTTTACTAACTTAACTTAACATACTAACATATATAGTAACATATATAAGAGCTACAACGATAGATGAAAACGTCGTTAAACCCCAACAAAACTATGTACAAACTCTTAAAGTAGAAACTGGGGTCTATAGAAACACTTATTTTACTTATAGTGACGGTTTTTTCTGTCTGTAATGCGATGAAGTTATTTATATACATATATAGCTCATACACTCTTATACTACTTATACATACTATACATATACTTATTATTTACGGTATATTTATTTATTTATATATATATTTACATTATACATTATACAAATACATCTTCTTTACGTCTTCTATACTTGGCTTCTTTTGTGTTCTTCTTACTCACTCTTCTCTTAACTTAATATGGCCTTCACTAATCCAAAAATTAGTGTTTAATTGGTAGGCAGCACCGTTCGAGGGATAACAGCACCCGAGGACCGGGTGGGACCAGACCTCTACTAGGTGCCACCCTAATTCTTAATTAGGCCGGTTAATCACGGTTTATGCTTAGATTTAGGCTTAATCAAGCCCTTCGCACAGTGCATGGCTCCCGGCCACACTCCGCACACTGTTCACACATCACAACACAATGCCATACATATGCACGAATCAGAGGAAGGGGTAAGGGGTATAAGGACACTCGGCGCCTGACGACTAAATGGAGAGGGGAAGAAAAATAATAAATAGCGCTCACGGCACTCTGTGCCACATGATGTGGCACTATGTTAGCACCGTTCTTGTGCTGGAATTCTAGCGCCCAATGTTGATTTATGGATTTTGGCCCTCAATTCGAGGGCCATAATTTATTATAAAATAAAATTAAATTATAGGATAATAAAGTATTTACATAGTACTGTACAATTGTACAGTTAATTTAGAAATTTAATTATATTTACTACATAAATAAATTAACTAAATTGTATAGTTTAAACATACTTAATTTTAGGTTTTATTCCTTAATTACGTATAAATTAGTTAATAAATGGTCTAATTGACCTTATACCAAGTTAGTATACATATTAAAGTATTTTATAAATATTTTTATTGTATTTTACAAGTTTTATTTCGATTTTATTTTCATTTAAATAGCCTATTTTGGGCTATTTTATTTATAAATTAAGTTTAAATAGTATATACATTATAAATATACTCAAATTAGGTTAATTTACTTAAAATATATTAGTATAGATGTATGTTATAAGTTAGCTTAATTTTAACTTAAATTACTAATTTATTTTAATTTAACTTAATAACTTAACTAGTAACTTAATAAATTAATTATTTATTCTATGTATATAATTACATTATGGTACAGGGTTAAATATGTTCATAATATACATGTAAATACATATATACAATATCATAACTTAATATGCTTATTTATAGCGTTTATTAATTTATAGAGCTTATTAGTGTATATAAGTTAGTTTAATTAATAAATAGTTATATAATTGAGATATATAAAGTATAATCTAACTTAAATACTTAATTTACATACTACAATATATACGTGAGCTATTTATACTATATATATATTTTACATTACAGATATATATACTTACCATATACCTTATATTTACAAGTATATACATAGTATACAACAGATTTTTAGGTATTTATGGGATTTTTTTTACTTTTTATAGTTTTTATATCTTTTATAGAGGTAAGAGATGAGAGGGAAAGAAATAGATGAGAAATTGGAACTGTTTTTGGTGTTTTTATGTTTAGTTTCTTTTATTAAGTTCCATAGTATACAAAACCATCGACTGGTATGTTCTACCAAGCCGAGGGTTCAGAATACCATAAAACTTGGTATGAACTTAGAAAAATACCTAATCTTCACTAAGATAGGTTTATTTTATTTTTTTGAATTTTTTATAGTATTTTTATTTATGTGCAAAGTTAGCACATTCTAAGCCTTTCAAAGGATTTTCTAAGTGTGTTGAAAGGCAGTGAACTACCTCAAACTACTCAACACAATATATGGAAAATATATAAACAATTAAGCTCGCAAATCATTGTTGATTTCATTTAGTTCTACTTGATGGACAGTTAGGCATTAAAAACTAGCTGACAAAGGAGATTAAACAATTTACAAGCATTCAAAATGAGGATTAAAGTCAATTAAAATTCATGAAAGCTTGCATACAACTCATATACAACCATAAGCACATGTCAGCTATCTAACAATAAAACCTAAGCCTACAGTCCACTGAGCTTCAGACCATCATCTGCTGCAGTAGTAGAAAGCAAAGCAGCAGGACAGCAGTAGCAAGGCAGCTGCTGGAAGTTCAGCGGCACTGTAGCAGACAAGACTTAATTCCAGATGGCTTAACTACTGCTGCAGTTAATCCATCTAGAAGAAAAGCAGATCTGCAACAAACAAGACTTGATTCCAGCTTTTATTTCCTAATCTAGTCATTTATATCCCAGGTCAGATTCTAAAGAACCTGTTCAGGGATATAAAAGAACTAGTTAAGGGAATACTTAGCTGGATTCAGTGGGAATGTAGCTGCATTTGCAGTAATTTGCTGTGACTGCTGGGATTCAAAACATAAGTAGAAAACTCAAAATCACAATCTGACAAGGGTTACAGATCACATAAAAAGTCACTTGAAATACAACTTAAAATCAAAATCCCTTATCGCAAATATCATCAAATCAGATTAGAAACATAGCTGATCTAATTCCTTCTAAGGCTATAGACAACATGTAGAAAGGAATTAAATCAGTCAATTTAATACAAAAACTTAAACCCCAGAACTCTGAAACCTTAAGGAATATTGAGAATTCCTTAGGTTAAAAATCAGAATTGCAACTTAAAAGCAACTTATGAATACAAGGTAGTGTCTCAAATCAACAAAGTTGATTTTCCTTGGCTCTACCATGCATTCAACACATTCAAGTCCTTGAGAAGAATAGATTAGGTTATGGCTCATCTAAGATGAATTTTGACATCAGAATCATCTTAGATTGCTAGCCAATCAGTGAATCAAAATCAAAATACTTCAGTTTACTCGATCAAAAATCATTTAAAGCTCATTTGGTTTAAAATCCTTGCAATTTTAACATTATGCAATTTTAACATAAAATATCTCGTTTAATGACCTAATTATGTAATTTTAACACAGAATTAATGTTTTAGGTCTTTTTCTTTGATTCCAACACTTAACCCTTTTTATGTGTTAATTTGACATTGTTTAACCTAGTTTCTAACTTAACTTTAGCTATTTAGCTATGATGAGTAGCCACTCATCACCCCATGCCTAGTTTTTGCTAGTCCCTAGCAACATCTATGAAGAATTCCTATGTTTTAGGCTAGAATTAACTGTCAGGATGCCTTATTATATCTCACCTCTAGAGATTTGATGAAATATTAACCTTAGACCTTAAGGTATCTAAGTACTAGTCAAAATTCAGACTTGATTTGCTTTAGTTTTGGGTCTCAGGAGATGCTTTCTTAAACTTCTAAATTTATCTTAGAGTTTGTAAATCCTAGAGATTAAGGTGTTAGTGCTCAGGGTGTAATTTGATTAATGGGCATCCACACTTGTTTTTCCCATACGTTCTCAGGATCGAACTTGCCCTTCACCTACCTAGACCTACCTAGGTTCAACCATACTTAGACTTGGTGGCTTTCTCACTTTTTTTTTTCGAGGTCAACACATGGGCAAACCCAGTGTATATCTCCCCAGCTATTTCTCTATTTTTTTTTAAAATCTGGTACCCATGTATAACGAGGTACCTTTTATTCTCAATGACACCTATGTGTAACGAAGTGTTATTTCCCTCCTAGTTTTTTATTCTCCATTTCATTTTTTTTCTTTTTTTCTTTTTCTGGTGAGTGGCTCTCCTTTGTTCTTTCTAAATGCTTCACCTAACTAAAATCTAGGAAGACTCAGGGCACAAGGTTGGGCTCTGGACATCCCACACCCAAGGGTTACTACATGTGACATGCCAGCCATATCCCGTAGGGATCTCTAATAAGTTTGAATATAAGTTAAGGTGCATTAGTTTAGAGTTCCTAACCCCAGTTCTGATAGAACCCATGGTAAGCTCTCACATGGTTACCTCAGTTTTAAATTCGTGTATGTGAAAAAGACACTTTGGTTTCAAGGATCCCCAAACCAAAGAATAAATAGAGAAGTTCTATACTTCCTAAGCCCTTGACTTAATACATCAGCCTCTCAAGTACCTCAATTGCTTGAGGCAAAACCCGTATCTTAACAAATACTTAGATTTTTAAGCCAAACCACCCCTAAGGGTCTAAGACTAATATCTCTTCCTTATCTCTTAAGGCAAGATTTTTAAGGTCTTATCTCATCATTCGTTCCAGCCCAGAACTTTAGGTAACTCATCTACAGAGATTGTTGGGACTAATTAATTAAGCTCAACAAATTAAAATTCTTTTTCTTTTAATGCAATATGAATTCATGAATGCAATATGTATACATGCTATAAATAGATGCCTCAGGTCCTATCCCCCCATGCCTGGTTCAAACAATGTTCTCACTAGAAGTAAAATTGCCAAGGGAAGATGTTTCCTGAGATGGAGAATGAAAGGAGCATTGCTTCTTGAGAGTGACCTCGTCAACCAAATGGCCATCCAAAGTAACATACAAATTTAACTGTTGGCTGTTGACGGTAAAGGGTGTTGTTGAAGAAGAAGGGGTCTTGATCTCCACAGCCCCATGCAGAAATGCTTTGGTGATTATGTATGGCCCATCTTAATGAGATTTTAATTTCCCTAGAAAAAGCTTAAGTTTAGAATTGAAAAGCTAGACTTGTTGGTTGGGCTCAAAGGTCTTTCTAAGGATATACTTATCATGCAAAACCATAGTTCTCTCTTTATAAGCTTGGGAGTTGTCATAAGCATCATTCCTCAACTCCTCAAGCTCACTTAATTCCAGAAGTCGTGCCTTACCTGCCTTTTCTAAATCCATGTTGACACTTTGGATAGCCAGAGTGCCCTATGTTGAAGCTTAACGGGTAAATGGCATGCTTTCCTGTACACTATCCGGAACGGAGACATACCCAAAGGGATTTTGTAGGCTGTCCGATAAGCCCATAAAGCATCATCCAGCTTTTGGGACCAATCCTTCATATCTGGCCTAACTGTCTTTCCTAAAATATTCTTGATCTCCCTATTTGATACTTCAACTTGGTCACTCATCTGAGGATGGTAAGGGGTGGTGATCTTGTGAGTTTCTCCCAGACTCTTGAGTAGCCGATTGAAGTGGTGGTTCCGGAAATGAGGTCCCCCATCACTTATAATAATCTTGGGGCAGCCAAAGCGAGATATGATATTGGCCTTCATAAATTTCAAGACCATGGAGTGGTCATTTGTGCACGTAGGAATAGCCTCTATCCACTTGGAGACATAATCAACTACCACCAAGATATACTCATATCCATGGGACGAAGGGAAGGGACACATGAAGTCTATCCCCCTTACATCAAAAATTTCCATAGGTTGGATGGGTGTTGGGGCATTTCATTCCGCTCCCCAATCGTTCCAGTCCGTTGACATCTAATGTAGGCCTTAACAAAATTATGAGAATCCTTAAATAATGTAGGCCACTAAAAATCAGACTGGAGAACCTTAAAAGCTATATTCTTAGCACCAAAGTGTCCTCCACAATGAAGTTCATGGCAAAATCTCAAGACACTTTGTTGCTCCTCTTCAAGCACGCATCATCTCAGTACTTGGTCTTATCCAATTCTAAATAATTCCGGCTCTTCCCAATGAAAGTATCTAGCTTGGGAAATGAATCTCTTCCATTTCTGCTCATCCCAAGAGCCAGAAGTCTGTCCAGTGACCAAGTAATTGACAGTATCATCATACCAGGGTGAAGTCAGTGTTACTGCCATATTGGTTTCATCGGGAATGTCTCGCGGATGTCTCCAGATGGAAAGTCATCAGGTGGGAGGCGAGACAAGTGGTCAGCCACTACATTTTCTACTCCTTTCTTTTCACATATCTCCAAGTCAAATTCTTGTAGGAGTAGGATCCATCTAATCAAATGTGGCTTAGAATCCTTCTAGGCAATGAGATGTTTCACTGCCGTGTGATCAGTGAAAATAACCACCTTGGACCCAAGAAGATAAGACCTAAACTTCTCCAGAGCAAAAACTACAGCAAGTAATTTCTTTTCAGTGATGGTGTAATTTTGCTGTGGTTCGATTAAAGTCTTGCTGGCATAGTGCAACACATGTGGTCTTCCCTCAACCCTTTGTCCAAGGACTACTCCTACTGCGTAATCCAAAGCATCACACATCAGCTCAAATGGGAGTGTCCAATCAGGAGCTTGGAGAATGGGCTCAGAGATCAAGGCCCCCTTTAGAGTGTGAAAGGCCTCAGCGCACTTTAAATCACAATCAAAGGAGGATTCCTTTGCCAGTAGGTCGCAAAGTGGCCTAGAAATTTTGCTAAAATTCTTAATAAAGCACCTATAAAAGGCCGCATGGCCCAAAAAGGATCTAATCTGTTTGACATTCATGGGCAATGGAAGTTTGGAAATAGAATCAACGTTGGCTTTATCTACTTCCTAGCCCCTCTCAGACACAACATACTCAAGTACAATGCCTTTCTGTACCATGAAATGACTCTTCTCCAAACTAAGGACTAAACCAATCTCCTTACATCTCTTTAGCACAGTCTTTAAGTGCAGGAGACATTGGTCAAAAGGCAAGCCATAAATGGAGAAGTCATCCATAAAAACCTTGACACACTCGTCAATCATGTCTGAGAAAATGGACACACCGCTGGAAGGTTGTCGGTGTCTTACATAATCCAAGTGGCATACGCTTGAATGCAAAGGTACCATGAGGACTCATGAAAATTGTCTTCTCCTGGTCATTAGGGAAGACTACAACGTGGTTGTACCCAGAATATCTGTCTAAAAAGCAAAAATACTTATTCCCTACGAATTTCTCAAGAATCTAATCAATAAAGGGCAAGGGAAAGTGATCTTTTTGGGTAGTAATGTTTAGCTTGCGGTAGTCTATTCTGACCCTCCAGCCAGTTGAGGGTCCGATCACCACTTGTTCTCCCTGGTCATTGGTCTCTACCGTAAAGTCTGCGTTCTTAGGCACCACATGGATTGGACTAACCCATTTGCTATTCGCGATGGGATATATGATCCCAATGTCCCACCACTTTAGAATCTCTTTTTTAACCACCTCCCTCAAGTTGGGGTTAAGACGTCTCTGCATGTCTCAAAATGGTTTGATGGAATCATCAGTATAAATGTGATGCATGTAGAGTGTAGAGTCTATACCCTTAATATCAGCGATTGTCTAAGCTATGGCTTCCTTCTGCCTTGATAAGCAGTCTAGCAAAGCTCCCTCTTACACCTCAGATAGCGCAGATGAGATGATTACATGGAACGTATCATTTAGCCCAAGAAATACATACTTGAGAGTGTCTGGGAGGGGTTTCAGTTTAACGTCGGGGGCTTGTATGGTTGAGGGTTTCTAATAGATGTCCCCATCTCAGGTAGTAGATCTACCTTAAGTGGGTATGATGGGGAGAGAGACTAAGTAGAAACTCGAAGCAACTCGTCAAGTTCTAGTACATCCCCTTTACATTCCTCTAAGAGATGGGAATGCTCATTTATCATGACATACTGAAGGGGTCATCACATAAAATTGCAGGAGTTGTCTCTTCAATCAGGTCATCTACCACCTCAACTTGGGAACAATCCTCAAATCCAGCTTATTTATAAGCATCAAACACATTAAGCCGAATTTTCCTGTTCCCAAAGCCCATTTTTAATGCCCCAGTGTGATAATTAATTGAAGCATTAGAAGTTGCAAGGAAGGGGCGGCCCAAGCTGATGGAGGGCTTGGTTGGTTTGTTGGTTGGGTTAGTGTCCAATACCAGAAAGTCAATGGGGAAGAAGAAATCCTCCACTCTCACGAGGACATCTTCCAACAGGCCCCATGGTGTCTTCAAGGATCGGTCAGTGATGAGCTATTTCTCAACACAGTTAATTAAGGTTATTAGTCTTAATTAATTGCATTATAACTTAGGTTAACTCGAATTAGTGTCATGAGTGTAGTATAGGGTCAAGTTAACTTAACATTTTAGATTTTTAAGTTCATTGAACTAGTTGAGTCCAGGTTGTTCATTGGGAGGCATAATAGTAAACTTAATTCACCATTAATTCCTAAGGCATAATTACTAACTACTAATCAATCAGATTAATAATTTTCATACTTTAAGCAGATGAATAATTGCACAAAAGATTTAACAAATAAAACATGCAATATTCCATTTAATAGAAACAATTATACAAGAAAGATTTGTCATTAAAAACCAAGTAAAATGTTTATTACAAATTCTTACAAAATATAAGGCACAAAAAGATGTTTACAAGAGTCTAACATGCCATTTACAACAATTAAAGTTCAAAATATGCAATACAACAGCTTCAGCCATTGATCAGAAGTTTGAAAAAGAAGTTAGATGACATAAAAGTATAAATTGGACTTCTGAAAGTTATATTGGACATTTGATTTCTCCTTAATTTCTTTCATTCATTTTATCTTCTCTTCATTTCGCTTCTCCACTTAATTTCTCTACCTCTTCCTTTAACCTTAGCTTAAGTTTTCTTTGTCCTTCACTTAACTCATCTTTGCCTATCCATCTCTTCTTACTTAACTCTTTTAGCACTTTAACCCTTATTCTTTTTAACTGTGGACGAACCCACTTAACCCATTTAACAAAAATTTGTTAATGGGCAACCTAGCCTTTCGGGGATACACAGCATCCCAGAGGGGTAGGATCATACCCTACTAAGTCGGGCCTAGTTAATATTAGGTGTATTTTTATCCTTTTTCCACAATGCATAGTTCCAGGCCCATCACAGGCCCACAAGCTTGCTTGCCCACCCAGGCACACACACACACACACATGCATGTGTAATGCACGCGCCCAATCGATGCTCAGAATAGGTATGGGTTTCTTTTGTGCGCCCCTGTCGACTGAAGTGTTGGGTGAATGAAAACAAAATATACTAAGGTGGTGCTTCAGATTTCCTTGAGGTGGAACTAACTTAGGCGGTTCTTTCCTTCGCATGGTTGCTGCTCTAGGCTAATCTCCAATCAATGATTCCCAGTAGATCTAAGGGTCAGATCATGGAAGATAAAGCTTGATCGAAAGCTCTACAGATCCTCTACTTGATTTTAGCCTCAATTAAAGATTTGGATCGAAATTGATCCACGGATTTCAGATCGAAACGTAGCTTTTCAGCCATGCCTGGAAGGAGCTCAGAGATGACTCTTCAGGTCTAATGACCTGTAGAAGAGCTAATGCCCTTAGCAGAGGGTCTGAATGCTTTCAGTAAGGCATTCTGCAAGGAGTGGATGAAGGAAGAGGGTCAGGGAAGCTCGGTATGCTTCAGAAGAGAATGAGCTTCATTCTGGAAGCCCAAATTCGGATTTAGGAGTGAATTAGCTTTGAAGAGAGCTAAAGACCTCACGAAGAGGTTTGAACCTATTCAGGAGGTTGAATGTGACAAATTTGGATAAGATTTAGGTTCAAATCTCATCAAAACCTTTTAGAATAGTGTTGGGTTCCTTTTTGAACCCAAATGTGCAATGACTTCTAATCTCAATTAATTCACAATAAAACTCAATGAATGAATCTGAGTGAACTCTAAATCATTCTAGCAATCTAGTTAATCCATCAAATCAGAGTTTTAAACACTAAATCCTTGAATTGACTCTGGGTTTGACCTATGAGTTGCAAAGTTTGACTTTCTGATTAGAAGTTCTACTGAGCAAATCAGAGACCTAGATAGATCTATTTCAACCTCAGGAAACTAATCCATACTTTGAAGTGGAGTTTTGAGCACTCAAATAGTGCTCACAAGCACTGCTGCCTGGGTTGAGAAGGAGGCATGTTTAGTAGAGCAATCTATAGGTTTTCAGTCCAATTAAAGACCTAAGATGGGTTTCCTAGGTTTCGCTGAAGCGTCTGGACCTATTCCTAGAATCTAAACCCTAATAGAATTGTCTCTCCAACTCCATCGGAGTTGGAGAAGACGAAGATCAAGAGAGAGCTCTGGTCATTAAAACACAAATCAAATTACTGATTCATAATATTAAGATCATGGAGATGCAGTCTAGAGCTTCTCAAAGTTTCCTAAGAGCTGAAGCTCGAAATTGGATCATTGGAGCTCGCTGGAACGTCGGTGAACTCAAGAATAAAGGGTTGGAGTTGATTTCCCCACAAAATAGACCATAATTGGTCTCAACAAGCTCCTGAGGTTGAAAGGAACCTTAAAGAGATGATAAATGCATCAATTGAACAACTTGACATTGAATTCACCAAGAATTCAGTGAAATCAAGGCTTTGAGTTCGACAGAACTCAAGAACTGATCTCCCTCAAAATTGAATGAGGGGAACTACTAATTAGGATGCGATGATGGTATAGGAGTGATTAATTAGGTGGAACTACTCCTCCTAAGCTGCCATTGACAGTGAGCTCAGGAGGTTGAAGAAATTAGGAGTTTTTATATATGGTTGGTAATATGAGCAATTAAGTAGGTTGGGATGGTCCTTAGAGTGTTTTGAGGGTGATGGAGGACCTGTATGGGTGTGATTATAGCTCTGAACATCTTACCATGGACAGTGAGGTGTCAGGTGAAGGTGTAGGTGATTTATGTGTTTGGGTGCTTAATTTAGTACATTAAGAGGTAGAACGGGGCCCTGAATTGATGTAGAAGTTGTGAAGGGTCCTTATTGAAGGTGTTATATGCCGTGAGCCTCCGCCATGGACAGCGGAGGTCGATGGTGGAGGTGTATATGAATTAGGCGAAATATGTGATAAGATGGAGTGAAAGAAGGTGAGGTGAAATCATGGAGAGGTAGGGAAGATGATCAAATGGAGGAAATAGTGAAACAAGGTCCAACGAGGTCGGAATTGGCCTTGCCGGAGTCGGGGAAGGTGATATGAAAAGTTGATCTAATTACTCCTACTCCTACTGTAACCTACCTACTTACCTAGCTTAACCTACTCCTAAATGTTAGATCTATTTACCTGATGAAGGAGGTGAGGGAATCCACCGTTGGCAGGGCGGAGACAAGATCAAAATCTAGAATTGGTGAGAGAAGAATCTTCGGTCGATCAAAATAGAGGAGATGAAGAGCTGGGGCACTCCAACATCGGTGGCAGGGTAGAGGAGAGGAAGAGGAAGTGAGAGAGGCAGCGCTTCCTTGACGGCAGCACTCAAGAACGGAGAACGAAGACGCCAGAGTTGTGGAAGAAGCCTTCGGACCAACCTCAGTGTGGGGTAGAGGGAAAGCGGGTCAATCCTTAGAATTGGAGGAGTTGGGGGGTATTTATAGGTGGCAATGGAGGTAGGGGGCTTGCATCTGGACGCAATCATGTCCAGGGGCAAAGGTATAAGGCCCTTCGTGTCCGGCGACGGTGAAGTCACCGTGCCAAAGTTTGTTAGGTTTAAGGGGATCAGGACCGTAGGATGGAATGGTGGCACTGAGTGGAAAGCTGGCAGTAAGAGCAGAGGAGTTCAGATGCGAGATGGAGAGTGATCGGAGGGTGTGGTGACCGGTCATCCTCAGCCGTTCAGACCGAGGAAGAAGAAGAACAAGAAGGTGGTGTTGGCAGTGCTGATAGGAACCTTAGTGCAAGAAAACATAAAGACCTAAAGTAGATAAAAGGACTCAATTGAATAAAAACATAAGGACCTAAACGTAAATAGAGGCATTTAAAGCTTATTTTAATTTATTTCTTTTTCAACTTTTTATATGTTATTGTAAATTAAGTAAATATTATATTCATGCCTTGAAATTACATTTTTCTCCCATTTTAGCTATATTTATTTAAATGATTAAGTTAATTAAGTTAATTACATACTTATGGTTAAATATTGATTATGTTAATTTAGATATTAATTAACTAGCTAAATATTTAGTATTTGAGTCCAAATTAGTAATTAAATTATAAATATGATTAGTAGATAATTAATTTAGTGTTTTTATGTTATTTTAATGGTCCTTAGTATTTAATCTCCTTTCTTATAATTAACCCTTAATAATACATATCCTTAGCTAATTAACTAGGGAAACTAGTTAATTAGGGGTATTTCAGAGCCATGATGAGTCTCTCATCAATTAGCAACTTTGAGGATTACAAGGGAAGGCTTCAAATTGCCACCACCAAGTTGTTCATATATGTAGCTCGGAAGGATGTTTACCCCCACACCCAGATCAAGCAGACCCTAGTCTATATGTGTAATGACCCGATTCCCGAATCCCTACGAGATACGAGAATCGGACCGACTCGACTGACCCTAAGACCCAGTCGTCCAACGAGAAAGTAACCAAAAGAGCAGTAAAATAAACCACACTCAACATGTATATAACTAGCAGTAACAAAATACAACAGTAGAGAAAAGAAATACTACAGTATACACCACCACAACAGTAGAGAAATAAACATATACATAAACATGAAGCTTACAATAAAGAGAGTACAGGGGGTAACAGAAACTACTCACAACAGCAGCAAAAAAAGTATAGTGGGTCCTACAAGTGACACTACTGGGCTCTACTAGGCCCAGCGCCCTCTGCAGCCGCCGACTCTGGCTGCTCAACACCTGGTCCTGAAAAGTAACAAGGGTGACACATCAGCGAAACACTGAGTAGAGTGGCAACTAAAAGCTAGAAGGGCAGTAGAGTGGACAGTAGCTGTTATATTTTTACTTTCTTTCTTTATATTTTTCCATTTTTTCACTATTGATTTATTCCTCAGATCCTTCTCTTGATCTTGAATTTTCCTCGTGGGAACGATCTTGATTGTAGTCTTTTCCGAAAAGTAGAAGTAACACGTGGTGCTCTCTTGGCCGGGAGAGTCCCTCGTGGTGGTTCTACCCTTCGTCAACCACCCCAAGGTTGCTGACAGACGTAATGGTGACTACGGCACGCGCGATAAATGCATGGGTAGCTACCCTGCATTGGCACGCGGTCAGTCGTTTCCGTTAACGGGTGCGCCCAAAGCACAGCACAGAACCAGTATAGGGCAAAGCCCTCTCAGTAACAGGGGTCCAACCCCTCCACAGTAACCAAACAGGGGTCTTGCCCCTCCACAGTCCGCGCACCCTCACCTGACTACCCTGGTTTACCCAGTAGGCCTAACAAGTCGGTGTAGGAGGGCTAGCAGAACCTCGGGGCCCGTGGGGTAGCTAGTAGCTCTCCTCGGTACTGTGTACACAAGGGCCAAAAGTTGGTACAAAGTGGCCAAACCTAACCCCGGGTCCCTGGGGCGGCTAGCTCCGCTCTACACTAAACAGGGGGACAGTTGCTCTCCTTGGTACTCCGTACTCAAGGGCCAGCTCACTTCCCCAATTCTATTCCATTCACTTTCCAGGAGTTCTACTCCTAATTCCCTGTAGGGTTCATGCTCTTTTAACTCAGCCAATTTAGGTTTCACCGTTCCAGCTTTATATCCATACAATTCATGTTCTCAACCATATTTATCCATTCATAACAGGCAGCTGTTAACCAATTTACAGGCAGTTATCATTTCCTTTCCACTTTTCCAAGATTGCAATGTATATATTCAACTAGTTTTTCAGTCCTAGGATTCATGCCATACCCTAGGATCTATCATTCAATCTAGTTTTCCAGTCTTAGGATTCATGCAATACCCTAGGATCTATCATTCAATCTAATTCTTCAGCCCTAGGGTTCATGCAATGCCCTAGACTCTATTAATTGTTTCATAAATGCATAATTTTTGATAATTAAATTAAAATGCCACTCTACCCGCAAAATCGAAAGTACTGGGGGCGTGGTCGGCAATCCCGCGTGCCTCTGCAACCCCTAGAGCTGCAACAGAACGGGATCCTAATATAAGGATCAAAGACAAGGAGCTACTCAGAACAGTATACAATTACTGTAAACAGGTAGAGGAAATAAATATGGGAAGAATGAAACTTGAAACGCGGAAAACGGACTCCGAACGGACCCTAAACTGGTCAAAAACGACGAGTCTGCCTAAAATCAGACGTCTGGAACTTCTTCCAGGCATCTTAAAAGGTCGATCATGCCATATCTTATTCTGCGCAATCCTTCAGACGTCTAGAAGCCCGCTGGATCATCTAAACTTAGTTTCCAGACGTCCGATTGTCACCCTCGAAGTCTGGAGGTCCTCTCCGTCATTTGGTACTGTGTCCAGACGTCTGATCGGTGTGGGATGGCGAGCCCTACTGCCCTCCCAAATGATTCCTGCACACACACACACTCGCTGTCATCACGAAGGGGTGCAGAAGAACACGGCAGACGGCTGCATGGCCGTACATGCGTAAAAAGAAGATAAGAAAATATTATACCTGTCAGACGTCTGGACCTTTCTCCAGATGTCTTATGCATCATCTGTGCGTAAGTCCAGATGTCTAATTCTGGGAAATTTTCCCAGAATCAGAACCCTGCTCGCTCTCCGCCCGCAGCGCACGGCTGTGTCGCGCCGCGTCTTCCTGCTGCTTGAGCTGCAGCAGCTCCTCTGCGACACCCCACGCTCGTTGCTCTCCCGCTGGTCGGCTCTAGCTGCCTCGGCAAGCTCGTACCCTCGCGGTCGAGCATTTGCTTCCTCTTGCAGCAACCCCTCCTTCCTGCACACTCGCAGCAGCCGCTGCGGTCGCTCTCGCCCGCGCGCTCTCTCGCAAACAGGGAGAAGAAGAAGAAGAAGGTGGTGGAGTGAGGGTGAGGGAGATGGGAAGCATTTTTATAAGGCATCCGCAGGGAGAGAGAAGGAGGAAAAATGGCGCCTGCAGGGAGAGAAAGGGAAAAATGAAGGTGGCGGGTTCAGTCTGCGCGCGTAGGCGCGCAGACGTGAACCCGTACGCCGAAAAAATTTAATACCAGACGTCTGGGAAGGGTTCCAGATGTCTGGCCAGACGTCTGCGCCACTTCCCAGACGTCTTAAACTACATCTGATTCCCTGCTCGTAACAATATAACAAACTCAAAGGAAGTTTCGTCCTTGAAACTTGCGTTAACTAGGGTGCGAGAAAGAACAATATATACATAGCAAACTCAAAGAGGACCGGAGCCGGTCCGAAAAGACGTACCCGTGAAAAGCTCCGGGTACTGCTCCCGCATCGCCACCTCAGGCTCCTAGGTGGCCTCCTCGTACCGCTGGCTCCTCCACAAGACCTTCACTAGGGGTACTTGCTTTTGTCTGAGACTGCGGACGGCTCTGTCCAGAATCTGCACTGGCCGCTCGGGGTAGGTCAGGTCGTCGCCCACCTTGACGCTCTCGTGGCTCAGGACATGACTAGGATCGGCGACATACTTCCTGAGGTTGGACACGTGGAACACGTCGTGCACACCAGAAAGCTGAGGAGGGAGGGCAAGCCTGTATGCAACGGGTCCAACCCGCTCCAGGACCTCAAAGGGCCCCACAAACCTCGACGCGAGCTTCCCTCTCACCCCAAACTGTTGCAGGCCCTTCATGGGTGAAACACAAAGGAAGACGTGGTCCCCAACCTCGAACTGCACCTCTTTGCATTTCCGATCCGCGTAGCTCTTCTGCCTACTCCTGACAGTGAGGAGTCGCCTGTGAATCTGCTCGACTACCTCCTGACTCTGCCGAATCATCCTGGGGCCAACCTCCCACTTGGTCCCCACCTCAACCCAACTCAAGGGTGCCGTACATCTCCGTCCGTACAGAGCCTCGTAGGGTGCCATGCCGATGCTCGAGTGATAACTGTTATTATATGCAAACTCCGCTAGGAGCAAGTGCTCCTCCCAAGATCCCCTCCAGTCCAGTACACAGGCATGCAAAAGGTCCTCAAGTGTCTGTATCGTGTGCTCAGACTGTCCGTCCGTCTAGGGGTGGTAAGCTGTATTGAACCTCAACCGCGTCCCCAGGGCCTGCTAAAACTCAGCCCAAAATTGGGACGTAAAGCGAGTATCCCGGTCGGATACGATATCTCGTGGAACTCCGTGTAGACGTACCACGTCGCGGATATACCTCTCTGCCAACTGTGCTGGTCCCAAGGTGACTTGGATCGGCAAGAAACGCGCCGTCTTCGTCAATCTATCAACAATTACCCAGACTGCGTCGTGCCCTCGCTGGGTAACAGGTAAGCCCACCACCAAGTCCATGGTGATGCTCTCCCACTTCCGCTCTGGCACTGGAAGTGGCTGTAGCGGCCCTGCAGGCCTCTGATGCTCAGCTATCACCTGCTGGCACACTAAACACTGCTGCACGAATTCACCTACATCCCGCTTCATCCCCCTCCACCAAAACTCGTGTCTCAAGGCATGGTACATCTTCATGTTTCCGGGATGTATGGTGAATTTGGAACCATGTGCCTCAGTCAGGAGCTCTCTCAACAGCTCCTCGTCTCTGGGAACGCACAAACATCCCCTCAGGCGCAGCAACTGGTCTGTGAAAGAAAAGTTCCCTGGGTCTCCTGATAGTACTCTGTCGCGCAAGGACTGCAAGTACGGGTCAGCCATCTGTCCTGTGATGATGCGGTCTATCAGCTCTGGCCTCGTCTGTCGTGTCACAGTCACCGCCCCACAGTGCCCCTGTAACTCTAGGGGTCGCCAACTGCCCATCTCCTCCAAAAGGCTCCAACTCTACACCTGTAAACTGGCCAAGTGTGCGGGTGCCTTCCGGCTCAAGGTGTCAGCCACCACATTGGCCTTTCTCGGGTGGTAGGAAATGCTGCAGTCATAGTCCTTCAGGAGCTCCAACCAACGTCTTTGTCTCATGTTGAGCTCCTTCTGATCAAATAGGTATCTGAGGCTCTTGTGATCTGTGAAAATCTCGAAGGTCTCACCATACAAGTAGTGCCTCCAGGTCTTCAGCGCGAAGACAACAGTTGCCAGCTCCAGGTCGTGGGTAGGGTAGCTATGCTCATGGGGCTTCAGTTGCCGCGAAGCGTGAGCGACAAAGTGACCCCTCTTCATGAGCACACCCCCTAACCCTGCAAGGAGGCGTCCGTGTACACAACGAACCCGCCACTACTGTTATGGATGGTGAGCACGGGAGCCGAAGTCATCCTCTCCTTCAGCTCCTGAAAACATGCCTTACAGGCGTCTGTCCAAGTGAAGGGCATGTCCTTCCGGGTCAACTTCGTCATAGGACGTGCAATCTGTGAAAAGCCCTTGATAAACCGCCTGTAGCAGTCTGCCAGTCCCAGGAAACTGCGAATCTCAATAATCGTACGCGGTCTCTCCCACCTGAGCACTGCCTCGACCTTAGCTGGGTCCATTGCCAAGCCATCTCCAGAGATCACATGACCTAAGAAGGTCACCTCCCTCAAACAGAACTCGCACTTGCTGTATTTGGCGTATAGCCTACGTCGTCTCAGTGTGTCCAGAACCATCTGCAAGTGCTATCCGTGCTGCGTCTGATCTCGAGAATGGATGAGCACATCATCAATGAATACCACCACAAACTGGTCCAAGTACGGTCTAAACACCCGATTCATCAAGTCCATGAAGGTAGCGGGGGCATTGGTCAGCCCAAACGGCATGACCAGAAACTCGTAGTGTTCGTACCGGGTGCGGAAAGCTGTCTTGGAGACGTCTGCCTCCTTGATCCTCAACTAGTGGTATCCAGACCTCAAGTCGATCTTGGAGAATACCGTGGCACCTCGCAGCTGGTCAAACAAGTTGTCGATCCTCGGCGGTGGATATCTGTTCTTGATGGTGACCCTATTCAGCTGTCGGTAGTCCACACAAAGGCGTAGGGTACCATCCTTCTTCTTTACAAACAGTACCGGGGCTCCCCAGGGAGACGCACTGGGCCTCACAAAGCCTTTCTCCAAAAGATCCTGCAACTGAGACTTGAGCTCTCGCAGCTCAAGTGGTGCCATCCTGTATGGTGCGGTGGAGATGGGGTTGGTCCCTAGTACTAGTGAGATCTCAAACTCGACCTTACTCTCGGGTGGTAGTCCTGGCAACTCATCTGGGAACACGTCGGGGTACTCTCTGACAACCGGGATACTCTAGAAGTCTGCCACAGGGCTGGGCTTTGCCACCACACAAGCTAGGAAGCCCTTACACCCCTGGCTCAAAAGTCTCGCCGCCCGAAGTGCAGAAATGCACCTGAAACCTCCATCCACTAGCTGACCGTGGAACTCGAAGGAAGGCAACTCCAGTATGGAGAAGACGATCTTCCTCTCAAAACAGTCCACCAAAGCGTGGTAAGCGGATAGCCAGTCCATCCCCAGAATTACGCCAAAGTCCTCCATCTGTATCATAATCAGGTCAGCAGGAAGGCCATGTCCCCCAATACTGACCTCGCAACCCGTGTATACCCCCTCAGCTACAAACAGCTGACCACTCGGACCTCTGATCACGAACGAATCCTCTAACAGCATATAATCCTGGCCCAAACTAACTACGGAACTGGCTGTAACAAACTTGTGCGTAGTGCCAGAATCAAAAAGTGTGTAAACGAGTCTGCCGAAAATTGAAACCATACCTTCCACCACTGATCCCGAAGCTCTGGCATCCCTGTGTGTCAGGGCGTTGATACGCCCCTCAGCCCTAGGTGCGGATGAAGCAGCCACACTCTGCGTCGGACGGGTAGCTGCTGGCCGGTACCCTCCTCGTGACTACTATCCTCCTCCTCGTGCCTGGAAACCGCGGCCTCCTGCTCGCCCTCCAGTGCTCGGCACGGGAAGCGTCTGCTGACCTCCTGCCCTAGATGGGCAGTCCCTCCTGATGTGGCCCGGCTGGCCACACTGGTAACAGATGGGAACCCGACTCCCGCCCTCAGTGGGTCCCGGCTGTCGGCTGGGCGGGGGTCCGGTGCTAGCAACTGGCCCCTGTCGAGGGCCCCCAAAGGCCACTGATGGCCCTGCAAAATGTGACGGCTCTCCTGCGGACGCCACATGTCTCCTCTCTCGCTGGCCTTGTGAAAAGTCTGGCTGGTAGGGCCTCTTCCGCCCGCTGTCAGTATCTTGCGCGGACGGGTTGGTCTCCTCGTAGGTCATGGCTGCCTCCACCACCCTCGAGAACGTAGGCAGCTTCAGGGGTTTGACATACACCCGAATCGCAGGCTGGAGCCCCTCGGTGAACCTCCAAAGGCTCTCCTCCTTAGTGGCTACTGCTGTCGCTGTGAAGCGGGATAGCTCCAGAAAATGCGTGCGGTACGCGCTCACAGTCATCGTCCCCTGGCGGAGAGTGTGGAACTCCCGCCTCCTCTCGTCCTGCCTCGTTTGGGGAAAGTACTGCACGTAGAAGAGGGTGACAAACTGGTCCCAGGTCGGCTCATCCCTCTCCTATCCCCTGACCGCCCTCCACCACCTGTGTGCTGCACTCTCCAGCTAGTACGTGGCAAAGGCCACGCGGCACTCCATCGGGGGGCGAAGGGTGTCGAAAACCTTCTTGATCTGCTCGAGCCAGTCCTCCGCCTCGGTCGGGTCCTCATCCCCCTTGAAGGAGGGGGGCTTCAGCTTCTGGAACTGCCCAAAAACTTGAAGTGGCGCTGCAGTGGGGATGCTGGTGCACCTCCAGGTAAGGAAGCCTAGTGCACAGAAGCGTCGGAGGAAGGTGGGGGCGGTGGCGGCCCATCCCCTCCCTCACGTCCAGCGCTGCATCCATCGCGTGGTCCCACAGAGGACTCCCCCTCCGCATCCCTAGGGAGAGGCGCTCTGGGCGGTGGGTGGAGCTCCTCTCGCACTATGTCCCGTATCAGCTGGGCGAGGTCCTAAGCCTGAATGCCCGGGAGTAGTGGCTGGTCCACTTAGACGTTGACCGCAACACGCCCACCTCGCAGACCTCGTCCTTGGCCACGCCCGCGGCCCGCCTCACTAGTCCCTCGTCAAGGCATCTCCTGCAAGGAGATGTGAAACAGAACGGAAACACATCAATATAGAACGATATCTAACGAAGAAGTCTAAGAGCTTATGTCAAAAGAAATGTTGTGGTGGCTACTCTAGTTACAGACATGTGAATCGGTTATTTTCCAGTCAGTTGGTTCACTTCTCGGGATGACCTTGCTTTGATACCATCTTGTAACGACCCGATTCCCGAATCCCTATGAGACACGAGAATCGGACCGACTTGATTGACCCCAAGACCCAGTCGTCCAACGAGAAAGTAACCAAAAGAGCAATAAAATAAACCACACTCAACATGTATATAACTAGCAATAACAAAATACAGCAGAAAAGAAAAGAAATACTACAGTATACACCACCACAACAGTAGAGAAATAAACATAAACATAAACATGAAGCTTACAATAAAGAGAGTACAGGGGGTAACAGAAACTACTCACAACAACAGTAAAAAAAGTACAGTGGGTCCTACAAGTGACACTACTGAGCTCTACTAGGCCCAGCGCCCTCTACAGCCGCCGACTCTGGCTACTCAACACCTGGTCCTGAAAAGTAACAAGGGTGACACGTCAGTGAAACGCTGAGTAGAGTGGCAACTAAAAGCTAGAAGGAGCAGTAGAGTGGACAGTAGCTGTTATATTTTTACTTTCTCTCTTTATATTTTTCCATTTATTCACTATTGATTTATTCCTTAGATCCTTCTCGTGATCTTGAATGTTCCTCGTGGAAACGATCTTGATTGTAGTCTTTTCCGAAAAGTAGAAGTAACATGTGGTGCTCTCTTGGCCAGGAGAGTCCCCCATGGTGGTTCTACCCTCAGTCAACCACCCCAAGGTCGTTGATAGACGTAACGATGACTACGGCACGCGCGATAAAAGCATGGGTAACTACCCCGTACTGGCACGCGATTAGTCAATTCCCTTAACGGGTGCACCCAATGCACAGCATAGAACAAGTATAGGGCAGAGCCCTCTCAGTAACAGGGGTCCAGCCCCTCCACAGTAACCAAACAAGGGTCTTGGCCCTCCATAGTCCACTCACCCTCTCCTGACTACCCTGGTTTGGCCAGTACGCCAAACAAGTCGGTGTAGGAGGGCTAACAGAACCCCAGGGCCCGTGGGGTAGCTAGTGCTCTCTCTACACTAGTAGCTCTCCTCGGTACTGTGTACACGAGGGCCAAAAGTCGGTACAAAGTGGCCAGACCTAACCCCAGGTCCCTGGGGCGGCTAGCTCCTCTCTGCACTAAATAGGGGGACAGTTGCTCTCCTTGGTACTTCGTACTCAAGGGCCAGCTCACTTCTCCAATTCTATTCCATTCACTTTCCAGGAGTTCTACTCTTTATTCCCCGTAGGGTTTATGCTCTTTTAACTCAGCCAATTTAGGTTTCACCGTTCCAGCTTTATATCCATACAATTCATGTTCTCAACTGTATTTATCCATTCATAACAGGCAGCTGTTAACCAATTTACAGGCAGTTATCGTTTCCTTTCCACTTTTCCAAGACTGCAATGTATATATTCAACTAGTTTTCCAGTCCTAGGATTCATGCCATATCCTACGATCTATCATTCAATCTAGTTTTCCAGTCCTAGGATTCATGCAATACCCTAGGATCTATCATTCAGTCTAATTCTTCAGCCCTAGGATTCATGCAATGCCCTAGACTCTATTAATTGTTTCATAAATGTATAAGTTTTGATAATTAAATTAAAAGGCCACTCTACCCGCAAAATGGGAAGTACTGGGGGAGTGGTCGGCAATCCCGCGTGCCTCTGCAACCCCTAGAGCCGCAACGGAACGGGGTCCTAATACAAGGATCAAAGACAAGGAGCTACTCAGAATAGTATACAATTACTGTAAACAGGTAGAGGAAATAAATCTGGGAAGAATGAAACTTGAAACGCGGAAAACAGACTCCAAACGCACCCTAAACGGGTCAAAAACAACGAGTCTGCCTAAAATCAGATGTTTGGAACTTCTTCTAGACGTCTTAAAAGGTCGATCGTGCCATACCTTATTCTGCGTAGTCCTTCAGATGTCCAGAAGCACGCTGGATTGTCTGAACTTAGTTTCCAGACGTCCGATTGTCACCCCGGACGTCTGGAGGTCCTCTCCGTCGTCTGGTACTGTGTCCAGACGTCTGATCGGTGTGGGATGGCGAGCCCTACCGCCCTCCCAAACGATTCCTGCACACACACACTTGCTCTCATCACGAAGGGGTGCAGAAGAATGTGGTGGACGGTTGCATGGCCATACACACGTAAAAAGGAGAAGATAAGAAAATATTATACCTGTTAGACGTCTGGACTTTCGTCCAGACGTCTTATGCGTTGTCTAGACGTAAGTCCAGACGTCTGATTCTGGGAAATTTTCCTAGAATCAGAACTCTACTCGCTCTCAGCCCGCAATGCACGGCTGTGCCGTGCCGCATCCGTCTGCTGCCCGAGCTGCAGCAGCTCCTCCGCGACACCCCACGCTCGCTGCTCTCCCGCCGACCAGCTCTAGCTGCTCTGGCAAGCTCGTACCCTTGCGGTCGAGCCTTTGCTTCCTCTCACAACAACCCCTCCTTCTCGCACGCTCGCAGCAGCCGCTGCGGTCGCTCTCGCCCGCGCGCTCTCTCGCAGACAGGGAGAAGAAGAAGGCAGTGGAGTGAGGATGAGGGAGAGGGGAAGCATTTTTATAAGGCAGCCGTGGGGAGAAAGGAGTAAAAATGGCGCCTGCAGGGAGAGAACGGGAAAAACGAAGGCAGCGGGTTCAGTCTGCGTGCGCAGGTGCAGATGCGAACTCGTACGCCGAAAAAATTTAATACTAGACGTCTGGGCAGACGTCTGGGCCACTTCCCAGACGTCTTAAACTACGTCTGATGCCCTCCTTGTAACAATATGTAGGTCGCCAATGACCACCAAGATGTATGGGGCTCCTGGGTCCTTAAGTTTTGGGGGTGTCCCGTGTTGTATAATTGAGCTAACAGAATCAAGCAGGATAACTTTTCAATGGACCTGTTTCCTTGATCACTGCTTTTTCATGCATAGGTCCTTTAGAAAGTGGCCATAGGATGGAATTTGCTTGATAGCTTCAAGCAAAGGCAGGTTAATCTGCACTTGCTTGAAAGCCTCCATTATTTCATCCATCTTATCTTTGGCTCTAGATGAGCCAGCAGAAGTTTGCCTAGAGTTAGATAAGCACTTTGGAAAGGGCACTCTCGATCTTTGGTTCGAAGGATTGTCATGTCTGGTATGGGGTGGAACGGTGTCAACCTCTTCTGGTGGGGTGATTTCAAGTGGAGGAGAGTTAAGCAGCTCTTCTTCAATAGAGATGATAGTTGAGGTGGATGGGTTTTTAGAAGGTGGGACTATAGGAGCATCGAGTTTTGAAATTTTTTTTCCACTCCTCAGAATAGTCACCACCTGGGCATGCTCCCTAAAGACATTCCCTTTCCCCTTTGGATTCTCCTTAGTAGCATGAGGAAGTTTCCTAGTCTCCCTCTATCTCACAACCTCTACATGGTGTCCTATCTGTGATTTCATTTCATGTATAGCCTTGTCATGAGATTGGATGATGGCACTTTGACTTTCCTGCATAGTTCTCAACATCTCCTTCAATTCATCCATCTCAGAGGTCTTTGGTTGGGAAAAGGTTTGAGGTTGGTTCATTTGTTGGTTTTGAAAGGGTTGTGGTTTCTAATTCCCTGAATTTGAGACATTCCCTTGTCTCCAAGAAAAGTTTGGGTGGTTCCTCCATCCCTCGTTATAAGTATTGGAAAAAGGATCATTACGGGGTCTACGACGGAACCCTTGGGCAGCATCTAGGTTCGCCTATACAAGTTCAGGGAATTGGGAGGTCTATTGGAAATTCACAATGATGTGTGTATTGCATTGGCAGATGGAGCATTGTGAAACTTAGGATGGGGAGGCATTTGCCATGAGTTAGCTAGAGTTCGACGTAAGCCTTTCCATATTTTGGTTCAATAATTGAATTTGGAAGGCTAAATTCTGGGTATCGCTAGCCTCATTTGCCTCAACCTTTTGTTGCATAAGAGTGGGTTTTCTATCCAAATAGGCAGAGTTTAGGTGGATAGAATTCTCACTAAAGGTCTCAAAAAGCTCCCAAGCCTCATCTTCAGTTTTTATGAGAAAGGTTCTCGCACAAGCACCATCCACTATTTGCCTGTGGTTATCATTTAACCCAGTGTAGATCCTTTCTACAAGTAGCCATCTTGGCACCTGATGATGGGTACATAAGTGTAAGAAATCTTTAAAGCGCTCCCATGCATCATGTAATTACTCTCTCCATCTTGTTGAGCAAAATCTATGATTTCTCTCCTATAATGATTTGTTTTGCTCATAGGGAAGTGTTTTTTCAAAAACTCTCCCTTCAAGGCATCCCAAGTATCCAATCTACCATCTAGATTGTGATACCAATGTTTCATCTTATCCTTGAGGGAGAAGGGAAAGAGAGTTCGCATTTAGGTGTCATCAGTAACACCCTACAATCTCACCATGGAACTGACCTCGGTGAATTCCTCCAAATGCCTATGCGGTCCTCCCTAGAAGTACCATAGAATGAGGGCAACAAAGATATGGTACTACTCTTGATTTCATAAGGATTGTTCCCTCCAGGTCTTCTCAGTGTATGGTCAGATTAGTTGGTAGGGATAAAATAGTTTATCAAAGATCGTTGGTTTTCCACAATCCTATTTTCTCCTTCCTCGACCATCTCTCTTCTCTCTTGGTTGGCTTTCCTAAGGATTCTTTCAAGTTCTGGATTAAACACAAGTTGTCTCCTCAGAGATCACCTACCAAGCATACACTAATAATGCAAACACAATTCAAAAGGACTTTTTTAGGTCTTTAATCAATTAAGGCCTTTGAAATTTAAGTCCAGTTGTAGGTGACAATAAAAATTGCCCAATCAATTACGTGCTTATTGTCGACCTACAAAATGCCTTAATAAAGACCTAGTTGGAACTTAGGTGCTCTGCCCTGAAGTTCAAATGGAAAAGTACTCCGAGGATGGAAGATCAAGGGATGCAAGTAGGCTTAAGCCTTCCTTTGAAGCTGTGCTTTCGCGGTGCTTCTTAACTACCTTCAATAATCCATGACAAGGTATCCCCCTCCTTGGAGTTACAAACCTTTGATCTTAAGTTTCAAGCACTTTCGTATCCAATGGTAGGAGGGCTCTTTCCTAGCAGCTCAAAAACCTAGAAGTGTCTAAATGAATGCCTTGATGCAAAGATAAAACAAGTGTGCATACACTGTAAAAGTTTTGAGTTTGAATTTTGAACCGCAGCACAATATCTTAAATCAACTCCTTGGGTTTTAATGTGTTACTCCTTTACTTAATCCTTTTCAGAAAATTTATGGTGACCACTTGTTAAATCAATTCAATTCAAACTTGGTGGCCTTTGAAATTAAGGTCCAAAGGAAATGCATGAACAAATATATATGCTAAGAATGAGGATATACCTGGTTCTCCAGCAATCAACAATGCAATGCTCGCAATGCAAGAAAGTAAATCTAGAGGCTTCTCATCCAATCCTATATGGTCGTCTTAAATCATATAGCTTCTAGGCATTCAATTTGTATTTTGTTTTTCTTTTATATCTACCAACTTATGCGCAATCAAGGAAACGATAAACAACCACAAAAGAAAATCAAAACCTAAATCTAAAGAAATTGGAACAGACTCCCGAAAACCAGCCCCAAGAGACAAGGGTGAGAAAACAGTGAAATTAAACTAATCTAACTAATAAGTCCAATTAATCTCCAAGCATAAACCACTGTCGCAAATTCCTTGTCTCCTGACTCTACCACTTCGATGACACGTGTCTCAACGGGTGGAAACAAGGTCCACCTCGGTATGGATGTGGGTGGTGCAGTGCTCCTTCCCCCAAGTAGATGTACCTTGCACCAAAATACAAATATTTATCAGTAATAATAACTTTAAAAATAGATCAATGTGAACAGAAATATGTGCATAAATTTGTTAGGCATATTTCCTCCCGAGCATCGACGCCATTTGAAAAGATGGTTTTCTCTTTTGAATAATTTTCGCACATGAAATGACTAGTTGAAATAGTAAGGAGTGGTGAAAAATCGTCCATCAAAACAATTAAAATTAACCACTTAAAAGAGCAGGTTGTGTCCACAAGGAGGTATTGGCCTATTAAAATTTGCATAAGTCAAAATAATATTGTTTACGAATGATTTCCCCAATAAATCTAGCCAAAATCTCTTTTAGATTAAGCAAATAATAAGTACTAATGCTGAAAAGAAGGAGGTCACTTGCATAAACTAGCCACAATATTTAATTAATAAAATAAAAAATGGCATGTGAATGTAAATATTAATTCGGGTGGAAACAGGGGAACTTCTTCTGTGAGCTGCTGCACACATGGAGACTTAAGGCCGGTGGCGAGGTGGTAGCCGGAGGTAGGTCCGCCTGGGCCGCACCTGACGGTGGTGGCGACGTGGCGGATGGCGACCAGAGACTGCGGTGGTAAGGAGTGGGTGGTAGGTGGTGGTGGCTGTTGCTGTTGTTGGAGCTCGAGGAGAGGAGAGGGGCAAGAGCTGGTCGCGTGTTGGGCGTATGTGGTGCTAGTGGAGAGGACATGTGCACATTAGATGGGCGAGGCGTTCGGAGGTGCAGTGGCTGAGCGACACGCTGGGTAGTGCGTGATCTCTACTGCATGTGGGCAGAGGCATGGGGAGGGGAAGGGAGGGCAAGCAGTGCACGCGGGGCACGTAGTTGAGGGCGGTGGTGCGCATAGGCGGTGTTGGAGTTGTAAGCGTGGAGGACAGTGGTGAGGGCGAGGGCCGGTGGGAGTGGCTGATGTTGGGTTCAGTGGGTTGAAGAAGATGAAAAGTGGTAGTAGGTGTTTGTGGCAGCGTGGAGGTCTGTTGGAGGTGGTAGTGATGTTGGGTTTGTGAAGGTAGTGGGTAATGGTTATTTTTTCGCATAAAATAGGGGAAGAAAATGAAGATGGAGAAGAGATGGAGATGGTGGCGATGCATGGAGTTGGTGGTGCTATTGGAGATGAAACATGGGATGAGGATAAGGAGATGGTGTGCACGGTGTTGGAATTGCAAGGCTCGCGAGTGGCGGTGTGGGCTGTCACCCTACATGCCCACGGTGGCGAGGCTTTGCTGCAGTAGAGGCCCGCAGTGGTGGAATGGGAGGAGCTTCGAGCTCTACACAGTGTTGGAATGAAGACGATGGCCTCCTTTGCATTATCGTCGAAGCTCCATTTTATATTGCAGGGAAATAACTTGCGTTGGTTGAGGGGAAGAGATGAATCGACAGAGCGTGGGCGATAGAGATCCACTTCTATCACCTCTTCTTTGTTGCGGGTGCATCTTGGAGAAGAAAGTGAATAAAATAATAAAAAGAAATGATATGTTATTTATGTACAAACCCTTAACTTCCATGTTAAATCCAAAACAATACATGTAAGGCACCTAATTAGTTAACTAATCAAATGCATGTCATTCTAAGTCAATTCTAAATGTGTTTAATTATGAATGCAATGCATGAATTGTGCAATCAAGTCAAAAATATAAACTAATCTATTTACATCCTAATGCATTCAAAATAAATGTTAAAGATAACTTAATTTCTAGGCATTGAAATACTTAAATAGCCCACAAATATGGGCTCATCAGGAGTGGCTCGAAGACACAAGTTAATTGGATGAGTTCCCGACTCAGAGAGGAGGAATGAAAAATACTCCCCTTGAAGATGCATTATAACATACCATCTCCTTGGTGCTTTTCTCCTAGGATATTTTAATATTCTATTGGGGCACGTAAGCATCTTGTGTTGGTTCAGGTGCCATGGGCGGCATCATCCCAAAATGTCAATTTCTAGGGCTTGAATTTAGCTACAGAACGCCATGGTCAACATTATCATGAAGTGTCGAAGGCTAGGGTTTTGGGGGTTGCCATGGGTGGTGCTATCTCGAAGCATCGATTGCCAGGGACCTTGTGAGGATTGATGGTAGGGATAAGGAATCCGATACAGATCGTGTTTAGGGTTAATTTGATGTTTGATTTAGGGGAATTTAAGAAGGAAAAAGAGAAAACTCTCAAAATAAATATCCCTTTCTCTCTCTTATAAAAAATGCACTGACAAACTAAACTTAAACTTGCTACACATACGCACGGGTGCTTTAATCGCTAGGGTCAACGAACCTTTGGGTAGTTTTTGCAGACCTTAGAAACCTTCGGAGCGGACCCAAGTCTGAGACTGGTTAGGTCTGGATCTTGGCTGGTACTTGAGTACCTATAGGCCTATTGTTGGTATTTTGATCTAATTTTTAGAGATGCGGCTCGATAAGACATCCTGATGGTTAAATGGTTAAAATCCAGCTTAGAGATCTGGTTTGGTCCATAAGATTTTGCTAGGGATTAGAAAAAGTTAGACATGTGGGCATGATGATAGCACCATCATTAGTGTTAATGAGCTTAAATTATCCTAACTATGGTACTAAATGCTCATAAATATTCATCAGAAGATCATAACTCTATTCTGAAGTACATTTGAGAAGAAGGCAAGAGAATGGGTTAATTCTACTGTTTTAACATCACATCACTAATATAGATTAACTAAGGGGTTAATCAGGGGTTAATTAAAGGTCAAATGAACTTAAAAGATCAAGAAGTGGGCTCAGAATAACTGAATCAGGATTTTATGCATTTTGAAGACCATATTATTATAGAAAAACCCTAATTATCAGCCTCACTCAAATTGAAAGGGTTACGACAGAAATAAATTTAATCTAACCCTCCTAAAAATCATTAAAAAATATTATAAGAGGTTTGGTACCTTTACTTTGACCATTAGGACCCATTTTGACCAAAAATAGATATTTAGACGGGAATTTACCCTACTTTTGGGCTTATGTGTAATTTACCCAATCAAACATGGTCCAAACCCAAATCTAGGTTCACCATCAGATTCCTTGGGTTCAAATTAGGTTAACACCAAAATTTGATCCCAATTAGAGTCCATCTTGACCTATTTTGCATTTTAGCTCCCACCTCTTTCTTCTCTACACCTAGAACCCTAGCTTTTATGCTGTTCTTGCAATCAGGCCCCTAACTTCTCATCTCTTTTGCAAAAAGCCCCTTGTTTCCATTGACATCTTCATTTCCTAATCAATAGAGCATCAAAATGAGAAACCTAAAGTGCCGACATTTAACGGGGAACTTGATTGATGAAGCATCCACCAAAAATCGCCAAACTTGGTGAGATTGATCTTGAGATCAATCCCAATCAGTTGAGCATCTTAATAAGGCCAACCACCTCTATTTCCACCACCGACGACCCCTTGAAATCATGGCTTACAAGTCCTAATGAAGCACTTGACAATTGAAGCCATCTTGGCTTAATTAAACTCGGGAGCAACTCTATAAAAGGGGCTGCATGCTTTTGTGAAAAAATTCGTGCATTCCTTGCCGGTTTCCCCCCTAATTCCTCTTCCCTGCTGCCATAGAAGACCCACCTTTGGAGCTCCTTGAACCCTCTCTTCCCCCTTCACTAAGCACAATAGGCTTAGGGCTTTTGCTCCTCGTTCCTCCAAGGAGCTTCTCACGAAGCTTCACGTGCTGATTCTCCTTCCTCCGCTCGGGACACCTCCTCTTCTTCCCCGTCTTCGGCATACCTTCGATGACATTCTCCAGTCCTCCTCTCTCCAAATTAGTATATGGCTTCTCTTTCTCCTCCCTTTAATTTCATTTGTGGAGCTTCTCAGCTCCAAATTCCATCTCCTCTTCCTTCTTCGACGTCGACGACTTTCGCTACAACCACCATCAACATAACTCCTCCATTTCTCTATGCCCAAATAGGTTAGGCAAAATTCTCCCCACACCTCCACAACTGTTTTTCCCAACCTAATTTCGCCTCATGCATCCACCATCTTCCCCGACACCGTCAATCAGAACCACCTTCACCTCCATTGTTTGGCTACCACACTCACTTACTCACCAAATCACACCCACCAACACCCTTGCCACACCGCAGCGAGGATCCCCATCCATCTGATTTGGGCTGTAAGGCCATTTTCTTATTTCAGGGTCATCGCCACCATTGTCATCTTCTCCGACTCCGTTCGCCGTCCAACAGGCCATCGCCCACCTCTCCACCACCCTCTTCGAGTGCGGAGTAGCTCCATCAAACTCTTTGCACCTTCAATTGGAGAACTCGTAGCAGCTGGACCTTTAATTGAGTCGAACACCACTTGCTGCTGCAACAATGGAGTAAGGAGATGCATTAATCCCACATCGTAGGATTTTAAATCTGAAATGCTTTCATAAGGATTTGCCTTCTTTACCCCTCTCTCAGAACACGGGGGTTGGGTCCTCACGCATGCCTCAACATACACCTCGCTCGCACTCACGCCATGTGGGTCTGGCTCTGGGTCTAGATTTGATTAGGGTCCAAGTAGAAGAGACATAAAGAGGAAAGGCTGAAAGAGAAAGGGGGTTTTTGCTTGAGAAGTTTGGCTAGAGAATATGAGTTTTTGCTCGAGAAATTTGGATAGCGAATATATTTTGCCTGACCTCGAAAACTCATATTTCTCGAGCTTATAAAATTTATGTGTTGATTCAATTTTCATTCCTATACTACGATGCATATTTTTCTAAAAAGATGAAAATTCTCTATCAACAGTATGGTTGGCAAGTTGTCATGAGTTTAACGCCCCATTGGTTGATTGTCCAGAACCCAACCCACAATAATGCACAAATAATTCCTAACACTTAGGAAGAAGCGGAGAAGTAGAATAAGCCAGGGAGATATACACTAGGTTCACCTTAGTGTTGACCCTACAAAAAAATAAAAGTAGGGGGAAAGTTGCCGGTCGAATTGATACACCTTTAGGTAGAATTTCTTTTCAAGGTTACCTAGGGGTGTAGAAACCTAAAGTCCATTCTGATTACCAATCAATGAGTGTATCACAGTTTCATAAAAAGATGCTTAGCACTTAGAGTTCTTTTCGAGTCTTGGGTGGTTTGGGTAGCCGTAGAAAGATGCCTCGAAACTCTTAACTTAAAAATCCAAAATTATTAGAAAAGAAGAAAAAGAAAAAAATGTATTTGCTTCTGAATAATGCGAGGGCTTGGGATGGTCTGCATTTTGGCAAGCACCCAGGTGCTGTTAAGCCTCTATAGTTTAGGTCTTTCGTAGAAACTTCTTATTGTTGAGAAATAACTATTGCCCAAGTAATTTGATCATAATTATTTTATAAATAGCATGTAGTTTTGATAGGGACTAACAAGAGATAGGCATGGGGGTGTGATGTGTACACATCTAAGTGTTCTAAAATGACTATTTATGCATGTTCTTAGGGTCATAGAATCATCATGCGTTATAAATATTACATAACATGCATCATCATGCATTTAGATTAATTTGTACAAATTGTATATTAATTCGCCTCTTATTGTGGCTAGGTGAGGGTGATATATTTTAGGGCCTCGGATTGAAGATCTAATCGTACGGATTGGATCAAAGCGACTATTGGAGTCCAACGCCTCCGAGATCGTCCCGATCGAACCTTTGTAGCATTAGATGTAGTCTGAGGAAGATTCGAGGTGAAGGGGCAAGGTGGTGAAAATCTGAACCTCATATGAAGAATCCAACCACACAGGTGGGTTTGGATCGACCATCGCAGCCCAATGGTGTGAGAATCGATCCAATCTGACATCTGTGGCACCACCTATGAGCATTTGAAGATGAACAGCCAGGATGACACCATGTGGCACCATTCCAGTAACCTAAATTACCCTAAGAGCATCCACAACCCTTCTCTTTCATCTGATCAATTAATCTCAACCGTCAGATCCACGATCCAACGGTTGAGATTTAAATACTGAAGGCGAGGGCTCGAATACTCTGTTGTTAGATCCCTATCCAATGGTCGTAAGCTCTCACACCTTAAATCCAAGATGCATCACAAACTGTGCCTCAGTGCAACGGTTGCGCCCTATGTTGAGAAGAAAGGGTGCGAGTTCGAGTCCCCGTTCGCCTTAAATTGAGCATGCAAGGGGTGCACGCAAAATTCGACCATGTGATTCTCATCGAACGGCAGCAGCGGCAATAACGTGGTGCAATCACTCGTGCTGGATGAGCACGCACGTGATAATGTGCTATATACGTGATGTGAAGTGCAGCTGAGGGTGGCTTTCAGCCCTTCGATCTTCATCCAACAACGTAGAGTGTGGCTACGTCGCCCCTTAACCGACAAAGGTGAAATGGTGGAAGCACGATCTTAGCCCTCTGATCTTGATCAAAGGGTTGAGATCGATCCATTAGCCCAACGCTTGAAGGTTAATTGGCATGTGGCGTGGCTGCATGTGTGCGCTTCGATCTCCATCACACGACTGAGATTCCATGCATGGTTTCAGTAATGTGCGACTACTGCGACGCGTGTATCCATCACTAAAGTCCTATATTAAATTTTAAAGACTTGAAGTACCTCTTTTGCCCCTATATCCTCAACTATAAAAGGGACCCCATACCCATGTCGTCAAATCATCCATTCCTTTTTTGTCTCACCCTCTCTAAGGCTCTAAGAGCTGGTCCCATACCCGGGATGCTCCACTATAGCTACAATAAAATAAATTTTCTACCTTACCCCGTTCGTGGAGTGCCCGTGGTTGTCCTTTCGCTACCATTCGAGAAACAAATCCCATGCTGGCAACATCTTGCGTCTCATTCCCATCTTCTGACTTCGTCTACCTTCTTCTAGCATCCCATCTCCATCTTTCGGGCGCCAACAGCATGACTCGTCCTCTAAGCGGCCGTCGAGGAGTATTTTTCTCATACCTATTTTTTTACTGCTTTCTAGTGTAGTTTTAATTCTACAAGTAGTTGTAATGAACATAGATCTATGAAATATTTGTTCACTCTCTATCTCTTTGTGTATTATTTTTTCTCTCTTTTCTATTATTTATTCTTTAAGTAGAGTAGCTCGTGTAAATTTATTTTTACCAGCTAAGCTGCTTTGTGAGAAAAATTTCTAAATGTAGATTTTAAACAAGTGTTTGCCTCCCTGTGTTCAACCTGGGACTTACCAGAGTTTCGATAAAATTTATCTGATAGTCGATTTTTACGCACTGCAATGATGAGCTTTTAACTCAATCCTTTTCACGTATAAAATCTTGCTCATCAGGCGGGAATGTGGTGCCTAAGCCAAAATAAGAAGGTTTGCAAACAAGAATTATATGAAATAATTTTTAGGGTTTTATATGGATTTGTAGATTTTAGGATTCTCTATTTTTTTATGTTTTCAAACAAGGTTTGAAGTGCTACACAATAATTACAACCAAGTTGTAGTTGGTGGAAATCAATTTCTTTAGATTTGTGTAGGACTACGAAGAGAAAATCAAAACCCTAGAAATGGAAATCCTATGTATGCAACTCTTAAGAAATGTATCTCTTTTATAAAATTATTTTATGTGGTGGTCCAAACAAGGTAAACAACACCACTACTGGAAAGGAAATCAAACAAGGATTCCAAAATTGAATTTTTTGAGATTTATGAAATTTGTTTGATATTTTTTTGGTGCCAAAATCCAGAAATGTTAGATTTGAAAATTTGATTGCAAAATCCTTAAACAATCTCATAAGTTTTTGGAAATGTTATATGTTGTAGATATTTTCTCAAGGTTTCTAGAAATATAAAATTTGTCCAAATTTGATGAGTAGAAAAAATTATAAAATTCATGTACAGTAAGAAAATAGTAAGGAATTAGGGTTTGACCCCTCTTCAGTCTACCAATTTTTTAATTTTTTCTATTTGGCCAAATCTTCTAAATTTGGAACTTAAGTTCCTTACTCAAAAGGGCTTCTCTAGGTACAATTTGAAGATTTTAGGAAGCATTTTTTAGCCTAAACTTGATTTTTAAAAATGAAAACAGAGGTTTGGATTTTCAAAAATTTAACACCAATGTATTGAAGGTGGTGGAGAAATGAAGAAAACAAGCAATGAAGCCAATTTTAGGGTTCCACCACCCTTGATTTTTCTTGTTTTTGTTTGTTTTGATATTTTAAAGAATTTTTTTTTTGATATTTTTCTTAGGAATTTTGAGAGGTTTTGGCTTGGGTATTTACCTGGAAATTCACGGGAAGAAAAGGCTACTTGAAGCTTCTTCTCCAAGCAACTCCAAATCCCGCACATGCTCCTGATTCACCCCTAAACAAAAACCAAAACAAAACTAGTGAAGACTCAAATGAAGCAAGAGAGATATAATGAAAAACTAAGCCGTGTCACCTCGACAACGACGCCAAAAAGGGATGAGAGAAATATGCGATTTGTAAATGCAGATTTTTATCGTTGTAACGTGTAAATCTCGATCGTCTTTTAAATTTATAAAACCTATATTGTAGAGTATCTAGGGTCGTCCAAGGAGGAAAAATTGTTAGTTAACAATTGGGTCTCTCCCTCACTTTCTCAAATCTCCTTTTTTGTGCTAATAAGATTTTATTGTTTTTAGGGTTTTTGAAAAGAAATTGGAGCAACTAGATAGTGAAAGTAACTATGCATAAGTGAATAAAATAAAACTTACCTCTCCAAGCTCACCTTAGCCAAGTGCACTTAAGGTAGTTAGAGAGGTGAAGTGGGTGCACTAAAGTAAAGAAGAATTACTTGAAAATACAAAATTTGAACGGCCAACTAGCTTTTTGTATTGCTAAAACATGTAGAGTCACAAGTAAATATTTGCTTGGAAAAAAAAAACTAACTAATACAAAAGAAGAAGAAGAAGAACATCCTTTAATGATGCTTAAGAAGGGCTTCACTCCAAGCATGGTAGCTTCCGCACTCGAAGAACTTCTCTAGCTAGTCACTCCTGGATGATGATGATGTGCTCCTTAGGGTGGACGTCCACTACCGTCTCTCCTTTTTTGCCTAGATGTCCTCTAATGGTGGAAGCTCCTTGGCTTTACTCCAAGGAAGAAGGAGGAAGAAGAAGCCACTAAGGAGGCGAGATGGCTCCTTAATCTCCTTCTCTCCTATTCTTCTTTGGACATCTAGAGTGGATGTATAGGTAGAAATAAAGTGCCAGCCAAGGATGGAGAATAATGGTGGTGGGATGGTGTATTTATAGGGTGGAAGAAGGGGGTTGGTGTGGAGTAGATGGAGGGTTAGGATGGGTTCTTGGAATGGTGGTTAAGGGATCTAGGGCTAGGAATAAATGGCGCCACTTAAAGGGGTGTAAGGGGGTAGTAAAGGGCTGGAAGCTTCCCTTTGTGGCCTACCATGGTGGAAGAGTTGCCACCATTTTGGTGCCAAGGGGAGGGGCTTCTAGAAGGGGAAAAATGGAGGGTGGTGATTGCTTTAGGGGGGTATGTATAAGGTGGATATGGAGGCTCATGCTGGCGCCAAAAATGAAGGGATGGTAAGGGCTTTTGGCACCACCATGATGGTGGTTATGTGGTGGAGAGGTGTCTCTTTTGGCGTCAAAGAGGAAGGGATGTGAAGGAAGGTGAAGGGTATTGATGGGAACACCATCATAAGCCATAACTAGCTCATTTTGATCCAATTAAGTCGGTAAATGCTCCTACATAACTGCCAGAGAGCCATAAGTCACTGCATAACCATTCTGAGGGAAATATAAGAAAATAGGGTTAAAAATGTAGTTTAACCATCACATCATGAATGCAATACAATCACGGGTTTTCCCAGGGGGTAATTAAGGGTCAAATGGTCCTTAATGTCTAACAAGTGGGTTAGAACAAACGGAAAAGGGCTTGCACGTGTTTTGAGAATTAAATAACTTTTGAAACCCTAAAAAATAGACCTGCTTAATTAATTGAGGTTCTGGTCAGAATAAAATTCACCTAAACTCTCTAAAATTCATAGAAAAATATTCTATAGGGTTTGGAACCTTCAATTTGACCATCAGAACCCGTCTTGACCCAAAATAGAGTCTTAGACAGATATTTGCCTTAGTTTGGGTTTTTGCATAAATTACCTAGTTAAACCTGGTGAAAACCAAAATCCAACTTCACCATTGGATTCCTTAGGCCTAAATTAGGTTTTTACCAAAATTTAGACCCAAGCTAAAATTGTCTTGACCTAGTTTTCAACTTGGTCTTGTATTATTACATTTATGCCCTTAACTTTCAAAATATTTAAAAATAGATCCCTAACTTTGTCATCATCTTCACAAATAGGGCCCTGCTACCATTAATCATATTCCTACAAGCATCGACAACCTAAAATTGGCAAGAACTCCTTGATTCCTTGATAAATCCCTTTCAAATTTGAAAGGGAAGTTCATCAAGGAATTCCCTTTCTTTTGAGCCAAATCCCACGCCCCAAAACCTTCCCAATCTCTCATGCGAATGCATGAGAGATTTAGGTATCAGAAAATTTTCTTCTCCAGCGACGCTTTCCAAGCTTGGAAAGCTTGCTTCCCAAGCCTAAAACCTCCTCTAGATCAAACCGTTCTCCTTAAGCTCGAATTCGACCGGAGTAAACCCCCAATTCTTCTCTCCTCCGGTTGAAGTGCTCGTCGAGCTCCGACGACTCTCCTTGCCTCTCCTCATCGTCTGAGCGTAATACCCATGGCAGATCCTCCTTCCTCGCTTTCTTCCACGTCGAGCAGTACCAGCTGAGGTCCCTATCCCCTTCATCCTCGTCGTCCAACCCTTATCAGAGCAAGCTTCGTCTCCGGCGTCGGTCATACCACAATCGGTGCCATCTCCGTTCCCCATCATTCGCTACCTCTCCCAGATGACTCCTCAGCTTCCCCTCATCACAATAATAACTTCAACACTCTGATTCGACCCCAGTAACGCCCTCCGTGACTCCGTCTTCCATCTTGCCGGCAGACCTTCGGCAAGCACTAGCGACCACCACAGCCCACCTACACCGCCGCTCTCGCACTCCACACCTTCACCGTTAATCGTAGATCAAAAACCCTAACCTAGTTAGGGCTATTGACCACTCACTCGCCCCCGAACACACCCACCTTCACATGCACAGTCCGACTTCGCCCCACACATACAAACCACGCCACGCCACACAACCATCACTGTCACACTTGCCGTGGTCCGACGATACCTCCTGGGCCTTCTGACGTGGTCGAAAGGCCTTCTTGTTGATTTCAGTAGTCGCCCCCTCCGCCATTGATGCAGCAAGCTTCGAGCTTGCTTGAAGCTCTTTCCAGACCTGTAGCTCTAGGTCCATGACTCTAGACAAAGCAGAGTTGATCCAGGAACACACTCGCCTAGTCAATTGAAGCCATTGATAGCTCCTTGCACGCAAATTGGGCAAAGGCAGAAGTAGCAGCATGCGCACAGAAGAGGATACAGGATAGCCCACATCGTGGGATTTGAAGGCTCTGAAGGTGCATAAGTTGATTTTATGCCTAAGGCTCTTTGCCTTAGACACTGGGGGTGAGGTCCCCGCTCACCTGCGCCTTGCCTGTGACCTGTCCCCCGCTGGCCTATCCCAGATCTGACCCGCCTAACCCGTTCCCACTCCTCAGCTGTGATCACACCTACAACCCTGGACCCGGGTGTGCTCTAGGTCCGAAACTCGTTAACCCGGTACTGTGGAAGGCTCTGGGAGAGCATGACCCAGAGAAAGAAAGAGAGATAGCACGCGGGGGCAGGGGGTTTTGCTACAGAGAGTAATGGCTGACACTTAATTGCTTGAAGAATCTTCCCCCTCTGCGTGAAGCAGAAGAAGCAAAGAACAAAAAGGAAGGAGAAGGAAGGGAAGCCGCACAGGAAGAGAAAAAGGAGAAGAGTAGAAGAACAGAAGAAGAAGAACAAAAGGAAGAAGAGAAGACAAGGCAAGAGAAGCCAGGCACAGAGAGAAAGAAAGAAGAAGCAGAGAGACCCTTGAGTCTCTAAATAGTACTGTAGCATCAAGCTGTTTAAGCCATCTGATACATTTGATTACATATATTTGAGGCTTTGATTTAGTTGCCATTTGTGAGGAGTAATTGGTGATTTAAATCACCATTTTACTCCATTCTTTTTGCACATTGATACTTGACATTATTATTGTTGAAATCTCTTATATTTTTTATTCCAATTGTAATCTTGAGTTTTGAATTCCATATTGTTCCTTGTGTTCGGCCTCGGACTTAAAATTCAAGTAATAAATATTATTTATTTTCAAAGCGATTTCGGCTATACTATAACATAGTTTTAAAACCTCGATTTCGCTAAACAACATTTTGGCGTCGTTGTCAGGGAGCAACATGCAATTCAGATCTCTTGGTTGCAATATCCAAGTCAATGCTAGCTTGCTCTATCTTTTTTGACTTTGATCTATTTCAGGGGATCCATTAAGGAAGATCGGCCGCACATAAACCACTTCAGGGACAGGTAAAACTCCATTCAAATCCTTCTAAACCCCTAAATCTAAAAAAGCTAAAAAAGGAAGAAACCAATTAGGGCTACTTGCATTATATTCTTAGATTAATCATCAAGTTGTTTGATTTGATACATTTTGTTTAGACAAAATCCAAATCCTGATCTGTGCACCTACTTAAAGCTTAAGGTATCTAGGGCTATCACATTCTTGTTTGAGCCCTAGGTACCACATTTTGATAAACTAAATTAGACCAAATCAGAGCCAATTAAGGATTCTAGTTTAGGGTTTTAGAGACACACTTGCTTAATCAAGAATTTCTTTCCAAACAATGTGTGCCTAAGCCTTGATTGAATTGATCTATACAAGCAAAATCCTAAAATCAGGCTCTTAAATTCATTTGAACACTAAAAGAGGGACTTAAATTTCTCAAGAGGACAAAACAGGTGAAGTTGACCCACCTTGTTGGGTTAACCAATTTTCAAATTAGGTCACTTTTTCGCAAAAATATTTTAAAAGTTCAAGTGAAATCATAAGCACCCTTGCTATTAATTAAAATTGGTAGACTTAAGAGGTCAAGTCCCCATTCTTATCTACCTGGAATACCAGTGACAAAAGAGGTCGAGTGGGGGAAACCCTGTAACCCATGGGGGTGCTCTACCGTGTAGGGGTCTTTGCGGGACTCTCCTTCTCTGGCTGCCCAGGTAATTCTCAGGTGGATGGCTTTCTGACTAAGGGGTATCATCCTCCCTGAACCTCTATAGTCATCCAAAATTTTTGGGTGTCTTGATTGGGTCCATCACATTCTTTATCTCATCTAATCCATCGATGCATGTTTGGGAGGAGGTCCTTAAGACCATCCTTGAGGCCTTCATTAGATATCCACTCTAATCGAGGTTGAGCCTCGACTTCCGTGTTTGTGCAACAAATTCATCACATTGACATATCCTCTGATTCAGAACTCACTTCCTCTTCATCAGCTATGGATCACCAAGAAGAACAACCTAATCTTGAGCAACAATTCCATGACTTCCAAAATCGAATCAATGCTATCATCAATCCACTGCTATGTCCTCAAATGCGAGATCACCATAATCTCATAGCAGTGGAGATCGAACCCCGAATCAACATTCCCGTAGGAGGACCCGAGGTAGATCTCAAGCCTAGCATGCCTCATATGACTCCAAAATTTCATGGCTTGAACTCCAAGGATCCTTTCCAGCACATCAAGAACCTAAAACATCTGCCCTACACCTTTGGGGTAGATGTACAGAATTGGGATGGATTACTCTTAAAATTCTTCTCGTTCTCCTTGGTTGACAAATCCGCTCATTGGTTTCAAACTCAACCACAAGCGATCAACACATGGGGAGAACTTCAAACCGCCTTCCTGCAAAAATTCTACCCCATCGGTTGTACCAACACAATGCGGCACGAAATCACACACTTCTCCCAAGGAACGGGAGAATCTCTACATGAAGCATGGGATCGCTTTCTGGATCTCATGCGTAAGTGGCCCCATCACGGAGTTATGAAGTGGGAACAAGTCCAATTCTTTTACCATGGACTCCGTGAGGATATCAAGCTCTTTGCAATGCAACCTGTGGTGGTCGCATCATGGGACAGCATGAAGACACAATCTGGGAAATTCTCGAAAACATGTGTGAGAACTCCCTGAACAATGAGTCATTGGGTGCGTATGACCGGATGACCACCCGCACATTGACAAATAATCTGGGGGTACATGAAACCTAAGGCATTTCCGCATCCGTTGATCTGGAGTTGGTAGCCAGTCAATTAGACAAGGTCTCCATTATCGAAAAGAAGGTGGACGACATCACTCGTCATCTACACAAATCCACCTCTGCACCTCAAGGCACATACGTGCACCCGTCCACAGGAAGGGAGGATGCGCACAACATCTACCACTCCCTGGGGATGGATGCATATCCACCTCCATCTGATTATGGCTTCGGAGGCAACTCCGGATCAGGCCACCTAAGTTGGGGGAACTCTGAACCCTCGTACCCTGATTATCTCAGAGCTCCTCAGACCTGCGAGGATCTTCATGCCGTCCAGAATAATCCTTTCTCCAACACTTACAACTCTGGATGGCGTAATCATCATAACTTTTCATAGTCGGGTAATAACCTGAATCTAAGATCTCAATTCCAACCCTGACCACAGGCTTCGCGACCTTATCATCCCACCCAACCAAGGCCCACTCAAAACTTCCAATCTGGACCACCTAAAGAGGATCATAAATCTCTAATTCTCTAGACCTTGGTTGGCATGCAAAAACAACACAAAGAAGAGATCTCTGAGCTACGAAATCAATTGGCCCAGCTGGCAAGTGCTCGCCAAACTTGTGCACTCCCTTCTTAACCTCTTCCTAATCCAAATAACGTGCCAAACCAGAGGCACGTTATGAACCTAAATTAGGGCCAAGCTCACTTTTTTTATCAGGCCCCTTCTGCCCCATCACCTGACGGGATGGATGCTTCAACTTCATACTCTGGATTTTAGCAGCAAACACCTATTCTACCCACACCAAACCAGAAC
Organism: Thalassia testudinum; assembly: GCA_037157565.1. Taxonomy (NCBI): domain Eukaryota; kingdom Viridiplantae; phylum Streptophyta; class Magnoliopsida; order Alismatales; family Hydrocharitaceae; genus Thalassia; species Thalassia testudinum. Next base: position 102,330,125 of record JAZHRO010000024.1, on the reverse strand, counting down.
CAGGCGGGATTGAATTCTGTTACTACCCGCAGTGGCAAAACAACACAGGACCCACCTTATCCAAGCCACTCCTAGCCTGGTAATACAAACATTAACCCGAGGATAGTCATCTAGGATACCTCTGTCCCAGATCAAGAACCTGGACCCATTCTAAAGGAACCATCTAAGGTTCCATTTCCTGAGGCCTTAACCAAGGGAAAAAGGATAACCAAAACAATGGCACCTGAGGAGGACCTAGTTAAGCTCTTTGAGCAGGTCCATATAAACATCCCCTTGATGGATGCGATATGCCACGTACTGGCTTACACACGATTTCTGAAAGACATGTGTACACCTAAGTGTAAGCTACGAACCAAAGCTGGGAATCCGATTGTACTGTCAGAGCAAGCCAACTCTGTCATTTTGAGCAAACTCACACCTAAGGCAAAAGACCCAGGCACCCCTCTAATCTCCTGTGCAATCGATGATATACAATTTGACCGAGACGTATTAGACATAGGAGCCTCCATAAATTTGATACCTACATCCCTACTAGACTACAAGCAATCTGAGCTTAAACCGACTGAAATGACTTTACAGCTAGCTGACCGATCAATTAAGTCACCAAAAGGAATTCTCGAGGTTGTCATAGTTAGGGTACATGATTTCTATTTTATAGTGGATTTCATTGTCTTAGACATGGACGCTCCTAAGAATGTGAAGAATACACCGATCATATTAGGGAAATCCTTTTTGGCCACTGCTAGGGCCAATATCAATTGTGAGGAGGGCCAAATTGAATTAAAATTTAGGGGCAAGACACTAAAGATCGACATCTTTAAGGCCCAATAAGGAATTATTGCAGAGTCATAGAATAGATTTGCGATATCAAAGCTGTGGTTGACGACTTTATCATGGAAAAATCAACTATTTCCGGTCAACCACAAAAGGATCAAAACCCACAATTAGAGGAGGCCGAGCTCAACCTAGACACACCCATAGTTCCTTTGCTCCCGACACCCACCCTGAGCCACCTGCTGCTACTAACAACCCAGTTATGGAATTAAAGCCTCTTCCCGATCATCTCAAGTATGTCTTTTTGGGTTCCAATCAGACGTTTCTTGTGATTATTAACTCCTGACTCACACTTGATCAGGAAACACTCCTGATTTCTATTCTCCAGCAGCATTGAAGAGCCATTGGATGGACTCTCGATGATCTGACTGGTATCAGCCCTTCATATTGCACACATCATATCTACACTGAAGAGGGCTCACGACCATCCCGTGAAATGCAGAGATGCCTAAATCCAAATCTGTAGGATGTCGTGAAGGAGGTCATCAAGTGGTTAGATGCAGGGATCATCTACCCGATCTCCGACAATCGGTGGGTGAGTCCAATTCAAGTTGTGCCTAAGAAGGTAGGGCTCACCGTCATCATGACTGAAATCGGAGAAACCATACCGACTCGTATAGCAAACTCGTGGAGAGTCTACATTGATTACAGAAGACTCAATTCCTCCATAAAGAAGGATCATTTCCCACTACCATCATTGATTAGATTCTCAAGAAACTAGTGGGAAATCGATTCTTCTGCTTTTTGGACGGGTACTCCGGTTACAATCAGGTCGCAATCCATCCCGAGGACCAAGAGAAGACCATCATCACCTATCCCTTTGGAACATACGTATTCCGAAGGATGTCGTTCGGTCTTTGCAAAGCACCCGCTACTTTTCAGTGGTGCATGCTTGCCATATTCTCAGATATGGTAGGTGAATACCTTGAAGTCTTCATGGATGACTTCTTAGTATTTGGTGAATCATTTGATGATTGCCTCCTACACTTGGTCCAAATCCTCAAGCGGTGCATTGACGTGAACTTGGTTCTTTCCTGGGAAAAGAGCCACTTCATGGTACCTAAGGGAATTGTCCTGGGACATCTCATCTCTGAAAAAGGCATCTAGGTTGATCGAGCCAAGGTGAATATGATTTCCAAACTCCCTATGCCTAGCTTGGTCAAAGGTATCCGATCCTTTATGGGGCATGTTGATTTTACCGTCGATTCATTCTTGATTTTTCGAAAATCGCGTGCCCCCTCACTAATCTTCTATCTAAGGATGTCCCTTTTGAAATCTCCAAGGAGTGCACTCAAGCGTTTAAAATCCTACGTGATCGAGTTACCCAAGCACCTATCCTATAGTCCCCTGATTGGTCTCAACCGTTTGAGATCATGTGCGATGCATCTGATTATGTTGTTGGAGCGGTACTTGGGCAGAAAATAGATGGGAAACCCGTGGTCATCTACTACGCTGGTAAGACACTTGACGAGGCTCAACGTAACTATACAGTTACTGAGAAAGTGCTGCTAACCATAGTATTTGCCCTAGAAAAATTCAGATAATATCTTTTGGGTTCCCATGTTATTATATACTTAGATCACACTGTAGTGAGGCACCTCCTTGCGAAGAAGGATGCAAAACCTTGACTATTTCGCTGGATCTTGCTATTGCAAGAGTTTGATCTCGAGATTCGTGATAAAGCGGGAAAGTAGAATGTGGTAGCTGACCACTTATGCCACCTTCCTTCTGACAGTATCGACCCTTCCGGATCCATCATAGAACATTTTCCTGATGAGCACCTCCTAACTATTAGTATAGAACTTCCTTGGTTTGCTGATTTAGTAAATTACTTGGCATCACATCAGATCCCATCCGATTGGTCGAAGACCAAGAAAGACAAATTGCTTTCCGGTGCCAAGTACTACATGTGGGAAGATCCATACCTCTTCCACATTGGTGTTGATCAGATCATTAGATGGTGCATCCTGGAAGTGGAAATTTAGGACATTTTTTCCTTCTGCCATGACCAGGCTTGCAGTGGACACTTTCCGGACATAAAACCGTAGCAAAAGTCCTCCAGTGCGACTTTTATTGGCCCATGATTTTCAAAGGCGCATACATCACTGTAAGGCATGCACTCGTTGCTAACATGAGCCACCACGATGTGATGCCTTTACAACTGATTCTTGTATGTGAAATCTTCGCTATCTGGGGAATTGATTTCATGGAACCCTTCCCTATTTTAGATGGCTTCGAATACATTCTTCTCACTATTGACTACATGTCCAAATGAATCGAAGCCATTCCGACCTGAACCAATGATCATAAGGTGGTAATCAAATTCATTCATTAGAACATCTTTTCTCGGTTCGGGATTCCACGTGCCATTATCTTTGATGAAGGGACCCATTTCATAAATGCTCAGTTCAGATCACTAATGACCAAATAAAAGGTGTCACACCGAATCTCTACTTTTTATCACCCCCAAACCGACGGTTTAGTTGAGCTATCGAATTGGGAGATCAAGAAAATCCTTCAGGTCACTGTCTGACCTAACAGAAAGGATTGGTTGTCCCAACTTCCGGAAGCCTTGTGGGCCTATAGGACCACCCACAAAACTCAATTAGGCATGTCTCCTTTCAGACTGGTGTACGGGAAGGCATGCTACCTCCCCGTCAAGTTGGAGCACAAAGCTTATTGGGCTATACAAAAGTGTAATCTAGATCTTTCTAAGGCAGAAACCCACAGAAAGCTTCAAATGAGCGAGATCGATGAATTACGCAATGATGCGTATGAGAACTCACAAATTTACAAAGAGTGGGTTAAGGCCTTTCACGACAGGCACATATCCAGAAAAATCTTTCACCCTGGTCAGAAAGTCCTACTCTTTGATGCCAAACTCAAATTGTTCCCAGGAAAACTCAGATCAAAATGAATTGGACCAATCTTATCAGACGAATCTTTGGAAATGGAGCCATAGAAATCAACCAACCCAGCCTTGATTCAGAACCCTTTATCATGAATGGTTAGTGACTTAAGCCATTCATTGAACTCACCAATATGAACATGGCTGAGGTATCTTTTGATCTCCATTCTCCCTGAGCTTATTGTGCCCGGCTGATGGCATTAAACTTAGCGCTTAACGGGAGGCAACCCATCATCTTTTTGAAAAACCTGAAACCCTTCTTGACACATCTTATGCTAAACTCATATTGCACTTTAGGGTTCATCCATTAGAATAGCCGACTCCACCTCTGGTACCCGTACTAGAGCTTGAAATCGTCCACAATAGTCACCCCGACCCATCCACCCACCCAACACCCGTTCTAATGAATGATCTAAGCTGAACTCAAACCTACCTAATTTACAATGAGGACATTGCAAATCGTAGGCATGGGGGGTATTAAAAGTGCCAAACACTGTGAAAATCACTTCACAAGAAAGGGTTTCATCAAAAAAATCACATATTCTAAAAAAATAATAATAATAAAATAAAATAATTTTGAAAAAGAACAAAAATAGGAAATAGGAGGAAATTTTGAATTGATTGCATATCATTTTTGAGGAGAAAAGGAGAGGAGATAAAAATATCAAAAAAAAAGGAGCACAATTTGAAAAGAAAAGAGAAAATGAGATAGTCATTAGTAAAAGATTAAGGAATTGACTAGTTCTAGAACAAATCAAAAAGAAAGAAAATGAAAGACAAAAAGTACTAAGAGATAAAAGAGATTAGTAGGAATTCTAATCTTAGGTTTCTTGGGTTCCGATCCTAGGCTTAAAAATTCAAGTATCTGCTAAGATCTGGATAGTCCTCAAGAGGTTGGGGAAAATGCGAAACTTAAGTATTAGGTCTAAGGCTTGGGGATTATTCCACCTCATTAACTGACCTCTGGTTTGCGAGACTCGGTAACCTAAGCATCCCAATCCACACACAGTCTGGTTCAGTGTGCTTAAGTATCAAAATCACGCAAATGCGTGAAATCTGTTATGAGAAAGTTACCTAGATTAGGAGAGGTTGATCAACACAAGTTGATTTGGACGAGTTCTCGACTCGGAGAGGTGGGAAATTCCCCTCTAAGATGCGCAATAACATATCGTCTCCTCGGTGCTTGTCTCCTAGGATATCTAAATATCCTACCGGGGGCATGTAAGCACCTTGTGCTGGTTCAGATGCCATGGGCGGCAATATCATGAAATGTCGATTACCAAGGTATGAATTTAGCTACAGAACGCCATGGGCAGGATTATCTCGAAATCTCGAAAGCCAGGGTTCTGTGGGTTGCCATAGGCGGTGCTATCTTGAAGCATCAATTGCCACGGACCCTGCGAGGATTGATGGTGGGAACTAGGAATCCGATACAGACCATGTTGTAAAGCTAATTCGAGGCTAGATATAAAAAGAAAAAGAAAAGAGAGAGAAAACTCTCCAAAAAGTCTTCTATCTATCTCTTACAAAAACGCACTGCAAACTGAACCTGGGCTAAAACATGTTACAAGCATGAGTGCTTTAATAGTGGAGTTCAACGAACCTTAGGTTAGTTCCTGTGGGCCATAGAAACCTTTGTGGCGGACTGAGGCTAGAGTTGGTTAGGTTCGGATATTGGTTGGTACTTGAGTACCTTTAGGCCTACTATCGGCATTCTAACCTAATCTACAAAAGAAAGCACACATCAGAGTTTTGAGCATATAAAGGCATATGTTCTAGAATTAAACGTAATTCCATGAGATTTTGCTAAGGGACTAGCAAAAGCTAGCCATGGGGGTATGATGGGAACACCATCACGAGCCATAACTAGCCCATTTTGATCCAATTAAGCCAGTAAATTCTCCTACATAACTGCCAGAGAGTCGTAAGTCACCGCATAACCATTCTGAGGGAAATACAAGAAAACAGGGTTAAAACTATAGTTTTACCATCATATCATGAATGCAGTACAATCATGGGTTTTCCCAGGGGGTAATTAAGGGTTAAATGGTCCTTAAAGTCTAACAAGTGGGTTAGAACAAACAGAAAAGGGTTTACACGTGTTTTGAGAATTAAATGACTTTGAAACCCTAAAAATAGACCCGCTTAATTAATTGAGGTTCTGGTCAGGATAAAATTCACCTAAACCCTCTAAATTTCATATAAAAATATTCTCTAAGGTTTGGAACCTTCAATTTGACCATTAGAACCCATCTTGATCCAAAACAGAGTCTCAGACAGACATTTGCCTTAATTTGGATTTTTGCATAAATTACCTAGTCAAACTTAGTCAAAACTAAAATCCAACTTTACCATTGAATTCCTTATGCCTAAATTAGGTTTGTACCAAAAGTTGGTCCTATCTGATTGCATTTATGCCCTTAACCTTCAAAATCTTTACAAATAGACCCCTAACTTTGTCATTGTCTTCACAAATAGGTTACTACCGCTATTAATCCTATTCCCACAATCACCGACGACCTAAAATTGGCAAAAACTCCTCGATTCCTTGACGAATCCCTTTCAAATTTGAAAGGGAAGTTTGTCAAGGAATTCCCTTCCTTTTGAGTCAAATCCCACACCCTAAAACCATTCGCATGAGAGATTTGGGTATCAGAAAATTTCCTCCTCCAATGAAGCATTCCAAGCTTCCCAAGCCCAAAACCTCCTCTAAAGGTCTATAAAAAGACCTTTAGATCAAACCCTTCTCCTTAAGCTCGAATTCGACCGAAGTAAATCCCCAATTTTTCTCTCCTCCTCTGACAAAAGTGCTCGTTGAGCTCTGACGACTCTCCTTGCCTCTCCTCATCGTCTCACCGCAATACCCGCAGTAGATCCTCCTTCCTTGCCTTCTTCCGCGTCGAGCAATACCAGCCAATGTCCCTATCCCCTTCATCCTCGTGGTCCAACCCTTATCAGAGCCAGCTTCGTCTCTGGCACCGGTCATACCACAACCGACGCCATCTTTGTTCCCCATCATCCGCTACCTCTCCCAGATGACTCCTCAGCTTCCTCTCATCACAACAACAACTTCAACACTCCGATTCGACCCCGGCAATGCCCTCCGCGACTCTGTCTTCCATCTCGCCGGCAGACCTCCGGTGAGCGTTAGCGGCCACCACAGCCAACCTACACTGCCGCTCTCACACTCCACACCTTCACTGTTCACCGTAGATTAAAAACCCTAACTTAGTTAGGGCTATTGACCACCCTCGCTTGCCCCCGAACACACCCACCTTCACATGCATAGTCTGACTTTGCCCTACACGCACAGACCACGCCACGCCACACAACCATCACCGTCGCACTTGCCGTGGTTCGACGATACTTTCTAAGCCTTCTGACGTGGCCGAAAGGCCTTCTTGTTGATTTCAGGTACTCGCCCCCTTCGCCATTGACGTAGCAATCTTTGAACTTGCTTAAAGCTCTTTCCAGACCTGCAGCTCCAGGTCCTCGACTCCAAACGAAGCGGAGTTGATCTAGGAACACCCTCGCTTGGTCAGTTGAAGCCATTGCTTGCTCCTTGCACGTGAATTGGGCAAAGGCAGCTGTAACAGCGTGCGCAAGGAAGAGGATACAGGATAGTCCCACATCGTGGGATTTGAAGGCTCTGAAGACGCATAAGTTGATTTTGTGCCTAAGGCTCTTTGCCTCAGACATTGGGGGTGATGTCCCCGCTCACCCGCTTACCTGCGCCTCACCCGTGACCTGTCCCCTGCGGGTCGGGCGCAGATCTGACCCTCCTAACCCGTTCCCACTCCTCGGCTGCGATCACGCTCGCAGCCTTGGACCTGGGTGTGCTCTAGGTTTGAAACCTGATAACCTGGTACCACGGAAGGCTCTGGGAGAGCATGATCCAGAGAGAGAAAGAGAGATAGCGTTGGGGCAGGGGGGTTTTGCTATAGAGAGTAGTGGCTGACACTTAGCCGTTTGAAGAATCTTCCCCCTCTGCGTGAAGCAGGAGAAGCAAAGCACAGAAAGGAAGGAGAAGGAAGGGAAGCCACACAGGAAGAGAAAAAGAAGGAGAAAAGTAGAAGAACAGAAGAAGAACAAAAGGAAGAAGAGAAGACAAGGTAGGAGAAGCAAAGCATAAAGAGAAAGAAAGAAGAAGAAGAGAGACCCTTGAGTCTTTAAATAGTATTATAGCATCAGGCTGTTTAAGCCATCTGATACATCTGATTACATATATTTGAGGCTATGATTTAGTTGCTATTTGTGAGGAGTAATTGGTGATTTAAATCACCATTTTATTCCATTCTTTTTGCACGTTGATACCTGATATTATTATTGTTGAAATCTCTTATATTTTTGATTTCAAGTGCAATATTGAGTTTTGAATTCCATATTGCTCCTTGTGTTTGACTTCGGACTTAAAATTCGAGTAATAAATATTATTTGTTTTCAAAGCGATTTCGGCTATACTATAATGCAGTTTTTAAAACCTTGATTTTGCTAGACAACAGGTATGGAAGGTGGTGGTTTGGTGGAGCTAAGTAGGCATGGTGGTCAGCCATGAAGTGGAGGTGAGGTGGATAGCTAAGCTAACTTAGCTAGTAGAGGAGAAGGGGAGGAGCTAGCGTTAAGCTAGAGGAGCTGCTTTGGGTCTGCATGTAGCTGTAGTATAGCTGAGGTGGACCTTCTATGAGCTCATCTAGTAGCTTACCTAACTAGTTCTTTCCTAGTAGCTATGCTAAGCAGGGCAAGCTTAGTTGAGCTGGACTCAACTATTCTAGAGCTGGGGAGAGTTGAGTCTAATCTTCTTGAAGACTCCCTAGCTAGCTAAGTTAGCTAGCTTAAGTCCAGTAGACAAGCTCAATTAGGTTGAGCTAGGATGAGTCTTCATGAGCTGGTGATGAGCTACCCTGAGCTAACTATGAACTATTTAGCTGACTTAGCTTTGCTAGTTGAGGACTAGTAGCTAAGCTTTGTTGAGTGGAGCTACCATGAGTTGGGTAAAGCTGGAATCTAGCTGAGGTGAGTTGGATTGAGTTGGGATCCAGCTAGAATGAAGCTCTTATCTTCTTCTCCTAAGTTTTTGCCTTTCACATTTCCAGGGTTGAAATGATTGGTACTGTATTCTCATCCTTGACAATGAAATGAATGTATTAAAACACAAAAAGAGAAGAAAACAATGCAATGCATGCCTAAATCCTAAATGCCTAAATGCAGCCCAATACCATAATGTAATGTGGAAAACCTAGGAACTAGATGTGATTTTAGGGTTAAGAGTGATGATAAACTGGTGTTTATCAGCATGCTTCTAGAGGTAACCAACTAGCCAACACTCTAATATGTGGTTTACCAACTCCATCCATCAGAATAATGGCTTATCCTTTCTCTCATTCTGAATGTAACTTGTAGGATCCCCTACATAGAAACCCTCAAGTACTGTTTGTTTAGCGGAATTGTGCCGTTTGTCCTGTGTTTAGGAGAGTTAAACTCAGGATAGGACAATACTGGGATTGAGGCTACTATCCCGGTATTATCCAATTTGATGGGGGGGATGGGATGGTCTAATCTCGCGCACAATCCCTCCCTTGCCTCGCTACTGCTGCTGAGGTCGCCCCCTCCTACCGCTGAGGTTGTTGGTGCAAGGGCACCCTGATCATTAATTTTGATGATAATAGAACACTTGTAATTTAACATTTGCTTTGAGTTTAAAGTTTCAGGAAAATGCAAATGGATATCAAATGTGAAGGAGCTAAAGCTGGCATCCATGACGAATTGGAGGAGCTTGATGGAGGAAAAGGAGCTTTGCTTGGAGCGAAAGCTTGAAGAAGGAAGGAGATGAAGAATAGGATAGATACTTTTATTCATGTATTCATTTGTTGTTTCTTTTGCTCTTTACTTGTTGTCTATATGATTGTTAAAGAGCCTCAAAGTTACCTAACAGTAGTCCTAGGAACACTTACTCAAACCTAGGATACTTAAGCTTTTCATAGAGAACTTAAAAAGCCAAAATAAGCATTAGATAGCCTGATCAGACGTCCAAAATACTTAGGCTGGCAACCCACTCTCTGTTTTCCAGTTTCAGATGTCCATCCCTTAGTCCAGACGTTTGATGACCTTACCAGACGTCCTGCTAGAGGACCATTGATTTTATCAGACTAATATTAGAGGATTATCCTTTAATCTGACCTACATACACTTTCAGATGTCCATAGTGATCCCTAGACGTCTGATAAATAGATGTTAGGCTCAATCTATCCCTAAATCACTTTTGCCAGTGATTATAGCCGTTTGAGCCTTGGGAAATCAATTCCCGCACTAAAACCTATTTCCAAACGTCTAGACTTTGTGCCAGACGTCTGACCTATTGTCTAACCATTAATACCTAGAACCCTGTTTAGGTCTGGACAAAAATAGGAAGGAAACTCATTTAGAATTAGACGTCTGACCTTAAGTTCAAACATCTTAAATGCCAACTTTAGACGATCGTTCTGATCCAACACTGTCCAGTTGATCCACCCTTCTAGATCAGATGTCTGACCATAAAATCAGACGATGACCCAGACATCTGATAATAGATCCAGACGTCTGATAACCCTGTCACAATCATAAATAGCCTTGATTTCGGCCAGATTTGCCTTGGGATAATTCCCAACGGCTAGAGAAGCCCTCCAACGGCTAGAAGAGACTTTTAAACCCTTCTTAGGACCTCTGTAAATGGAGGAACACCCTTCCTAAGCCAAGACACACCAAGTAACACTACTTCCACACTCTTTTGTGTCATAGAGAAGAAATCATCAAGGAGAGTGATCTTGCTCTCCAAGCCTCATTCAATAAATCCGAGATCATCATTACTCTGTCGAGATCATGCCTACGTACTTCCATCTAAGGGAAGTCTCTTTTGCCTATAGAAGCTAAGTTTAAGATAAATACTTTGTGGCTCTATAGGTTTGTTGTTATTTTCATTTGTTGTTGGTTGGGTATTAGCTTTGCGAATTCCCATCTTCTTCGTGGGACAAAGTACTCCTCGTGAAGAGGAGGGGTTTGAGATACACTACCCTCGTATAAAGTAGTGTTGTTGTAAGAGGTTGAACTACCCTCGTTTGAAGTAGTTCATTAGTGGATTTGATTGACTCGGTCGATCGAGAAATCCTAAACTGAGAGGTTTAGGTGGTGGTTTTTTCTCGGGTTTGGGTTTCCACCTAAAAATCATTGTATATTTGTGATTACATTCTTTTGTGAGATTGTTATTATATTTTCCGCTTTATTTTTCATATCACGCATATCTCACCCCCTCTGTTGTAGAACCTACAGAGGTCTCCCCCTCCTATTGCCTGCCGCAATTGACATCGAGGTTGTGAAGGAAAGATGGAACCCTAACCCAACGTTGAGAGGAGGGTGAAGTAGAGATGATGTGATCGACTAGAGTTAAGATAGAGTGGGAGAAGGAGGTGCAAAACAACAGATTCAGATTCCAGTGGGTCGTTTCTATGGAGTGTGGGGGGTGAAGACCAACTCAAGTAGCGTTTAAAGAAAAAGAGATTGGGATCTTGTATCCCAGTTTAATTGGATACAAGAACGTAGTAGAAATGATGTCTAGGTTGATTTCATGGGATTTCCAGGCACTATTTGTTAATCGCATGTCAATCGCAACACTCACGTGAGAGAGTGCCTGTTATCCTTGCATGCAAGCTTATAAGCCAAGATAAAGTTCCAACTTGTAATTGGTGGTGTATGGTGAATGGAGGAGGCAATCCACCCCAAGACGTAGCCCATGATATATAGGTGAACTTGGCTAAATCTCTTGTGTCCCTTCTTTCTCTATTTTTTTATGCTTATTCTTGGTCCTAAACTTCCAATGACAAAGCCAAGCTACCTCATGATATTGACTAAATCGACTTGACCTAAAAGGCTATACTAGACAATCACCCTTCAATTATATATCTTAAAAAATTACATATTATGCATGGTAATTGTTTGAAAAAGCTATCCTACTAGTGCATTGATATACCTCATGATTGAAGACCATTAAGAATTATGAAAATAGTGTCATCTTCATGTGTCATTCCTTCTTGGCTGGTAGAACCTCTTCAACTACATGAATTGGAGTATGTAATCCATTGTCTAAGGGTCTTCTAAAGCTCTTGTAGATGGCATAATGCTTCTTCATCCTCAAAAGCAAGCCATCTCACTTTTCTCTCAAGTTGAGGAGAGGGCTAACGATAGATTGAGAACCAAAAGGGATGTTAATGGAGGATATTTGATGACTTGTGTCAAAATAAAAACCATCTCCATGTAATTACATAAAGACCAAGTGTGACCCAAGTTACACTTAATCCTCTCCATAACCACCTTGAGTAGATATTCAATTTAATTATTTTTGTAAGGAATTTTTACACCCATGTCCCTAAACATATATCTTATTAATTACATCCATACCCTCTATACTTTATTATTACAACTATATCGTTACAAACTTGCACCCCATGATATTTATACCTCCAGGTCAAGTCTCTGCCAGTTTTGAGGTAATATTTCTTTGAATGGTGTAAAATTTAAAAGTTACATCAATACCCCTATCTATTTTTTAAAACTACATTATTGCCTCTATCCACTTTTTTTTTTCTTTTTTTCCTCTTCTTCCTTCTTCCTCCTCTCATTTCTTCTTCGTCCTTAATCTTAGATCTCACCATCATGCTAGAGGCCATGAGAGTGGCAACAATGTCAAGATCATTGCTGGAGTTCGCCTCCATCCTTCTTCCTCCTCCCTCCCTTCCCTCAGCCACCACCTCTCCTCCTACTTTCATAATCATCACTCCTCCTCCTCCTTTCCATCATCCCCCCCCACCTCCTACCCTCCAGCCATCACCCCCCAGCCACTACCACCCCACCTCCTTCATCCTCCTCCCTAGCCATCACTCCTTTTCTTTTTTGGGATTCAGATTAATTTTTAGAAAAGTTTCAAGGGGCATGGATGTAATTTTTTTGGTTAACTGTAGTGGAGAGTTACATATTGAGCATACCTTACTTAAATGAGTCCTATTTGAGTTCATAATAGGAGTAGGTTCGTTCAATCATACAAGCACACAAAAAGAGAAATTTAGTTACCTAGTTCCACCTTGAAGGGTGTATGTTTGGAGAGAGTAAGGTTACTCTCAAATTCACTAGCTTTTTGGGTTTTAGTATAAAGTAGCAAGCACTCTTTCTCTCTCTATGCACGCATGTCCCCTTTTAGGTAGGATACAAACTATTTATCTGCTAAAAACCTTGTAACACACGTAATGGCACTTCCACTGACTTCTCAAGTAGTGGTGATTATGGTTGAACAAATGGTTGCACAAAGATAACCATCACGATACCACATCTCCAATGAATGTGGGAGCGTGGAATATACTTCTTATAATCTTCATTTTCCAAGAGATCAAATAGAGGAACTTACCCGCCTGGATCTCAGATGGAGAAAGGTGGTTGTTCACCTGTCCTTTCGGGTAGACAAATGGCTTAGGTTGCTTGGTAAGTCCATCAAGTGGGATTGTGCAGCTTAACTCACTCAAGCAGAGCTAAACTAGGTTTCCCGTCAACTTATTAGATGTCCAAAGCACCCTATTGGCCATATTCCTTGATGGACAACCCTTGTTTGATCCATTAGGAGTCTAGGCAGGTTTTTGGGCCATACTCAATGATCAAGATGAGAGGGTTGTGTCTTGCTTATTGGGCCTCAATGGGCATTTCTTGGGCTTACTGTTGGGCTTTAAGCCTTAAAGAGCCCTTTTAGGAATTGGGCTTGGGTAATGATTTTTCTTCCCTCATCACATATTAACTATAGTTATTGCCATTTATTATTAGATGTAACGATAAGGGCATATGTGTATAATGATGCAAGTTTGTAGGGGTATGTATATTGAGAGGTATAGATTTAATTAGAATTATTTATAGGGGCATGGATATAAAAATTTCTTTTTATGAACCTAATGCCAATATCTCCCACTTACTCATGATGCAAATGGCAACAAATCACCTATATTTGCACACATCAACCATCTGTTGCATCAGATTCCTACTGACCAATGGACAATGTGGTTGCAAAGTCTAATATAGTGATAAGAATATTAGAAATCAAAACATGGCCAACATAGATACATCCACCCAAGTAAGAAAAAGGATCAACATGTTACTCGTTATGCCTTAGACTAGTGTAATATAGGTCAGCTTTGGTGCATTAGTGTAAACCCTAAAATTTGAATTCCCAAGTCATTTAGGAATCGAGTGTGTCAAATTGAACCCATTGGTCCCCACCAAGCTTGGATCATGTCAGAGTATCTCGTAAAATGTGAAAACTAACATTTCAATCAAATCTTTTCAGAATAGGTCATATATAGTACCATTGGATTTGTCTCACTGTAAGCTTTTGAATGGATCTAGTTTCACAAAAATCTAAAATTTGTAGCTCAAGTTACACAAAAAAACACAAGAAATAGGGTGAGAGGCGTAAATAAATCAAATGCGAGGGTTAATTAGGTCAAATCTGCATAATCCAATTCATAATATGGGTTTTAAGGTTGATAAAAAGGCTTATTAGTGTTTAGGGTCGTCATTAACATCCCTTAGTCACATATCTCTCGAGGAGAAAAGAGAGGAAAGAGAGAAAGAAGGAAAGAAAGGAGAGAGAGGGGAAGGGGAAAAAGGATGAGAATAAGAAATCCAAAGGTGGTTGTGCCTTTAAGAAATTTAGTCACATCTCGTAAGGTAGTTGACAGTGGGTGACAGGGTGGCATGATGTGTAGAGGTAGCTGAAGGTGGCAGAGATACATGGCAAGTATTGCTCATGGGGTGTGCACAACACTCAAAGCAAGAGTTCACCTACTTGGCACGAGTAGGGGGTCAATGCCAAAAGCGAGGGTGCAACCCATCCTGAGGGGCATGCTCAGCAAGCATCACATGACATGAATCAATGGTCGAGAGGCAATTTGGTGTGTGTGGCAAATCCTAATTGTCAATTAACACTTGGTATCTATGCACTAAGAGGGGCTAGTTTGGACTTGTTCAAGCCCTTTAGGCTAGTACAGAAGCATATCTGCCCGTTTCAAGCAATTAAGGGATCTCCTGACATTCATTTTTTGCAATATGATAATCAACAAAATTATATTTTGATAAATGCCAGTTTATCATCATTTTTATGCCCTAAAATTGATCTAGCTCTTAGGGTTTTACCTCCACAAATGGGCTTTCGGGCTGCATTTTGGCATCACTTAGGATAGGCATGCCTGGCATATTTTCTGTATTTTTAACATGTTTGTTTGAGTGTTAAGATAAGTAGATAGCTAGATCCTTAAAACCCTAGCACTCAGGAAGGCAGAAGGTGAAGAGGAAGCTCATTCTAGTTGAACCCTAGCTGAACCCAGCTCATCATAGCTGGATTCCAGCTCAACTAGGTTGGGTTTAGCTCATCCTAGCTCCATTCAACTCATCACAGTTGGATAGTAGCTCAAGGTAGCTCAACTTAGCACAACTCAGCTCATATCCAGCTCAACTTAGTTAATTCTTGCTCATCCTAGCTCTAATCAGTTCACTAGGAGCTTAAATTAGCTCAACTTAGTTGACATGAGTTCACTCCAACTCTAGTCTAGCTTTCCCCAGCTCCACTCAGCTTATGGTAGCTAAACTCCCTTTAGTTTAGCTACTACCTATCAACTTAGTAGCTAAGCTAGCTCAGGAGTTCTCAAGAGAAGCAGGTCCAACTCAACCCAGCTTCAGATAAGTTAAGACTAGCTCAACTTAGCTCTAATGCTCAAGCTTAGCTGCTAGCAGAAGAACTAGCTAGCTAAGCAAAGTAGCTGAGCTCCTGAAAAGATCTCTTCAACCATCATCAGCTCCGGGAAGGATTCTTCAACCCCAGACTACCTCCAGTTAGCTCCACATCACTTCACCTCAGTTCTTCCGCTACTACCCTACTAGCTAAGCTAGCTTAGTTGGCTTAGCTCAGCTCAGTAGCTCCTCCACTATATGGCCATCCACCCTCCATAAACCACCTCCACTTCTCCTCCTTGTTGGCGCCAACAACAACCATCAACCCCTCCTATGTTTTGGCACCAACCAGTAGCACCTCTTCACCACCAAAAGGCATGAGTAGTACCCTCCATAACTACCCTTCCTTGGTGCCAAAAACCCTCTTTCAATCCTAACCCTCCGCACCACCTCAAACCACATCTACGCCCTCCAAAGTTGGAGCCAACAAGAGCCCTTCTAGAAGGAGCTTCTTTTGGTGCCAACTATCACAACCACCACCATGATGCCACCCTTTTACCCCTTAGCTTCCCCCTTCAAACCCTTTGGATTGGAGCCAACTATCCATGGCCTTAAGATCACCTAACCACCTCCATGAGCCATCCTAGTTGTCCCCCATTAGGTTACACTAAGCCTACTTTAACCACACCTACTTACACCTGGTGCCATCTAACCTCCACCTTATACGCCCATCCTAGCCCTCTACATACTCCACGCCAACCCTTAACCCTTAACCCCACCAAAAGTTGGCGCCACCCATCCTAACTGAGCCATAAACCACCATCCCCACATCCCTCCCTTTGGCACCAACCATCCTCCACCATAGATCCCATAACCACCATCCCATAAGTCCATCCTAACCCTACATCAACACCCATGCCACCTAACCTATCGTTACAAAGTTGGCACCAACTTTGTTTCCCTCCCAACCTATTTATACCTTCATTAACTACCACCAAAAGCACACCCTTGGCTACATCATTCAAGCATACTTCCACCTTCATTCCACCATTCCCAACTACCAAGGAGAAGAGGAGAAGAAGAAGATTAAGGGGGTGCTCTTGCCCTCTTCGTGCCTTCAACTTCCTCTCTTCTTCTATCTTGTGTCCACGCCAAGCCAAGGAGTCACTCCAGGCAGGAGGACGGCCAAAGAGGAGGAGAACCAAGGGTGGTCCATGTCCACCCTAGAAGAAGTCAGGAAGTAGGCCATCTAGGCTTGCCAGGAGGAGGCACACCCACCTAGGGTTTGCCAAGAGGAGGATGCTTAGAGAGAGGGATTTCTTTTGGTTCTGGGGCAACCAAAACTGGAGTAGGAATTCCAGGTAGCATCATCTTCACCATCACTAAGCTTTCCTTTACTTTTGTCTTTTTAATTTGCATTTTAGTACAAGCTTTTATTGGAGATTACAAGTAAGAACCCCCCTCACTTGTGAGTTCTCCACATTTTGTAAAATAATTTCTTTTATAAAAAGCATTCCTCTATAGTTTTTGTAATTAGCTTGTGATTACTTGTGTCTTGTTCCACCATTATTCCGAGCATCCCGTGCTTGGAGTGAGTTGGAGAAACAAGGCACTTGATGCCTTAAAATTAGCATCACTAGTTTCTGTTTTCTCCGCATTCGCTTTTTTCCCATACAAAAACCCTAAAAATATATATTCAAAAATACAAAAAGAAACTTGATTTTAATTTTTCAAATAAGAGAGTTTCAAGTCGCATTTCTACCTCCTTTGGGATGACCCGAATACTCATCGAGTACTCGATCTTCACAAATTTTAAAAGCAATCAAAATTATGTGTTATAATGACATTCAAATCTGTTTTAACAAATGACCCATTTTCGTGATCATATTTTCATGTATTATGCATTGGTCAGTACAAAAATTTTGCTTGGTCACTTTTTTACATGTTTAAGCTTAGAAAACCTTACTAACGTGTATAAAGCCTCAATTTTTGGCACATTTGACCTAGAATGATATCTCAGATTGCATGAGGAGTACTAGAATCCTTGGACAACAGTGTGGAACCTCTAATCTGTATCCTAGAGTCACTTGTGAGCTCTACTGCGACATTAAGTAGAGTAGTCAAGTTCCTCTCCTTGTGTGGTCGATTAATGTGATTCCTTTCTCATGCGTTTATTTCCTCTTACTGAGTTGTGGAGTCCATTGCTAGCCTTTTATGATGTATTCTTCTACTAATTGTCAAAGATTAATTCATATTTCTTGTGATTGCCCTGTAACAATGGAACTGAGATTAATTGACAATTTAAACAACTGAACTTTACTTATCTCAATATTATGAATTAATTATGTCATTAATAAGCAATTATGTTTAGATATGGTTATTCATTAAAAATATGACATTAGTTCTAAATAAATGATGTTTTATTCTCATATTGGTGATTAAAGTTAATGTACATGTGATAACAGATTTATTTTTCTTAGTTATTGTTGAATGAAAATCATCATAGTTTAGGAGAGAATCATGTCGTAGTATAATGATGAAAATCGAATCAACATTTAAATTTGTAATGCTAAAAAAAATGAGTTTCAAGGTCGTTCGCAAGGAGCAAGTATTGCAATTCAATCAAGTAATCAAATGATATGACAATGAGCACAATAATAATATAGATAGAACAATAATATGCTAGGAGTTATACAACAATAATAATATAGATAAAAGTCAATATGAAATATATTCAATGTATGATAAGAGTTATAGAACAATAATAATATAGATAGAGAGAGAGCAAAAAAAAAATGGTGGTTAGAACCACTAATTTTTCGCTTAATAATTAAGCTATGCTTTCAACTTAAGCTCAATGTCAGATATCTCAAATGGCATCAGATATCTAAAGCAGTAGCCTCAATTAAACGATCAATTCAAGCAAAATAGATGGCTTAATCGATTAATTCCAAAGCCTTCAGATGCCTCAACAAGGCCACAAACGGCTTAAGTGTTTAGCCCAAAGCCTCTTAAATTTGCCTAAGTACTTAAGCACGGATCTCGATAGCAAAAACCCCCCTTTCTCTCTTAGGGTAAACCTTTCTCTCGCTCTTCTTTATCGAACCCTAATCCGATCCAGACCCAGGACCAGACCCAGTGCGAGTGAGGTGTGCATGAGGCGTGTGTGAGGCTGGTGGCATGGCGTATGGTGGTTGGAGGTTGATGGTCGGCGTTGGGGAAGAAGAGCTCGCTGGCGGAAACCTGAAAACAATAATATGGGCTTTTGGCCCAAATTAAAAAGCTCAAAAGTATCACCAGAGCACGTGGAGTGTGGTGGTGGTGTGGATTTGGTGAATGCATGAGTGAGGTGGTCGGCCGAAGTCGGTGATGGTGACGGTGAGGTGTGGTGTTCGGTCGATCAAAATGTGGGCTTTTGGTCTAGGTAGTGAGGCAAAGGTTATGGTGTAATTGGTGTGTGACGACCGTGCGAGCTCATTGGAGCTTCGTTGGCCATGGAGACGAAGGAGTGAGAATGGTGAGCTCAGGGCGTGAAACCTAAAATTAAAGACCTAAAACTAACCTAGGAAGGAAGAGGAAGAAAACCACATTCGGCGTTGGCCAGTCGGACGTGGGAAAGATGAGTTCGATGGTGAGGGTAACGACGACGAAGACGAGGTCGGTAATGCCCTTTCTTTGGCTAGCAAGGTGCGCGAGGAAGAGAGAAAGGTAACGATGGTGTCTGTTGGTAGAGAATACGCATGGAGGAAGAGGTCGAAAAGAGGTCGCCGGAGTCCGTGATGGGTTGGTCGGAGATGAGGGAGAAGGTGATTCTAAGCCAATTCACGACTGGGGAATGTGTTAGAAGATGGTGGAGCTTATATAGAGCTCGGCATTGACCTCAATTTTAAGGAATTCGCAAGTTTAGGTCATGATTTTAGAAACCCTCAGATTAGGAATTCTCGAGTTCGCTTGGACTCTTGGCTTCGTATGGAGTACAAGATCCTGTTCACATGGTGGAGAATCATCTCGTGGTTCTTCCCTCCAAATTTGGAGGGATTTGAGTAGGAATTGGAGGAGAAATCTCTGGTCAAAGGAGGTACTATTTGGGTTTGGCAACTGTTGCTTGTGTTTAGGAAAGAGAGAGAGATCAGGCAGCAGGGGCCTGATGCGAAAAATTGCATGATTTTTAATTAGGGTTTTTAAAATCGTTGTAACACGGGAAATCATATACACTTTTAAAATTTATATTCCTATATAGTGGGGTATCTAGGGTCGTCCAAGGAGGCAATTTGTTTGCAAAAATAAGTCTCTTGCTTGGAAGTGAAAATCAGCTTTCTTTTTGGTCTTTTCAATATATCATTTTTATGTTTTGAAATCAAGGCAATATGCGAAGCTATTGCGGAAAAAAATTGCTACACCTAGTATCCTAATCTAAGTGACAAAAATTATCCTCTTCCTAAGCTCAACCTAGGCGCGTGGAGGGCTAGGTTAATTAGAAAGGAGGAGTGAAACTACACTAAAGAGAAAGCAAGGTAATGCAATAAAAAAAGTGCAACAAGAAATCAAGGCAACTTCTTTTTTTATATTAAAGGAAATTATCTACAGGTAGATGAATGCTTCTACAAAAATTTGCAAGAACAAGATAAAGACAAATCTTTTAGATGATGATGGTGATGAAGAGGATGAAGCTCTTCTTGCTCCAAGATTGGTAGCTCCCAGGCTTGAAAGGAAACTCTTTTTATAGCTCCGCCAGAATGGTGTCTGCCAAAGCAAGCCCTAGGGGGCTTGCTTAACTCCTCCAAGGTGGATGCTCTCCACCTCAATTCTTTCCTCCAAGGGTGGGCATGCACCCCTTTTTCCTCCACTTCCTAGGGTAGGCGTGTACCCTAGGTTGTCCTCCAATGCCTGGCTTCCTTCCTTGGCTGGCATGGGCGTAAGAGAGAGGAGAAGAGGGGAAGGCACCAAGGGGACATAATATCCCCTTAATCTTCTTCTTCTTCTCTTGACCTTCTATGTAGGTGGAAATATAGGTAGAAAAGTTGTAGCCAAGGGTGAATTTTTTTTGGTGGAATATGATGGGTATTTATAGATGTGGAGAGGGGGGTAGTAGGCATGGGTTAGGTGGTGGGCTGGGATGTGTTTAGGTGGTCGCTATGGGTAGTTAGAATGATCCTAGGGATAGGGTTAGTTGGTGCCAACTAAAGGGGTGCCATGGGGTGGTTATGGTGGTGAAAGGGCACCTATATTTGGCGTCAACTATAGGGTTTCTAGAAGGGGTCTTAGGTGGATGGTGGAGATGTGTTTAAGGCTTAGGTGTAGGGTGGAGATTGATTGGTTTTTTGGAGGGAAAGTTGGCACCAAAAGGGAATGGTTCTAGAATGTTATTTTGGAGGGAAAATAGGTGGCTTTTGGTGGTGGTGATGGGGTGAAGGGGTGTGATGGTGGTGGCGCCAACTTGGAGTAGGAGTAGGTAGCTAGCTTAGGTGGACTAGTTGGTGGAGCTAGTTAGGGTTGAGTTAAAGGTGGTGGATGGCCAAGGGAGCTGGAGTCTAGCTAAGCTAAGCTAAGCTAAGCTAGCTTAGCTAGTAGTGAAATGGAGGAGTAGGCTTGTGGAGCTTAGGGTTTGAGGAGATGAGCTGGATATGGAGAGTCTGGAGCTGGCAGCTACTGAAGAGGTCAACATGGGGCTACTCTAGCTGGCTTAGCTTGCTAGTTCTTTACTAGCTGCTAAGCCAAGCTAAAGTGAGCTGGCTTCTACTGAATTGAGCTGAGGTGAGCTGGGTCTGGTGCTCCCGAGGAGGATTGAGCTAGTTGAGGCTGCTATGGTAGATAAGCTCAACTAAGTTGTGCTAAGCTGAATCCCCGGGTGCTGGACTTGAGCTTCCTGAGCTAGAATGAATTCATCTTCTGCTGGCTGGAGTTGAGTGGAGCTGAGGTGAACTCCAGTTGACTCAACTGAGCTAGCTAGAGCTCCCTGTGAACTCATGGGAGATGAGATGAGCTAGACTCAGCTAAGTTGAGTTGGATTTGAGCTGACTTGAGCTAGGGTGAGCTAAGATGAGCTCTCTTGAGCTGCCATTCAGTTGAGATGAGCTGAATGGAGTTAGGATGAGCTGACCCTAGTCTAAGTGAGTTGGATTCCAGCTATGGTGAGCTAGATCAAGCTGAGTTCTAGCTAGTTTGAGCTTCTGCTTCACCTGTTGCCTTCCTGAGTGCTAGGGTTCTAGGGTTCTGTTAATATGTTTATCCCTAACACTCACAAAAATACATTAAAAAGATAATAAAAAATGCAATGCATGCCTAACCTAATTTATGACTAAATGCAACCCAAAAATCTATTTGCGAAGCAAAACCCTAAGAGCTATGATTGTTTTAATGAGAAAGAATGATGATAAACTAGCGTTATCACACCCCCATGCTTATCTTTTGCTAGTCTCTTAGCAAAACTTTAATTTTTACAAAATAGAATTTTTGGGAAATCTAATTTTTTTCGACTTTTGAGGGAAAAGAGACTATGGGACCTTGGTTGGTTTAAACACAAGAGGTACGGGATTTGTTAAAGATAAACATCAGGATTTGTTCTTGGATCCAAAAATTAGACAAAATGGGATCAATATATCCTCCAGAAAATTCACAGATTAACTCCTTGTTATTTTAGATGACTTGAAATTTTTATTTTTAGGATTTCTCTGGCTCTTGAATCTGATTCACAACTTACAATAACCTTTAAAACCTTGTGTCCGTGCTTGTGAAAAGCCAACATTTATAAGGGCATATTTTTGGTTCAAAACTTTTTTTTTTGTCCCCCATGCTTATTTCTAGCTTAGTCTTACAACAGATGTGTCAGGATCATCATTCCCATTACCAATTCTCGAGGGGACTCTGGCACCGGTACTTTGGGATAGCACTGTCCATGACACCACCTAGGAGCTCACAACCCCAAAACACATTGCGGTGTAAAGGGGCACTCCAAGCAAACTTAAGCTCTTGCTACGACACTATAGGTAGAGCACTGTCCAAGACACTTGAGCTGCTAAAATGCACTTTAATGCTTCATCTAAAGATATGAAATATAGATATGGAGCAGTACCGAGATAGTGACATGTTGACATCGCGTCCTCAAAGGAGGCATTTTCCTCCTTCTCGACGGTGGGAACTCAAACCAATGATCTGCTTCAGACTTTTTACTAAGTCCAAACAAGGGTTTTTTTTTTCTAATTTTTAGTGATTTTTAGGTGTTTGCTTGTGTGTGAAATTTGACATAGGAAGTTTCGCAAGAAATGCAAGTTTTTGAGTCAGAAACTAAGCCAGATACTTTCCATATTACAAAAGGGGATCAAGTCACCTGAACTATCATGAGTTTAGGTGGAATTTTGAAGAAGGATATCTGATCTAGTTAAAAATAAGCCCTGAGATTCTAATGATCAGATCCATATCCTCATCTCTAGTTTGTTAAAGATTACATCCCATTGTTCCAAAAGTGATTTTTTTCAACCTTAGTCTATATTTCAAAATTTTTCCTCAAAAAGTTTTCAATATTTATATATTTTTGGTTATGCATGCCAGAAAATAAAGATGACTAAAATAATTGCATGTTTTTAGGTTTTGAAAATCCTGATTTGATCGTAAAAATTAAAAACACCCTCCCAAGCTTAAGATATGCAATGCCCTCATGCAATAGGAGGGAAAGAGGGATTATTGTAGTAAAAGGCAGTCGGATTTAGGATAGTCAAAACCTGGAAAAAAGAAAGAAAAAGAAGTAGAAAGAAAATGATGGGTTACCTCCCATCCAGTGCTATCTTTTATGCCATTTAGTCGGGTGTAGTGTGCATTAGTGATCAACTGTGGTTGGTTCATTGAAATTGAAGGATTCAAATGGAAGATTCGGCGTATAATAAAAATAGTGCTTTAAACATTGGCCGTTGACTTGAAATGTCGTATTAGTTTTATTATCAAAAAGATCAACAGCACTGTACGGATAAGTTTTGAGGATATAAAGGGGCCGATCCATTTGGATTTTAATTTGCCAGGAAAAAGATATAATCTAGCATCAAAAAGCCAAACACGTTGATTAACATCAAAGTGTTTCCGAATAATGTATTTATCATGAAATTTCTTTGTTCGGTGTTTATAAATCCTTGATTTTCATAGGAAAAATTACGTAATTCTTCCAATTCAATTAATTGTAGTTTTCTATGGATACCGACGTTAGAAAAATCCATGTTTAATTGTTTTATTGCCCAAAAAGCCCTATGTTCTAGTTCTACCGGGAGGTGGCATGCCTTCCCAAAAATCAGATGGACGGGAGACATGCTGAGCAGGGTTTTGAAAGCAGTACGGTAGGCCCATAAAGCGTCATCCAATTTGGTGGACCAGTCTTTACGGTTGGGCCTAACCGTCTTTTGTAAAATATTTTTGATTTCCTGATTAGAAACTTCTGCCTGGCCATTTGTTTAGGGGTGATAAGGTGTGAAAATTTTGTGATTAACCCCATATTTAGAAAGAAGGTGACGGAATTGTGAATGAGTGAAATGCGAGCCTCCGTCACTGATAATGACTTTTGGAATGCCGAATCTTGAGAAAATATTCTTCTTAAGAAATTCGACAACCACACAGTGATCATTAGTGTGGGTGGGTATTGCTTCTATCCACTTAGGAACATAGTCAACTGCGACTAGTATATATAAATACCCACCAGAGTTGATGAATGGCCCCATGAAGTCGATGCCCTATACATCAAAAATTTCAACCTCTAAAATAGGATTAAGGGACATCATATCCTTCCGAGTCATGTTGCCGATGCTTTGGCAATGCACACAGGATCGAACAAAATTATGAGCATCTTTGTGCAAGCTGGGCCAAAAGAATCCCGCATTGAGGATTTTAGCTGCAGTTTTCTTGCCCGAAAAATGTCCACCACAGGCCATTGAATGACAATGTGTCAGAATATCAAGGGTTTCAGAATCAGCGACACATCGTCAAATGACCTGATCGACACAAATGCGGAAAAGGTCGGGCTCCTCCCAAAAATAATATTTAATGTCAGCAAAGAACTTATCCTATTTTGTTTTTGGCCAATTAGCGGGGATTCGTTCTGTTGCTAAATAGTTCATGATGGGCGCAAACCAAGGGAGGGTGGTGGGAGCTAAAATGCTTTCATCAGGGAATTGATCAGGTGGGGTCATCATGTCATTCGTCATAAGACGAGAGAGATGGTCGGCCACTGCATTTTGCGATCTCACCTTATCCTTGATTTCCAGGTCAAATTCCTGGAGTAGCAGGATCCAACGTATAAGGCGGGGTTTCGCATCTTTTTTTTGCCAGCAAATATTTAAGTGCTGAGTGGTCAGTATATATAGTGACATGTGACCCCAAAAGATAAGATTTAAAATTTTCTAAGGCAAATACAATCGCAAGAAGTTCTTTTTCAGTAACCGTGTAATTCCATTGTGCATCATCAAGAGTTTTGCTAGCATAATAGATCACAACGTTCTTCTTGCCAATTCTTTGCCCTAGAGCGGCCCCCACAGCAAAATTTGAGTCATCTGTCATTAATTCAAAGGGACTATTCCAATCTGGCCCTTGCAAAATTGGTGCCTCGGTAACTTCCTTCTTCAACCTCCAAAAACTCTCCATGCATTTATCATTAAAATCAAATGGCTGGTCTTTAGTGAGAAACTGACTTAAGGGCTTGGAGATTTTGGAAAAATTTTGTATGAATCTACGGTAGAAACCCACATGACCCAAAAAAGATCTGATCTGTTTTACAGTAGTGGGTGGTAGGAGCTTAGATATAGCATCTATTTTTGCTTTATCTACCGCAATTCCTTATTTTAAAATAACATGGCCCAAGACAATACCTTCCTGGACCATGAAATGACTTTTTTCCCAACTGAGGACCAGATTGACTTCTATGCATTTTTGGAGCATTCTTTCAAGGTTCTTAAGATAATGGTCAAAAGAATCTCCAAAAATAGAGAAGTCATCCATAAAGACTTCTAAGCATTCACCTACCAGGTCTGAAAATATTGCAAGCATACACCTTTGAAAAGTCGCAAGTGCGTTGCAAAGACCGAAGGGCATTCTTTGGAAAGCAATGTTTCCGAAGGGGTAGGTGAAAGTTATTTTGTCCTGGTCCTCAGGATTAACTGCTACCTGATTACAGCTGGAATAATCGTCCAGAAAATAGTAAAAATCCCGTTCGGCTAACCGCTCGAAGATTTGATCAATAAAGGGGAGCAAAAAGTGGTCCTTCTTGGTGGCAGTGTTTAATTTTCTGTAATCAATACACACGCACCAAGAAGAGGCAGTTCGAGTGGCTATATTCTCCCCATTGTCATTAGTGACAACTGTTAGTCCAACCTTTTTGGGCACAACTTGTGTTGGACTAACCCAGGAGTTGTCAGAAATGGGGTAGATGATATTGGCATCAAACCACTTAATAATCTCCTTTTTTACCACCTCCTGTATATTGGGGTTCAAGTGCCTTTGTGGTTGGCGGGAGGGGTAAGAATCGTCCTCTAAATATATACGATGTGTATAGTAGGATGGATGAATACCCTTAAGATCAGAAAGGGTCCAGCCAATAGCTTTTCTATATTTACTCAAAACCTAGAGAAGTTTGTGTTCTTGTGCCCTAGTAAGTCCAGAATTTATAATCAGGGCAGGGCCTGATTGGGTCCCAGGAAAACATATTTGAGGGAGTCAGGCAAAGGTTTTAATTCCAGTTGTGAGCCCGGCTCTAAAAGAATTTCTGCTTTTTGTGTTAGTGGTGAAGTGAGAGTGAAAGGGTCAGCTGGAGTGTTAGCTGAATGTGTGGTTAGGGTGGAGGGGTGAGAAGAAGTGGACTGTTCAGGAACCGTGTTAATGGTAAAACAGGAACCTAAATGTGAAATCTGCAAAGTTTCCTCCACTATATTTTCCATTTTTGAATCCGAGTCATCAAAGAAATCAGGTTCTTGGAACCTCCTAGAAGCTTGGAAAATATCTAGGGTTACAGATTCATCGCTACACATGATCTTCATTTTACCAGAATCACAATCAATATTTGAACGGGCGGTGGCTAAGAATGGTCTTCCAAGAATTATAGGGGCAAACTTTAATGCTTTCGGTACCTCTATGTCCAGGACTAAAAAGTCTACTGTAAATAGACAATTTTTGACCCGGACAAGGACATCCTCGACAATTCCCCTTAGTTTAATTGTAGATCGATCTGCTAATTGAAGAGTAACCTCAATAAGCTTTAATTCTCCGATCTTAAATTCCACAAAAATAATTGTGGGGAAAGATTATTTGAGGCACCGAGATCTAACAAGGCGCGATCAAAAGAATTATCATTAATGATAACTTGAATCAGGGGGGCGCCTGATCTTTTCTCTTAAGAGGTAGTCGACTCTACACAACTGAGCTGACTGTCTTAGGAAGGATCACCTTTCCTAAATTTCTGGGCTGCCTTTTTGGGGTACACAAATATTTTAGAAATTTTGCATAGGTAAGGATGTATTTTATGGCATCTAGGAGAGGGATGTTAATTTCAACTTGCCCAAATAAATCCATTAATTCCTTGTCAATGGGCTCAGATTTCTTCTTTTTCTTATTTTGTGAAGAATGGAGGGCTTGTGGAAATGGTGCAAGGTTTCCCTGTTTTGCATTATTAGGTTCTTGAACAGTGGTATAGGAAGATGGGGAAGAGTTTATTTTTTTTTCATTGAAATGAGTTTCTTTAACAGGCAGGGGGTCGTGAGTGGTTTTCCCATTCCTCAAAGTAACTGCATTTGCAGTCTGATTGTTTCTAGGATGAGGACAAGAAGCCTAACTGTTATTGAAACCCAGGGGATGCTGAGGTGCTGGTTGAATGGGTTGACTGAGGTATCCACCTTGGAACAGATTCCTTTGATTATTCAGGTTGTGCATGGGTTGGGAAGGTAAATTACCAACAGGTCGATGATCAGGAGTAACCTTAACTTGGTGTTGCAAGTTGGTAATCATGCAAGTTACTTTTGTCATTTGATTCTTCATACCTTGCAGAGTTTTCAAGACCTGAGTATTGATATCTTCCTGGGATGGTATAGGTTGATATGCAGGTTTCCCATAATTCCCAAAATGATTTTGTTTGGGAAAAGGAATTGGGTTAGAGTTTTTCCAAGAGTGATTCGCGTTGGTCCTCCAGTTTTGATTGTAAGTGTTGGAGGGGTTTCTAAATTGCTCCTGGAGAGCATAAATATTTTTCGTGGTGGGATCAAGAATATTTTGATTCAAATAATCAAAATTCCCAGTCAATTCTTGTGGGAAATCAACTGGAAATTGCTGACCAGCAGGTGTGGCATCAATATTGTGCAGATTTTCTCTTTGGAGAAGTTGTGGAGTGTTAGTGTGTGGAGAGTTAAAGTGTGGAGCTTGTCTTTTTGTGATCTTTTCTTCCATTTTTTTCTGGTGAATTTGCATCTGGTCTAGTCGTTGAGCAAACATATATAGATCATCTTGAGTGACTGGAACAGAGGTGGATTTGGAGTCAATTTCTTTGACTCCGTGTCTGGGGTTTTGTGTTCTACCAAAAGTGTCCATTGAAGTCATATTAAATGAGTTTTCACTCATTTCTTCAAAGAGGAGATAGGCACTTTCGGCATCTTTATTAAGGAAATTGCACCCACATGAGGCATCCACAAATCGCTTCAATTGATCTTCTAATCCATGATAGAAGATCTGCACTAACTGCCATTGCAGAATTTCATGGTGGGGATAACTTTTTAAAAGTTCTTGGAATCTTTCCTAGGCTTCATGGAGGGGTTCACCAATTTTTTGTTGAAAGGTTGTTATGGATCTTCTTAAAGCGTTAGTTCGATTGATCGAAAAAAATTTCTTTAGAAAAGCACTCTTTAATTGGGGCCGGGTAGTAATTGGGTGCCCAACAGTTCTAAACCAATGTGAAGCTTTATCTTTTAGAGAGAGAGGAAAAAGTCTCATCAACCACGTCTTCCTGCACATTGCGGGAACGAGTGGTTTGAGCGAGGACAGTTAATTCCTCGAGAAGACAAAAAGGGTCCTCTCTTAGATGACCATGAAAATGCCTGATACGATTTAGAATGGCTGGTTTAATCTCAAATCCCCCTGTGGTATGACCACCCCGGGTCTTTCCTCATAATTGGAAGGATCATAGAAATCCTTAAGAGGAATGACAGGCTATTGGCGGGGTGGTGGGTATTGCCCTTGGTTAGCTAGGTTCGTTATAGTCCTAGCCAAATCCTCTTGATTTTGTTGCAGCCGAACCAAATGGTCGACCATCAAAGAAAAGGGGTTTGTATTTTGAGTTAGGATTGGAGGGCCACCTGGCCCTGCAGGAATTTCTGGTTGCTCCAGATGAGGGAGGTTAGGGATGGGGAAGTCAGCTTGTGGGTCGGTTGACAGGTTAGAAGCAGAAGCAGAATTTTTTTGTCGGTTTCCTGGGTTTTCCATTTTTTTTGAAGAGGAAGGAGAAGAAAACAATGATTTTCTGGTGCGGGGGGCAAAATCAGATGGTCCCTCAAGATGTGGTTTGTGGGACCTTCGCCCGTGCATGCAATTTTTTGGAAGAATTAAAGGGGAGGAGAAGAGAAAGAGATGAGAGAAAGTGTGCAATTCAAACAACAAATTCTAGACTTAACTTAAGTGTGACTCCCTAAAAAATTAACCTAAGACTTGGTCTACTTAGGAAATAGGTAATCAACAGTGAATACCTGTTCTATCAACAAATCTAGCCAAGTTGCTTAAGGGAAGGTTTGGGCCTAAGCGTTTCCCAGGAAAATCCCCAGGTGCATGTACAAACCCATGCCTGGTCGTTTGATACGGCCCCTCAGCCTGAACACCAGATATAAATGACAGAATTGGTACTAACTAGAGAAAACTTAAGATGAGATCGGGTTTGTAAATATCACGTTGCTTTATAGTTGAAATCGCTTCGAAAAATAAAGGAGAATTTATTACTTGAAAAACTAAGAATCCGAGGTCGAACACGGGGAGAAAATTGGGATTTAAAAACTAAGAACACAATCTCAAATTGATAAAATGTGATGTTCAATAATTTATGGAGCAATAGAATGAAGTTTAATGTATATAAATGCTTCAAAGATATGAATAGAGATGTAAAAAGAAAATCAGATGCTTTGAGCTTTCTCTTCCTTTTCTTCCTAGGCTTTAGTTCTTCCCCTGACTGTGGCTTCTTTCTCCTTTATCTTCTTCTTTCTCAGATTTCTCCTTCCTTCCTTGGCATCTTTCTTCTTTCGTCTTCCTTTCTCTATTCTTTGGCTTTAGTTCTGGCTTGAGCTCTCTTCTTCTTTTTTTTCTTCCTTTCCTCTGCGTGCTTGGCCTTAGCTTCTCTTTCTTCTCTTCTTTCTCTGACTTCTCTTACCTTCTTCTTCCTTGGCGACTTCACCCTTAGCCGCTGCTGAGGCTTCTTTCTTCCTTGGCTTTGCGTGCGACTCTTTCTCCTTCAGCTTTCTTTCCTTAGCCTCTCCTTCATGGTCCTCTTCCTTCTTCAGCTTCCTCTACCTTCTGTTGTTCCCTGCACACAAGTGCAAAACCTACCCCTACCCTCCCCTGCGTACGCTCTCTCTCTTTTCTCTCTTAGGTTCGCTCTCCCAAAGCCAATCGAGTATTCGGGTCGGGTCAAGCGCACCCGGGTCCAGGCGCACTGGGGTGGGTGATGTGCGAGGAGTGTAGAGTAAATGGGTCAGGCAAGCTAGGTCCGCGGAGCGTGGGTCGCGGACAAGGAGGGCATGTGGGCGAGGGGACCTTACCACATGTTCGGAGGCAACGAGGAGGAAACACAAATTCAATTTATGTCATGCTACCTGCTTGAAAATGCCCAAGGTGGGACTAAAGTCTCACCCGCTTCTTTGCGTGCATCCGCAAGGAGTTTCGCTTGATTGCTGTAGCTGCGGATGGTGTTGGCTTCAATTACTGAGTGCAAAGGGATCGTGGAGTGTTTCCGCGCACCTGGGGTTCAACTTCCTGGAGCGTAATGACCTGGACCAAGCTTGTGAGCAAGCTTTGCTCCTGCTCTAATGGCAGCTATGGGTCGAACTAGCCAATCACAAATACGGCCTCGCGGCCCTGTTAAAGCACTTAGAGAGCTTCACCGTGGCACGATGAAGGTGCTGTGGTGAGTGGTGTGGCGCAGAACAGCCTAGGCGTGCGTGCCTAGGTCAGACTGTGGCCGTGAAAGTGCGTTTGTTCGGGGAGAGTGTAGGGTGCATGTGGCAGTCAATGAAAAGGCTGGTGATGATCAGTGGATGATGGTGAAGCTTTTGCAGTAGTTGGCGAGGCGTGTGGGTGTGTGGAGTGATGGTTGCGCCTTCGCCGGTGGTCTACCGGAGATAAGGAAGATAAGGGCACTCTGTGGCTGTCGAGGGTGATTTTGTGAAATAAAGAGGGGAAAATGAAGAGTAGAGAGAGAGGAGTTATTTGAGAGTAGCTGGACGAAGGGGGAGGTGGAGGGCAAACGATGCATATCTGCCGTCGCCGGAGACGAAAGCCCTAAGATGAAGAGGTGACGGCGGCGAGAGGGTTGAAGACGCGCATGCAGGTATGGCACGACACGGAAGTGCAAGGCGGAGAAGACTCTGCCATTGGTATGGTGGCAGAGCAATGAGAAGAGGGAGGAGAGTTCGCCGGAGCTTGCGGGCTATTTGCCCGGAGATGGGAAAGGAGGAATTCTGGGGGATTCTTTGGCCAAATCAAGCTTAGGATGGCCGGGAGGATCTGGGGAACTTTAAATAGTCGCAGGCAGAGGGCCTTCTGCTTGGAAGGCAAGCTTCCAAGCACGGCAACCTCACCGGACTTGGAAGGCGAGAGATACCCATATCTCTCATGCGTTCGCATGAGAGATTGGGTGTGAATCAGAGTGCATAATTGGGTTCACATGGTCGGGAATTCCTCAGAGAATTTACCTTTCAAATCTGAGAGGGATTCTTTGAGGAATCAGGGAGATATCCCTCTTGAATCCTCGCCAGAGTAGGATTCCTCCACTGTAATGGCAGAGAGACCTAATTGCAAAGAATGGCGAGGAAGATAGGGGGATCTCTACAAGGTTTTCAAAAATTAGGGGCATAAAAGTAATTAGGTTGGACTATTTTGTAAAGTAGGTCAAGGTGAATTCCCCTTAGGTCCAAATTTTGCTATAAACTTAATTAGGACCCAAGGAATCCAATGGTGAAGTTGGATTTTAGGTTTGACCACGTTTGACTAGGTATTTTGTACAAAAACCCAATTTAGGCCAAATGTTTGACTAGGACCCCTATTTAGGTCAAAATAGGTTCCAAAGTCCAAATTGAAAGCTCTAAACCCTAGAGGATATTTTTCCATGAATTTTGGAGATCTTAGTTGATTTTTATCCATACCAGAACCTTGTTGAATTAAGTGTGTTTGTTTTAGGGTTACAAGATGTCATTTAATTCCCAGATCTCACATTAACTCTTTTTTGATTGAACCGTTCCACTTTTTATCTTGTTAGGATCCATTGACCTATGTTTAACCCCTGAGAAATCCTGTTGTTGTACTATGGTGGTAAAATTACAGTTTTAAAAAAACCTTTATTTCTTATTTTCCTCTCAAAACAGTTATTCCTTGAATTAGGTCCTTTACTTGGTTATGTAGGAGATTTTGTTCTCTTTTCTAGGTCAAAATGAGCTAGTTAGGGCTCATGATGGTGTTCCTATCATACCCCCATGCCTAGCTTTTGCTAGTCCCTTAGCAAAATTTTAAGGTTTTAACTTCTGTTCTAGACCATGAGTTTCTTTCATAATTCATGATTAGTACCTTTTCTCTTTCTTTGTGATTAGGTTAGAATGCCGATAGTAGGCATAGACGTACTTAAGTACCAACCAAGATCCGGACCTGACTAGCTTTAGCCTCGATCCTCCACGAAGGTTTTTAAGGCCCACGGGAACTATCTTAAGGTTCGTTGGATTCCATAGTTAAAGCACCCGTGCTTGAGACATATTTTAGCCTCGGTTCAGTTTGCAGTGCATTTTTGGTAAGAGAGAGACAGAGGATTTATTTGTTTGGAGAGTTTTTTCTCTCTTTTCTTTTTATTTCTAACTTCGAATTGGCTTCTCAACACGGTCTATATCAGATTCCTCGTCCCCATCATCAATCCTCAAAGGTCCCTGGCAATCGATGCTTCATGATAGCACCACCTATGGAAACCCCTAGAACCCTGGCTTTCGAGATTTCGAGATAATCCCACCCATGGCGTTCCATAGCCAAATCTAGACCTTGGCAATCGACATTTCGTGATAATGCCACCCATGGTATCGGAACTAGCAGAGTGCTTGCGTGCCCCCGGTAGGATATGTAAATATCCTAGGAGACATGCACCGAGGAGACGATATGCTGTTACACATCTTCGAGGGGAATTTCCCACCTCTCCATGTCCAGAACTCATCCAAGTCAACTTGTGTTGATCGGCCGCTCCTAATCTAGGAAACTTTTTTTCAGAACATTTAAACGCTTTTGCGTGATTTTGATACTTATGCGCACTGAACCAGACTATGGTTGGATTGGGGTGCATAGGTTACCGAGTCCCGCAAATCGAAGGTCAGTTAATGAGGCCAAATACTACCTAAGCCTTAAACCTAATACTTAAGCTTCGCATTTTTCCCAACCTCTTGAGGATTATCCAGATCGTAACAGATACTTAAATGTTTAAGCCAACAGTCTAGCCCAAAAGGCCTAAGATCAGTGTTCTTACTAATCTTTTTTTTTTGTGTCTCATTAGCACTTTTTCCTATTTTTTTCTTTTCCTTGATGTGGTCTAGAATTTCGGCTAATACCTTAATCTTTTACTAATGACTATTTTTTTTCTTCTTCATTTTGTGCTCCTTTTTTATCATTTTGCTCTTTTCCTCCCATGGTTTGTGTGGACTCAAAATTTTTCTCTCCCTCCCTTGATATTTTTGTTCTTTTTCAAGATTTTTTTCATTTTTTGGGTATTTTTTTGTGATATGTGATTTTTTGTTGAAACCTTTTCTTGTGAGATGAGTTTTCATGAAGTTTTGCACCTTCATACCCCCCCATGCCTACGATTTGCAATGTCCCCATTGTAAACTAGGTGGGTTCAAATTCAGCTTAGTTCATTCATTAGGACAGGTCTTGGGTGGGCGAACGGGTTGAGGTGATTATTACGGACGATTTCTGACTCGGGTATGGGTACCTGAGGTGGAGTCGGCTGTTCTAATGGATGAACCCTAAAGTGCAATATGAATTCAGCATAGAAATGTCAAGAAAGGTTTTGGGTTTTTCAAGAATGACTGGTTGCCTCCCATTAAGCACTGAGTTTATGCCATCGGCTGGGCGTAATGAGCTCAGGGAGAATGGAGGGTAAAGGATATCTCAGCCAAATTTGTATCAGTCACATCAATGAACGATTTGAGTCTTTGACAGTTCACAACGAAGAGTTCAGAATCAAGGCTAAGTGGACTGATCTCGATGGCTCCATTTTGAAAGATTCGTCGGACTAAGTAGGGTCCGATCCATTTAGATTGTAGTTTTCCTAGGAACAATTTGAGTCTGGCATCGAAGAGTAGGACCTTTTGACCAGGATGAAAGATCTTTCTAGATATGTGCTTGTCGTGAAAGGCTTTAACCCACTCTTTGTAAATTCATGAGTTCTTATACGCGTCGTATCGTAATTCATCGATCTCGCTCATTTGAAGCTTTCTATGGGTTCCAGCCTTAGAAAGATCTAGGTTGCAGTTCTGTATTAACTAATAGGCTTTATGCTCCAATTCGACGAGGAGGTGACACGCCTTCCCGTACACCAATCTAAAGGGAGACATACTAATTGGGTCTTGTGGGCGGTCCTATAAGCCCACAAGGCTTCCGGAAGTCGGGATGACCAATCCTTCCTGTCAGGTCGAACAGTAACCTGGAGGATTTTCCTGATCTCCTAGTTTGATAGCTCAGCTAGACCATTAGTTTGGGGGTGGTAAGGAGTAGAGATTCTGTGTGACACCCCGTATTTGGTCATCAGTGACCTGAACTAAACGTTTGTGAAATGGGTCCCCCCATCGGAAATTATCGCACGTGGAATCCCGAACTGTGAGAAGATGTTCTGATGAATGAATTTGATAACAACTTTATGATCATTGGTTCGGGTCAGAATGGCTTCGATCCATTTGGACACATAGTCAATAGCGAGTAAAATGTTCTCGAAGCCATTCGAGATAGGGAAGGGTCCCATAAAATCAATCCCCCAAATGTCAAAAATTTCGCATCCCAAAATCGACTGTAAAGGCATCATATCTTGATGGCTCATGTTGCCCAAGGTCTGGCAACAGGTACATGCCTTATAGTGATTGTATGCATCCTTGAAGATTGTGGGCCAGTAAAAGCCACACTGGAGGACTTTGGCTATGGTTTTATGACCTGAGAAATGTCCACCGCATGCCTGGTCATGGCAGAAAGACAGTATGTCTTTGATTTCCTCTTCCGCGACACATCATCGAATTATTTGATCAGTACCGATACGGAAAAGATATGGGTCTTCCCAAAAGTAATACTTGGCATTGGAAAGCAATTTGTCCTTGGCTTTTGGCCAATCGGATGGGATCTGATGTGATGCCAAGTAGCTTACTATGTCAGCAAACCATGGAAGCCTTGTATTGACAGTCAGAAGGTGCTCATCAGGAAAATGTTCTGTGATGGGTTCAGAAGGGTCGATGATCTCAAAAGGAAAGGCGGGACAAGTGATCAGCTACCACGTTCTGTTTTCCCGCTTTGTCACCAACCTCGAGGTCAAATTCTTGCAATAGCAAGATCCAGCAGATTAATTGAGGTTCCACATCCCTCTTTGCAGGGAGATGCCTTATAGCTGTGTGATCTGAGCAGATGATAACATGGGAACCCAGGAGATAAGATCTGAATTTTTCCAGGGCAAATACTATGGCTAGCAGCTCTTTCTTAGTAACTGTATAGTTACCCTGAGCCTCGTCAAGTGTTTTTCTAACATAGTAAATAACCACAGGTTTCTCGTCAATTTTCTGCCCCAATACCGCTCCTACAGCGAAATCAGATGCATCGCACATGATCTCAAAGGGTTGAGACCAATCAGGGGACTATACGATCAGGGCTTGGGTAACTCGGTCACGTAGGATTTCAAATGCTTAAGTGCATTCCTTGGAGATTTTGAAAGGTACATCCTTGGAGAGCAGTGTAGCCAGGGGGTGTGTGATTTTTGAAAAATCAGGGATAAATCGACGGTAAAAATCGACGTGCCCCAGAAAAGATCGGATGTCCTTTATCGAGCTAGGCATAGGGAGATTGGAAATCAAGTTCACCTTGGCTCGATCGACTTGGATGCCTTTCTCTAAAATCAGATGTCCCAGGATAATTCCTTCAGGCACCATGAAATGGCTCTTTTCCCAAGAAAGAACCAGATTCACTTCAATGCACCGCCTGAGGATTTGGACCAAGTGCAGGAGGCAATCGTCAAATGATGCTCCGAATACTGAGAAGTCATCCATGAAGACTTCCAGATAATCACCTACCATATCTGAGAATATGGCAAGCATGCATCGCTGAAAAGTCGCGGGTGCATTGCAGAGACCGAACGACATTCTTCGGAATGTGTACGTCCCGAAGGGGCAGGTGAAGGTGGTCTTTTCTTGGTCCTCATGATGGATTGCCACCTGGTTATAATCGGAGTACCCATCCAAAAAGCAGAAGAATCTATTTCCTGCCAGTTTCTCGAGGATCTGATCAATAAATGGTAGTGGGAAATGATCCTTCTTCATGGAGGAATTGAGTCTTCGGTAATCAATGCAGACTCTCCACGAGTTAGCTACACGGGTCGGTATGACCTCTCCGATTTTAGTCGTAATGACGGTGAGTCCTACCTTCTTAGGCACAACCTGGATTGGACTCACCCACCGACTGTTGGAGATCAGGTAGATGATCCCTGCATCTAACCACCTAATGATCCCCTTTTTCACGACCTCCTGTAGATTAGGGTTCAAACGTCTCTGCATTTCTCGCGAAGGTCGTATGCCCTCTTCGATGTAGATTCAATGTGTGCAATAAGAGGGACTAATGCCAGTCAAATCATCGAGAGTCCATCCAATGGCTCTTCGATGTTGTTGGAGCATAATAATTAGATGAGATTCCTGATCAGGTGAGTCTGGAGTTGATAATCACAGGAAACGTCAGGTTGGAACCCAAAAATACGTATTTCAGATGGCCGGGAAGAGTCTTGAGTTCCAAGACGGGGTTATCAGCAGTAGCGGGTGGATTTGGGTGTGTGTCAGGAGCAAGGGAGGGAGTTATGGGTGCATCTTGATTAGATTCAGACTCCACTGTTTGCGGGTTTTGATCTTCTGGTGGTCGATCGGGACTAATCAGGTTGTCCTCGATATACTATTCATCAACCACGGCTTTGTTATCACATATTTGTTCTATAACACCACAATTGATGCCTTGTTGGGCCTTAAAGATGTCAATCTTCAGTGTTTGGTTCCTGAATTTTAGTTCTATTTGGCCCTCCTCAGTTTATATTGGCCCTAGCAGTAGCCAGGAAAGTTCTCCCTAGTATAATCGGTGTATCCCTTGGGTTTTCAGGTGCATCCATATCCAAGACTATAAAATCCACCGGGAAATAGAAATCCCATACCCTAACGATGACATCCTCAAGTACTCCTTTATGTGACTTGATGGATCGATCAGCTAACTGCAACGTCACCTCTGTCGGTTTAAGCTCAGATTCTTCAAGGTGGTCAAGGAGGGATGTAGGTATTAGGTTTATGAAGGCACCTAGATCTAATAAGGCTCTATCAAATTGGGTATCACCAATAGTACATGAAATCAGGGGAGTACTTGGGTCTTTAGCCTTTGGTGGGAGTTTGCTCAAGATTACAGAGCTGGCTTGCTCTGACAGTACAATTGGACTCCCACTTTTGGTTCGTGGCTTACGCTTGGGTGTACACACGTCTTTTAGAAATCGTGTGTAAGCCAGTACATGGTGGATTGAATCCATCAAGGGGATGTTTATCTGGACCTATTCAAAGAGCTTGACCAGATCCTCCTCAGGAGCCATGGGTTTGGTTATCCTCTTTCCCTTGGTCAAGGCCTCAGGAAATGGAACCTTGGTCAGTTCCTCTAGAATAGGTCCAGGTTCTTGATCTGGGATAGGGGTATCCTAGATAACCATCCTTGGGCTTGGGTTACTACCAAACTTGGAGTGGTTTGGATAAGGTGGGTCTTGAGTTGCTTTACCACTTCAGGTTGTTAAGGAGTTTAGTCCTGTCTAGTTTTGGTTTGGGGTTGATAAAATAGGTGGCTGCTGTTGGATTCGGCAGAGGTTGCCAAGGGAGTGTGCCAGGTTGGCGGGAATTCGCCATCTGGGCGAGTTGATTGCGAACCTCTATGATCTTGTCCTTGTGCTATTTTTGTATTGCCGCATTCCTTTTCTGAATGTCAGCCAGTGTTTGAAGGATAAGAGTCATTTAATCTGCTTGGTTTGGCCCAGATTGATAGGTGGGGTTGGGTCGAGGCTGAGGTGGTTGATATGTACGAGGAGCTTGTGGATGGGGTTGATAATGTGGTCTTTGATTCTGAGAATTTCTCGCCTACAGGAAGTTGGGATGATTCCGCCATCCAAGGTTATAGGTATTGGAGAATGGGTCATTCTGGATGGCATTGAGGTCCTCGCAGGTCTGAGGAGCCTCAGGAAAATCAGAGTATGAGGGTAAAGAGTTCCCCCAACTGGAGTAGAGTGGATCGGAGGTCCCTCCGATCTTGGAGTTAGACGGGGGTGGATACAGGTCCATCCCTTGAGAAGATCGGTGATAGATGTTCTGCATAGTTTCCCTCGCAAGAGGTGGCTGTGCAAACGAGTTTTGCACAGAGGTGGCTCACTGTAGATGCCGAGTCAGCTCGTCCACCTTCTTCTCTATGATAGAGACCTTGTCCAACCGACTGGCCATCAGTTCCAAGTCGACAGATGCAGACAGGCCCTACATCTCATGTGCTCCCCTAATATTCGTCGATGCACGGGTATTCGTCCGGTTGAATAAGCCCATGGAGTCATTATTGATGGAGTTCTCGCACATATTCTCGAGAATCTCCCACATCGTGTCCTCATGTTGACCCATGATGTTTCCTCTGCAAGTTGCATTGATGAATAATCGAATGTCTTCATAGAGTCCTTGGTAAAAAGACTGGACTTGTTCCCATTTAGGAACTCTGTGATGGGGACCTTTCGCATGAGATCCAAGAATCGATCCCATGCCTCATGAAGAGGTTCTCTTGATTGTTGAGTGAAGTAAGTGATCTGGTGGCGCAAGACATTCATCCGGCCAATGGGGAAGAACTTTTTCGAAAATTCGGACTGGAGTTCGACCCATGTGTTGATCGGACGAGTTTGAGTCTGATACCAATGAGAAGCCTTGTCCATGAGGGAGAAGGAAAACATCTTCATGAGTAGAATATCCCAATTTTGTACATCCGATCCAAAGGTTTGGGCTAGATGCTTGAGTTGTTTGATGTGCTGGAATGGATCCTCGGAGTTAAGCCCATGGAGTTTTGGAATGGCATGAATCATGTTGGGCTTGAGTTCAGAATCAGGACCTCCGGCCGGGATTTGGACTCCAGGCACGATTGCCACCGCAGTAGGATTATAGTGATCTTGCATCATAGGACGCTGCAGCGGGTTTACAAAGTTCTGGAATAGATCATTCAAGCGCTAAAGTTGGTGTTCAAGGTTCTCTTCTTCAATTTGTTGTGGAAGGAGGAGAACTAGGTTCTGATGAATCACAGGAGAGATCTATGTGGTGGGGTTGCCGCACAAACACGGGCGTCGAGGCTTGGCCTCGACGGGAGTGGATTTCTAACTACCAAACATGCACTGAAGGATTAAACAAGATTAGAATGTGCTGGACCCAATCGAGACACCCAAAAAATTTGGATGACTATAGAGGTTCGAGGCAGATGATACCCCTTAGTCAGAAAGGCCGTCCACTTGAGAAATACATGGGCAGCCAGAGAGGGAGAGTCTCGCAAAGACCCCTACACGGTAGAGCATCCCCACGAGTTACAGGGTTTCCCCCACCCGACCTCTCTTGTCACTGAGATTCTAGGTAGATCAGAATGGGGACCTTGACCTCTTAAGTCTACCAGTTTTAATTAAGATTAAGGTGCTTAGGGTTCCACTTGAACTTTAGATCTTTTGAGTGCAAAAAGTCACCTAATTTCAAGGATGGTTGACCCAAGGGGTCAACTTCACCTCTTTGTCCTTTGAGATCTTTTAGGTCCTTTCTTTTAGGGTTTAAGTGAGTTAAGAGCTTGATTTTCTTAGGGTTTCTCTTGGATAAATCTCTTCAAACAAGGCTTAGGCACACCCCCTTTTGAAAATTTTGATTCTTTGCTTAGAGAAGATGTGTCTCTAAAAACCCTAGATTGGAATCCTTAAGTTGGCTCTATTTGGTCCAATTTAGTTGCCACAAAGATGGTATCTAGGGCTCAATCAAGAAGGTGCTAGCCCTAGTTACCTTAATTGGATGCACAATTCAAAAATGTGTTGAAATTAAAGGCAGGCAACTTTGGTGAATTACTAAATATGGAAAGTAGGTAGCCCTAGATTGATTTTCTCTTCATTTTCCTTTTCAGAATTAAGGGGATTAAGAGAGAGGGCTGATGAGAATTTACCTAACCCTGGTGTGGTTGTTATGCGGTTGTTTTCTTTTCTTCCCCTGAAACAATCACAACAAAAGAAATAGAGCAAGTTAGTACTGAATCAGAAGATGTGATCAAAGTTTCTAAATTGCTCATTACTCCCCAGCAACGGCACCAAAATATTTACTACGAAAAGCGAGATCATCCCTGGCAATGGCGCCAAAATGTTTGTTCGAGAGTGAGATTGGGTTTGTAAATATCGCATTGCAGTATAGTTAAAATTGCTTCGAAAAACAAATGAGAATTTATTACTCAAAAAACTAAGAATTCGAGGTCAAACACGAGGAGAAAATTGGGATTTAAAAACTAAGAAAACAATCTCAAATTGATAAAATGTGATGTTCAACAATTTATGGATCAATAGAATGAAGTTCATTGTATATAAATGCTTTAAAGATGTGAATAGAGATGTAAAAAGAAAATCAGATGCTTTGAGCTTTTTCTTCTTCTGATGTCTTGTTCTTTCTCTTCCTTTTCATCCTTGGCTTTAGTTCTTCCCCTGACTGTGGCTTCTTTCTCCTCTATCTTCTTCTTTCTCTGATTTCTCCTTCCTTCCTCTACAACAGTGCCTTCTCCTTCCTTCCTTGGCGTCTTTCTTCTTCCTTTCTTTCTTCTTTGGCTTTGGTTCTAGCTTGAGCTCTCTTCGTCTTCTTTTTCTTCCTTTCCTCTGCGTGCTTGGCCTTAGCTTCTCTTTCTTCTCTTCTTTCTTTGACTTCTCCTGCCTTCTTCTTCCTTGGCGACTTCACCCTTAGCCACTGCTGAGGCTTCTTTCTTCCTTGGCTTTGCCTGCGGCTCTTTCTCCTTCAGCTTTCTTTCCTTAGCCTCTCCTTTAGTGTCCTCTTCCTTCTTGAGCTTCCTCTTCCTTCTGCTGTTCCCTGCACACAAGTGCAAAACCTACTCCTACCCTCCCCTGCGTACGCTCTCTCTCTTTCCTCTCTTAGGTCCGCTCTCCTAGAGCCAATCGGGTATTCGGGTCAAGTTAAGCGCACCCAGGTCTAGGCGCACCGGCGTGGGTGATGCACGAGGAGTGCAGGGTAAACAGGTCAGGCAAGCCAGGTCTACAGAGCATGGGTCGCGGATGAGGCAGGCATGTGGGCGAGGGGACCTCTCCCCGTGTTCGGAGGCAACGAGGAGGAAACACAAATTCAATTTATGTCACGCTACCTACTTGAAACGCCCTAGGTGGGACTTGCATCCGCAGGGAGTTTCGCTTGATTGCTGCAGCTGCGGATGGTGTTGGCTTCAATTACTGGGTGCAAAGGGATAGTGGAGTGTTTCCGCGCACCTGGGGTTCAACTTCCTGGAGCGTAGCAACCTGGAGCAAGCTTTGCTTCTGCTCTAATGGTGGCTGTGGGTTGAACTTGCCAATCATAAATATGGCCTCGCGGCCCTGTCAAAGCACTTAGAGAGCTTCACCGTGACACGGCGAAGGTGGTACGGTGAGTGGCATGGCACAGAGCGGCCTAGGCATGCATGCCTAGGCTGGACTGTGCCCGTGAACGTGAGTTTGTTCGGGGAGAGTGTAGGGTGCGTGTGGCTGTCAATAAAAAGGTGGGTGATGATCAGTGGATGATGGTGAAGCTTCTGTGGTAGTTGGCGAGGCGTGTGGGTGTGTGGAGTGATGGTTGCACCTCGACCGGTGGTTAGCTGGAGATGAGGACTATTTTGCAAAGTACGTCAAGGTGAATTCCCCTTGGGTCCAAATTTTGTTATAATCCTAATTTTGACCCAAGGAATCCAATGGTGAAGTTGGATTTTAGGTTTGGCCACGTTTGACTGGGTATTTTGCATAAAAACCCAATTTAGGGCAAATGTTTGAGTAGGACTCCTATTTAGGTCAAAATAGGTTCCAAAGGCCAAATTAAAGGTTATAAACCCTAGAGGATACTTTTTCATGAATTTTAAAGGGCTTAGTTGATTTTTATCCAGACCAGAACCTTGTTGAATTAAGTGGGTTTGTTTTAGGATTACATGATGTCATTTAATTCCCAGATCTCACATTAACCATTTTCTGATTGAACCATTCCACTTTTTATCTTGTTAGGACCCATTGACCTATGTTTAACCCTGAGAAATCCTGTTGTTGTACTACAATGGTAAAATTATAGTTTTACCCTTTATTTCTTATTTTCCTCTTAGAACAGTTATTCCTTGAATTAGGCCCTTAACTTGGTTATGTAGGAGCTTTTGTTCTCTTTTCTAGGTCAAAATGAGGTAGTTAGGGCTCATGATGGTGTTCCCATCAGCAAGCCTAAGTTGATGAAACCTCAGGGGTCAAGTTGCTACGAATTTTAGTCAAGTCTAGGATACTAAAGTGCACACGGAATGTGGAGGGCGTTGATTGGGTTGTTGCCCTGTTATTTCAATTTTTAGTGTGTGTGCAGGAATTGGAAAGTGGTTCCAATGAAAAGCAAGTTGTCACACAATTTTTGTATTTCTATCTTTTAGGATTCAATTTAATTTAATGTGTTTTAGGGTTTCTCTT
The DNA here is from genome assembly GCA_037157565.1 of Thalassia testudinum. Taxonomy (NCBI): domain Eukaryota; kingdom Viridiplantae; phylum Streptophyta; class Magnoliopsida; order Alismatales; family Hydrocharitaceae; genus Thalassia; species Thalassia testudinum. Next base: position 102,287,484 of record JAZHRO010000024.1, on the reverse strand, counting down.
TGTAAATGTTCAAACAAGTTTGAATCTTCCATAATCAAAGGAAAATAAGTTGTATTGGTGATGGTCAATTTCCTTTAAAAGTGCTTTTCTAGAAATACAAAGGAAAACCCTAATGCAATTTGATCCTAAGGTAGAAAATTACTACCAATGAGTTATTTTTAGGCTTTCTGCATTAAGTAGTGGTCCAAACAATTCAAACAACACCACTACTTTAAAGAAAATCAAACAAGGATTCTAGAAAATATTTTTTAAAGATTTTAGGAATTTGTTTGATAATTGTTTTGAATTTTTATTTGTGCTGGTGTCAAAGCCTAGAAATGATACTCGTGGGTATTTTGGACTTTCTGTACCACCATCGGCCTCAAAAAATTTTGGTGATTTTATATGATGTGTGAAATTTCACAAGGATTCTAAAAAGATAAATTTCATAGAAATTAGATAAGTATAAAAAATCTAAAAATTCACGGACAATAACAAAACAGGAAGAATAAAGGGTGTGACCCCTCTATAGTCCATGAATTTTTAAAAATTAAATATGTCAATTGATCTGAAATTTGGAATAGGTGTTACCTACTTGATTTAGAATCCCTAAGTGAAATTTCAAGATTTTAGGAGGCCTGTGGTGTCGGGAATTGATTTTTCAAGTTCGGACAGAAATCTGGACCTGAAAAATAGAATACCAACACTTGAATTAGAGTGGTGTTTAATGAAGCATACAAGCAAACAATGAATTTTAAACTTCACCACTCCACTTAATTAAGTCATTTAAGGTCCTGAAAGCCAAGTTTAACATATTTTGGTAGTCTTTTAATGCTTTATGTTACAAGATAAAGGGAACCAACCTGAATTGCGGGAAGAAAAGGAACTTTGAGCTCTCGCTTCCAAATTCCTGCTTTCTTCTTGTAGTTCTAGCACACACAAGAGAAAAGAAAGAGAAGGGGATGAGATCCGCTTTAAGCAAGAGAAAGATTAAGCAAAGCCATGCCTCTCTGGTAACGATGCCAAAAAGTGATGCGAAAAATCGCATGATTTGTAATTAGGGTTTTTAAAATCGTTGTAACACGCGAAATCGCATACGATTTTAAAATTTATATTCCTAGATAGTGGGGTATCTAGGGTTGTCCAAGGAGGCAATTTGTTTTCAAAAATAGGTCTCTTGCTTGGAAGTGAAAATCAACTTTCTTTTTGGTCTTTTCAATATATCATTTTTATGTTTTTGAAATCAAGGCAATATGCGAAGCTATTAGGGAAAAAAATTGCTACACCTAGTATGCTAATCTAAGTGACAAAAATTATCCTCCTCCTAAGCTCAACCTAGGCGCGTGGAGGCCTAGGTTAATTAGAAAGGAGGAGTGAAACTACACTAAAGAGAAAGCAAGGTAATGCAATAAAAATAGTGCAACAAGAAATCAAGGCAACTTCTTTTTTTATATTAAAGGAAATTGTCTACAAGTAGATGAATGCTTCTACAAATATTTGCAAGAACAAAATAAAGACAAATCCTTTACATGATGATGGTGATGAAGAGGATGAAGCTCTTCTTGCTCCAAGATCGGTAACTCCCAGGCTTGAAAAGAAACTTCTCCTTTCTATAGCTCCACCAGAATGGTGTCCTCCAAAGCAAGCCCTAGGGGGGGCGTGCTTAACTCCTCCAAGGTGGATGCTCTCCACCTCAATTCTTTCCTCCAAGGGTGGGCGTGCACCACCCTTTTTCCTCCACTTCCTAGGGTAGGCATGTACCCTAGGTTGTCCTCCAATGCCTGGCTTCCTTCCTTGGCTGGCATGGTCACAAGAGAGAAGAGAAGAGGGGAAGGCACCAAGGGGATAGAATGTCCCCTTAATGTTATTCTTCTTCTTCTCTTGACCTTCTATGTAGGTGGAAATATAGGTAGAAAAGTTGTAGCCAAGGGTGAATTTTTTTTGGTGGAATATGATGGGTATTTATAGAGGTGGAGAGGAGGGTAGTAGGCGTGGGTTAGGTGGAGGGCTAGGATGTGTTTAGGTGGTGGTTATGGGTAGTTAGACTGATCCTAGGGCTAGGGTTAGTTGGTGCCAACTAAAGGGTTGCCATGGGGTGGTTATGGTGGTGAAAGGGAACCTATATTTGGCACCAACTATAGGGTTTCTAGAAGGGATCTTAGGTGGATGGTGGAGATGGGTTTAAGGCTTAGGTGTAGGGTGGAGATTGATGGTTTTTTGGAGGGAAAGTTGGTGCCAAAATAGAAGGATTCTAGAAGGTTATTTTGGAGGGAAAATAGGTGGCTTTTTGTGGTGGTGATGGGGTGAAGGGGTGTGATGATGGTAGCGCCAACTTGGAGTAGGAGTAGGTAGCTAGCTTAGGTGGACTAGTTGGTGGAGCTAGCTAGTGTTGAGTTAAAGGTGGTGGATGGCCAAGGGAGCTAGAGTCTAGGTAAGCTAAGTTAAGCTAAGCTAGCTTAGCTAGTAGTGGAGTGGAGGAGTAGGCATGTGGAGCTTAGGGTTTGAGGAAAGGAGCTGGATATGAAGAGTCTGGAGCTGAATTGGAGTTGGCAGCTACTGAAGAGGTCAACATGGGGCTACTCTAGCTGGCTTAGCTTGCTAGTTCTTTGCTAGCTGCTAAGCCAAGCTAAAGTGAGCTAGCTTCTGCTGAATTAAGCTGAGGTGAGCTGGGTCTAGTGCTCCCGGGGAGGATTGAGCTGGTTGAGGAAGCTAAGGTAGATTGGCTCAACTAAGTCAAGCTAAGCTGAGTCCTCGGGAGCTGGACTTGAGCTTCCTAAGCTGGAATGAATTCATCTTCAGTTGGTTAGAGTTGAGTGGAGCTGGATCAGGCTTGTCCTGAGCTGAGGTGAACTCCAGTCAACTCAACTGAGCTAGCTAGAGCTCCCTATGAACTCATGGGAGATGAGATGAGCTAGACTCTGCTAAGTTGCGCTGGATTTGAGCTGACTTGAGCTATGGTGAGATGAGATGAGCTCTCTTGAGCTGCCATTCAGTTGAGATGAGCTGTATGGAGCTTAGATGAGCTGACCCTAGTCCAAGTGAGCTGGATTCCAACTATGGTGAGCTGGATCAAGCTGAGTTCTAGCTAGTTTGAGCTCCTCCTTCACCTGTTGCCTTCCTGAGTGCTAGGGTTCTATGGATCTGTTAATCTGTTTATCCCTAACACTCACAAAAACACATTAAAATGACAATAAAACATGCAATGCATGCCTAACCTAATTTATGACTAAATGCAACCCAAAAATCCGTTTGCGAAGCAAAACCCTGAGAGCTAGGATTATTTTAATGCGAAAGAATGATGATAAACTGGCATGTATCAGGGCCTTTGGTGAAGATGACGAGAAAGTTACGGGCATAGATGTAGGGAAACATGGAAGTTAGGGGTCAAGTTGTTTAAGGGTAGAAATGTAAACTAGGTCAACATGAACTCTAATTGGGCCCAAATATTGGTGTTAACCTAATTTGGACCCAAGAAATCTAATGATGAACTTGGATTTGGGTTTTGACCAAGTTTGACTGGGTAAATTGCATAGGAGCCCAAATTAGGATAAATTCTTGTCTAAATCTCTATTTTTGGTCAAAATGGGTTCAGATTATCAAAGTGAAGGTACCAAACATATTATAATATTTTTCAATGAATTTTAGGAGGTTTAGATTGAATTTATATCTACCACAACCCTTTTAATTTAAGTGAGGCTGATAATTAGGCCTTTCAGTATTGTTTTCTTCCTCTCTGATTCAATTATTCTGGGCCCACTTCTTGGTCTTTTAAGTTCATTTGACCTTGAATTAACCCCTGATTAACTCCTTGGTTAATCTGTATTAATGACGAAATGGTAAAACAACAGAATTAACCATGTTTTCTTATCTTCTTCTTTAATCAGTTAGGAGCGTTTAACACTTTATTCTGACTAATTTTAGTTAGTTATGATGAATGATGGTGTTACCATCATATCCCCATGCCTAACCTTTACTAGTCCCTAGCAAAATCCTATGGACCAAACCAAATCTCTAAGCCGGATTTTAACCATAAGGATGCCTTATCGAGCCACATCTCTAAAAATTACATCAAAATACCAATAATAGGCCTAGAGGTACTCAAGTACCAGCCAAGATCAAGACCTGACTAGCCTCAACCTTGGGTCCGCTGCGAAGGTTTCTAAGGCCTGCCAAAACTTCCCAAAGGTTTATTGACCCCAGTGGTTAAAGCACCCGCGCGCATTTGTAGCAAGTCCAGGTTTAGTTTGTCAGTGCATTCTTTATAAGAGAGAAAGAGCGATATTTATTTTGAGAGCTTTCTCTCTTTACTGTTTACATTCCTCTAAATCCAACATTGGATTGGCCCTAAAGGTCTGTATCGGATTCCTTGTCCCCACTTTCGATGCTTCAGGATAGCACTGCCCATGGCAACCCCCAAAACTCTGGCTTTCGACACTTCGGGATAGTGCTGCCCATGGCATTCTGTAGCTAAATTCAGGCCCTCGTAATCGAAATTTTGGGATAATCCCGCCCATGGCACCTGAACTAGCACATGGTGCTTATGTGTCCCTAGTAGGATATTTAGATATCCTAGGAGATAAGCACCGAGGAGACAATATATTATAATGCATCTTCGAGGGGGGTATTTTTCATTCTACCTCTCCACATCGACAACTCGTTCAATCAACTTGTGTCTTCGAGTCGCTCCTAAGTTGAATCTTTGGGAAAACATTTTCAGACCAGAACACTTTTGGCATTATTCTTCATTAAGCGCACTAAACCAAATTGGTGTGTGATTTTTGGGTGGTTAGGTTACCAAGTGTTGCAAATCAAAGGGCAGGCAACAGAGCTGAATAATCCCTAAGCCTTAGATTTAATACATCAACCTTGCAACTTCTTCAACCTCGAGGAATAGTCCAGATTTTAACAAATACATGAGTGTTTAAGCCCTAGGATAGGTCCAAGAGGCCTAAGGTCGGTATTGTTCACTTATCTCCTAAGATTTAGCCCTCTAGGTCTTAATTCATCATCCGATCCAACTTAGAACTTAGGTAAGTTCCATACTTAATTACATGGACTAACACAAATTTTTTTTATTTGCTTTTTTTTCCTCTATTTTTCCTTTCCTTCTCTTTTTCTTCCTCAACTCTACTCTTTCAATTTAGCTCTTCTTTCATATTTTTATTTTTTTTTATTAAAACCTTTCCATGAATCGAATTTTACAACATTTTGCACTTTAATACCCGCCGTGTCTAAGATTTGAAATGTCCTCATTGTAAATTGCGTGGGTTCGAGTTCAGCTTAGATCGTACATTAGAATAGGTTTAGGTGGGTGGTGAACTGGTCGAGATGACTGTTGCAAATGATTTCAAGCTTCGATACAAGTTTCAAAGGTGGAGTTGGTTGTTCTAATGGGTGAACCCTAAAGTGCAATATGACTTATCCTCAGAGATAAGTCAGAAGGGTCTCGAGTTTTTTTCAAATGATGGGTTGCCTATCGTTAAGTGCTAAGTTTAATGCCATCAGCTAAGTGCAATGCAGCTCAGGGAGATCGAATGGCGATCAAAAGATACAGTAGCCAGATTCAAATCGATGAGTTTGGAGAATGGTTTTAGTCTCTGACCATTCGCAACAAATGGTTCTGAGTCATGGCTGAGTCCACTAATTTTTACAGCTCCATTTTTGAAGATTCTTCAGACGAGAAAGGGTCCAATCCATTTCATTGTTAGCTTTCTTGGGAAGAGCTTGAGTTTGGCATCAAAGAGGAGCACTTTCTAACCAGGATGGAATGATTTTTGTGATATGTGCTTGTCATGGAAGGCTTTGACCCACTCTTTGTAGATCTGTGAGTTCTCGTATGTATCATTGTGTAACTCCACGATCTCATTCATTTGCAACCGATGGTGGTTTCTAGACTTCATAAGATCTAGATTGCATTTTTGTACTGCCTAGTAGGCCTTATGCTCCATCTTTACAAGAAGGTGACATGCCTTCCCGTACACAAGCCTGAATAGAGTCATTCCTAGTTGGGTCTTATGGGTGGTCCTATAGCACCACAAGGCATTCGAAAGTCGGGTGGACCAATCCTTCCTATCAGGTCGAACAGTGACCTGAAGGATTTTCTTGATCTCTCAATTGGAGAGTTCAACCAATCCATTAGTCTAGGGGTGATAAGGAGTCAAAATATGATGCAACACCCCATACTTTTTCATCAGGGACTGGAAGTGCACATTCGAGAAATGAGACCCGTTATCACTAATGATGGCTTTAGGAACCCCAAATCTAGAAAAGATGTTCTCCTAAATGAACTAGAGAACAACTTTATGATCATTCGTTCTTGTGGGTACGACTTTGATCCATTTTGATACGTAATCAATAGCAAGTAAGATGAACTTGAAGCCGTTAGATCAGGGAAATGGTCCCATAAAATCAATTCCCCATATGTCAAAGATCTTGCACACGATAATCAGATTCAAGGGCATCATATCTCGTGGGCCCATGTTGCTGAGGGTCTGACAATGGGCACATGCCCTATAGTAGGATTGTGCATCTTTGAACATAGTGGGCCAAAAGAATCCACACTAGAGGATCTTTGCTGTGGTTTTACGCCCAGAGAAACAGCCACCGCAGGACTGGTCATGACAGAAAGAGATGACATCATTGACCTCGTTGTCGAGAATTCATCTTCGGATTACTTGGTCATTACCGATGTGAAACAGATAAGGATCTTCCCAGACATAGTACTTGGCATCGAAAATCAGCTTGTCTCGATGGGAGGTTGCCCAATCAGGCGAAACTTTCCCCGTAACCAAGTAATTCACGATATCATTGAGCCAAGGAAGTCATTAATGGCCAAGAGATGTTCATCCGGAACATGCTCAGTGATAGGTCGGAATGGGTCAATGATCGAAGAAGGATGGCTAGACAGATGGTCAACTACCACATTCTGCTTTCCCGCCTTACAACAAATTTCGAGATCGAATTCTTGCAATAGCATGATCCATCAGATTAATCAAGGTTTTTCATCCTTCATAATAAGCAAGTGCCTCACCACAGTGTGATCCGAGCAAATGATGACATGGGATCCCAGGAGGTATGATCTAAATTTCTCCAGACCGAATACTATAGCAAGTAGCTCTTTCTCCGTAATCATGTAATTATGCTGAGCCTCGTCTAATGTCTTGCTAGGGTAATATATTACCACTGGTTTTCCATCGATTTTCTGCCTCAGCACTACTCCTACTACATAGTTAGATGCATCACACATGATCTTAAAGGGTTGAGACTAGCCAAGGGATTGTAGGATTGGAGCTTGGGTAACTCGATCATGTAGGTTTTTGAAAGTGTGAATGGACTCACTAGTCATCTCGAAAGGCATGTCCTTTGAGAGAAGATTCGTTAAGGGGCACACGATCTTTGAGAAATTAGATATAAATTGGCAATAGAAATCGATGTGCCCCAAAAATGATCAGATATCTTTAAGCAAGTAAGGCATAGGGAATTTGGAGATCAAGTTTACCTTAGCTCAGTCAACTTGGATACCTCTCTCAGATACAAGGGTCCAAGTACAATGCCCTCCAAAACTATAAAGTGGCTCTTTTCCCAAGAGAGAACCAAGTTCATGTTGATGCATCTTCAGAGGATCTAAACCAAGTGCAAGAAGCAATCATTAAAAGATTCACCGAAAATCGAGAAGTCGTCCATGAAGACTTTAAGGTATTTACCTACCATATCAGACAATATGGCTAGCATGAATTGCTGAAAGGTGGCGGGTGAATTGCATAGCTCTAATGGCATCTTGTGAAATGCGTACGTACTGTAGGGGTAGGTAAAGGTGGTCTTTCCTGATCTCTGAGATGGATTGCCACTTGGTTATATCCGAAGTACCCATCTAGGAAATAAAAAAATCAATTTCTCGCTAGTTTCTTGAGAATATGATCAATGAATGGGAGAGGGAAACGGTCTTTCTTTGTGGAGGTATTCAGTTTTCGATAGTCTATGCAGACTCTCCACAAGTTTACAATTCGAGTCGGGATGGTTTCTCTAGATTCGGTCGTAATCACGGTGAACCCTGCCTTTTTATGCACAACTTGGATGGGGCTCACCAAGCGACTTTCAGAGATAGGGTAGATGATTCCTACGTTAAGCACTTGATAATCTCCTTTTTGACGACCTCCTATAGATTCAGGTTTAGTCTTCTTTACATTTCTCGAGATGATCATGAGCCTTTTTCGGTATAAATACGATGTGTGCAATATGAGGAACTTTTTTTAGTCAGGTCATCTAAAGTCCATCCAATGGCTCTTCGATGCTACTGGAGGACGAAATCAGCTTTATTTCCTTATCAGGACTGAGTCGAGAGTTGATAATCATAGGAAAAGTTTAATTCAAACCCAAAAACACATATTTTAGATGATCCGGGAGGGGCTTTAATTTAAGCACTGGGTTATCAGCAGCGGGTAGGGGTTCGGGATTAGCCTCAGAAGACAAGGTGGAAGCTAGAGATAGATTTAGATCAGCTTCAGGCTCCTCGATCTGTGGGTTGTGATCGTATTGTGGTTGAGGCTCTAGGAGAATCAGGTTTTTCATGAGAGGCTCATCATGGCCTCTAATTACCCCTAATTAACTAGTCTTCCTAGTTAATTAGCTAGGAATATGTAAATATATGGGTTAATTATAAAATAAGGGATAAAATATTAAAGGACCTTAAAATAAGTTAAAAATGCTATATTATTATCTAATTAATATTATTAATAATTTAATTAATAAATGGACTCGAAATATCATCAATAATTTACCTAATTAATGTGTTAACTAACTTAAGTATAACTTATACCTAAGTACGTAATAACTTAAGTAACTTTACTTAATTAAATAAATTAAGCTAAAAAGGTCAAAAATGTAAATCCAAGGTTTATATATAATATTTGTCTTATTTATAATCATATATAAAAGTTGAAAAAGATTTAAATTAAAATAAACCTTGAAAACCTTAGTTTACATTCTAGTCCTTAAGTTTTATTTCAATCGAGTCCTTATTCTTCACCTTGGTCCTTAGCTTTCATTACAGTCAAGTCCTTGAAAACTTCTTCTTCTTCAATCCTTCATCCTTTCGACGACTGGCGACAGGAGGTGCCCATACCCGCCGATCACCGCATTTCCGACATCCTCCCTTCCCTTCCAGGCTCTTGGAGCTTGTGCTCACCATCCTCTTTTTATCCATTGGTCTGGATGAAGCTCAAATCCTATTTAGAGCTTGAAGTTAACCTCACCGACGTCGGAGAAGACGCCAGTGGTTACTTCGCTCCTAGATCTTTTCTCATCCAGATTCACCTTTCTCAGCCGCCGCAACCTATAAATACCCCTCCACCACCTCGATTTCAAATAGTTAGCTCCCTTCCCTCTTCTTCCACTGAGCTAGCAGATAGGCTATTTGCTCCAAAATCCGGCGACCTTCCTCTACTTCTTCCATCTTCCTCTGTTCATCTTCACGTGTTTTGGATCTCCGCCGTCGTCCGCTGAGTCTTTTGACACAGTGCCGATGCTGGACTTCCTCTTCTTCGCTTCGCCTACACCCGCCGGACTTCTTCCTTCGCCCCTCTGATTGCCTCCTCCATTTAGGACCTTCGATGGAGATCTTCTTCTACCCCTTTCGTCCAGGTAACAGTAGGTTAGGTAAGTAGCTTAATTAGAGTAATTGTTAGGTAGGGTAGTTAGACTTAATGTCAGATTTCCGGTCATCTTCTTCAGCTCCAGTGAGCTCGTTTTATTTCACTGTACACCTTCCTTAACCTTCCATGATCATTTCTAACACCTTAATTCCTTGGTTTAAACACCTGATCGCCTAAACCTTCTCCACATTCACTAGCTGCTTTCGCTATCCATGGCGGAAGTATATGAGGGTAATTCACCTCCACTGGGCCCTCCATCACTTAATCATCACTTAAGGGCCCCTATCTTCACCTTAATTTGAGTAATAATCATTCACATAATAAACGCCTAAATTTCATACAACCTCCTGAGCTCGCTGTCAATGGTGGCTCAGGAGGAGTTCCTCCAGCTAATCATCCACCTGTACACCATCGCCACACTTCATTGGCATAATCTTTCCACTCAATTGAGTGGGAGAACATGTCCTAAGTTCTAGGGAACTCAGATTACACTCACTACCAATTTGTTGCATATCTTTTAGTTTGATCATTAATTGAATGAATTAATGAGTTCCTGAGGTTCCTTGTGACCACAGGAGACCTTTCGGATCTTCCTTGGCCAGTTTTGATAGCTTTTACACATGTATAGCCATTTTTTGGACTCACCAGAGCTCCAACAAGCTTCGGCGAGTAAAAACAACCTTCATCCTATGGAACTCCCTGAAAAGCTCTAGATTGCTTACTTGAGGATTAGGGATTCTATTTTGGTGATTATTTTGGTGATTTGAAGTCTAGAGCTAGATATAGACTGTTGTCTTCTCCAACTCTGATGGAGTTGGAGAGGTGTCTCCATTAGGGTTTAGGATGTTTTAAGAGGTTCAAAAGCAAGATTGAGGATTATAGAATTCATCCTAACCCTCTGATTTCTTAGTAAAGCTTTAGTCTGTTCTATCGAACAAACTCACTTTAGATCTTAGGCGACAGACTTGAAACCCTAGGATTTCTGGTTTAAATCACTTCATGAGATCTTGAATCAGTTCCTGAGGCAAAATAGAGTTGATTTATTGTGTTAATTTCATTTGAGTGAGCATAACTTAGAAAGTCAACTCTGAGCTCATCAAGGTCAATCTCAAGTTCAATTTGAGGGTTAAGCACTTAATTCTGTGAATTTAAAGATTGGAATTCTTTCTGGGATGATTTAGAGTGTGTTAGAGTAGATTTAATTGAGTTTTATTGAGGATTTTGTATAGATTAGATCACTGCTCAGTTTGGGTTATTTTTGAACCCAAACTAATGACAATACATTTCTAGTGAAATTCAAATGTGAATTCTGCTTAGATAGACCCTTAACAACCTTCAGAGGTTGTTTGATCTGATGAAAATGACCTTTAACTTTTTGTTGAGCTGAACAGAATGAGAAATGGAGCTTTGAAGCTCCTTAGCTAAGCTCTTGATCTTCTTCGCCTTCCTGAAGCTCTTCAGAGTCTCTTCCCTTCTTCAATAGGTGCAAAAAGATCTTCTGAACTTGTTCAGGACCTCGTCTAAAGTCAAAGATCTTCACTGCAGGTCCTTAGACCTGAGGTTCTTCACTACAGGCCGGAATGGCCATTACAATCCTTCACTTTTTCCCTTCAAATCGAAGAGCAAGACCTTTTCTTAGCATCAAATTGATGTTGCGTACTTGTAGAGCACCTTCAGAGCTTTCCAGCGAGCCTTTACTTTCTCGATTTGGAGTTCTGAGCCGGTCGGAATCCTCAATAGAAGTCTGGTCTGGAGGGGACTAATATAGTCCCACATCGGAAAAACATGAATGCACGCCTTGGAATAAAATAAAAAAGTGCATAGGGTTGTTTGGTCATCAGCATTGAGCACACAATGAGCATGAGCATGTGTGTGGGTGCGAGTGGTGTGCGTGCCTGGGTGTGTGTGTGCCTGTGGGCGTGTGAACGTGGGCCCATGAGCGAGCGTGTGCATGTGGGCCTAGGAGGCCGGAGACTACGCACATTGAGAATCGAATCGGAAATAAACCAAAAGTAATAACTATGCTCGGACCCAGTAGGGTCTGGTCCCATCCTGAGAGGGGTGCTATGTATCTCCGACCGGTCTGAGCCGCCAACCATAAAGCCAAATTTTTGGTTCGGTTCACCGGTTCAATTCGGCTCAATTGCGGTTCAAGTGCACAACTGAAAGGTAAAGGAAAAGGAGAAAAGGAGAAGAGCTTGTAAGGGCAGAATAAAAAAAAACAAAGGAAAGGTAAACAAACAGAAAAGATAAGAGGAAAGGAAAGAGAAGAAGAAGGTTAAGAGAAGAGCTCGAAACAGAAAGGTAAAGAGAGAGAGAGAGAAGGTAGAATGCGAAGTGAAGAAGGAATGAAGGCTACATATTAAAGAAGAAAGAAAAAAATGGAATTTCTGTCTGTAATTTTTACTTAAATACAATTTCTTTTGAGCTTAAATGATGTAATAAGGCACATGTTCATTTGAATTTCTTTTTCTTGACTTAATCTCTTGTAAATAAGAAGAAATTAGTGAAATAAACATGTTTACTTGCTTTTAATAACAAATCATATGTGTAAATATGTTTTTCTTATGGAATTTTGCATGTCTTTTAATTGAAAATCCCTTATGCAAGATTCATATTATTAAAGTAAATTTAATTATAATTCTCATTAATTAAGTAGCTTAGGATTTAATGGTGAATTAAGTTAAGTTTTGCCTCCTAGTGAACGACCTGGACTCAACCAGTTAAAAAGAATTAAAATCTAAAATGTTAGGTTAGCTTGACCCTATACTACTCAATTGACATCAATTCAAGTTAACCTAAGTTACTCTTGCACATAATTAAGCCTAATTAACTTAATTAACTGTGTTGAGAAAATTAATAGCCATTTTAATGGCGTCGTTGCTGGGGAGGTAACTGTAGATTATATTCTCTATTATTATTTTTATTTTATTTGTTTTATTTTGTACTAATTAGCCTTGTTTTGTTTTATTTTCTGTCTTCTTTCCAGGTTTACCACTGCAGGTATTCTCAGGAAAGGAGGCGGGTTTTCTATTTCTACTTCTATTTTTCCGACCATTATACATACCATTGTGAGTATTTCTTTCTTAGTCTCTAGTATAGTTTGTATTGTTGCATTTAGCTAGTTAAAAAAATTAAGAAATACAAAAATACACATACTTCTTGACTAGCAGCAGCATGTTTTAGGCATACACTCCTAGAAGTGCATATACTTTCTAGTCTTTCTACGATCTGACTCGGGAAGAGTTTTTCTACGATTTTTCTCGCATCAGCCAGAAAACACGCGCAAAACCCTCGTAGATCCCTGTCTTGGAGTTAATAACAAGACCATATTTTTGTTTGAAAAGACTTAAAAAGCGATCACTTTACTTCTTTCTATCATATTTTTGAAAAAGATTAAGTAAAAAGAGGATAATAAAATTTATGACTTAAATCTGTTTGCAGAATGCATGTAGGCTTTATCACTATCGTCTGTTGCATGCTATCACTCACACAGCGTGATCACTAGAGTCACACGAGTCTAATTTTTCTACCTCTCCTCTTTGCACCTCTTAGGGATTTGGTCAAAGATCAACAAGTCTGTCTCGATCCTAAACCTTACACCTTTGAGCTTTAAGGATACGCACTTGTGTATACATGGGTTTAGGATGCGTATTTTGATACTGATATTATATTTGTTTGCATCCAAATTATTTTGCATATTCTAGGACTTTCTTCTTTCCTTTAAAGAAGAGAAAAACTCACTTTTTCGTGCTGTTTTGCGGGTCTTGTTTGTTGTTGTTTTAGTGGCATGAGTGTGCCTTTGCACATTTTTTTTGGTTTATGCACGGGAGGCGATCCTTGAAACTGCTTCTTGTATCTCCGTTGACAGGTGTACCTAGACCGGTTGCAGCTAAGCAACCAATAAATTTCCCATCTGAGTCATCTGCTTTTTCTGCATTTGATTCTATGGATCAATTGCAGAACCAAAATCCTGAGATCCCTTCTTCTTCTGGTCAGGAGGAGATGTCGCCTTTTGATGTTCATGAGGCACTCCTGAACCAGAATCTCCAAATGCTTGAGCAGAACCACCAAATTAATTTGTTGATGGCTACTCTTAATAATTTGCAAAATCTGCAAGCCCATCCTCCACCTTGACTTGAGGCCAGTTTTGATATCCTTGATTTACCGATCTCTCATCCTAGGCCTCTACTCTAAGACTATTATAATCCATCTAATGCACAAGTAGAGCCTAATGTTAGGATTCCCATCGAGGAAAATGACCCAGAATTAAAGCCAAATATTATAGGTCTATTCCCACATTTCCATGGATTTGCATCCGAGGATCCATTTCAACATATCGAAGATCTTAAAAATCTTCTCAAACTCTTGGACCTTGAAATCAAAATAGGGAAATCCTACTAATGAAAATGTTCTCCTTTAGCCTTAAAGATAAAGCTGCATATTGGTATAGAACTATTGCAAGACCAATCTCAACTTGGGTTGAACTTGAATCTGCATTTTTGAAGAAATTCTTTCCTATTGGTCGCATCAATGCTTTAAGGCGAGCTATCATGACTTTTGCTCAAAATCAAGGAGAACCAATTCATGAAGCATGGGAATGCTTTCATGACTTACAAAGGAAATGCCCACATCACGACATCCCTCACTGGCAACTAATGCACATCTTTTACTATGGATTGCAAGAGGGCATTCTCAATCTAGTCGATGCCTCTTGTGGAGGGAATTTTCTAATCGCGACACAAAATCTGCTTTAGAATTATTTGAAGGGATGGCGGAAAACTCGATCAATAGTGCTTCTATGTCACAATTCACGCGGGGCATTAATATAGCACATCAAAATCCGCATAAGGGCATTCACGAGATCAGTAATCCGTCCAGTTCCAAGGATTTAGAGATTATTGCAGAAAAACTAGATGAATTTGACATCATAGCAAAGCATCTCGACGAGGTCCAAAACACAATGAAAACTCTTACACCTCTACTTGCTACGCAAAATCCCGCACATTTGCCTGTTTCACAAATTCCCACGAGGAGGGAATTTGTGAATAATCTGGATTCTAGAGATCCATCTTCCTTGGGTTTTCTTTCTACTGCACCAACCCAAGGAGGGACCTTTGTCCCACAATCTTTCCCACCTCTTTCCCCACTTTTTTTTTTTGGAAAACACACCTTATCCTTCATATTTGAATGCTATTCAGGGATATGCACCAAGATCGAACCCATATTCTAATTCCTATAATCCTGGATGGCATAATCACCCTAATTTCTCTTGGTCTGACCATTCACAAAGACCATCATATTCGACCCAGACCAGGAAAAACCCACCTTCGTTGTCGTTTCAGTAACCTAATGCAAGGCCATTTTACGCGGGTTCGCAGAACCTCGCAGGGCCAAATAGAGATTCGCAGCTCGACCAGATTTTGCGAGCTGTGACTGAGAGCCAACGATAGAATGTTGAGGCTCTTGCTAAAGTCCAACGGCAATGTTTGGTAGAATTGGCTAATCTTAGGGGTCCAATCACGCAGTTAGCTAAATCTCATCAGCTAGGGGCCCTTCCATCCCAGCCAGTTCCAAACCCTAGGAATATCCAGCAGAGACCACACCCGGGAAATCAAAATCCGAATCAGGGACATGTCCATTTTCTTAATCAATTACCCCTGAATCAAAATCTAAATCAAAATTCGAATCAGAATCTACCCTCTGCTAATCATGATTACGAGTATCTTAATCAACAGCAATCATTTTCAAATCAAGGAAATCAACCTTTAATCTCTAACTCATCTTCCCAGCATCAACAAGCATCTTCTTCTTCATTAGCTTCCTCTTCACATGCAGGTATTAACTCTATTACAACCTACCGTGGAACTTCCACTAAGGATCTGGTTTATCCAAGGAACCTATCCCAAGACCCTAGTACATCTAGAATGACCCCTATTTCTACACTTGTAAGAGGTGCAGAACCCGATCCTGCAATTCCCGCTAATTCACGAGATCCAGGAAATACCTTAGTAGAACAAGAAATCCAAGTCCCATTTCTTGAAGCTTTGAAGAAGACTAGGAAACAAAAATAACCTATTATACTAGATGAGGATTTAATTAAAATTTTTGAATAGGTACACATTAATAGTCCACTCCTAGATGCTATCAAACACATTCCGACTTAAGCGAGATTTCTTAAGGAGTTATGTACTCCTAAGCATAAGCTGAAGAAAGGAAGCACTGTGGTACTTTCAGAGCATGTGATCTCTATCATCTCAAGTACGCTTCCTTCGAAAAGGAAAGATCCAGGATCTCCATTTATTTCCTGTATAATTGGGGACCAATGTTTTGATAGAGTCCTCCTAGATTTAGGAGCATCTATTAATATCATTCCTTCATCTTTGGTAAAACATTTCCAAATAGAAAACCTTAAGTCTACCAATGTGACTTTACAATTAGCTGATAGATCTATTAAGTCACCAAAAGGAATGTTGGAGGATGTAATTGTAAGAGTTCAGGATTTTTCTTTTCCAGTGGATTTTATTGTACTTGATATGGAAGTACTCGAACACATTAGAGATATCGCAATTATTTTAGGGAGATCCTTTTTGGCCACTGCAAAGGCCAACATAGATTGTGAATCTGGAAAGATTGAGTTGAAATTTGGGGAGAAGACAATTAAATTGGATAAATTTAGAGCTTCTAGAGGATTGGATTGCAATTGGATTGAGGAAATCAGATCTATTTCAGTTTTTTAGGATGACCTTAGTTCCTCAGAACTAGAGAGCACACCTTTTGATATCTTATACCCTCAAAATGAAAACCCATTATTAGAATCCATACTCGATCCTGAATCTGAATCTCACGACTCATTTAATTCACTCTTTGCAGTTGAAAATCCTGCCTCAAATCCTGCTGTTGATTCTACTCCTGCATTAGAATTGAAACCATTGCCTGATAACCTTAAATATGTTTATCTAGAATCTGATCAAGCATATCCTATAATCATTAACTCTCATCTTTCTGCATCACAAGAATCAAAATTGATCAAGGTTCTACGAGATCACAAGAAGGTAATTGGGTAGACTTTACGTGATCTCACTGGGATCAGCCCCACTTTTTGTACTCATTGCATCTATATTGAAGATGGGGCACGACCTTCAAGAGAAGCTCAAAAATGTCTAAATTCGAATTTAAAGGAGGTCGTAAAGAAAGAAATAATCAAGTAGCTAGATGTTGACATTATATATCATATATCTGATAGCCCTTGGGTGAGTCCAATTCAAGTGGTACCTAAAAAGGCAAGACTCACCATAATTAAGACTGAATCTGGAGAAACCATTCCCACACGAATTGCGAATTCGTGGAGAGTTTGTATTGACTATTGTAAGCTTAACACAGTTATAAAGAAGGACCATTTTCCTTTTCCATTCATTGATCAGATCCTTGAGAGATTAGCTGGTAATAGGTTCTTCTGCTTTTTGGATGGTTACTCTAGATATAATCAAGTAGCAATTTATCCCGAAGATCAAGAGAAAATGACTTTCACCTGCCCCTTCGGAACCTTTGCTTTCCAAAGAATGCCATTTGGGCTTTGCAATGCACCCGCGACTTTTCAGCGTTGCATGGTAGCCATTTTTACTGAAATGGTGGGTGAATATATAGAGGTTTTTATGGATGATTTTTCAGTCTTCAGGGAAACATTTGATATCTGTTTGGATAATTTGTCGAAGATTCTCAAGAGATGTATAGAAGTGAATCGTGTCCTCAGTTGGGAGAAGAGCCATTTTATGATTCCAGAGGGCATTGTACTTGGCTACCTTATATCTGAGTGAGGTATCCAAGTAGATCGAGCTAAGATCAATCAAATTGCAAATCTTCCAATTCTTGACTCGATCAAAGGTATTAGATCTTTTCTTGGGCATGTGGGATTTTATAGAAGATTTATACTTGACTTTTCAAAGATTGCTCGATCACTCATAAACCTCCTCACAAAGGATACTACTTTTAAGATGAGTGAGGAGTGTATATCTACATTTGAAACATTGAGAGATGGAGTTACTTAGGCTTCGATCTTGCAACCACCTAATTGGGATTTACCATTTGAAATCATGTGTGATGCTTCAGATTATGCAATTGGAGTTGTTTTGGGACAGAAAATTGAGAGGAACCCGGTAGTGATTTACTATGCTAATAAAACTTTGAATGAGATACAAAGGAATTACACAGCTACAGAAAAGGAATTACTAGCGATAGTATTTGAATTAGAAAAATTCAGATCTTATATACTCGGATCTCGAATCATTGTGTACTCTAATCACTCAGCTATTCAACACCTTGTATCCAAAAAGGACACGAAACTGATGGGAACACCATCATGAGCCCTAACTACCTCACTTTGACCTAGAAAAGAGAACAAAAGCTCCTACATAACCAACTAGAGGTCCTAACTCAATGAATAACCATTCTAAGAGAAAAGCAAGAAACAAGGGGTAAAACTGTAATTTTACCATTACAGTACAACAATGGGATTTATCATGGGCTAAACACAGGTCAAATGATCTTAACAAGATAAAAAGTGGGTTGGTTCAAACAGAAAAGGGTTCATGCGAATTCTAGGAATTAAATAACTTCTTGTAACCTTAAAATATACCCACTTAATTTAACAAGGTTCTGGTAAAGATAAAATTCACCTAAACCCTCTAAAAATCATGGAAAAATATTCTCTAGGGTTTAGAACCTTCAATTTAGCCCTTAGAACTTATTTTGACCTAAATTAGGATCTTATAAAATATTTACCTTAAATTAGGTTTTTGCGAAAATTACCCAGTCAAAAGTGATCAAACCCAAAATCCAACTTCACCATTGGATTCCTTAGGTCAAAATTAGGTTTTTACCAAAATTTGGACCTAAGGGGAATTAATCTTGACCTACTTTGCAAATAGGTCTAGCCCAATTACATTTCTACCCCTACCTTTTGAAAACCTCTACAGAAACCCCCTATCTTTGTCTTTGTCCTTTGCAATTAGGTCCCTCTGCCATTATAGCGCAGGGAATCCTACTCCAGCAAAGTTTCGAAGGCAACATCTCTCTGATTTCTCAGAGAATCCCCTTCAAATTTGAAAGGGAGATTCTTTGAGAAATCTCCTCCAGCTTGAACACAATCAGAGGCTCTATTTGGTACCCAATCTCTCAAGCGAATGCATGAGAGATTTGGGTCTCCTACAACCTTCCATCTCCGATGAGCCTGCCGTGCTTGGAAGCTTGCCTTCCAAGCACAAATCCTTCCTCCACAGCCTATAAAAGCACGCCTAGATCACCCCGCATCCTCCACGCTTGAAATTGGCCTGAGAATCCCTCTAATTCGTCTCTTCTCCCTCCGACCAGTGACTCAGTAAGCTCCGGCGACCCCCCTCTCTTTCCCTCGTCACCCAGCCACAATACAAGTGGCGGGGTTCTCCTCCTCTTCGTCTGCATCACGCCGCATCAGCCGACTCCTCTGCAGCCCCTTCATCTTCGCCGTCCACCCCCCACTGAGTGTTTCGTCTCCGAGGACGGCAATACGAGATGGTTTCCATCTCTGCCTCCCCCTTCATCTATCTACGCATAGCTAAGTCCTCTCTTCTTTCTAATCATTTTCTCTCTTTATTTCTTGAAAACGTCCCTCGACACACGCAATCACCCTCACCTTCTTCACCTCCAGCCAAACCTCCGGCAAGGCATCCTCGCTGCTCCATACCTCCATCTGCCTCGCCAACCACCCCATAAGCACCACCTCACCTCACTGATCCTAAACCCTCACTCCACTCACCATGCCATGCCCCCAAAACACCCCCTGAACACACCCACTCTCACGCACACAGGGTGCCCTAGGCACGCACACTTCAGCCACCCCACGCCATGCCGACCCTCGCACTACGTTTGCTGTGTCTCGGGGAAGCTGTCTGAGCTTTCTGACGAGGTCGCAAGGCTGTTTTCGTGTTGACAGGTGTAGGCGTCTCCATTGCCATTAACAACTGCGAGGAGCTCGCTTGCAAATCTCCTCCAGGTTTCCCCGCTTCAGGTGCACAACTCCAGGTTGCGTGGATTCCCCTTGCGCATAGAACCAGCCAAGCAATTGGCACTGAAGACTGAGGTAGCTACTGCAATCAAGAGAGGACTCTAGCTGCGGACGCATGCGAAGGGAGGTGGGAGGATAGTCCCACCTCGGAAGCTGCTAGTGCGCTGCAGTGGAATAAAGTGAAAAAGTGAAGTAGCCTCTTCGCCTCCTGACCACGAGGTGAGGTCCCACTCACCTCTCACTACCTCGTCGGTGACTTGATCCCCACGGACCTGGCCTGACCCGTATACCCGATCTGCACTCCTCTTCCACCATCGCACGCCAGTGGGCCTGGTCCCGGGCACGTACCCGACCCGATTACCCGAGAAGAGGCTCTAGGAGAGCGAGCCTAAGAGAGAAAGAGGAAGAGAGATCACGGGGGCGGGTAGGGGTAGGTTTCGCTCTCTCGCAGGAAAGGAGAAGAAGAAGGAGCCAAGGAAGAAGAGGGCGGAAGCCAAAGAAGCTAAGGAAGGAGAAGGAACTGAAGGTAGAAGAAAGAGGTGCCACCAAAGAAAGAAGAAGAATGAGAAGAAGCTAAAGGCAGAAGGAAAGAGAGCAAAGGAAGGCTAACGCATGAAGAAATCAGAGAAGAAAGAAGGAGATGGAAGGAAGCAGCCAGAGAAGAATAGAGACAGAGATCAGAGAAGAGAGAAAAAGAAGAAATAAAGCATTGTAGCATCTATAAGTTTAAGACATCTGATTCACAAATCAGACGTCCATTTTTTGTGCTTTCTTTCTATACATTGATAATTTTGTGTTTTTTCATTGCATATTATATTCAATTTTAAAGTTGTGCTCTTGATTCTTAAACCCCAATTTGCTCCCTATGTTTGACCTCGGACTTAAAACTTCGAGTAATAAAATTTATTTGTTTTCGAGCGATTTCAACTATACTATGATGCATCGATTTTAAAACCTTGATCTTGCCTGTTAAAGATTTTGGCACCGTTGCCGGGGAGCAATGGGCGATTTAGAAATCTTGATCACAATTTCTGATATGGTACTAACTTGATATATCTCTTTTGTTGTGATTGTTTCAAGGGAGAAGATTCAAAAGAAGACGGCCGCACAGCAAACACACCCAGAGCTGGTAATCTCTGATTAGCCCTTTCTCTTAATCCCCTCGTTCTAAAAAGGAAAAACAAGATAAAAACCAATTTGGGCTACCTGTTTTCCATCTTTAGCTAAGTCACCAAAGTTGCCTAATTTTGATTTCAACAACAAATATTGATTTGTGCATCCATTTAAGGTAACTAGGGCTACCACCTTCTTGATTGAGTCCTAGATACCATATTTTTGGCAACTAAATTGGACTAAAATTAAAGCCAATTAAGGATTCCAATTTAGGGTTTTAGAGACACATCTTTCTAAGCAAGAATCAACTATCCAAAAAGAGGTGTGCCTAAGCCTTGGTTGAAAAGACTTATTCAAGAGAAACCCTAAAACTGAAGCTCTTAATTTCACTTGAATCCTAAAAGAAAGGACCTAAAGCTTCTCAAAGGACAAATAGGTGAAGTTGACCTCTTGTTGGGTCAACCAACCTTGAAATTAAGTCACTTTTGCACTCAATACATCTAAAGTTCAAGTGGAATCCTAAGCACCATTACTCTTAAATAAAAGTGGTAGACTTAAGAGGTCAAAGTCCCCATTCTGGTCTACCTGGAATCTCAGTGACAAGAGAGGTCGGGTGGAGGAAACCCTGAAACTCGTGGGGATGCTCTACCATGTAGGGGTCTTTGCGGGACTTTCCCTCTCTAGCTGCCCTGGTATTTCTCAAGTGGACGGCTTTCTGACTAAGGGGTATCATCCGCCCATAACTGCTATAGTCATCCAAATTTTTGGGTGTCTTGATTGGGTCCATCACATGCTACTCTCGTCCAAACCATCAGTGCATGTTTGGTAGGAGGTCTTTAAGACCATCCTTAAGAGCTCCTTTAGCAATTCACTCCCGCTAAGGCCAAGCCTCGACGTCTGTATTTGTGCAACAACCACACCACATAGACATCTCCTCTGATTCATCAGAACCAAATTCTCCTTCTTCCATCATGGCACAACCAGTCGAAGAAGAGAATAATCTTGAAAACCAACTCCAACGCCTAAATGATTTGTTTCAAGCCTTTGTAAACTCATCGCAGCATCCTACGATGCGAGATCACTATAATCCTACTACGGTGGCAATCGAACCTCGAGTCCAAATCCCGACTGGAGGTCTTGATTCTGAACTGAAGCCCAACATGATTCATGATATTCCAAAGTTTCATGGGCTTAATTCCAAGGATCCCTTCCAGCACATCAAACAACTCAAACATCTAGCCCATACCTTCAAGTCAGATGTCCAAAATCAGGATATTCTTCTTATGAAGATTTTTCCTTCTCTCTCATGGACAAAGCAGCTCACTGGTATCAGACTCAAACGCGTCAAATCAACACATGGGTTGAACTACAATCTTAATTTTTGAAAAAGTTCTTCCCAATTTGTCGGATGAATGTCTTAAGACACCAGATCACACACTTCACCCAGCAATCTAGAGAACCTCTTCATGAAGCATGGGACCATTTCCTGGATCTCATGTGAAAGTGCCCCCATCACAGAGTTCCTAAATAGAAACAAATCTAGTCTTTTTACCAGGGACTCCGTGAAGACATCTGATTATTCGTCAATGTAACCTGCGAAGGAAATATCATGGGTCAACACGAAGACACTGTGTGGGAGATTCTCGAGAATATGTGCGAGAACTCCATCAATAATGACCCCATGGGCTTATTCGACCGAACGAATGCTCGCGCATCGACGAATCCTAGGGGAGCACATGAGATGCAGGGCCTGTCCACATCCATCAACTTGGAACTGATGGCCAGTCGGTTGGACAAGGTCTCTATCATCGAGAAGAAGGTGGATGAGTTGACTTGACATTTGCAGCGAGCCACCTCTACGCAAAACCCGTTTGCACAGCCGCCTCTTGGGAGGGAAGCTGTGCATAACATCTATCATCGATCTTCTCAGAGGATGGACCCGTATCCACCCCCGTCTGACTCTAGGACCGGAGGAAACTCCGATCTGACCTACTCTAGTTGGGGGAACTCTGAACCCTTGTATTCTAATTTTTCAGAGGTTCCTCAGACCTGCGAAAACCTCAACGCCATCAAGAATGACCCATTCTATAATACCATAACCCTAGATGGTGGAATCATCCCAACTTCCTGTGGGCGGGAAATAATCAGAATCAAAGACCACCATATCAACCCCATCCACAAGCTCCTCGTCCATATCAGCCGCCTCAGCCTCGGCCCAACTCCACCTATCAATCTGGGCCAACCCAAATAGATCAAATGACTCTTATCCTTTAGACTCTGGCTGACATTCAGAAGACAAATGCGGCTATGCAAAAATAGCACAAGGATGAGATCACAAAGGTACAAAATCAACTCACCCAGATGGCGAATTCCCACCAACCTGGCACACTCCCTTCACAACCTCTGTCGAATCCAAATAGCGTGTCGAACTAGAGGCACATTATGAACCCAAATCCGAGCCAAGCCCACATGATTTATCAGGCCCGTTCTATTCCATCACCCAACGAGATGGAAGCTTCGACATCGTATGCGGGATTCCAGCAGCAGCCACCTATTTTACCAACTTGGAACCAAAACCAGGCAAGACTAAATTCTGTGACAACCCATAGTGGCAAAGCAACACAAGACCCACCCTATCCAAGCCACTTTCAGCTTGGTAGTAACCCAAGCCCTAGGATAGTTATCCAGGACACCCCTGTCCCAAATCAAGAACCTGGACCTATTCTAGAGGAACCAACCAAGGTTCCATTTCCCGAGGCCTTGACCAAGGGAAAGAGGACAAACAAACCCGTGGCTCCTGAGGAGGATCTGGTCAAGCTCTTTGAACAGGTGATGAGAGCCTCATCATGAGCCAAAACTAGCTCATTTTGACCCAATAAAGAAGATAAAAGCTCTTACATAACCTAGAAGAAGGCTTAACTGAAGGAACAAGTGCTCTGAGAAGAAAACATGAAATAAAGGTTAAAACTGTAATTTTACCATTGCAGTACATAAACGGGATTCCTCAGAGGCAAAACATAGGTCAAATGGTCTAAATGAGATAAAAAGTGGGTTGAGTCAATCAGAAATGGGTTTACGTGCAATCTAAGAATTAAATGACACTTAGTAATCCTAAAACAGACCTGCTTAAATTAACAAGGTTTTGATCAGAATAAAAATCAAGTAAACCCTCTAAAAATCATGGAAAAACATCCTCTAGGGTTTAGAACACTTAATTTGGCCTTTGGAACCCAGTTTAACCTAGATTAGGGTCCTAGCTCTTCAATTAATCTAATTTGGGTTTTTACGCAAAATGTCCAGTCAAACAAGGTCAAACCTAAAATCCAACTTCACCATTGGATTCCTTAGTTCCAAATTAGGTTTGTATCAAAATTTGGACCTAAGGGGAGGTCATCTTGACCTACTTTGCAATTTAGTACACCTAAATCATAATTTGGTCCCTATCTTTTGAATATCTTTGCAGAGAGCCCCTAAGTTCTTCGTCCCCTTTGCAAACCGGTCCTGCCGCCATTGTTAGGGCAGAACCAAGCTCTGGCGAGGTTTAGAGATGGATTACTCTCTAATCCCTTAGAGATTCCCTCCCAGAAATGGAAGGGAGATTCTCTGAGGAATTCCCTTCCATCTACGGCCAATCACAATCTCTGGTGTGAACCCAATCTCTCATGCGAACGCACGAGAGATTTGGGTATCTTAACCTCTTTCCATCTCCGGTGACCGACCTCAGACGATTGCGTGCCCTCCACGCCCTGAACAACTGGCCCAGTGCCTATAAAAGAGACTACACCTCCGGTCGCTGAAGGCAAGCTTGATTTTGACGGAGATCCCCTCAAATTTCCTCTCTCCCATCTCCGGCCAAAAGACCCGCAAGCTCCGGCGACCTCCTTCCCTCCTTCTCGTTGCTCTGCTGCCATACCAGCAGTAGAGTCAACTTCGCCGCTTCCTCCCGCGTCGCGCCGTACCAAGCGCGCGTGCCCCTGACCTCATCCTCGTCGCCGCTTCCTCCTTAGGGTCCTTCTTCCCCGACAACGGCAGTTACGCACCGTCCACTCCGCTACCTCCCTTCTTCCCAGATCACTCCAGATACCCTCTTCATCCTCTCCTCTCTCTTTCCGCCCTGCTATTTTATCCAATTACCCCCCGACAGTGCCTAACCACCTCCATCGTCCTCGCCTCCGACCGCCCTCCGGCGAGCCGCCCACACCACTCCGCCCCTCCACATGACTCGCCAACCTTCTCGTGAGCTCCGCCTCACCACCAGGACTTCATTCCGCCCCTCCACTGCCACTCCAGACCTCCACAGTTGCCCCCCGAACAACCCCACACCTCCGACCACAGGTTGACCTAGGCACGCACGCCTAGGCCGACCTGCGGCCTGCAGCACCGCGCATCATCTTCGCCGTGCCACAGCGAAGGTTTCTAGCTAATCTGATTGGGCCAATAGGCCGTTCTTGTGTATGACAGGTTGCAGCTCCTGCCACCATTGACGGTCGAAGCAGCGAGGAGCTCGTAGCAGCTTCAGGCACTAGGGCTCCCAGGCTGCAGGTGCAGTAGGTTCAAGCAAGTGTTGCGAAGCGACTGAGGCTAGCAAGTCACGCTGCGAAGACAGTAGCTGGGGCAATTGCACGATGAAAGCTCTGCGGGCGCGTATGAAATCAGGACTGACCAGATAGTCCCACATCGTGGAAGCGCAAAACACAGGCATAGTTTAAATTGTTTTTGTGTTTTAAGCTCACTGCCTCCGTAAGCATAGGGGTGAGGTCCCTCACCTACCCTCACACCCGCCTCGTCCGCGGATTGACCTCGCGGATCTGGCAGGATCTGACCCGACCCTAACCTTGAGCACTCCTCGCGCATCACCACTTGCCGGTGCGCCTGGTCCTGGGTGCGAAGTCGACCCGATTACCCGTGTGGCTCTGGGAGAGCGTCCTTGGGCAAATTGCAGAGAAAGAGAGAGACGTTTGGGTAGAGGGACGGGGGTAGGTTTTGCATTGGCTGTGATTTGCGCAGGAAAGAAGGAGCAGAGGAAGAAGCAAACACTTAGCTGCTGCAGCAAGGGAAGAGAAGAAAGAAGAGGCTGGGTAGCAGAGAAAGGAGAAGCCTTCGTAGAGAAACAATGACAAGGAAGAAGACCAAGGCAGGAGAAGAAATAAGAGAAAAGAAACAAAGGCAGGAAGAAGAAGCCTTCAAGCAAAGGCAGAAAGAGAAAGAAGTGCAAAGGAGAAGAAGAGCCACGAAGAAGAAGAGAGAAAGGGGATTACATTTAAGACGTCTGATACAGAAATCAGATGTCCAATTCT
The DNA here is from genome assembly GCA_037157565.1 of Thalassia testudinum. Taxonomy (NCBI): domain Eukaryota; kingdom Viridiplantae; phylum Streptophyta; class Magnoliopsida; order Alismatales; family Hydrocharitaceae; genus Thalassia; species Thalassia testudinum. The sequence goes on along the minus strand of JAZHRO010000024.1, from coordinate 102,261,403 downwards.
ATTTTTCTTTCACAAATCCTTTTTAAAATTCTCTCTTTGAATCAATCATTTTCATTTGACAGTTGTATTCTTTGGTTTTAAAAAGTACTGAGATTGCTCCCCGTGTTCGACCTCGAATACTCTAGTTTTTTGAGTAATAAAATTCTTTATATTTGTTTAAATGTTTTGTCGGTTATACTACAACGTGATACGCTTTAAACCCGAATCAAAACGTGACAACAACAGGTCCAGATAAACATCCCCTTGATGGATGCAATCTGCTACGTACCAGCTTACACACCATTTCTGAAGGACATGTGTACACCTAACCGTAAGCCGCGAACCAAAAGTAGGAGTCCGATCATACTGTTAGAGCAAGCCAACTCTGTAATTTTGAGTAAACTCCCACTTAAGGAAAAAGACCCAGGTACTCCCTTGATTTCATGTACCATTGGTGATACCCAATTTGACAGAGCTTTATTAGATCTAGGAGACTCCATAAACCTAATACCTTACATCCCTCCTTGATCACCTTGAGGAATTTGAGCTTAAACCAATAGAGGTGACATTGTAGTTGGCTGACCAATCTATTAAGTCACCTAAAGGAGTTCTTGAGGATGTCATCGTTAGGGTACGTGATTTCTATTTCCCAGTGGATTTTGTAGTCTTGGATATGGGTGCTCCAGAAAACCCAAGGGATACACCAATTATACTAGGGAGACCCTTTCTAGCCACTGCTAGGGCTAATGTAAATTGTGAGGAGGGTCAAATTGAACTAAAATTTGGGAACCAAATACTGAAGATTGACATCTTTAAGACCCAACAAGGGATTAATTGTGGAGTTATAGAACAAATATGTGATATCAAGGCCATGGTTGATGGACCGTACATTGAGAACAACTTCATTACTTCCGATCAACCAAAAGAGAATCAAAACCCGCAATCAGAGGTGTCTGAATCTGACTTAGATACACCCATAACTCCCTCCCTTACTCCCGACACACACCCTGAACCACCCACTGCTACTGATAACCCTATTCTGGAACTCAAGCCTCTTCTCGACCATCTAAAGTACATCTTTTTGGGTTCCAATCAGACGTTTCCTATGATTATCAACTCCAAACTCACACCTGACTAGGAAACCCGTCTGATTACTATTCTCTAGCAACATCGTAGAGCCATTGGATGGACTCTCGATGATTTGACTGGTATCAGCCCCTCTTATTGCACACACCGTATCTACACCGAAGAGGACACACGACCTTCCCATGAAATGCAGAGATGTTTGAATCCTAATCTGCAAGAGGTCGTGAAAAAGGAGATCATCAAGTGGTTTAATGCAGGGATCATCTACCCGATCTCTGATAGTCGGTGGGTGAGTCCAATCCAGGTTATGCCTAAGAAGGTAGGACTCACCGTGATCACGACTGAAATCGAAGAAACCATACCAACCCGTGTGGCGAACTCGTGGAGAGTCTGCATTGATTACAGAAGACTCAATTCCTCCATAAAGAAGGATCATTTCCCACTACCATTTATTGATCAGATCCTCAAGAAACTAGCGGGAAATAGGTTCTTCTACTTTTTGGACAGGTACTCTGATTATAACCAGGTGGCAATCCATCCTGAGGACCAAGAAAAGATCACTTTCACCTACCCCTTCGGGACGGACGTGTTCCAAAGGATGCCGTTCGGTCACCTGCTACTTTTCAGCGGTGCATGCTTGCCATATCTCAAATATGGTAGGTGGTTATCTAGAAGTCTTAATGGATAACTTTCCAGTATTTGGAGAATCATTTGACGATTGTCTCCTACAGTTGGTCCAAATCCTCAGGTGGTGCATTGACGTGAATCTGGTTCTTTCCTGGGAAAAGAGCCATTTCATGATGCCTGAAGGAATTGTCCTGGGACACTTCATTTCAGAAAAGGGCATCCAAGTCAATCGAGCCAAGGTAAACTTGATTTCCAAACTCCTAATGCCTAGCTCGATCAAGGACATCCGATCTTTTCTGGGGCATGTCAGTTTTTACTGTCGATACATTCCTGATTTCTCAAAGATCGTGTGCCCATTGACCACTCTACTTTCTAAGGATGTACCTTTCGAAATCTCCAAGGAATGCACTCAAGCATTTGAAATCCTCTGTGATCGAGTTACCCAAGCCCCGATCCTACAATCCCCTGATTGGTCTCAACCCTTTGAGATCATGTGCGATGCATCTGATTTCACTCTAGGAGCGATACTTGGGCGGAAATTTGACGGGAAACCCGTGGTCATCTACTACGCTAGCAAAACACTTGACGAGGCTTAGCGTAACTACACAATTACAAAGAAAGAGCTGCTAGCCATAGTATTTTCCCTGGAAAAATTCAGATCTTATCTCCTGGGTTCCCGTGTTATCATTTACTCGAATCACACAACTGTGAGGCATCTCCTTGCGAAGAAGGATGCGAAACCTTGATTAATCCACTGGATCTTTCTATTGCAAGAATTTGACCTCGAGATTCATGACAAAGCGGGAAATCAGAACATGGTAGCTAATAACTTGTCCCGTCTTCCTTCGAGATCATCGACCCTTCCGGACCCACCACAGAACATTTTCCTGATGAGCACCTCCTGACTATCAATACAGGGCTTCCATGGTTTGCTGATATAGTAAACTACCTGGCATCAAATCAGATCCCGTCTAATTGGCCGGAGGCCAAGAAGGATAAATTGCTTTCCGATGCCAAGTACTACTTATGGGAAGACCCGTATCTTTTTCGCATTGGTGCTGATCAGATCATTCGATGATATGCCGCGGAAGTGGAAATTCAAGACATACTGTCTTTCTGCCATGACCAGGCATGCAGTGGAGATTTTTCAGGTCACAAAATTGTAGCGAAAGTCCTCCAGCGCGGCTTCTATTGGCCCACGATTTTCAAAGACGCATACAATCACTGTAGGGCATGCACTCGTTGCCAAACCTTAGGCAACATGAGCCATCGTGATATGTTTCCCTTACAGCTGATTCTCGTATGCAAAATCTTCGACGTGTGGGGGATTGATTTTATGGGACCCTTCCCTGTTTCGGACGGCTTCGAGTACATTCTACTCGCTGTTGACTACATGTCCAAATGGATCGAAGCCATTCCGACCTAAACCAATGATCATAAAGTGGTTATCAAATTCATTCATCAGAACATCTTTTCACAGTTCAGGATTCCACGTGCTATAATTTCTAATGGAGGGACCCATTTCACTAATGCTCAGTTCAGGTAACTGATGACCAAATATGGGGTGTCGCACCAAATCTCTACTCCATACCATCCCCAAACTAATGGAATAGCTGAGCTATCAAATCGGGAGATCAAGAAAATCCTCCAGGTTACTGTTCGACCTGACAGGAAGGATTGGTCATCCCGACTTCCGGAAGCTTTGTAGGCTTATAAGACCACCCATAAAACCCAATTAGGTATGTCGCCCTTCAGATTGGTGTACGGGAAGGCATGTCACCTCCTCGTATAATTGGAGCACAAAGCCTATTGGGCAGTACAGAATTGCAACCTAGATCTTTCTAGGGTAGGAACCCACAGAAAGCTTCAAATGAGAGAGATCGATGAATTACGCCACGACGTGTATGAGAACTCACGAATTTACAAAGAGCGGATTAAGGCCTTTCATGACAAGCACATATCCAAAAAGATCTTTCATCCTGGTCAAAAAGTCCTACTCTTTGATGCCAAGCTTAAACTGTTCCTAGGAAAACTACGATCAAAATGGATCGGACCCTACCTCATCCGATGAATCTTTAGAAATGGAGCCATTGAGATCAGTCCACTCAGCCACGATTCAGAACCTTTCATCGTGAACGGTCAGAGACTCAAACCGTTCATTGACTTGACCGATACAAATTTGGCAGAGATATCCTTTACCCTCCATTCTCCTTGAGCTCATTGCGCCCAGCCGATGACGTAAAACTCAGCGCTTAACGGGAGGCAACCCGTCATTCTTGAAAAAACCCGAAACCTTTCTTGACATTCCTACACTGAATTCATATTGCACTGTATGGTTCATCCATTAGAACAGCCGACCCCACCCCAGGTACCCGTACCTGAGTTTAGAAATCGTTCACAATAGTCACTTCGACCCGTTCTCCCACCCAAAACTTGTTCTAATGAATGATCTAAGCTAAACTCGAACCCACCTAGTTTACAATGGGGACATTGCAAATCATAGGCATGGGAGGGTATGAAAGTGCAAAACACCGTGAAAACTCATCTCACAAGAAAAGGTTTCAACAAAAAATCACATCAAAAAAACACCCAAAAAAAAATCTTGAAAAAGAACAAAAAAATTCTGAGGGGAGAGAAAATTTTGAGGCCATACAAATCATGAGGAGAAAAAGGGGGAAAATGAAAAATGTCAAAAAAGGAGCACAAAATGAAAAAAAGAGAGATAGTTATTAGTAAGAAATTAAGAGATTAACTAAGTTCTAGACCACATCAAGAAAAAGAACATCAAAGAAAAAAGTGCTAATGAGACACAAAAGAGATTAGTAGGAACGCTGATCTTAGGCCTCTTGGGCTAGACTCTTAGGCTTAAAAATTCAAGTATCCGCTAATATCTGGATAGTCCTCAAGAGGTTGAGGAAAATGTGAGGCTTAAGTATTAGGTCTAAGGCTTAGGGAGTATTCAGCCTCGTTAACTGACCTTTGGTTTACGGGACTCGATAACCTAAGCACCCCAATCCACACACAGTCTGGTTCAGTGCGCATAGTTATCAAAATCACACAAAAGCATTTAAATGTTCTGAAAAAGTTGCCTAGATTAGGAGCAACCGATCAACACAAGTTGACTTGGACAAGTTCCCGGTGTGGAGAGGCGGGAAATTCCCGTCGAAGATGAGTAATAACATATTGTCTCCTCGGTGCTTGTCTCCTAGGATATTTACATATCTAACCGGGGGCATGTAAGCACCCTGTGCTGGTTCAAATGCCATAGGCGGCATTATCACGAAATGTCGATTGCAAGGGTCTGGATTTAGCTACAGAACGCCATGGGCAGGATTATCTCGAAATCTCGAAAGCCAGGGTTCTGGGGGTTGCCATGGGTGGTGCTATCATGAAGCATCGATTGCCAGGGACCCTTCGAGGATTGATGATGGGGACGAGAAATCCGATACAAACTGTGTTGAAGCCAATCCGAAGCTAGAAGTAAAAAGAAAAGAGAGAGAAAACTCTCAAAACATAGAAAATCCTCTGTCTCTCTCTTATAAAAAACACACTGCAAACTGAACCAAGGCTAAAATACGTTACAAGCATGGGTGCTTTAACCACGGAGTCCAACGAACCTTAGGATAGTTCCTATGGGCCTTAAAAACCTTAGCGGAAGACTGAGGCTAAGGCTGGGTAGCTCTGGATCTTGGTTGGTACTTGAGTACCTCTAGGCCTACTATTGGCATTCTAACCTAATCTAAAAGAAAAAAAGCATTCATCATAATTTGTGAACATCAAGGAACTCATGGTCTAGAACAGAAGTTAAAACCTTGAAATTTTGCTAAGAGACTAACAAAAGATAGCAATAGAGGTATGATGGGAACACTATCATGAGCCCTAACTAGCTCATTTTGACCTAGAAAAGAGAATAAAAGCTCCTACATAACCAACTAGAGGTCCTAACTCAATGAATAACCACTCTGAGAGAAAAGCAAGAAACAAGGGGTAAAATTGCAATTTTACCATTGCAGTACAACCACAGGATTTCTCATGGGCTAAACACAGGTCAAATGATCTTAACAAGATAAAAAGTGGGTTGGTTCAAACAGAAAAGGATTCAAGCAAATTCTAGGAATTAAATGACTTCTTGTAACCCTAAAATAGGCCTACTTAATTTAACAAGGTTCTGGTCAAGATAAAATTTACCTAAATCCTCTAAAAATCATAGAAAAATATTCTTTAGGGTTTAGAACCTTCAATTTGGCCCTTAGAACCTATTTTGACCTAAATTGGGGTCTTAGATAAATATTTACCCTAAATTGGGTTTTTACGTAAATTGCCCAGTCAAAAGTGGTCCAACCCAAATTCCAACTTTACCAATGGATTCCTTATGTCAAAATTAAGTTTTTACCAAAATTTGGACCTAAGGGGAATTCATCTTGACCTACTTTGCAAATAGGTCCAACTTAATTACATTTCTTCCCTTATCTTTTGAAAACCTTTGCAGAAACCCCCTATCTTTGTCTTTATTCTTTGCTATTAGGTCCCTCCACCATTACAGTAGAGGGAATCCTACTCCAGCGAAGTTTCTAAGGCAACATCTCTCTGATTTCTCAAAGAATCCCCTTCAAAATTGAAAGGGAGATTCTCTGTGAAATCTCCTCTAGTTTGAACATAATCAGAGGTTCTATTTGGTACCCAATCTCTCATGCGAATGCATGTGAGATTTGGGTCTCCTGCAACCTTCCATCTTCGGTGAGCCTTCCATGATTAGAAGCTTGGCTTCCAAGCACAAATCCTTCCTCCACGACCTATAAAAGCACACCCAGATCACCCCGCATCCTCCACTCTTGAAATTAGCCTGAGAATCCCTCTAATTCGTCTCTTCTCCCTCCGGCCATTGACTCAGCAAGCTCCGACGACCCCTCTCTTTCCCTCGTTGCCCAGACACAATACTAGTGGCAGGGTTCTCCTCCTCTTCGTCCACGTCACACCGCATCAGCCGAAGCCTCTACAGCCCCTTCATCGTCGCCGTCCTCCCCCCACTGAGTGTTTCGTCTCTGGTGACGGCAATACGAGCTGGTCACCATCTCTGCCTCCCCCTTCATCTGTCTACTCATAGCTAAGTCCTCTCTTCTTTCTAATCATTTTTCTCTCTTTATTTCTTGAAAACGTCCCTCGACGCACGCAATCACCCTCACCTTCTTCACCTCCGGCCAGACCTCCAGCGAGGCATCCTCGCCGCTCCATACCTCCATCCACCTCACCAACCATCCCATAAGCACCACCTCACCTCACTGATCCTAAACACTCACTCCACTCACCGTGCCACGCCCCGAAAACAACCCCCGAACACACCCACTCTCACGCACACAGGGTGCCCTAGGCATGCATACTCCGGCCACCCCATGCCACATCGAACCCCGCACTACGTTCGCCGTGTCTCGGTGAAGTTGTCTGAGCTTTCTGATGAGGCCGCGAGGCTATTTTCGTGTTGACAGGTGTAGGCATCTCCACCACCATTAACGACCACGAGGAGCTTGCTTGCAAGCCTCCTCCAAGTTTCCCCGCTCCAGGTGCACAGCTCTAGGTTGCGCGGATTCCCCTTGAGCATAGAACTAGCCAAGCAATTGGCACTGAAGACTGAGGAAGTTGCTGCAATCAAGGGAGGGCTCCTGTTGCGGACGCATACGAAGGGAGGGGGGTGGATAGTCCCACCTCGGAAACTGCCGGCGCACTGCAGTGGAATAAAGTGAAAAAGTGAAGTAGCCTTGTCGCCTCCTAACCACGGGGTGAGGTCCCACTCACCTCTCACTGCCTCGTTCGTGACCCAATCCCCGCGGACCTGGCTTGACCCGTATACCCGACCTGCACTCCTCGCCCACCACCGCACGCTGGTGGGCCTGGTCCCGGGTGCGTACCCGACCCAATTACCTAAGAAGAGGCTCTGGGAGAGCGAGCCTAAGAGAGAAAGAGGAAGAGAGATCGCGTGGGTGGGTAGGGGTAGATTTTGCTCTCTCGCAGGAAAGGAGAAGAAGAAGAAGCCAAGGAAGAAGAGGGTGGAAGCCAAACAAGCTAAGGAAGGAGAAGGAACTGAAGGAAGAAGAAAGAGGTGCCACCAGAGAAAGAAGAGGAAGAAGAAGAAAGAGAAGAACCTAAAGGTAGAAAGAAAGAAAGAAAGCAAAGGAAGGCTAAGGCACGAAGAAATCAGAGAAGAAAGAAGGAGAAGGAAGGAAGTAGCCAGAGAGGAGCAGAGATAGTGATCAAAGAAAAGAGAAAAAGAAGAAATAAAGCACTGTAGCATCTATAAGTTTAAGACGTCTGATTCACAAATCAGATGTCCATTTTTTGTGCTTTCTTTTTATACATTGATATTTCTGTGTTTTTTCATTACATATTATATTCAATTTTAAAGTTGTGCTCTTGATTTTTAAACCCCAATTTAACTCCCTGTGTTCAACCTTGGACTTAAAACTCAGAGTAATAAAATTTATTTGTTTCCGAGAGATTTCAACTATACTACGACACATCAATTTTAAAACCTTGATCTTTCCCGTTAAATAGAAACCTAGGTTGATCAGATGGATCTTGCTTTTGCAAGAGTTTGACCTTGAAATTCGTGATAAGGTGGGATGACATAATGTTGTTGCTGATCATCTTTCCTATCTTCCTTCTGATACTATTGAATCATCTCCTCCAATCACTGAACACTTTCCTGATGAACATCTTTTGACTATATCCTCATATCTTCCTTAGATGCAGATATTGTTAATTATTTGGTTACACATCAATTTTTGCCAGATTGGGATGGGAATCGCAAATCACGACTCAATTCAGAAGCTAAATATTATTTCTAGGAAGATCCGTATCTTTTCTGACTTTGTAATGATCAAATCATTAGGCGTTGTGTTTCTTCTTCTGAGACTGATTCTATCCTTTCTCTTTATCATAACCAAGCTTGTGGTGGTCATTTTTCTAGTCGAAAGACCACCGCAAAAGTTCTGCAATGCGGGTTTTATTGGCCCACTTTATTTGCAGATTCACAGACTTATTGTAAGGCATGTAGCCACTGCCAAACTCTTGGTGGCATGTCCCGCAAAGACATGATGTCTCTGAATCCGATTGTTGTCTGTGAAATCTTTGATATTTGAGGCATAGACTTTATGGGTCTGCTCCCATCCTCTTTTGGCTTCGAATATATTTTACTTGCCGTTGATTATGTTTCTCGTTGGATTGAAGCCATACCCACATGCACAAATGATCATCGAGTTTTCATTCCTTTTATACAGAGTCATATTATCGCTCATTTTAGGGTACCTCATGCTATCATTTCTGACAGCAGTTCCCATTTTAATAATGCCCAGTTTAGAAATTTACATAGAAAATATGGGGTTACACATCGAATTTCTACACCTTATAATCCCTAAAGTAATGGGCAAACTGAGGTCTCTAATCAGGAGATCAAAAAGATCCTTCAAATGACAATCTGACCCAATAGGAAGGATTGGTGTTCCTTTTTAGATGAGGCTTTGTGGGCTTATAGGACTGCCCACAAAACACCAATAGGCATGTCACCATACAGACTCGTTTATGGGAAACCCTGTCATCTTCCCGTAGAAATTGAACACAAGGCCTATTGGGCAATTAAAGCCTGTAATTTAGACCTCGCGAAGGCTGGTGATCATCGTAGGTTGTAGCTTAGTGAACTTGAGGAATTGCGTCATGATTCCTATGAGAGTTCGAAGCTGTATAGGGAAAAACTTTAAGCCTTCCATGATAGACACATTTCCCGCAAATCTTTTACACCTGGTCAGAAGGTGTTGCTTTTTGATGCCTGTTTGAAGCTCTTCCCTGGGAAACTTAGGTCGAAATGGCAAGGACCACTTATTGTTGTTAGAGTCTTCGACAATGGAGCTGTCGAAATCACCGAACACAACAAGGATCAACCCATCAAAGTTAATGGTCAATGTTTAAAACCTTTCTTGGAATCACATGCTTTGGGTCTTGTTGGAGACTGTTACACGCTCTATTAGGGTTTGTCAACTTTCCATCCACATCTTGTATATAGCTATTTCCTGTTTTCAACACTTTTCTCTTCTTATACACTTGAGTCTGTATTTGATCTTTCACTTCATTCTACAATGATTACCTTTACTTAGTCCGACTGTCCACTCTGATCTTTGATCAAAATAGAAATCATCCGTACAGAGATCTTTGATCTCCTCTATCCAACTCCTTCCATCACCCTACACTAAGTGAAGTATAATGTCTTTTTCACCCTTATTACAATGAGGACATTGTAAAATCTTGGCTGGGGACGTGTGAAGTGAAATTTTCACTTCAAGTGTATTTGTAGAGAAAATATATAAAAAAACACATAAGAATTAAATATCCACGAAATTTAAAAAATGGAAATTCCAAAAATTTTTAAAAAAATTAAAAAAAATAAAAAATACCATAAAAATTTGAAAAATCTTGAAAAAATTCATAAAAATTGGAAAACTTTATAAAATATTTACAAATATAAAAATTTGATAATTGTAAAATTATAAAAATAATAAAGAGATTTTTACATCTGGAATAAAGAAAAGAAGAAAAAGAAGATATAAAAATACTTATTTATCTTAGTAATTAGAAAAAGAAAAATCTTAATTTTTCTTTTAGGCCAGAAATCAAAAAAATATATATATATATAAATATAGTATAAGAGCATTAAATCCTTATTTAGATTTCCACTTATAACATTTTGCATAACACACTTTTGTTTGCAAAATCTTAAACGGGATTTTATTTAAGTAAGAATCTTTAAACCTTAAGGATTTATTTTTCTATTCTTTACCCTAAAATTAAGTAAATAAGGTGTATTAAGTTCAAAACTTAAGTTTTAGAATTAAATTGTAACTTTTTAATCAATTAGACTAAGTAATCCTTTTTTTTTAAACATATTTTAAAGGGAGGGATGGGGGAGACCCCACCCCCCCTCGGGGCCCCCGAATTTCTCGCTTTCTGAATATTTGTTTTTATCATCAATTAGGCTAAGTAATCCTTTTGCTTTTTGAAAATTTGCTTTTATCATCAAGTTAAGTAAAAAGGCAAGATATTTAGAGTTAATTAAGGAGTTAGTAGAATTTTAGTCTTCAAGTCTATCAGGCTATAATTAGCTTAATCAACTAAAGGACATTTGGCTAGACTTAGCGAGTTTATGTCTTGATAGATCCTGTAGGAGGAAACTAAAAGTTTTAAGGACCTGAGAGTGAATGGCTTTGCTGTCCAAGCTCTGGTTTGAGAGCTAAGTAACCTAAGCATCCAAAATTCACACACATAGAGTTGTCTTGTTGGCATCTGAGACTGCGAAAACACAGAGGTTAACAGATCGATTTTAAATCCTCTTTAGTCCAAGGATTTCCGCGGGGAGGCTCTTGAAAGGGTGAAGGATGTGCCACTCACCTAGAAAAAGGATTTGGAGTATAATATTAGTAAGAAAAATGAGGAGGGGAAAAATAAAAAATATACATAAAAAAAGTTAAAACACCTTGCAGTTAAGTACATCACTACAAATGGGTACTTATGCAGTTTTTCCACCAAATAAAGCATCTTGGTATAAATGGATGCTATCCTTCCTTCCATCAAATAAAAGAACACCTCGCTACATATGGGTGTTCTATCCTATAGAAAAGGTTGAAAAAAAATATGGAGATAAAAATTAGGAATAAGAGACCCAGTGGTCCATCGGGGAGATATACACAAAAAGTGTTGACCTCAGGATAGAAAAATAGTGAGGAGAAAGCAACCGAACCTGAGTAAGGCCAAGACAAAGGCTTGAATTGGAATAATCTGGATTGGAAATTGATGTCTTAAGATCTGGATTTTTGCAAATTTGGATGCCTTTAGGACAATTCTCTTCACAAGCACAGATGTTTTAAAATCATAGCTATTGAACCTTTGTATTGGGAAGTGAAGCCTAAGAAATTAGGTTTTGAGGACTCGCAGTTGAGACCTAAAGGAGAAAGATTAACAAAACCCTAGGTCTAGAAGATTGTCCTTGGTGTTGTAGGCTGGCAGATTAGGGTTTTACTACTCTAAGTTTGGTTAATAATGAGTATCTGGCTAATTTGCTAAAACTTAGATTGATAGAAATAAAATTTGACAAACTAAGGATTATGTAAAGACCCATCCCACTTTTAGCCTTTTAAGACATCTGGAGTCTCAGTCAAATGTTTGTCCAGACGTCTGGACCCTTTCCCGGACGTCTGAAAATGAAATTTCTATACGTGTAATGCACCTTGCGCGCGCGTGGCACGCAGGACCTTTTCTCTCTCTCCTTTCTCCTCCTCTCCCTGTTAAACCCTAAGCCCCAGCCACCTATAAAAGGCCCCCTCCCTTCCTCTCCTCTCCACTCCATACACCACCACCTCCACCTTCAGAGCTGCGGGAGTGGCAAGAGGAAGCGAGCAAAGGAGAGTGAGAGGGCAAGAAGGAGGAGAGTACGGGAGGAGAAGGATGAGTTCGAGGTCAGAGAGCTCCGATGGGAACTAGACGAAGCTTGCACGGCCACCATTAGCGCATGCGGGAGGAGAGAGTTCAGAGAGGCATCCCCAACCATCTGCAGTGGCTGGAGCTGCGGTGGCACAAGGAGGTGCGCAGTGGAAGGAGGTGGGAGCAGGTTCTGGTACTAGAAATTTTCTAGTATTAGACGTCTGGAGTAGAGTCCAAACGGCTGGAGGAGCTTTTAGATGTCTGGAGTCAAAACCAGACATCTGAAAGCTCCTTTATCGCAAAGGTACGTTATTTTCGCGGTTACGGCCAAGCAGGATGCACCTCAGAGTGTATTGGTGCACCTGATTTAGGTGGGTGCAACTGTCGTACGCAGGAGTAGCCTTGGGAAGGAGCGCGGAATGCTCTCCTATGCATTTTCGGACGTTTAATCAGCTCACCAGACGACCGGAAGTGTTTCCAAACGACCGGAGGAGTGATCCGACATCTGAAACTGCCTTCAGACGATTGTAGAGGAGGCCTGGACATTTGAGGACACCGTAGGGACTTGAGGTGAGGTTCTGTATCTTTTAAGACGTCTGGACTTGTTCCCAGACGTCTGATTTTGGTCAGTAGACACGTTTTTGACCCGTTTGGGGTTCGATCAAGATCCGATTTACGCAAACAAAGTACCTATAGTTTCCTTGCGAGTTTCTCTACGTACTAGAGGCCTTGTACAGTGTTCTGAATTCTCCTTTTTTGATGTATTCCTTGGTATAGGATTTTCGCCTGTTGCGTGTTTGGGGCTCGCAGAGACGCCTGGGTTTGTGGTTCGAGCCCTTAGTACTCCCGAATTGTCTGGTAGAGTGGTCTACTTCTATTAATCATATTAAATAAGAATGTGCTTGTGGAATTAGCCAAATGGAACCCTAGGATATGGCATGAACCCTAGGATAGAGAAATGAATAAACCAATTATACTGCATGATTGTATTTGTATACATGATTACGTTAAACTGCTAGCAATTGCCTGTAATATATTTGTGAGCTGCCTGTTACAATATGAGTTGCCTGTGAAATCACCAGTGGCTTGTATGGAATTATGAAAACACGAGCTACCTGCATATAAATGAGAACTAAATTGTGAATGGTGGAATCTGGATAGGAATAATTGTGGGAATATGAGCATGAACCCTATGGGGAATTAGAAGAAGAGCTCCTGTGGTTGGTTGGAAACCTAGAATGTAGATGGGAAGTGTGCTGGCCATTGAGTACGTGGTACCAAGGAGAGCAACTGTCCCCTTTTCGTGTAGAGCGGAGCTAGCCGCCCTTGGGTTGAGACTCAGAGTTAGGATTGGCTACTCTACACCGACTCTTGTTGGCCCTCGTGTATGCGGTACCAAGGCGAGATACTAGTGTAGGGAGGGAGTTAGCCACCCTGCGGGGCCCGGGGTTCAACTAGCCACCCTACATCGACTTGTTAGGCCCTATGGGCAAACCGGGGTAGTTAGACGAGGGTGCGCGGACTGTGGAGGGGCGAGACTCCTGTTTAGTTTTGAGGGGCGAGACCCCTATTTCTGAGAGGGCTAGGCCCTATACTGTTCCGTGCTGTACTTTGGGATTACTCGCTAGTGGAAATGGCTGGCCGCATGTCAGTGCAGGGTAGCTACCCGTGTGCTTATCACGCATGCCGTAGTCACCGCTACGTCTTGACCGTGACCTCGGGGTGGTTGACTTGGTGTAGGACTACCACGGGGGACTCTCCCGACCAAGAGAGCACGACATGTACCTTCTACTATTCGGGAAAGACTGCAATCAAGATCATTCCCACAAGGAACATGCAAGATCAAGAATATTTGAAAGTTTGAGAAGAATAGGTGGAAAGGAAATACATATAAAATAAATAAATAGAAAAGAAAATTAAATTTGTTTCTTTTACTATTTTAGATAGTGTAGATGCCACTCTACTCAGCATTCGCTGACTCTATCTTTTCATAACACTGTTCAGGACCAAGAGTTGAGCAGCTCGAGCTTCCGACTGCGGAAGGTGCTGGGCCCAGTCAGCCTAGCCATAGTTTTTTGCACTTTCTAGTTGTACTCCCTTACTGTTGTAGTGAGTATTCAGACTTTTTCTTAGCTACTATTGTCTCTACTGTTACTTTCGTTTCCGTTGTTCTGTTGTTGTGGTGGTATGTAATGGAATAGCAGCTTTACTTTCCTTTACTGCTTGTACATTTTTACTGCTTAGTTATATTGCATGTGTGAATGTGGTTTACTTTCCTACTTTTTGGTTATTTCTTGTTGGATAACTGGGTCTTGGGATTAGTCGAGGCGAGCTGATCTCGAGTCCTATAAAGATCCGAAAACCAGGTTGTAACAAATTAACTTAAGTCTATTGAGTTTTTGAGTTAAAATTTAATTTCCAACTCTTAATCTTTGTTTTCCTAAAACACTTTGAATTCTGAGTTTTTAGGGTTTAGAATGATTACAAAGAATAAGTGGCTTTTGGGATTCTAATTTTTGGTAAAATTCTCGTTAAAAACTCTGTGTTTAATAGAGTGTGTTTTGAGAAGGTGTTTGAGTTATAAGACTAAGTAAGGAGATTCTTACAAAATGCTCTAGCTATTTATGGATACTTATTTTTATATACATATAAAATCTAAAAAAAAATTAAATATTCAAAATTCTAACCTAAGCATTCCTCTGCTTAGCTTTTATTTATAATAATTTAAACCCAAGTGTTTAAATCATCATATTTCTAGTTAATTTTGCTAGGGACTAGCAAAACTTTGGCTTGGGGGTATGATGAGAGGCTCCTCATGGCCTCTAATTACCCCTAATTAACTAGTCTTCCTAGTTAATTAGCTAGGAATATGTAAATAAGGGATAAAATATTAAAGGACCTTAAAATAAGTTTAAAATGCTATATTATTATCTAATTAATATTATTAATAATTTACTTAATAAATGGACTCGAAATATCATCAATAATTTACCTAATTAATGTGTTAACTAACTTAAGTATAACTTATACCTAAGTACGTAATAACTTAAGTAACTTTACTTAATTAAATAAATTAATCTAAAAAGGTCAAAAATGTAAATCCAAGGTTTATATATAATATTTGTCTTATTTATAATCATATATAAAAGTTGAAAAAGATTTAAATTAAAATAAACCTTGAAAACCTTAGTTTACATTCTAGTCCCTAAGTTTTATTTCAATCGAGTCCTTCTTATTCACCTAGGTCCTTAGCTTTCATTACAATCAAGTCCCTGAAAACTTCTTCTTCTTCATTCCTTCTTCAGCCTTTCGATGACTGACGATAGGAGGTTCACACACCCACCGATCACCGCATATCCGACATCCTCCCTTCCCTTCGAAGCTCCTGGAGCTTGTGCTCATCATCCTCTTTTCATCCATCGGCCTAGATGAAGCTTAAATCCTATTTAGGGCTTGAAGTTAATGTCACCGACATCGGAGAAGACGTCGGTGGTTACTTCACTCCTAGATCTTTTCCCATCCAAATTCACCCTCCTCCTCAGCCGCCCAACCTATAAATACCCCTCCACCACCTCGATTTCAAAGAGTTAGCTCCCTTCCCTCTTATTCCACTGAGCTAGCAGATAGGCTATTCGCTCCAAAATTCGGCAACCTTCCTCTGCTTCCTTCGTCTTCCTCTGTTCATCTTCACATGTTCTGGATCTTTGCCGTCGTCCGCTGAGTCTTCTGACACAGTGCCGATGTTGGACTTCCTCTTCTTTGCTTCACCTACACCCGCCGGACTTCTTCCTCCGCCCCTTTGATTTCCTCCTCCGTTAAGGACCTTCAACGAAGATCTTCTACCCCCTTCGTCCAGGTAACAGTAGGTTAGGTAAGTAGCTTAATTAGAGTAGTTAGTTAGGTAGGGTAGTTAGACTTAATGTCAGATTTTCGGTCATCTTCTTTAGCTTCGGCAAGCTCGTTGAGCTTGATCAGAGCACTCTTTTGTCTTTTTATTTCACTATACACCTTCCTTAACCTTCCATGATCATTTCTAACACCTTAATTCCCTGATTTAAACACCTAATCGCCTAAACCATCTCCACCTTCACCAGCTGCTTCCGTTGTCCATGGTGAAGTATCTGAGGGTAATTCACCTCAACTGGGGCCCTCCATCACATAATCATCACTTAAGGGCCCCTATCTTCACCTTAATTTGAGTAATAATCATTCACATAATAAACACCTAAATTTCATACAACCTCCTGAGCTCGCTGTCAATGGTGGCTCAGGAGGAGTTCCTCCAGCTAATCAACCACCTGTACACCATCGCTACACTTCACTGACATAACTTTCCACTCATTTGAGTGGGAAAACATGTCCTGAGTTCTAGCAAACTCAAATTACACTCACTGCCAATTTGTTGCATATCTTTTAGTTTAATCATTAATTGAATGAATTAATGAGTTCCTGAGGTTCCTTGTGACCTCAAGAGACCTTTCAGATCTTCCTTGGCCAGTTTTGATAGCTTTTACACATGTATAGCCATTTTCTGGACTCACTGGAGCTCTGGCGAGTCAAAAACAACCTTCAGCCTATGGAACTCCCTAAAAAGCTCTAGATTGCTTACTTGAGGATTAGGGATTCTATTTTGGTGATTTGAAGTCTGGAGCTGGATATAGACTGTTGTCTTCTCCAACTCCAGCGGAGTTGGAGAGGTGTCTCCATTAGGGTTTAGGATATTTTAAGAGGTTTAGAAGCAAGATTGAGGATTATAGAATTCATCCTAACCCTTTGATTTCTTAGTAAACCTTTAATCTGTTCTGTCGAACAAACTCACTTTAAATCTCAGGCGACAGACTTGAAACCCTTGGATTTCTAGTTTAAATCACTTCATGAGATCTTGAATCAGTTCCTAAGCCAAAATAGAGCTGATTTATGGTGTTAATTTCATTTGAGTGAGCATAACTTAGAAAGTCAACTCTGAGCTCATCAAGGTCAATCTCAGGTTCAATTTGAGGGTTAAGCACTTAATTCTATGAATTTAAAGATTGAAATTCTTTCTGAGATGATTTAGAGTGTGTTAGAGTAGATTTAATTGAGTTTTATTGAGGATTTTGTATAGATTAGATCACTGCTCAGTTTGGGTTATTTTTGAACCCAAACTGATGACAGTGCATTTCTGGTGAAATTCAAATGCGAATTCTGCTTAGATAGACCCTTAACTTTCAGAGGTTGTTTGATCTGATGAAAATGACCTTTAGCTTTCTGTTGAGCTGAATAGAATGAGAAATGGAGCTCTAAAGCTCCTTAGTGAAGCTCTTGAGCTTCTTTGCCTTCCTGAATCTTTTCAGAGTCTCTTCCCTTCTTTAATAGGTGTGGAAACTTCTGAACTTGTTCAGGACCTCGTTTGAAGTCAAAGATCTTCACTGCAGGTCCTTAGACCTGAGGTTCTTCACTGCAAGTCGAAATGGCCATTACAATCCTTCACTTTCACTCTTCAAATCAAAGGGCAAGACCTTTTCTCAGCATCAAATTGATGCTGCATACTTGAAGAGCACCTTCAGAGCTTTCCAGTGAACCTTTACTTGCTCGATTTGGAGTTCTGAGCCGGCTGGAATCCTCAATGGAAGTCTGGTATGGAGGGGACTAACATAGTCTGACATCGGAAAAACATGTACGCGCACCTTGGAATAAAACGAAAAAGTGCATAGGGTTGTTCGGTCGTCAGCGCTGGGCGCACAATGAGCATGAGCGTGTGTGTAGGTGCGTGCAGTGCACGTGCCCGGGTGTGTGTGTGCCTATGGGCGTGCGAGCGTGGGCCCGTGAGCAGGCATGTGCATGTGGGCTTGGGAGGCCGGAGACTGTGCACATTGAGAATCGAACCGAAAATAAACCAAACATAATAACTAGGCTCGAACCCAGTAGTGTCTGGTCCCACCCTGAGAGGGGTGCTGTGTATCCCCGATTGGTCCGAGCCGCCAACCATAAAACCAAATTTTTGGTTCGGTTCACTGGTTCAATTTGGCTCAATTGCGGTTCAAGTGCATAGCTGAAAGGTAAAGGAAAAGAAGGAGAAAAGGAGATGAGCTCGTAAGGGCTGAATAAAAAAAAGCAAAGGAAAGGTAAACAAACAGAAAGGATAAGAGGAAAAGAAAGAGAAGAAGTAGGTTAAGAGAAGAGCTTGAGACAGAAAGGTAAAGAGAAAGAGAGATAAGGTATAATGAGAATAGAAGAAGGAATGAAGGCTGAAGATTAAAGAAGAAAGAAAAAAATTAAATTTCTCTCTATAATTTTTACTTAAATACAATTTCTTTCGAGCTTAAATGATGTAATAAGGCACATGTTCATTTGAATTTATTTTTCTTACCTTAATCTCTTGTAAATAAGAAGAAATTAGTGAAATAAACATGTTTACTTGCTTTTAATAACAAATCATATGTGTAAATATGTTTTTCTTATGGAATTTTGCATGTCTTTTAATTGAAAATCCCTTATGCAAGATTCATATTCTTAAAGTAAATTTAATTATAATTCTCATTAACTAAGTAGCTGAGGATTTAATGGTGAATTAAGTTAAGTTATGCCTCCTAGTGAACGACCTGGACTTAACCAGTTAAAAAGAATTAAAATCTAAAATGTTAGGTTTGCTTGACCCTATACTACTCAATTAACATCAATTCAAGTTAACCAAAGTTACTTTCTCTTGCATATAATTAAGCCTAATAACTTAATTAACTATGTTGAGAAAATTAACAACCAGTTTTCTTCTGTAATTGGGTCCTCAACCAAGGAACCTATATCGCAAACTTCTTTGATTGCCCCAGAGTTTATTCCTTTATGGGCATTAAAGATATCAATTCTCAATGTCTTATTCCTGAATTCAACTTGATTTGGCACTTTTTACAGTTGATATTTTCCTTAGCATTCTCTAGGAACGGTCTCCCTAAGATGATCGGTGTTGTCTCAGAATTTCAGGAGTATCTATATCCAGGACTATGCAATCCACCAGGAAATAAAAGTCTCGTACCCAAATTAGAACATTCTCGAGAACTCCTCGTGGTGACTTGATTGATCTGTCGATTAACTATAGAGTCACCTCAATCGGTTTGAGCTCAGTTTCCTCAAAATGGTCTAGTAGGGAGGTGGGAATTAGGTTTATGGAGTCTCCTAAATCCAATAAAGCTCGATCAAACTATAAATTTCCTATCTTGTAGGAGATCAAAGGGGTGCTAGGATCCTTTGCCTTTTATGGGAGTTTACTCAAAATTATAGAGCTTACTTGCTTTAATAGTACAATCGGACTCCCATCTTTGTTTTACAGCTTACGCTTGGTGTACACAGTTCTTTCACAAATCATGCGTAAGCTAGCACGTGGTGGATTGCATCCATCAATGGGATGCTTATTTGGACTTGCTCAAAGAGCTTGACCAAGTCCTCCTCGAGTGCCACGGGTTTGGATTTCCTATTTCCTTTGGCTAAGGCCTTGAGAAATGGAATGTCTGTAGGTTTCTCCAAGTTTGGTTCAGGCTCTGGGTCTGGGGTGGGTTTGTCCTTGGTCTCCATCCTTGGTTTAGGCCTTGAACTACTTGGACCAGGTTGATTACGATAAGGTGGGTCCTAAGTAGTCTTGCCACTACGAGTAGTGATAGAGTTTAGGCCTACCTAGTTTGGATTGGGAGTTGGAGTTGGCAGGAGAGGAGGTTGTTGCTGATATCCAATGTATGAAGTAAAAGCCTCCGACCCATCTGAAGAGGTGCAGGTGGGGCCTAAAAAACATAATGTGCTTGACCATGATTTGGGTTCACCACGCGTCTTTGGTTTGACGTGTTGTTCGGATTCAACAGAGGTTGGGAAGGAAGTGCACCAGGCCGGCGAGTCCCAGCCATCTGTGCGAGCTGACTATGAACCTCTATAATCTCTGCATTATGCTGGCTCTGCATGGCAACATTGGTCTTCTACATATCAGCCAAAGTCTGCAGAATCAGGCTCATCTAGTCATCCTTGCTAAACCTTGACTGAAAGCTTGGGATGGGCCTAGGAAGAGCGAGTGATTGCACAGTAATCATAGGACCTAATTTACTTGAATTAAGTTAGATTTTAGCTTAACCTAGGGACAATGCATGCACAAGCATCATAATTTGCTTCCTAGTTGATTGGTTAGCTTTATAGATAATAATGCTATTTTATGCTCTAAGAGAGAGGCTATATTAATTGCAGATAATTCGAGGTTGCAGATGATAGATCAGACCATAAAGATTTAATGAGGATGATGATGGGAGTCCAACGCTTCTAAAATCATCTTGATTAGACTTCTGTAGCACCACATTTAGCCCATAGAAGATCAGAGGCCAAGGAGCAAAATAGCAAAGATCTAAACCTCAGAAGTCAAATCTGACTGCACGGATGGATTTGGATCAACGATCTCAGTCCAACGGCACAAAAATTAGCCTAATCGGAGCTCTGTAGCATCAACTACAAAGGTGGGAAGATGAACGACTAAGATAGTGCCACGTGGCACCATCCCAACGATTCACCACTGCACCCCCAACCACTGAACATAGCTTGCTACACGTGCTTCATCAGAGGAGGAGTCCATCTCAGCCGTTGGATTTCCATCCAACGGCTGAGAACGACCACGCATAAATCCTAAACGCAACACAAAAGGTGGTGCAGCACATTGGAGAGCATGCTTGCACACTCGCATAGGGCGCGCATTCAACTTGTGCGGAGTGAAAATTCGAAGAGGTGGTGGAGTGCGGGCGTGATTGGATCGTTGGATCAGAATAAGTGGTGCGGATGTAGCCATGTGGCACAATGAGGAACGACATATGAGGTGGTGCCTGATGGACACCCGAAGTGACGCCCAACCTGACACCCTGCTAGACATAGAGCGAGTGCTTGAGAAGAGGTGGTGTGTTGATTCTTTTAAGCCGTCCAATCATGAAATTGAATGAGCATGCATGCACATGAAGATGCGAGGTGGTGCATCCAACGGGCGAAAGGTTGCCACGTGTCAGCATCTGACGCATTCCACCCGTACAAGGTGCGATTGAGGCTATTTTTAGGTACAATCTGAGCCGTTGATCTCCCGATCGACGAATCTGATTGCACCTAAGTTGTTGCACAAGTTGGGAGGCATAAATACCTACTTTGCCCCTCATTGAAGCTATAAAAAGAGCCCCACAGCCCCCAGTTGAGAGGCAACTTGCACCAGACACATCCCCAGCCTCTCTTTTTGCAACGTCTCTCTGGTCTTCCTCCTGGCGTTTTGGATCTGAACTGCTGTCGCACTTCGCACAAGCATCACACAAGTAGTGCTATCCTTCATCTATTTTCTCTCTCTATTCTTTAGCATAGTTGTTTTAATTCCTAGTTTGAGAATTGTTTGCCATTAATAACAAAAATCTAATTTTCTAAATATCTAGTCTCTGTTTCTATATTACATTAGGATAGATTAGTTAGTACGAAAAGCTTTGAAAATAGTGTTTTGCCTCCCTGCGAATGACTCAGGACTCACCGATTCTGATTTATAAATTTATTTATTTTGATGTGATTCACACTATAAATTTATTTTTTTTGATGTGATTCACACTAGAATGATAGAAATAATATTTTACGCATTTTGTGGCGAACAACGAGCTGATATGGTTGCAGATTTTGTGGTTGGGCTAGAATGGAGGTCTAGAGATCTGATTATTTCCCGACTATACAAAATTGAGATAATTACACCATCCATGGTTATAAGAGTTGGAGAAAGGATCATTCTAGATGGTGTGGGGCTCCTCACAGGGTTGAGTAGCTCCCGAGTAATCAGCATACAGGGGTTCAGAGAACCCCCAACTAGAGTAGGATGGTTTGGAGTTTCCTTCGAAACCATGATCAGATTGGGGTGGATAGGCATTCATCCCCTAATATGAGTGGCGGTGAATGTTATGCATGACCTCCCTCCTTGTGGGCGGACACGTATACATGTTTTGTTGAGAAGTGGCCTTTTGGAGTTGGCGAGTCAAATCGTCAGACTTCTCAATAAAGGAGACCCTATCCAATCTATTGGCCATCAACTCCAGATCGACGGATGCAAATAGGTCTTGTGTCTCATTTGTCCCTCTGATGTTTGTCGATGGGCGGGTAGTCGTCCGGTTGAACATACCCATAGACTCATTGTTTATGGAGTTCGCACACATGTTCTCAAGAATCTCCCAAACGGTGCCTTCATCTTTACCCATGAAGTTGCCTCCACAGGCTGCATCGTCAAATAATCTGATATCTTCATGGAGTCCTTGGTAAAAAGACTAGACTTGTTCCCATTTAGGAACTTCATGATGAGGGCATTTCCCCATGAGATCCAGAAAGTGATCCCATGCCTCATGAAGTGGTTTTGATTTGGTTCCTTAAGGCATTCATGCATCCAATTGGGAAGAATTTCTTGAGGAATTTAGCTTGTAAACCCTCCCAGGTGTTGATCGGTTGAGTCAAAGACCGATACCAATGGGCAGCCTTATTCTTCAAAGAGATGGGGAATATCTTCATGAGCAGGGTGTTCCGGGTTTGAACATTTGGCGTGAGCGTCTGGGCCAAATGTTTTAACTCTTGGATGTGTTGGAAAGGGTCTTCAAAGTCCAATCCATGAAAGTGAGGAATCAAGTTGATAATATTTTGTTTCAACTCAGTATCAGGTCCCTTAGCTGGAATTTTCACCCTGGGTTCGATTGCCACAACTACAGGATTGTAGTGATCCCACATCTGCATGCACGCTCGGGGGTTAGCCAGTGCATGTATCAGATCGGTAAGAGTCTGCAACTGGTTCTGCAGGTGTTGAATCTCGCCCCCTTCTTGATCTTGGTTCTCCATGGAATCAAAGAATGGAGAACTAGGTTCAGATGTAGATGATCAGATGAGATATCAAGTGGATTGGACAAGACCCCAAACAAGTTATCAGAGTTTGACCCGAACGAGAATGAACGAGAATGAATCGCTAATGGAGGTCTTAA
This sequence comes from Thalassia testudinum, assembly GCA_037157565.1. Taxonomy (NCBI): domain Eukaryota; kingdom Viridiplantae; phylum Streptophyta; class Magnoliopsida; order Alismatales; family Hydrocharitaceae; genus Thalassia; species Thalassia testudinum. The sequence goes on along the minus strand of JAZHRO010000024.1, from coordinate 102,238,280 downwards.
GATGGGTCTTAAAGACCTCCTCTCGTACATGCACTATAGAATCAGATGTGGGACTGGAAATGTTCTTGACCTAATCAAGGCACCAAAAAAGATTGGTTGACTAAAGCTGTTTAAGGTAGATGGGCCTCAGGATCAAAAATCCACACACCTGAGAATTACTTGGGCAGTTAGGATGGGAGAGTCCCGCAAAGACCCATACACAGTAGAGCGTCCCTATGGCTTACAGGGTTTCCACCACCCAACTTTCCTTGTCACTATGATTCCAAGTAGATCGGAATGTATGAATTGAGACCTAAATCTACCAATTTTAAATATGATTGTGCCTTGAATTTCACTTGAATTTAGAATTGATTCAAATTGTGACCTAATTTGAAGGTAGGTTGATTCACAAAATGAACCAACTTTACCTGATCTGCCCTAAAATTGAGGATGGAATTCCGGTTAAGTCACTCAAATCACCCTGTTTTGGTTTGCAAACAAGTTTTTAGGTCTTAACTTTTAAGATTCAAGTTATATTAGAGACTAACTTTTAGGGTTTTAATGATTAACCAATTCAATTAGGGCCTTAGGTGGCATACAATGCGGGAAGATTTATTTCCTTTTTACCAGGCCAATGTGTGCTAATCCTTATTGCCCTAATATGGAAACCCTAGTTTAGCTCTATTCCCAAGTCCAATTGATTCCAAAGATGGCAGCTTGGGCTCAAATAAGAAGGTGAATAGCCCAAGATGCTTAATGTCCCTAATAGGTGCAAGTATCAGGATTGGGGCTTTCTAATCAAATCTGATCACAATCAACAAATCAAGAAAACCTCTTGCCTTTAATGATGATTACTAGGAAAATAAGGCAGCTTTGATTCCTAATTTGGTTTCTTTCTTTTTTTTCTTTTCCAAAAGAGGAGGGGATTATGGGAGAGAGAAAAAATGATTACCTACCCTTGATGTGGTTACTTGAGAGAATGATCTTCAGTGGTAATTCACCTCACAACAACACAACAAAATAGATATAGCAAGTTAGAATCCAAGTTAGAATGAATATGACTAGTGGTGAATTACGCATTGCTCCCTGGCAACGACGCCAAAATGATAACATGTTATAAATGTGTCATAGTATAGTAACGAAAATGAGTCAACACTTAAAATTATATGCTCAAAATTTGAGTTCCAAGGTCGTTTGCAAGGAGCAATAGATCGCAAATTAAACATTAATTAAGTAATGACATTGAATATCAAATCACACAAGGAGAATGATATAAAAAGAATGAATTCTCAATTTATTGTAATATCAAACTCCAAAAAAAAAAACCAAGTGTTTGAGTAACAAAAATATACTTTAATTAACTCAACTTAACACTGAAAATCTTGAATCAGACGTCTAGAATTAATGCCAAATGACTTAAATATCAAGACTTGGACATCTAATCTGAGGTCTAATATGGCAAAAACCCCCCACCCTTCTCTCAGATTATCCACTTTATTTTTCTCTCTTTCAAACTAGACCAGATAGGTTCAATCCAAACCAACCCCCAAAATCGGCCCAAGCTCTCGCCTGGGTGCACACCCATGTGCGTGCGGGTGTGTGTGTGTACGTGTATGGGTATGGTAGGGGACCCGACCCCCAGTGATCTTGGGTAGCCAAATACTAAGCGAAAACCAATGTATATGAATTTTGGAGACAAAATCCCACGAGGTGGGACAAAATCTCAGATCTTCTTTGTGCTTCAGCTATGTGGGATTGCTTGCTTGATTGGTAGCTATTGAGTGGTTGGATCTTCAATCCAATGGCTTGAGAAGCTTACTGGAGTGATCCCATGTGGAACAAGGGGAGCTAAAATGGGCAAAGATGTAATTTCATGGCATAAACATGTTATTTACATTATTTACTATTATATATAAAAAGTTGAAAAAGAAATAAATTAAAATAAACCATTAAATTCATTATTTGCAATAATGCCCTTATCTTTCCTATCTATTGAGTCCCTTTCCCTTCAATCAACTCCACTATTTACACATAGGTCCCTATGTGCAGCTTCCACTCTTCTTCATCTTCATGGATGGCCCATAACCTTCGATTTCTGCACCACCCCTATCACCGCTTATCTGACGCCGATGGCTACCGTAGTTGCCATCCATGTTCCTTTCACCTCCTTTTCTTCATCCCATAGTCTGGATGAGTCTTTAATCCTATTTGTTCTAGGTGAACAACTTCACCAACGTTGGAGACGACGCCAAAGTTTACGATGAAGCTAGACCCTATTTCGTCCAGATACCTCCCCTTAGAGCTCCGCCACCACCTATAAATAGAGCTCCACACCTTTGATCTCCGTTAACAACTCCCTTCCCTTCCCCCAAACCAAGTTGTGGATAGGCTATTCCTTCCTACTCCGGGGACTTCCTCCAATCTTCTCCGAGTGAGGCGACTACTTCTTCCTCTTCGTCGTCCTCTACCGTGTCTCTAGGCACTGTTGTGCCATCGTTGGCTCCTATTCTTCCACCTTATTCATCTCCGCCAAAGCTTCTGTCTCATATCCTCTATTTCTTCCTCCGATGAGCCTCGTCGGGGAGCCTCTACCTCCTTTCTTCCAGGTAATCGTAGATTTGGACTTGTATCTTAGTTTAGAGTAGATTAGCATAGATAATTAGTTAGTTTAGTTAGAATTTCATTTCAAGTTAGATGCTTTCTTCTTCGACTCCAGTGAGGTCAAGTCCGACCTCACAGAAACTTCGATTCATGTTTTTGATTGCTTTTTCACACTCTCGATCTTTCCTCAATCCTTTTCTACGTATTGATTTTGACTTTTATCACCTAATCTGCCTAGACCATCACACATGCAACTGAGCTTCTCCGCCATCTATGGTGGAGAACTCTGACCTATTTCACATCCAATTAGGGCCCTCTATCACTTCGTTATATCATTAGGGCCCCGATCCACCTTATAATTGAGTCAATTATCACCTAGAATAGAAACGCCTACTTCCACTTCAAGCTCTGAGCTCGCTGTCAATGGTGAACTCAGAGGAGTTCTTTCACCTAATTAAACATCTATACACCTTCACATTCACTTCTGAATTTAAATGTCTCACTCAATTAAGTAAGACAATCTCTTTTGAGTTCTATCAAATTCAAGATGAGTTTCTCGAAGATTTCTTATTGAAATCTATTATCTAGTGATCAATTGATGCATTTGATGTACTCATGATGATCCTGAGATCATTAGGAGTCTTTAGAGGCTTTTCTAGGGTAAATCCATGGAAATTTAATCTTTGATGTTTACTTCTGAGCATCATCGAAGCTCCGGCGAGCTTCGACGATGTTTATACTAAGATACATGCTTTGGAACTCTTTAAGAAGCTCCAGATCTGCTATTTAGAGTACAGTGATCAATTTCCACTCATTTAATATGCATTTTATTGATTATATCTTTCTAATCAGAATTGTCTTCTCCAACTCCGACAGATTGGAGTTTGAACATTCTCTCACTCTTCGAGCTTTTAAATAGATCTACAAGCATCCTTAGATCCTTCCGAGCCTAGAACAGCCTTTGATTAGGTCGTTAGACCTTCAAATCATTCTGATGGACAACCTCACTTTTGTGTTCAGGAGGAAGGTTTGAAAGTAGTGTCTGATGGATCAATTTCAAATCTTGAAGGATCTATTGAGTTCCTTAGGTGAATTTGAGTTGATCTGGGTAGTTAGTTGAAGCTAAATCCCTATAAAACTTTACATCAACTTTTGAGCTTGATCTAGTCAACTCTGACTGGTGATGGAGCTTAGAACTTGTTTGTTCACGAAAATCATCGTTTTAAGAATAGCATCGTAGTATAGGACGAAAATCTCTTTACAACATTTAAAATTTATAGAGTGCTCTAAAATAAGAAATTGAGTCTGAGGTTGTTCGCAGGGAGCAAATGTGGAATTTATGCACTAATCATAATATAAATCAATGAGCACAATAATAAGTTGTTCAATGAATAAAAAGTTATTGGGATAAAAAGAAATCAGGAGCTTCAAAAAGAATGGTGATTTAAGTGACCACTTAAATCCCCACATTAAGCATATATCCCACAACTCAAATCAATATTCCAACAGTAGTCTTGAACCACTTACTCAAATAGCCACGTCAAATAATAACTTAAATGTTTCAACAGTGCCACAATTAGACGTCACAAGGGTGCTTCAAACACCTTAGGTGTCAAGGCCTCAATAGACAGCCAACACCTCAACCCAAGCATAATGCTTTAGAAACGCTCAAGTGTTGGCATGTATAGAGGCACGCTTCTCGAGGCAACAGTGCAAAACCTACCTCTAACCCTCTCAGAATTTCTCCTCTACTTCTCTAATCGAGTATACGGGTCTGCATAGTAACCGAGTTATCGGGTTTCGAACAGGGTCCAAACCTACCGGTGTGTATGGTGGGTGAGGAGTGAGAAGATCTAGTGAGCGAGGACCTCACCCCCAGTGTCTGAGGCGATAAGCCTTAGGCACGAATTCCTCTTATATGCAGCAACTCAATCACCCACTCACGAGGTGGGACTATCTGGTCCTCCTCTTCTTTGCGTGCGCTGCAGGTAGATGTCTTCATTGATTACCACTGTAGTGAGGCTTCCTTCATCTAATTGGGGCTACGTATGGGTTCGTGGACGTAGTTCGTAGCACCTGGAGGTAGAGTCAAAGCCGAGGATGGTCGGAAAGTAGCAGTCGGAGCTGGAGACGATGGTAGTAGTGGTGGTGCTCCAATCAAATTCCTGAAATATAAAATACGACCTATTGTCCCAATTAAAATTGTTTAGGAGAGTCACCGTGAGTTAAGGAGGGCGACGGCGGTGTTTGTGAAGTGTGAGGAGGTGTGTGGTGGTCGTGCGATGTCGGGGAAGGTATTCGGAGGATGGGTTGTTTGGAGGGAGTGTGGAGTGAAAGAGTCAATAAGGAGAGGGCTTGTATGGTGGGGTCACGACGAAGCTTTTGGGAGTGGCGGCGTGGTGTTTACATGTGTGTAGTGTGGTGGCAATCACACCGAAGGTGGAGAAGACAGCGAGGGTGAAGGTGTTATGTCAGTTGAATTAGGGTTGGATCAATCTAAGGAGAAAGAGGGATGGAGTGAACCAATTTTAACAGACGAAAGGGGAGGAATGGCACTGGCTTTGATTGGCTGACACTGAAGGGGATAAATTCTTTGGTTGAAGGAGCGACGAGGAGGAGAGGGCGAGGAAGCTCCTACTTGCTATGGCGAGGAGAAGAGGAAGCTGAGGAAGAAGTTCCCTCTGCCTATCATACGTGGCAGAGGGCGATGAAGGAGAATTGAGGAGCTCGTCGGAGCTGTGGTCGGAGACAATCGGGGAAGAAGAAGAAGCTTTATGGCTTGGAACTGAGCTAAGGATGGCGGAATCAAGAGGGACCTTTATAGAGCTCAATTCTAAGCTCAAAATCAGGAAAGGAACCTGATTGAATCGTGATTTTAGGGGATTTAGGATCCATGAAATCTCAAACTTGCTAGGGATCTTGACTTCAAGTTAGGACTTGGAATCAATTTCACTGGATTTCCCTAAGTCTGAACACTAATCTATCCAAATTTGGAGGGATTTGGTGTTGATTTGAGAGAGATATTCTCTCTTGAAGCTTGGTTTATGGACTGTTCACACCAACAATGGCAATAGGGGCCTATTTGAAGAAAATGATTAGGGACTAAATTGTAAACTAGTTCACGATGGACCTTAATTGGGGCCAAATTTTGGACTTAACCTAATTTGGACCCAAGGAATCTGATGGCGAAGTTGGATTTGAGTTTTGACCATGTTTAACTAAAAAATTTGCCTACAAGCCCAAATTAGGGTAGAATCCCATCTGAAACTCTATTCTAGGTCAAAATAGGTTCATATGGTCAAACCAAGGGTACCAAACTTCACATAATATTTTTCTATGAATTTTAGGAGATTTAGATGAATTTAATCTTGACCAAAACCATTTCAATTAAAGTGAGTCTGAAATTAGGATTTTGTATTTTAATGCGGTTCTCGAAACATATGAAACCCTGTTTCTATCTATGTCAGCACACTTTTTGGAGTTAAATACTCATTTGACCTTCAAGTAACTTCTGGATGACCCAGTCGTTACTCTGCATTTGTGATGTGATGTTAAAACTGCAAAATTAACCCTTTTTAATGTTTTCTTCTCAAAATGAATTTGCGTGGAATTACTATCCTCTGACAACTATTTAGGAGCATTTGTTACTTGATTTCAACTAATTCAAGCTAGTTATGGCTAATGATGGTGTTACTATCAAAACTTCTGTGCTTAGTTTTAAGAGTTGAATCTTATCCCTTAGGTTGTTAGGAACCCATTTAGATCAATTTTGGTGAATATCTAGGTTGATTTAGATCTAAAATTAGTTATATCTAGTTTGGGTTCCATGTTTTCTTCAATGAGCTTCATAGAGCTCCAGGCGAGATTCCAAGCTAATTCTAGCTTAGGGCAATCAATCTTGATCTTCTAAAGTGGTTTAGAACAACTCCAGAAGCTCTGATCTTTTTTTTTTTTTTTGAAAATGATAGGAAAGCTATCGTGTTACGATAGCAACTCGGAGGGGCATTTTATTTATCATATAGGAAGACAAAAAATATACAAGGGAAGCTACAAAACAAATCCCCACATATGTATGAGGGACCAGCACTCATTTACAATTTGCTCAATGCACACTGGTCTCTCCAAAAATAAGCTCTCATTCCTTGCCCTCCATACACACCATAGTGTTGCAGCCATGTGCATATGCAGTTTGTCACTCAGAAGGAAATTCTGCCAAAGAGCATCACACAGAGGAAGAGGAAGCGGTTCCTGGCAGGTTATTCTCCAAATCACATCCGTAATCAGACACAAAGGAAAAATGTGGCTAAGTTGTCAACATGAAATCCACACAAAGGACATTCATGTAGAGTAGCACCCGTCCTCCTATATCTCAAGTCCCCTGTAATTAGGCCCTCCCTTCTACATAACCATAAAGAAATTTGAACTTTAAGTAGAACTTTCAAGAGCCAAAGTTTTTTGCCAATTGGATCACCCTCCATAACTTTGGTGGATCCCATAATCCTCCCATATGCACATGCCGTTGTATAAACACCATTCCACAGATAGCTATCCTCCACCCCAGCCCTTGGTTTGAAGTTCTGAAGGTCTGAAGTTAGTCTCGCCTTCTCTTCCCATAAGCGAGTTCCTTCCCTGCTCACATCAGTCCCAGCAATATGCCAGCCACCTTCCTGTTTTGACCAATAGTTTCAGATCGCACATTTCTTATCCGCAGCAACCATATAGGTTCTCTGATATGCCTCTCTCAAGGCACCCAGCCAGGACCATTCCCCATTCCAAAAACTGAATGTACTGCCATCCCCTAGAACTGGATGTAATAAATGCCAATTAATCTTTAAAGCCTGAATGACAGATCGCCAAAAGGGAGATGGCTTCAATGGAGAAAGTCTCTTCAACACACTGTTGGAGCTACCATAGTTGTCCTTAACGATATCAATCCACAATTTCCCTTCACCATTAAGGATTTTAATTGCCCACTTGATTAACAATGCATCATTGAACTCCTTTAAAGCTTTAATACCCAGACCACTGTACTCCTTGGACAGACACAATTGATCCCATTTCAGCGACTGCATAAACTTTCTTTCATGGCACGCACCGTTCTAGAAGAATGGCTTTCGCATCACATCAATTCGCTTCCAAATAGATTTAGGGGCATTGAACATGGAGAAATAGAATATTGGAATAGAGGTAATGACTGACTTCAATAAAATGAGTCTCCTACCCTTGGACAGGAACCTACTATTCTAGCTCTCCAACTTGACAGAGATTTTATCAAAAAGAATATTCTAATCACTCTTCCTCAGCTTAGAGCATCTCAGCGACAACCCTAAGTATTTGACTGGAAGTGTAGTACGTGGAGTGCCCAAAATAGAAGAGAGTGTTTCTTGTTCACCGTCATTTTGACCAAAACAGACCAAGGATGATTTTTCCCCATTCAACTTTAGACTTGAGATCTCCCCAAAGATCTTAACCATATGCCATAGAGCTTGAGCTTCTGACTCTGTCCCTTCTACAAAAAAGACCATATCATTGGCGTACTGGAGTACTGGAGCCATGGCTCTCCTATTAGATAAGGAGTAGCCTCTTATAACACCAGCCTTTGACAGTTTACAGGCAAATCTAGCAAGATTATCAACCGTGAGATTAAACACCAAAGGAGCGAGTGGGCAGCCTTGTCTAACTCCTCATTGTGGTTGTATCCATGTCCCACAAGGCTTACCATTGATCAGAGGGGTGAAAGAGGTAGTGGTGATGCACCTCTTCATCCACTAAATCCAGACAAGTGGGAAGCCTCTTCTTCTAAACACCTCCCACAGTTACGGCCAAGCAGCTGAATCATAGGCCTTAGGGAAGTCCACTTTCCACATAAAAGCTTTACAGTTCCTTCTGTGCCATCCACTCACCATCTCTATGCCATAATGAAGGACTCTTGTAGAGACCTATTAGGGAGGAAAGTTGACTGAATAGGATGAATTTGATCATGTAGGACTATCCGCAATCTATTCACCAGTACTTTGCTCACCACCAAGTATATAGAATTTGAAAGTGCTATAGGTCTAAATTCAGAGAATCTTTCAGCGCCTTGCATCTTTGGTAATAGGAAAATATATCACTAGTTTATTTTATCAAACCCATAATTACCTCTCTCAAATTCCCTGATCACCTCCATCACTTCCTTACCAAGTAAATTTCACATTTCTTTATAGAAAAAGACTTGAACACCATCAGGGCCAGGTGATCCTTCATTGTTCAATTCAGTTATGATGTCCACAACCTCTTTTTCAGAGATAATTGTGGTCAGCCTGGTAGCTTATTCATCTGAGATTCGAGGAGACACATTCGCACCCAATCTCCATACTCCCCTGCTCACTGCCTGTGAAGACTCCCTGAAGTACTCAATGGCGGCAGATCTGAATTCTTTCATGGAGGAGATTCTCTGACCATCTTTGAAAATAGTTGATATCATATTTTGCCTCCTGCGTGAACTTGCTGCAAGATGGAAGTACTTGGTGTTGGCATCCCCCTCTTTAAGCTAGAGTTGCCTTGATCGTTCCTGCCAATCCATCTCAAGTTTTAGATCCTCTTCCGTTACCACCTTTCGCCAATTCCTCCTTGCATCAAGTTCTTGTTCAGATAGAGGAGATATGGCCTCCTTTGCATCTAAACCTTGAATCTCCATCAAAGCCTCATGGTGCCTTTGGTCTCTTAATGTAGATATCACAGCCCCATATTTCTTAAGCATGGTGTTCATGGTAGTCAATTTAGAAGCTAGTCTAATTGTAGCCGACCCTTAGACTTGTTTGGCCCTACACCACACCTCAAGCATTTCACGGATGCCTGGTTCTCTCAGCCACGATCTTCTAAATTTGAAGTAGGATCTTGAGTGTACATGTTCGCCATTATCCCAGACCAATGGCGTGTGGTCTGAAAATGGGCATTCTAGCCCAGCCACAGAGGACAACTGATATCTGTCCAAGAGGTCAACATTCCCAAAGAACATGTATATCTTTGACATCAAGCCGTTTCCATTCCTCCATGTAAACTCTGCTCCAGATGAAGGAAACTCACTTAGGCCTAAGTTTTGTGTCATCAGCTGGAACCCAAGAGAGGCACTATTCATCACTCTGCTAGGCCTGTCCAAGCCTGTAAGAACACAATTAAAGTCCCCCCCCACTAACCAAGGCACCCCTTGTGTACGGTCTGCTATTGCACATAGGTCCTCCCACAGCTCGTGTCTAGCAGAGGTAGCACAAGGACCATAAACTCCTGTAATGAAGCATTCAACCTCCCCTTGAGTCCTCTTGCACTTATAAGTTATCATATATCTTGCTCTATGGACCTCCACCACTTGCAAACACGCCCTTCTCCACCAAAAGGCAATACCACTTGATCTACCTTGTGATTTGAGAGCTATACAGTCAGCAGTCCTTGACATTAGCAACTCATTCCATATCCTATCATCTTCCCTCTCGACATGTGTTTCTTGAATAAGTGCATGGTCAATCTCCCACTCCCTCAAATATCTCGAGAGGGAGGCCCTTTGAACTCTCTCACACATCTTGCACACGTTCCAAGAGAGGATTCACATCTCCCACTTTGCACACCCCCACTCTCTAAGCTCTGAACTTTTCCAACTTTTAGAATCGCAGCAATGGCATTTTTGTCCACCTTCGTAGGGTTAGCAGACCTTTGCTACCTAAGCTTGTATGGAGATCTTCCAATCCCTGACTTAGCTGATGAGCCAACTTTGAACTTCAGCCCTTCCGCAGCCTATAGGCTAGAATGAATCCTCATGGAGTTGGTAGAGATTTCTTGCAGTACCCCAACCACTGCTGCTTCCACATCAGCAACTTGCTCTACCGGGGCTACTTCCATCTCCTCTTCACTGATCCCCAGGTGGTGGTGGTCCTTGCATTTCTTAGGTTATGGAGCCTCATCAGGCGTCTCGCGCCCCATCTGCTCCAAGCTTCCTTCTTCTCTCACGACTTAAGCATAAGTTGTCTTATCTTGCTGCCCCTGCCCAACTGTATCTCCAAGCGTAAAGTTCAACTGCAGCAACCAAGAACTACCTCCGCATCGAAGAATAATTTTATCATGGATAGATTCCCCCTTGAAAACATCCACCATCACATTCAGTACTCAACCATCTCCTTCCCTCAATCCAACCTCAGCGTCCTCTGCCAGTATGGCAAAGCTTGCAATCATGGATTCAACCACCTCCTTTGATCTCAGATGTAGCAGTAAACCTTTAATCCCCAGACTCCTCGACCTGGATCCAGCCCTCTGAGGTGGCCGCTCTGGCAAAGAACCATTAAATAGCGAGACCAACCTCTAGATCACTATTAGACTCTCAAAGGCACTCGATTGAAAATGCAAGCGTTCGACATCCATCATCCCCAAACCAAAAATCACAAACCGCGTGGGGGACAAAATAGTGATCTTCCAACCTTCAGTCAATAGGGATAAAGAATTTACCATTTGATGAAGCTTTCCATGGCTGGGTTACCAGTCATCACCTCTCCAATCAAGGCCCCTCTTCGCACCAATTCAACAACCCTAATGTCCTCAGTCATGGGTACTTTAACATCCACCGTATGACCCCCATAGGTGGGCGGTGGCGACGGTGGAGCCTCATTAAATTTCCCTCTGTAGCACGTGAATGCCCTTCCTCTTGACTGCCCTCTACTTGACATACATGAATCTCGCTTATGGCCATGGCCACCACATGCCAGACATACAAAAGGGGAGAGGCATACCGCTGCCACATGCTCTCGTCTTCGACACCAAAAGCACAAGATCTCCTTGTTAACCCTAGGCCAACCTCCCTTCATAGCCCCATGCCCGCCTCCCTACCTCTAGCGGCAGAGTCCCCCCCTCTGCTTTCTTCTCCTCCATGCCTTAGGCCTCCATGTTGTCCATCCTTCCTCACCATTACTCCTCCCTCCTGTCGCCATTTCTGTTGCCAGCTCTGATCTTAGGATTAGTCTTATTTGATTCTATTCAGATCTTCTCTAATGAACAACGGAAGCTATGAAGCTTCATTGAGCTTCTGAAGCTCTTTAGACCCTCTATTCTACCTCCAAAAGCTATGGAATTGTATTAGGCACTAAGACCGTGCTTTAGGCACATGGGAGGGAGAGAAATCGCAAGCTAATATGAAGATTCCTACTTGAACTCAAGCTATTGTGCAACAATGGTGCAGACCAATTTTGGAGACCAGATATGATGGAGATGCTATGATCTAATCAATGAATTGATTAAGGAATTCAATGTTTTGTGATAGAACTCTAGATCTAGGCACTTAGATCATGCAGAAAATCTTTGAGTCATTGGGAATCGAGTGGTGAAGATGGCACTGGAGCTAAGTGAAGTGCTTAAGGAAGAGGGCAAAATATTACCCCACATATGAGATCAAGAATGCCCACATGCATATAAACCAAACACACTGCATACCCCACCGGTCATAAGTGTTGGGCGCACAATAAGCATATGTGTGTGGGTGTGTGTGTGCATGTATGGGCTGGGAGTTTGGTGAGCTATTGTGGGCCTGAATGGGCCCAAAATAATTCAAAAATAAAATTAATAATCAAACTATGGGCCTGATTCTAGTAGTGGTCGATTTAGCACAATGGGTTGTAGATTGCACAAAAAGATCGAGCTCGCCAATTAAATAACTTTTTGTTTGGTTGGGTTTAAGTGTTGAAAAAGAGCTTTGTGAATTTGACTAAGTGTTGAGAACATTTAGAGCTCGTGAAGGTTGAAAATATAAAGGGCATTTGAGTTTAATGTTAAATCAGTATATGCCTAAGTTGTAAATTGAGCTTAATTGCATTTGTTTCAAAACAACTCTTTTTGTTGCAATATCTTTTGCATTTTAATGTAAAATCATTTCTTTTTGTATACTCTTGAATGTGGAATGATTTCCATATTATTAATGTTCAATTTTATGCAATTATTCATGTTGATAGCATATTAGAGTAATTATTAGTCACTTAAGTATCTAATCAAGTACTTAGTTTAATTAAAGTATATATTAGTGTAAAACTCTATTTTAGAGTAATATAAGCTATTTAGTTAAGTATTAGTAATATAGTAAGTAAATAGGTTACGTACAGTAGTAATTAACTTAAGTAGTTAAGAATAAAGATTAATTTAGAATAAATGGTGATTGAGTAAGTTAATTAAGCCTCCTAGTGAACGACCTGGAATCAGCCAGTTAAAAGTAATTTTCTAAACGTTAGGTTATCTTGCACCTTAAACTATAATTAACAACGATAAATTAGTTAAGCAAGGTAGCTTAAGCATCATTTTTAGCACAATTAATTAAGACTAATGACCTTGATTAACTGTGTTGAGAATTTACATATCATTTAACGGCACCATTGCTGGGGAGGCAACTTGCATAATTTAAATTCACCATTATCATTTAAAATTATTCTTGCTTTTATAATGTTCATTTCTAACTTATTGTGTTTTGTTTTGTCTTCTTTCAGGGATATCTTTCTATGTATTCTTAGGAAGAGGACGGGATTTTACTTCTCTGCATTTTCCTCTTATCTCCTATATATTCGCTAAGATACTCTCTACTTAGTCTTTAGTGTAGTTTGTTTTTTTGCATTTAGATAGAGATATAAAATATACAAAAATACATCCTTTCTAACTAGCAGTTGTATCTAGGCATACACTCCTTGGAGTGCATTATACTTGCTAGATTTCTGTATACAAGAATTATTTTTTGAGGAGATAGATATGCAAAATCTTGCATAGATCCCTATCTTTGACTCGTAAAAGCAAGACCATATATTGTGTCAATTCATAAAAAGCGAACACATTTCTACTTCTTTCTATTTTTGAAAAGATTTAACAAAAAGAGGAACTCTTAAAACTCATGTCATATATTAATTGCAGAATTGTGTGCGGGTTTTTATCACTTTGTTGCATGCTATTGCACACACAGCGTAATCACACTTGAGTTACACCAGTCTGTCCTTCTACATCTACTCTTTTCACCTCTTAGAGCCTCGATCAAAAATCAACAAGTCTGTCTCACTACGAGAGCCTTGGGGAGCTTGTTGTGAGCAATCTTGATCCTAGGCCTTGGACTTTTGAGCTTACAGGATACGCATTATGTAGACAAGCAAGGCCCATATTGGTACTGATATACTATCTGTTTGCGTCTTCGCATATTTTCCTATGTATTCTAGGTCTTCCTTTCTTTTGAAAAGAAGACAACCCGCTTTTGTTCACTGTATATAGGTTTTGCTTGCCGTTGTTTCGCAGTGGCATTAATGTGACTTTGCACATTTTTCTGTTTATGTATGGGAGGCGATCGCTGAGACTGCCCCTCGTCCCTCCGTTAACAGATCTACCTAGACCCACTGCTCCTGTGTAGCATTCTATCCCATCTACTTTCTCTACTTTTTTTGCGTTTGATTCTATGAATTAGCCATAGAATCCTAAGATTTCTGCTTCTTCTGGTCAGGAGGAGATGCCATCTTTTGATATCCATGAGGCACTCCTGAATCAGAGCATCCAAATGCTCAAGTAGAACTATCAAATCAATCTGCTGACGGCTGCTCTCCAGAATCTCCAGGCTCATCGACCTGAGGCGGGTCTTGGTTTCGTTCCACATCCTCTACCTAGGCCCTTGCTTAAAGATTACTACAATCCCTTTAATGCCCAAGTGGAGTCTTGTGTTAGGATTTCTGTAAGGGAAAACAACCTTGAGCTTAAACCGAATATCATTAGTCTCATTCCCCACTTTCATAGACATGCATCCAAGGGTCCATTTCAACACATTGAGGATCTTAAAAATCTATCCCAAACTTTAGGTCTACGGAATCAAAATCGGGAAATCCTTCTGATGAAGATGTTCTCCTTCAACCTTAATGATAAGGCTGCCTATTGGTATCACACAATCACTCGACTTATCACTACTTAGACAGAACTCGAAATTGCATGTCTAAAGAAATTCTTTCCTATAGGTCGCACGAATGCCCCTAGGCGAGCTATCACGACTTTCATACAAATCCAAGGAGAACCAATTCATGAATCATGGGAGTGCTTTCATGAATTGCAAAGGAAATGCCTACACCACGATATTCCTCAATGACAACTCATCATATCTTTTATTATGGATTACAAGAGAGAGTTTGCAATCTGGTCGATGCCTCTTGTGGAGGTAATTTCCTAAATCGTGATGAAGAATCCGCCTCAGAATTGTTCAAAGAGATGGTGGAAAACTTGATCAGTAACGCATCTATGTCGCAATTCACTTAAGGGAACCCGCATCAAAACACACATCAAAACCCGCATCACAAGGGCATTCATGAAGTTGAGAGTCAGCCCAGTTCATGGGATTTAGAGATTATAACTGAGAAACTGAACAAGGTTGACATCGTAGCGAAGCATCTCGACGATGTCCAAAAAATCTTACGCCTTTACTCGCTACGAATCCCACGCAGTTACCTGTTTCATAAATTCTCACGTGGAGGGAATTTATGAATAAACTGGATTTGCGAAATCCATCTTCCTTAGGTTATCTCCCTACTCGTCCACCAACCCAAAGAGGGACCTGTAATTCCCTACTTGGAGGGGGTGAGATGTGCGTGACGTAAACAATGCGGAATAAAAAGATAACAATCTCACAAAATTAGCAATCACACAATGTACACAATTATTTTTAGGTGGAAATTCAAACCGGGTGAAAACCACCCCCTAACCCTCTCGAGTTAGGATTTCCCGATCAATCTAGTTGATCAAATCCACTATACGAACTACTTAAATGAGGGTAGTTCAACCTCAAATACAACCACGCTACAAGTATGAGGGTAGCATTCCTCAACACCTCCTCTTCACAAGGAGGATTTTGTCCCTCAATGGAGACGAGAATTCGCAAAGTGAATACTCAAACCAAAGAACAATAAAAGTACAGCATTCCTATAGAGCCATAAATATTAAAACCTAGCTTCTATAGGAGTTAGGAAACTTCCCTTTGGTGGAAGTGCGTCGATGTGATGATGCGGGTGCGTAAACCATGCGGCGGCACTTCGTCGCTCTCGTAATCACAGAGGGAGAGCGGGTACGCAACTGGATTCAAGCTCTCTAGATGTGGAACAAATACTTGGAGAACTAGAGCTTCTTCTAGATGATTTTTTACTTCTTTTTGACAAAAGAGATGTGAAAGTGTGTTGCCTGGTGTGTCTTGGTGTGTTTTACAAGCCAAGGGGTCCTCCTCTATTTATAGAGTGCCTAGGAAGGCTTTGGAAGGCCTTAGAAGGCTTCCATAGTCATTGGGGTTGAACCCAAGGCAAAACAGGCCATAATCAGAATCAAGCATGATTCTGACAAGGCCATCAGACGTCTGGTCCTAGCATCAGACGTCTAGAAAACCTGTTTAAGACATTTGGGAACTAAGTCAGATGTCTGATTCTAGGCGGGTTTCTTTCCTGACTTGAATCAGACCTAAACAGGATTCTAATGTATGGCCATCATACGATATACAGGACGTCTGGCACTAGGTCAGGGCGTCTGGAAACCTATTTGCTCAGCGGAAATGGATTCCCAAGAAAGGTAACGGCTAGAAAATATCTCAAAGGAGATTTTGGGTCAGTTGAGGCAAAACGATCACATATCAGACATCTGGGAGCCTCTATGAACGTTTGATATAAGGCTAACGGTTATTTTCCTCAACATTTACATAGGTAGCCAACATTCCACTAATTGGACGTCTGGCAAAGGCATCAGACGTCTCCTAAGACGTCTGGACTAAGGTCTGGATGACGGATTCTAACGGACAAAACCTATTGAGTCCAGCCTAGATGTTTTGGACGTCTGATCAAACAGTCATACGTCTTAAAAGTCACTATCAGATGTCTGATTTCCAGATTGGATGTCTTATAAGGCTGTCTGAACCCTATTTTGGTTTTCTAAGTTTTCTACAGAAAACTTAAGTATCCTAGGGTTTGTGCAAGTGTTCCTAGGACTACTGTTAGGGTACTTTTAGGCTCTTTAACAAGAGTCTAAGAAATAAAATAAAGAGCAACAAAAGAAATAAAATATAAAGTACAATAGAAAGGAAATCTATCCTATTCTTCATCTCCTTCCTTCTTCAATCTTTCACTCCTCGCGAAGCTCCTCCGCCTCTGTCAAGCTCCTCTAATCCGCCATGGATGCGAGCTCGAACTTCGTCTAAACACTTGTCTCCATTTGCAATTTGACCTGAAAACTAGGACTCAACAGCAAATGTTAAAAGATGTGTTTTGTTATCACCAAAATAAACGATCGTGGTGCTCTAGCACCAACAGGACCTTTGTCCCATCTTTCCCCACTTCCTTCTTTTATAGAAAACATAATGAATTCAAATGATTTACATGCCATCTAGGGGTACAACATGAGATCAAATCCGTACTCCAACACCTACAACCCTGGATGGAGAAACCATCCCAACTTTTCTTGGTCTGATCACTCTCAAAGACGTTCCTATCTAAATCAGACCCATCAAAACCTGTCGACGTTGCTGTTTCAGGAACCAAATGTGAGCCCCATTCACGCAAGTACGTAGAGCTACTCAGGACCAACTAGAGATTCGTAGCTTGATTAGATTTTGTGAGCTGTGAACGAGAGCCAGTGATAGAATGCTGAGGCTCTTGCTGATGTCCAACTGTAGTGTTTGACAGAATTGGCTAACCTACGGGGCCAAATCATGTAGTTGGCTAAGTCTTGTTAGCTAGGGGCCCTTCCATCTCAGCTAGTTCCAAGCCCTAGGAATATTCCAATCCTTAGGTACCACCAAGGAGGTCAACATTCGAATCAGGCCCAGGCTCACTTTGTAGATTAGGTTCCTCTGAATCAAACCTCACCCTCTGCACCTCCCGAATACGAGTTTCTGAATCAACAACAGACTTTTGCAAATCAATCGAATCAGCCTTTACTACTAAATCCATCTATCCTAAATCAATCTTCTACTTCTTCTTCTGCTTTTTTTGCTAGAGTTGATTCACCTGATCCCGCTATTATTCTCACTGGTTCGTTTGATCAGGTCAATCCTTCTTTAGGACAGGATACCCCAAGTCCCATATCCAGAAGCACTTAATAAGAGATCTAGGAAACAAAAGAATCTTCTCACTATTGATGAGGATTTGATTAAGGTTTTTGAACAGTTTCACATTAATATCCCATTCTTAGATGCTATGAAACACATCTTGGCTTACGTGAGATTTCTGAAAGACTTGTGTACTCTGAAACGTAAGCTAAAGAAAGGAGGCATTGGGGTGCTTTCTGAGCAAGTTAGCTCAATCATATCGAGTATGCTTCCTTTAAAGGAGAAAGACCCAGGATCTCCATTGATTTCCTATGTAATTGGGGATCAGTGCTTTGATAGAGCCCTCCTTGACTTAGGAGCATCCATTAACTTGATTCCTACTTCTCTTGTAGAACACTTTGACATAGAAAACCTTAAGTCAACTGACGTGACTTTACAGTTAGCTGATAGATCTATTAAGTCACCAAGAGGAGTTTTGGAAGATATCATAGTGAGAGTTTGGGACTTCTACTTTCTGGTGGATTTTATTGTACTTGATATGGAAGTACCCAAATGGATTAGGGATACCCCAATCATTCTAGGGAGACCCTTTTTGGCCACTACAAAGGCCAACATAGATTGTGAATCTAGGAAAATGGAGCTTAAGTTTAGGGAGAAGACGCTTAAATTGGATATACTTAGAGCTTCTCGAGGATTAGATTGCAAATGGATGGAGGAAGTTCGAGCGATTTCTGTTCTTGAGGATGAGCCTATTTCCTTAGATTTAGAAGAACCATCCTTTGAATCCTTTATCCCTCAGGACAAAATCCCACTCTCTGACTTAGCACTCAATCTAGAGGTTGAATCATCTGACTCATCTTTACCTCTATTTGCAGTGGAAAATCTCGCCGCAGACTCTGTTGTTGATCCTACACCTAAGGTAGTGCTTAAATCATTGCCTGACACGCTTAAATATGTATATCTCAAACCAAATCAAACTTATCCTGTGATTATCAATTCACATCTTTCTCAAGATCAAGAAAGGAAATTGATTGCGATTTTGCGAGATCACAAGAAGGCAATTGGTTGGATTTTACATGACCTTACTAGAATCCCAACTATTGCAATCATCGAATCTATATCGAGGACGGGGCATGACCTACCCATGAAGCACAGCAGAGACTAAATCCAAATCTTAAGGAGGTTGTTAAGAAAGAAATAATCAAGTGGTTAGATGCAGATATCGTTTATCCCATATTCGATAGCTTTTGGGTGAGTCCAATTCAAGTGGTGCCTAAGAAGGCAAGGCTCACTGTAATCAAAACTGAATATGGAGAAACCATACCCACATAAATTGTGAATTTGTGGTAGGTGATAGATCCATTTTAGTGGACTAAATTAGAAGCCTAAGTACATTATTATTGGAATGAAATTTTAATTTAAAGCATGCATTATATTGATAAAATTAATTAAGCTCTAGATTTATTATTCCTGCATTTCATTAATTTTGACGTAATTTGATTGCTTATTTATTTTTGATGCATGGTCATTTGAGTATAATTTTTATAGCATCACATCAAACCTCAATTTGAAGGATTACATTGATATCTTACATATCTCTTCGCCTCAATCAGGGAGACCAAAAAAGGCACCGCCAACTTTCCATTCCAAATTAATGTATTTCCTTTGCTACCCACGCAGGCAGAGATGACAGCCCTCTCAATTCCCATCCTTATTTTTTCTCTCTCTCGAAAATCATGGACGAATTTTTTTCCACAACCTTCACTCTCATCTCTCTTTTTCTGTTCCCCCTCATGATATTTTGCCCCCCTCCTAGGACTTTCGTTCCCACTCGATCGAGGAAACACACAGATACACACAACGAAGGGAAACCTCTTTGCTCATCTCCTTCCCCTGCCACCATCTTCAGTCTTCTTCCTCCCTTGGCTCCCAAGCTTGAGCCACACCCTCCTCTGCTCCCACACACAAAAGGGCACCCTCACCCTTCAAAATCTTCCTCCATAGGCTCCACCCAATAGGGAAAAATTGGGTCCCTCTCACCGGTTGACCTACAGCCACACTAGCGCAACAACACTGACCACAAGCCTCCTCATCTCAAAGCCCGCCAAAACACCTTCACTGCAACCTCCTCAACTCCGACCTCTGCCCCACTGCAACGCCTCGACCTCACCTCAATAACAGCAGCGACCACCACCGCAAGCCTTCTCTTGCATCGTGAGTAGAACATTGCGACTAGAGCACCTTTCAGCCAGAGCACCTCCACCACATGACAACCTTGCTGATGAGTTGTGGCTCATTATAGCTAAAATACCTAAGTTAAGCTAGAAACTAGGTTAAACACTATATTATTAACACAAGAAATGGGTTAAGTGTGAGAATTAAGGAAAATGACCTAAAACATCCAATTTGTGTTAAAAATGCATAATTAGGTCACAAAATGAGATATTCAATTAATAAATGCAAAATGATGATCTAATTGTAAATTGAACACATGTTTATTTCAAAAGTTCAAATCAAGAGTAAATCATGTTCTAAAATGTTCAATTATGCTCTAATAAAAATCTCATGGCATTTGGACATCAATAGGACCCTGCATTCCTTAGATTACATATAGGTCCTCATGCATTAACATTTTTATTAGATTAAAAGTCGCAAGGACCTCTTTGAAATCCCAGAGGGACCCATTTGTAGGATTTCAAGGACCACTCTGCTATGAATCTTTCCACTAATGGGTCTTTGCACAATTCTTCTACCATTTTTCCCAATTGGGTTTGTGCACAATTAACCCAAACGCTTGATACTATTCACACCTATTCATCGTCGATGACCACAAGCCATCTAGGCTGTTGTTCCTCTATTCCATTGATCAACAATGGATCTTTATCAATTCTTCGCACGCCTTTACACGAAGGATCGTAGCCTCACCCAGATCCCATCCTACGATGGGTTTTCGTCCTAATTCTTCCCGCACTCCTCTCGTACCCATCTCCACTGTCCATGCCCTAATTGCCTAATCCCACCACCACGGTGATTTGATCCACTTAAGCAGCTACTTAAGCACCTCCATGGACCCCTATGCGTGCTATTAAACCCCCCTCCAACTCTCTTGGGTTGATCCATTCGTCCCCTCCAGTGTTTCTTACCATTCACTTGGTAGCACCTGTGACAGAGGTGAAGCTTCTCCTCCTTCCTCTGTCCATGTCCCTAGGGATGACGTAAGCCTAAGGACATCCTCAAAGATCCTCTCGTGGGCTCTACACTCGCTGGAGACGTCCCTCCATTCTTCCTCTTCAGCCACCGGCTGTGGATCCAGGCAACCCATTCCTCTGATTAGATTAGGATTTTAAATGCTTTCTCGAGTAGTTATAGTGATGGTCAGTGTACAGTATATTAGTAAGACTTGTTTAGATGGTGAATTCAGTGATGGATTAGTGTAGATTAAGCGGAGTGTAGTTTAGAATCGATCTCATTCTCTCTAATCAAATCAGATCAAAGAGATGTTTTTCCACCTCCATTTTGATTCACTCTTCTTCCTCTCCATCTCACAATCATGTTTACTTACTTCACTCGACAGTTTTATTCATAAATCACCTCACCTACTGACGATCAATTAGATCTGATGCTCTATAGCACCCAGATCTGATTGATCGCCAAATCCAATGGAGGGTGATTCCATTCATGTCATTAGACCACATCACCCTCCCTTGCATTTGTATTGAGTTGATTTGTTGATTCTCTCATATTTGTTTCAATTCTATATTTTTCAAAGTTTTGGTTGTTTATGGATAGCTAGAGCCAAGGATAATCAGTTCTCCTGATTTGAGGCTCTAGCAATGATTCACATGATCATTTGAGTAAGATTTGGACTCTAACATAAAGGATTTCAGTATATCCTTTTGGGTTTTAATTCAGATTGAAAGATACGAAGATTTGGGATTCATTTTTTATTAGAATGCATTTACTGATTGAAGGGAACCCCATCATGAGCCCTAACTACCCACATTTAGTTAGGTTTGATTGTTAAAAGCTCCTACTTAATCATCTGAGGGCTACAACTTCGCATCATTCTGATTTAACAAGAAAACAGGGAATCAGGGTTAATTCTATAATTTTAACAACACATCACAAACACAGATTAACCACGGGGTCACTCAGGGGTTAACTGAAGGTTAAATGAGCACAAAAGTAGAAAAAGTGGGTCAACATTGACAGAAACGGGGTTTCAAGTATTTCGAGAGTGAAAACAACACTAAAACCCTAATTATCAACCCACTAAAATTAAAGAGGTTCTGGTCAGGATAAAATTCATATAAAACTCCTAAAACTTGTTTAGAAATATTCTAAAAGGTTTAGTACCCTTGGTTTGACCATATGAATCTATTTTGACCTAGAATAGAGTTTTAGACGGGATTTTGCCCTAATTTGGGTTTCTATGAAAATTATCCAGTAAAACATGTTCAAAACTCAAATTCAAGTTCACCATTAGATTCCTTGGGTCCAAATTAAGTTAAGGCAAAAATTTGGGTCCAATCAGAGTCCATCTTGACCTAGTTTCCATTTTAGCCCTTTAAAACTCTATTTCTTACATTTAGCCCCTCAAGTTCCAAGTTTATTAAATTTGGGTACTTAACTTCTCATCCTTTTATTCACTTAGGTCCATACCACCATTGGTGTGAATTGAGCTTGGCAGCTGAGATTCGAGGGAGGATTCCTCCCTCCAATCAAAGCCAAATCTCTCCAAAATTAGAGAAATTAATCCTCAGAAGATCTTCAATCAGTTGAACCAACTCAAGAGCCTTAAATTAACCAATGGAGATCGGGCGAAATTGAAATTTCAGGGGAAGATTTTCCCCTGAAACCACAGCCAATTCAGCCTCTTTCCTTGCTCTTGAACTCGTTCTTGAGCTCTATAAAGAGCCCTTGACTCTAGGTTGACCTCCTCAACCAAGATTAAACCAAGAATCCTCTCTCCTCACCTTCTCTAGCCTCCGCACCTTGAGCTCTGACAAACTTCTCCAACCCTTTCATCCGACCGGCCAATGGTCAAATTGACCAGCCCTTCGTCCTCCCCTCTTCTTCGCGACCCTGACCAACCAAAGTCTGGCTGCTCTCCACCTCTCTTTCCTCGTCGTCGTACTGCCATCAACATTGCCTTCTCCAACTTGACCAACCACAACTGGATGACTCCGCTCTTCTCTCTATCCCTTAACCCCTTCTCTCTCTTCCTCTCCTTCTTTAGAACACACTTGCACCCTTTGCACTCACTTTTGACCACTCATTACACCGCACCACCTTCATCTTCCCCACGGTTGGAGAAACTCTAATGAGTTCACACGGTCGCTGCACACCACCAAACACACCATCATCACTCCTAAAACACTTCACACCACCTCACAGTTAAAAGCCCTAACCTAATTAGGGTGATTAACCCCTGATATCTTTGACCGGTCACCACACGCTTCCGCCACCTCCTCCAACTCTGACCAATCACAACACACCTCCAACCACCACCTCAAGATCACCATTGCACTCACCATCTCCTAGAAAAGCACTTGAACCAATTTGATTGGGTTGCGAGGCCATATTCGTGCTTTTTAAGTTTCGACGAAGCTCTGCCGCCGTCTTCATCTTCTCCAACCACGACTACCTCTCTCCAGCCCTCATTCAACCTGCTACAAGCCTCGTTCGAAGCAGCTCTATTTCTTGAAACCATCTGCACTAGAAATTGCAAAGGTGACCTCTAGATGAAGCCTTGATTTGATGAACAAATCTCTGTAGCTATGCTGGTTCGCGCGAGGGAAGGAGAGGGACTTTAGTCTAACATCAGATATTGACAAAGCTCGCATAGTGCATAAATTGAATTCATTGCATCGGCTTATTGCCTCAAATGCACGGGGGGTGAGATCCCCCACGCACGCCCCTACGTACATGTTGCACGTGCCCTCCCCCGCAATCATGCCTACGGGTCTGGGTTGGATTCGTTTACCTGTTTACCCAAGTACGGCTTAGGTCTGAAAGAGAATAATCTAAGGGGGAGGGTTTTACATTGTGGCCTCGAGATTCGTGCTTCTCCTCCCCCTCCCCATTCTCAGCACTTAGCTGTTCTGCTTGCCTCTTGTGCCTAAGAGGTTTCCCTTGTGACTCTGCTGTTATGCTGTGTTGCCTTAGCCTTCTACTGAGGCATGAGATAAGGCGTCTGAACCTTACACTATCGTCTGACTTGGTGCTTGATTGGTTCTACTCATTGGTTACTATTGATACATCTGCTGATGTGGAAATTTCCATTAGTGGTTGCAAATTAATGTTGGATTATTTAAGTTGATTAAGAGCTTAATTATAAGGTTAAAATTGGTTGTTCAAACCACCATTTTTAACTCGATCTTTTTGCGCTTTGATACCTGACTTTCTAGATATTCTTCTAATATATATTGAGCATCATTTTGATTCTATTTGCATATTCTACTCGATAATTATGATTAGTGATTGATTTGCTTAAATTACTCCCTGCAAACGGCCTCGGACTCACATCACATTTTTCGAGTTTACAAATTTAAATGATGTATTGCTTTTGTTGACTATACTATAACGCATATTTTAAAACTCGATGAAAGAGACGCAATACTGATTTAACTTCTTTCTTCATGCTGTCTATGACATAAGAAAGGCATTAGATCAAGAGTTTTCATGATTATGAGAGTTTTTAATCATGTTGGAAGGTTTATGATCATCTCTGAATTGGATTTAAATGTTTTTTGGGAGCTTAATGTAGATCTTTACTGTACATTGTCTATAGTGTAAGATGGAGATCTTATTAGGGTATTAGTGATTTCTGGAAGAATTAGTTGGATTTCCTTGAAATTCAGAGGTACTAGAAAGGAGTTTGAGATGATTAAATTTCAAGAGCATTTAATGAAGGTGTTAACATATGGATTTAATTTTTAAATTAGAATGAAGCATAATCAATTTTTATATGGTTGTTTAAACATGTGTCTTGACTCAAGAATCCCAAATCATCACATAAAAGGTTGTATGGCATCTACATTCTTTGGGATTAAAATCTTATTTCAATGGACCTAAGGATTTTCAAAACTTAAGGACGCCTAGTTTTAGTTGTTTCCTTCTACAAAGATACTCAAGACCCTTGAATCAAGTCTAATCTTCGCTACGGGCACTTACTTGTGTAGCTAAATCAGCTGCTAAAAATGGCAGCACATCTCAGCTGCTGAACTGAAAGTAGCAGCAACAACCACTAGTGCAGACTGTCTTGAGTTGGATTCAAAGAGTTTTAGCTAGGAGAGGATTCTATGTAGCTAACATGTGTATATGGTTAGAACACTTATGTACAAGCATTTATGTACTTTGATTGAATTTTAATTGCTTGTAATCTTGTTTAAATCCACTGTCAACTACATGTTCAAGGTCCAAACTATCCAAAATGTAGACTTGAATGAAATGGAATTGAAAATCTTGTTTAAACGTTTGAACATCTTTTATATGAAGTGTTAAATGTTCTTGAGTGCTTAAATACCTTTTCCTACTCTTTTTAGTGCCTTAGGTTCTTGTTGAAAAGACTCATTTAGGCCCAGTTTGGGCTTGATTGTAAATAAATAAAAATGATAAAAAAAATCACAAAAAAATAAAATAAACCTATTTTGAGTAAGATCGGGTATTTCTTTAGGTGTAGGCAAAGTTACAAAGTATTTTGAACCCCCAGCTTAGTAGAACATACCAGCTGATGGTTCGGTCTACTTTGAAACTTAATAGAAGAAACCAATTCAAAGACCCCAAAAGAGTTCTTCTCTCTCTTATCTCACTCTCTGTCTCATCTCCTAACAAATTGATACTCAGTGAGTCATCTTGATTCTTTTCTACTGAAAGTGAGATCGTCTCCTCAAGAAATGACTCAAAGATTAGATTTTCTAATGATTCTTCGCTATAATTTTCATCCCAATCAAAAGTGAATGCTTGGAGAGTGCCTTTTGAATCATAAAACTTGGATTCTGTAAAGGATTCATATTTCGAGTGGAGGTCACTCTCAATATCTACCAACATGTTAATGCGCCAAAATGTTAACGCCTGAAATCGAGGTCGGGATTTTTCTAGAATGAATTGAATCAGGCAACATAAGATGATTAATTCTAAGTATGAAATGCAAGTTGATCCTAATTGATTTTCTTTTTTTTTTACTTTTCTCAGAATTAGGGGCTTAAGGGAAAAGGAGATGAAATTTACCTACCTCTGGAGTATTTGATGCGCGGCTGATTCTCCTCAAATGAATCCCTTCACATATCACAACCGAAGGGATAGATCAAGTTAGTACCCAATCAGAAATTGTAATCAAAGAGATCAAATTGCACGTTGCTCCCCAGCAACGGCACCAAAATGTTAATGCGCAAAATCATGGTTTTAAAATCGCTTCGTTGTAATATAGCCAAAATAGCACGAAAAAAAATAGTATTTATAACTCGAAAGATCGTCAAGAAAGTCTGAGGTCAAATGCAGGGAGCAAGTGTTGCAATTAATCTCAAATATTACAATATAACCACAAAGATAAGCAATTTATAATGAAGAATCCATGCAAGAATGATGTATATATATGAATGCCAATGTCAAGGTGAAAAAAGATTAAGGTAAAATGGTGATTTAAATCACCAATTACCCCTTATAAAATAATATCAAATAAGTGCACAGTATCAATCAAATATTTTCCATGTAATATAAGCAACCAATATAGCCATAGGAACACAGAACCAGCAAAATCAGATGACAGATAAGGCACTCAGACTCCTTAACAGTAGAGGCTCAAGGTCCTCTCTTCTTCTCTTCAAGCCTCAAGGAGAGGCACAGCACAGAGGCACGAAGAGCCTCCCAGCAACTAAGTGTAGAGAGGGCACAGCTGAGGGCAAAACCCCCCCTCTCTTTCTCTTTCCTTCTCTTTTTTCTCTCAAAGACCCGGGGTTAGTTGGGTTATCGGGTGGGTAACTGGATCCTAAATGGGGCCAGACCTACGTGCGTGACCACAGGCGAGGCGTGAAGATGCGAGGAGGTGCGTGAAGTGGGGACCCGACCCTCAGTGTTCTCGGGCGAAGGGGTACGAACAAGAAAATAATTTATGCACCCTCTTCCACTCCTCAATCCACGATGTGGGACTAAGTTGTCCATTGTTCTTCACGTGCGAGCATTAGCTGAGGATGCAGTCAATTGGAGTAGAGGGGGTGCTCAATGATCCCCATGGAGAGCCTGGATCTGCACTTGGGTGAATTCTACCTCGCCTGGAGGTCTTACTTGGAGCAACTAAAGCAAGAACATGGCTTTTAAGTCTCTTGAAGCTGCTCGTTAATGGTGGTGATGACTTGTGAACCTAAAACACTAAGCATGGCCTTGCAGCCTCATTAGACAAGCTCTGGAGAAGTGCAAAGATGTAGCAAAGGTAGTGGTGGCGGTGGCATGTCGTGAAAGTGGTCGGAGATGGCTGGCGGACGCGAAAAATGAATGCGGAGGATGGGTTGTTCGGTGGAGTATGTGAGCGGCCAATCCCCTCCATTTCTTGAGAGGTTTTAGTCAGTGGAGCATGGTGGAGGTTTCTGGACTGGTGGTGGGCATTTTCGTGGATTGTAGCAGTGGGAATGTCTCACCGGAGGTACACCGGTGAGTTAGAAGACGGAGGTGGATCAAGTGCATCGGAGGTTGAAACGGAGTTGTGGTGGCACGATGATGATGAGTACATGCTAGGGAGTCAAATAAACTAACTAACGGATGACAAGGAACAAAGTTGGCACCTGGTCTGGTGTGGCTGACGTTGGAGGAGATGAATGCTTCGGTGAGATAGAACGGTGACGACGGAGGGTTAGAGGCACCTCACTAGTATTAAAAGGTGTAGAAAGACGAGGGTAGTTGGAACCGACCACCTATGGTATGTGGTGGCCGGCGAAGATGCTGGGGGAAGAAGGTCGCCAGAGGTGGAGGAAAGAAGAGGATTTTGGCTCAAAAGTTTGCTAAGGTGGTAAGGCAAGCGAGGGAGGTCCTTTATAGGCCCTAGAGTGAGCTTCCAAGATTGGAAACAAGCTTGAAGAGCTCAAAAAATCTGATTTTAGGACTTCGGATTTCCAAGAGTTCGCATAAACTCTTGGACGGTTTTGGGAATGTGGGATTGAGCTCAAATGGAAGGGGATCTCGTTAGGAGTCCTCCTTCCATTTTTAGGAGAGATTCGCTACAGATTCAAGGAGAAAAGCTCAATTGAAACCTTCCATGTATGGACGAAAGGTTCCAATGGTGGCATGGGACTATTCGTGAAAAAGATGAAGAAGTTAGGGCACTTTTTGTAAGATTTTCAAAAGTTGAGGGGCACTTTGTAAGAAAAAGAGTCAGACCAGGATTAAAATGTAAACTAGGTAAAGATGATCTTAAATTGGGCCCAAATTTTGGTACAAATCTAATTTAGACCCAAAGAATCTAAAGGTGAAGTTAGATTTTGGTTTGGACTAAGTTTGGCTGGGTAATTTATGTAAAAATCTAAATTAGGGTAATTGTCTATCTGAGACCATTTTAGGTCAAAATGGGTTCAGATGGTCAAAGCAAGGATATCAAACCTTATGGAATATTTTTCTATGATTTTTAGAAGGTTCAGATGAATTTCATCCTGACCAAAACCTTAGTTAATTAAGTGGATCTATTTTTAGGATTTCAGATATCCATTAATTCTTGAAATACGTGAAAACTAATTTCGTTCTACAAGGACCCTCTTATTAGACATTAATGATCATTTGACCTTTAATTATCCCTTGGAATACCCCGTGGTTATTCTGTACTTATGGAATGCTGTTAATTTTGCAGAAATAACCTTGTATTCTTCTCTTCTTTTCAAAACAGGATATGTGCCCTTAGGACCTTCTGATGGATATGTAAAAGCTTTTATCAATCTTATCAGATCAAATTGAGCTAGTTATAGCTCATGATGGTGTTCCCATCAATACTGTACATTTATAAATATTAATTTTAAATATTTTCAACCTATTTATAACATATTTATATTGTATAGTAGTATTTATAAAGTAAATATGTATATACCTATTTAAAACGTGTATTTAAATGTAAATGAATTAAAATAAAATATCTAAAATAAAATAAAAATGTGTAATAAGAACCTTATTTTATAAATTAACTATTTATAAAGTTAATTACATGATTAATTTAACAATTTGTACATTAATTAAGAAATTAAACCTTAATTTAACTTGTATAAATCCCTAACTTTAACTAATTTTAATATATAATTATATAAATTAAAATCCTAAATTAATTGTACAATTATATAGCCTTATATAAGGGCTTTCTAAAATTGTAAATTAATTAAAATTTGAAATTAATTTCGGCCCTCAAATCGAGGGCCAAAATCTCAAAATCAGGACGCAACTCAACGCAATCCAACGCGTAATTGACTGTCGTAGAAGATGCCACATCATGGAGCTCAGACCGCTTAACACCATATTTAAGGTTTTTTGTGAGATGCTACTTCAGTCGATAGTTCTAGGTGCATGTACCCCTTACCTTCCACTCTCTGATCCAAGGTCATTTGAGCATATACTGAGAAATGAATTGGTGTGTGGGTCGGGGGCTTGTGCACTTTGTTGGGCCTACTATGTGCTTGTATTGAGCCCGAAATGAAATAGATTAAAATGCACATTAATAGAACTAGGGCCGACTTAGTAGTGGTTTGGTCCCAACCCATTGGAGTGCTGTGTATCCCATAAAAGGCCAGTCCACCCACTAAAAAAATTAATTTTTGTTAGAGTGAATAGTAACCTAAGTCTTGAAAGTGTAGAAAGTGAGCGGATGAGCGACTAAGGGTTGGGAGCTCTGCTGAGCATCTAAGTGTTAGAAGTGCTTGTATGTATGTATGTATAGTATGTATACGTATATAGTACATATGTATGTAATATAATATATATGTATATGTATAATAAATTAAATATATATAATATATGTATATGGATGTACACACACACATATATATATAAGTAGAGTGTAAATAGAGTACTGTTATAAATATATAAATAAACTGTAAGGCTTTAAACATACGTATCTGTCACTGTAGATATATAGTTATGTTAGTAAACTTAGTCTTTTGCCTTAAGTTAGACATATTTTTTCCAAGGCTATAGCAACATATATATATGTTACTGTACATATAGTGTATGTTATGAAAGGTTAATATTATATGTTGGTATATTTAGTTTGGTGTATATTAGTAGTTATTTTTGTACCTATACTTAGATATTATTTTGAATAGTTGTATGTAACTTAGTGTAATCATACATAGTTTTATGATGCTTGTTTAGTTGTAAATATATTTAAGGCATTGTAGTGCATATTAATTGATTCTTTTGTACATAATTTGTTTTTTGAAAAGGATTTTTTTGTACATAATTGACTAATTCATTCATTCTTTGATTCATTAATTCATTTTGTAAATATAATTGACATTTTTAGAATAAAAGAACATTTTTGGAACATAGAGAGTGATGTATATCAATAACTACCTCTTAGTGAACGACCTGCAATGAAAAAGTAAAAATTAAGTAAATAAATAAATTGATGCAACATTTGTTTACATTGTAACATCTATACTACGATAATGACACCATTAAAACTTCATTTTTAACATGCAGATGGTTTTCTCGATCACTCACTGCCAACCACGTCCATCCACAACCAAGCTCCAACCATTGCCCAACCGTGCTCATCTTTGACCACCTTTGACCCCAGCAGTAGCGTAACCTCCTCTGCTCACCACCCCTCTGCCTACGATAGCAGCAACGACGAGTTTCTTCAACCGCAACCCCAACTACTCCTCCCTTTCCTCTCTAATCGCATCGCATTCTCACCACTGGTAGCGGCTTCAATAGCAGCCATGACCACGACCATTGCATCCACCACCGTGAGTTCCTCCTGTGCCACCACTACGACTCTATTCACAATCGCTCACCTCCACTCCCTCCGACCCACGTGGTGACAGTGCATGGGCCAACTCTCTATGACCATGAGTTCCTCACTGCAGGCGAGACCATGTTCTCTGTGACTGTTCATCACTAGGGTCAGTGGTGACAACACCGACTTCTCCACAGTGACTTCACCTACTGCATTTGTAATCGCATCTATGACTGTGTGCTCTTCCTCAACAACTCTTCATCAACTGTGTTCGCCCCGACGTCACCGTACCGCATCCATAATCGCTCTCACTATGATTTGCCGCATTTGTTTTTATTTTCTTCAGTTCAATTTTTTTCGTAGATTAATTGGAAATCATTGCTTATCATTTTTATACTCATATACGGAACCTGTTTGTGCGAATTTGCCTCCTTGTGGAGACGACATATTTTTCTATGGTTCATTATAACTTGATTTTTATATGGATGCATATTTAACTGTATATTTTAGTTGATTACATATTTGATGTGTTCTTATTTGACTATATTTTTGTTTGGGATTTTTTCCACCACGCTTTGTACTATGATGACGTGTTATTTTCTGATATTATCTACAAAAAGTGAAAAAGTCCCAATCAATGGGTTTGTATTGATTATCAAAAGTTAAACTCCGTTACAAAGGACCACTTTCCTCTACCATCCATTGATCAAATTCTCGAGAAACTAGCTGGTAATAAGTTCTATTTTCTGTATGGTTACTTCGGATATAACAAGGTAGCGATTCACCCCGAAGACCAAGAGAAAATGACTTTCACCTACCTCTTCAGAACCTTTGCTTTCCGAAGGATGCCATTTGGCTCTGCAATGTACCCACGACTTTTCAGCAATGCATGCTAGCCATCTTTTCCAAGATGGTAAGTGATTATATGGAGGTATTCATAAATGAATTTTCCATCTTTGGTGAAACCTTTGAGGCATGTTTATATAATCTGTCAAAGATTCTGTGATGATGCATCAAAGTTAATCTAGTCCTCAGTTGGGAAAAGAGCCACTTTATGGTCCCTGAGGGCATTGTACCTAGCCACCTTGTATCTGAGTGAGGTATCCAAGTAGACCAAGTAAAGATCAATCAAATTTCAAATCTACCAATTCCCGACTCAGTTAAGGGCATCCGATCATTCCTCACCTGAGCACTTACGAGCCTCCTCACAAAAGACACGATTTTTGAGATGGATGAGGAGTGTATCTTAGCATTTTGTACTTTGAGAGACAAAGTTACACAGGCTCCTATCCTGCAACCTCCGATTGGAACTTACCTTTCAAGATCATGTGCGATGCATCTGATTATGCAGTAGGAGCTATTTTAGGGCAAAATATCAAGAAAAATCCTGTAGTGATTTACTACACTAGCAATACAAAATGATGCACGAAGGAATTACACAGTTACACAGAAAGAGTTGCTAGCAATAGTCTTTGGATTAGAGAAATTCAGATCCTATATCCTTGGTTCTCGAATTATCGTGTACTCTGATCACTCTGCGATCAAACACCTTTTATCAAAGGACACAAAACTTAGGTTGATTAGATGGATTTGGCTTCTGCAAGAATTTGACCTAGCAATTTGTGATTAGGTGAGACGACAGAATGTTGTTACCGACCACCTTTCCCACCTTCCTTCTGAGAGTATCAAGACTTCACCTACCACTGAACACTTTCTTGATGAGCATCTTCAGACTATTTCTACTGATCTTCCTTGCCATGCCAATATTATAAACTATTTGGTCATGCATCAATTCTTATTTGATTGGGATCAAAATCGTAAATCACGAGTCATATCTGAGGCCAAATACTATTTCTGGGAAGATCCTTATCTTTTTCGATTTTGCAATGATCAGATCATCAGGCGATGTGTATTTTCTTTAGAGTTCAACTCTATTCTCTCTTTTTGTCATGACCAGGCTTGTGGCAGTCATTTCTCATGATGAAAAATCACTGCGAAAATTCTACAAAGTGGGTTTTATTGGCCTACTCTTTTTGCAGATTCACAGACTTATTGTAAGGCATGTAGTCACT
This sequence comes from Thalassia testudinum, assembly GCA_037157565.1. Classification (NCBI taxonomy): domain Eukaryota; kingdom Viridiplantae; phylum Streptophyta; class Magnoliopsida; order Alismatales; family Hydrocharitaceae; genus Thalassia; species Thalassia testudinum. The sequence continues at coordinate 102,205,657 of JAZHRO010000024.1, read as the reverse complement.
ACCAAACTCTTGGTAGCATGTCACATAGAGACATGATGCCTCCAAACCCGATAGTTGTTTGTGAAGTATTTGATATCTAGGGCATTGACTTTTTGGGTCCCTTCTCATCCTCTTGTGGCTTCGAGTACATTTTCTTGCTATTGATTATGTACCTCATTGGATCGAAGCCGTACCCACTTGCACTAATGATCACAAAGTTGTTATTTCGTTCATTCAAAATTATATCATCTCGCATTTTGGGGTACCACGCATGATTATCTTTGATAAGGGATCCCACTTCATTAACATTGAATTTAGAAATCTTCTTAGAAAATATGGGGTTGCTCACCGCATTGCTATACCTTATCATCCCCAAACTAATGGGCAAACTACGGCCTCTACTCGAGAGATCAAAAAGATCTTTCAAATGACAATCCATCCCAATAGGAAGATTTGGTCTTTTCGGTTAGACGAGATAGCCCACAAGACACCCATAGGCATGTCACTATATAGACTTGTTTACGGGAAACCCTATCATCTTCCCATAGAAATTAAACATAAGGCCTATTGGGCTATTAAAGCCTACAATCTTGACCTTGCGAAGGCTGGTTATCATTGTAGGTTGCAGCTTAGCGAACTTGAGGAAATCCACAATGATTCCTATGAAAGTTCCAAGCTGTATAAGGAAAAGTTAAAAGCCTTCCACGACAAACATATTTCCCGCAAATATTTCGCACCTGGCCAGAAGGTGTTGCTCTTTGATGCCTGCCTAAAGCTATTCCTAGGGAAGCTTAGCTCTAAATGGATTGGTCCATTTGAGGTTGCACGAGTCTTCGACAATGGAGTTATCGAAATTACTGAACCCAACAAAAATCAACCCATCAAAGTTAATGGTCAACGCCTTAAACCTTATCTTGAAACACACGCCTTGGGTCCTGTTGGAGATTGCTACATGTTCCATTAGTGTTTTATTTAAGTTTACACCTAGTTGAAAGCGTAAAACTTAGCATCTATGTATAGCTGTTTCCTATTTTTCCCATCTTTGTCTACGTCTACACTTGAGCATGTGCTTTATCAGATCACTTCTTTCTTAGTTACTCTTCACCTAGTGTGACTAACCCTTCTGACTTTTGTCATAGTAGAAATCATCCACTTTTAGATCTGTTGATCTCCTCTATACGACTCATTCCATCACCCTATACTAAATGAAGTGTAGAGTCTTTTTCACCCTTCTTTACAATAAGGACATTATAAATTTTGGCATGCGAGTGTAAAGTGAATCTTAATACTTTAAGTGTAGGAGTAGGCAAAAGAAGAAAAATATTGAAAAAATATAAAAATTTAAAATTTTTGAAAACACATAAAAATTTAAAAACAAAAATAACAACAATATTTTCTTTTTATAGGGGATTACATTTATATTATAAGAAGAATTTTGGAAGAAAATTGTTAAGGACCTTATTTAATATTTATAACTTAATAATTTAAGAGTTAAGAATTCTTAAGGTCAGAAATAAAAAAAAAACAAATATATATATATTTATATTGCAAATAGTGAGAGTAGTGAATCCCGACTTTGGACTTTGTCTTGAATATCTTTTCAAAAGACGTATTTGTTTACAACTTTTGACACAGGGTTTTTTTGAGTTGGAAATCTAAAACCCTACTATGCGATCTGTTTTCCCGCTTGTCACTCTGAAATAGAGTAACTAACATGTTATTAATTCCTATACAAGACTTAATTTTTGGAATTAAATTGTAACTTTCTTAGTCAATAAGACTAGGGTATGTCCTTTTGATTTTTGAATATCTATTTTTATCACCAAGTTGAGTAAAGAGACTAGATACTTAGAGTTAATCAATTAAAGAGGTTAGTTGAATCCTTAACCATAAGGTCTAACGGGCTATAGATAGCTTAATCAGTCAAGGACATTCAACTAGACTTGGCCAGTTATGTCTTGACAGATTCTGCAGGTTGATACTAATGGTTTAAGGGACATGAATGTGAAAGGCTTTGTTGTCCACTTTCTAGTTTGCAAGCTAAGTAACCTAAGTGTCCAAATTTCACATACATTAGAACTGTCTTACAGGCATCTAAGACCACGAAAACAGAGAGATCAAGAGATCGATTCTATATCCTCTTTAGTCCAAGGATTTTAGCAGGGCAGCTCTTGAAAGGGTGAAGGATGCGTCACTCAACTAGAAAAAGGACTTGGAGATTTTACTTAGTAGTAAGAAAAATGAGAAGGCGAAGAAAAATATATATATGATAGAAAAATATATGCACCTTGCAATAATGCACCTCGATACAAATGGGTGCTTATGCAATTTTATCCTCCAAATAAAGCATCTCATTACAAATGGATACTGCTCTCCATCAATAAAAATAACTCAATCCAAATGGGGTGTTTTAACCTATAGAAAATGGATTAGAAAAATATGGAGATAAAAGTTAGGAATAAGAGACCCAGTGGTCCATCGGGAAGATATACACCAAGAGTGTTGACCTTAGGATAAAAATAGGTGACGAGAAAGTAACCAAATCTGAGTAAGGCCAAGCCAAAGGCTTGAATTGGAATAACTTAGATTGGGATCTTGATGTCTTGAGATTTGGAGTTTTGCAACTTTGGATGCTTGTAGTATGAGTCTATTTCACTTACATGGACATTTTAACCTCATAGTGGGCAATGAAGCCTGAGAAATCAGGTTTTGGAGACTAGCAGTTGAGGCCTAAAGGAGACAAATTAACAAGGCTCTAGGTCTAGAAGTTCGTCCTTGATGATATGGACTGGCTGGTTTAAGGATTTTACTTTCTTTCTGAATTTGGTTGATAAATGGTGTTTAGTTAATTTACAAAAGCTTAGTTTGGTAAAAATCAGAATTCATGAGCTTAAGTATTGGCATGTGTGTGTTGAATTTTTGAGTTAGAATTTGATTTCCAATTTTTGATTCCTGTTACATTACCCATCTTGACCTCTTTGATTTCTAGGGTTTAGAGTGGTATATAGAGAATAAAATTGGTATCAAATATTCTGTTGTAGATTTGAATTCCCGTGAAAAGTCTATTTTTCACGAGTACATGTTTTGAAGGATATTTAGGGTTATGAGTCTGTTGTAAGTGGATTCCCGTTAAAGGCTCTATTTTATTTATGGATACTTATTTATAATAATACAAAAACATAAAAAGAAAAATCTTAAAAATTTTCTGACCTAATCATTCCTTTATTTAAGAATTAATTATATTTTATTTAATCACCCTAGTGTTCAAATCATCATATTCATTGTTAATTTTGCTAGGGACTAACAGAACTTTGGCTTGGGGGTATGATGAGAAACTCATCATAGCTCCTAATTTACCCTAATTAGCTAGTTTCCTTAGCTAATTAATATTGAATAACATTAATATAGGGTTAATTATATAATAAAGATAAAATAGCAAGGAACTTGAAATTATGTTAAAATAACTTAATTAAGGTTTAATTAGTGTTAAATTAGGTTTAATTAGTTAATAGGGCTCAAATCAAAACCATAAAGCTATAAATAGAGCTTTATATATATATAACTTATATCTATAGTTAATAATTAACTCAATAATGTAAGTACTAAAATAAATATAGATAAAATGGGCAAAAATGTAATTTCATGGCATAAATATGCTATTTACATTATTTACTTTTATAGGAAAAAGTTAAAAAAGAAATAAATTAAAATAAGCCATTAAATTCAATGTTACATTTATGCCTTATCTTTCTTATCAATCGAGTCATTTTCCCTTCAATCAGGTCCTTCACTATTTACACATAGGTCCCTGTGCATGTTAATGGACGAGAGAGGAGTTTTAAAATGCGTGTTCGTTGTAGTACACTCCTAAATCACACAACAAGACATTTAAATTTATAAACTTAGAATCTAAAGAGAGTTCGAGGTCGTTTGCTGGGAGCAAATATAGAACTCACGCATTAATCTTCATTTTAGAATCAATTAGCATAATAAACTGAGAACAATAAAAGATATGCAATGAATACAACTTGTCAGCTTGTAATTTAAATGATCATGAGATAAAAAGAATAGAAAAGATAAAATAATGGTGATTTGAATCACCAATTATTCATCTTAATTAAGCACATATCTCATACTCAAATTATTCAAATAATTTAGCAGTACTTTCAATCGATTTAATCAATGTTAACTTAGTATTTAAATAATTCAACAGTGCTTAGAACCAAATCAGACCAGACGTTGCCTTCACAGAACAAACGACTTAACAGAGCATAGCAGTGTGCCTCACAGAAGGCACACACAGATGCAAGGCTCTTCAAGAGCCCTTCTCTTTCTTCTTCTTCCTCTCAAGCCTTTCCTTCCTCAAGCAAACGGCAAGGTTAACACTTCAGAGGCTAAGTGTATGCCTCTCCTTCCCCTTAGTACAGGGGCACAAGAAATTCAAAGCAAAACCCTCCCCCTCCTCTCATAGATCTCTCTTTACTCTCTCTCAAACCCGGGTGTAATTGAGCACTTAGTCAAGTTATCAGGCCATGAACAGGGACCAGGCCTGTAGGCATGTGATCACAAGCGAGGTGTGCATAAGCAGGTGAGCAGGGACCTGACCCCCGGTGTTCTTGAGTAGACAACTCATTTCACAAAAACATGATATACTGCGTTGGTTGCTGGTAGCTCCATGATGTGGCACTAAAATGCCACCCTTCCTTCGCACAAGTGCAGCAGAGGGTGCTTTGTCAAATTGAGGCAATGTCCAGGCTGGCGGCTTTGATTTGAGGACCTGGGAAGGGTCCTGGAGCTAAACCACAGTGCCTGGGAGTGTTAATGCTGAAGAACATGACAGGAGGAGGGCAGACGAGGCTAGAGAAGATGGTGGCAGTGGCGAAGTGACAATGAACACCTGAAACAAGAAATAAGGTGTCAAGGCCACATCAAAATAGTTAAAGAGGTTCGCCAAGTGTTGGCGAAGGTGATGGTAGTGGCTGCGTGGCATTTAGGTGTGCATCGTGGTCGGGCAAACTCAGGGAAAGTGTTCAAAGGTGTGCGTGTTCGGTAAGGGTTTGGAGTGATGAACCGTGAAATAGGAAGAGGGGTTTTGTTCGCGGAGGTGTGGCGAAGCTTTTGGGAGTGGTAGCAGGGTGTTTGGTGGTTTGTGGAGTCGAGGAGGCCTCACCGGAGCTCGGCCAGAGTGGAGGAAGAAGGTGCTCACGGTCGAGGGCGAGTTGTCAGTCGAAATAAGAAGGGAATGGGATAGGAAGATTTAGTAGTAGAAGAGGGAGAAGATAGGACCTAAATTACTAGACGAAAGGGGGAGGGAGGCACCAACTGTGATTGGCCAACGTCAAAGATGATGAATCCTCTAGTGGAATGGGCGGTGACGACGAGGGGATCTGGGAGCTCCTGCTGTGGCTGGCAAGGAGTAGAAGAAGGAGATGAAGACGTTCCCACTACCTATGGTATGTGGCAACAGGTGAAAATGGAGGTTGGAGAGGAGTCGCTGGAGCTATAGTGGAGGTGGTCGGAGAGAGAAGTTGAAGAATTGAGGCCTGAGCCGAGCTAAGGAGCGAGGTTAAATGCTTTAGGGGCTTTTATAGAACTCTTGGTCGAGCTCAAATTAGGAAAATCGCAAGCAAATTTTGAGGATTAGGAAAGTTTAGAACGTGAAGAATTAAGCTCTATTGGAGCCTACTTTCTTCAAAATCAAATTCCCAACTTGGTTCAAACGTGTTCCCACTGTCTAAAAACTAATCCCTCCAAAATTGGAGGGATTTGGTGATGATTTCGAGATGTTCTTTCTTGATTTCAGTCGATGTGATGGGTTGATTAGGAAACCTTGGAGATGAAGGTGGTAGGGGCCATTTGGTGAAGAATATGACAAAGTTGGAGGGCTAATAGCAAATAATTCAAAAGCTAGGGGCTTGATTGAGTGACATAGACAAAAGCTAGGGGGCTAATCGCAAACTAGGTCAAGATGAGCTCTGATTGGGCCCAAATTTTGGTACAAACCTAATTTGGACCCAAGGAATCTGATGGTGGGGTTAGATTTCAGTTTTGATCAAGTTTGACTAGGAAATTTACCCAAAAACTCAAATTAGGGTAGAATTTCGTTTAAGACTCTATTTGATGTCAAAATGAGTTCTAAAGGTCAAATCAAGGGTACCAAACGTCAAGGAATATTTTTATATGAATTTTAGAAGGCTTAAATGAGTTTTATCTTGACCATAACCTCTGTAGTTTAAGTAGGTCAGAAATTAGAGTTTCGGGTGCTATATTGGTTCTCAAAATGCATGAAACCTCATTTCTGTCTACATGGACCCACTTATTGATCTTTAATGCTCACTTGACCTTCATTTCATTCCTAACAAACCCCTTGGTTATTCTGTGTTCATAATATGATGTTAGAACTATAGAACTAACCTTGATTTAGTGTTTTACTCTCAGAAAATGATATGAAAGGAATTATGACTCTCAGGCAATTATGTTGGAGATTTTGTCACTTGATTCTATTTAATTAAAGCTAGTTATGGCTCATGATGATTTTATCATCATACCCCCATGCCTAACTTTTTCCAGTCCCTTAGCAAAAATCCTATGGATCAAACCAGGTTTCTAGATCGGATGTAACCGTCAGGATTCTTTACTAAGCTTTATCTCTAGAAATCAGATCGGACAAAAATGTTAGGATGAAATCGTCATTGTTTAGGAAATGTGTCGTAGTATAGGATAAAATCGCTCAAATCATTTAAATTTATAAGCTCAAATTCAGAAAATAGAGTCTGAGGTCGTTCGCAGGAAGCAAAGATGCAATTTAAATTCACTAATCTCACAAAATATAGGCAATTGAAGTCAATGATATTGAAAATGATATTTTAATAAGAATTAGAATTATAGTGCAAAAATATTGGGTTAAAATGGTGATTTAAATCACCAAATTAACCCTTAAGTTTAAAGCTCACAACCACTTAAATATTTGAACAGTAAATCACAACTATTAATCTTTGTCAACCAAGTTATTCAAATAACACCATAGTAACCAGCAAAAGGCCTCAGACGATGGGCAAGGCTTCCAGATGCCTTAAGAGGCGCAAGGTCCTCTCCTCTTCATGCCTCAGAAGAGGCACAGTAGTACTATGCGTGTAAGGCACAAGGGCCTCATGAAGCTCAGGGACGCTATGTCCTGAGAGGACATGAGGGCACAAGAGCAAAACCCTCCCCCCACTCTTTGATTCTCTATCTTCTTTCTCAACTCAGACCCAGGTGAACGGTACCTCGTAATCGGGTATACGGTCAGAGATCCAGACCCACCGACGTGAAGGCGGGCGAGGAGTGCATGGCTCGTGCGAGAGGGGACCCGACCCCCACGTCTTGGGTGAGGGGTCGGTATACACTTTTCCTTTTATACACGATCGTGAGCCCTCCCATTTACGTTGTGGGACTAATAAGGTCAGCTTCTCCCTTCACGCAGCAACAGCTAATGAATGCTCTGATTGGGGACAAAGACGATGCCTGCTGCTACAATTGAAGACCTAGAGGGTTTCCTGGGAGTAATCTGCAACAATTGGAGTCAATAGCACAGAGGAACATGGCTGGGAGATGACAGACGGAACCGGAGGAGGTGGCGGCAACAGAGCTCCAGTGGTGACCTGAAACACACACTATGGCCTCTCAGTCCGGTCAAAATAGCTCAGAAGGATTGCCTGAATGTGGCAAATGTGCTGGTAGTGGTTGCACGCGGTGCGGAGGTGTGTGCATGCGTGGTGAAGTCGATGAAGGTGCATAAAGGTGGTGGAGTTCGGTGAGGGTTTGGAGTGGCCAATAGCCCTAATATTATTAGAGCTTTTGGTCACGGGAATGCAGCGGAGCTTCTGGAAGTTGTGGAGAGGTGATTGTGCAGTGGATCAAGCGGAGGCCTTCACCGAAGCTTGGCCAAAGCGGAGGGAGATGATGGTGGTTGTGGTTGTGTTGGTGGTCAAACCTAAGAACTAAAGGGTTGGAAAGGATCAGTAAGGGAAGGGGAAGAGATAGAGGGACTTAGGGAGAGAGATGATGGGAGGAATGCTCTAGTTGTGATGCACTGGAGCCAGAGAAGATGATGTTGTCAGCGATACGGTGGTGATGAAGGAGAGGGAGAGGCGGTCATGCTTTGGCAGGCGACGATCGCAAGGATGAGGGAAGGATAATGGGCCAACCAATTTGACTGTTGGCCTGCTCAATGAATAGGATGGAGGAGCTCGCTGGAGATGAAGGTGCGAATGGCCGGAGGAGAAGATGAGGGATTTCTAGTGCTAGACTTTGCTAATAAGCTTGGAGTCGTGAAAGGGGCCTATTTAAAGATTTTAGAGAGGCTTTCAAGCTTGGAAACAAGCTTTGCAAGCTCTAGAACTTAGGGATGAAAAGATCCCTGAATTTTAGAGCATGCACATGAGGAATCTAGGGCAAATCAGGGTCCAATTCTTGGTCCAATTAGTAGAGAATCTCTCAAGGATTCTCCCTTTCAATTTTGGAAAGGTTTAATTGAGAATCGAGCAAGAAATCCTCACTTGAATCTCAACGGAGCTACTGCGTTCACACCAATGGCGGTAGGGACCATTTTGCAAGAAATGATGACAAAGTTATGGACCTGATTGCAAAGATTTGAAAAGTTAGGGGCTTAATTGAGAGACAGAGTTTAAATGGACTAAAATGCAAACTAAGTCAAGATGGACCTTTATTGGGATACAATTTTGGAACAAACCTAATTTGGACCCAAGGAATCTGATGGTGTGGTTGGATTTCAATTTTGACCAAGTTTGACTAGGTAATTTACACAAAAATTTAAATTAGGGCAAAATTCTGTCCGAGGCTCTGTTTGAGGTCAAAATGGGTTTCAAAGGTCAAATCATGGATACCATATCTCAAGGAATATTTTTCTATGAATTTTAGAAGGTTTAGATGAATTTTATCTTGACCAGAACCTCTGTAATTTAAGCAGGTCTGAAATTAGGGTTTCGGGTGCTGTATTGGTTCTTGAAATGCGTGAAACCTCGTTTCTGTCTGCATGGACCCACTTATTGATCTTTAACGCTCACTTGACCTTCATTTCATCCCTAACAAACCCCTTGGTTATTTTATGTTCATGATATGATGTTAGAACTGCAGAATTAACCCTGATTTAGTGTTTTACTCTCAGAATGAATATGAAGGGAATTACGACTCTCAGCGATTATGTGGGAGCTTTTGTCACTTGATTTTGATTAATTAAAGCTAGTTGTGGATCAAGATGATGTTATCATCAGTGCATAGCTTCCTTCCTCTCTTCATCTTCATGGATGGCCCATGACCTCTGGTTTCTGCACCACCCCGATCACCACCTATCCAACATTGCATAGCCACTGTAGCTGCCATCCATGTTCCTGTCACCTCCTCTTCATCCCATGGTCCGGATGAGTCTTTAATCCTATTTATCCTAGGTGAACAACTTCACCAGCATTGGAGACGACACCAGAGGTTACGATGAAGCTAGACCCTATTTCGTCAAGATACCTCCCCCTAAAGCTTTGCCACCACCTATAAATAGAGCTCTATACCTCTGATCTCCATTAGCAACTCCCTTCCCTCTCACCCAACCCAAGTTGTTGATAGGCTATTCCTTCCTACTCCAATGACTTCCTCCAATCTTCTTTAAGCGAGGTGATGTAGCGAAAATTCGTTGCGAAAAGAATTGTGTTTAGAAAACCCGTTGTTATAGTGCGATTCGCAAGAATTCCATCAATCAAATAATTTTTTACCAAAACTCAAAATGAGTCCTGGGTCGAACTCAGGGAATCTACGTCAATTTGAAATCCGCAGTTATATGTTTTTGTAATTTTTGTTTATAGATGAGACATTCACAATGATTGCTATTCTACTTGCAATATAAACACTAAAATTATAAAGAGAGAGAGAAAAATAACTTTTATACTAAGAACAATGTCATTACAACTACAACTAGAAAGTGGGAAATCTAATCTAGAAAGCGATAAAGAGAAAGGGATGAGAAGTTATCCTCCTCAATGGCTGCTTGGAGGACGAGCTGGATGGACATTTCCTGGAAGAAGGAGAGTGAAGATAGAGGATGGATCGAGAAGAATCGGGGGTGACGTAGGGCGTCGGCGTCGCGAGATCCACTTCCAGAACAAGGACGAGAAGACGGCTGGCGAGAGCTCCAAGAAGGGGATGAAAGGTGGAAAAAATTGTATTTTTACTCTAGCGGAGCTTCTCGTAGCTTGGGAGCACTAGAGTGAGCTTTAGAACTTGAGTTTTTAGCTCTTAAAGAGGGGGAGAGATGATGGAAGGGATGAAGAAAATGTGGAGGGCATAGAGGGCTTTTTATAGGTAAGGTTTGAGGGCAAAAAGGACATTTTAAGCTTTAAAATCATTAACTTAGGGTCGTTAGTTACAGATGTAGCTGTTGCTAAAGCTAAGCATCGTTGAAGATGCATGGAGGGAGGAGGCCCATCAGATCTTGATCATATGGCTTGAAGCACACGTCGCTTCGTGCGTGCGTTACACGCGACGAAGGGGCACCTACTCTTAATCGTTCGATCGTGAATGGATGGCCAAGATCACGTGCAATTCGTCTTCAGATCATGCCAACGGCTTCACATACGATTGCGTGTGCAATCGTGCATGATTGCACACGTAAAATGCGGTTCTCCATCCAGCGCTTAAGAAGGTGCCATGTCTCACTTGCATAGCTGCTTGATCGCAATCGCACGAGCGAATTTCACCCATGCTGTAAATTTGAGGAGCCCGCGTCTGTTAGTTGCGGTAGCACGGCCGGCCGTTGCGCCATGCTGTTGGAATGTCGCGCAGAGGGTTTTGTGCTCAACCGCTCAGGGCCATTGGATCTTCATCCAATGGCCGCAAGCATTCGTTGATTGAGCCTTCAGAAGTTGAGCGGAGGGTTGCAGGCAGGTTTGGATGGTACCACGTGGCACCATCCTAGTTGTCCATCTTCATATGCCCATAGGTGGTGCCACAGATGTCGAATTGGACCGATTTTCGCACCGTTGGGCTGCGATGGTCGATCCGAACCCATCTGTGTGGTTGGATTTTTCATCTAAGTTACAAATTTACACCACTTGGCCCCTTGACATCTAATCTTTCTCAGATTGTATCTCATGCTACAGAGGTCCGTCGATGATCGTAGTTCAACGACTCCGAGATCGCCCCGATCCTATCCATACGATTGGATCTTCAATCCAAGGCCTTAATAAATATTACCATGTTCCCTGACCACAAAAAGGGGCGAATTGCCATACAGTTTATATAAATTAACCTAAATGCATGATAATGCATGTTTTGCAATATTTACAATGCATGATGCTTCTATGACACTAAGAACATGCATAAATAGATATTTTAGGCTACTTAGATGTATGCACATCATGAGGAGACCGCTTCTTCCTCTTCGTTGTCCTCCACCACATCTCTGGGCACTGCTACATCATCGCTGCCTCCTATTCCTCCACCTTATTCATCTTCACGAGACCTTTTGTCTCATATCCTCTATTTCTTCCTCCAACGAGCCTCGCCGAGGAGCCTCTACCTTCGTTCTTCAAGGTAATCGTAAATTTAGACTTGTATCTTAGTTTAGAGTAGATTAGCATAGATAATTAGTTAGCTTAGTTAGAATTTCATTACATGTTAGATACTTTCTTCTCTGACTCCGGAGTGGTCAAGTCCACCCTCACAGGAACTTCGATTCGTGTTTTTGATTGCTTTTTCACACTCTTGATCTTTCTGCGATCCTTTTTATGTATTGATTTTGACTTTTATCACCTAATCCACCTAGACCATCACACATGCAACTGAGTTTCTCTACTATCTATGGCGGAGAACTCAGACCTATTTCACATCCAATTAGGGCCCTCCATCACTTCCTTACATCATTAGGGCCTCGATCCACCTTATAATTGAGTCAATTATCACCTAGAATAGAAATGCCTAATTCCACTTTAATCTCTAAGCCCACTGTCAATGGCGAACTCAGAGGAGCTCTTTCACCTAATTAAACATCTATACACCTTCGCAATTACTTCTGAATTAAAATGACTCACTCAATTAAGTAAGATAGTCTCTTCTGAGTTCTATTGAATTTAGGATGAGTTTCTCAAAGATTTCTTATTGAAATCTATTATCCAGTGATCAATTAATGCATTTGATGTACTCATGATGATCCTGAGATCATTAGGAGTCTTTTGAGGCTTTTCTAAAGTAAATCCATGGAAATTTAATCTTTGATATCTACTTTTGAGCATTACCGGAGCTCCTGATGATCACGGGAGCTCCACATCTCCTGCAAGGACGAATGACGTTGTCTTTTGAGGCATGTTGGATGAGGTCCCCACCATCCCTCATGTTACCCCGACGTCGTCTATCCTTGCAGATGCCTACAAAGCTTATTACTACGAGTACCAAGTACCCCAACATCATCTGTCCTTGTAGGAGCCTATGGAGCTTATGGCTACTGACGAGCCGACTTTCCGCTTTGCGTTGTAGTATTTAAGTGGTGGAAAAATCGACTAATAAAAAAAAATGAAAATAACCACTCGCAGAAGAGCGGATCGTGTCCACAAGGAGGCAATTATGCAATAAATTCTTAATTATTTTATATTCCTTCAGATAAATGCAAAATCCCTATTCAAATCTGACATAAAATGCGAAGGAAAGTAGATTCGCAATAACTTAAAAAGATAAGGGTATATGTGTAATTTTTCCTCACTGAAATCTTCAATAAATTTAGGATGATTTTATGCAATTTTCACGTGACGTGTACTAGAGAAAATTAGTGGTCAGGTTAAGCCCAAAATCAATCTTAAAATAGGTGAATTTCATGAATGTGTAATTATCAGATAATATGAGTGTGCATGTGCAATTTTTCCACAATATAATAATAAATAAAAAATTAAATTTTGTGGCAATGGCAGTGAATGTAAATTTTAATTAACTTCAAAACAAAGCATTTGCTCCCTCTCCTCCTCGCGAGAGAGGGAGAGAGAGCACCGGCGATGGAGCTGCTATAGAGGAAGACTGACCGGTGCGTGGGGATCATGATGGCGGTGGCAGAACGGTGAGAGCTGGCCGGCGGCGGCCGACGGGTGGAGGAGGACCACCGACCTGTTGGAGAAGAAGGCAGAGCAGCTGCTGCAGGGTGGCCTGTTGGCAGGTGGCTGCTCGCTGGTGTGCGCCCGTGAGCATCTGCAGTGGTTTGGTGGTGAGGGCGCGGACTTGGCAGGGCAGTGGGGATGGCGGGAATGCCTGTGGCATTGGAGGGGAGCGCTGGTGCGCGCTTGTGCAGTGCCTGCGGGGACGATGGAGGCGCGCCTGCAATAGGGGCGCGCAAGGAGGATGCGCTGAAGGGAGGCGGACCTGCGGGTGCTGGAAGGTGCGGGCGCGCTGTGAGGCAAAGCTAGAGCCTACAGGTCCGGCAGGAGGGGGTGAGGAGGTGCAGGCCTGACACAGAGAGGCGCTGTGCAGGTGTAGGCTTGGTGCGCTGGAGGAAGGCAAGCACCTGCTGGGAGAGAGGGCGCTCTGCAGGGAGGAGGGGGTGCGCCTGCAGATGGCGCAGGCATCTGATGGTGCTGGCTTGCGTGCCTGCAGGGAGCACTGGAGGTACTTTGCTTGCGCGCCTGCAGGGAGCGCTGGAGGTGCTTGGCTTGGTGCGGCACGGCTGCAGGCGCGCGCAAGGTGAGGCGATGCAGCTTTGGGTGCACAGGGAGGAGGCTTTGGCAGTGGCGTTGGAGAGGTTGTGCACAGTGCACGCTTGGGGTTGTTCCCCGCAAGGGGGAAGATGGCGAAAGTTCTTCTCTCCCTGGATGATCCCCTCTCTCCTTTCTCTGCCTCTTCTTTTTAACTTCTCCTCATTTGCACCTGCGAGAGTTAAGGGATTTTCAAATCCCTTAACTATTTCTGGCCGGCGACTGTTGAGGATTCCCCGGAAGATGGGGAAAAGAACAGCCGCCGATTATTTGAAAAAGGGTAATTTATCCTTTTCTCCTCATTCTTTTGCCAATTATTTTCCTGCACATAAAAAGAATATATTAAGTTATAGAATAGATGTAAACCTAAATCATGATGCATGCAAACATTATATAACTTAATATAATTATTAACAACCCTAAAAGATACAATTAAAGTTACTTAGGCGTAATGTTAGTCTATTAAAATGGACTCATCAAATACCCCCATGCCTAAGATTTGCTAGTCCCTAGCGAAAATGAAAAATAATAGAAGTAATCAGAAGATTTCTTGTTTTCTTACTTCAAAACTTTAGAAATCCAGACAAATGTGAAGTGCTGATGGCCTAGGTAACAGATCCAAGTGAAAGAGCCAATTCACATTGGAAGTTCGTACTTCACCCTTTGTAAATATTGCGTCGAGATAGGCAACTACTTCCCTCGGGGATAAAGCAGAGGATAATCTATAATTTGACCCTGGCGTTTGGCTTAGGTAGGAGATATCGAGTTGAATGGATTTATATTTGGTGGCACATACTCATTTGGTGCTACATATAGTCTAGTACTACAGACTCTAGATCTCTAGACTATTAGACAAGTCAACTCTGAGAGAGGCTATACCACTATGCTCTCTTGGTGTTCCTGGGCACTCCCTCTTCTTTTTCCTTCTGAGATCACAAAACTTGCCAGATTTAGAAATTGTACTCACTATTTGGTGGCCTCACATGGCATCTGCACTTCAATTAAAGTCCTAATAATTCTACAACTAAGTTAGAGTCCTCAACCAGTATTCGGGTGATCAGAAATACTAGAAGGTAGGTATGGGTCATATTTGGTGGAACGCGATAAGTGTTCTGTTGCCTCAGAAATAGTGTTACATCATAAACTTGGACTTTTTTTTGTATATAACTATTTCTTCTTTTTGTTCTTTCTGCTTCTTCTCTTTTTTTTTATTTCTTCTTATTTTTGTTTCTTTTTCAATCAACAAAACACAATACGGACTTTTATTTACAAGGCATTATTAGGGATGATGATGCTCAAGAGGAAGTTGTGTGGCTTATTTAGTGAAAGTGCCTATTTTTGGCACCGGGAAGGAATGGATAGGACAGGCGTATTTCTGACCATTGACACTATTACCCTCCTTCAGCCGAGGACTCTATGAAGGACGGTCGTAACCATCCACCATAGTCATAGCTTTATTAAGACTTAATCTCTGTGTATCTGCCTTATCTGGTGACTCTCAGGAATTCACTCAAAGTACGCACACAGGAACAGAGAGTGAAAACTGTGCCTAACTCTGAAGTATCATCATCTAATTATCCAAAACTTAAGAGTCCTTACACTAGACTTAGCACACCAGTAATCTCTCTACTTCTTTTCACAAATATGAGGTGGATCTACTAGAAGATAGTATACTTGACTCCCTATGAACTGTCCAAGGGTTCAATGGACTACAAATGCTTATTGATTTTCCTCAAGGATCCATTACCAAGTCTATGTGCACGTGAAATAAATGTACTGGATTCTAAACTTAAGAAATAATTCAGGAAGAAAAACCTCCAATGACAAATGTATTTTACTAAGGACTAACCCATTCAGCTCAAGAAAAGAGGAATTTATATATATATATATATAGATAAATATGTATGCAAATATTTATAAATGCTATCAACATTCTCAAGTTATACCCCCCCATGCCTAAGACTGACAATGTCCTCATTGGAAAAATACAGACATAGAAGAATATCACCTGAGGAGGAGAGTGGGAGGAGCTAAGGCTCTTCAAGCCGAAGTGCGTCCAAAACCTGGCCATCTGAAAGAGTAATATGCGGTTTAAGTCGCTGGCCATTTACTTTAAAGCTCGCACCTAAAATAGGGATCCTAATCTCTACAGCTCCATGAGGGAAAGTATTGATAACAACGTATGGCCCATCCCAGTGGGACTTGTGCTTTCCGAGAAATAATTTAAGTCTAGAATTGAAAAGCCAGACCCACTGGTTGGCTTCAAAAGTCTTTCTAATGATGTGCTTGTGATGGAAGACTTTTCTACGTTGCTTGTAAGCTTGAGAAGTTTCATAAGCTTCATTACGAAGCTCCTCAAGCTCACTTAATTCTAGCATACGTGCTTTTCCTGCTTTATCCAGATTTAAGTTAACGTTTTTAATAGCCCAATAAGCTTTATGTTGGATTTCAATGGGAAGGTGGCATGCTTTTCTGTAGACAAGACGGAAAGGAGACATGCCCAATGGAGTCTTATACACAGTTCTGTAGGCCCAAAGAGCATCATTTAGTTTTTTAGACCAATCCTTCCAATCAGGCCTGACAGTTTTTTCTAAAATTCGCTTAATCTCCCTATTAGACACTTCAACTTGTCCACTCGTTTGGGGATGATAAGGTGTAGCTATCATGTGATTGACTCCTAAATTTTGGAGTAGTCTTGTGAAGTGTACATTCTTAAAGTGAGGTCCTCCATCACTTATGATCGTCCTTGGGCACCCATACCGAGAAATGATATTAGCCTTAACAAAGCCCAAGACCACGGAATGGTCATTGGTTCGCGTGGGTATGGCTTCTATCCATTTTGATACATAGTCAACAGCCACAAGGATGTATTCATATCCGAAGGACACAGGAAAGGGACCCATGAAGTCAATGCCCCAAATATCAAAGATTTCAATAGGGAGGATAGGTTGTTGGGGCATCTCATCCCTTTTTCCAATGGTTCCCATCTGCTAGCAACGTAGACATGCGCCCACATACGTATGTGCATTTCGGAATAATGTGGGCCACCAAAAAATAGACTAAAGAACCTTATGGGCAGTCTTCTTCCCACTATAATGTCCCCCACAGTGGAGGTCATGGCAGAAACTCAGAACACTTCTTTGTTCTTCATTAGGGTCGCAACGGCGAAACAACTGGTCAGGGCCCATTCTAAAAAGCTCGGGATCCTCCCAGTGATAAAATTTAGCATTGGCGAGAAACCTGTCTCACTTCTGCTTGTCCCAGGTACTGGATGTGACGCTCGTGACCAGATAGTTCACTATGTCAGCGAACCAAGGAGTTTTAGCTTCCACGGCCATTAGAGACTCATCAGGGAAAGTCTCTTGAATACCGCCAGCAGGGTTTGACGCCTTAATAGGGACCCTAGACAAATGGTCTGCTACCACATTCTCAACTCCTTTCTTGTCTTTAATTTCCAAGATAAATTCTTGGAGTAGTAGAATCCAACAAATTAGGCGAGGTTTGGTGTCCTTTTTAGCTAGAAGATGCTTAAGGGCTAAATGATCAGTGAACACCACAACCTTGGATCCCAAAAGATAAGACCGAAACTTTTCCAAAGCAAAAACTACAACAAATAATTCCTTTTCAGTGACTGTGTAGTTTTGCTGAGGATCCGTAAGGGTCTTGCTGGCATAATGCAGCACATGAGGTTTGCCATCAACCCTTTGACCTAAGACCGCTCCCACTACAAAATCAGAAGCATAGCACATAAGCTCAAATGGGAGGGTCCAATCTGGTTCTTGGAGAATCGACGCAGTAATGAGGGCTTTCTTCAAAGCTTGGAAAGCCTTGCCACATCTATCATCAAAATTGAAGGAGACATCCTTCACTAACAGGTCACAGAGTGGTTTAGAGATTTTACTAAAATCTCTAATGAAGCGCCTATAAAATCCAGCATGGCCAAGGAAAGATCTAACCTGATGAACATTGGCGGGCAATGGAAGCTTAGAGATGGAATCAATTTTTGCGGTGTCCACCTCTAATCCTCTCTCGAAAATTATATGCCCTAACACAATGCCCTGCTGAACCATAAAGTGGCTTTTCTCCTAGCTAAGCACCAGCTTTGCCTCTTCGCAATGGGTTAAGACTTTATCAAGGTGCGAAAGGCATAGGTCAAACGATGAGCCATAAATGGAGAAGTCATCCATGAAAATTTCAATGAACTCGTTGATCATATCAGAAAGGATAGCCATCATACAACGTTGGAAAGTGGCAAGAGCGTTACATAACCCGAATGGCATTCGGCGGAATGCAAAAGTGCCATAAGGACTCGTGAAGGTGGTACGCTCTTGATCATCAAGAAAAATGGCTATCTGATTGTACCCAGAGTACCCGTTAAGAAAACGAAAGTACTTGTTCCCCGCCAATCGTTCCAGAATTTGATCGATAAACGGTAAGGGGAAATGGTCTTTCTGGGTAGCCGTGTTTAAATGGCGGTAATCAATACAGACCCTCCAACCAGTTGAGGGTCTAGTGGTCACCAGTTCTCCTTGGTCATTCTCCTCCACAGTGATTCTTGCCTTTTTCGAAACTACGTGAATAGAACTGACCCATTTACTATCTAAAATGGGATAGATAATCCCTACATCCAGCCATCTCAAAATCTCCTTTTTAACAACCTCTCGCATATTTGGATTGAGCCTTTGCTGCAAATCTCGAAAGGGCTTCATGGACTCGTCCATGTATATATGATGCATGAAAAGAGAGGGATCAACACCCTTAATATAAGCAATTGTCCAGGCAATTGCTTCCTTGTGCCTTTGTAAACACTCAAGTAGAGCTCCCTCCTACAATTCAGAAAATGCAGACGAGATAATAACGGGAAGCGTGTTCTTAGGGCCAAGGAAAGCATATTTCAATGTGCTTGAGAGGGGTTTCAACTCCAATTCAGGAGCCTTTTGGATTGAGGGTTTTAGTTGAAATGTCCTCTCCTCAGGCAGCGGATCTACCTTCACAATCCAGGGTGGGGACAGAGACTCAGTGTGTACCCCCAGCAACTCTTCTAGTTCGGGCATTTTCCTTTCAGTTTCTTTAATAATCAAAGGATGGTCCTGAGATATGACCTTCTGAAGGGTATCTCTACATAAGAGTGCTGGAGTAGTCTCTTTAATTATTTCATCAACGACCTCAATCTGAGAACAATCTTCAAATCTGGGTTGCTTGTAAGTATCAAAAACATTCAACCGGATCTTCTTGTTCCCAAAGCCCATTTTAAGTGCCTCGGATCTACAATTTATAGAGGCATTGGCTGTGGCCAAGAAGGGGCATCCCAGAATAATGGACGGCTTTGTGGGCTTATTAGATGGGTCAGTATCAAATACCAGAAAGTCAACGGGGAAGAAGAAATCCTCCACTCTCACAAGGACATCTTCCAACAATCACCGCAGTGTCTTAAGTGATTTGTCTGCAACCTGGAGGATTACTGGACTAGGCTTCAGCTTTCCTCCTCCCAAAAGGTCGTAGACAGAGCTCGGTAGAATGTTTACCCCCACACCCAGATCAAGCAGAGCCTCGTCAATGTGTTGGTTACCTATAACCACTGAAATATATGGGGCCCCTGGGTCTTTCATTTTGGGGGGTGTTCTATGCTGAAGAACCGAGCTAACATGGTCAGGCAGGATGACCTTGGTTTGGACCTGTATCCTAGATCGGCGCTTCTGGGTGCACAGGTCCTTCAGAAACTTGGCATAGGACGGAATCTGTTTAATTGCTTCCAACAGAGGAAAGTTAATCTGGACTTGTCTAAAAGTATCCATAATCTCTTCCGTCCTATCCTTGGCTCCAGACGAGCCAACAAAAGATTCCCCAGGAGCAGATAGGTGCTCTGGATAGGGCACCCTTGGCTTCTGGGTAGAGGGGGTTGTCATGGCGAGAAAGGGGTGGTGGAAGGACGACATCCTCATTGTGGGTGATTTTGTGTGAGGGAGAGTGGTGTGGCTCTTCCTCGGGTGAGATGGAAGTCGGATCAGGTGTGGAAGGGGAATTATGAGACGTAACCGTAGGAGTGTTATTGGGCTTGTCAAGCTTTTTTCCACTCCTCAACATGGTCACAGCTTGGGCGTGCTCCCTGAATACAACCCCCTTGCCCTTAGGGTTCTCCTCAGAAGAGCTAGGCAGCTTCCCCGGATCACGTTGCCTAACTGCCTCAGTAAGATGACCAATTTGGGATTGCATATTAGTAATCATCTTATTTTGAGATTGGATAACCATATTCTGATGCTCTTGCATTGCTTTCATCATGGCCTTCAGTTCATCCATCTCAGAGGGCTTATTCAGAGGAGGGTTTTCATAAGAAGGTTGGTATGTGGGCTGGGGAGGTAAGGGTCTTGTATTCCCTAAGTTAGAAGCATCAGCTTGCTTCCAAGAGAAGTTTGGATGGTTCCGCCACCCTAGATTATAAGTGTTGGAGTAAGGGTTATTGCGAGGGGGGCAAAAACCTTGGGCCGCGTTCAAGTCGGCCTGAATCAACTCAGGGAATTGGTTTGCCTGATGGCACTCCGCAGTGGCGTGCGTTGTGCTTTGGCAAATGGAGCATTCTCTTGAAGCCTGAAAAATAGAGGCTGCTTGCGGGTTCATGCTGGGGTTTGCTAAAAGCCTATCAAAGTTTTTATTCAATAGTTGAATCTGATAAGCCAAATCATGAGAAGCCCCAGCTTCATGGGCCTCTATCTTCCCCTGCAAGATTGATGGTTTTCTTTCTTGATAGGCAGAGGACAGATGTATGGAGTTGTCGCTTAATGTTTCAAATAATGCCCAGGCTTCATCCTCAGTTATGGTCATGAAGGTTCCAGCACAAGCTGCATCAATGGTTTGCCTATGCCTTTCAGATAATCTGTTATAGAACCTTTCGACCAACTGCCATCTTCGCACTTGATGGTGGGGACATAACCTAAGAAGGTCATTAAAGTGCTCCCAAGTCTCATGAAATTGCTCCCCTTCCTGTTGAGTAAAACCCATAATCTCTCTTCTGTAATGGTTGGTTTTACTCATAGGAAAATACTTTTTTAAAAATTCTCCCTTAAGGGTGGCCCAATCATTTACCATCGAGGGTATGATACCAGTGTTTGGCCTTATCCTTTAGGGAGAAAGGAAATAGAGTCCTCATCAGGGCTTCATCAGTAAAGCCTTGGAGCTTCACCGTGGAACAGACCTCGGTGAATTCCTCCAAATGTCGGTAGGGGTCCTCCCTAGTAGTACCATAAAAAGAGGGCAATAAAGATATGGTACTGCTCTTGATCTCATACGGATTATCCCCTGTCGGTCGTCTTAGTGCTTGTGCAGGTTGGTTAGTAGGAATAAAATAGTCCCTTAGGGTCCTTTGTTGATTTGCACCTTGCTCAGCCATTCCTTCTTTTTCTTCTCCTAGGTGAGCTCTCCTAAGAATTCTCTCAGGCTCAGGATCAAACACTAGACTACCCTCAAGAGAGCATCTACCAAGAATACAAAACACAATTCAGATTTTTTTTATTAAGTTAAACCTCCACTCTAAAGATAAGTCAAATGATCAAGACTTATCCTTCCGTTCCCATGTAAGTGGTATAAGAGGGGTGTGGACTTGAAATCTTAACCTTCTTTATTGTGGATGTTGAATTAGTTAATATAAATGGCCAAACAAATTACTTGCCTTAATTCAACCTTCGAGTGCCCTAGGACCTATACTTTGCTTGGATGATACTCCCAGGTGATCAAGTGAGAAGTTACTCCAAGGAAGAACAAAGGGATGCAAGTAGGGCGAACCCTTCCTTTGAGGCGATGCGTATGCGATGCCCCTTAACTACCCTTTTGTTCCTTAGGGTGTCCCCCTCCGTGGAGTATCAAAACACTTTGTCAAAAGATAGTATCACCACCACCACAAAGCACAACAGGAGGGTCAGCACCGATAAAGAGATTGGTGCCTATAGCCTTAAGGGATCGAGCCTTAGTGCGGTGCCTAATGTGCGTGCTCAGTGTCAGAAGTGTGCAACACACCGCAAATCTTTGTAATTTCTTTTGAAATCGCAGACAAGTCCCTTAGAATCAGATCAAATGTGAATTGCTTTTAGGGTTGAATCTGATTATCAGTTCCACTTTTAGTTATGTGACCACTGAATTAGTAAATTCAAACAACTTGGTGGTCTTGAATTTAAATTTGAATGCAAATGCGTGAACAGGAGCTGGATGTAAAAGTTAGAAAAATATACCTGTCTCCAACAATCTTCGTGCTAATATGCTTGCAATGCAATAATAAGATCTAATGTGCTGCTCAATCAACCCTAAATGCATGCACCTAAGGGCATGCAACTTCTAAGTAGGCAGCTCGATATTTTCTTTATTGGTTTTTAAAAGCAGGCAAGCAGAAAATATAATCACGCATGCACCAAAAATATTGTAAGCCCTAGTAGCTAAAGAATGCGGGGACAAACCCCCAAAAATTCAGGCCCAATTACTACAAAGGAGAAAAGACAGAAATAAATTTGTGACGGCGGAGAATCCTCTACGAAAACAGGATCTTGGTCTCCTTCGTCTTTTCCTCGTGTAGCTTAACTCGTGATTGCTGTCGCCGCTCTGTTGCGCCTCGTTGCCTTTCAGATTCCTCTCACAGTAAAACAATTGATCAGATAATTTCACAACTCAGAAGATTTAAAAACAATGAAGTAAATCTATTGTGTCTGTTGCCTCCTCGGCAACGACACCAATTTGACGAGCCGACTTTTCGCTTTGCGTTATAGTATTTAAGTGGTGGAAAAATCGACTAATCAAAAAAAATGAAAATAACCACTCGCAGAAGAGTGGATCGTGTCCACAGGGAGGCAATTATGCAATAAATTCTTAATTATTTTATATTCTTTCGGATAAGTGAGAAATCCCTATTCAAATCTGACATAAAATGCGAAGGAAAGTAGATTCGCAATAACTTAAAAAGATAAGAGTATATGTGCAGTTTTCCCTCACTGAAATCTTCAATAAATTTATGATGATTTTATGCAATTTTCACGTAATGTGTACTAGAGAAAATTAGTGCTCAGGTTAATCCCAAAATCAATCTTGAAATAGGTGAATATCATGAATGTGCAATTATCAGAGAATATGAGTGTGCATGCGCAATTTTGCCATAATATAATAATAATAAATAAAAAATCAAATTCTGTGGCAATGGTAGTGAATGTAAATTTTAATTAACTTCAAAACAGAGCATTTGCTCTCTCTCCTCCTTGCATAAGAGAGAGAGAGAGCACCGGCGATGGAGCTGCTATGGAGGAAGATTGACCGACGTGTGGGGATCACAATGGCGGTGGCAGAACGGCGAGAGGTGGCCAACAGCGGCCGACTGGCGGAGGAGGACCGCCTGCCTGTTGGAGAAGAAGGCAGAGCGACTGCTGCAGGGCGGCCTGTTGGCGGGTGGCTGCGCGCTGGTGCGTGCCCGTGCACGTCTGCAGTGGTCTGGTGGCGAGGGCACGGACCTATCAGGGCAGTGGGGATGGCGCAAGTGCCTATGGCGTTGGGGGGGAGCGCTAGTGCGCGCTTGTGCAGTGCCTGCGGGGACGATGGAGGCGTGCCTGCAGTAGGGGAGTGCAAGGAGGATGCACTGAAGGGAGGCGGACCTGCGGGTGCTGGAAGGTGCGGGCGCGCGGTGAGGCAGAGCTAACGCCTGCTGGTCCGGCTGGAGGGGGGTGAGCAGGTGCAGGCCTGGCGCGAAGAGGCACTGTGCAGGTGCAGGCTTGTTGCGCTGGAGGAAGGCGCGCGCCTACTGGGAGAGAGGGCGCTTTGTAGGGAGGAGGGGGCACGCCTGCAGATGGCGCGGGCGTCTGATGGTGCTGGCTTGCATGCCTGCAGGGAGCACTGGAGGTACTTGGCTTGCGCGCCAGCAGGGAGCGCTGGAGGTGCTTGGCTTGGTGTGATGCGGCTGCAGGCACGCACAAGGTGAGGCGATGGGGCTTAATTGAGAGACAGAGTTTAAATGGACTAAAATGCAAACTAAGTCAAGATGGACCTTTATTTGGATACAATTTTGGTACAAACCTAATTTGGACCCAAGGAATCTGATGGTGTGGTTGGATTTCAATTTTGACCAAGTTTGACTAGGTAATTTACACAAAAATTTAAATTAGGGCAAAATTCTGTCTGAGGCTCTGTTTGAGGTCAAAATGGGTTTCAAAGGTCAAATCATGGATACCATATCTCAAGGAATATTTTTCTATGAATTTTAGAAGGTTTAGATGAATTTTATCTTGACCATAACCTCTGTAATTTAAGCGGGTCTGAAATTAGGGTTTCGGGTGCTGTATTGGTTCTTGAAATGCGTGAAACCTCGTTTCTGTCTGCATGGACCCACTTATTGATCTTTAACGCTCACTTGACCTTCATTTCATCCCTAACAAACCCCTTGGTTATTTTATGTTCATGATATGATGTTAGAACTGCAGAATTAACCCTGATTTAGTGTTTTACTCTCAGAATGAATATGAAGGGAATTACGACTCTCAGCGATTATGTGGGAGCTTTTGTCACTTGATTTTGATTAATTAAAGCTAGTTGTGGATCAAGATGATGTTATCATCAGTGCATAGCTTCCTTCCTCTCTTCATCTTCATGGATGGCCCATGACCTCTGGTTTCTGCACCACCCCGATCACCACCTATCCAACATTGCATAGCCACTGTAGCTGCCATCCATGTTCCTGTCACCTCCTCTTCATCCCATGGTCCGGATGAGTCTTTAATCCTATTTATCCTAGGTGAACAACTTCACCAGCATTGGAGACGACACCAGAGGTTACGATGAAGCTAGACCCTATTTCGTCAAGATACCTCCCCCTAAAGCTTTGCCACCACCTATAAATAGAGCTCTATACCTCTGATCTCCATTAGCAACTCCCTTCCCTCTCACCCAACCCAAGTTGTTGATAGGCTATTCCTTCCTACTCCAATGACTTCCTCCAATCTTCTTTAAGCGAGGTGATGTAGCGGAAATTCGTTGCGAAAAGAATTGTGTTTATAAAACCCGTCGTTATAGTGCGATTCGCAAGAATTCCATCAATCAAATAATTTTTTACCAAAACTCAAAATGAGTCCTGGGTCGAACTCAGGGAATCTACGTCAATTTGAAATCCGCAGTTATATTTTTTTGTAATTTTTGTTTATAGATGAGACATTCACAATGATTGCTATTCTACTTGCAATATAAACACTAAAATTATAAAGAGAGAGAGAAAAATAACTTTTATACTAAGAATAATGTCATTACAACTACAACTAGAAAGTGGGAAATCTAATCTAGAAAGCGATAAAGAGAAAGGGATGAGAAGTTATCCTCCTCAATGGCTGCTTGGAGGACGAGCTGGATGGACATTGCCTGGAAGAAGGAGAGCGAAGATAGAGGATGGATCGAGAAGAATCGGGGGTGACGTAGGGTGTCGGCGTCGCGAGATCCACTTCCAGAACAAGGACGAGAAGGCGGCTGGCGAGAGCTCCAAGAAGGGGATGAAAGGTGGAAAAAATTGTATTTTTACTCTAGCGGAGCTTCTCGTAGCTTGGGAGCACTAGAGTGAGCTTTAGAACTTGAGTTTTTAGCTCTTAAAGAGGGAGAGAGATGATGGAAGGGATGAAGAAAATGTGGAGGGCATAGAGGGCTTTTTATAGGTAAGGTTTGAGGGCAAAAAGGACATTTTAAGCTTTAAAATCATTAACTTAGGGTCGTTAGTTACAGATGTAGCTGTTGCTAAAGCTAAGCATCGTTGAAGATGCATGGAGGGAGGAGGCCCATCAGATCTTGATCATATGGCTTGGAGCACACGTCGCTTCGTGCGTGCGTTACACGCGACGAAGGGGCACCTACTCTTAATCGTTCGATCGTGAATGGATGGCCAAGATCACGTGCAATTCGTCTTCAGATCATGCCAACGGCTTCACATATGATTGCGTGTGCAATCGTGCATGATTGCACACGTAAAATGCGGTTCTCCATCCAGTGCTTAAGAAGGTGCCATGTCTCACTTGCATAGCTGCTTGATCGCAATCGCACGAGCGAATTTCACCCATGCTGTAAATTTGAGGAGCCCGCGTCTGTTAGTTGCGAGTAGCACGGCCGGCCGTTGCGCCATGCTGTTGGAATGTCGCGCAGAGGGTTTTGTGCTCAACCGCTCAGGGCCATTGGATCTTCATCCAATGGCTGCAAGCATTCGTTGATTGAGCCTTCAGAAGTTGAGCGGAGGGTTGCAGGCAGGTTTGGATGGTGCCACGTGGCACCATCCTAGTTGTCCATCTTCATATGCCCATAGGTGGTGCCACAGATGTCGAATTGGACCGATTTTCGCACCGTTGGGCTGCGATGGTCGATCCGAACCCATCTATGTGGTTGGATTTTTCATCTAAGTTACAAATTTACACCACCTGGCCCCTTGACATCTAATCTTTCTCAGATTGTATCTCATGCTACAGAGGTCCGTCGATGATCGTAGTTCAACGACTCCGAGATTGCCCCGATCCTATCCATACGATTGGATCTTCAATCCAAGGCCTTAATAAATATTACCATGTTCCCTGACCACAAAAAGGGGCGAATTGCCATACAGTTTATATAAATTAACCTAAATGCATGATAATGCATGTTATGCAATATTTACAATGCATGATGCTTCTATGACACTAAGAACATGCATAAATAGATATTTTAGGCTACTTAGATGCATGCACATCATGAGGAGACCGCTTCTTCCTCTTCGTTGTCCTCCACCACATCTCTGGGCGCTGCTACGTCATCGCTGCCTCCTATTCTTCCACCTTATTCATCTTCACGAGACCTTTTGTCTCATATCCTCTATTTCTTCCTCCAACGAGCCTCGCCGAGGAGCCTCTACCCTCGTTCTTCAAGGTAATCGTAAATTTAGACTTGTATCTTAGTTTAGAGTAGATTAGCATAGATAATTAGTTAGCTTAGTTAGAATTTCATTACATGTTAGATACTTTCTTCTCCGACTCCGGTGTGGTCAAGTCCACCCTCACAGGAACTTCGATTCGTGTTTTTGATTGCTTTTTCACACTCTTGATCTTTCTGCGATCCTTTTTATGTATTGATTTTGACTTTTATCACCTAATCCACCTAGACCATCACACATGCAACTGAGTTTCTCTGCTATCTATGGCGGAGAACTCAGACCTATTTCACATCCAATTAGGGCCCTCCATCACTTCCTTACATCATTAGGGCCTCGATCCACCTTATAATTGAGTCAATTATCACCTAGAATAGAAATGCCTAATTCCACTTTAATCTCTAAGCCCACTGTCAATGGCGAACTCAGAGGAGTTCTTTCACCTAATTAAACATCTATACACCTTCGCAATTACTTCTGAATTAAAATGACTCACTCAATTAAGTAAGATAGTCTCTTCTGAGTTCTATTGAATTTAGGATGAGTTTCTCAAAGATTTCTTATTGAAATCTATTAACCAGTGATCAATTAATGCATTTGATGCACTCATGATGATATTGAGATCATTAAGAGTCTTTTGAGGCTTTTCTAAAGTAAATCCATGGAAATTTAATCTTTGATATCTACTTTTGAGCATTACCGGAGCTCCTGATGATCACGGGAGCTCCACATCTCCTGCAAGGACGAATGACGTTGTCTTTTGAGGCGTGTTGGATGAGGTCCCCACCATCCCTCATGGTACCCCGACGTCGTCTATCCTTGCAGATGCCTACAGAGCTTATTACTACGAGTACCAAGTACCCCAACATCATTTGTCCTTGTAGGAGCCTATGGAGCTTATGGCTACTGACGAGCCGACTTTCCGCTTTGCGTTGTAGTATTTAAGTGGTGGAAAAATCGACTAATAAAAAAAAATGAAAATAACCACTCGCAGAAGAGCGGATCGTGTCCATAGGGAGGCAATTATGCAATAAATTCTTAATTATTTTATATTCCTTCAGATAAGTGCGAAATCCCTATTCAAATCTGACATAAAATGCGAAGGAAAGTAGATTCGCAATAACTTAAAAAGATAAGGGTATATGTGCAATTTTCCCTCACTGAAATCTTCAATAAATTTAGGATGATTTTATGCAATTTTCACGTGACGTGTACTAGAGAAAATTAGTGGTCAGGTTAAGCCCAAAATCAATCTTGAAATAGGTGAATTTCATGAATGTGAAATTATCAGATAATATGAGTGTGCATGTGCAATTTTTCCACAATATAATAATAATAAATAAAAAATTAAATTTTGTGGCAATGGCAGTGAATGTAAATTTTAATTAACTTCAAAACAAAGCATTTGCTCCCTCTCCTCCTCGCGAGAGAGGGAGAGAGAGCACCGGCGATGGAGCTGCTATGGAGGAAGACTGACCGGTGCGTGGGGATCATGATGGCGGTGGCAGAACGGTGAGAGCTGGCCGGCGGCGGCCGACGGGTGGAGGAGGACCATCGACCTGTTGGAGAAGAAGGCAGAGCAGCTACTGCAGGGTGGCCTGTTGGCAGGTGGCTGCTCGCTGGTGTGCGCTCGTGAGCGTCTGCAGTGGTTTGGTGGTGAGGGCGCGGACTTGGCAGGGCAATGGGGATGGCGGGAATGCCTGTGGCATTGGAGGGGAGCGTTGGTGAGCGCTTGTGCAGTGCCTGCGGGGACGATGGAGGCGCGCCTGCAATAGGGGCGCGCAAGGAGGATGCGCTGAAGGGAGGCGGACCTGCGGGTGCTGGAAGGTGTGGGCGCGCTGTGAGGCAAAGCTAGCGCCTACAGGTCCGGCAGGAGGGGGTGAGGAGGTGCAGGCCTGACACAGAGAGGCGCTGTGCAGGTGCAGGCTTGGTGCGCTGGAGGAAGGCAAGCACCTGCTGGGAGAGAGGGCGCTCTGCAGGGAGGAGGGGGTGCGCCTGCAGATGGCGCAGGCATCTGATGGTTCTGGCTTGCGTGCCTGCAGGGAGCGCTGGAGGTACTTGGCTTGCGTGCCTGCAGGGAGCGCTGGAGGTGCTTGGCTTGAGTGCCTGCAGAGAGCGCTGGAGGTGCTTGGCTTGGTGCGGCATGGCTGCAGCGCGCACAAGGTGAGGCGATGCAGCTTTGGGTGCATAGGGAGGAGGCTTTGGCAGTGGCGTTGGAGAGGTTGTGCACAGTGCACGCTTGGGGTTGTTCCCCGCAAGAGGGAATATGGCAAAAGTTCTCTCCCTGGATGATCCCCTCTCTCCTTTCTCCGCCTCTTCTTTTTAACTTCTCATTTATGACTGCAAGAGTTAAGGGATTTTCAAATCCCTTAACTATTTCTGGCCGATGGCTGTTGAGGGTTCCCCGGAGGATGGGGAAAAGAACAGTCGCCAGTTATTTGGAAAAGGGTAATTTATCCTTTTCTCCTCATTCTTTTGCCAATATTTTTCCTGCACATAAAAAGAACATATTAAGTTATAGAATAGATGTAAACCTAAATCATGATGCATGCAAACATTCTATAACTTAATATAGTTATTAACAACCCTAAAAGATACAATTAAAGTTACTTAAGCGTAATATTAATCCATTAAAATGGACTCATCAGCTACGAGTACCTCACATTGAGTCGAATTCAGGTACGTTTGAGTACCTATTTTGATGACAGCCCATGGCTCATCACCGCAACTGGGAACTATTTAGTTCCAAGGTTCATCCTTGGTAGCCACTAGCTGTATAGAATTTCCTGGGTCTTCCACCCACCATCATGAGCTTGTGGCTCAAGGGGTCAAGGTGTTAGCCCTACGAGCCACCTATTTGACCTAGACATCACATTTGTTTTCATTCACAGTTTCTTTCAAAGTTCCATTCAGGATCCTCAGATTCAGGTTTCAAACTCTGAACAGGGCTTAATACTTTCGTTCTTTGATATTTGGTTCAGATTTAGCCAAATAGATCAGGTTCTTGGTCCTCGTAAGGAGTTTCTGCATGAAACAAGACCACATATGCCTTATTGGACATCCAATGAAAGTGTTAGACGTCCAATTTGGACACTTAAGTCGTCTGATAAATGTTCAGACGTCTAGAATCTGCCATCTAGAAAGGATCCTCTCACTGTCGAGTTATTGGACGTCTAGGACCTTTGTCGAACGTTTAGAGGACAGTTTGGACATCTAGGACCTTTGTTGGACATCCAGAGGACAATCTGGACGTCCATTCATGGAGTCCAGACATCTATTCATGAGAGTTTCATTCCTAGAACTTCAGGTCCGAAACAAAGACGTCCAAGGCAATGGCCCAGACATCAAGATTAGATATATTGGACATCTGATCACAATATCAAACATCCAGATTTGGCGGAGTAGACGTCTGATCTGCAGTTCAAAATCGAACTAGGTTCTAAATGCCTTCTTTGAACGACCAACAATCATGGGGCCATCCCCAATGACCCTAAACCATTCTAAAACACATCTATTTCCTCTGAAATCATGGGAAACATTCAGATTTCATCATAAGGAAGACAAGAAGCATGAAAAGGGGGAAAACTCCCTACCTCAATCTTTAGCTGCAACTCTTCCCTTCCTCTTCCTTTCCTTACCCACTGCAGCCTCAGCAATGACAACAACACAACAACAGCAGCACGAGCAGGAGCAACAACTGCTCCTCCCCTTCCTCCTCCTCTCTTTACTACATCACAACCACAGCATCAGCAGCAACATCGGCCGCAACCCCCCTCCTTTTCCTCCCTCACTACAACAACAGCAACAAGAACAATAGCAACAACAATGACTATTGTCCTTCCTCTCCCTTTGTTGCTGGCAGTGAATGGAGAAGGTGGAGACAAAGAGGATGGTGGGGGGGGGGGGGGGGGGGGGAATGAATCGATGGTGATGGGGTGATAGGAAGAGAGGAAAAGAAATGAAATGAAAGTGGGGGTGAAATGAGAGGGAGATGAAAGGGGATAACTCTCATTCTCTCTCTCATTTCCCCCCTTTTTCTTTCTTTTTTTTTAACAAAATTAGCAAAATTATGCCCAAGGCCCTCCCCTTTCTTTCTTGAACTCCAAGCAAGTCCTCCCAACTTAATTTTCTTGCACAAAGCCCCTCAACTTTAAACCACCAAACATTTGTTAACATTTAAAGGGGATTTCTTCCTTTTTGAAAGCACTATTTCCAAATCAAGGTCCCCAAGCCCTTAATCCAACATTATGCAACCAAATAAGGTCTTAATTAGATACTTAAACACAAATAAAAATCCAAGCCCTTACACCCTAACCCCTTTTAAAATGATTTCATCTACAAAATTAGACATACCTCAAGTCCAGAGGAGGTGGGGGTACTTGATCTGCATCTCTGCTTTAGGCTCCCAAGTAGTTTCCTCGAACTTCTGGCTACACCACAGCACCTTCACCAGAGGTACTTGCTTGTTGCGAATCCACTTCATAGCTCTATCAAGTATCTGTACCAGCTTCTCTTCATAATTGAGATTGGGTTCGATCCGTAGATCGTCGTAGCACACGACGTGGCTCTCATCTACTATGTACTTTATCAAAGTAGATGCATGAAATACATCATGTACTGTGCACAGGTGCAAAGGTAGAGCCAATCGAAACTCTACCGGGCCAATCCATTCGATGATCTCGAATGGGCCCACATACCGACATCTCAGCTTCCCTTTGATCCCAAAATGATGGATCCCTCTCATCATCAATACACGAAGAAACACCTTGTCCCCAACCTGGAACTCCAAATCTCGCCGACGATGGTCACTATAACTCTTCTTCCTGGAAATCGAGGCCAACAGCTTTCCTCTAATGAAAGCAACTTTCTCAGTCATCTGTTGAACTAACTCAGGGCCTTGAATGAATTTCTCTCCCATTTTTTCCCAACTGATCAGTGAGGAATATCTCTGCCCGTACAAAGCCTCAAAGGGCACCATGCCTATACTAGCATGATAGCTATTATTAAAGGCAAACTAGACCAACGACAAATGGTCCTCCCTCGATCCTTGCCACTCCAGTGTGAAGGATCTCAACAGGTCCTCCAAGGTTTAGATAGTCCTCTTTGACTGTCCATCAGTCTGGGCATGATAAGTTGAACTAAATTTCAGTTTGGTACCTAGGGCCTCCTGTAAGCTGATCCAAAAGTGTGAAACAAACCGTGGATCTCGATCTAATATAATATCCTTAGGAACCCTATGAAGTTGCACAATCTCTCTGACAAAGGTATTATCAAAAATTTGGCAACCATATTAGATGACCTAAATTGAGATTTAAGTTGTTTGACAAGGCAATTAGATGTCTAACATGTAAACAAAGGTTTTGCTATCAAGTCATGTCTTTTGAAAAGACAGGATGTCTGATAATGTGATCCAATGTTTGGTCAATGCATATTTTTCAAATGACCTTAATTTAACTCAGCATTTTAACCCAAAATTGATTCAGATTTGAAGTGGCCTTCAATAAAAAATTTGATACAGGTATTAAATAATATTCCTTTGTTTTTCAGGGGCTCGATTCTTTTTTGGATTTTGAGTTATTGTGATTTGTGTTGTGATATAATCCTCGTAGAATTAGGCACATAGTTTGTTGTGAAAATCCAAATAATTTGGAAATTGTCTTGAAAATTAAATTTCAAAATTAATAATAAGATTATTTTTATAGATTAAGAGTTTTCAAAATAACAAAATGCCCATAAATGTTCAATTTGATCTTAAATTAGAATTACAATTAGATCATAATTAACTACGCTTGTATGATTAATTAATAATCATAAGGAAATTGATAATAGCATCCCTCGACAAGTGATATTGTTATGAGTATTGATGTGCATACATCTGAATAGCTAACAATGTCTATTGATGCATGTTCTTAATATCATATAAGTATCATGTATTGTAAATATTACATAACATGTATCATCATGCATTTAGGTTAAATTGTACAAATTGTATAGAAATTTCTCCTTCCTGGTGGCTAGGGACAGGGCAACATTTAATCGGGGCCTCGAATTGAAGATCCAACTGTATGGATTTAATCAGGGAGACAATCGGACTTCAATGACTCCAAGATCGCTCAGATCGGACTTCCATAGCATCAGATATAATCTGAGGAAGATCAGAGATAAAGGGCCAAGATGGTGTAAATCCACACTTCAGATGATAAATCCGATCGCATTGATGGGTTTGGATTGACAATCGCAACCCAACGACGCAAAAATCGATCCAATCCGACATCCGTGGTACCATTTACAACACATAGAAGATGGACGACTAAGATGGCACCACATGGTGCTATCCCAGCCGCCCAACTGGCCAAAGGAGTACTGCATGACGCCCTCCTCGATCGCTTGATCAACCTCAGCCGTTGGATCTCAAATCCAACAGCCGAGATCGCATCAAGGAATGCTTGAGCGCTGATGAAGATTCAACGCTCGAGCACCCTCAACCGTTGGATCTTCATCCAATGGCCGAGTCGCTTGAGCCTAAATTGAAATTGCGACCATCCATGAGGATGGTGCAGTGGTCTCGAAGCCATGGGCGACACGGAGGTCGCACATTCGAGCCCCCACAAGCGCCTCAGCTAAACACGGGGCGCGGTTGATTTCAGCCATGCGATGCACATCAGTCAGCGGCAGGAGCTCCATGTGGTGCGCCCAGATGCGAGGAGCACTGCATTCACAATCAAACGAGCCTCTGCACTTGTGATCGCACACGGGGGTTCGTTAGGAAGGCGCGGCGTGATGTAATCTCAGTCGTCAATCGCAAGATCGGACTGCTGAGGTTGTTTGGACGTGCTTAGTGATGAGAACCTCATCATGAGCCATAACTAGCTCATTTTGACCTAATACAAAGGATAAAAGCTCCTACATAACTCAAGGAAAGGCTTAACTCAGAGAATTCTGAGTTTAAGGAGAAAACAAGTCATAAGGGGTAAAAATGCAATTTTACCAGTATGATCTGCATACAGGTCCAAACATAGGTCAAACAAACCGAATAAGAAGGAAAGTGGGAAGATCTGATAAGGGCTACAGCAATTCCAAGGAACTAAATGATAATCTGTAACCTTAAAACAAATCCACTTCAATTCACGAGGTTCGAGGCAAAGAAAAAATAGAATAAACCCTCTAAAATTCATAGAAAAATAATATCTAGGGTTTAGAACCTTCAATTTGGCCTTCGGAACCCATTTTGACCTACATTGAGAACCATGCCCAATTAATAACTTAATTTGGATTTTTGCATAAATTGATTGGTCAAACAAGGTTTTATCTAGAAATAAAATTCACCATCAGAATCCTTAGGCCCTAATTAGTCACGTATAAAAACTTGAGCCTAAGAAGAAACCTTCTTGACCAACTTTACATTTTGGTCCTCATCTATTTACTTTTTGGCCCTCAACTTTTGAACCCTCGCATTTTGGCCCCTAACTCTTCTTCGTTCTTTACATTCAGGTCCTCCCTGCAAAATCTGCCAGCACCATGATCCGGCGACCCTGCGCGGAGCATGGCGCCGTGCAGGGTAAAGGGGAGGGCCTGCCAGGTCAAATGGGGGTGCCCTGCATCGTCAGCCGTCGCAGGAACACCCCCTGGTCGCTGCAACCCACCATACCGGCCGCGCGAACGCACGAACGGTATGGGTCTCCGTCCTCCGGGGTCCTCCGGCGAGGGAGACACGTCGTCTCCCTCCGCCCTCCTCTCTGGTTCGGCCCCTATAAATACCCCCGTCGCTCCACCGTTCTTCCCAGCTCGGTCCTGACGGAGAAACACCCTCTTTCCACTCTCTTCCCACTCCGACAGGAAGCCCTCTAGCTCCGGCGGTTTTTCCCTCCTCCTCCTCGTCGTTCTGCCGCACTACCAGCAGCAGGGCTGCCTTCCCCTGCTCTTCCCGCGCCGCGCCGTACCCAGCGCGCGCCTCTCCAGCCCTCTCCTCGCCGTCGCTCCTTCATCTGGGCAGCTTCTTCTCCGGCGACAGTCGATACGACTGTCGCCTGTTCCGGCCCCTCCTTGTCCTACTAAGTAGGTATAACTTCTCACCTTTCTCCCCTGTTCCTTTTCCTCACTTTAAACCCTTACTGTCGCCCTCGATTCCGACCAATCGCCCTCACCTTCTCCACCTCCGACCACACTCCGGCGACCCACTCCCGTCACTCCAGCACCCCACACGGATCACTGACCTGCACATAACCTCCGCCTCCTCACCCTGATCCATTTCCGCCCTTCCAATTCCCGCCACCCGACCTCTGCAGATCCACCGAACACACCCACTTCCCAACCCACAGCTTGACCTAGGGCGGCCCGTAGGCTCCGCCCCGCCACCTGCAGACCTTCCGACCACCTTCGCCGTGCTACGGCAGAGGTCCTCCGCGTATCTAATTAGGCCGAGAGGCCCTTTCTCTGTAAACAAGAACTTCACTCGCCGCCGCCATTGCTGAGGTGAAGAAGCTCCTTCGACCTGCTGCTCCAGGCGTGCCGTGCCCAGGTCACGCTCCCAGGCTGTGCGAGGTATTTTCGCAAAGCGCCAGGCTGCAGTTGAGGCGAAGCCCTCACGTGAAGCCCTCGTGCGAAGCCTCGACCGCCGCTGCTTCCTCCGCACAGGCGCCAAATTGGGGTGGGACATTTAGTCCCACCTCGGAAGACTCCGGAGCGGCGCGCTGATACAAATTGAAAAAGTGCTGGAGGCTTATCGCCTCAGCACACGGGTTGAGGTCCCCTTCACCCGCCCGATTACCCGGCCTCGTCCGCGCTCACGCCTCGCGGACCTGGCCTGACCCGAGTAAGCCCGACCTGCACTCCTCGCCCACCACGCACGCCGGTGGGCCTGGACCCGGGTGCGACCCGCGTACCCGATTACCCGGTTGCTCTGGGAGAGCTTACCTAGAGCGAATTCTCAGAAAGAGAGAGACGCGGGGGGGAGGGTAGAGTAGGTTTTGCCCACTGACGTAAACTTTGAAGTGTGCAGGCACAGGTGAACAAAGAAGAAGAACTGTGGAAGAAGAGAAGAAGAAGAAGGCCGACGAAGACTGCAGGAAGGAGGAGCACCGAGCTGCACTGTAGCAGCGGCGACTTAAGTCGTCTGAGTGAAAAATCAGACGACACTCTGAAGGAAGAGAAGAAAGAAAGAAGAAGAAGAAGAACATCACCACTGCTGCAAATAAAGAAGAAGAAAGAAGGAGAGACGACGTCCTGAAAGCAGAAGAAGAAGACCACAAGGAGATAAACAAAGAAGAAGCAGCTGAGACAGAGCTGAAGAAGGAAGACGAGAAGCGCAAGGAAAGAAGAAACAGGACCCGCAGCGAAGATCTGAAGAAAAAGACAGAAGAAGAACAAAGGAAGAAAGCAGAAGATCCGAGAAAGAGAAGGAGAAGATAAGCAAAGAGAAAAGAAGAGAAGAAGAAAGAAGCCAACAAGACAAATCTCTCTCTCTCTCTCTATCTTTATTTTTGTAATAAGAATTTGTACCCCTAGAATACGACTCGCTCCCTGAGTTCGACCTCGGGAACTCTTTTCCGAGTAAAAAAATTATATATTTAAAATGATGGCAATAACTGGCTATACTACAATGCTATAATAAAACCTAGTTATCACTGCCACCATTTTCATTGGCGCCGTTGCCGGGGAGCAACGGCTATTCTAGAGGTAAACATTCCTGTTTCTTTTTAGTTTCTGATAATCTCCTCTCTTTTGTGCAGCTACAGGAAATCAAGAAGACAAGCAACCGCACGACAACCACTCCGAGGACAGGTAATTTTTTTTCCTCTCGCTATTAACCCCTAAACTCTAAAGAGGAAGAAAAGAAAAGAACAAGCAATATAGGGCTAACCTGCCTTCCATACTTAGTAACCATAAAAAGTTGCATGTTTCCAACCCATTATTCCTGCACACTATCAAGGGTATTTAGGGGCTAACACATTCTTACTTGAGCCCTAATTACCCAACAAAGAGCTAACTGGACCAAGTAGAGCCAACCAAGGATCCAACACTAGGGATTTGGAGACACACTCCTTAAGCAAGAATTGAGAAAACCAAATGAAGTGTGCCCAAGCCCTTGTCTGAAAATATCTATTCAAAGAAAACCTAAAACAATTGGCTCTCTAAACACTTGAACCCTAAAAAACAAGACCCAAAAACTCTCAAAGGAAACAAGAGGTAAAGTTGCCCCCTTGGGTCAACCAACCTTAAATTAGGTCACTCTTTGCACTCAAAGAACTAAAAGTTCAAGTGAAATCTTAAGCACCCTGATCTTAAAGTAAAAATTGGTAGACTTAAGAGGTCAAGATCCCCATTCTGGTCTACCTGGAACCGCAGTGACAAGAGAGGTCGGGTGGGGGAAACCCTGTAACCCGTGGGGACGCTCTACCGTGTAGGGGTCTTTGCGGGACTCTCCCTCTCTGGCTGCCCAGGTAATTCTCAGGTGGACGATCTTTCTGATCAAGGGGTCCATCTGCCCCGCACCTCTATAGTCACCCAACACATTTTTGGGTGTCTTGATTGGGTCCAGCACCTTCTAAACTCATCTCTTCCAACAGTGCATGTACGGTAGGAGGTCCTTAAGACCACCCTTAAGACCTCCTTTAGAAATTCACTCTCGTCAACGCCAAGCCTCGACGCCCGTGTTTGTGCAGCAACCCCCTCACATTATTCTCTCTTCTGATTCAGAACCAAGTTCTTCTTCCCCCATCATGGCTCAGCCAGTTGAGGAAGAAAATAATCTGTAGCACCAGCTCCAGCGACTCAATGACCTCTTCCAAAACTTCGTGCACCCACCACAGCGTCCTATGATGCGGGACCACTACAATCCTGCTGCGGTGGCTATTGAGCCTCGAGTCAGAATCCCGACTGGAGGACCTGATTCCGAATTGAAGCCCAACATGACTCATGCTATGCCTAAATTCCATGGGCTTAATTCCGAAGATCCCTTCCAGCGCATCAAACAGCTAAAGCATCTGGCCCAAACTTTTGGGTCAGATGCGCAAAATCGGGATATTCTTCTCATGAAGATGTTCTCCTTTTCTCTTATGGACAAGGCCGCCCATTGGTATCAAACTCAGACCCGGCCGATCAACACTTGGGAAGAACTTCAATCCGAGTTTTTAAAAAAGTTTTTCCCGTTGGTCGGACCAACGCCTTGCGCCATCAGATTATGCACTTCACTCAACAATCAGGAGAACCTCTCCATGAGGCATGGGATCATTTTCAGGATCTCATGAGAAAGTGCCCCCATCACGAAGTTCCTAAATGGGAATAGGTCCAATCTTTTTACTAGGGACTCCGTGAGGACATCCGCCTTTTCATCAATGCAACTTGCGGAGGAAATATCATGGGTCAACATGAAGACACCGTGTGGGAGATTCTCGAAAACATGTGCGAGAACTCCATCAACAATGACTCCATGGGATTATTCGACAGGACGAATACCCGTGCAGCGACGAATCTTAGGGGAGCACATGAGACGCAGGGCCTGTCCGCATCAGTCGACCTGGAATTAATGGCCAGTCGATTGGACAAGGTTTCAATCATTGAGAAGAAGGTGGATGAGCTGACTCAGCACTTGCAGCGAGCCACCTCTACGCGTAACTCCTTTGCACAACCTCCTTCCACACAGGAGACTGTGCAAAACATTCTCCACCGATCTTCCCCTAGATTCTCGGATCGGAGGATCATCCGATCCTTTCTACACCAGCCCGGGGAATTCCATTCCCCCTTTCCCTGATTCTCAAGAGGTTCCTCAGACCTGCGAGGACCTCAACGCCATCCAGAACGACCCATTCTCCAACACCTACAACCCTGGATGGCGAAACCATCCCAATTTTCAGTGGGCGGGAAATTCCCAAACCCAAAGACCACCTTTTCAGTCCCGCCCACAGTCCTCTCGTCATTACCAGCCGCCTCAGCCTCGGCCCAACCCTACTTATCCATCAGGGACAAATCAGGATCAAATGTCCCTAATCCTTCAGACTCTGGCTGACATTCAAAGAACGAATGCGGCTATTCAAAAACAACACAAGGACGAACTTACAGAGGTTAGAACTCAATTGGCCCAGTTGGCAAATTCTCACCAGCCAGGCACACTCCCTTCCCAACCTCTTCCTAACCCGAATAACGTGCCGACCCAGAAGCACGTTATGAATCCAAATTTAGGCCACGCACAATGGATTTATCAGGCCCCTACTGCTCCATCTCCAGACGAGATGGAAGCTTCAACTTCTTATGCGGGATTTCAGCAGTAGCCACCCCTCTTACCAAACCCAAACCAAAATCAGGCCGGATTAAATTCTGTAACAACACGTAGTGGTAAAACAACTCAAGACCCGCATTATCCGAACCACTCCAAGCCTGATAACCATGACCCTAGGATAGTTATCCAAGATACCACTGTCCCAGATCAAGAACCCGGACCTATCCTAGAAGAACCAACCAAGGTCCCATTCCCTGAAGCCTTAACCAAAGGGAAGAGACGAACCAAGCCCGTGGCACCTGAGGAGGACCTGGTCAAGCTCTTTGAGCAGGTCCACATAAACATCCCCTTGATGGATGCAATCCACCACGTACCGGCTTATGCACGATTTTTAAATAATGTGTGCACACCCCAGCGTAAGCCGCGAACCAAGAGTGGGAGTCCAATTGTTCTGTCAGAGCAAGCCAGCTCTATAATCCTAAGCAGACTCCCACCCAAGGCTAAAGATCCTGGTACTCCCCTGATTTCCTGCAGGATAGGTGATACACAATTTGATAGAGCGTTGCTAGACTTGGGAGCTTCCATAAATCTGATACCCACATCCTTACTTAACCATCTAGAAGAATCTGAGCTGAAACCAACTGAGGTGACATTACAATTAGCAGATCGATCTATAAAGTCACCAAAAGGGATTCTCAAGGATGTTATTGTGAGAGTGCGGGATTTCTACTTTCCTGTAGACTTCATAGTCTTAGATATGGACGCACCTAAGAACCCTAGGGATACACCAATCATTTTAGGGAGACCTTTCTTGGCTACTGCTAGAGCCAACATTAGCTGTGAGGAGGGCCAAATAGAGCTCAAATTTGGGAATCAAACACTGAAAATTGATATATTTAAGGCCCAACAAGGAATCAATTGCGGTGTCATCGAACAGATTTGTGACATTAGGACTTTGGTTGATGAAACACACTTCCAGAATGATCTAATTATACCTCATCAACCGCAGAAAGATCTTGATCCGCAAACTAAGGAGTCGAATCCAGATAAAAACAACCCAGTAACTCCCACCCTTGAACCTCACATCTATACTGAACCACCGGCTGCTGCTGATAACCCCATCCTCGAACTGAAACCCCTTCCTGCTCACTTGAAATACATCTTTTTGGGTTCTAATCAGACCCTTCCTGTGATTATCAATTCCAACTTCAGTCCTGAACAGGAATCCCGTCTGATTGTTGTCCTCCAGCAACATCGCAGAGCCATCGGATGGACTCTCGATGATTTGACTGGAATAAGTCCCTCTTATTGTACTCATCATATCTATTCAGAAGAGGGCACACGACCTTCTCGTGAAATGCAGAGACGCTTAAACCCCAATCTGCAGGAGGTCGTGAAAAAGGAGATCATCAAGTGGTTAGATGCCGGAATCATCTACCCGATCTCCAATAGTCGTTGGGTGAGCTCAATTCAGGTCGTGCCCAAGAAGGCAGGACTCACCACTATAACGACTGAGACCGGAGAAATCATTCCTACCCGACTAGCCAACTCGTGGAGAGTCTATATAGATTACCGCCGACTCAATTCCTCCACGAAGAAGGATCATTTCCCACTACCTTTCATTGATCAAATTCTCGAAAAACTTGCAGGAAATAGGTTCTTCTGCTTTCTTGACGGGTACTCCAGTTATAACCAGGTGGCAATCCATCCTGAGGACCAAGAAAAGACCACGTTCACCTGCCCCTTCGGAACATACGCTTTCCGAAGGATGCCTTTCGGTCTTTGCAATGCACCCGCTACTTTTCAGCGATGCATGCTTGCCATATTCTCAGATATGGTAGGTGATTATCTGTAAGTCTTCATGGATGACTTTTCAGTTTTCGGAGCATCATTCGACGATTGCCTCCAACACTTGGTCCAGATACTCAGGCGGTGCATCGATGTGAATTTGGTTCTTTCCTGGGAAAAGAGCCATTTCATGGTGCCTGAGGGAATTGTCCTGGGGCACTCAATTTCGGAAAAAGGCATCCAAGTGGACCGAGCTAAGGTTGATCTGATTTCTCACCTTCCTATGCCTAGCTCAATCAAGGACATCCGATCTTTTTTGGGGCATGTCAGTTTTTATTGACGATTTATCCCTGATTTTTCAAAAATCGCGCGCCCCCTGACCACTCTTCTCTCCAAGGATGTACCTTTCGAAATTTCCAAGGAATGCACTCAAGCATTTGAAATCCTGCGTGACCGAGTCACCCAAGCCCCGATCCTACAGTCCCCTGATTGGTCTCAACCCTTTGAGATCATGTGCGATGCATCCGACTTCGCTGTAGGAGCGGTTTTGGGGCAGAAAATTGATGGGCAACCTGTGGTCATTTACTACGCCAGCAAAACACTCGATGAGGCTCAGCGTAACTATACGGTTACTAAGAAAGAGCTGCTAGCTGTAGTATTTGCCCTAGAAAAATTCAGATCGTACCTTCTAGGTTCCCGTGTCATCATATACTCGGATCACACAGCTGTGAGGCATCTCCTTGCAAAGAAGGACGCGAAACCTCGATTAATCCGATGGATCTTGCTGTTGCAAGAATTTGACCTTGAGATTCGCGACAAAGCGGGAAAGCAAAATGTGGTAGCTGATCACTTGTCCCGTCTTCCTTCTGAAATAATTGACCCTTCCGGACCCATCACTGAGCATTTTCCCGATGAGCACCTGCTGACTATCGGTACTAGCCTTCCATGGTTTGCTAATGTAGTAAATTACTTGGCATCTCATCAGATCCCGTCCGATTGGCCGAAGGCCAAGAAGGACAAATTACGCTCCGATGCCAAGTATTACATTTGGGAAGACCCGTACCTCTTCCGCATAGGTGCTGATCAGATCATTCGAAGATGTGTCCCGAAAGAGGAAATCAGCAATGTCCTCTCTTTCTGCCATGACCAGGCATGCGGTGGCCATTTCGCCGGGCATAAAACCGCATCAAAAGTCCTCCAGTGCGGCTTTTACTGGCCCACACTATTCAAAGACGCGTACAGTCACTGCAAGACATGCAGTCGTTGCCAGACTTTGGGCAACATGAGCCATCGCGACATGATGCCTATGCAACCGATTCTAGTATGCGAAATCTTTGATGTTTGGGGGATTGATTTTATGGGCCCCTTTCCTGTTTCGGATGGTTTCGAATACATTCTGTTGGCTGTGGACTACGTGTCCAAATGGATCGAAGCCATACCGACCCGAACCTTTGATCACAAAATCGTTCTCAAATTCATTCATCAAAACATTTTCTCAAGGTTTGGGATTCCTCGTGCAATAATCTCTGATGGGGGGACCCATTTCACAAATGCTCAGTTTAGGTCACTGATGACCAAATACGGGGTGTCTCACCGAATCTCTACTCCTTATCACCCCCAAACTAATGGTCTAGCTGAGCTGTCTAATCGGGAGATCAAGAAAATCCTGCAAGTCACTGTTCGGCCTGACAGGAAGGACTGGTCGTCCCAACTTCCGGAAGCATTGTGGGCCTATAGGACCGCCCACAAGACCCAATTAGGCATGTCTCCCTTTAGACTGGTGTACGGAAAGGCGTGTCACCTTCCCGTAGAACTGGAGTATAAAGCCTATTGGGCAGTACGGAACTGTAATCTAGATTTTTCAAAGGCTGGAACCCACAGAAAACTTCAAATCAGCGAGATCGATGAATTACGCCTAGACGCGTATGAGAGCTCGCGAATCTACAAGGAGCGGGTTAAAGCCTTCCACGACAAGCATATCTCGAGAAAAATCTTTCATCCTGGTCAGAAGGTCCTACTCTTTGATGCCTGACTCAAACTTTTCCCGGGAAAGCTGCGATCCAAGTGGGTCGGACCATATTTAGTCCGACAAGTTTTTAGAAATGGAGCTATCGAAATCAGTCCACTCAGCCACAATTCCGAACCTTTCATCGTGAACGGTCAGAGACTCAAGCCGTTCATTGATGTGACTTCTACTGATTTGGCTGAAGCATCTTATATCCTCCATTCCCCTTGAGCTTATTGCGCCCAGCCGATGGCGTAAAACTCAGCGCTTAACGGGAGGCAACCCGTCATTTTCCAAAAAATCCAAAACTTTTTCTGACACCTTTTTGTACTTAAGGTTCACCCTTGTAGACAGCCGACCCCACCTCAGATGCTTGCATCTGGGATTAGAAATCGTCCGCAAAATTGAACCCGACCCATTCACTCATCCAAATTTCTGTCTTAAGGAATGAACAAAGTTGAATAAAAACCCCCTAGGTTACAATGAGGACATTGGAAATCTTAGGCATGAGGGGGTATGAAAGTGCAAAACTTGTAGGAAAAGGTTTCAAACAAAAAATTCACATATGCCAAAAACACCATAAAAATTAAAAATTTTCGAAAAAGAATAAGAGGAAAAGAGAAGGAAATTTTGTGAAGGAGAAGGAGAAAAGAAACAAAATGAAAAAGGAGCACAAAATTATGAGAAAAAAGTGATAGTCATTAGTAAGGAACTAAGGAATTAACCTAAGTTCTAGACCTCATTCAAGAAAATAACTAAAAAGTGCATAATGAGATTAGTAAGAACGCAAACCTTAGGCATTCTTGAATAGACTCTTAGTACCCATTAAGATCTGGACACTCCTCAAGAGGTTGAGGAAAATGAAAAGCTGAAGTATTAGGTCTAAGGCTTAGGGAGTATTTGGCCTCGTTAACTAATTTTTGGTTTACGGGACTTAGTAACCTAAGCACCCTAACCTCACACACAGCCTATTTCAGTAAGCGTAAAAATCAAAATCACGTAGAAGCGTCGCAAAATTCTGAAAAGAACACCTAGAGTAGGAGCAGCCGATCAACACAAGTTGATTTGGACGAGTTCCCAGCGTGGAGAGGCGGGAAATCCCCTCGAAGATGCGTAGCAAAATATCGTCTCCTCGGTGCTTGTCTCTTAGAATATTTACATATCCTACTGGGGG
Organism: Thalassia testudinum; assembly: GCA_037157565.1. Taxonomy (NCBI): domain Eukaryota; kingdom Viridiplantae; phylum Streptophyta; class Magnoliopsida; order Alismatales; family Hydrocharitaceae; genus Thalassia; species Thalassia testudinum. Next base: position 102,161,890 of record JAZHRO010000024.1, on the reverse strand, counting down.
CATGTAAGCACTCTGCTGGTTCAGATTCCATGGATGGCATTATCTCGAAGTGTCAATTGCCAGGGCCTGGATTCGGCCACGGAACACCATGGATGGGATTATCTCGAAATCTCAATAGCCAGGGTTCCGGGGGTTGCCATGGGCGGTGCTATCTCGAAGCATCGATTGCTAGGAACCCTTGAGGATTGATGATGGGAGCAAGGAATCTGATACAGACCGTGTTGAAAAGCCAATCCTAGGCTAGAACTAAAAAGAAAAAGAGAGAGAAAACTCTCCAAACAGAAAAATTTTCTATCTCTCTCTCTTACAAAACGCACTGCGAACTGAGCCAGGGCTAAAATCATTTCAAGCACGGGTGCTTTAACCACAAAGTCCAATAAACCTTAGGTTAGTTCTTGTGGGCCTTAAAAACCTTTGCTAAGGACTAAGGCTGAGGCTAAACAGATTTGGATCTTGATTGGTACTAGAGTACCTTTTAGGCCTATGGTCAGCATTCTAACCTAATCTAAGCTCAAATGAAAAAGCACTTATCTGAAGCTATTAAGAACTTCATGGTCTAGAACAAGGGTTGAAACCTTAAGTTTTTGCTAAGGGACTAGCAAAAGCTAGGCATGGGGGTATGATGAGAACCTCATCATGAGCCATAACTAGCTCATTTTGACCTAATACAAAGGATAAAAGCTCCTACATAACTCAAGGAAAGGCTTAACTCAGAGAATTCTGAGTTTAAGGAGAAAACAAGTCATAAGGGGTAAAAATGCAATTTTACCAGTATGATCTGCATACAGGTCCAAACATAGGTCAAACAAACCGAATAAGAAGGAAAGTGGGATGATCTGATAAGGGCTATAGCAATTCCAAGGAACTAAATGATAATCTGTAACCTTAAAACAAACCCACTTCAATTCACGAGGTTCGAGGCAAAGTAAAAATAGAATAAACCCTCTAAAATTCATAGAAAAATAATATCTAGGATTTAGAACCTTCAATTTGGCCTTCGGAACCCATTTTGACCTACATTGAGAACCATGCCCAATTAATAACTTAATTTGGGTTTTTGCGTAAATTGACCAGTCAAACAAGGTTTTATCTAGAAATAAAATTCACCATCAGAATCCTTAGGCCCTAATTAGTCACGTATAAAAACTTGAGCCTAAGAAGAAACCTTCTTGACCAACTTTACATTTTGGTCCTCATCTATTTACTTTTTGGCCCTCAACTTTTGAACCCTCGCATTTTGGCCCCTAACTCTTCTTCGTTCTTTACATTCAGGTCCTCCCTGCAAAACCTGCCAGCACCATGATCCGGCGACCCTGCGCGGAGCATGGAGCCGTGCAGGGTAAAGGGGAGGGCCTGCCAGGTCAAATGGGGGTGCCCTGCGTCGTCAGCCGTCGCAGGAACACCCCTTGGTCGCTGCAACCCACCATACCGGCCGTGCGAATGCACGAACGGTATGGGTCTCCCTCCGGTGTCCTCTGGCGAGGGAGACACGTCGTCTCCCTCCGCCCTCCTCTCTGGTTCGGCCCCTATAAATACCCCCGTCGCTCCACCGTTCTTCCTAGCTCGGTCCTGACGGAGAAACACCCTCTTTTCACTCTCTTCCCACTCCGACAGGAAGCCCTCTAGCTCCGGCGGTTTTTCCCTCCTCCTCCTCGTCGTTCTGCCGCACTACCAGCAGCAGGGCTGCCTTCCCTGCTCTTCCCGCGCCGTGCCGCACCCAGCGTGCGCCTCTCTAGCCCTCTCCTCGCCGTCGCTCCTTCCTCTGGGCAGCTTCTTCTCTGGCGACAGTCGATACGACTGTCACCTGTTCCGGCCCCTCCTTGTCCTGCTAAGTAGGTATAACTTCTCACCTTTCTCCCCTCTTCCTTTTCCTCACTTTAAACCCTTACTGTTGCCCTCGATTCCGACCAATCGCCCTCACCTTCTCCACCTCCGGCCACACTCCGGCGACCCGCTCCCGTCACTCCAGCACCCCACACGGCTCGCCGACCTGCACATAACCTCCGCCTCCTCACCCTGATCCATTTCCACCCTTCCAATTCCCGCCACCCGACCTCTGCAGATCCACCGAACACACCCACTTCCCAACCCACAGCTTGACCTAGGGCGGCCCGTAGGCTCCGCCCCGCCACCTGCAGACCTTCCGACCACCTTCGCCGTGCTACGGCGGAGGTCCTCCGCGTATCTAATTAGGTCGAGAGGCCCTTTCTCTGTAAACAGGAACTTCACTCGCTGCCGCCATTGCTGAGGTGAAGAAGCTCCTTCGTCCTGCTGCTCCAGGCGCGCCGTGCCCAGGTAACGCTCCCAGGCTGTGCGAGGTATTTTCGCAAAGCGCCAGGCTGCAGTTGAGGCGAAGCCCTCACGCGAAGCCCTCGTGCGAAGCCTCGACCGCCGCTGCTTCCTCCGCACAGGCGCCAAATTGGGGTGGGACATTTAGTCCCACCTCGGAAGACTCCGAAGCGGCGCGCTGATACAAATTGAAAAAGTGCTGGAGGCTTATCGCCTCAGCACACGGGGTGAGGTCCCCTTCACCCGCCCGATTACCCGGCCTCGTCCGCGCTCACGCCTCGCGGACCTGGCCTGACCCGAGTAAGCCCGACCTGCACTCCTCGCCCACCACGTACGCCGGTGGGCCTGGACCCGGGCGCGACCCGCGTACCCGATTACCCGGTTGCTCTGGGAGAGATTACCTAGAGCGAATTCTGAGAAAGAGAGAGACGCGGGGGGGAGGGTAGAGTAGGTTTTGCCCATTGACGTAAACTTTGAAGTGTGCAGGCACAGGTGAACAAAGAAGAAGAACCGTGGAAGAAGAGAAGAAGAAGAAGGCCGACGAAGACTGCAGGAAGGAGGAGCACCGAGCTGCACTGTAGCAGCGGCGACTTAAGTCATCTGAGTGAAAAATCAGACGACACTCTGAAGGAAGAGAAGAAAGAAAGAAGAAGAAGAAGAACATCACCATTGCTGCAAATAAAGAAGAAGAAAGAAGGAGAGATGACGTCCTGAAAGCAGAAGAAGAAGACCACAAGGAGATAAACAAAGAAGAAGCAGCTGAGACAGAGCTGAAGAAGGAAGACGAGAAGTGCAAGGAAAGAAGAAACAGGACCCGCAGCGAAGATCTGAAGAAAAAGACAGAAGAAGAACAAAGGAAGAAAGCAGAAGATCCGAGAAAGAAGAGAAGGAGAAGATAAGCAAAGAGAAAAGAAGAGAAGAAGAAAGAAGCCAACAAGACAAATCTCTCTCTCTCTATCTTTATTTTTGTAATAAGAATTTGTACCCCTAGAATACGACTCACTCCCTGAGTTCGACCTCGAGAACTCTTTTCCAAGTAAAAAAATTATATATTTAAAATGATGGCAATAACTGGCTATACTACAACGCTATAATAAAACCTAGTTATCACTGCCACCATTTTCACTTAGGCATTGAAATAAATGAAGAGGAGGGGGCAGCGCGTGCGCACGAGCTGCGACCACATTCTGGGTCTTTAGTGACTCTTAAATCCGTCACTAAAGACCCCTATATTAATGTTTCAAGGTTAAAATGACCTATTTGCCCCCAACCTCTAGACCTATAAAAAGGCCTACACCCCCCACATTTCATTCATGCCTTCCTTCACCTCTCTCCCTCTCCAAAGCTCTAAAGAAGCTTGTCTCAAACCCGAGATGCTCCTCTAGAGTTAAAATCAAAGTTTTCTCACCCTCATTCCAGAAGTGAATCCCGCGACGACGATGCCCTGCCTTGCCCCCAGTTCTTCCCACTTCATTCTCTATCTTCCGTCTTCTCCCTCCGTCTTCCAGGTGTCACCATGTCCGACTCATCCTCCAAGTAGCCGTCGAGGAGGATAACTTCTCACCTTCTTTCTCTTTACTGCTTTCTAGAGTAGATTTTATTACTTTCTAGTTATAATATTTCTCGCTTTCTAGCTGTAATATTTCCCACTTTCTAGTTGTAAAAAGCATTATCCATATTATAAAGTGTTTGTTCTCTCTCTCTTTCTCTCTCTCTCTTATTGTTAATATCGAATTCATTGTGATTATCTCACTTTCTAAACAAATAATAATAATAATAATAATCGCGGATTTCAGATCAACGTAGCCTCCCTGTGTTCGACTCAGAATTCTTTTCGAGTTTTGGTAAAATTTATTTATTGATGAATTTTTTAGCAAATCACCCTACGACGAGTTTTCAAAACTCAACTTTCATTTGCGACGATTTTCCGCATCAACAAGTATCTGTGTGTTATGTTTTTCGCATTAATTAATGGTTTGATTATGAAATATTGATCAGATCATAATGGCATCTAGCATAAAGCAATTTTGAGCTGGTTGAGTTATTTTTCATGTAGTTCCTATCATTTGAGAGCCCTTTTACATTTGATGTAATTTTTGGGATACAATCTTAAACACGATATATAGGAAAAGATTAGAATGCAATTCAAATCTAGACTAAGTTGAGATTAAATTAACTCTTCTCAAATAGACCTAGTCAAATCCCTCAAGTATCAAGTGAATCATCATATAGATGATGAATTATAGCCTCCACCAAAGTGGGGTGGACGTAACCACAGGGTTATGCCAGTGAGTACTCTCCTCTTTAAGAGGGCATTAGCATAGCATGCACGTAGAGCATATTGCCTCATTTTTAGAAAGGAATGGGTCGTATGTTAGCCTTCCCAAATGTAGTTTTTAGCCCCACGATTAGGTGCACTCGAGAGTTCACGTACATAGTCGTGCACACATCAATAATAGTTTGACGCGTATGGTTAATGTAGACCAAAAGGCTAAACATTACGAACATGCAAGTTGGACTTGTAAGGAGGAAGGTGTTCCTGCTTCTTTTGTTGAGATTGTGTATGCAAGCCCTTGTAGCTACACTATCTCAATGGAGAGGAGAGTTTGTTCCCACTTTAGGCTTTAGGGTACACAAGCCTCTTAATTTGAGAGTTGAATAAAGAATAATGCTCAAATTGGACATAGTGGGAGAATTTTGTTTTAAAATTTTCAACACCTAGATACATTCGTGCTATTTCTAGATGAAAATTTTCAAAACTACCTTCAACTCGAATAAGTGGACGAAATTCATTCATGACGAATGATTCGCAATGGTTGCAAATAAACTGAAAGCAGATAAATTGAACTATGTGCTATGCTCCAAACTATTTGAGAACTCAAGAAATTAGGCTATGGAGAAATATAATGAAGCTTGGCATGATGGTAACGAGTTTGCAAAATACTGCATCATCAAGTGTTTGTTAATAGGATTGGCAGACCATATAAGCGGATGCAAATATGCAGGTTGTTGGTGCAAGGGCACCACAATCGTTTATTTTGATGATAACAAAACACTTGTTATTTTACATTTGCTTTTGAGTTCTAGATTTCAGGTCAATTGGAAATGTTACAAGTGTAAAGACAGAGTTCGAGCTCGCATCCATGGTGGATTGGAGGGGCTTGATGGAAGAGAAGGAGCCTCGCGAAGAGCGAAAGCTTGAAGAAGGAAGGAGATGAAGAATAGGATAAATTTCCTTTCTTGTTCGTTGTACTTTGTTTTTGTTTCTTTTGTTGCTCTTTATTTCTGTCTTAGAATATTTGTTAAACAACCTTAAAGTTACCTAACAGTAGTCCTAGAAATACTTGCACAACCCTAGGATACTTAGGTTTTCATAGAAGACTTAGAAAACCTAAATAGGCTTCATACAACCTTTTTAGACGTTTAACACAAAAATCAAACGTCTGATAGTGAACCTTAAGACATTTAAATGTTGGATCAAACGTCCAAATCACTTAGGCTAAACTTAGTAGGTTCTGTGTATTGAAATCAGACGACCAGCCCATAATCTAGATGTCTTAGAAGACATCTGATGACTTGGCCAAGTGTCTAATTAGTGGAACGTTGGCTTGCAGAATTTAGTCGTTGAGAAATGACCTTTGAGCTTCTATCAGACGTCCTTAGAGGACCTCATACGTCTGATAAAGTGACCGTTAGCCACGATTGAGCCAAAATCACTTCTCTTAAGTAATATAGATGTTATGTGCCTTGGGAAATCCATTGCTACAGTAATCTAGGTTTCCAAACGTCCAGACATTATGCCAAATGTCCAACCTATCCTCTGACCCACTTATACTAGAACCCTGTTTAGGTCTGATTCAAGTCAGGAAAGAAACCTGCCTAGAATTAGACGTCTGATTTAGTTTCCAGATGTCATATACTTGACTTCCAAACATCTGATAATTTTCCTAAACGTCTGATGACCCTGTCAGAATCATTAATGATTCTGATTACGACTTGATTTGCCTTGGGATGATCCCCAATGGCTACTTAAGGCTTCCAAAGCCTTCGTAAGCCTTCCTAGGCCCTCTATAAATAGAGGAGTACCCTTGCCTTGCAAACACACACCAAGGAACACCAAGCATTACTATTTCCACATACATTGTGTCCTAGAGAAGATCATCTAGAAGTGTTGTTGCTCTCCAAGATCATCTCACATAGTTTGAGAGAACCACATTCGCTATGCACGTGCTCTCCCACTGTCAATTTCGAGAGCATCATCGTGTCATTGTGTGGTTCATGCACCCACGTCAAGCCGATGCACTTTCGCCAAAGGAAAGTTTCCTAACTCCTATAGTAGCTAGGTTTTCATCCTTGTGGCTCTATAAGACGTTGTATTTATTATCTTTGGTTGGGTATTCACCTTGCAAATTCCCATCTCCATCGAGGGAAAAAATACTTCTCGTGAAGAGAAGGAGTTTTGAGGTTACGCTACCCTCATATTTGTAGCATGGTTGTAAGAGGTTCAGTCACCCTCGTTTAAAGTGTCTGGGATAGTGGATTTGATCGACTAAGTCGATTGGGAAATCCTAACTATAGAAGATTAGGTGGTGGTTTTTACCTGATTTGGGTTTCCACTTAAAAATATTTGTGTATCCTGTGTGATTGCCTTTTGTGAGATTGATTTATTTCATTTTCGCATGTTATCTATATTCCGCAAATCTCACCCCCTCCTGTAGGAATCAACACAAGCAACATTATATTTAAGCTTGAAACATTAGGTACTTGAAATATAGTTTTCTCTACACTTTGAGATTTGAAAATGGGTTTTCAAAGTTTGGAAGAACACATATTCCTGATACAAAGGTTTTTTTTGAAATATGAAGCATATGGAGGGATCTTATATGAAGATGAGAAGCTTGATATGATCAAATCGCCTTTCCTGAACTTTTACACTTACACTCTTGACGAATAAAACTGTAAAGGGACAATTCATAAGTTGGTGGAATGCCTTGATGAAGTATGTGGCATCTCAAGGAGGAGAAAACATTCCTTGATCATGAAAGTTCAAGGAAGGGTGGTTGACACATGGACAAGAGAGCCTCACATAAGATGCGAATCTATTCATAAGATCTCTAGACCTTTTGAAAGGTTAGAGGAAAAGTTACTCAAGATACTATTCATCTTCATTATCTATTTATTCATATTATGAATAAAAGATTTTGAAGCGCTTGACATATTTGCAATTATTGCTTATTCTTTAGGTGATCAAAATAAAGTTAAAGATGAACAGGCTTTATAGATGGAATCAAAGGCAAACTATTGCAGTGGGAGCCATTAAGAAGTACAATGCTTGTTATCAGAAATCAGAATTCAAAATATAAAAATTAACTTTGTAATCTTACATTTGTACAAAGAAATTATTTCTATTTCTAAATTGTTTGGAATTGACTTATTCATGTGATGAGTGACTTATTGTAAGTTTTAGCCATTAGATGCTTAAATGTTTCGAAATCTATCTTCATATTTTGAAATTTCTATAATGATATAATCATCAATGAGAATTTTGAATAAGTGTGAAGAGGATACTCTTCCTTTATGAGATGTCTCAATGTCGGGACATAAATATCTATAAGTGAGAATAAGAGGATAGTTGAGAACAAACCTCTCAGTCAGTGGAAGGAGCAGTCTCATTGATTAGCCCATATTTGTGGGCTATTTAAGTATTTAAAAGTCTAAGCATTAAGTTAATTTTAACATTTAGATAGCATACATTAGGATGTAAATAAATTAATTCATATTTTTAGCCTAATTACATAATTCATTCATTGCACGCATTTGATTAGTTAATCAATTATGTGAATTACTTGCATTGTTTTAATTTAACATAGAAGTTAAGGGTTTATGCATAAATAACCATAATATTTTATTATTTTCCTATTTTCTTCCTCCACAGGTAACGGCTGCTTCTTCTCCTTGTGCAATCGTTGCACAGCTCCGAGCATTCATTGGCCAAGAAGAGAATCTCAGCCCGCCTCTTTGGATTTCAAATTCAACTATACAAAGGGAGGAGGAGACGACCATGCAAGCGAGGCCACCACCCTTTGTTCCTCACTGTGTTTAGAGGACCTTGCTCCTCTTCCATTCCATACTGCCAGCCTCACCGCGACAGAAGGACTCACCATCGTGGGCGTGTGGGGTGACAGCCCACACCGCCAAAGAGTCTCTGCAACTCTTCACCTTAGCTAGAAACTCACGCCCACCCCTAGCGCACCCTACCAAGCACACCTACCACCGCTCCATCAGACACCATCGTACGCCCTCACTTCATTTATAGCCATCAGACCCTACCCACCGCATGCCAGCTACTCATCGCGCCTTTGCCTTCACCACGCCCGCGCCTCCTCGCCTCCACCAAAACCTCCAGCAGCGCCTGCAACTCACCATGCACTATTACTTCACCCCCAGCACACACACTAACATTGTGCGCCATCTGCCCGTGCGCGCCTTCACCAGCAGCACCAGCGTGCTCTCACCCCAGTGCCCTCGCCTCACCCCATCAGACCACGCTCGTGCCTTCACGCCCGCGAGGCAACACCCGTGCTCTAGCACCCACACCCGCGCACCCCTTGCGGCCTGCAGAGGGCACGCCTTCACGAGCCCACGCTCCGCATGCGTCTGCAGCACCTGCAGTGCCCGCGTGCTACTCTCCTTACGCCTGCAGCACGCACGACCAGCAGCAAGCTCCTCCACTGCCGCCACTCCTTTCCTCTAGCAGGCTGGCTCCGGCCATCTCATGATGCACCACTGCCACCACCGCGAAGGCCTCGCTTCAGCCGACCTCTTGTAGGAGTAGTGCCTCGAATGAACCTCTCTCCCATGCACAAGGAGGAGAGAGGTAAAATCCTCTGCTTTTACTTTAATTAATAATTACATTTGAATGCCATTGCCATGAAAATGAATTTTGATTTTTGATTATAATATTGAGTGAAATTGCAACTTCATACTCAAGCTTTCTTACAAATGCGTGGCTTTTGTGATTCACATTGTTTGACATTGGTTTTGGATTAAGATGTGCACAAATTTTCTCTAATGCATGTCAATTGGAAATTACATAGATTCATCACATATTTATTGAATATTTCAGTGAGGAAAAATTGCACATCTACCCTTATATTTTCGAGTTATTGTGCATCTTCTTTCCATTGCATTTCATGTCAGATTTGACTATGGATTTTGCACTTGATTGAACGAATATGAAATAATCGAGATTTTATTGCATCATTGCCTCCCTGTGGACACGACCCGCTCTTCTGCAAGTGGTTTAATTTTAATTTTAATTATTTTGTTAAGCGATTTTCCACCACTTTGATCCTACAACGATAAATCATCTTAATACATTATTCGAAAGCGAAAACCATCTTATCAAATGGCTCCATTGCCAGGGAGGCAATAGGCTTAATTAAATCGCATTCATTCAGTCATTCATTCATTCACATTGCTTTAAATTTTGAATCATATTTAACTCTGGATTTTTTTTTTCTGATGCGAGTGCAACGATCTGCGACACACATTCTACGACTCGCAATCACACCAGCCATCATGAGAGGCAACCCTTGACGTCGTCAGAGGAGAAATTATTCGAGCTACCTTGCAAGGAACTAGATTGCTAGGAGGGGAAGGACGAGGATGCAACGATCATCTCTGCACATTTAGTCGCTGAATTGATTAGAGTAGGATTAAGACTTTAGACTTAATTTTTCATTGCACATTTGGTTTGAAACCCTTGTTCTGGGGTACAGTTGAGGGGTTTGTTCCCCGATTTTGTTTTAGGCCCATGTTAGGTAATTTTTGCGAGCCTGTTCCTTTTTCTTTAGATTTAGGTTTTTAATTTATTTTGTGGATTATTTACCTTTAATTTGCTTGTGCATAAGTAGCTAAAAAAAAAAAAACAAAAACAAAAACATGAGCTACCTGCTAGAAGCTGCCTGTCCCTAGGTCATATCATTTAAGATTGAATGAGCAGCATCTAGATCTAATTTCCTTATCTCGCATATTGCATGAAGAATGCTGAAATCAAGTATGCACTTCTAACTTTGCATTTCTACCTGTCATGCAAATGCATTTGGATTAATTTCAAGACCACCTAATCTGTATTGAATAGATCTAACAAGTGGTCACATCTTTTCTGGAAAAAGGACTAATTAAAGGAGGGACATTTTAAAAACCAAGGATTTGACTTTCAAACTTGGTGTGCGATTCAAAATTCAAAAATCTTTACGGTGTATGCACACTTATATCTCTTGCACCACGACACGTGTTTATACACTCCTTAGGTTTCGCAATACTAGGACAAGAGCCCTCCTACCGTTGGATTCTGAAGTGTTTAGAACTTGAGATCAAAGGTTTTGTAACTCCAAAGAGGGGGATACCCTGTCACAGATTTTTGGGGGTAGTTGAGAAGCACCGCGAAAGCACAGCTTCAAAGGAAGGCTTAGGCCTACTTGCATCCCTCGATCTTCCATCTTTGGAGTTGCTCTACCATTTGAGATTTAGGGAAGAACACCTAAGCTCCAACTAGGTCTTCTTAGGCAAGCTGTAGGTCGACAATAAGCACGTAAATTGATTGAACAAATTGTATTGTCCCCTACAATCTGACTTAAAATCAAAAGCCTAAATTGGGAAAGACCTAAAAAGTCCTTTTTGAATTGTGTTTTGATTAGGGAATTCTGATTGAGGTGTGAGTTAGAATGGACCACATTGATTTTCATCCTTTCACATCTTGCCCACACCCTTACCCCGACTCTGCACTCTTCGATCCCATACACCGAGATGGTCCATCCTTTGATGGACATAATGACAATCATTGGGATCTGTTTTACTCCTATTATAGGAGTATTGGCCTGGTTAAGCCCCAAATCAGTGAGCGGAACCTAGGAGCGGGATTTTCTTTGCCCAATATCCCACACACCATAGAAATACCCAACCCACCCTCCCTGAATAATTATAATGGTTGGACAGACACTCCTGGGTACTATAAACCTGAGCCTGACTTCTCTCATGATAGAAATGACCTCTCCTCCTTGAAGATGGAAATACAGAAAATGCAAGATGAAATGATTGAATTGTTAGGAGAATCTTCGAGAGCAGGCCAACAAGAAAGAGATGAAATTAGCCACCCAATCTACCCCATTGAGGATGACGTACACCCATCTACAATTGATGCATCTCCCGTGGGAGAGATACACTTTAAGTTGGAGGGAAATTTTGGGGATTATGTAAGGGAGAATAGCTACTTTTCGAGGATAGATTTTGAAACCTCCCCATTAGATGACACTTCGTTGAGAGATCCATGCCTTAAGTGGGAGGAAGATACATATGAAAGTAGCAATGCATTGGATGAAGAAAGGTGGCAACCTGAGGAAGATGATGATAAGGTTGAGTATCCACTTGAATTATATTGGAGTCAAAAGAAGGAAATGATGGTACCATTAGAAGACTTCGACCCAGATGATAGTATTTTTGTGACATTTGATGAAGTGGGTCGAAGTCAAGTTGTTAATCCTACCCTCCCTTCTGATCACGAGATGGAACTCAAGCCCACCCTTAGGAAACCTAACCCTGAAGAAATTGACTTATCTGAGGAGTCCGATGTTACCATTGTAAACCATTTACCTCAGATAGAGTGCCCTAGGGGATCTGCTGAGATTTTAGATGATTCTAGACCTTGGGTATATGATGAATCGTATGATGAGGAGAAGGAGAAATTATATGAGGAACCTACATTCAAGATTTGTGGTGACATCAAGAGCGATTATGTCTTATTTGAAGAGTTAGCCCCTGAGGGTGTCACAAATTTGACCAAATTAGGTTTCCTTAACACACCCATCGATGATATTTCTCCTCATGATGGAATGATGGAAAATTTGGAAGCAACTTCTAAGATTTATGTGGATTCACATATAGACTCCAGGGAAGATTTGAGTAAAGAACAAGAACCCGGGGATGACGTTGATAGGATAATCCCCAGATTTGTTTCTACCAACCTGCCTTCATTTGATTCGAAGTCACCCTCTGATTCGTTTATGTCTGATGGCGAAATTGTGACTCTTGATGAAGTTCAGGAAGATACATGTGATAGTGTAAGGAATGCTGGGGATGCAATTAAGGATTTGGAAAGATTGTTAGGGATGGACACCGAGTTGATTAAACCCAACCTAGATCTTATGGTCATCCCGCAACCTCGAAACTTGGACACCCTAGACGATCCTTGGCTTAGACATATGCTCACTTTTGTTCTGACCAGGGGGCTTAACAAACCAATATTTCCTGTAATGGAGTATTAGGTATGGATTGATGATTTCTTTAGTCAGTCCATTGCCCTGGGGGTTTATCTCTGCACCATTCCTTCCCCATTCCTTTTGGAGGATCCTTGTCATCCTCCCCTTACCCCTTTAGAGGTTGTTATGCCAGTTTATCCTTTAGAACCTCTTCTGGTGACCTGGGAAGATTTTATTCCCATCTTGGTTAGGCGAACATTTGCTATTGGGATTCATCATCAGCTCGCCAACATCCTAGGTTACCTATTTTCTAGGTCAGCATTACTTTGCTCATTTTTAGGGCCTATTTCTGTGATCCTTGAACCTGATTTGTAGGTTCTTTGGCTACTCGGCTGCTAACAAAAGAATGGCAGCCCATCTCTGACTCAGGTAATATCCTTCTATGCAATGAGGACATTGCAGATTTTAGGTATGGGGGGTGTACTTGGGGATATACATAACATAGTGCATTCATGCATTTAATTAAAGCATTCTGCATTGCATACATTTGCATTGAAAAAAAAAATTGTAATTATTGAGCTTAACTGGCTAGGCCCTGCATTCTTAAGCAAGTCTGAACTCTAGGTTAGACTAAGTTGATTCTAGGATCAAACTTTAGAAGCTAAGTGAGCTACTAGCTTTAGATCTTTAGGGTCCTTTGTGGACTTAAAAACTTAAGTAGAAGTTAAGTTGCGGACCATTCCTCAAGAGGTTGAGGAAGGAAAGCTAGGGATTGAGGTAAAAGGTTGGGGTAGTACCTGGAGTCTTGTTCTACCTTTTGGTTTACGGGTCCTTGTAACCCAAGCATCCAAATTTCACACACTTGGTCTTGGTCTTGTGTAAGTGATCACCTTAATTCCTTTCTTAAAAGAAATTTGGTTCTCTTAGTTTTGACTTAGGAGAGGCTTAAAAACAAAATTTGATTGGAAGAGTTCCTGCCGCAGGAGAGGTGGAGTATATACTCAGCTTGAGGATGCAATGATAACATATTACCTCCTCGACGCTTGTCTCTTAGGATATCCATCCTACTGAGGGCATGCAAGTGCATTGTGCGGTTCAGGTACCATGGGCAGCCCTATCTTGAAGTGCCGATTGCCACAGGCCTGAATTCGCTTAAGAAATCCATGGGCGATACTATCTCGAAGTGTTGATTGCCAGGAGTTCTTGGGGTCACTATGGGCGGTGCTATCTTGAAGCATCGAAAGCCAAGCACCCTTCGAGGTACGGTGATGGAGACAATGAATCTGACACAGACCGTGTTGATCGCTAATCCGAGATTAGACTTAGAGGAATCAAACAAAAAAATATATATTATTAAAAAAAAAAATCCTTTTTCCTTTAACTCAAATAACTCAGACCAATGCACATGCACGGATGCTTTAATCTCAGGGATCAATAAACCTTAGGGTAGAGTCAGAAATCAGAGAAACTTGTGCCTGCAACCTGTCTTTAGCCGACCTAGTCTGTAACTTAGCAACTACTTAGGAACCTTAGGTCTAAAGTCTGAACTTAATATGTTTTTAAAGGAAGACCGATTGGGTTGGCTAGTTTATTTGGAGTGCTAGGTTTTGATTGGATTTGCTAAGGACTAGCAAAAACTAGGCATGGGGGTATTTGATTAGCCCATATTTGTGGGCTATTTAAGTATTTAAATGTCCAAGCAATAAGTTAATTTTAACATTTAGATAGCATACATTAGGATGTAAATAAATTAATTCATATTTTTAGCCTAATTGCATAATTCATTCATTGCATGCATTCAGAATTAACTTAGAATTGCATGCATTTGATTAGTTAATCAATTAGGTGAATTACTTACATTATTTTAATTTAACATAGAAGTTAAGGGTTTATGCATAAATAACCATAATATTTTATTATTTTCTTATTTTCTTCCTCCACAGGTAACTGTTGCTTCTTCTCCTTGAGTAACCGTTCACGCACAGCTCCAAGCATTCATTGTCCATGAAGAGCATCTCAGCCCGCCTCTTTGGATTTCAAATTCAACTACAAAGGGAGGAGGAGACGACCATGCAAGCGAGGCCACCATCCTTTGTTCCTCACTGTGCTTAGAGGACCTTGCTCCTCTTCCATTCCATATCACCGGCCTTACCGCGGCAGAATGACTCACCACCGTGGGCGTGTAGGGTGACAGCCCACACCGCCAAAGAGTCTCTGCAACCTTCACCTCAGCCAGCAACTTACACCCACCCCCAGCACACCCTGCCAAGTGCGCCTGCCACCACTCCATCAGACACCACCGCGCTCCCTCACTTCATTTCCAATCATCAGACCTTGCCCACCACATGCCAGCTGCTCACCGCGCCTTCGCCTTCACCACGCCCGTGCCTCCTCGCCTCCACCAAAACCTCCAGCAACACCTGCAACTCACCACGTGCTCTAACTTCACCCCTAGCACACACGCCAACACCGTGCGCCATCTGCCTACACGCGCCTTCACCAGCAGCACCAGCACACTCTCACCACAACGCCCTCGCCTCACGCCATCAAACCACGCTCGCGCCTTCGTGCCTGCGCACTAGCACCCGCATTCTAGCACCCACGCCTAGGCACCCCTTGCGGCCTGCAGAGGCTGCGCCTCCATGCGCCCACGCTCCGCGTGCGTCTACAGCACCTGCAGTGCCCGCGCGCTGCTCTCCTTGCGCCTGCAGCACGCAAGTCCAGCAGCAAGCTCCTCCACCGCCGCCACTCCTTTCCTCCGGCAGGCCAGCTTCGGCCATCTCACGACGCACCACCACCACCACCATGAAGGCCTCACTTCAGCTGACCTCTTGTAGGAGTAGCGCCTCAAATGGACCTCTCTCCCATGCACAAGGAGGAGAGAGGTAAAATCCTCTGCTTTTACTTTAATTAATAATTACATTTGAATGTCATTGCCATGAAAATGAATTTTTATTTTTTATTATAATATTGAGTGAAATTGCAACTTCATACTCAAGCTTTCTTACAAATGCGTGGCTTTTGTGATTCACATTGTTTGGCATTGGTTTTGGATTAAGATGTGCACAAATTTTCTCTAATGCATGTCAATTGGAAATTACATAGATTCATCACATATTTATTGAATATTTTAGTGAGGAAAAATTGCACATCTACCCTTACATTTTTGAGTTATTGTGCATCTTCTTTCCGTCGCATTTCATGTCAGATTTAACTATGGATTTCGCACTTGATTGAACGAATACGAAATAATCGAAATTTTATTGCATCATTGCCTTCCTGTGGACACGACCTGCTCTTCTGCGAGTGGTTTAATTTTAATTTTAATTATTTTGTTAAGCGGTTTTCCACCACTTTGATCCTACAACGATAAATCATCTTAATACATTATTCGAAAGCGAAAATCGTCTTATCACTCATCTGACTTGAGAATCATGTAGTCCAAGATAATTTGTGGTTGATCTTTTTGTGAAAAGGATTTATGGCAAGGATATGTTTTGAAATGACACATAATGATGTATGCATAATGGAAATATCTTTATTGGATGGTGACATTTACTAACTATTATCCCAATTATGATGATATTTGTCTAATGTGGAAAGAGTCAGAGATCTTTTAGAAAGCTCAATGACTTTCAAGTGTTGGTTATGGACTTGATGGATTCTAAGAACCATGTTAGATGGGAACATCATAAAATATTTGATCTATTTAAGAAAGTGATCTTAGCTAAATGAATAAAAAAGGAGTATCCCAAGGAGTAAGAAGTTGTTTCTTACTTGATCCTCTTAGCACACCTTAGCTTAGTCTTATATTCTTAAGACAATACTGAACTTAGAGAAGTTCAAATGACGATAAACATCAAATTCCCTAAATCCAACAAGGATTCACATTGTAGACTATGAAGGGACATCCTTAGAGGACTATCATCATGTCTAGTTCCTTGATTGCATATGAGATGTAGACAAGGATCTAGAGCTATAGATTTGATGTTGATTGTTTGTGTCTAGTCCAAGTGAGTTGGACTAAAGATCAATTCCTTGGACATCACAAGTATGGTTATAGTTGTAATTGGTGTGATATGGATTACTCGACCATTTTCACTTGTGGAATTTCAAATTAATAATCCAATCCAAGGAATAATGACCCTTGGAGAGTTACTGTAACACATCTAAGATGAGGCCACTGAAATTAAATATTGCTTGGCTTATGTCCTAACCAAGTGATTGCACAACAATCATGCAACCTAAATCACCTGAATTAAGGTAGATTCTAGCATAACTTAGGAATAATGCATTCATAGGTATTGTAATTTGCACAATAGTTAGTTTATTAGTCATATAGATAATATCATCATTTTATGACCTAAAAGAGAGATGATTTTAATTGCAGATAATTCGAAGCTGCAGATGTCAGATCAGACCAGACAGATCCGATCAGAACGATGACAGAAGTCCAACAGTTCTGAAATCGTCCCGATCAGACAACCAGAGTATCGTGTGCAGTCCATAGAAGAATGGAGATCATGGAGCCAAAGGACAAAGATCCGAGCCTCAGATGAAGAATCCAACCGCACGAATGGATCTAGATCGACGATCGCAGTCCAACGATGCAAAAATCAACTCGATCAGAGGTCTACAGCACCAGATACAAAGAAAATAAGATCGACGGCCATGATGGCGCCATCACAGCTGCTCCCTCACCACCGCCCCCATCTAGGAAGGCCACACCGCACGCTGTGGGTCATTGGATCTCTATCCAACGGTCACGAGTGTGCCACGTCGCCTACCCAGACTAGATAAGCATAAATAGAAATAAACAAGTATATATGACAAAAGGTTCACGTAGAGCATTGGCTCGCTCACACGTGCGGAAGCGAGTGACGCATGTTCGAGCCTTGTGCTGCACGAAATTGAAGCAGGGCACATGCGGGTGCAATTGCGTGATTGTGAGGTGAAGGTGCACCCACTTGGCACTATCAAAGCACGTAGCGGGTACGTGCGATCTCACGCGCTTCCTTCAACGCTAAGGTAGTGGCACTCGTTACGATCGGACGACTAACGTTGAGGCGAGTTTTGAAGGTGAGTGGTGGGAGAAGAAGATAAGCACACGCGCGAGGAGGAATCAAAGCCATGCGATCGAAGATCGACGACGCAGCGACTGCCACGTGTCACCACCAGGTTGAATCCGAGTGTTTTAGGTGCAAATGATGGTATTTTGAGGCCAAATCAGACCCATTGATCTCCCGATCATCGGATCTGATCAAAAAAGAGTTGTTGGACGATTTTTAAGGCCAAAATACCATTTTTGCCTTCCACCATCAAAACTATAAAAGAAGACCCAGGGCCCCACAGTTGAAGCATCTCTCTCTCCCATCAACTCCAAATCTCTTTGACCGTCTCCTCTGCAACTCCGTCCCAACGCTCTGGATCTGAGGTGTTGCCGCATCTCGCACAAGCATCCCACAAGCAACATCATTTCTCTGCCACTTTCTCTCTTTCTCTCTCTTTCTCTCTTTCTCTCTATCTATCTCTACTTTTTACATAGCAATTTCTATTGTGAAAAACTTTTTATCAATGCAATTGAATTTGATCTTATGGATATCTGATGCCTCTTTATACATATATACATATATAAATATCGTTAGAACTAGTTTATTGAAAAGCTTCTGTTAAAAATTGAGATTGCCTCTCTACGAACGACTTGGTACTCACCGGAATTTTATAAATTTATTTGTCAACGTGTTTTCGTGCAATACTACAACTAAACAACTCTTAAAATGCGAATTACGCGTCGAACAACTTGGTACCATTGCCGGGGAGGCAACGAAAAGTTTTGAAGCTTTCTTTGGTGTGAATTTGAGATTTCTAACTTGCTATTTTCGTTGATTTCATGTGTGTAGGAAAGCAAGGAAATCAGCACGAAACACGACAACGGAAATTGCGGGTTCGAACCTCAGGTAAGTACCTGTAATTTAGATTAGTTAGATTTAGGATTTGTTTGAACCCTAGGATTAGATAGAATTTGCTTGCTTATTAAAAACAAAAAAAAAAGAAAACAAGATTTCTCTTGATTTCGGGCTGAAATAAAACTTTATCTTAAAAATTCAATTTTTGAAGATTCGTACGTCCAAAAATTCTCAAATTTTTATTGGACATAGATTTCAAAGTCAGGAATAACATATTCAAAATTCACTCAAATCAGAGTTATAGAAAATTTTTAAAAATTCATGTACTAATCTATTATCAATTCGATTGTTATTCTTGATTTTTCAGAGTTCAAAATATCATAAGAATTTTTATACAACTCTGATTGAAGTGAAATTTGTGGCACTAAATTTCTGAGAAAGTAAGAATTTTATAAATATCTGAGAAAAATATTTCTTGCTCTTTTGATTGCACGAATTATCTGATCACGAACTAGGAGTCAAAATAGACTACAAAACCCTCAATATAGTTTAAATCTGAAAAAATAGGGAAAATGCATTAAAATTCTTTAAAAAAATATTTTGTGAGTGCCTAGTTAGTGGTGCAATAAGGACCAATTAATTTCATTGCTTGGGTCGCACCACTCATCATTTTGGACCTAAAAGAATCATTTAGAACTATCTGTGCTTAGGGTTTCATGGTAAGGATAGAGCACACTTGCATTTTCATACTTAATGGAAATCTATCAAATAAATTGAAATTTGCAAAACTCTTTGTGTGCCTCATCAGAACCTTAATTGAAATTATTTAATCAAGTGAATCCTAAAATTCATTAACACAAGCATTTGAATCTTAAAAGATAACTTCATCATAAGAAATTGCATGTGAACCCTGTTTGCTTGAGTACTTCACACATTTCAAAATCAATTTTAAGGGCAAACACCCTCCTAATTCCCATCATATTCCAAAAGCACATCCAACCCAAACCTAAAATTGAGTAGACGTTCCCTAGGCAAAACTAATAGACTTGGGGACTTGAAACTATATTGGGCTAAGGTCATGGCCTTGTCTACTTGGACCCACTGGTGACAACAAAGGTCAGTGCAGTAAGCGCATTAACCTTTAGTGGTGTCCCACCATGCGGGGTGTCCTAAGGGATCCCACCCTTCTGGCCAACCAAGTAATTCAAGGGTTGATTTAACCCAGTCGTGTTTTGGGGAGCTAGGATCAGGTTTAATTAGGGTTGACACTCTAACGACCAGTTTGATTGCTTGCATTGAGCGGGTGGGGTTTCTCTCATCCGTCTTCTCCTTCTCATCTACAAACATTCTTCTGGTGCATGCAAGGTAGAATATCTCAAAATCCTGATTTGCTACCACCATTAGAAAGAATCCTAGGAGAAGACATATTTATCCAGGATCTGAATCTAAACGCTCTACAATGGCTAGTCATCACGAGGAAGAAGAGATCGATTAACAAAGTTTGGATCTTATGACTCCCTTACAAAGGCAGATCACTAAGCGGAGCCAGCATCATAATCGACAAATGGAAGTCATAGTGCAGGCCATCACTCGACTCCAAAATGGAAGGGCAGACCGGCCCCTCCATGACTTTTATAACCCTCCTAATGCCCAACCTAAACCCTTTGTTAATGTACCTCAGGATGGGGAATATTTTAAACTCAAACTTCATATCATTAACTTGATACCCCACTTCCATGGCCATGAGTCAGATGACCCCTTCCACCACCTTGAAGAGCTCCTACACATAGGAAGAACTTTTGGCCTGAAGAACATGAATGAAGGCACCCTAATGATGAAAATGTTCCCATTCTCCTAAAAAGATAGAGCTACACATTGGTTGAGAACAATTGGTAGACCAATCCTAACTTAGGAAGACCTGAGAAGCACATTCCTAAAGAAATTATTCCCCATAGGAAAAACTAATGCCCTTAGATGTGCCATAAGAACCTTTAAGTAAAACCCTGGGGAACAACTACATGAGGCTTGGGAGAGGTTCAATGATTTAGCTAGGAAATGCCCTCATCATGGGGATTCTGAAGTGGCACGTGGCCCATATTTTCTATTATGGGTTGAGTGATAATCTAAAGAATTTTGTTGATGCGGCATGTGGGGGCAATTTTCTAAGTCGAGATGCTGAGGATGCCTTTCAATTGTTTGAGAATATGAGTGAAAATTCCCTCAACAATGCCTCAATGTCCACCTTTAACAGAGCTAATCAACCAAGAAGCGGAGTTTATGAAGTTAACAATTCAAACTTGGTTGATTTAGAGCTAATTGCACAACAATTAGACAAGGTGGAACTCGTGGGAAAGAATGTGGAGAATTTGGATAAGAAACTGGATAATCTTCTAAAAGGTGGGAGTTCCTTAGGTATACAATCTAGATTAAACCCTATGCCTACCCAAGGAATAAATATGTTAACCTACAACCAACTCCCCAACCCATTAAGTCAAGAATCAATGCACAACATCAATGACCTAATAATGACTCCACATATGAGCCAACTGTACTTGGACCCATCTCTTTCTGGGTGCCAAGGAGGGACCTTGATGCCCTCGAATTCTGAACTAGGCAGCTCGATGCCTAGTTATCCTGAGGATGTGAATACACTCCAGGGTTACACTAGAAATGAGCCTTATTCAAACACTTACAACCCTAGATGACGCAACCATCCTAACTTTGCTTGGTCAAGTCAGAAACTCGCCTAGGGTCCTAACTTGACTAAGCCAAACACCTATGGGCAACCTAGTAGGTATACACAACAATGCACATATCAAACACAACCTACTCAGGAAAACCAGCCCTCTAATTTGAGTCTGGTCCTCAAAGAAATGCGAGAGATGAATCTGAGACATAAGGAAGAAATGAATCAATTGAGGACAGAATTGACGCAACGACTGGACCAGCTAGTAGTGCTAGACAACATGGGATGCTGCCATCCCAACCAGTCCTAAACCCAAGAAACTTCAATAGGGTTAATCAGCACAACACATAGGAGCAACAAGCACACCTAATTCAGCCTGCTCCCCAGCACCCACCAAGTTTTGTTAACCCTAACCCAACCCAGGCTCAACCCATTTTGCAAAACCCACCTTACCCTTCTAACCCTAATACACATGCCTGTGCTGTCACTTTGAGAAGTGGGAAACAAATCCAAGATCTTTTACATCAAAATCTTTCCAAGATCTTGAGGAGCCTGAATCTGACCTAGGAAACCAAACTAATTTAGAAAACAAGACTCAAGATTTGAATACTCATAATTTTTCTCAAGCACCTTTTCCTGAAACCTTGATCAAACCCAGGGAAAAGAAAACTGATCAATCCAAGGAGTGGCTTGAGATTCTAAAGCAAGTCCAAGTAAATATACCACTCCTTGAGGCTATTGAGAACATCCCGACCTGTGCGAAATTTCTGAAGGAAATATGCACACTGAAATGCCAGGCCAAATCATCAAAAAGGGTAGTGATTTCTGAACAAGCCAGTGCCATCATCCTAAACCAGCTCCCTTCTAAAAGGAAAGATCCAGGGACCCCCTTAATTTCATGTGAAATAGATGGATTCATCCTGGATCGAGCCTTCCTGGACATTGGTGCCTCCATCAACTTAATCCCCCCATAATTATATGAGGGATTGAATTTAGGCCCCTTACAACACACTGATGTGACCCTTCAGCTTGTTGATAGATCAACCAAAATTCCGAAGGGCCTTCTATAGAATGTGATTATAAAAGTGAGGGATTTTGAATACCCTGTGGACCTCCTTGTTCTAGATATGGAGGCATCAGAAAACCTAAAGCACACCCCGATAATCTTAGGGAGACCTTTCTTGGCCACGGCCAAGGGCCTAATCAACTGTGAGATGGGGATTATGCACATCACCTTTGGAAGGAAAAATTATCAACTCAATATCTTTAAAACTTCCCAAAAGAATAGGTAAATTGTGGTTCCATTAAGGTTGTAGGAACAATTGAAAAAGTGTTGGCAATCCATACTAAAGATAATCCAAATCCTGCCAAAGCTCAAGACCAGCACGAAGGGAAAGAAGGGGATGTACTTGAGGATAATTCTGATCTACCATCTCCCATGGAAAATCAAATTGAACAGGACATTAGTGAGATTGAGAAACTCTTGGGAGTAACTTATGATGAATTAGATGATAATATAAAGAATCCTCAATGCATCCACCCTGAAATTCAAGAAAATGGACAATCTAAGGACATGAACCAGGAAGTAACCCCAGAAGAAGAAGTTCAACACATAATGGACTGGGGAAGAACTTATAAGCCAACTGGTTCAAATGGATGGCTTGACTCAGAAGAAGTGACTTCGGATGAGGAAGAGGAAATTTCTGATGAAGATTTTGATGAATTCCACACAACTCTACCCCTATCTTCATATGACCCAGAGCGTGGAGAACTCATGATTTTTTATATCAACTACCTTTATGAAGATCCTTATGATTTTGATGCGAAACCAAATCTTAATCATGATCTTGATCCAGACCCTCTACCACCTCTTCTTAATCTATGGAACTGGATTAATGAACAGGCTCTACATCTTCAACCTCATCCACTTGACCCTATTTCATATTCCAAATCAGAAAGACTCTTTGGAATAGGGCAGCATCATCAGCTGGTCCACATTTGTGGATCACTGATTCTGGGACCAAATGATCATATCTTTCTACTAATCTTAAATTCCCCTGCAACTGTTATTACTTCTTCTCTTAACCCACAGTATTGAACTGCATATTTTTTTGTTTAAGTTCTGCAAATGATGTTAAACTTAGTGCAGGCTAGGAGGCAACCTAGTATTCATTATAGGTAGCTCTTCATCTTCTGCATCCACGTTGACCTGGATTAACAAGCATAGTCAGGTGATATCCCCTCCTCTTATTATATTCTGATTTTCATGCATACATTTCAATGAGGACATTGTAATGAATAGGCATGGAGGGATGGACATTGCATGTCTTATCTTTATGTCTGAAAAAAAAATGCATTTAGGCATAAAGAATTTTTATTAAGGTTTTATTAGGGATTTATTCTTAAGTTGATTCCTGAGTTTAGAATCCAGTATAATTTCACACTTACACGTAAAATTTGCAATGGATCCTCTGTGAAGACTAATAAACATCTTTAGTTTGTCGAGAAGAAGCATTGCTTCTTCTCCTAAACCCTTGGATAGTAATTAGGGAGTCAGGCAAACTATCTTCTAACAGATCCACCAAACAAGTGTAAGGTGAGAGTAGAAGGTCTACTGGTGTTCTAAGGCTAGTATGAGGAATCTTAAACTCTGGATAATAAGATAATGATACTCAGAGTTAGGCATAGTTTTTGCTCTCGATTTCTGCATACAAGTTCTTAGTGCGAACCTCTTGAGAGCCACCAAATAAGGCAAATACGCAGAGAGTGGGTCCTGATAAAACTAGAACTGAGGTGGATGGTCACGACCGTCCTTTACGGAATCCTCAGCTGAAGGAGGGTATTAATGTCAAGGTCAGAAATACATTATCCTATCCATTCCTTTCCAGGTGTCGAGAATAGGCACTTCCACCAAATAAGCCACCCGATATCCTCTTGAACATCCCCCAATCCTAAATAATGCCTCATGAATAAAAGTCGTATGTGTTACTGTGTTACATTAGTAGATGTTTGGATGCAAAAGAAAAAAAAAGGCATATATGTCTATGCATATAGAAAAAATATATATTTACAAAAAAAATGAGTAGGAAAGAAAGAAAGAAAAAGAAAAAAGAAAAGGAGTTCAAAAGTGTTTTTAGAGTTTATTTCATGTGTATTGAGGCAACAACACCCATCAACCTCACGATCCACCAAATAGAGCTTTGACCTACTTTTCTGTATTTCTGGCCACCTAAATACGGGCTGAGGAATTCTGACTTAGTCGTAGAGTTATCAGAACCTAATCAAAGTGTTAGTGCCAAGAGAGACCACCAAATATACTGATAAATCTGTTGAGATTGTGAGTTCAAAAAGAAAGAAAAGAAAAAGAAAAAGAAAAAGGAAGAGAAAGAAAGAGAGAAAATGAGTACAAAAGAACTAAAGAGAGTACAGTTTCTCGCCTCTCTCTGAGTTGAATTATTTAATAATCTGAAAATCTAGGTTCTAAAGTACTAATCTATATGTAGCACCAAATGAGTGTGAGCCACCAAAAATAAATCCACTTGACTCAAAAATCTTCTACCTAACCCAAAAGTCGGGGCTAAATATATAGGTTACCTTATAACCCCGAGAGAAGAAGTTTGCCTATCCCAATAGATTTTTACTAAGGGTCAAGTACGAGCTTTAGATGTGGATTGACTTTTCACTTGGATCTATTGCATAGGCTACAACAAAACACTCTGGATTACTAAAACTTCAGATAAAAATAAAAGACATAAATCTCTAGTCAAACTCTTGATAAAAATTACACATGTAGGACCACTTTGCATTAGTTCATGCATTTGCTAGGGACTAGCAAGATTTAGGCATGGGGGTGTGATTGCATAGCAATCATGCAACCTAAATCACCTGAATTAAGCTAGATTCTAGCATAACTTAGGAATAATGCATTCATAGGCATAGTAATTTGCACAATAGTTAGTTTATTAGTCATATAAACAATATCGTCATTTTATGACCTAAAAGAGAGATGATTTTAATAACAGATGATTCAAAGTTGTAGATGTCAGATTAGACCGGACAAACTGATCAGAATGACGACAGGAGTCCAACGGTTTCAAAATCGTCCCAATCAGACAACCAGAGCATCGTATGCAATCCATAGAAGAACGGAAATCATGGAGCTAAAGGACAAAGACCTAAGCCTCAGATGAAGAATCCAATCGCATGGATGGATCTGGATCGACGATCTCACTCCAATGACATAAAAATCAACTCGATCGGAGGTCTATAGCACCAGATACAATGAAAAGAACATGGACGCCATGATGGCGCCACGTGGCGCCATCACAGCCGCTCCCTCACCATCACCCCATCTAGAAAGGCCGTACCACACACTGTGGGCCGTTGGATCTCCATCCAACCGTCACGAGCGCGCCATGTCTCCTACCCAGACTAGATAAGCATAAATAGAAATAAAGAAGTGTATATAATAAAAGGTTCGCATAGTGCATTGGCTCGTGCATGGTGACGCGCGATCGTAAGGCATAGGTGCACCCACGTGGCACTATCAGAGCACGTAGCGGGTACGCGCGATCTCATGTGGTTGCTTCGACGCTAAGGCAGCAGCGCTCATTACGATCAGATGGCTGACATTGAGGCGAGTTTTGAAGGTGAGCGGTAAGCAAAGAAGATAAACACACGTGTGAGGAGGAATCAGAGTTGCGCGATCGAAGATTGACGATACAGCAACTGCCACGTGTCACCACCAGGTTGAATTCGAGCGTTTTAGGTGCAAATGAAGGTATTTTGAGGCCAAATCAGAGTCGTTGATCTCCTGATCAACAAATCTAATCAAATAAGAGTTGTTGGACAGTTTTATAACCAAAATACCCTTTTTTCCCTCCATCAAAACTATAAAAGAAGATCGAGGGCCCCACAGTTGAAGCATCTCTCTCTCCCATCAACTCCAGATCTCTTCCACCATCTCCTCTGCAACTCCGTCCTGGCGCTCTGGATCTGAGGTGCTGCCGCATCTTGCACAAGCATCCCACAAGCGGCATCGTTTCTCTGCCACTTTCTTCTTTCTCTCTTTCTCTCTCTTTTTCTCTCTTTCTCTCTATCTTTACTTTTTGCATAGCAATTTCTATTGTGAAAAACTCTTTATCAATGCAATTAAATTTGATCTTATGGATATATGATGCCTCTTTATATATATATACATATATAAATACAGTTGGAACTAGTTTATTGAAAAGCTTCTGTTAAAAATCGAGATTGCCTCCTTGTGAACGACCCGGTACTCACCAGAGTTTTATAAATTTATTTATCGACGTGTTTTCGCGCAATACTACAACTAAATAACTCTTAAAATGTGAATTACGTGCCGAATACCAAGCAAGTTGAATTTTGAAACAAATTGCAATATTGTTGGACTTCACACATGTGACAATAGTTTGCATATGTGTGATGACAATTCCAAAAAGGGTATTTTTGGCTTATGGAATGCCATATTCCATAATGAGGAATCTCCAATTGGGATTCCAAGAATGATGCATGATAGGAAAGTTATGGAATTTGTCCTCAACAAGCCATGCAAACAAATGGTTGGACCTATAATATATTCAAGCTAGTTGGATACACAAGCAATGATTAGTTTTCAATGGTCATCCTAGATATGTAAATGTTACCATTCCTAAATGAGAATTCTTAAGAAGTACTCAACTTGTAGGATATTGAATCCATGAGATAAATACTTTGAAAGAGAATTAGACCGAGAGAAACAAGGAATCTTGAAATGGTTACCAAAACCTGGTCAAGATCTAAAACCAAATATGTGGGGAATCAACATTGACTGGAAATGCCCAACTCTTTGAAAAGAATTTCAAGATAATAAAACACACACTTAAAGTTTGGATCTCATGTCTCAGATGAGTTTGACAATAATTCACCTTTATATGATAAAGCATTGTGGATCATAACATGAAGGATTGGGCAAAGGCTATAAGCTTAACTCCAATCATGATCCGAATGGGCCTTTAAACTTGAATGATTCATAATATGTTGTGGATGCATTCAAAACTCATGGAAGCTTAGCCTCATGTAGGAGATAGTAGGAGCATTATAGTACCATATGTAGAAAAGTATTGTGCTCACAAGATAAGACAACAACAAATGTATGAAGCAAAATCTCAAAGTTGGTTTGAAAAATGTTTTCAATGATCAACTTGAATATTTCTAGGACATGAAATGTTTGTAAGATTTTCATATGATGAAGACATCTCCTTGTGAAGAAGTTGTCAACACAAAGTGTTGAGAGAGAGAAAACAAGATTCAAGTGTGCAATGCATACAAACTGAGCATAATTCCAAATATTAATGTATGATGTAGTGGGAGGATAATGTGTTATCAACCACAAGTCATAAATACTCTGGATGAGATAACAAGTTGTTGGAACTATGTTCTAAATTTCTATTGTGACGAGCTCATAAGCGTGTGTAAAAGCTTTCTCATTCGTGATACATTGCGCGCGTATAGCTTCCTAGTCTCTTAGTTGGCAAAATCTATTCAAATATTTTTGTTGGGAGGCTTATGAATTTTTTGTTGCAAGATTTTATTCCTGTCTTACACCTATACTTAATTTGTTCATAGTCACTCTTGTAATTGGGTTGAGATAACTCGTTAAGGTTAATTTAATTCCCTCTAGGTGAGGGAATCGACATTAAAAATTTAAAGTTGGGAGACCTAGGTAGTAGAGTACCTAGGATAGGGAACTACCATATGTTATGCGCAATTATTTCTTATCCACATTATTCATCCCCCTCATCTAGCGTGTGCTTGGGTTTCTCAGATAGTACACAAGTTATCCTAACATTCCTTGTCAAAGAAATCAAATCATGAGAAAGTGATCTCAATGAGTTGAGGGGCATCAATTCAATCGATCTTAATGAGTTGAGATGTGATATTTATAGTCTAATGAGGATGGTTCACATAAGAGGCACTTATGTTTTTTAGTGGTGAAGTATTTGCTTTGGAAGCATGCACTCCACTATATGAGAACTGAAGTGGAATATGTTGTAGCTTATTAAGCTATCAAATGAATGATGTGGATGCATAAGGCCTTTAGGGGGACATGAAGTAGTTTCTTCTACTAAATCTCTCATTATTTTGATGACAACAAGAATGCTACTCTCGTTAAGAAATAGTTTCTCAAAACGAAGAGCATGCCTGTAGAGAGAAAAGTCCTCATTATAAAATTGGATGTCATGCATGGTAAAGTTGTTATCATATGCAATACTTAAACTTGTGGCTTGCACTTCAGTTGATCAAGGCTTTATAGTAAAATGCTCAAGTGTCAAGTTGGCATCATGCATTGGAGAGATAGTTCAAATTGACTTTAAGGGTAGTAGGTGCCTGTTGGAATTGTGTGTGACGATTCAAGTCCAACCAATCGTTGAAACTCGAGCCGTCGTGTGTTTAACCACAAGCACAACCAACCACAAGATCGCAGTCACCCAACACATAACTGTGGAACATCAATAGTGAAACATTCATTCATAGTGCAATAAATAAAGGAATAAAGTGCTGACAAAATATAACAAAGAATCCACCAGAGAAAGCCTGAAGTAACAAGTTCTCTAGTACAATCACCAAAAGACAGGAAAATAAAAGTCTAATAGCAGAAAAAGAACAGAACTAAAGAGACACTATGCTCGGAATGAACTGTCTCCTAAAGTAGGACCCGGTTCAGCAGTAGACAAACCAACAGCAGCCGCTGCACTCGACTGCTCATCAACACCTAAGTATGGAACTCGGGGAACACATCAGTAAAAACTAAATAGAGTAGAATAACTACAACAAATTAGCAACAACGACAATAGTAAAGAAAGAGGGCACTATATCGACAATTATTTCATTTATTAACTATCACTTATCCAATTTCGTTTATGTACTTAAGCCCACATTATTATAGTCCACAATTTATCAATCAATGTCTTAGGACATGAGACGATCTTTGATCGGGAAATTTTCACTTAAAGTATATATGTCAGAAAAATATGTCACCGTAATTCATGTGATGAAAACATCCCGAACAAAAATATTTATCAGTAAAAACTAATCATGAAGAGTTAGGTCATATTCACAAGGAGGAACAAATGCAATATGAGCGTAAAGCGGTATCAATAAATCATGCTTACATAAAATCACAGAAAAATTATTGCAAGGATTATTTCCTAAAATTATGTTACACACACATGGAGAAGATCATGAATTCCAAAGAGTGTGAGTGCGTGAGGGAGAAAGAGTGAACATGTAAGGATATGCACACAATTTCAGCTTAATAAAATAATCGAACCCTTAAATCCTCTCACACCAATGGCATCACATGTAATTTTTAATAGGTCCTTCACTATAGAGAAATAGGGGACGTGCTCCCCTTGCTCGTGCAAGGAAAGGGTGGCACAACCAGCTGTGCAGATCTCGGAGGAGGTCGAGGACTCGAACAAGATTCCGAAGGTAGTGATGGCATCGACAGAGGTGGTCGGACGGCAAGGACAAGCTCACCAGTGGTGGGTTGTCAAGCGTGCATGTGTGGGTCGCAGGAGGCATTGCTGAAGGCATGATCAGGTGTGTGGCATCGAGGCGAGTCTAGTGGAGTTGATGGAGAAGAGAACGAAGGCCAGTGGTGGCTGCTGTGAGAAGGTGTTTATCATCGGCGATGGGTTCTTCTTCAATGGTGAAGATGAAGAAGAAGATGATGAGGAAGGGTGTGGTGCGACTGGTGGCTGTGGCTGTCACACATGGCTGCAGGTGAGGACCATCATCAGCAATGAGGGTTGAGGTGACTACAGCGTTGGTGTTGATGAATTCTCAGAGTGAACAGAAAAAGTGGTGGTGTTAAGTTCTCACAGTGGGAGTGATACGTGGGCAGCAGAAGAAGAAAAGGAGAAGGGGAAAATGGAGAAGGAGAAGAAAGAAGAGGTCATGCATGGGGCCTCTATTGGGTGGAGGAGATGTGGGTCCTCTGTTGGAGGTGCAGTGGTTAAGGATGAAGGAGACAAAAACAAAGAGGACGGGCATGATGGTGCTATGGTAAGTCAAGGAAGACGGACGGAGCGTGGTATGGACGGTCATGGTAGTGACATAGTTGATAACAGGAAGGAGAACGAGACGTGGTGGTGGCGTCAGTGCTGTCACCGCTAACCACAGTAGCGGTTCGCGGAGTGGAAGGAGGCACACAATCGAGTGGAGCGCGGTGATGAATGTTGAGGATGCTAATGGCTCGTAGTGGTGGAGTCATGGGCATGCGATAGAGGTTGGAGTCAGGGCTGGATGTCGGTGAAGGCTTGCGGTAGTGATGTTGATGGTGCGATGATGGAAGCTGTTGCGATCGCTAGAGAGGACAGAGTGTGGTGGTGGAGTCGGTGGTGGGTTCTTCTTCAGTGGTGAAGATGTACATTCTAGAAGAAGAGAGAAAGGCTCTCCCTCCAAGGGAGGAAGACAGCTAGACTTTTTCCTTTGCATGGTCCTTATAAAGAGGGAGAAGATGAGAGAATAAGAGAGATTATCGGGGAGAGAGAAGAATGTCCCTCCTGCTGGTTGGAGGAGGGATGCCTTTCCATGCAGAGTTGTAAGGGGCCTTTTTTGGCATTTGATTGAGGAGAGATTTGAGGCTTTCCAAAAATATAAGGGAGAGATTTAGGGAAAGGATCTTCTATGATTGTTGATTTCCATTTAAGATACTAAGAGGGCCTTCCAAATTAATGCTCAATGTCCTTCAAAAAATAATGTTCCTGCATAAAAAATTCATAATTAATCAAACTACATAACAATGTACATAAAATAAATGACATGCCAAAAATGATAATTCTATAGCGTAATTAATTTTATCACTGTAATGCATGCTTTTAAATTAAATTACCATTCCAACAATAACGTACCTAGGCTCTAATTTAGCCCACTAAAGTGGACTTATCAATCTCATGTAATTTCCTAAGGCGCATGATTGGTATAAGCCACCCTCTTAGCCAAGAAGACGGCTTATAACCATCGAGTCACCACACTTTATCACCACAGGGTTATAGCGGAAAGGGGTGGCGCTACGTCGTGTAGCGTGAATATGTACAAGCGTTATGTACACTGCACCACATACAACCACTGACCCACCCACAAGCTAAGAAGAAACCACTCCCAACCTCGAGCCACTCATCCCGCTATCCCAGTTGGCTACTAAGTCTAACTAAAGAGTTGTAGGGAGGCCAGCAACTCCCTAAACCAGCCCATAACTGATCTAAAAGACCAAAGCTACAGCTAATTCCGGTGAGTAGCGAGGCTAAAAGCCAGTTATCCATCCTCTACATCCCAACTAAACAGTTGAATTGATTATCTAGTCATTTCTAGATAACTATATCTTTTATTATCATTAAACCAAAGCATACTAACAGTTAAGTTTATTTATTTCAAGATTTCCAGATATTCATGTTATTCTCCAACTCATCCATTCACCAGTGTTTTCCAAGTTATGTCAGTGGTCCCATATTATTTATCAATTAACAAACACAACGAAACTTTTTTTCACGAAAATCGGAGTTCATTTCACACATGCAGTGATAGGGATACATTAAGTCATTAATTCTTAACCATTCACATGACATCTAATTATTTCACAATAAAGTGCCCAAAAATTAGAGTTAAATCTTTAAAAAGGTTCCTAACTCAGCAAAAGATGAATCTCACTCCAATCAACGTAGTACATGTTCAAAACCACGCAAAACAGGCCCACGGTTACCTAAAAATGACATGGGAATTAGAGAATAGGAGAGTCCTCTACCTAGCATCACCAGAGGGTTACAGTGACTTTGAACCATGTACATAGGGCCTAGGGACAATCGCCACTCCTGCCTCGTAATCCATGCACACACTAGGGACAAATCCTGGTTTTCACGGACCAAAATAAGGTTGGAATCACCTAGGCACGTTTCTGATTTTTCATTAAGGAAACAATACTAAAAAACGGTATCTTATTTGTCAAAATCTAAGGTCGGGAAGGCCTCAAACCACTCGAATCAGTGCGAGAAGGTTGCTGAACCAACCGGTTCAGGAGGACTGGTCAACCAAGCCACGCAAACTACTTAAGGACATGTGTCGCACTCGGATTCATCTGCGGCCACACCCACAGATCGCCCACACACCACACCTCGCCCGCTTGATCTACCATGTGTAGGCGATCCAATAGTCACGCCCTTCCTCTTCACGCAAACACTCAAGGGTGCACGCGGTTCCCACGCCACTTGTCGCCTCCGCGCACACGGCCGTTGCCACATGTCGAGTGCACGTCTCGCACCACCGCTATCATAGCCACTTTTGCGATGGGAAGCCTAGGTTTTTCAAATTCAAAATCGGGTCCCTGAAAACTAGGTACTCGAGAGAAATCCCGACAAGTTTACCTTTGTGGACGGAGTTCTCCGACTCCGTGGCAAGCTGTGTTGTGCAAGATGAAGCACTTCGAAGGGAGTTGTTGTCTGAGGCCCATTAGAGCAAACTCACTATCCATCCAAGGAACACTACGGTGTATCGCAACCTAAAGAAGGACTTCTGGTGGTGTGGCCAAAAGAAGGATGTGGGCAAGTTTGTAAGGTAGTGCTTGATTTGTCAGCAAGTGAAGGTAGAACATCAGAGACTAGCCGGCCAGTTGCAGCCCCTTCCAATTTTGAAGTGGAAGTGGGAGACCATCTCTATGGACTTTGTGACTGAGCTAGCCTTGACTCAGAGAGGACACGATGCAGTTTGGGTGATCGTGGACTGTTACGCGCGAATCGAAGTTTGTAAAACTCGCATCGTAGTATAGCCGAAACATGTGAAAATGACTTTTGAAATTTGTAATTCTTGAAAAAAATTGTATTTCGAGGTCGTTCATAGGGAGCAAGTGAAATGCGTAATTACCACTGTTTAATTATTTACAACTGAATTTGATGAACTTGTATTAGAGTTTAATTTTTTTGAAAATCAAACAAGCTTAAATTTGCATTTGATCCCACGAATAAAGATATGAAATCCAAACTCATGTGTAATGATTACTTAATGCTCAATAAAATAAATTATTCAAGTGAGACTAAGATTAAGCACCAAATAATTATTAATAATAATGTTTGCACAAGCTATAGCAATAAAAATCACTTTAGAAGCAAATCTTAAATCAATTTAAACAAGATTACAACTCAGTCTTGCATTGTTGCAATTAGGTCCCTGATTCCTCGCAAATAGGTCCTTGAAAAAATTTCACTTTTCAATCAGGTCCCTATAGCAATGAGAGCCTAAGGGCTCTTCTCCTTCTCCAATGAGGATCGTCGGCAATAGGTTGGAATTGAGCTTCGGCTGGCTTCGAGCTTCGACGAGAGGCGGAAGAGGATCGCTTGATACTCACCAACTTGACAGTAGTGGAGGGTTCTTGATCGACGCGGTGGTGAATGGATGGGAGGTGGCCAAAGTTGGGGATGACGGTGGGGCTCTGGTGGTGGCCTACACATCAAAATACAGCCTTATGGCCTAAATTACTAGCATGGGAAGCTCCGACAGACCACCCCGAAGCTAGCCCCTCAACAGATTGCGTGGGATGGGTGATGGATGAGCTTCTCGAAGAAGCTTCCGTTAATGGTGAGGGTGTTGGCAAGGTTGAAGGAGGTGATGGTTGGAGCTAAAAGACTCAGAGACATCTAATTGGAACCTAAGCAAATGAAAGCCCTATGCTAATTTGATGAAAGGAAGAGGAGAATTACCTATCGTAGAAGGCGAGGAGGAAGAAGGAGGTGAAATCGAAGTGGAGGAAGGGGAGACGGGATGCAAAGCTTCACATAAAGCTTCATAGGAAGATGAGGAAGAAAAACCTTCTGCCTATTGTATGTGGCAAAGAGCAACGAGGTGACTTGAAGCAGCTCTGAGGTGCGTTAATGGCTATGGTCAGAGGAGGAAGAAGAATATATTGTTGACCAAATTAAGCACACCCCCCACGTCAGTGGAGAACGACAAAGTTATATAGATGGTCGGCCACGACGATTAAGGCAAAATCACGATCTTGATAAGGTCGGAAATCACGTGATTTTTCTCGATTTTTTAATGCAAATTACGAGCTCTATAGATGGAAGTAGGGGTTGTGATTCGCATCAATGATGCAGGAATGATATTGGAATGCACCTGCCAAATTTGAAAGTATTCTACCATGTATATTAGGAGATATGAATCTCCAAATCTTGCATCCAAGAACAGCTTGCAGCAGCTCACCCAACTAAAGAAGATGATCTGCTAATGTCAGCGAAGGACCTAATTGCAAAGTAGGTCAAGATGCGGTCAAATAGATCTCAAGTTTTCAAGGTAACCTAATGAGGACCAAAGGAATCTAATGGTGACTTCAATTTTGGGTTTTGGTGAACTTTGGTTGGTTAATTTAAGTTTTAACCAAAATTTTTTAAATATTAACCTTGGTTGTTGACTTAGGTCAATTGGGTTCATTTTGTAAAATTGATAATTCAAAACCTTAAGAAATATTTTTAAATGATTTTTATAAGATTTATATTATATTTATTTCCATTAGAACCCTTTGAATTAAAGTGAAGCTGAAATTAGGGTTTTAAAATGTGAATTAGCTTTAACTTTTTAGAGAAACCCTAGGTTAGTTCTAGTAAACTCACTTATTGGAATTTTTAGCTCAATTGACCTTTAATTAGGCGTAGGTTTACCCCTTAGTTACTCTGCAGTTGTAATTGTATGTTAAAATAGTAGAATTAGCCCATTTCAGAATAATTTCTCTTCATTCAGCCAAAATTGAATTATACACTTTTAATAATTAATTAAGTGAATTTAATCTTGAAAATTAGTCAAATTAAGTTAGATATGAAGGATGATAGTGTTATCATCATGGACTACTTAACAAAGTCAGCACAATTCTTACCTATCAAAGTGGCTTATGGTCCTTTGCAGCTAGCAAAGTTGTATACACGGGAGATTGTATGATTATATGGTGTACCCAAAGAGATCATTTCTAACAAAGACACCTGTTTCACTTCCCAATTTTGGGGAAGCTTCCAGTAGACCTTGGGTACATAGCTAAACCTAAGTACGTCCTATCACCCGTAGAGTGATGGGCAGACAGAGAGGACCATTCAAACATTGGAGGATTTGTTGAGGTCCTGTATACTCAAATGGAAGGACTCTTGGGAGGAGCACTTACCTTTGGTAGAGTTCACATACAACAATAGCTATCATGCCAGCATTGACATGGCCCCGGATGAGGCATTGCATGGTTGGAAGTGCATGTCCCTACTTTCTTAGTATGAGGTTGGTGTGAAGTGGGAGGTAATTCAACAGAATAAGGAGGTCATCGAGCGGATTTGAAAGAAGCTCATTACTGCACAGAGTTGACAAAAGAGTTTTGCAGATTGTCGGTGACAGGGACCCGGTTGCGAATCTGGAAAACCCGAGCTTCTAATCCAAAAGTCGCGGCGGCAGTAGCAGCACGCAACATGCGCACGATACGTGGTAGTGGTTGTGCCATGGAGGTGGCGCGTTGCATGGGAACCACACATGCCTACGAGCGTTTGCGCGAAGAGTTGGGGCACGAGCGCTAGAACATCGACACGTAGATCGAGAGGGCGAGGTGCAGTGTGTGAGCGATCCGTGGGTGCAGCCAGGGACGAATCTAAGTGCAACACGTGTCCTTGCACGGTTTGCGTGGGCTGGTTGACTCGTCCACTTGGACTGGTTGGTTCAGCGACACCCTCACGATGTTTCGAGCGGTTTGAGGCCTTCCTGACCTTAGATTTCGACAAATAAGATACCATTGGAATTATTTCGAAGTGCACTATGCATTGGTGCAATTTATTTCCATTTTTTAGTATTGTTTCCTTAATAAAAATCAGAAATGTGCCTAAGTGATTACAACCTTATTTTTGGTCCGTGAAAGCCAAGATTTGTCCCCTGTGCCAGCATGGATTACGAGGTACGCGTAGCGACTATCTACAGGCCCTATGCGTATGGTTCGGATTCACCGTGACGCTCCAGTTATGATAAATAGAGTAGTCTCATATTCTTTTATTCTCGTGTCATTTTCAGGTAACTGTAGACTTGTCTTGAGTGGTTTTGCGCATGTACCGCATTGATTGGTGTGGGATTCCTCTTTTGCTGAGTCCGAAACCTTTTTAATGATTTAGCTCTAATTTTTGGGCTCTTTATTGTGAAATAATTAGATTTCATGCAAGTGGTTAAGAATTAATGACCTAATGTACCCCTATCATCGCATGCGTGAAACAAACTCCGATTTACATGAAACAAGTTCCGTTGTGTTTGTTAATTGATAAATAATATGAGACCACTGTCATAACTTGGAAAACACTGGTGAATGAATAAGTTGGAGAATAACATGAATATTTGGAAATCTTAAAATAAATAAACTTAACTGTTAGTATGCTTTGGTTTGATGAAAATAAGAGATACAATTATTTGGAAATGACTAGATAATCAATATGATTGTTTAGTCAAGACTTAGAGGATGGATAACTAGTTTTAGCCTTGCTACTCACTGGAATAAGATGTAGCTTTAGTCTTTCAGACCAGTTCTAGGTGGGTTTATGGAGTTGTTGGCCTCTCTACGACTCTTTGGTTAGACTTAGTGGCCAACTAGGATAGCGGGATGAGTGGCTCGAGATTGGGAGTGGTTTCCTCTCAGCCAGTGGGTGGGTCATTGGCTGTCTGTGGTTCAGCATACATAACACTTGTACGTGTTCACGCTACATGGCGTAGCCGCCACCCCTTTCCACAATGACCCCAAGGTGACAGAGCGTGGTGACTCGATGAGTATAAGCTATCTTCTCGACCAAGAGGGTGGCTTATATTAGTCTTACACCTTAAGATAGAAGTTACACAAGATCATCTTGTGCCCTGAGATGATTAACTAATTATGGATTGTAATAACATGGGCTTAAGTACATAAACGAAATTGGATAAATAATAGTTAATAAATGAAATAATTGCTTATATAGTGCCCTCTTTCTTTACTCTTATTATTGTTGCTACTTTGTTGCAGTTGTTTTACTGTACTCAATTTTTACTAACGTGTTCCTCGGGTTCCATACCCAAGTGTTGCTGAGCAATCGAGTGCAACTACTACTATTGGCCTGTCTACTACGAGATCGGGTCCTACTTTAGGAGACAGTCCGTTCTGAGCAAAATGGCTCTTTAGTTCTATTCTTTTTCTGCTGTTAGACTTTTATTTTCCTGTCTTTTGGTGATTGTACTAGAGCACTTGTTACTTCCTGCTTTCTATGGCGGATTCTTCGTTATATTTTGCCAGCACTTTATTCATTTTATTTAATGCATTAGGAATGAATGTTTGACTATTGATGTTTTATGATTATGTGTTGGGTGACTACGATCTTGTGGTTGGTTGTGCTTGTGGTTAAGCACATGGCGATTCAGGTTTTGTCAATTGGCGAGACTCGATTAGTCACATTATGTGCCCTTTGCGAGCCAACCTAAGTGGAAATCATTTGATCAATGATTCAAATTTGAACGTCAAATCACATGGACACACTAATGTGGTTAGTAGAGTCCCCCGATACAAATAGAGAAATATACTATACCCATGTTGGATATATCAATGACAGGTGATGAACACAGGAATTATTAGCTAAATTATGTCTAATTTATGTTAATTTTATAGCAATTATTGCATATTTGCATTATAAATAGGGCATTTTAGGTATTAATTTATCTTAGAGTCATTAGAGCATTTTAGGTTTAATAATACATCTTGGTGCCTAATTAATTATTATGTATTCATCTTCTTTGCAAGAGTGACTGAGACAACTCGTTCATCATTACATGGTAGGAGTAAGCACAAGAGATGCAAGCTTTTCCAGCTAACACCTGGCACCACCAAAGTTCATGCCACCCAATATGGTGCACCAAATTCTAACCCTAGCTCACCCAAAGCCCACATCCAACCTAGCCCTAGTCTAATTCCCATGCCACCTCCCTCCATCTCATCAATCCATAAGCTCACCTCCCATCCACTCACATCTCGCCACACAAGGAATGCCACATCACCACCATCCACACCAACCCTACCCCCCTCCCCACCCCATCATCATTATCTTCTCCATTTTCTACCTCACCATCTCCACACCATCTCTCTCCCTCTCTCCACCTACATTGGACATCTTCTCTCCTTGAAACCCTAACTCCACCTCCATCTCCCTCCCTCCATGCCATCTCCATTAGAAACCCTAGGTCCCCCTCTCCACCATCATCTCCATCAAGGCTTCTCCATCTTCTCATCATCTCCAACTTCTTCCTCTTCTCCTCCAAGAAAGCTTCCTCCCGATGGTCGACAGTGCACTCTCCACCTCTACCACAAGTCCTCTGCCCTCCATTATCTGAGACTCTACTATTCCTTCTTCTCATTCTTTTTCTTTTGTTTTCCTTTTGATGATTTTTTAGTTTTTTTTTCTTTAGATGTCATTTGTAGTTCATAAACTATTATAAGTTGCTTCAATAAAAGTTGATATTTTGGTTTGGTGCTATTCTTCCTTGTAGTTTATACTCTTTCCCTTAGTTAAATCTTGCATGTTAGTCTATTTGCTAGTTTCCTAGTTTTAGTTGAATTTCTAAATTTTTACATCTCTTTCTGTGCATCAGAAAATTCCAAAAAAAATCATATTTCGTTTCTAACTGTTTGGTTTAATTTGTGTACAAATTTCATTCAAAAAAACTCTTTATATAAAAGTTAGAAAATAAAGTATGTTCAAGTTATGACGTTGTCACAATCTAAGCCCTGCATTTCATTCCAGATTTTGTTGTGCCTACTATAGATCTTATATTAGCGTATAATTTGGTAGGAAACTTAGTTAAGTCATAAAGTAGGTTCATTAATTTTATTCAAATTTTTTGCATTTCCAAAAAATTATTTATTTATAAATTACAATTAGGTTTTGATTCTACAATTTAGTCCTTGATTTGCCATACCTTTACCTTCTCCCTTATTGAAATTACCAAAAAAATCAGACAACCCAAAAGACCAAAAATATATTAGTTAGTCTTAGTTAGGAAACAATTAGAACATGTGCCTTCCTGTGAGACGATTCGGACTCCCATCCTTCACTTAAAATCTTTACGAGTTTGATAATTATAAATTTGAAACGATCGCGATTTCCATGCTACAATGACACGATACTATCCGTTATAGATTTCATGCACCAACAGGTAAAAGGTTTAGATCGAGGATTTCAATAAGTCATCAAGAACTATCATGATATCCAACTAATTATCTTCAATCTAAGAAGTAATGACAATCTTCTCAAGAGACTGTCACTTAACAGATTCCCTTGATGCACCTCC
This sequence comes from Thalassia testudinum, assembly GCA_037157565.1. Classification (NCBI taxonomy): domain Eukaryota; kingdom Viridiplantae; phylum Streptophyta; class Magnoliopsida; order Alismatales; family Hydrocharitaceae; genus Thalassia; species Thalassia testudinum. The sequence goes on along the minus strand of JAZHRO010000024.1, from coordinate 102,122,387 downwards.
TTTAGTATGAATGGAGATTTGGAGTTGTCACTTAAGTAGACTCAAGGAGTTGACTTAACAAGATAGAGATATGAAAAGTACTTCTCTCATTACTACTACTACGAAGGTGTATCCTTAAACCTGAGATATATATGTTTCCCTATGCATGAATATATACATTTGGTAGATCAATAGTTAATGCACCCACCATAGTGTTGAGACTAAAAAGCTAGTGTATATATGAGAGCACAAGAGACATGATCTCCTAAAAGGATCACACAGATTCACGATTATAGGTTTATATAATGGATCGAAAGACATGAGCTCACTTCACGTATATTGAGATAAACCAAAATTTCATATAGTCATAGTCCTGAGGTGAATCTACGGCTATCCTAGCATCTTGTGAAGTCAAAGTCTGAATACCCAATGACTGTAAGCACCTCTATTTTGATGCACCAAAATTATGCTTATTGCTAAACTAATATTTCAAGACTATCTAGGATTAAAGCGTCTTCCAAGCCAAGTGCAGATAGATGCTAATGTGTGTCTTTGTATATTTATTTGAGTCTAGGACATTATTATAAAGAACCTCAAATAAAACTCAAAAATGAATTTTCGAATATCTTTTCAAAACCAAGCTTTTAGGGTTATTAATCGACCAAATTAGTTAGTTGATCAACCAAATTACCTTGATTGACCAACCAACTTCATTAACAGATCAAATCAGCCTATTTTAGGAAGTTGATAAATATCCTTTTGATCGACCAACCAAGTAAATTGACTGATCAATTAGTGATCAACCAACCACCTTAATTGATCGACCAATTTAATTTCCTATTCAGGCAAAACTTTTAGTATAAATAGAGGTCGTACGCAGCCCATCCTTACACAACTTTCAAAAAGAAATACCTTTCAAAAAGTAGAGCTTCTCATGCTTATTCAAAAGGCTTCTACGCCCTATTCTTCACGTTCTTCAAAAGCACGATGCCTCAAACCTCTGGGAAAAAATTTGGTTTGATTTTTTATTGAGGTTCCATAGAAGTTATTTCTGTTATTCTATTTTGTTGCTTTAATTTATGGATCTCAAGATTGTTGGAAAGATCCGTAGTTGTTGTTTTTGCTTCTCTTCAGAATAAAAAGAGAAGTGGTTGTAAGAGGTTGTGTCACCCTCATTCAAGTGGTATGGTTAATGGATTGACTAGCTTGGACTATTCAGAAAAATCTTAAGTTGGGAGGCTTAGGTAGTGATTTTTACCCGATTTGGGTTTCCACTCTAAATCAAGTGTACTATATGCTTGAATCTTTCGTGAACTGTGCATATATTTTTTTTAAGGAAAATATTTTTTTAAGGCGATACTATTCACCCCTCCCCTCTAGTATACGTTGCGATTTGCAAGATATCCTCCTCTCACTTGGTATCAGAGTGTAATCGTGAAGGAAACGTCACACCTCACCTTCACATGGTCGAACAACAAGTTTTATGGAGGGACAATCATTTTTCCAACCACCACTATTTGATAGATTAGATTATGATTATTCAAAAAGAAGAATGCAAATTTTTCTTGAAGCAATGGACTTTGAGATTTGGCATATCATTGAGTCCAAATATATTCCAAAGAAGAAAGAAGAAAAAGAGCTAACGAAGGAAGAGAGGAAAAAAGTGACAAATAATGCCAAAGTCATGAATGCACTATTTTGTGCATTAACAAGAAAGGAATTTCAAAAAGTTGGTTCATGCAAAAGTGCATATGAGATATGGGACCAACTCTCTATCATGCACGAAGAAAGCACTGACGAAGAAGTAACATGTGATGATTCCAACCCAAGTTCGGAATCAGATATTGAGGAACAAAGCCACTAAGATGGAATTATTGATCTCTGCCTCATGGCACCAACAAAATCAAGCGAAGAAGAGGTAAATTCTGACCTTACTTTAGACGAATTATTAGATGCATATCATGATTTGTACAAATTAGCTAAAAATTAAAGAAGTAAAATAAGGAACTTAAGGATAAGTGCTCAAGTTTAGAAAATGAAAAAGATGCTTTATCTCTAGGTTTAAAAAATAAAAAAGGGGAATTAGATGAAATAAGAGTTATGAATATAGAGTTCCATGAGAAAGTAGAAGATCTCAGGGAACAGTATTTTCACTTTAAAGACACATTTAATGACCTCAAATATTCTACTAGAACATATGTAGAAAAATATGAGGACATTAAAAAGAAGAATCAAAAGAAGATTAGGCATGCATTTTTATATCAAAAGGCCAAGAGAAGAGAGTCTAATGTTCCCTTTAACTCGAAAGGAATTAACAACCACAGACCCAAAAGAATATGGGTACCAAAAAAAATTTTAGAAAATTGTGTTGTAGGTTATGGAAAAGATCAACATGGAAATTACAATTGGAGAGGCAACCTTCAACAAGCCAATAATAATCAAATCGACTATGAAAGATGGTGGAACCAACAGTGTCAATGGATGCCAGAATTTTGGTGGAGACCCCCTCCACCTAGCTACTGCTATTAAGTATAATTCCTTATACCTTAGCAGGTATGATTCCCAAAATTAAATCTTTATTACCTGCTTAGTTATAAATAAGTCTTTAATATAAAATTGACTAAGCATTGAATTAATTAATTTGGGATAGCAACTTGATAGGGGGAGAAGAATAAAGAGAATCAAACCTTGATAAGGGATCATTGTTTAAGGGGGAGAATCAAGATCACTTTCTTAGTAGCATTTAGATAGCATATCTGTCTATGTTGGACTGTATAACTCTTACTCAACACTTCATTTTATTTTGATCTTGTCATTGTGTTGGACTATCATGAATTCCATCATCTCCTTATCATGAATTTGATAATTTTCATATGATAAATTTGACATCATGCTTAACTGACTATTACTTGAAAAGGGGGGAGAAAAATGTAAATTTCATTCTAAAAATGTAAAAGGAGGAGAATTTTACTTGCTTATGCATGATTAATAACAAGTCACTTAAGATAAATCTTTTTGTTGATAACAAAAAGGAGAAATATAAAATATGCATGGTTGTTATCTCTCTCAATTAAATGTTACTCTCTTGCTCAATTCATGTTTAAGTTTCTAATGCTTAAGTTACATGTTTAAGTGGGAGTTAAATGTAACATCAACAGTAGCATTTTTTTTTTTTTGCTAAAACAAAAGGGGGAAGATATTATGTAAAACTATTTTTAATTTCATAATTATAATTTTGTTGTCATCAAAAAGGGAGAGAACGTAAGCATCTCTGTTTTGATGCACCAAAATTATACTTATTTCTAGACTAACATTTCAGAACTATCTTAGATTAAAGTGTCTTTCAAGCCAAGTGCAGATAGTTGCTAATGTGTGTTTTTCTATCTTTATTTGAGTCTAGAACATTATTATAAGGAACCACAAATAAAACTCAAAAATGGATTTTTACGTGTCTTTTCAAAACCAAATTTTTAGGGTTATTGATCAACCAAATTAGTTAGTTGATCGACCAAATTACCTTGATTGACCAACCAACTTCATTAACTGATCAAATCTGCCTATTTTAGGAAGTTAATAAATGTCCTTTTAATCAACCAGCCAAGTAAATTGACCGATCAATTAGTGATCGACCAACCACCTTAATTGATCGACCAAATTACCTTTTGATTGACCAATTAACCTTAATTGATCAACTAATTTAATTTCCTATTCAGGCAAAACATTTAGTATAAATAGAGGTCGTACGCAGCCCATCCTTACACAACTTTCAAAAAGAAATACCTTTCAAAAGGTATAGCTTCTCGTGCTTATTCAAAAGGTTTTTGCACCCCATTCTTCACATTCTTCAAAACTACGACACCTCCAACCTCTGCGAAAAAATTCGGTTTGATCTTTTATTGAGGTTCCATAGAAGTTATTTCTATTATTCTATTTTTTTACTTTGATTTATGAATCTAAAGATTTTTGGAAAGATCCGTGGTTGTTGTTTTTGCTTTTCTTTAGGATAAAAAGAGAAGTAGTTGTAAGAGGTTGTGCCACCCTCGTTCAAGTGGTACGATTAGTGGATTGACTAGCTTGGACTAGTCAGAAAAATCCTAAGCTAGGAGGCTTAGGTAGTGGTTTTTACCCGATTTGGATTTCCACTCTAAATCAGGTGTACTCTATGCTTGAATCTTTTGTGATCTGTGCATATATTTTTTTTAAGGCGATACTATTCACCCCTCCCCTCTAGTATATGTTGCGATCCACATGATATCCTCGTACTCTCACTGACCTCCAACCAATTTGGTCTCTTGTAAGTGAGCATGTAATCTTTTGTTACTTGTAGCGATTGCATTACTTGCTTGTTTACCTTCTAATGATCTAATCTGAGATTGCTTAAATATCTAACCAACATTTTAACAATGTATGCAATGTGTGGACATGTGCAAATTTGAGCATGCGTTAAGCTTCTCATAACTGATGCATAAGGAATATTTTCCATCTCTTTAGCTTCAAATTGATTTGTAGAGAACCGATTGAGACTAAATTTTCCTTTCTTAGCCACAAGGGTAACTCTTGCTTTACAATTTTCCGTTCCATACCTCTAAAGAGTAGTTTCAATGTAGTTCTTTTGTGATAATCCAATAATACTTGGAGAGTGATCCCAATGTATTTGGATTTCTAATACAAAAGTAGCATCACCATGATCTTTCATTTCACATTTGTTTGAGAGAAATCTCTTGGTTTCATGTAATAAATCACTGTCATTGCTGACCAGTAATATGTCATCAACATGTAAAATCAGGAAAATATGTTTACCCTTGAAACTTTTGTGGTATACACATTCATTAGCCATATTTGCCTCAAAACCAAATGTGACAACAACTTAATGAAACTTATAATACCACTGACGTGAAGCTTACTTGAGTTCATAGATGACTTTCTTTAATTTGCAAATCAATTTCTTTGCATCTCCAAAAACTAGGTTTTCTGGTTACACCATTTATATTATTTCATTAATTTCACCAATAAGAATGTCATTTTAACATTTATCTGGTCTAACTTGAGATCAATATGAGCCACCAGTGTCATCATGGTTCTAAATGAGTCTTTTGAATAAACTAGAGCGAAGGTTTCTTTATAATTAATGATTTCCTTCTGAGTGAAGCCTTTTACAACAAGACGAGCTTTATATTTATCCACATCACCCTTAGAATCCCTTTTGATCTTAAAAATCCATTTGCAACCAATGAGTTTCACACCTTCAAGTAAGGGAACAATTTCCCATACATCATCGTCACTCATTAACTTCGTTTCCTCATTCATGGCATTAATCTACTATTGAAAATTAGAACTTTGTATAGCTTGTTGGAAGGTAATTGGATCACCTTCCATCAAGCCAACCTCATGTTCTTGGAGAAGGGCAACGTAATCATTTTGAATTTCACTTCTCCTTAGTGGACAATCTCAGTGGCACTTGTTCTTGATTTTCTTGAGATTGTTGTGTTTAAATTACATGAAGATCATCAACATTACCTTCTTCCAAATTTGTTAGTTGAACAACATTAGTGATAAGAACTTGACCTTGATCAATAAAATCCTTAAGAAGGGATCAAGTTTTTCAAAGGTAATGTTTTGTACCCTATCACCTCTACCCAAACCAACATCCTCAAGGAAATTGGCATTTCTTTTCTCAAAAAGGGTTATGGTCATGGAATCATAAAACTTATAACCCTTCAATAATTCTAAATACTCAACAAAATAGCAACTAACTATTCTTGAGTTTAGTTTCTTTTCATATGGCATATATGGCCTTGCCTTAGCCTAACATCCCTAAATGTGAAAGTGTCTTAGATTGAGCACCGTGCCCATCCACAGTTCATATAGGGTTTTAGGTATTACTTTTGTTAGCACTCTATTGAGTATTAAGTTGTATTTAATGCTTGTCCTCAGAGGGATTCTAGTAAGAAAGAATGACTAATCATGTTCCTTACCATGTTCTTTAATATTCTATTTCGCTTATCAACAACATCATTCATGTTAGGAGTCCCTAACATGGTGTACTGAGGAGCAATATCACATTCCTCTAGGTAAGTAGAAGCAAATAGCTCTAGAAATTGTTCACCTGATACATCATATCTGCCATAGTATTTGACAGCTTTAATCATTTTTTCAAGTTGAGTTTCACCTTTGGCTTTATAGGATTTGAACACTTTCAAGAATTGGGACTTCTCATAGATAAGATATAGGTAACTATATCGTGAATAGTCATCTATGAACATGATAAAATACTATTGTCCATTACAAGAAGTTGTAGGGAATGGTCCACAAATATTAGTATGAATCAGTTCTAAGATGTTTGAAGCTCTAGTGACACCTATTTTTCTTGTGTTTGTTTGCTTCCTTTTAAGCACTCAACACATACATCTAGACCTATATAATCAAGAGAATCAAGAACTCCTATCAACACAAGTTTGTCCATTCTTTGTTTGGAGATATGACTCAAATGCTTATTCCATGACACACTAGAATTGTCATTGGTTAATTGTTGCTTTGTACCACATGAAGTTACATGTAAGGTTTCCAGATAAGAGGTACTTGTATGAAGTAAATAAAGATTATCATTAATAGATAAAGAACTAGTACCAATCAAATTTGAATTAAGAAACAACTTAAACTTTTCTTCTTCAAATGAATAATCATAATCAAATGTCCAAAACATAGGTAGAAATCAAGGTTTGCCTAAATGACAGTACAATGAAAGTTTGTTTCAAATTCATATAACAACCAATTATTAATGATAAGCTGAAATTTGCAATTGCTTCCACTTCCACCTTTTTACCACCGCCTATATAAATGAATCTTTTAGATCTAGCAATTTAGGCAGCATTGCATTGACATACTTATGTGAATAATAGTATCGGAATCTATCCACCAAATATTTTTAGGTATGGAAGCTAAATTAACTTCAGAACAAGCCAGAGTAAGGGGTGTACCTTTCTTTTCATGCTAAGCATGATATTTGGTACACTTTTTCATGTGGCATTCACCATTACAAAAGAAATAGTTTGACTTGTTTTCCACAGGTTTCTTTTTATTGGATGAAGTGTCCATAGTAACTTTCTTAACCCTTTTATTTTTATTACTCTTAGAGACAATTACCAAATGAATGCTTTCAATATTATCTTGCTTCAATCTTTCTTCCTCTTGCACACAATGAGAAATGAGCTCATTAAGAGTCCATTTCTTCCTTTGATAGTTGTAGCTTGTCTTCAGTTGTCCAAATTGTGCAAGAAGAGAAATCAAAACTAAATGCATGAGTAAGTCCTCATACAACTCTAACTTTAATGTCTGTAGTTTTGAAGCAAAGATGATACATTTTTACATAACGTGCTCCCTGATGGTCTTAATTACCTTATACTTTATTGAGACAAACCTCCCATGAAGGGTACTTGTCTCAGCCTTTTCATTTGTTGCAAAATGCTTTTCTATTTCATCAAGAAACTTCTTGCCATTAGTCTCCTCAAAAATATCACCCCTAAAGTTTTCTCAGATTGCATGTTTTGTGATCTATAGATGCGTGCAATTGGAATGCTCCCATCTCTCAAAGTTCTTCCTTTGCTTAATGCAACTTTGATCTGTCAGAGGAGATAGTTGTTCCTCCCTAAGCACAAGATCCAAGTCCATGTAAGCAAAAACAATCATAACACTCTCTTCCCAAAACTTGAAGTTTAACCCATTTAACTCAAGAATGTAATCAATGTTGGTAGATATTGTTGAAGTAAAAGAGTTAACTAAGCAAAGAAAAAGTCTACTCATAATCAATACATGAATCCCATCATAAGACACTCAGTACAACATTAATGCTGAGTTCTTGGATAAAAATACCAATTTGTAAACGGTACTTGTAAAACAACAATAAAATATTAATGATTAATTCTATCAAGCAAATGGATGGATCAACACATAGCCAAATATAAACTTTACAATCATCACATATTTAAGGTCAAATGTATATATGAATTCAATTAAATAGTAATCTTTCTTTGCATGAATACCATGCAAAAAGGCATTTTGATGTTTTGAATAAACTAATACACCAAACAATCATTACTTTAGCAACTTGTTATATGCATTAATTTATCTGAAAGAATCAAAACAAAATAGCATGAAAGTGCATTAACATGAAAGTTCATGTAAAATTCATGCATCCTCTCCTTGAACTAAATTACAATGGTGATAACTAAATATCACTGCTGCAAAATGAATGCCACTAGTGCAAAGTAACCAAATATCATTGGTGTAAAATGAATATCATTAGTGATAAAATAAGTGAATATCACCAGTGATAAATGATTATCACTGGTGTAAAATAATCAAAGATCACAATGGCGATAAACAACCAAATATCACCAGTTGAAAATGAATGTCATCGATGATAAATGATATCACCAATGATTGTTGCAGTCGAAAATAGTCGTATTTAGGAAAATATTGCATCGTAGTATAGCGACGAAAATTGATACGACATTTAAATTTATAATGTCGAAAAACCGTGAGTTCCGAGGTCATTCGTAGGGAGCAAGTGTAACAAATCAATTCACTATCACAAAAATAAGAGAAAATAATGCAAGTGAATCAAATGATATTCAATTAAGAGCAAGAATGTATCTCAAAAGTTAAGAACAAAAATATAAAAATAAAGGACTAAAAATGGTGGTTGAAACCACCAATTAATCCTAATAATTAAGCACAAATCCCAACAATACTCAATAACTCAAACCACAGCCAAATATCTCAACAATGGTTTTCAACCACTTATCCACATCAGCCAAGTTCTCAATAAGTCCACAATAATCTCAATCAAGATCATTCGTCAAGCACGAACATCAGACGACTTAAGTATCCAAGCCTCAGCAGCCCTTAGATCTCATAATTTTGCCTCAATGTTGGCACGCACCCCAATGTGCTACAATGCAAAACCACCCCCTCCCCCCATAAATTTCATTCTTTCTCCTTCCTCTTTCCAAAATCAGGTATAGGTTATACAAGTAATTGGGTCAGAGCCTAGACCCACCAACATGGTGTAGTGGATAAGGGCATGCGTGGCACGTGAGACGAGGGACCTCAACCCATGCGTTCAGAGGCAACACGGCTACAATAGCAAGATGTTATATGCATAAAAAATTCAAAAATTCCTGAGGTGGGACTATCTGAGATGCTTTCTTCTTCAGCTGTTGCGTGAATTGCTTCACCTCAATTAAGTTGCTGCTATTGTTGCCGTGACTAATTGAAGGCCTGAAGAACTTTGCGGAGGTATTCTACTCTTGCTTGAGGAGGAGGCAAGGTCTGAGAGCTATCAACGGTGGTGGGCAATGGCAGAGGAACACGGATCTCCAACGAACACCTGAGGAGCACAAAAATGGGATTATCGCCCCAATTAGGAAGCTCAAAAGGATCACCAAAGAATGGCAATTGTGCTGGTGGCAGTGATTTGGTGTGTGCATGTGTGTGGTGGTCGGCCAATGTCGGAGAAGGCAACGGTGAAGTGTGGAGTTCGGTGGAGGTGTGGAGTGGGTGGAAGTTCAAATAGGTAGAGGGCTTCTGATGGTGGAGGTGATGCGAAGCCTATGGAGGTGGTGGTGAGGAGTTTGGTGCAGTGTGGTGGCCATGCAACCTTGCCGGCGATGTGGCCGCTGCTGGGGAAGACAGTGTGGGAGAGTAGTGGTCGGCAACTAATCCTAAGATCCAAGGACCTAGGGATATTCTAGAGGGGGAGAGAGATAGGTTGGAGTGACTTAGGTGAAGAGAGAGGATGAAACCACGCCTGCCGTTGGCCAGCCAAACGTGGGGACGAGGGGTCGACAGCGAGGAAGGAGAGGTCGAGAGCGATCTTACTCTAGCTAGCAAGACTCGCAACAAAGAGGACAGTGGTGTCTATTGGCGAAGATCACGAGCGGAGGAGGAGGTCAGAAAGGGTTTGCCGAAGCTCAAGAATGGTAGCTAGAGGAGGAAGAGGAGGAGTAATTCCGGTCGTTTCTTGGCTACCCTGGACCGTGGGACTTAGGGGAATTTATATAAAGCTTAGATACAAGCTCTAAATGAAGAAACAAGCTTGATTGGGTCTGGGATTTGGAAGAAAAAGTTTCTTAATTTCCATGAGCTCGCTTGAGCTCTAGGATCAATTTCAATCTCCAAGCTAGGGTTTATTAGATTCCTCATCGCTTGAGCAACAATCCCTCCAATTTTGGAGGGATTTAGAGCTAATTTGAGAGAGATTTTCTCTCTCGAATTTCAGCTTGAAGGTGCATTCCCACTTTTAATGGTGGTGGGGACCTAGATGCAAAGAAGACAACAAAGATAGGGGGATATTTGTAAGAAACTTAACACTTAGGGGTACAAATGTGAGAAATAGAGTTTTTAGGGGCTAAAATGCAAACTATGTTAACATGGACTTTGATTGGGTCTAAATTTTGGCCTTAACCTAATTTGAACCCAAGGAATCCAATGGTGAACTTGGATTTGAGTTTTGACCATGTTTAACTTGGTAAATTTCATAGAAGCACAAATTAGGGTAAATTCCTGTTTGAAACTCTATTCTAGGTCAAAATGGGTTCATATGGTCAAAATAAAGGTACCAAACCTCTTAGAATATTTTTTCATGAAGTTTAGGTGGTTTAGATTAATTTTATTCTAACCAAAACCTTTTCAATTTAAGTGGGGTTAATAATTAGGGTTTTCAATACTATTTTTGCCCTCGAATTACGTGAAATCATGATTCAGTCAATGTAAACCCACTTTTTTAGACTTTTATGCTCAATTGAACTTAATTAACCCTTGAGTAACCCCGTGGTTAATCTTAATTTGTGATGTGCTGTTAAAATAATAGAATTAATCCTATTTTCTTGTATTCTTCTGAAATAACATTATTGCGAAATTGTGACCCTTAGATGATCCAGTAGCCGCATTTATGAATTGAATATGACTAATTATGGCCAGTTAGGATCCATGATGGTATTACCATTAGTGATATCCTCTTTTTAACGATGTGTAAACCCTTTTTCTTTAACTATTGTGTTTCTAAACCATGATTCGATGAGATAATGAGACTAAATTTATTGAATCAAACATAAGCACAAGGAATTAAGCCTAAATCCAAGTTATGATGTACAAAACAAAATAACCATAACAACTAAGATTGTACCTAAACAAAAAGGAATTGGATTCATCCCTTAGACATCTTAATCTACTAAGATTAATGATATATAGAGAGGCGACTGAAGAGGAGATCGGAGAGGGGTTATGAGGCACTGGGAGGGTGGTAGGGCATGAGGACTAGAGTGCTAGTCGTGTGCTTGGTTTGAAGGTCAACAGCATCGTCAAAGGCCCTAGGATCGCAAGACTGAGGGGAGATGTCATGAGGTCCTATGTTATAGCTATAGGGAATGTGGCCATGTTGCTGCACTGTATAGGAATGTTGTAATCTACCTTGCATGCGAGGACCTGGGCCATAGGCAAACTACATGTAAAGTGGTACGTAAGGAAGGTGCGCGAAACCCTAGGCATACACATGTGCATGACCGTGAGTTTTCTAGGGTTTTTGTGAACTCTCAACAACCTCCCCCTCCAACTGCACCACCTGTTGGTGCTAGAGCACCGCGATCGTTTGTTTTGATGATAACAAACACGTGTCATTTAACATTTGCACTTAGAGTATTAGATTTCAGGTCAATTGCAAATGGAGACATGATTAAACGGAGTTCGAGCTCGCATCCAGGACGGATTGGAGGAGCTTGATGGAGAACAGAGGAGATTCGTGAGGAGTGATAGATTGAAGATGGAAGGACAAGAACAATAGGATAGAATTCTATTTATTTCCTTCTTGTACTTTTGTCTTTATTTCCTTGCTCTTTTTGTTCCTTAGAAAATCATGTTAAAGAGTCTCAAAGTACCCTAACAGTAGTCCTAGGAACACCGACACAACCCTAGGACACTTAGGTTTTCTGTGGAGAACTTAGAAAACCAATATAGGGTTCAAACAGCTGTTCCAGACGTCTAATTCCAAAATCAGACGTCTGATAATGTGTTTTAAGACGTCTGACTGTTGATTCAGACATCTGATAACATTTAGGCAGGACTTTATTAGCTCTGTCTGATGAAATCAGACGTCCAGACCTTAGTCTAGACGTCTTATAAGACGTCTGATGGACTTGCCAGACGTCCAATTAGTGGACCGTTGGCTGGCTTGGCAAACACTGAAGGATATGACCGTTAGAGCCTTATCAGACGTCCTTAAGCCTTTCCAGACGTTTGATAGATGACCGTTTTGCCTCGGCTGACCCAAAATCTCTTCTCAGAGATTTTCTAGCCGTTGCACTCTCTTGCAAACCCATTCCCACGAAAAACTAGGTTTCCAGACGTCCATACATAATGCCAGACGTCCTATATGTCATCTGATGGACTTGCACTAGAATCCTGTTTAGATCTGATCCAAGTTAGGAAGAAACCCGCGTAAAATCAGACGTCTGACCTTATTTTCAGACGTCTTATGCTGATCTTCCAGATGTCTGATGCCAGGATCAGACGTCTGATAACCCTGTCAGTGCAATCATTGTTCCTGATTTCGGCCTGATTCTCTTGGGCTTTGCACCCAACGGCTATGGAAGCTTTCCAAAGCCTTCCAAAGCTTTCCTAAGGCCTCTATAAATAGAGAGGAACCTCTTGCACACAAACACACACCTAGATACACAAGACACACCCAAGCAACACAATTTCTACTCTTTTGTGTCCTAAAGAAGCTCTTGCTCTCCAAACTCAAGTCTACATCTTGAGAGCATCAAGCCTTTGCGCACCCGCTCTCCCGCCGTAGTTCACGAGAGCGACGTTGCACCGTCGCGTGGCTCACACACCCGCGTCATCGATTCAATGCACTCCTTGCAAAGGGGAGTTTCCTAATCCTATGGAAGCTAGGTTTAAATCTTTGTTGGCTCTATAGGACTATATTTGTTATTTTTCTTTGTTATTTGGCTGGGTATTCGCTTTGCGAATTCCCATCTCCTTCGTGGGACAAAATCCTTCTCGTGAAGAGAAGGGGTTGAGGAACCTTACCCTCGCACTTGTAGCGTGGTTGTAATTGAGGTTGAATCACCCTCGTTTAAGTGATTCGTTTAGTGGATTTAATCAACTTGGTTGATCGGAAAATCCTAACTCGAGAGGGTTAGGTGGTGGTTTTCACCCAGTTTGGGTTTCCACCTAAAAATAATTGTGTACATTGTGTGATGGAATTTTGTGAGATTGTTTTACATTATATTTCCGCAATTTATTACGTCATCCCCTCCTAGTAGAGAATCTACACCACCTGCCCTTGATATCGAAGTGCCCATGACATCGGAGGTTCTAGCGACCGGGATAACTTTTTGAAGCACTGATTAATGAAGTCTTGGTCGGAGTTGGGGATCTTAACAAGGTCAAGAAGTTGGTGAGCACACTCTCTCTTTCTCCTTGTATATGGAAGGTTTCTTCTTTGAACCCATCGAGGTTCCTGTTATTTGGGATTGGTGGTGTGGATGTTGAAAGGTTTAAGTTTCGTACTTCAACATTTGATGATCTCTTGGTCATGTGAAGGTTGCTTTCTCCATTTGATGGTGCCCTCCCTGAACGTCCTCCGTAGTGTGCTTTCCTTAAAGAAGGGCAAGTTGATATTGCAGGTCTTCCTCTCCATCTGCGCTCTACCGCTGTTGTCCAACAAGTGGTGATTGGGTTCTCTTCACTGAAGATGGGGACGGTTGTCAGACTTGCTGAAGGAGAAGCAAGGCAGATCAGTGTTCGGGTTGATTTGTGCCATGGGGGTCCACTTCCAGACAAAGTGGTGTTAAGGTGTGGGGGCAGTTCATGGTTGTTGTAGGTCTCGGTTCAGGTCCTCCAAAGTGACCAAACAAATGGAGATGCACATCAAGAAAGTAAGGCAACGAACAAAGAAGGGGTTTGGAGGGTTGTTGCTAAGAAGAAAGGTAATAAGAAGAGGAAGGCAGTTGAAGAGGTCACATAGCACAAAACACCCAAGATGATGGAGATGGCCAAGTGCTCTGATGCAAGGGCTGATGCTGAAGATATTGGCATGACCGGTGCAATTGTGGTGAGTCCAACGCCAGCCAACTTGCAGATGCAAGGAAAATCCACTTATTCAACTCCTCCCCAACAGGGTGAAGACACTTCTAATTTCATCTTCAATACAGTGGTTGACTCTGGGAATAGTGCTTAGTATAACATGGCATCCTCGTCGAGATTGAATGGTGAACCATCCATGAGGGGAAGGTGCAACTTGAGGAGTCGTCGGTCGTTGAAAGCTCAAAAAGTTGAACTCGATTACATAGCTAAGGTCCTGAAAGTGGAAAGAACAACCGCAATGAAGGGGTTAACTTGTCTTTGGGATGAAGGTGCTTTCGTGAACATGCGTGGGTTGCGCGATAAGGCGAGACGTGTGTCTCTCACCCGGTACCTTCAAAAATGGAATGTTGACTATGCTTTTCTTCAAGAGACTCACATTGATCAAGAGGGCAAGTCTCTGGCAGTCGTTCCTCTCAGATGGGAGGATGACATTAGGTTTGTAAATGCAGTTGGTTTGTAAATTACATGCAAATTTTGAAGGGTCAGAGATGGGCTTTCTATTTTTGTCTCTTGCATTTATGGGCCTTGCATTTTTGTTGAGGGTATGACTATGTGGAGTGAATTACGGCAGACAGCTTCCTTTGTTATTGAGAAGGTATGGCTTCTAGGGGGTGATTTTAATGCCACTTTGTCAACTGATGATAGGCCAGATGGGAGTGATGGGAACCCAATCATAGGCCCTAACTAGCCATATTTAGTCAAGTTTGATCAATTAACGCACCTACATAATCATCTGAGGGTCATAACTCCACATTATTCTAATGTGAGAAGAGAACGGTAAATCAGGGTTAATTCTGTAATTTTAACAACACATCAGGAACACAAATTAATCACGGGGCTTGTCAAGGGTTAAATGAAGATCAAATCATCTTAAAAGTCCAAAATGTGGGTCAACACTGACAAAAATGAGGTTTCACGCTTTTCAAGAACCACAACACACAAAACCCTAATTTTAGACCTACTTAAATTAAAGAGGTTCTAGTCAAGATAAAATTTATCTAAACTTCCTAAAAATAATATAAAAATATTCTAAGAGGTTTGGTATCCTTGGCTTGACCATCTAAACCCATTTTGATGTAGAACAGTCTCAGATGGAATTTTACCCTAATTTAGGTTTCTATGCAAATTACCCAGTTAAATATGGTCAAAATTGAAATATAACTTCACCATTAGATTCCTTGGATCAAAATTAGGTTGGTACCAAAATTTAGGCCCAATCAGAGTCCATCTTGGCTTAGTTTGCAATTTAGCCCTTTAAAACTCTATTTCTTACATTTACCCCATCAAGTTTTGAATTATTTGCAAAAGGGCCTTAACTTCTCATCATTTTTGTCACTTTGGTCCCTGCCATCATTGGCAATGGGAACGCATCTTCAGCAAGGTTCAAGGGACATTTTCTCCCTCGAATCAGGTCCAATCACCTCCAAACTTGGAGGGAAGATCCACGAGAAGTTACTTGATCTGCCTGACCACATCTCGACCTCCAATTCAAGCTCCAGAGCTTGAGCGATCTCAAGATTTCTAGGGATTCTTTTACCTGAAATTTTGAGCTATTCAAGCTCCTTCCCAAGCTTGGAGCTCAACCTTGGCTTTTTAAAAAGATGTTATTCGCTGACTGTCCTCCTTAGCAAGTTATAAGGCCAAAATACCTCTTATTCTCCTACCTCCAACCTGCTCTGATCTGCTCCGGTGACACCTCTACTCTACCCTTCTTCACCCTCTACCACATATGATAGGTAGAGGAAATCTTCTTCCCTCCATCATCCGCTCCTCGCCATACCAGCCAGGAGCTCCCTCTCCCTTCGACATCGCCCTTCTCCCTCACCGGAGCTTTCCTCTTCTTTGGCACTGGCCCATCATAGCCAGTGTCATACACTCTCTCCCCTCATTCATAAGCACCCTCTCTAGACTCCTCTCACTTCCCTGATTTTTCCTATCTACTTAGACTCTAGGTTCGCACACCACATCACTCGCATCTCCGTCATCTTCCCCAAGTCTGGCCTGAATCCGATGAGTCCACGTTGCCACTCCACCACATGAAACTCATCACCACTAAGTCCATGAGCTCTACCTTGCCTCACTGATCAAAAGCCCCAAAGAAATTTGGGCTTTTGATCTCTCACGTACTCCACCAAACACACCCATTCACACATGCTCCCTCTGTCACTGACAACACTCTACCGACCATCGCACACCTTGAATCCACCACCATCACGTTCACCTCTTCATGACGAACCTTCTAAGCATATCTAACAAAGCCAAAAGGTCATATTTTGCATTTCAGGTACATGCCGAAGCTCCACCGCAGCATCCTTCTTCTCTGACTTCACCCCCAGTTCTCCGGCCATCCCCAACCTAGCTGCTATCTATAGGTGTCACGAAATCTCTTTGCGACTCATTCCAAGTCCTCAATTGAGGCAGCAAGCATCAGCTTCGACTTCAATTCCTCGTGCCATTCAGCTGCTGCTTGTGAAGGAAGCCGTGAAGGGAAAGCTCCTCAACTTAGTCCCACCTCGAAAGCACATAAGCTCGTGAAGGCACATAAAAGGAAAAAGTGGCATCTGTTGTTCACCTCCAAGAGCACAGGGGTGAGGTCCCTCACACACCCCTACACACGCACTCACCCACGCACCCTTACCCGCGATTCACACCATGTGGGTCTGGGCATTGGGTCCGATTACCTGAATCCTATCTGTTCTGAAGAGAAAAGAATCTAAGGAGGGGGGAGGGTTTTGCTTTGCGACTTTGGGATTCGTGCCCTCCCTCTCTCTCAACACTTAGCTGAAATCTGAATAGGCCCTTGCACCTCTATGTTGGTGTGATGCTGTTGTGCCTTGGCTCCTTTGAGGCTCAAGATAAGGCCTTTATGCCTTGTGCTGGTACTTGGTTCTCTCAAGGTTAGGGCATCTAAAGCCTAAACCTGACGTCTGATTTGGTTTTGCTTATATTGGTTCTGATACTATTGGGATATTTGATTGTAGTTACTTTTCAATTATTTGAGTTGATTGTTGAGCTTAAATATTATGGTTAATTTGGTGATTCAAATCACCATTTTAACCCCATCTTTTTGCACTCTGAATCCTGATTTTCTTGATATATTATTCTAATATATACATTAAGCAATACTTTGATTATTCTTGCATATCTCTCTTGATATTGTGATTAATGGATTAAATTGCCAATTTGTTCCCTGCTAACGACCTCGGACTCACATCGATTTTGAGTTTTATAAATTTAAATGCTGTTGTGTATTTGTTGAGTGTACTACAACATACATCTCTTAACACTAGATGACATCAACAGGGAGGGTTGACTCTTCAACTTTTGGTTTCTAGACAGTGGTCTCAGAGCTTGAATTGGTAGATTTACCAACAATAGGAACGTCCTATACATGGTGAATTGGTAGTGGGAAAATGCCACGCCTTGATTGATTTTTTATGTAATATTGATTGTTTGAGTACTTTGCAATTGACGAGTGTGTTTGCAGTAGGGCATCCCTTTTCTGATCACACACCAATCATATGAGATAGTGGCGAGGGCACTAATACGGAATCTTACTTTAAATTCCAAAAATCCTAGCTCGATTAATCGAGATTTCGAGAGATTGTCTCGTCTTGGTGGACATCCAGGCATGAAGAGGGTTTGGCCACGTAATGTTTGGTTTCAAAACTTAGAGGGCTTCGGCTACTTCTTATGAAATATAAAAAAATTCTTAGTGCCACCAAGTCACAGAAGAGCTTGGATGCCATTGAGAGTGTCAGGAGGTTGGACACAAAAGAGGAGGGAAGTCGGCTATCGGATTTGGAATTGCAAGAAAGAAAAGAACTGCTAGATATCATTGCTTGGGAACATTTGCAAAGAGAGATTGATTGGAGGGAAAAATCTCATTAGTTATGGCTAAAGATGGAAACATGAATACGAAATTTTTTCATGCAGCTACGAGTGCTGGAAGAAGGCTTAATCTTATTTCATCTCTCAAATCTGGGGATGTGGAACTCACAACACCACAAGGGATTCGTAATGAAGTCAGTAATTATTTTTATTCTACTACTTAGGTTGGGCAACATGGGGGCTAGCGGATATCCATGTATGATATGGCTAGACTTGGAGAGGAGGATGCTAGTTCTCTTATTCGACCTATTACTAAGGGCAAGATGTTAGGAGCATTGAAAGGGCTTAAGGCAAAAGGCTCACCAAGTCTTGATGGATTCCAGATTTTATTCTATAGAGTTTTGGCAGGTGATCAAAGGGGAGGTCTTAAAGGTCCTTGAAGAATTCCAATGTGGCAATTATGGCTTAGAGAAACTTACCAGATCTTTTCTATTTCTTCTGCCAAAGAAATAGGGCACGGAATTTATGTCTGATCTCCATCCCATAGCCTTATCGAATTTAATTTATTTGATAATTAGTGATTAACCCAGTACACTCTGCTTTCCTTAAGGGAAGATCTCTTTAGGTGTCCTTTATTCTAGCACAAGAAATAGTTTCAGGTTGGTTATGTGGGAAGAGGAAGGCTTGCATGTTGAAATCCGATTTCTCAGAAGTCTATGATTCAGTTTCTTGGCCCTATCTTTGGGAGATTTTTTGCAGGAGAGGCTTTCCAGAGATATGGATATAATGGATGAAAAGATGTATTACAACATCATCTTTCTCCCCTCTAGTTAATGGCAGGCCAACAGGAAAATGAATTTAGCCTCAGAAAGGAGTGCATCAGGGATGCCTGGTTGCACTGCTTATTTTTTTGTTGGTAGTTGATACGCT
This sequence comes from Thalassia testudinum, assembly GCA_037157565.1. Classification (NCBI taxonomy): domain Eukaryota; kingdom Viridiplantae; phylum Streptophyta; class Magnoliopsida; order Alismatales; family Hydrocharitaceae; genus Thalassia; species Thalassia testudinum. Next base: position 102,103,499 of record JAZHRO010000024.1, on the reverse strand, counting down.
TGCAAGTTTTTCCTTTACTGCATGCAATGGTGGTTTAATACATGAATACAGGTTATCTACCCAAAGGACGTTGACCACCTTACTTCAATATGCAGATGATACCATTTTTTTCATAGAAGGTAGTCATAAATAAGCAGAATGTGTTAAATATATTGTAGACATTTTTGGTGACATCTCTAGTCTTAAAGTGAACAGTTCTAAATCTTTACTCAATTGCTTTGGTGTGGCTAACTGTATTAAAGATTCTCTTGTTGGGTCAATTTCATTGATCCAATAATATGGATTAATATGTGTGTATAATCACACATGTATTATAAATGTCAGTTATAGCCCATATTTAAAAGTGATCAATTGAGGCATTATTGCTATAATGGGCTTGAATGTATCATTAAGATATAGAATTATTGCGTAGAAACCTATGGGGGTAATTTCTACTCTATGATGGGTTGAATAGAAGTTTACCATGAATTAATTGGTGATTACCAATTAATCTTAGTGTTGTGGTCCCTAACCCTACACACACACACATTCTCTGAGAGAACAACCCCGTTGGTTCCAGGAGAGGAAGAGAGAGAGGGAGGAGAAAAGAGGTGGTTCAAAGAGATCTTGGATTGCTGACTGCCATCAGATCAAGTACTCCTCATTTTCAGGTTGTGTAGAGGTTAGAAGACCATCAAAACAACCCTACTTCAAAGCTATAGTCTCTGCTTTGATCCCAATGGCTGGAACTATAGGTATAATCCATGTCTCATCTTATCTCATGCAATAGTTTTGTCAACAATATTTTATACATGTTCATATGTATCTTGTATTCTAAACCATGTTTTATTAAGTCTACAAGGATCAATATAAACCTAGGTTATATGTTAGACCCTTGAACTTCTGGAAATCCGAGTTGCTTTTCTATAACTACAACTAATACTGGTACTGTTCATCAGTACCGATACTAGTTGGTTACGGGACGTCCTTCATCAGTAATGATGGTTGATGATCACCGGTACTTGTTATGAGTACCGGTACTTAATAGATGCATAACTCAATACTGTATCAATGTGGTACCGGTACTTATTACTAGTACCGGTACTCTTTGGTTACAGATATGGTCCTCAGTTCTGAGTGATATGAGACTGTGGGTTACAAATACTGGTACTGTTCATCAGTACCGGTACATGTATACCATAGATCAAAGACCAATGTTCCTATAACTTTGTCCAGTACATCATGTGTACCATACTATTCATCAGTACCGATACAACATGGGTACTGCCAAGATGGTTCAGGTTCATTAAGTTAAAGCCTGTACTCATGTAGTACCGGTACTCAGGATGAGTATCGATATTGCTGAGATCATATTAGTTCTAGGTAGATTCCAATACCTTTTAGGTACCAGTACTTGTCATGAGTACCGATACACTTGGAGTACTGGATAGTTTCTAGTACCTGTCAAGTATCGATACTTGTCTTGAGTACCGGTACACCTTAAGTACTGGACATTTACCTATAAGTCAAGTGTACCAGTACTCATACATGAATACCGGTACCACTTGAATATAAGACACATGAGGTGTTTAGACTTGGGTCAGTGATAACACCACACAAGGGGGTAGTAATTAGGTTGAATATGGCCCATCTTTAGAATAAAAGGTACAACATAAAGTAGAATAGGAGCATTGCATGCATCAAGTACCAAAATTGCTTATAAACTACATTAATGGCCATTTGTGTAAGGCATGTGTCAAAACAGGCCCCAGATGAGCAATCGGACCGCACAGATGGATTCAGAACGACGAACGGAGTCCAACGGACTCAAGATCGGCCAAATCCGACATCCGGAGCTCCCACAATGGGCCCAAGAAATTCTGACCGTTGACCTGGAGATCAACGGCCCAGAAAGCGCCACGTCGCCCCACCCCTATCGCTCGCACGCCCTCAAGCCAGCCAAGGACGAATCTCGGCCGTTGATCTTCGATTGAACGGCCGAGATCCACGCGCTCGCCCGCGGTCGCCGCGACAAAGCGCGAGTGTGGTGCAACGGCTAGCGGGCACGCCCGCATCGCAGCGACACGCGTTCGAATCGCGCAGAGCAGAAATCAAGTGCGAGTGAAGGGCGCGACAAAATTGGGCCGCCCGATCAGCAGCGGGCGGCCAAGATCGTGCCACGCGGCGCGATGACAGCTCCCGAGCACCCACGCATGCGCGCACGCCGGGCAGAAACGTGCGCGCGCACGCTCGCCTGAGGCGCGATCTCAGCGCGGGCGCAGGAGGATCTCAGCCGTCCGATCTTCGATCGGACGGCTCTCGTTCAACGTCCACGGATCGCGCATGGAGAGAGAGCAGGGTGGGCAGCTAACCGACGGCAGGAGGGCTTCACCGACGTATCTGGAAGCGGTTTTAGCGATGTTCTGGATGTCGCTAAAGCACATTCTTCTTTTAGGAAGCCATTAACTCTATTTAAACCCCCTTCTACCACCATTCAAGGCATCCTCTCCCACTTGCAACTACTCCACTCCTCTCCTAGCTAGCTTTAGGCACTCTTGTAATCGCCGGAGACGACGAGCCGCCGACGGAGCCTCCTCCACCGCCGTGGCTGCCTCGTCGCTCTCCACTCTCTCTCTACCTCTCTCTCTCTCTTTTAAGCTTTCATTTACTTTTGTTGAAGCATGTATTTAATGTTGTAAACCATTAATTATGAATGCATGTTTAATGAAATTATTTTCCATTTAGTCGCCATTTTAATTTCTGTTTAAAGTTCATGATCAAAACCAAGAGCTTTCTAACCCTAAACTCTCTCTCTCTATCTCTTGCTTTTCAAAATCGTCTCTTTCGCAAGCAAAACTCTGCCTTTTTCGTGACAACAAGTGGTAAACAAAATCCGATTTCCACGCCTCCCTGAGATCGACACTCGGACTCACCTCCACGCCCATCACAAATTTGGAGGAGGGCCGAGAGAAAGAATATGATCTAGAGGATGAAATTGACCCTACCTCTAATGTAATCCAAAATAGTGAATCTGATACAGAGGAGGTTGAAGAAAATATTCTTGAGATCAAGGGCTTGGAGGAAATGAGCAATGAAACCATAGTTGCGGGAGAGATGGATTCGTCTTTGGAGAGAGGCCTCATGCTTGGTTGTAGGGCTCAGTATGAAACTCTGGACTTTGTTACCTGCCCTACCAGAATAAGAATCCCGCAACCCGAATGCACTGGAATTGATACATTTTCGATGGATTACAATTTTATGGGGACACAAGCTGAATATAAAACCTACATCTTTAGTGTCTGGCGTGTCATATTTGGGGTGCGTTCATCCACAACAACTTGTTTGCATGCCCACAAACTAAGAGAGGTTCTGACACGGGCATGCATGATACAGAATTCCCGCCCCTTAGGAACGGGACTCCACCACAACCTTATTTGCATCTGTGGACTTCTGATTTTGGGTCTGATTAATTTTGAACATATCTCCCTGACCCAAACCATTCCTATTTGTGCACCGCCCAGCTGGAGGCGTTAAACTCAACGCTTCCTGGGAGGCAATCCAGCGGATTCAGACTGATCTGGTAGTTTACGTCACTCAGGTACTATCTTTTTGAACCCTTCTGCATCCATGCATCTGCCAATGAGGACATTGTCCAACTTAAGCATGGGGGGGATGGTAAATTGCATAATCCTGAGCTTAATTAATCAGTCTGAATGAATAAATTAATTGATTAAAAAAAAAATTGAATTTAGGAAGAAAAACTTAGGCATTAGAAACTTGTCAATAGTGGGAAATAATACAAAAAGAACTTAAACACTTAGACTTTTCAGGCCTTCAGACTTAATCAGCCCTGGTATCCGTTAAAATATGGATTTAGCGGCGAATCCTTGCAACTTTAAGCTATTCTAATCCACCTAATAAATAAGGTAATAAGTATACGACTTATCAACTCACCCTCTAACTCAGGAAAACTTTGAGTCTAAGCATCTACACACATTTTTGCACAGACTCACTTCTCGGAGATTTTGACAGAAATTGGGTAGCTAATGAACTCTCTAGGGTGGTATGGCTGGCAAGTTGTCGTGGGTAACAGCCCATTGGCAGGTTGTCCAGAACCCAGCCACAGGCCATTTCTTTTTCGCTACCTCTAGGTACATTTGAGATTAGGGAAGCCACCTACGAAAAAAAAAAAAAGAGAAGAAAAGAAAATAAACCACACTTCACCGCACAAGTATGGCTGGCAAGTGATCGTGGGTAACAGCCCATTGGTCGGTTGTCCAGAGCCCAGCTCAATAATTGCACAAAAAAGACCAAAACACCTAAGGACGAAGTTGGGAAGTAGTACAAGCCTGGGAGATATACACTGGAAAATCCTTGTGTTGACCCCAAGTAAAATGAACGTAGGGAGAAAGCTACCAATCAAACAAATACACCTTCAGGCAAAAATTTATTTTCTTTTCCGGTCACCTAGAGGTGTAGAAACTCGAAGTCTGTCTCAATTATCGTTAAGTGAGTTTATCACAACATTCACACCAAGATGCTTAGCACTTAGGGTTTTGACCGAGTTTTGGGTGGGTTGGGTAGCCATAAAAAGTTACCAACCCACACTGAATTCCGAAAATTCTAAAAAGACATATATAGATATATGAGTATACATATGTATAGTTATATATACAAAGCAAGGATTCGGGCAACTTGTATTTTGACAGACACCCGGGCGCTGCTTAGTCTTTGTAGATTAAGATCTTCGTATATTTCCTCTTATTGACAAGTAAGGAAGTGCGTAAGCAATTACTTCTTGAATTCTCCAAAGAAATAAAGGCTAGAATAAACCTTGCTAGGGACTATCAAGGAGTAAGCATGGGGGTATGATAACACCACGCAAGGGGGTAGTAATTAGGTTGAATATGGCCCATCTTTAGAATAAAAGGCACAACATAAAGTAGAATAGGAGCATTGCATGCATCAAGTACCAAGATTACTTATAAACTACATTAATGGCCATTTGTGTAAAGCATGTGTCAAAACAGGCCCCAGATGAGCAATCGGACTGCACGGATGGATTCAGAACGACGAACGGAGTCCAACGGACTCAAGATTAGCCAAATCCGACATCCGGAGCTCCCAATTCTTGCCCAGAAAGCGCCACATCGCCCTGCCCCCACCGCTCGCACGCCCTCAAGCCAGCCAAGGATGAATCTCGGCCATTGATCTTCAATCGAATGGCCGAGATCCATGCGCTCGCCCGCGGTCGCCGCGACAAAGCGCGAGCATGGCGCAACGGCTAGCGCGCACGCCCGCATCGTAGCGACGTGGGTTCGAATCACGCGGAGCAGAAATCAAGCTCGAGCAAAGGGCGCGGCAAAATTGGGCCGCCGGATCAGCAGCGGGAAGCCAGGATCACGCCACGCGGCGCGATGACAGCTCCCGAGCGCCCACGCGCACGCGCACGCCGGGCGGAAACGCGCGCACGCACGCGCGCCCGAAACGCGCCCACGCACGCGCATAGGAGGATCTCAGCCATCCGATCTTCGATCGAACGGCTCTCATTCAACGTCCACGGATCGCGCATGGAGAGAGAGCGGGGCGGGCAGCTGACCGGCGGCAGGAGGGCTTCACCGACGTATCTGGAAGCGGTTTTAGCGACGTTCTGGATGTCGCTAAAGCACATTCTTCTTTTAGGAAGCCCTTAACTCTATTTAAACCCCCTTCTACCACCATTCAAGGCATCCTCTCCCACTTGCAACTACTCCACTCCTCTCCTAGCTAGCTTTAGGCACTCTTGTAATCGTCGGAGACGACGAGCCGCCGACGAAGCCTCCTCCACCGCCGTGGCTGCCTCGTCTCTCTCCACTCTCTCTCTACCTCTCTCTCTCTCTCTTTTAAGCTTTCATTTACTTTTGTTGAAGCATGTATTTAATGTTGTAAACCATGAATTATGAATGTATGTTTAATGAAATTATTTTCCGTTTAGTCGCCATTTTAATTTCTGTTTAAAGTGCATGATCAAAACCAAGAGCTTTCTAACCCTAAACTCTCTCTCTATCTCTCGCTTTTCAAAACCGTCTCTTTCGCAAGCAAAACTCTGCCTTTTTCGTGATAAGTGGTAAACAAAATCTGATTTCCACGCCTCCCTGAGACCGACACTCGGACTCACCTCCGTTTGCTTCTTTTAAAATCGACGTATCAAGTGCAACTATAACGACACCTCTTAACACACACGCACTACGGCACGTCAGTCAGCTTATAGTTCCCATCATAATGTTAAAGGTGGGTTGATTGTATAATTAACTCCAACATCTCTCTCACAAATCCTTCAGACTTCGGTGTGCAAGCTTCCCATTCAATATTTGGGGTTACCATTGATGGGGAAGAAGATGAAGACTTTGGACTGGGCTAGCCTATTTGAAAAAAATTTTGTTCATTTGTCAGGTTGGTGTGATAGGCTTCTTTCTAAGGGGGAAGACTTATTCTATTAAATTCAGTTATCGCTGCCATTCCAATTTTCTACCTATCTATGTTCAGACCAACAGGCACTATTATGAATAGATTGGAAGTCATTAGGAAAAGATTTTTTTGGAAAGGAGCATCTCAAGTGATTTTTTTGGAAGTCATTATGAATAGATTGGAAGGTCACATTTTATAGTCGGTCAAGTGGAGTAAACTATGTAGACCAAAGAAAAAAGGTGGTATGGGGATCAAAGCCCTTAGAGAATTTGGAGATTCCCTACTTCTAAAATGGGGGGTGATCATTTTAAGAGGTGAGAATGAAATGTGGCAATATCTAATCATAGATTCATATGGAGGTGATTCCCTATATGAGATCATACGGCCATCCAACACTTCACCTTTTTAGGGGTTTGTCTCCAAAGCTATGGAGGTGAATTGGAGCCTATTCTCACCAAGCTTGGGAAGTGGTACACAATTCAACTTTTGGTTGGACGATTGGTCTAGTATGGGACCCTTTCACAACTTATTCCCATGGTCTTATGGAGTGGCTATTAATAAGTCTGCTAAAGTAGCTAATTATTGGGATGCTGATAATGGTATTTGGGGGCCTCCAGTACTGTGCAGTTAGTATGAGAGTCTCACTCCTGAGGAGTTTAATAGAATGAAAGAACCTCTTCAAGCTTTCAAGCCAAATGATGGAGTCGATTGCTTCTTATGGCAGGGTGGAACATACATGTCGAAGAGGGCTTATGAGTGCTTGCTTCCTATGGAGGAGGATGTGATGCACACCAACATATGCACTTCCATATGGAAAGTCAAGATCCCCTTAATTAAAGATACAATTTTTTTTGTGGCTTGCTAGAAGGGATGGATTGATTTCTGGATTGGTGAGAATGAGGATGATGGATGCCTCTCCCATCTTGTGCCCCCTATGCAAGTTCGTTGATGACGATGTTAAACATTTTTTCAGCTATTGTCTTGTTTCAAATGAAGTCTGGCACAGATGCTTCTCATCCTCATTGCCAACGTGGGACTGCTTGTGGACTGCTTTACAAAATCATGACCATTCAAGGACTATGATTGCTGCGGCCCTTTGGAATCTTTGGTGTGCTAGAAACGATGATTTGTTTAGTAATGGGAGAATGTGGGTTGAAAATATTCATAGCAACGTTTCCTTACTTTCCACTCAATGGCTCCAATGATGTATTGTTTTAATCGTTAATATATTGTAGATTACTATTGCTAGCAATAGTATTCCTTTCTCTTTACCAAAAAAAGAAAAGATTAATGACATAACAAATAACAACAGCTCTAATACCACTTGAAAGAAACTTGAAAGGAAAATCAAATGTTAATCCCTTAAATTGTTCTCGTCGATATCATTAATCAAAGAAAGATTACTTGAATCCATCGCATTTGAATCATTTAAGAAGGTGTGTTAGATCATTCAAGAAAGGCTTTGGCCTTCTTGAATATGTCCAAGAGGGTTTTGCCTTCTTCTCAAACCTTCAAAGAGGGGTTTGGTCTTCCAAGGAATGAGAGAATGTCTCCAACGTCTATTCCTAGTCACATATGCACGATATTGACTCCTAAAGATTTTATTTTTCTTCTATGATAGGGGATAGATAGCGATAGTATTCTCTCTTCCTTGGGGACTAGAGAGATCAAGGTGAAGTCAGGATATGTTTGGAATTTTTTCCAATGCTGTGAGGAGAAATGAGGGAAAATGAAAAGAATCAACTAATAATGAAGCCAACACATGACAAATAATATGATTTACTTGCATGATAGCCCTACAAACTATCCCATTAGAGGGATTATCTCATGGGAGGGGTTATCCCAAAGGTTATTTGAAGGGAAAACTTAGATATACGAGCCCCCTCCACTATTAGGACTTCCAACCAACTACTTATCCCATCATACAACTAGACATCTTTTCTACAATGAGGGTTTATCCTTTTACAAAATAAGGGAAATCATAGGAAAGTAAATAGTTTGAACTTTCCAACACTTCTCATAAAATTGTGCTTTTTCTCTCATTTTTTCATGGTCCCATCATTTTTTTTTTTAAGACAAGGAACCCTCTTGCGAGGTAAACCCTAGGGAGCCCCGACCTGCTTACTTGGATTTACATCCCCAGCTTAGCATTAAATGCACCAAGCAGCAACAGCTAGTGCCAACCCCCCATGGTAGTACTCAAGTATGGGCAAGCCAGGATTCGATCCCGCACCCCTCAAGGGGTCCACCTTATGAGGAACAGAGGCACCAACTATGTTACGACCCGAGTCCCCACCCAAGTAGCAACCCAAATCAATTTTAGCAAACACCTAAGATCTAGTCATCCATCGCATACACATAAGATAATAAAAGTATTCACAGCACATCACATCACAAATATTACGAACCCATAGAAATAATCTAAATACAAAAACAAATTATTAGAACATTAATAGCCATCACAGGTATGGACCTAAAACTGAAAGGAACTAATAAGTACTGAAGAAACTAACAACTGTTGTGGAAACTGGAAACAGAGTATAACAGCATTGAACTAAAACTATGACTGCCAACTACGGTGTTTGTTTCATAAGGCGAAGTTGATTTTAAAATAATCGCGTTGCAATATAATTGAAATCGCTTTGAAAATAAATACAATTTTATTACTAGAAAAAGTTCTGAGGTCGAGCATAAGGAGCTATATGGGATTTAGAAATCAAGATCACAATTCAAACTGAAAGAAATTGCAATAATAGCAGTAGCAATGTGCAAAAATATGGGAGTAAAATGGTGATTTAGATCACCAAATACTCCTACAATATCACCAAAGAACTCAATGTAAATGTTATGAAATGAGAGCTAAGTTCTGTCGTCTGATTTGGAAATCAGACGACTTAAAGTTCTCTGCTTCTTCTTTGTCTTCTTTTCTTCTCTTTCTCTAATTTAGCTATTCTCTTCTTCTCTTCAGGCCTTCACCTCTTCTTCTTCTCTTCTTCTTTGTCTTCTCCTTCTTCTTCTTTCTCTCTGATCCTTCTCTTCTTCTTCAGCTTCTGCTCTGGCCTCCTCTTCTTCTTCTTTTCCTTCTTCTTCCTTTTGCCTTCAACCCTAGCCTCCACTTCTTTAGAGTCGGCTAAGTGTCAGCTGGAGGTTCCTATAGCAAAACCCTCCCCCTACCCGCGCGACTCTCCTCTCTTCTTCTCTCTTAGGATGTGCTCTCCCAGAGCCACAGGTATCCAGGTTATCAAGTCAGGCACGTACCCGGGTCTAGGCCCACCAGCGTGCAGTGGTGAGCGAGGAGAGTAGGTCGGGTCGGGTTAGGCCAAGTCTGCGGATGAGGTGTCACGGACGAGGCCAGGTGAAGGTGAGAGGGACCTCACCCCATGGTAATTGAGGCGATCAACTTATGGCACTTTTGCAATGTATGCGAGTGTACAGCTTTAGAATTCCCCGAGTTGGGACTATCCACACACCCCTTTTCTTGCACGCCTGCAGTAGGGACTGTCGTTCCAATTGCAGTAGCTGTTGAGGCTCGCGACTGCAATTGAGGGCCTGGGTGTGTGTGCAAGACTCTTTCGTGCAGCCTGGGTCTTCAACCTAGGACAGTAAGCACCTGGGGCAGCCTAAAGTAAACTTCGAGCTTGCTCACCAATGGCGGACAAGGTCTGAACCTGAAAACAATAGAACGGCCTTTAGACCACGTCAAAGCATTCAGGGAGCGTTGCCGGAGCACGACGAATGTGATGGGGGTGGTGGCATGCCATGACAGTGGCCGTGAGTGCATGCCTAGGGCAGACTATGTGCGTGTGAGTGGGTGTGTTCGAGGGCTCTTGTGAGTGGATGGATGGGTAAATGAAGAGAGGGGAAATGATCAGTGAAGTGTGGCGGAGGTTTTATGAGGGTCGACGAGGGTTTTGGTGGCCTCTGGAGGTGGGATGGCCTCGTCAGAGGGGGTGGCCAAAGATGGAGGAGATGAAGGTGCGAAGGGGCTTCAGTGGTGGGTTTTGGAAAGTAAAGGGTGGAGAAGAAAGTAGAGGGGATAGGAGACTTAGCTAGGAAGTCAAGGGACGAAGAGGGACAGTGATGGCATCGAGTCTAGTGTGGCCAACGTCGAAGACAAAGGCGGCTTCAGTGAGGTGGGAACCGCGAGGATGGGGGAAGTGGCGTCTGCTGGTACGGTGAGACACGAAGAACAAGGTGGAGGAATCCACCGTAGATAGGGCTGTCGGATGACGAGAAAGAGAAAGGGAGATGGCAGAATGTAGAGGAGCCTCCAGCCGTGAGAGGGAGAGATGAATTGAGGGGAATCACGGCTGAATTCGAGCGTGGAGAAGTCGGGAGGATCTGGGCTTCTTTAAATAGGGATCTGAGTGGCAATTAGGGCTTGGGAAGCAAGCTTCCCAAGCTTAGAAGGTCGCCGGACTTGGGATCTGTTAAGTTACCCAAATCTCTTATGAGTTTGCATGAGAGATTAGGAGGGAATCAAAGCTCATCAATGGGTTCAGGCTGGAGAGAATTTCTCAGAGGATCTCCCTTCCAATTTTGGAGGAGATTCTCCAAGCAATCAAGGAGATATTCTCTGTCAAAGGTCGCCGAAGTAGGTTTCCTCCGCGATAATGGCGGAGGAACCTAATTGAGAAGACGATGAAAAAGTTAGGGGCTGTTTGCAAGGGTTTTTTTGAAAGTTAGGGGTAGAAATGTAATCAAACAGGACCTTTTTGCAAACTAGGTCAAGGAAAACTCATCTTGGGTCTAAATTTTGGTAAAAACCTAATTTGGACCTAAGGAATCCAATGGTGAAGTTGGATCTTGGTTTTAACCATGTTTGACTAGGTAATTTATGTAAAAATCTAAATTAAGGCAAATATCTGTCTAAGACTCCATTTTAGGTCAAGATGGGTTCTGATGGTCAAATTGAAGATACTAAGCCCTAGAGAATATTTTTCTATGATTTTTAGAAGGTTTAAGTGAATTTTATCCTAACCATAACCTTGATTAATTAAGTGGGTCTATTTTTAGGGTTTCAAAAATCATTTAATTCTCAGAACACACATAGACCCTTTTCTGTCTAATCTAACCCACTTGTTATCTTATTAAGATCATTTTACCTTTATTCAACCCTTGAGAAAACTCGTGGTTGTGCTGCATTGGTAAAATTACAGTTTTACCCCTAGTTTCTTATTTTTCTCTTAGAATGGTTATGCAGTGAATTATGACCTTCAGTTGGTTATGTAGGAGCATTTATTGACTTCATTCGGTCAAAATGAGCTAGTTAGGGCTCATGATTGTGTTCCCATCATACCCCCATGCTTAGCTTTTGCTAGTCCCTTAGCAAAATTTCAAGGTGTTAACTTTGATTCTAGACCATAAGATCCTTTGATGCTCAAAAACTGTGATGTGTGCTTTCTTTTGTAGACTAGGTAGAATGTTGATAGTAGGCCTAGAGGTACTCAAGTACCAACCAAGATCCGGACCTGACCAACTCTAGCCTTAGTCTGCTGCGAAGGTTTCTAAGGCCCACAGGAACTATCCTAAGGTTCGTTGAACTCCACGATTAAAGCACCCATGCTTGTAACATGTTTTAGCCTTGGTTCAGTTTGTAGTGCATTTTTATCAGAGAGAGACAGAGGAATTTTTCTTTGTGGAGAGTTTTCTCTCTCTTTTCTTTTTATTTCTAGCTTCGGATTAGCTTCACAACATGATCTGTATCGGATTCATAGTCCCCATTATCAATCCTCGAAAGGTCACTAGCAATCGATGCTTCGAGATAGCACCGCCCATGACAACCCCTAAAACCCTAGCTTTCGAAATTTTGAGATAATCTCGCCCATGGTGTTCTGTAGCTATATCTAGACCCTGGCAATCAACATTTCGAGATAATGCCGCCCATGGCATCTGAACCAGCACAGGGTGCTTACATGCCCCCGGTAGGATATGTAGATATCCTAGAACACAAGCACCGAGGAGACGATATGTTATTGCGCATCTTCGAGGGGAATTTCCTGCCTCTCCACGCTGGGAATTCATCTAAATAAACTTGTGTTGATCAGCCGCTCCTAATCTAGGCGACTTTTTCAAAACAATTTAAACACATTTGTGTGATTTTGATACTTAGGCGCACTAAACCAGACTATGTGTGGATTGGGATGCTTAGGTTACCGAGTCCCACAAACCAGAGGTCAGTTAATAAGGCCGAATACTCTCTAAGACTTAGACCTAATACTTAAACTTTGCATTTTCCCCAACCTCTTAAGGATTATCCAGATCTTAGTGGGTACTTGAATTTTTAAGCCTATGATCATAGCCCAAAAGGCCTAAAATCAGTGTTCCTACTAATCTCTTCTTTGTTTCATTAGCACTTTTTGCCTTTCATTTTCTTTCTCTTGATATGGTCTAGAACTAAGTCAATTCCTTAATTTCTTACTAATGACTACCTCTTTTTCTTTTCTTTTCAACTTGTGCTCCTTTTTGACATTTTTATCTCCTCCCTTTTTTCTCCTCAAAACTGATATGCCCTCAAAATTTTCTCTCTCATTTTTTTGTTCTTTTTCAAAAAAATTTTTTTTTTTGGTATTTTTGGGATATGTGATTTTTTTGATGAAACATTTTCTTGTGAGATGATTTTCATGGTGTTTTGCACTTTAATACCCCCCCATGCCTACGATTTGCAATGTCCTCATTGTAAATTAGGTGGGTTTGGTTCAGCTTAGATCATTCATTAGAATAGGTTTTAGGTGAGTGAATGGGTCGGGATGACTGTTGCGGACGATTTCAAGCTCGGGTACAGGTACCAGAGGTGGAGTCGACTATTCTAATGGATGAACCCTAAAGTGCAATATGAGTTCAGCATAGGAATGTGTCAAGAAAGGTTTCGGGTTTTTCAAAATGACAGGTTGCCTCCCGTTAAGCGTTGAGTTTTACGCCATCGGCTGGAAGCAATGAGCTCAGAGAGAATGGAGGGTAAAAGATGTCTCAGCCAAATTTGTATCAATAAGTTCAATGAACAATTTGAGTCTCTGACCGTTCACAACAAAAGGTTCTGAATCGTGGCTAAGTTGACTGATTTCAACTGCTCCATTTCCAAAGATTCGTCGGACAAGGTAAGGTCCGATCCATTTTGATCTGAGTTTTCCTGGGAACATTTAAGTTTGGCATCAAAGAGTAGGACTTTCTGACCAGGGAAAAAGATCTTTTTGGATATGTGCTTGTCATGAAAGGCCTTAACCTGCTCTTTGTAAATTCATGATTTCTCATACGTGTCATGGTGTAATTCATCGATCTCGCTCATTTGAAGCTTTCTGTGTGTTCCTGCCTTAGAAAGATCGAGATTGCAGTTCCGTACTACCCAATAGGCTTTGTGCTCCAATTCGACGGGGAGGTGACATGCCTTCCCATACACCAATCTGAAGGGAGACATACCTAATTGGGTTTTGTGGGTGATCCTATAAGCCCACAATGCTTCCGAAAGTCGAGATGACCAGTCTTTCCTATCAGGTCAAATAATGACCTGGAGAATTTTCTTGATCTCTCGATTTAATAGCTCAGCTAGACCGTTGGTTTGGGGGTGATAAGGAGTAGAGATTCAATGTGACACCCCATATTTGGTCATCAGTGACTTGAACTGAGCATTAGTGAAATGGGTCCCTCCATCAGAGATTATAGCACGTGGAAACCCGAACCGAGAAAAGATGTTATGATGAATAAATTTGATAACCACCTTATAATCAATGGTTCGGGTCGGAATGGCTTTGATCCATTTGGACACGTAGTCAACAACGAGCAGAATGTACTCGAAGCAGTCTGAGACAGGAAAGGGTCCCATAAAATCAATCCCCTAGACATTAAAGATTTCACATACGAGAATCGACTATAAGGGCATCATATCATGGTGGCTCATGTTGCCTAACATCTGGCAATGAGTGCATGCCTTACAGTGATTGTATGCGTCTTTGAAAATCGTAGGCCAATAGAAGTCGCACTAGAGGACTTTTGCTGCGGTTTTATGACCAGAGAAGTGTCCACCGCATGCCTAGTCATGGCAGAAGGACAAGATGTCCTAAATTTCCACTTCCAGGATACATCATCGGATGATTTGATCAACACCGATGCAGAAGAGATACGGGTCTTCCCAAAAGTAGTTCTTGGCATCGAAAAGCAATTTGTCTTTCTTGGCCTTCGACCAATCGAATGGGATCTGATGTGATGCCAGGTAGTTTACTAGATCAGCAAACCATGGAAGCCCCGTACTGATAGTCAGGAGGTGCTCATCAAGAAAATGTTCCATAATGGGTCCAGAAGGGTCGATAATGTCAGAAGGAAGGCAGGATAAGTGATCAGCTACCACATTCTGTTTTCCTGCCTTGTCGCGAATCTCGAGGTCAAACTATTGCAACAGCAAGATCTAGCGAATTAGTCAAGGTTTCGCATCTTTCTTTGCAAGGAGATGCCTCACAGCTGTGTGATCAGAGTAAATGATAACACGGGAACCCAGAAGATATGATCTAAACTTTTCCAGGGCAAATACTACGGCTAGCAACTCTTTCTCAGTAACTGTGTAGTTACGCTGAGCCTCGTCAAGTGTCTTGCTAGCATAGTAGATGACCTCGGGTTTCCCATTAATTTTCTGCCCATTTACCGCTCCTACAGCAAAATCAGATGCATCGCACATGATCTCAAACGGTTGAGACCAATCAGGCGACTGTAGGATCGAAGCTTGGGTAACTCGATCACGTAGGATTTCAAATGCTTGAGTGCATTCCTTGGAGATTTCAAAAGGAACATCCTTAAATAGCAGATTAGTCAGGGGGCACATGATCTTCGAGAAATCGGGAATGAATCGACTGTAAAAATCGATGTGCCCGAGAAAAGATCGGATGACTTTGACTGAGCTAAGCATAGGGAGTTTGGAAATCATATTCACCTTGGCTCGATCAACCTAGATGCCTTTTTCGAAGATGAGATGTCCCAGGACAATTCCTTCAGGCACCATGAAGTGGCTCTTTTCCCAAGAAAGAACCAAATTCACGTCAATGCACCGCCTAAGGATCTGGACCAAGTGTAGGAGGCAATCATCAAATGATTCGCCAAAAACTGAGAAGTCATCCATGAAGACTTCCAAATAATCACCGACCATATCTAAGAATATGGCAAGCATACACCACTGAAAAGTAGCGGGTGCATTGCAGAGATCGAAAGGCATCCTTCGGAACGCGTACGTCCTAAAGGGGTAGGTGAAAGTGGTCTTCTCTTAGTCCTCAGGATGGATTACCACCTGGTTATAACCGGAGTACCTGTCCAAAAAGTAGAAGAATCTATTTCCCACTAGTTTCTCGAGGATCTGATCAATAAACGGAAGTGGGAAATGATCCTTCTTCACTGAGGTATTGAGTCTTATGTAATCAATGCAGACTCTCCATGAATTTGCTACATGTGTCGGTATGGTTTCTCCGATCTCAATCATGATCACGGTGAGTCATGCCTTTTTAGGCACAACTTGGATTGGACTCACCCACCGACTGTCAGAGATCGGGTAGATGATCCTAGCATCTAACCACTTGATGATCTCCTTTTTCACGA